>CM022299.1:239644896-241144227 GCA_011799875.1 Thinopyrum elongatum | reverse complement strand
AGTGATTGGACCCGGGAGACTTTGGTCACCCAGTCCGAAGAGACCCTCACCTCCGTCACCCATGACGGCGACGCGGAGGTGGATGACATTGAGGAGATCCCTCCTTCAAAAAGGAAGATGGGGCATTGGTGGACGTCGAAGCTGGCATACAGGCCGAGGGCTCGAAGAGGCCAAGAAGAACCTCAGCGAGGGCTGCCAGCAACTGCCGAAGAGAGTCGAGCTCTCCGGCGACTCGAAAGAAGACCTCCTCGTGATGGGGAGGAAAAAGCCGGCACCAAAGGGGTAAGCCGTCGTTTTATGTCTTTGTCTTTTTATTCGACCAATCTTATTTAGCAAAGGAAAACTCATAGGGGGTTTCTCTCGCAGTCCGTCGAAGACGGTCCCCAGCGGTTCATCGAGTGGGTTGCCATCCACCAGCGGGACTCCAAAGCCTGCTGATCCTCCCCAAGCGCATGACGGGCTAGGGGAGGCGACATCCACCCTGGCCCCTGACGTCAACATGACAGGGGCCGAGGTCGACACCTCGGCCCATCAAGACCCGGGGGAGAAGCATCCTGAGCTCGTAGAAGAGGGGCTGGGCCGGTCATCGGTCCAGCCGATATCTACTTCAGCTCCGCCCCCACAGGTGGAAATGACCCAGGCCAACATACAGGCGCCTAGGTTTGAAGTCATTCTGCCACCCCCACCGACTGCCCAAGGACGGGCCAACGTGGGGTGGACCGAGGAGATGGAGGACGCCCTGAAGGGTTCCTCCCTTAAGGAAGAGCATCATGCCTTAATAGGTGTGGCGCTGCAGGATTTCTGGTCCGCGGGGGCCGGCCTGCATGAGGCTTTCAAAAGCCTTGTAACGAGCTTCGAGGTACACCTCTATCCCTTTATTTGGGTGCTATTAAAGATTCATCTAATTGTCCGAAGACATGTCCTTACAGCCTTCTAAACGGCTTAGTGAGTGAGTTGCCCCCAAGCCCAAAGTTGGTTTCAAGAAACCAGCATTGGGGTTGTAAGAAATTGATAGGACCCTGTTATGTAGCCTAAGGTCGATGTTGTAAGGTAGGCGTCCTGGGTCTTTGGTTATTCCGAATGTCAGCTTTTTAATAAGGATTTCTGTTGGCAGGTTTCGACCTCGGCTCCGGGCTCCATCTCCGAAGAGATAGCAGAGATGAACCGAAAGCTCGAGAGATCCCAGGAGGACCTCAACCTGGTGAACAAGAGGTTTGAGCAGTCTCAATGTAAGCAAGTCAAACCTGTATGATACTTTGCATGATATGTTTTGCAAGATTGAAAACTAAGGCCGAACTATTTGAATGACAGCAGCGTTAGCTAAGGTTGAGACTCTCAAGGCCGAGCTCAAAAGAGTTCGGCAAGAGTCGGGGTAGCATGAAGCTACCGCCGCGAAGGCGTAGGAGGCCCGAGCCGCTGACAAGGTAGCTGGGAATAAGAACCGGACATGAGTGGCTGAGGTCAAGGAGACCCTGAAGGGCGTGTTTGAAGCACGCGACCAGCTTCAGGTGGAAGGGTAGCAAACGAAGGAGGAGCTTGAAAAGCTCAAGCTTGCCCATGCCGACCTCAGGACCGCGGCCTGGGCGGACCCTGAGGTGCTCCATTAATTGGAGCAAATCACCTCGGGTAAGCACTACTTATTGCAGTGTGTCTTTGGCAGCAAAGGGTGCATCAAGCTCACCCAACTGTGGCATTCCGTAGAAGTCTTCACGGATCTCCCATAGAGCATGGTAGACGCCATGGCGCACTTCGACCAGTTGGATGGACATGAAGCGGAGATGGCTTTCTGGGGGCAATTCCCGAGGTCTCCGGCATCGCAGCTGCTCAACAACCAAATGAAGCAGATGGTCGAGCTGCTCTGCAGGGCGAGGTCGGCGCTACAAGATCTCTGCGTTGCGCTGTGGCATGCCGATGTCCTGCTGGGTAGCCTCTTCAGCCTTATGCTGCGCCTGTAGGGGGTTGTTGCGCATGCTGATAACTGGAGGAGGTCTGCATGCTTTGAAGGAGCATGGACGACATACACCTGCATGAAGATGCATTGGCGCAAGGTCGACGCTGTGACGGTGGCCATGGGTTCACCTGCGGACAAGCCTCGCACCACGGAGCAGTTCTATCCCGAGGTGGAGAGGGAGCTCGGATGACCGAGGAGGCGTGTCCGAAAGACACGGTGTTTTATTAGATAGTACTTCAGAATGCCGAAGTTTACATGAATGTGTAAAACATTATCTTTTGCTTGAATGACGATGGCTTTAAATTCCATGTTTGTTGTTTAGTTATTTTTACCTCCTGGGTGACTTTTTAAACTGAAAGTGGCCGGTCATCGGCTTCAGCCCCATGTAGTTTATTACAAGGGGTGTTCTGAGAAGCAGATTTTACCCTTAGCCGACGTCTCGGTGCCCGGAGGCGGTCTTCTGCATATAGGAACAAGGCAATCAGACTATAGTGGCTTGAGAACTTTCAAGTAGTCCGAAGAGTTTGATAGCGGGGCTGATGACCAGCCCCCGGTGTGGGAAGTGGTCGGCCTGGTAGGCCAAGGTCGAGCCCATAACACACTTTGGCCCGAAAGTAGAGCCCTTCGTTTAACACGGGTGATCTCTATTGTCACATCGCTTAACGTGGTCTACGGATGGCCGACCAGTTTGCGCCTACCTAGATAGTCAGTTTTTGGCTTTCTCTACCGAGGTGCTCTGCCAATTAACCTGGTGGCACTATCGCAGTGGTTCTCCCATTACACCCTTAGCCGAATTCATCAGGAACATAAGGGGTACACAAAGGAGCCGGGCAACCCAACTATTGACCAAAATCTAGGTTCAAAATAGATGCATATAAAGCCAAAATCCAAGAGCCGGATACTTCAGACTTGCAGTATGATTGTACCTTCTTTAAGGGCGGCCTCTTTGTAGTGCTGGGGCCATGCTTATAAAGAAATATGATAAGAACCTTTAGTGGGCACAATTTCTTTATTTCATTTTTCAAGCCTTTACATGCCCAACCGCATCAAGAGGAACTGAAAGTATACAATGTAAAAAACAAAAAAGAAGAGGGAAGGAACAGGGCGGATATATGTCTTCAGAATTTTAGGAACCCGGGCCGCTTCCTGTCGCACGTCTGCGCTTCCGAGCTGTTGATCAGCTTGTCACCATTGACGGTGGGGACTTGTGCGGCTAATGCCCTTTAGGCCTTCTATACACTCAAGGTGTTTAATTTGACCGAACTCCTTGAGGGGGGGGGGCTGCCGAAGTCCATTCCGTGGTTGAGGCCACATAGTCATGTTTTGGCCATTTCTTTTATAGAGACTTGCCTATGTGATGGCTTAAAGCCACATCATTACTTGGTCGAACCGTTCCGACGTTTTAACAAAAAAAATTGGCTCCTTGGCGACCCATGGAATTTTGAGTGCAAAGTTATGCACTCGAGAGACATAGTGTCCCATCCGGAGAGGGCACGCTAGGAGCCTGCACCCCTATTTAGAGTGTGGGGATATGTTGCCGAGGTCGATATGCGTAGCCCGGGTGCGTTTTGAGGAGCTCGCGGTGCATTTATCATTGGGGGCTGCCTCCTCGGACGCCTCTACCTCGGTTGCAAAAGCTGCGGTCTGCTCCTCTGTCCGGTGTGAGCGCTCGGTCTTGCCATTGACTATTATGACACCGTTGGGTCCTAGCATTTTAAGCTTTAGGTAAGCATAATGCGGGACAGCGTTGAAGCGTGCGAAAGTTGTGCGCCCTAAAAGCACATGATAGCCGCTCTGGAAGGGGACGATATCGAAGATTAATTCTTCGCTTCGAAAGTTTTCGGGCGAGCCGACGACTACTTCCAAGGTGACCGTGCCCGTGCAGCGGGCCTCTATGCCTGGAATGACACCTCTGAAGGTGGTAGTGCCCGATTAGATCCGAGATGAGTTGATGCCCATCTTCTCAACCGTGTCCTCGTAGATGAGGTTGAGGCTATTTCCTCTGTCCATGAGGAACCCATCGAGGATTGGGTCGAGGACGAGTGATGCCGATATGCCTTGCCTGATGTTGGTCGGATGGTCATGCTTATCGCAAGTGATCGGGCAAGCCGACCAACGCGTAGACATCCCGAAGTGCTTGCTTCCTCTCTCTTTTAGGAATGTGGGTAACATAGATCATGTTGACCTCGATCACCTCATCAGGAAACCTCTTTTGGCCTCCATTATTAGGCATCCGAGGTTCATCCTCGTCATCACTGCGGTTTCAGGTTTTACCTTGACCCTCTGCTGCTACCTTGCCAGCTTGTTTGAAGGCCCAGCAATTCCTGTTAGTGTGGGTTGCTGGTTTGTCCTGACTGCCGTGGATCCCACAAGGGCGGTCCAGGAGACTATCAAGCTGGCTAGGCACGTTTTTGTTCCCTTTAAAGGGCTTCATCTTGTTTCTGGATTTAGGTCCGGTGAAGCCAGCATTTACCTCGGCGTCTTCTGTGTCACTGCCGCCATTTTTATACCTGCAATTGTTTTTATTGCGCTTCGGTTTTCCAATAGCGTTGCGTGTTTCCGAGGTGCCTACCCCGCCATTGTGAGAACTGCGGCGAGCCAACTGTCTTCGCCCGCGCTAGAGCGAGTCATCAGCGAGGTAAGCGCGGCCATAGTCCTCGGTTTATCCTGGCCGAGCTGGCAGGCCAACCACTCATCTCGGATATTGTTTTTAAAGGTGGCGATAGCCTCGGCTTCGGAGCAGTCTATGATTTGGTTCTTCTTGGTGAGGAACCTGTTCGAAAATTTCCGGGCTGGTTCGCCTGGTTGCTGGGTGACACGGCTCAGATCATCACGTCCGGAGGCCGGACGTACGTGCCCTGGAAGTTTGCTCGAAAGGCATCCTCTAGGGCCTCCCAGCTGCCAATAGAGTGAGGAGGCAGGCTATTAAGCCAATGCCTAGCTGGCCCCTTTAGTTTGAGCGGCAAATACTTAATGGCATGGAGATCGTTTCCATTGGCCATGTGTATGTGAAGGAGGAAGTCCTCGATCCATACTGCTGGATCGGTGGTGCCATCGTATGATTAGATGTTGATGGGCTTGAATCCTTCGGGGAACTGATGTTCCATCACCCTGTCTATGAAACAGATCGGATGAGCTGGATCTCGAACTTGGGTGGTGTCCCGTCGGAGGTTGGGTGAGTGTCGTGTATAGGCTCGATGTCGGGCATGACCGTTTGTGTCCATCCAGGCATCATAACTGTCGAGCCCTATGGGCGCGCGTCCCCTTGATCCATAAATGGACCGAGGGGTGCCCAATTTTCCTCGATGCGATGTCGAACATCGTGAGGGTCCAAGTAATCCACAGGGTCCTTGCCATAATGGCGTGGAGGAGGCCGGTCATGGAGGTTCTCCCGTGTTGGCCTGTCTCGCCCTCTAGGGGTCGGACATGGTCGTCGGCGAGTTCCTTGGTGAATACCGGCAGGAGATGCCTATGTGGGTATGATTTGGGCGCGCTACGGCGCCGGTCTTCCATGTCTTGCTCGGCAGAGAGCACTTCGACCCACTTCTCATTTAGTGCGTCGGTGTTGGCCTTCAGTTGTCACTGTTTACATTTCATGCTCTGAGCCGTTGCAATGAGGCGCCACCGGAAGCGCTCTTGGTCGAAAGGGTCTTCAGGGACGACAAAGTCCTTGGTACCGAGGCTCTCATCCTCCTCGAATTCCAGCATGTAATTGTCATCGGCCCCTTCAAAGAGATCATCGGGATCTGAATCCTCGAGATGTCCATTGGGCGTGTCGTTCTGCCCCGGGGAAGCTTGATGGTCTCCCTCGGGGTCATCCGCATCGCCTGCTTCTGTGTCGCCGTTATTGGCTGTTGCATTATTGCCGCTAGGCTCCCCGATGTTGCCTCTTCTGCGTCTTCGTCAATGTCTTGAAGGGGTATTGGGAGTGTCCACCATATAAACATCGTAAGTGGATGTAGCAGTCCACCTGCCGGTGTTTACCATGGGCGAGGTGTCTTCTATGGGGCTGTCAGCATCTTCATCCATGTCTGTGGCCCCATCATAGTCTAACATGTCGGTTAAATCGTCGACTGTGCTGACTAGGTGGGTGGTGGGTGGGATGTACATTTCCCGATCATCGGCTTTAGGTCTGATCTGATCATAGACCAAAGTCTTGCCGTCCAAGATGGACATACTCTGGATACGATCGAGCATCTCATTAAGGTGAGACAGCTCTTCGGGGTCCATCGCTGCGTTATAGGCTGGGCTGACTCAAAGTATGCCCGAAGTGTAACTTGACATGTCTTCGACGCGAAGGGGATCCAGGAGTGATGTCGGGCTCTGCGCCGAGGTCAGTTCTGATCCTGACATAGTTTCCAAAGTGGGAGCCAAATCCTCGTCCGGGCTCGAGATTGGGAGGGGATCGGCCGAGATGGTTACGTCCGGGGTCTCTAATGATGCCGTGATAGGAATCGGTTCCAGAGTCGAGCCTCAGGGGCCAGGGGCATTCTCGATTTGGCCGGGAGCCCATCCTGATAGGATGAGCTCTCCATGGGAATCTGCGGTGTACTCAAGGACACTAAAGGTCACGATCCTACCTGGGGCGTAGTTCTCGACGGAGGCCAGATGGCCCGTCGAGTCGGCGCAAAAGATCATGCTGCCGAACACAAAGAGCTGGCCGGGAGCGAAGATGCTCCCGAGCCCATTGGAGTAGTTGATCTGCAGACGAGCCATCAATCCTTCTGGTGATCGCATAGCAGAACTCTCAATGAAAGCACCAGTGTCGGTGTCAAAACCGACAGACCTCGGGGTAGGGGGTCCTGAGCTGTGGATCTCGGATTGAGGGTAATAGGAACGAAGGAGATGATTGTTTGACACAAGAAAAATCTTATCATGTGTCTTCGTGAGACGGGAAGAGGAGGTGTTTGATTTCTCTCATGCACCGAGGAAAAGAAAAGTGTGCGGGCGTGCCAGTGTACCATAGTACACGAAGAAAAGTGGTACGGGAAACAAGTATTTCATTTATCTCTTTGGATGAACAAAATTACAAGATCCCATACCATGAATGCGCTCCATGGCCTACTAGCATGGCCAGCCTGACTATGGCGATGTGCGGTCTCCTGGTTCCCGGGGCCTCGAAAAGCTCCCAGTTAATTACTCCCGCGGGTTGCTCCGCGAGATACCTCCGATTAAGCCGTGTGGTCGTCTTCATCGTCTTCGCTTCGAAATCTCCATGCATAATGATGATGGTGTGTGTGGTGTGGGCAGCGGCAAAGCCCGTCTCCTCGTCGGTACATGTGCCGCTCTAAACATGGCTTTGTGCTAGCCATGTCCGCCCTCGCCGTCGTGCCTCGTCGGTCTTGATAACGATGATGTAGTTGATGTTGGAATAGCATGGGTCCATCTTGGCTCGGACTTCTTGACGATTGGTAGCTGCTCCGTCGGGGTACGCAAGGGGTTCACCTCCCGGGAGTGTTCTTTGGTGGAGACCGGCGTCGGTGTAAAACCAACGCACGCTCGTATCAGCATAGCTGGTGTGGTTTGCACCTCGTCTCGGCTGGACGTCGAGTTTACGGCGGTCGGGCAAGACAAAGGGTGCCACCTCACGGGGCCACAATAAGATGTTGGTGAAGTTGCGTCGCCTTCCCGCCATCGCCCTCATGTTCACGGGCTCCGGGACGTGGACAACGCCATGTGGTGGTGCCTCGTCTCGACTAGACGCCGAGTTTACGGTGGTCCGCCGAGACAAGGGCACCGCCTCACTTGGCCGTGGTAAAATCTTGGTGAAGTCGCATCGCCTTCCTACTGTCGCGCCTCGTCATCATGGGCTCCGGGTTGCGAATAGCATCATGCGGCATCGTCTTCTCCTCCGGGTCACGGACATCACCATGTAGCACCATCTTCTTGTCCATGTTGTGGGCTTCATGTTGCGGGCAGCACCAGGGTATGCGTCGTCTTCGTTGCTTTGGGTCACGGGCTCCATCTTGACGAGGTAGACATCGATGGTGTCGTTCCGCGAGCTCCACGCCTCCGTCCTCTGCGACACCAGCTTGATAATGTTGATGATGGATGTCATACTGGCGAGTTCCATGTCACCATGCACCGCAGCACAGCGGCGGCACCCTCGTGAGCTCCACGAATCTGTCCTCCATGGCGCCAGCATGATGAAGAAGACGACGGGCGTCGTCCTAGCAAGCTCCGTGTCACCATCATCCGTGGCACGCAGCGGCATCCCTGCGAGCTCCATGCCCCCGGGCTCCAGCTTGATGATGTTGACGTTGTCGGCATCCTCCTTGCGAGCTCCATGCCATGATCCTCTGCGGCACCGGGTTGATGATGTTGGCGACGGGTGTCGTCTTGGCGTGTTCTGTGTCGCCATCCGTCGCGGCATATTGGCGACATCCTCGCAAGTTCCACGCATTCGTCCTCCATGGCGCCGGCTTGATGAAGAAGACGACGGGCATCGTCCTAGCGAGCTCTGTATCGCCATCCACTGCGGCACGGCAGCGGCATCCTCGCGAGCTCCGCTCCTCCGTCCTTCGGCTTGATAAAGAAGACGACGGGCATCATCCTAGCGATCTCTGCGGCACGCTGCGGCATCCCTGCGAGCTCCATGCCTCCAGTCTCCGGCTTGACGAAGTAGACATTAGCAGCGTCTCCAATGGGCACCACGCCTCTGTCCTCTAGCTCCAAGTAGATGGCGGGCATCCTCCTTGTGAGCTCCCCATCACGATCCTCTACGGCATCAGGTTGATGATGTTGGCGATTGGCGTCGTCTTGGAGAGCTCCGTGCCGCCATCCACCACGACACGGCGGCGGCATCGTCGCCACCTCCACGCCTCCGTCCTCTGACTTGATGAAGAAGGCAATGGCCCCTCTGGAGTGTTCCTTCTTGCTCGGCTGCTAGATGCGATGACGCCGGATGCATGTCTTCTACTCTCCCCTCTGCTCGTGCGTCAGCTGCGTGGGATTGTTGTGCTCGAGGGTGTCGATGTTCTGGGAACCAGGGTACCTAGACTTGCCTGCCTGCGGCCCATGGTGTGGCTCCATCGACGGCCTGGTACGGCCCATCTACAAAGACTATCAAGACAAGACCCTCGCGAGGGGCCAAGCCTCGCGAGGCAGACGACGGCAAGACCTCCCGAGGGAGCGGCCTTCCGAGGCTTCCTCCTGAGGAGTGGAGATTCCTATGCAGGTGCCCAACCTCATGAGGTTGCGGTGACACAAGCCATGACGACCAAGGCCAGGCTGGCGCCAGCGGGCGCAGAGAAGACAGTTTCCTATTTTGTGCTAAGGAGGCAAGCGCAGGCGTGGGTTGCCGAGGAATCAGGCAAAGGTTTCCATTCCAGTGCAACAAGACCAGGACCGCCAGGATGGCAGGACGGATGTCATTGCTGAGCCCACCGCAGCGTCACAACTAGAAGCTTTGCAGGCGAAGACCACCTTTCGTCAGGATAAGATGTACTACTTGTCCCCTTTCAAATTGGCCACTGTGGAATCCCTTCCCGCCTATGTTTCGGGGGAAGAGGACCGAGGTCACTATAAATATAGGTTAGCCACCACCGTAGAGGGGATGGGATCCTTTCCACCCTCACCAGAGCAGACCTCGCGAGGTTGTTCATCCCTTGTACTTGTTCATCCTCATCCCCTCGTGAGGCAAATCCACCACAAAGCAGGAGTAGGGGCTTACACCGCAAGGTGGCCTGAACCTGGGTAAACTGCCATGTTCATCTTCTTCCTTGTTCCTCGAGCTAGGTCGTGGGGCGACGAGCTGGTTGGTTGGATAGGTTGAGTTCTTCGCACACGCCCCAGAGTTCGAACCTTTCTTGGGTCTGCGGAGCCCTGAATCCGACATTTGGTGCGCCAGGTAGGGGGCGTGTCGAAGCTCTGCCTCTCCATCGGCTGCGCTCCGCCCACGCTGTGTGGTTCCCATGGCAGGCGCCGCCTTGCCCGCCGAGCCGCTGGGCGCACTCAAAGACGTTGTGGGCCACCGGGCCTTTTCCCCCGCCCTGCGGCAGGTGCGGTGGCCGCCAAAGTTCAGGTTGATGCTGCCTCCGCGGTACGACGGCACGGGGAACCCCCGCGGAGTTCCTTCGCCTGTATGAGCTGAGTATTGAGGCGGCGAACGGCGACGACAAGGCCATGGCGAACTGGCTCCCCATGGCTCTTGTGGGTGTGCCGCGCTCCTGGATGCTTAGCCTACCGGAGTCTTCGGTGGCCTCCTGGGAGGAGCTGCGCAATCAGTTCATCGCATGCTTTGCGGCACTGGGGTCCCATGCTGTTGCGGCCATTCTCGGTGGGTCGCAGGCGCCGGCCTCAAAGCTCTTCCGAAAGTTGGGGTCCGCCAGCCACGGTAGGGGGCTCCTTCAGGCCGGGCGACGCGTGAGACCAACATCACCTTCGACCCCAGGGATCACCCCAAGACTACGGTCGGTGCCGGCGTGCTCCCCTTGCTGTGCACGCCCACCATCAGCAGTGTCGTGGTTACTAGAACCCTCGTCGACGGCGGCGGTGGCCTCAACATCCTCTCCGTGGAAGCCTTCGACCTGCTGCAGGTGCCTTACGACTGGCTCGCCCCCCACCAGACCCTTTTCAGGGGTGCTCGACGGCTCCATCGTTCCCCTGGGGCAGATCCGCCTCCCCGTCACCTTCGACATGCATTGCAACTACCGCACCGAGCTCATCGACTTCGACGTCGCCCGCATTGGCCTCCCATACAACGCCATCCTTGGGTATCCAACCCTTGCCAAGTTCATGGCGGCGACGCACCCCGGCTACAACATCATCAAGATGCCTGGGAGCAGCGGCATCCTCACTATGGTGGGAGACACCAAGGATGCACTCCTGGCCCTCAAGCTCGCTTTCAAGGCTGCGATAGCCCTGCAGCCAGACGTGGAGGGCGCTCCGGAGATCCCGGAGGCCGCACCTGCGAAGAAGAAGCAACTGTTCTCTCAGGACCGGGCCGAGACGAAGCAAGTGCCTGTCGATGACGGGGGCTCAGGCCCCACCTTCACCATAGGCGCCAGCCTCCCCCCAGACCAAGAAGAGGCGCTGGTCGGTTTCCTCCGTGCGAACAAAGATGTATTTGCATAGGAGGCGACGGACCTGGTTGGCGTCCCGTGAGACGTGATTGAGCACCATTTGATGGTGTGCCCCGGTGCGCTCCCGGTGAAGCAAAAGGCGTGTAGGCAAGCCCCGGAGAAGCAATCGTTCATCGTCCAGGAGGTCCACAAGCTGCAAGAAGCCGGCGTCATCCAGGAAGTACGGTACCCGGATTGGTTGGCCAACCCGGTCATCGTCCCCAAAAAAGGGGAAAGGAGCGCATGTGCATCGACTTCACGAGCCTCAACAAAGCTTGCCCTAAGGACCCTTTCCCTCTTCCGCGCATCAACCAAATCATTGACTCCACCACCGAGTGCGACTTGTTGTGCTTCCTGGACACCTTCTCGAGCTACCACCAGATCAAGATGGCGGTGCAGGACATCGAGAAAACAGCCTTCCTTTCTCCGTGCGTGGTGTACTGCTACACCTGCATGCCGTTCGGGTTGCACAATGCCGGCGTGACCTTCCAGTGATTGATGCACATCGCCCTGGGTCGGCAGCTCAGGAGGAATGCCGAGGCGTACATCGACGACATAGTGGTCAAGTCGCGGGAAGCAAGAACCCTTGTCGAAGATCTGGAGGAAACGTTCACCAACCTGCGCAAGGTAAACCTGCGGCTCAATCCGGAGAAGTGTGTGTTCGACGTCCCGTCTGGCAAGCTGCTGGGTTTCCTAGTGTCGCACAGAGGGATCGAGGCTAACCCAGAGAAGATCAAGGCAATAGAAAGAATGAGCCCGTCGCAGACCCTCAAGGAAATGCAGAAGCTCGCAGGCTGCGTGACTTCGTTGGGACGCTTCATCTCCAAGCTCGGCGAGCGCACCCTCCCATTTTTCAAGCTGATGAAGAAGAAGGGCCCGTTCGAATGGACTCCGGAGGCTGAGGCAGCCTTTCAAGACCTCAAGATGTGTCTCACCAACCCTCCGGTGATGGTGGCACCTCGACCTCTTGAGCCCCTGGTGCTTTACCTGGCCGCCACACCCCACTCGGCTAGCGCGACACTCGTGGCGGTCCGGGAAGAGCGCGCAGGCGCAGCGCCCCGTCTACAGCCACGCCATCGCCACCTCAGGACGGCGCTCCTGAGGCCTCGACTACCCCATCAGACGGTGAGGCTCCTGAGGCCCCCACACCTCAGCCAGGGCTGGACGCCATCAACACCTCTTCCCTCGTTGAGCACCCCGTGTACTTCGTCAGCACGGTGCTGCATGATGCGCGTGCACTACCCCATGCCGCAGAAGCTCCTGCTCGCGCTCCTCATCGCCTCTAGGAAACTGCGACATTACTTCCAAGGCCATCCCATCAAGGTCGTCTCCGCGTACCCCCTGGAGAAGGTGCTCCGCAGCCCCAATGCTGTGGGGAGGGTTGCTGAGTGGAACATAGAGCTGCAGGAGTTCCAGCTGGAGTTCAGCACCACCAGGGTCATCAAGGGCGCGGCCCTCGCTGACTTTGTGGCGGAATGGACTGACGCCCCTGACCGAGGGGTGGGTGAAGACTGCTCCTCACACCCGGGGATGAGGCGCCCGATGGCTGGGTCATGTACTTCGACGGCGCGTTCGCACGCCGGGGCGCGGGGGCTGGAGCCGTACTCATCTCGCCTACCCAGGACAAGCTCTACTACGCCGTGCAGCTCTGCTTCCAGCATGGCGAGAAGGTCTCCAACAACATCGCGGAATAAGAAGGCCTGATCGCCAGCCTCAGGGCCGCGGCGGCCCTAGGGGTCAAGCGTCTCACCATCAAGGGCAATTCTCAGCTCCTCGTCAACTTCTCCAACAAGGAATACACGCCCAAGGACGAGCACATGGAGGCATACCTGGAAGAGGTACGCAAAATTGAAAAACGATTCTTGGGTTTGGAGTTGCAGCACGTCCCGCGTGGCACGAACAAGGAGGCAGACGACATCGCCAAGAGAGCGTCCCAACGCGAGCCCCAGAAGCCTGGCATCTTCGAGGAACGGCTCTTCAAGAAATAGGCGACACCCTCCATTTGCGGGCCCGGCGTTGCTCCAGGAGGAACTGCCCATGGTCCCCTCCTCGGGCGCTCTAGCCTGCGGTCCAACCTCCAGAGCCCGCCTGCTCCTGGCACTCGAACCTCAGGAGGGGTGCTGGACCAAGGAGTTCAAGGCGTACCTGCTCCAAGGCACCTTGCCGGAGAAGGAGGAAGATGCAGAACACGTGGCCCGTCAGGCCACGGCTTACTGCTTGCAGGATGGTGAGCTCTACCGAAGGCGCCCAAACGACGTCTCGCTGCGGTGCATCTCCAAGGAGCAGGGATGCGAGCTATTGGCTGACATCCATGGCGGGGATTGTGGGCATCACTCTTCGTCACGCACCCTCGTGGGCAAGGCATTCCGCAGCGGTTTCTACTGGCCCATGGTGCTCAACGATGCCATTGAGCTAGTGAGATCCTGTGAGGCCTGTCAATTCCATGCCAAGCAGATCCACCAGCCCGCTCAGGGCCTTCAGACCATTCCGCTCTCGTGGCCATTCACAGTCTGGGGGCTGGATATTCTGGGCCCGTTTCCCCGAGCGGCCGGGGGCTACCTCTACATTGCTATCGACAAGTTCCCCAAGTGGGCAGAGGTGGAGCCCGTGTGCACCATCCCAGCGGGCTCGGCCATCAAGTTCATCAAGGGCCTTGTGAGCCGCTTTGGGGTTCCCAACCGTATCATCACTAACAATGGCTCTCAGTTCACGAGCAACCTCTTCAAAACATATTGTGCTAACCTTGGAACGCAGATATGCTACGCTTTGGTGGCGCACCCGCGGAGCAACGGCCAAGCCGAACGTGCCAACGCGGAGGTCCTGAGGGGCCTCAAGGCGAGGAGCTACAAGAAGAAACTCAACGCCTGCGGCAGGGGTTGGCTCGATGAGCTTCAGTCCATGCTGTGGTCCATCCGCACCACTGCGACTAAGCCCACCGGCGAGACCCCCTTCTTCCTCGTCTACGGGGCTGAGGCGGTCCTCCCGCATGAGGTCAAACTTCGCTCCCCGCGGGTCTTGGCGTTTGACAAGGCATGCCAGGACGCCTCGCGGGGGATGGACCTCATGCTCGGGGAGGAGGGCCGCCGCCAAGCCTCGCTCCGTGCCGCGAGGTACCAGCAGGCGCTGCGGCGGTATCACTGCCGTAGCGTCCGCTCCAGGACCCTCGAGGTTGGTGACCTCGTCCTAAGACGGGTGCTCTCCAGGGAGGGGCTTCACAAGCTCTCGCCTATGTGGGAGGGCCCGTTCAGGATCGCCCGTGTCTCCAGGCCTGGCGCCGCGCGCCTAGAGACACAGGACGGGGTCCCCATCCAGAATGGCTGGAATATCCAGCACCTCCGGAAGTTCTATCCGTGAGTAGCAAGCGCCATGCGCCTCTCAAGTCTCCGCCCATGACACTCTCACATAATAATGAGTGGGGCTGTACAAGCCCCGGAGTCTCCTGAGTGCCGCCTCTGGGCCTCACGGGGGCTCCCACCCACGTCCTAGTGGAAGCCCCATGCTCCGCGCTGGCGGGAAGACCAGAAGACTAGTGTAGGTGCCGGACACGGCTATTCTTTTTGCTTGCTTTCTGTAGCTGATTTGCCACTTCTTGGAATGAAATTTGAAGTTCTCGCGTCCTTATTTGAAAGGGTTGGGAATTTTTTCTCCTCGCAGCATTCGCTCTTTCAGGTCTCGTTTTAGGGAGAGTTTTAGTTGCCCGTCGCTCTTCCTCGCGCGTCTCGGGCGTGGGGGCTGGGCATAGTGTGTACGCCTGGGCCTGCCCGCGAACACACCTTGCCAAAGCCTTGGTGTCCTGGCCTTTGGCGTCTTAATCCTCGTGTGACACCCTCAAACGAGCCAACGGGCACGCACGCCCTCCTGAGTCTGTGCCTCTGGGCATCGCGACACGGCGTACCAGCGGCCCACGCTCAGGGGCTCGCGCAGGGAATGGCACCTCCAAAGGTCCCCTAACCCCGCAGCCACCGGGTGCCTCCCGAGGCCTGAGGACCTCTGGATCCTCAAGGAGGTACAAGCTCCAGAGGTCCCCTAAACCCGCAGCCACCGGGTGACTCCCGAGGCCTGAGAACCTTCGGATCCTCAAGAAGGGAACCCCTGGTAGGACCTCTCCGGATCCTCAAGGAGGTACAAGCCCAAGAGAAGCACGCTCCCGTGGCATGGGAATCTACCGCAAGCACACTAAGCTAAGTCATCCCAATCACGATCAGCAAGAACCCGTCAATTAGCAGCAACACAGATGTCAGGATGCAATATAAAAACGATAATATAACGGCGCAAGCGCCATGGTTCATTACATGCCCCGGCAGGGCTTTCTAGTTTTTTGGTGCAGGAAAAAGAGAGAAGCAAAAGCGGCCGCGCGACCACCGCAGCTCCCGAGACCCGGCTCCAGCAACGCCCACGCTCAGTCGGAGTCCTCCTCCTGCTTTACTGGGGCGCGATGGCGAGGCGGCTAGTCGCCCTACCCGGTCCGAGCTCAGCGGCGTGGAGGCTCGTCGTAGTTGCCGTCGCTCGTGCTCTCCCCAAAGGAGGAGCCGCCGCTGCTGGAGGCATCGCGACCGTCGCCAAGGGCAAATTCACCGCCAGAGATGCTATCGCCCCTCCGGCCGTCGTCGTCAGAGGGGTGGACGTCGCCGTCGTCGTTGTCGCTCTTCGGGCAGCACCCCAGGCGCCTGCCATCCTCCCCGAAGACCCTGACATACAGGGTCATAGCGCCGTCATGCCTGAAGTGGAGGGTACACCTCCCCTGCAGGGCGCGTGCGCGAGCGAACGGCTGCCACCCGCGGTTCAGGGACACGTTGCCGGCGGGGGTGACTTCGACCTCCATCCACGAGGCCCTACTGCAGCAACCATCAGCCTGCAGCCAGAGCCCGCTAGGTCCCCCGGCCAGCAGCGTGCCCGCGAAGAAGCGCGGGAGCTGGAACCAGACGCGTGCGGGCCTCTCCGCCCATACCACGAACTCCGAGGATGCATCGGCCAAATGGGATCGTGGGCGCGGTGGCCGAATGGCTGCCACATGCCTCCCTCCTTGGCCGCGGCCACCCCGGCCGCGGCAGCCCCTGTCGCGGGAGGGAGCGCCCCCACGACTCCCGGAGGTGGTGCCAGCCTTCGAGGGGGTGCGTCCACACTCTCGGGGAGCCACCGCTGGCGTCGCGGCGTGCTTGCGGGGACAGCCGCAGCCCCTCTTGGGCGGCGGCGAGCCTGGTCCATCCTTGGGAGCCTTTCCCTTCTCGGCGGCCGAGAACCTCCTCACTAGCGCCATGGATGCTCTGGCAAGATGGCAGAACGAAGAAGAAGAAGGAGCGGGCAGCAAGAAGACAAGGATGGACTGGGGGCTCCCCCCCCCCCTCTCCCATTTATAGGCCAAGGGAGGCTAACCGGCGGCCTCCCACGCTCCAAGCAATGATGGCCTATCTGCATGCATCAGACAGTTGTCAAGTCGCGCGGTTGCCGAGGCGCGTGGGGAAGTGGAGGCGCCCGCGTCCCGTCAAGCGCCACGCGTTGGCTTGGTCCGCAGGCGATTGGGACCCGCGGTGCTTCGCCCTTTCCCTTTGGCTTCGCCTCAAAGCCAAGTACGAGCGCGCCTTGGGCCCGGGGCTACTTCGGCGTTCTGGGAATCAGGATAACCAGACTTGCCTGCCTGCGGCCCATGGCATGGCTCCATCGACGGCCTAGTACGGCCCTTCTATAAAGACTATCAAAATAAGACCCTCGCGAGGCAGACGACGCCAAGACCTCCCGAGGGAGCGGCCTCCCCAGGCTGCCTCCTGAGGAGCGAAGATTCCTATGCAGGTGCCCAACCTCATGAGGTTGCGGTGACGCAAGCCATGACGACCAAGGCCAGACGGGCACCAGCGGGCGCAGAGAAGACAGTTTCCTCTTTGGTGCTAAGGAGGCAAGCGCGGGCGTGGGTTCCCGAGGAATCAGGCAAATGTTTCCATTCTAGTGCAACATGACCAGGACTGCCAGGACGGCAGGACGGATGTCATCGCCGAGCCCACCGCAGCGTCACGACCAGAAGCTTTGCAGGCGAAGACCACCTTTCGTCAGGATAACATGTACTACTTGTCCCCTTTCAAATTGGTCACTGTGGAATCCCTTCCCGCCTACGTTTCGGGGGAAGAGGACCGGCCACCACTGTAGAGGGGATGGGATCCTTTCTACCCTCACCAGAGCAGACCTCGTGAGGTTGTTCATCCCTTATACTTGTTCATCCTCAGCCCCTCGTGAGGCAAATCCAGTCTTACATCGCAAGGTGGCTCAAACCTGGGTAAACTGTCGTGTGCATCTTCTTCCTTATTCCTCGAGTTAGGTTGGTTGGCTGTATAGGTTGAGTTCTTCGCACACGCCCCAGAGTTCGAACCTTTTTTGGGTCTGTAGAGCCCTGAATCCGGCAAAGGGTGTCCTTGTGTATCCTGCAAAATAAAATGACAACACATAGAAGAAGAAGATTATTGTGTGGTTAGATGCGTTTCTTCCACGCACGTATTTCCACGGCCGACGCGTACGCACGTCCAACGTTCATCTGATCTCCACGACACTTTCTCCACGGGCGCGTCTCATCCTCGACGCTGCCACCCCGAGCGCGTCTGCTTCTCCTCCTTGTGTGCGCCTCGTCTCCGCCGGCTGCCTCCTGCATCTTCTGGCTAAGATGCCATCTTCATCCTCATCTTCTCAACGCTGTCGCCACGGGCGCGTCTGTGTTTGTCCGTGGTTTTCTCCCCTGGTGCGCGCCTCGTCTCCGCCGGCTATGTGCGTGAGGTTTGGCTGCGTTGCCTTCGCTAGCTTTATATAACCAGCCCGTGGAGTTGCATGGATGGCAACCGGAGCACAGCCGCCGATTCCTTTCCTTGTAATAATTCTTCTTGACGCCAAGTCTGTACAAAGAAACTGAAAGCCAATCTCATACATGTTAGAACCTGACCTTGTAAGTGATGTATTTGAGCGTATATCTGTATGTATGTGAACATTGTTATGAACCGGACCCTAATGCAATTGTATAAGCATAGGATCCGGTGGTACCCTGGGTCATCTACAGTGCTGGTAGTCAAAACAGCAGCAGGCAAGTAGAGGCATGGGGTGTGTCGGTCAGCAGTGTGTAGCTGACCGTGTGAATGGGCGATGCACTGTAGAGCACGTCCTGTACTCTGCTGCCTAAGAGCAGAGGTGTAAAAGGGGAGGCAGCGGTGTTGTAGCAGCCAACTCCTGAGAAAATAGAAAACACAAAAAGGAAGGTTCCCCAACGTTGAAGGGGGGCTGGACGAAATCCTCTGTCTTTGCTCTGTTCTTTGCCTCTGTTTTCTTCTCCAACGAGTTCTGTGAATCGGTGTGTGCATCCATTGGATCCCACCGTGATAAGATAGTTCGAGTGAGCAAGAAGGAGACCTTACAATACATACCTTAGATGGCTCCTGATTGGCCAGTTCCTTTCCTTTTTCTTCTATATCGACCTTCTTGAAGCACACGGGTAGTTGATTCCTTTGTGATCTTGCCGCAAGAAACGTGCTAGCTTTCTTTCTCACGTAGGTATTCCAGTCAAATCCATTGATCCATCTTGGCCTGCCGGGTATTGCGGGTATTTGGAGACGCTCATCGGTCGACCGACGTATACATACATGGGGTATTCGGGTATGTACGAGTACGCGTGCGAGCTTGCCGATACAGAAGCATTTTAATACTATTTGTACGTGCCCAGGTTACATTCATGACATGTTAAGACTTGGCTTTGAACGCATGCAATATGAAAATACTAGTGCGTGGTTTCATTGCAATGCATATACACATCCATGACCATCTGGACGTGCATAGTTTTGCCATGCACACGTACAGAGCTAAATTTAAACAAAGCTCAATTAGCATGTCCGCAGTGCTAGCGCTTATGGGCATATGTGTATACATGCTCTGGATCAATTCTGCCTTCATATATAGCCTGCACTAAAAACTCAAAAAAAAAAATTATGCAACAGTGCACAAAAACTCGTCGAACAAATGCCCCCTCGTCGAGTTGAGCTTGAGTGCGAAGCAAATCGAGCTTGACTCGACGAATATTTTTCTTTTTGTCTTTTCTTGGCCCATGATTCAAATGCAGTCGGAAGAACCAATTCGGAGTTGACATCTCCGTCACAAGCGTGCGCGTCATTCCGAAGATGATGATCAGTGATGAAGAGATTTTGTGTACGCAGGTCCATTCAGGCGTCAATGGCGGAGGACCTGTCAAGGCTCGCGTAGGTGAAGGTCGTCGTTTGGCGTCGTGGTGGCGTCGATGGCGGAGGACCTGCCAAGGTTGTCACCTCAATCTGCTCTGAAGATGGACCAGTGAAAGATGGCGGCGACGACACATGTGAGTGCGCCGGACCGGTTTGAGCCCCGGACCCGGCAGATGGCTCGGTCGGGGCCTCCGGCTTTAGATGTTAGGCTTAGGTGAGAGGTCTGGGTATGTGGCCCAGCTTGCACCCCTTCATCATTTGGATAGGAGTAGCGGCAGATGTTGTCAAGATGGCGGATTCAGACATATTGTTGTTATACTTTGTAAGGTCCTCGAGAATAATCAATAAAATGGCCGCATGCATCTCCCAGATGCAGAGGCCGGGGGTCATCCTCCTTTTCTAAAAAAAAATTCACACCTGTATCTCTAAGGCCCCTGTTGGGATCGTATAACAATCACGATGCCAGGCAACGAAGCAACTATATTTTGTCTTCATTCCATGGCGAAATAACATGCCTTGTCCTGAAAAAAATTTACCAATCTTGTCGTGACCGTCTAGCTGCTACGGCACCAGCCGACTAGATTGGAGGGTTTCACAGATTCACGCAAGCCGCACTGACACGTTACACTGCTCCCATGATCTCCTTGTGTTGATGTAGGTGAAGCATCGGTAGACCGTCGATAACTCCCCTTCATTGACTGAATTTTCACCATTCATCGCATGACAATTGGTGGTACGCCGGGACGCCATCGGCCTTACGAATGATTGAGGGGGTGATGTTGCCCCCGTGCTTCATTGTTGTTGGAGGCGGGGCCGTGGAGGCACATCGACGCCACCTTCATGAGCGTTGTCGGCGTTCTGGGAACGGGGGTACCCAGACTTGCCTGCCTGCGGCTCACGGCGTGGCTCGATCGACGGCCTGGTACGGCCCAGCTTCAGCGACAACAACTCAAGACCCTCGCGAGGGGCCAAGCCTCGCGAGGCGGACGACACCAAGACCTCCACGAGGAGCGGCCTCCTCAGGCTGGCTCCCGAGGAGCGGAGATCTCTATGCAAGCCTCACCTCATGAGGTCCGAATGACGTGAGCCATGACGACCAAGGCCAGGCGGGCGCCAGCGGGCGCAGTGTACCAGTTTCCTCTTCGGTGCTAAAGAGGCAAGCGCAGGCGCGGAGTCCCGAGGAATCAGCCAAAAGTTTCCATTCCCGTGCAACAAGACCAAGACCTGCAGGACGGTAGGACGGAGGTCATCACCGAGCCCACCACGGCGTCACGACCAGAGGCTTTTGCAGGTGAAGACTACTTTTATCAGGATAGCATGTACTAGCTGTCTACCTTCGAATTTGGCCGTTGTGGGATCCCTTCCCGCCTTTCATTTGGGAAGAGGACCAAGGTGTGGCACCCCGGCTCAGAGAACCGGTTTACCAGTGTTTCCAACCCAGAGATCATGTCTTCTGAAAACACTCAACAACTTGGAACAGAACATAGCTGAACTTTTATTGATAATAGTCGAGTACAAGCTCATATATTACATGATCATCGAGGCCAAAAGCACATCTAGTGCTGCAACAATATCTACATTATTTATCGGACATATCCGGGCCTCGGCATTACTACGGAATATTACTGCGAAATACTAATGCGTAGCGGAATATGACAGCAACTCCATCCATAGGGACACTGCTGAGGACACATCCTAGATAGCACAGCACGAACCTTCGAGACCTTCGTCTCAGTCTTCTCCTGCATCTGGCATGATACGCCAGGTGAGTACTTTGAGTGTACTCGCAAGCACATGACAACCAAATATGCAGCAAGTAATAGCATGGTAATCAACATGTTAAATCTTAAGCGATTCACTTACTGCAATCAACTTACTCACATCCGGGTTGTCTCTCAACCCTCGGAATACCCGATACCAACGAGTACTTCCGCTCATAAGACAAGTTCCTCCATCATTACTATGGTTATTATGGTTGATCATCTAGAGAGGTCTGGTCGGGCTGTCCAATACCGTGGACGCGGCTATTTGAATAGATTTTACACTCTCCAGAGGTTGCGCACTTTACCCACACTATGGAGCACTGACCTCGTGATCCCATTCAGGTGGACCAGCATTGCTCCAACGAAACCTGCCTGACTCGTGACTCTTCCATCGTACCACCAGCAATCACACTCCCTCTTGGAGTCAAGCCCTGGGTGGCCCTGTGTCCTCTTGACACCTGCCACCGTCGTGGCCAAACTACTGTCCCAAACGGGGACGCCGGCAAAACAACTCAACTGGGCTCACAGGGTTATCGCCGTCTACCTGATCAGGGCAGCACGCACGCATAACCCTCCCTCTTTGGAGGTATCGGTGAAAGAGCACGCAGCCAGACCAAGTCAAGGCCGTCCCATACCGGCGAATGTGGCTGCATGGGTAAGCCCGGACAGGTGACTCTTGATCAACCAACTAAGTTCAACTTAGCCATCAAGGTTATTTCAACAAGTAACTTAGTTGGTCTCATCAAGCATTTGAAATATTTCTTGGAATTAACTATGTTAATTAACATGCAAGAAATGCATATGAACTATGCAATGCTATGAAATGCTTCATAATATGGATGCCCTGGCTTGCCTTGATCAGTTGGGTGATTCAGAAACTCTTGATCTTCAAATCCACAATTTTCTCCTTCTGAAAATATTTAAAAACAGCAAAAGAAAATGTCATATAACACTGTTTAATTTTTTTTTTGAGGAACCGGCAGGAGCACTGCCTTTTCATATAAGAAGGAGAATAAGGTTTATGTACAAGAGTGTTCCGGTTTTTTGGAGAGAAACCGGACAAAAACCCCTAGAAAAGCCCACAGGCTGGCACTAATCAACCAATACCGGCTGCCACCTGTGCCCGGCCAAAGGCCAAAGTCCTTTGCTTGATGTCGTCGAAGGCAATAGCTGCTACCTCTAGGTGCGTGAGGCGAGTTCCATTGAAGATGCGTCGGTTTCGCTCCTTCCAGATGTTCCAGATAGTGTAAAGGAAGCGGCCGCTCCGCCTTCTTCTGTCGTCCTTGGGCAAATTGGTGGTGAGCGAATCCCACCAGTCTGAAATCCCCATCGAAGGGGGCAACGTGGGCGTTGCCCCAGAGTCCTCTCCCGTCCACACCTGGACGTGAGACCAAACTGCGGCGGCAAACGGGCAGTCCTTGCAGAGATGAGTGGCCGTCTCCGGTGCCCCAAGGCAAAGGGGACAGCGAGGGTCGTGCGGCCAGCCACGAACGGCTAGCATGTCGGCCGTGAGGATTTTCCGATGGAGCACAAGCCAGGCGAAGAACTTGCATTTTGGCTCAGCGTGTGCCTCGCAAATCTTGGCTAGGGAGAACCTGGGATAGGATCCAGAGAACTGGGCCGCGTAGGCCGAAGCAGCAGAGTATATGCCATTGGGGGTCCACCGCCAAGTGATGGAGTCCTCCTGGTCCGGATTCAACGCAACCTGAGTGATAGCTGATGCGAGGGCAATGAACTCCTGCAGGTGGGTAGGCGATGAAAGACGGGCCACCGATCTGATCCAGTTCTCCTCCTAGAGCTCCTTCATCACAGTTCTCCGCTTCCTGGTGGCAATTTTGTACAGCTCCGGGAAGGCCCGGGACAGAGGGCCCCGTCCTGTCCAGTCATCGTGCCAGAATAAGGATTTTCTCCCATTGCCCAAGGAGATGGTGGTAGAAGCCCTGAAGAGCGCCATATCCGTCTCATCGCAGGGCACCGCAGAGCCCACCCATTGGCGGTCAGGATCAGTCCACATAAGCCAAGGCCAGCGAAGTTGGAGCGCCCGACCAAATCTCTCGAGGTCTGTGATTCCCAGGCCCCCCATGGGCTTAGGCCGGCAAACAATCTTCCAGTTGACCAGAGAGTGTCCGCCAGACGCGTTTTCCAAGTCTTCCCCACACCAGATGAAGTTACGAGTGATCTTACTGAGCTTCTGGATTGCCCAAGTGGGAAGCTAGAGCGCAGTGAGGTGATGATTTGCGATGGCGCACAACACGGACTTTGCAAGGGAGACCCTGCCCGGTCGCGCCAGGTTCTTCCCCTTCCAGCCCGGCAACCTACCCATTGCCTTGTCCAGAAGAGGTTGGAGGTCCACCCTTCTGAGCCGCCTAGTATGTAGAGGGAGACCCAGGTATCGGCCGGGGAACGAGGCCAGCTTGGCCGGGAAGGCCGAGAGGATGGCCGGGAGATCAATGTCTTGGCAGCGAATGGGAAACACCTCGGTCTTGCTGACATTTGTGATGAGGCCCGATGCATCCCCAAAACAGGCAAGGATCCGAGCGACGGCGTCGATCTCTTCTTTGACCGGGTTAGCGAAGATGCCAGCATCGTCCGCATAGAGAGAAACCCTGCAGGAGGCCGGCCGTGCCATGATGGGCTTGAGGATCCCGGCCTGGGAAGCCGCCCGGAGCATAAGTTGCAGAGGATTGATGGCCAGAATGAAGAACATAGGCGACAACGGGTCACCCTGGCGAAGGCCTTTTCCATGCGCGAATGGGGTTCCCGGCTCCCCATTCAACAGCACCCTGGAGGAAGATGAAGCGAGGGTCATGCAGATCCAGTCCTGCCAGCGCTGTCCAAATCCCAACTGTTGTAGCACCTCCAGGAGGTAAGCCCAACCCACAGAGTCGAAAGCCTTGGAGATGTCGAGCTTGAGGAAAAGGCCTGGCGTTGAAGAGCGGTGCAATTCTTTGATCAAGTTTTGCACGTGTAGGAAATTATCGTGGATGCACCGTTTCTGCACAAAGGCACTCTGGCACTTGGAAACCAGCGACGGAAGCAGAGGGGCTAGCCGGTTAGCCAACAGCTTGGAGAAGATCTTGGAGATGCTGTGTATCAAACTGATTGGGCGGTAGTCGCCAATCAAGGATGCGCCGGCTTTTTTCGGGAGCAGAATAATGTTGGCTGAATTGATCAGGCTAGCGCAATCGCCTCTCAGGTTCGCGAGCTGCATCATCACAGCCACGACATCCGCTTTGATGATCTCCCAGCATGATTTGAAGAAGGCGCCAATGAAACCATCGGGGCCCGGGGCCTTGACCGAAGGTAAGGAGAATACTGCCTCCTTAATCTCCGCCTCATCGAATGGAGCGTCCAGAGCCGATAGGTCATGGCGCTGCATCTCGATGTTCTCCCAGACAATGGACTTGGTGCGCAGGGCAGGCGGGCCGATGTTAGCTTGGAAGTGGTCCAGAAGGGCCCGCTCCTTGTCCTGTCTGGTAATTGCCAGCCCCGAGGTGGTTGTGATCGTCTGAATGAAGTTCTTACGCCTTCGTCCGTTTGCAGGAGCATGGAAAAGCTTTGTGGTGGCGTCCCCCAGGCGAATCCAGTTGAGCCGAGAACGCTGTCTCAGCTTGATTTTCTGAATTGCGAGAAGCCCAAGGTACGAGGCCTTCAGTTGTTTACGCAAGTCCCTCTCAGAGTCCGAGAGCGGTCTTCCCTCCTCAGCAGCATCCAGGCGCCAGATGATCTCCTTGGCCACTGCGATCTAGGAGCCAAGCATCCCGACTTTTTCCTTTTGCCACTTGCGCAAGGCCTTAGCGGTCCAACAGAGCTTGATATGTATCTTGCGGATGGCATCACGGGCCTGAACCGGTTTGTTCCAAGCCAAGGCAACGGTGTCCTTGAAGCCCGGGAGACGAAGCCAGAATTCCTCGAATTTAAAGGAAGGCTTTCTCGTGTTGTCGACGCACCCCTGAAGGTATAACGGAGCATGATCCGAGCAAGCTGTAG
The DNA here is from genome assembly GCA_011799875.1 of Thinopyrum elongatum. NCBI lineage: Eukaryota > Viridiplantae > Streptophyta > Magnoliopsida > Poales > Poaceae > Thinopyrum > Thinopyrum elongatum. The sequence goes on along the minus strand of CM022299.1, from coordinate 241,119,260 downwards.
TGATAGCCTGAAGGTGCGCATTGGGAAAGAGCATGTCCCAATCGTCGGAGTGGAACACATGGTCAAGCTTGGTAAGGACCGGGTTGGCCTGCGCATTGGACCAGGTGAAACGGCGCCCGCCCAGGTGAAGCTCCTTTAGTTGCAAGAAATCAAGAGCCCCACGGAACTTGCCCACCAGACGGCCATTGATGTTGGCGTTGCTCTTATCCGCCACTTTAGTGATGAGGTTGAAATCCCCCAAAAGGAGCCACTCGCTTCTTGCCAATTCACCAGCAATTCTGTGAGTGAGAGAAAAATGTGAAACTTGGTGGAAAAATAAAGAATTCAATTATGAACCCAGTGCAAAAAGAATCAGGTCATTTGGACTTTCCTATAAAAAGTTATTCAGGGTCAAAGTTACTGGTCAAATCAGTTTAAAAAAATCAAAAATTAGAAAATACCAGACTGGGCCAAGTCAAAGGCGTATTGGGCTAATACGCCTCCACTTACCCCTTCGCTCAGAGGCTGACAATGGGCCTAGCCCGTTTAAAACAGAGAGAGGGGAGGGAACAGGGGAGGGGGCGGCTCACCGGCGATCGTTGCCGGCGATCCCGACGGCGGTTGGGCTCGGAGATGGCTGGGATGGAAAGAGCGCCGAGCGGTGGTCCACCCTGTACCCGAAACGTGGCCAGAGGTGGATGGACGGCGGGGTTCCCTTCTTCTCCGGCGGGCGGCAGCTGCGGTGATCGGCGTGCCCGATGATCCCGGCAGCAATTGGCCTAGCAGAGTGGTCGGGAAGCACCACCGGACTCCACTGAGCTCAACGGAAGGCTTGGTTGGAGCGGAGGAGAGGTGGAGAGGGCTGGCGGAGGAGAGGGGATCGGCGGCGGAGCTCTGATCGAGCTCGAGGCTAGAGGCCTCTCTGCCTCGATTGCTGCTGCTGGCTGTGGCTATGGGGGAGGAGGAGTTGGGTGAGGAGCTTGTCAACGCCGGGCGGGGCTATTATAGCGAGGAGGAGGCGGGCGGCGAGCTCTCCCGAAGCTCGTGGATGCGGGCCATGGCACCGGCGGACGTACGCCGCGCTGGCTGGCTCGACGCGGGCGAGACGACAAGTGAGGGCAGGCGCATTGAATGCCCGAGCGGACTGCGCAGGAGGAAGACGACGGCTCCGCAACACTGTGGCCGCACGGGCAGAACAGTCCGGTGATGACGCGGCGGCCGGCGAGGGCTCCTCCGGCGCAGGCGATGGTTCCAGGGGGTCTAGGTGTCACCAGGGAAGGTTGTCGGCACGAGCGGACGAGCGACTGTGGCGAGGGGCAGTGGGACGAGACGGCATAGACACGGGCGCTACGCAGCGCGCGGCGACAGCCATGCCAGTGTCGTGCTCACCATGGTGGCTCGTGTCCACGGGCCACGTTGGCCTGGCAAAAGTTGTCTGGCGTGTCGACCACCGATCCCTCACCTCACCTGAGCACTTGGTTTGGCTTGGTTCAAGCAGAGCTGAGAGGTTTAGTCATCTACAGGTTCTGACAGAAAACTTGGGAGGTTTCTAGAGCATGGATGAGGATAAGGTTGAGCCAGGGGAGGTGTCTGGAATGATCCACGATGAAAGAACTACAAACTGGTCAAGTTTGAAGGGGTTTGGATGAGAAATGAGGGTGGTTCACGTAGAAGCTGTAAATCTGGTCTGAATCTGCCACTTCAAGTACTGCTCATATGGTTGATCTTCAGAGGTTGAAAATTGGTGGAGAGTGGTTGTTTGGAGTTGTCCACATGCTGTAAAAATTTGGTAGCAATTGGACAACCCAAACATGCACTTCCTTCACAATGGTTCATTCTGACCAGGAGAGAAAATGAATTATGTTACAAAATATTTGAACATGACCATGGGATGATTTTGAAGATTGGGTCAAGATATGGTCCAAGGGATTTTTAGGAATTATTTGAGAATTTTCTGAACATCCCAACTATAGGTTGCTTCACAACATATGCCAATGCCCTAAATTCTCAAATAAAGGAAATGAGCTTTAGAAAATAATTTAAATTGAAATTTGGGCACTTGAGATACTTGGCAGGGTTTTGGCAAGGTGACGAGGCTTTGGGTCACTTGGAAGGAATTCAGAATGACCAAGTCCAAATGAAAAGGGTCAAAACCATCCAAATTCAAATAAAACCAAGAAAAAGTTTAAAAAGAAAAAGCTGCCAAAATCAGGGTGTCACACAAGGCCACTATAAATAGGACTTAGCCACCACCGTAGAGAGGGATCGGATCGACGGATCATCCAGATCGCCCACACACTCACCAGCTCACCCGAGCCACAGAACACCTCTCCTCCTGAGGTTGTTCGCCACTGTACTAATTCATCCTCAGCCCCCCGAGGGCAATACACCACAAAGCAGGAGTAGGGTCTTACACCGCAAGGTGGCCCGAACCAGGGTAAGCTGCTGTGTCTCTTTTCCTTACAGTTCGACGAGCTAGGCTATGAGATTAGCGAGTACGCAGACTGGGGAGGACGAGTTCTTCGCACGCACCCCAGAGTTCGAACCTCTCAAGGGTTTGCGGAACCCGAAATCTGACATTTGGCGCGCCAGGTAGGGGTGCGTCGAAGCTTCGCCTCTCCATCCGCCGCACTCCACCCTCGCCGTTCAGCTCTCATGGCGGGCGCCTCTTCTCCGACTGGATCGACAGGCGCGCACGGAGGCGCCGTGGGTCTCCGGGCCTTCACCCCCGCCTTACGGTGAGTGTAGTGGCCGCCCAAGTTCAGGCCGGAGATGCCGCCTCGCTACGACGGCGCGGCTGACCCGGTGGGGTTTCTCCAGGCGTATGAGAAGGCGGTCCAGGCGGCTGGCGGCGACGACAAGGTCATGGCGAATTGGCTCCCCATAGCCCTCACGGGCGCACCGCGCACTTGGCTCCTGGGCCTGCCGGGATCTTCAGTGGCCTCCTGGGAGGAGCTGCACGGCCTCTTCGTCACACAATTCGCGGTGCCGGCACCTCACGTCGTCGCAGCCATCCTCGGCGGCTCGCAGGCGCCACCCTCGGATCACCACATCAAGCAGTTCTTTCGCCAAACGGGCGACGCCCACGTGCAGTGGGCGGCGCCGCCGGGTTGGGCGACGCCCAAGGCCGACCTCACCTTCGACTCTGGGGACCACCCCGCAGTCACGGCCGGCACCGGCGCTCTCCCGATGCTCTGCACCCCCACCATTTGCAATGTGGCGGTCTCCAAGACCCTCATCGACGGAGGAGCCGGCCTCAACGTGCTCTCGATGGAAGCATTCGGCTTGCTTCATGTGCCTCATGGCCGACTCCGCCCCACAAAGCCCTTCTCTGGAATCGTCAATGGCTCCACCGACCCCATTGGGAAGATCCACCTCCCCGTCACCTTCGGCACCCGCGACAACTACAGCACCGAGCTTATCGACTTCAACATCGCCCGCATCAGCCTCCCGTACAACGCCATCCTCGGGTACCCGGCCCTGGCCAAATTCATGGCAGCAACTCACCCTGCCTACAACCTCATGAAGATGCCGGGAAGCAGCGGCGTCCTCACCGTGGCAGGAGACACCAAGGACGCGTTGTTGGCCCTCAAGCTCACCTTCAGGGCCACGGCGGCCGCACGGCCGACTGAGAAAGGGGCCCCAAAGACTCCGGGGGCTGCGCCGGCGAAGAAGAAGTAGTTGTTCTCTCAGGATCGGGCCGAGACGAAGCAGGTGCCGGTTGGTGAAGATGGGGCGTCAGGTGCCACCTTCACCATAGGTGCTAGCCTCCCTCCAGATCAAGAAAAGGCGTTGGTCGACTTCTTGCGTGCAAACAAGCAAGTGTTCGCATGGCAGCCCAAGGATCTGGTTGGGATCCCGAGGGGAATAATTGAGCATCACCTGAGGGTGTGCCCCAACGCACGACCGGTGAAGCAGAAGGCACGGCGGCAGTCCACAGAGAAGCAGTCGTTCATCGTTCAAAAGACCCGCAAGCTGCAAGAGGCTGGTTTCATTCGGGAGGTGCAGTACCCAGAATGGTTGGCGAACCCGGTTAACGACCCCAAGAAAGGCGGAAAGGAGCGTATGTGCATCGACTTCACTAACCTCAACAAGGCTTGCCCTCAAGACCCCTTTCCGCTTCTGCGTATCGATCAGATCGTCGACTCCACCGCCGAGTGCGACCTGTTGTGCTTCCTGGACGCCTTCTCGGGCTATCACCAAATCAAGATGGCGGTGCAAGATGTTGAGAAGACGGATTTCTTGACTCCATGCGGGGTGTATTGCTACACCTGCATGCCATTTGGGCTGCGTAACACCGGAGCAACCTTCCAGTGGCTGATGCACATCGCTCTGGGCCGGCAGCTCGGGAGGAACGCAGAGGCATACGTCAATGACATAGTGGTGAAGTCTCGGGAGGCAAGAACCCTTATTGAAGACCTGGAAGAAACATTTGCCAGCCTGCGCAAGGTGGATCTGCGGCTTACCCGGAGAAATGTGTGTTTGGCGTCCCATCCGGCAAGCTGCTGGGTTTCTTGGGATCGCACAGAGGGATCGAGGCCAACCCAGAGAAAGTCAAGGCCATAGAGAGGATGAGCCCGCCGCAGACCCTCAAGGAGATGCAGAAGCTGGCAGGTTGTGTGACCTCGCTGGGGCGTTTCATCTCCAAGTTGGGAGAACGTGCCCTCCCATTCTTCAAGCTGATGAAAAGGAAAGGACCATTCGAGTTGACTCCGGAGGCTGACGTAGCCTTCCAAGACCTCAAGAAGTACCTCACCAGCCCGCCGGTGATGGTGGCGCCACGTCCCCTTGAGCCCCTGGTGCTCTACTTGGCCGCCACGCCTCACTCAGCCAGCGCAGCACTGGTGGCAGTGAGGGAGGAGCGCCTGGTCAAGGGCTCACGACGGGGCACCCCGTCACTAGATGGGGCACCGCGGTCTCAAGAAGGCGCCCCCGAGGCTCCGACTCCATCACCGGCCAACAACGCTCCTGAGACCTCAGCCAACCCCCCAGGCAGTGGGTCTCCTGAGGACCATACTCCTGAGGGCACGGCAGCCTTGGCGGATGATAAGGCTCCTGAGGACCCGCAGACTCAGGAGTTGCAAGACCTCACCAATGCTTCCTCCCACATCGAGCACCCGGTATACTTCGTCAGCACGGTGCTGCGAGACGCGCGGGCACGCTACCCCATGCCACAGAAGCTACTGCTCGCGCTCCTCATCGCCTCCCGAAAGCTGCGCCACTACTTCCAAGGCCACCCCATCAAGGTTGTCTCAGCTTACCCTCTGGAGAGGGTGCTCCGGAGCCCCAACGCTGCAGGAAGGGTCACCGAATGGAACATCGAGCTGCAAGCGTTCCAGTTGGAGTTTAGTACCACCAGGATCATCAAGAGCGCGGCCCTCGCTGACTTCGTGGCAGAATGGACTGGCGTCCCTGACCGTGAAGTGTGCGAGGACCGCTCCCTCATACCCGGCGACGAGGCACCAGATGGTTGGATCTTGTACTTCGACGGCGCGTTCTCACGCCAGGGCGCGGGGGCTGGAGTTGTGCTTGTTTCACCCACCACAGACAAGCTCTACTACGCCGTGCAACTCTGCTTCCAACACGGCGAGAAGTTCTCCAACAACATTGCGTAGTACGAAGGCCTGATCGCGGGACTCAAGGCCGCCACAGCACTGGGGGTCAGGCGCCTCACCATCAGGGGCGACTCGCAGCTCCTCGTCAACTTCTACAACAAGGAGTACACCCCGAAGGATGAGCACATGGAAGCATACCTTGAGGAGGTACGCAAAATTGACAAATGATTCTTGGGTCTAGAATTGCAGCACGTGCCGTGAGGCACAAACAAGGAGGTGGATAACATCGCCAAGAGGGCGTCCTGGCTTCTGCCCCAGGAGCCCGGCGTCTTCGAAGAGCGGATCTTCAAGCCATCGGCAGCTCCACCCACCGCAGAACCAACACCGCCTCACGAGGATCTCCCCCAGGCTCCTCCGTCAGGCGCCCCAGCTTGTGGCCCGACCTCAGGAGCTCGTCTCCTTCTCGCGATGGAACCTCAGGAGGGGTGCTGGACCGAGGAGTTCAAGGCGTACCTACTTCAGGTCATCCTGCCGGAGAAGGAGGAAGACGCGGAGCGTGTGGCCTGCCAGGCCACAGCATACTGCATCCAGGACGGTGAGCTCTATCGGAGGCGTCCAAACAACGTTTCCTTACGGTGCATCTCCAGGGAGCAGGGATGCGAGCTGCTGACCGATATACATGGTGGGGACTGTGGGCATCACTCTTCATCACGCACACTCGTGGGCAAGGCATTCCGCAGCGGGTTCTACTGGCCCACGGCGATCAACGATGCTACTGAGCTGGTGAAGTCCTGTGAAGCCTACCAATTCCACGCCAAGCAGATCCACCAGCCCGCTCAGAGCCTCTAGACCATCTCGCTCACATGGCCGTTCGCGGTCTGGGGGCTGGACATCTTGGGGCCATTCCCACGGGCGCCCGGGGGCTACCGCTACCTCTACGTCGCCATCGACAAGTTCACCAAGTGGGCGGAGGTGGAAGCCGTCCGCACCATCCTGGCCGGCTCGGCCGTCAAGTTCATCAGAGGCCTCGTGAGCCGGTTCGGGGTTCCTAACCGCATCATCACCGATAATGGCTCACAGTTCACCAGCAACCTTTTCAAAACATACTGTGCTAACCTTGGAACGCAGATATGCTACGCTTCGGTGGCACACCCCGGGAGCAATGGCCAAGCTGAGCGCGCCAACGCAGAAGTCCTGAGAGGCCTCAAGGCAAGGACCTTCAAGAAGAAGCTCGAGGCCTGCGGCAGGGGCTGGCTCGACGAGCTCCAGTCCGTGCTGTGGTCCATCCGCACCACCGCGACCAAGCCGACGGGCGAGACTCCATTCTTCCTCGTCTACGGAGCCAAAGCGGTTCTCCCTAATGAGGTCAAGCATCGCTCCACGCGGGTCTTGGCGTTTGACGAGGCACATCAGGACGCCACGCGGGGGATGGACCTCGTGCTGGGGGAGGAACGCCGCCGTCAAGCCTCGCTCCGAGCGGCAAGGTACCAGCAGGCGCTGCGGCGGTACCACTGCCGCAGCGTCCGCTCCAGGACGCTCGAGGTGGGTGATCTCGTCCTGAGGCGGGTGCTCTCCAGGGAGGGGCTGCATAAGCTCTCACCCATGTGGGAGGGCCCATTCAGGATCGCCCGTGTCTCCAGGCCTGGCGCCGCGCACCTGGAGACGCAGGACGGGATCCCCATCCAGAACGCCTGGAACATCCAGCACCTCCGGAAGTTCTACCCATGAAGCAAGGCCCCGTGCCTGTGAAGGTCTCCGCTCGTGACACTCTCACGTAATAATGAGTGGGGCTATACACGCCCCGAAGTCTCCTGAGTGTCGCCCGTGGGCCTCATGGGGGCTCCCTCCCACGTCCTAGTGGCAGCATTTAGCTCCACGCTGGTGAGAAGACTAGACTAGGTGCCGGACGCGGCTATTCATTTTCTTGCTTTCTGTAGTTGGTTTGCAACTTCTTAATGGAATTTGGAGTTTTCGCGTTTCTCGTTTGCCAAAGCTGGAACTTTCTTTTCCCCTGTTCGTTCGCCTCTCCAGCCTTGTCCCAGGAAGAGCGGCAGTTGCCCGTCACTCCTCCTCGCGCGTCCCGCGCGCGTGGGCTAGGCAGGTCTGTGCGCTTGGCGCTCGCCGTGACAACACCTCACCGAAGCCCTGTCGCCCCAGAGCTTCGGTGCTTAAATCCTTGTGAGATGCTCTCAAACGAGCTCGTGGGCACGCGTACCTTCTCAAGTGTCACCCCAGAGCTTCGGTCCTTAAATCCTTGGGAGACGCTCTCAAACGAGCTCGTGGGCACGCGTACCTTCTCTAGTCCGTGCCTCCGGGCATCGCGATGCGGTGCACCAGCCACAACCAACCCACGCTTGGGGGCTCGTGCAAGGAAGGGCATGACACCCTGTGAAGTTTTCTAATAATTCTACAGTTGTACAATGCCTCCTGAGGCCCGACGGATCTTGAGTCGTTAAGAAGCAAACTTCGCCAGATGTTGCTGGAGAAGCGCACTACAGCAAGCATATCAAGCTAAGTACTCTAACCGCACCTGATCGGAATATCGGTATCCCGGCACAATATCAAAATAACAAACATAGCATAATGGCACGAGTGCCTTGGTTCATTACACACCCCAGCGGGGCCCTCTACCTTCTTTCAAAATGCAGGGGAAAGGAAAGGTTAAACAAAAGTGGCCCGCACAACCGGAATAGCTCCCGAGGCCAGGCTCCGGAGGCCCTGGGCTCACCCCGAGTCTTCCTCCCGCTTCACCGGAGCACGGCGACGAGACGACCCATCGCCTTCCCCAATGCGAGCCCAGTGGCGTGGTGGCTGGTCATAGCTGCCGCTGCTGGTGCTCTCGCCGGAGGAGGAGCCGCCGCTGCTGAAGGAAGCGCAACCGTCGTCAAGGCCAAGCTCATCGTCGCCGCTGCCGTCTTCCGGATAGCACCCCGCATGACGGCCGTCCTCCCCGAACACCCTCACGAAGAGGGTCGCGAGGCCGTCGTACCTAAAATGAAGGGTGCGCCTCCCGCTCAGGCCCCGCGCGCGGGTAAATGCCTGCCAATCATGGGTCAAGGACACGCTGCCCGTCTCGGTGACTTCGACCCCAACCCAGGAAGCTTTGCTGCAACAGCCGTCAGCCTGCAGCTAGAGGCCGTCAAGCCCTGTGATCGGCAGCTCGCTCACGAAGAAGCGCGGGAGTGGGAGCCAGGTGCCGGCGGGTTTCTCCGACCACACGACGTACTCCGGGAGCACATCCGCCGAGTGGAAGCACGGCCGAGGAGGCCGGGCAACCACGGCGCACTGCCCCCCATCACAGGGGTTGCCTCGCCCATGGTGGCCCCTGCCTTGAGAAGAAGCGCCACCGCGGCCGCCCAAAGCGACGCCGGCCCCTGAAGGAGTACACCCACGCCCCGAGGAGCTACCGCCGGGGTCGCAGCATGCTTGCGAGGGCGGCCTCGCCCTCTCTTGGGTGACATCGAACCCGGCCCCTCCTTGGGGGCCTTCCCCTTCTCGGCGGTAGAGAACCTCCTCGTCGGCACCATGGATGCTACGACAAGACAGGGAGGTGAAGAAGGAGAAGGAGCGAGCAGCGAGAAGATGGAGATGAGTGAGGGGGCTCTGCCCCTCCCCTCATTTATAGCCGGAGGGAGGCCAACCACCCGCCTCCACAATCCCACGCAATGATGGTTCTTCTCTGCATGCAGCGGAGTCTCGTCAAGTCGAACTGTTGTTGAGGCAGCGTGGGGGAAGCGGAGACGCCCACGTCCCATCAATCGCCACGCATCGACCAAGGCCGCAGGCGGTTAGGGCCCGCGGCGCTCCGCACTTGCCCCTTGGCTTCGCCTCGAAGCCAAGTTTGAGCGTGCCTTGGGCCCGGGGGCTACTGTCGGCGTTCTGGGAATGGGGGTACCCAGACTTGACTGCCTGCGGCCCACGGTGTGGCTCGATCGACGGCCTGGTACAGCCCAGCTTCAGCGACAACAACTCAAGACCCTCGCGAGGGCCCAAGCCTCGTGAGGCGGACGACACCAAGACCTCCACGAGGAGCGGCCTCCTCAGGCTGGCTCCCGAGGAGCGGAGATCTCTATGCAAGCCTCACCTCGTGAGGTCTGAATGACGTGAGCCATGACGACCAAGGCCAGGCGGGCGCCAGCGGGCGCAGTGTACCAGTTTCCTCTTTGGTGCTAAAGAGGCAAGTGCAAGCGCGGAGTCCCAAGGAATCAGCCAAAGGTTTCCATTCCCGTGCAACAAGACCAAGACTGCTAGGACGGCAGGATGGAGGTCATCACCGAGCACACCACGGCGTCACAACCAGAGGCTTTTGCAGGCGAAGACTACTTTTGTCAGGATAGCATGTACTAGCTGTCTCCCTTCGAATTTGGCCATTGTGGGATCCCTTCCCGCCTTTCATTTGGGAAGAGGACCAAGGCCACTATAAATAGGACTTAGCCACCACCGTAGAGAGGGATTGGATCGACGGATCATCCAGATCGCCCACACACTCACTAGCTCACCCGAGCCCTAGAACACCTCTCCTCCTGAGGCTGTTTGCCACTGTACTAGTTCATCCTCAGCCCCTCGAGGCCAATCCACCACAAAGCAGGAGTAGGGTCTTACACGGCAAGGTGGCCCGAACCTGGGTAAGCTGCTGTGTATATTTTCCTTATAGTTCGATGAGCTAGGCTGTGAGATTAGCAAGTAGGCAGACTGGGGAGGACGAGTTCTTCGCATGCACCCCAGATTTTGAACCTCTCAAGGGTTTGCGGAACCCGAAATCGGACAAGCGCAGGTGTTGCCTTCTGGCTCCCATCGTGCGTGTCGATGTAGACCATTGGTTGCCGGGGTGTCATCGGCGTTGTCATGGACGAATGGGAATTGCTGCCCCCAAACACCCATAATGTAGGTCGATGTAGTGGTTTGTCGTCGGAATGTCGTCGACGATGTCAGGAAGTGCCTCTCCATGCATGTAAAGATGTTGAAGGAGCACAACTAGAAACACCAAATGAAAACAGGCGAAAAAGGGGAAACATGTTTGTTGGTTTTTAAAATGTTGGCTTTCCCGTTATACACCAGCTATAGGCGTGATATCTGAGAAGGTTACCGAAGGACTTGTTGTTGGGAACCGTCGAAAGACCTTGACGATTGCAACTCAACAACTTAAAAGCTTCGGTGTACGTGTATGAAGACGCCGTGTTTCGGGATGCTTCCGAGAGACAATGGAAATTCATACTCTAGCCCATCATCATACTGAGGGCCCCCACAGCTCGACATGCCCCCTGCACATATACCCCATGAACCCACGGACTTGGGTAGGATAAATTTAGGGTAAATGGTTTTGGGACAACAGCTTGGCGATTTTCCTTTCATGTTGTATTGAGGGGTGGTGACCAGCTACCTCCCGCCTTCTTTCCAGTGGGTTCCTTATTGCTTGGGACCACTTGACTGCTTCTTGGATTGTTGCGATATTTTTTTAGCTTTGTGACCTTCTAGGATTTTTATTTTTTCTTGCGCGGGCTGATTGGCCGCAAACTCCATGGACTTGTTTTGACATTCGGCTTGAAATTTTTGAGAATCCTTCTTCCAGGATCTCTTGGGGACCCACCTTGGGAACTTGGAAGGCAACCGTTCACCTCTGTGTACTAGGAAAAACCCTCTTGCACTTTATCTGGAGCTTCTGGTGGCACAACCCTGGGTTGCCATGTGACTACGCACCAAACCAACTTGTGTTCGGTTAGGCATCCCTCCATGATCTTTTCCTATAGTCTTCCCTGGGATGCGAGCCTCTGTGAACATGAAGCATGCCGGGAAACATGAAGAGCGCGGGGTCTCAATACTCAGAAGTGCCCAAGTAATCGTCTCCGCTGCCTCCGAAAGCATACACCTTGTATGTGTCGTGCATTGTGGGTGTAGGAGCTGCTCCACCTGCAACTTGACACATTGTGCCACCCTCCGACGAGTCCTACGGTAGCCAAAACTTCAATCAACAGCTTGGTGTGATTGGGGAAAGCCGTTTTTGTTGTTGTTGGACTTAGTCCGTAAATTTTTATGGGGAAAACTAGATATATCCACAAAATGCAAAGGAGAATGCATCATGGATCTGATAGCCCACAGAAAAAGTTTCCCCAATGGAAATCCGGAAGGCAACAAAAGAGGCAAAATTTTAAGAAAAAAAAATTTAGGAACCTTCCGTTGATTGGGGGCATAGGTCGAACTCCCTGGGAATCGATGAGCTGGTATGCTCCCCCGTCGTAGACTTGCTCGATGACGTATGATCCTTCCCACTTTGGCTCGAACTTGCCCTTCATCTTGTGCATCAGGACGATAGGCCACCTGATCATGAGGACCAACTCGCCTTTTCAAAAGACGTGTTGCTTGACGAGCTTGTCATAGGCTCTCACCATGTTCTGGCGGTAAAGCTCCAAGTTCTGTAGGGCATGAAGTCGCCCCTCTTCAAGGGCGTCGAGCTCCTAGAACCGTAGTTGTGCATGTTCGTCTTGGGATCTTATCTTGAATAGACACCCGCAAAGAGGGTAGCTGGACCTACAACGGAAGGATCGCCTCACTCCCGTAAACGAGCGAAAACAGAGTCTCCTATGTTGGGGTATGGACCATAACACGGTACGCCCACAAGGACTCAAAGAGATGTCCATAGCAATCTCTCTAGTACCTTGTCAATGTATTGTTGAGCATCTTGTTGAAGGCTTCAATTGCTCCATTGGCTTGGTCTAGATGATGGGGATGTGGTGATGAAATGAAGGGCAGAGCGGTACACCCATCGCTCCAGCTCTGCTAAGCCGTATCCCTCCGTCTTGTCATTGTCCCATGATGAAGTGTGCGGCCTTCGCCTCATCGGTGCCCGGCCTGGTGGTGTCCTCCTTGTCAGTGTCGGACTAGATGACTTGCCTTTGTCTTGTAGGTACCTAGCAAGATATGGATTGCTTCATTGGGAAAAGACATGTCGGTGGAGTATAGCTTCGCCTCGCCGACGCTAAGACGATGTTGTGGATATGTATCGGTGTGGATGTTGGGGTAGATGTGGGAGGTGTCGGGTGTCGGTGTAACCAACAACCTTGTCAAGTCGAGAGTTGGCGCGAACAATACCCGACGATGGCTTGCGTCAGCTGTGATGTAGACAGATCTCCGCCTCGGCATCGGTGTAGATGACACCCCGCCTGGGGCGAGCTCCATATCGATGATGGTATAGACCGTGCCCCACTTTGGGCGAGCTTGACGATGGAGGTGTAGACGAAGCCCTACCTTGATGAGGTTCGTTTCGATGACACCCCACCTAGGGAGAGACCTGCATTGGCGGAGGTGTAGACGATGCCCCGCCATCGATATGGGCTCTGTGGCAGCGACAATGTAGGTACCACCCAACCTTGGGCGAGCCCCGCCATGTTGGAGGTAGCTTAGAAGCTCGACCAACTTGGGGACCTCCATGTTAGCGGCAACACAAAATGTGGATCACCTCGGATGAGCTCCATGTTGGGGGCAGCTAGATCACGCCTACCAATGGACGGGCTTCGTGCCCGCGGGATCCCCTGGCTTCGGCAAGCTCTAGGTTGGTGGCGGTTTAAAACGACTACCCTGGCTTGGGCGAGCTTCGAGATTGGCGTGTGAATGATGCCCAACTTTTGGCATGCTCCGTGTCAGCAAAGAGAAAGTGCCATGCCCACCATGGGCATGCTCCGAGGCTATGTAAATGGCACGCGCCTTCGGGCGATGCTTCACGTTGGAGGTGGTGCAGACGGTGCTCCACCTCTGGTGAGCTCCACATTGGCGGAGGTGTGGACAACATCATGCCTTGGTCGAGCCCCCTGTTGGTAGAGGCGCAAAAGTCATGCCCGCCTTTGGGAAACTCCAAGATGGTGTAGACAGTGCTCGCTCTTAGGCGAGCTCAGTGTCGGTGACGCTGTAGATGACGCTCCTCCTGGGGCGTAAACATGTCTGTGGCGGTGTAGACCGACCACCACCCAAGGCTAAGCTCCTTATTGGTGGTGGTGTAGACCAAAGCCCGCCTGGTCCAAGCTCCATGTGGATGGCAGTGATGTAGATGACGTCCCCACTTGGCCAAGCTCCGCGATGGCATTGTAGACATCGCCCCATCTTTTGACGATATTTGTGGCAACGGTGAAGAAAAAGGAGCCCCGCCTAGCTGAGCTCCATGTCGATGGAGGTAGATGGCACCCCTCCTTGGGGGAACTCCATGTCGATGCAGGCGTAGAATGCGCCCCGCCTTGGGGGCACTCCATGTTGACGATGGCGATGTAGATGGAGTTCCGCCTTGCGCAAGCTCCGCTTCGGTGGTGGTGTGGACGGCGCCCCACCTTGGGCGAGCTCCATATCGGCGGTGTAGATGGCGCTCCGTCTTTTGTGATATCTGTGTCGACGGAGGTGAAAGAAAAACCCTCCTAGTCAAGCTCCGTCTCGACTGAGGTAGATGATGCCCCGTCTTGGGGAACTCCATGCTGACAGACATGTAGACGGCGCCCCGCTTGGGGGGCACTCCATGTCGGCGATGGTGTGGATGGTACCCCGCCTTGGATGAGTCCCATGTTACCTCGCGCAAGCCCTAGCTGGCACTTGCATTGATGACCCTTCGCCCACGGGTGGCGCGTGGTGCCGAGTGGATGATGCAGCCCTGTCCGCCTGTCATCTAGAGTTGTGACCGAGCTCCCCGTCTAGGACGAGACGCAAGTCGTGGTGGAAGTGTTTTCCATGGAGGGTCCCATGGCTGCCACAGTTGAGTGGGTCGAGGCTTCCTCGCATCATCTTGATGTCTTGACCATCGGTTCCAGCATAGGGTCATGTCAGGATGCCCCCGCTCTAATTGGCGAGTTGGTGAAGACTATCATCGAGGATCACATCTTGAGTACAATGACTTAAAGATTGGCGCCTCGTCCTACCTGCAACCATGAGCCTACGCGGGTTATGGGAGATGGCCTCCAAGCCTTCAGGTAGCTTGACCTCGGTGTGTCGTGGTGTCGGTGTTGGCAGCTTCGAGTGGGAGCTGGTCTAGGTAGATGCGTGAAGGGATGCCGCACTTGCCCTCCCGTTGGCGGTATTAGAGCGGAGGCATTGAACTACCTCCACGTCTCCATGGATGTCTACCCTTGATGACTCCTACAACAGGGTGCGCCTCCAGCATTAGCTCGTGGCGCTCCATCATCTTAGTGGCCGCTCGCCTTTGCGCCTTCTTTGTCTGCACAGTTTGAAACTGCGCGGGATCTTGTGCTTGGTACATGTAGACCCTGACGCCATGCTTGACGAAGACCATAGGAGGCAATCATCCATACTAGATCATCACTGGCTCCGATTTGATGTCATGGGAGAGTTCACCTGCAAGAAAGAGGCTTACTTGCGGAGATCCTTGCAGCATACTATGCACATTGGGAGATTGGCGAAGACCATTTCGACGACCACAGCGAAGCAAAGATGGGAGGAGAACCATGTCCCACCGGGCGCTCCAATTTGTTAGACACGAGCAAAATCTTATCATGTGTCTCCGTGAGAAGGGATGTTGGTGCAACAAACCCTGGGTCTGTTACCCAGACCATGCACAGGCCTAAAAGAGCAAGGTTGTGACATCCAGAGCAATATCAAGTTGAAAAAGTAGCCCTTTGAGAAATCCACTGTTCAAGGTATCTTCCGATATTCCGATAAATCGGCCGATTTATCGCTTACCATTGTCTGACCGATAAGATAAATCGGCCGATAAATCAGCCGATATGGTGATAAATCGGCCGATATGCTGATAAACTGGCCGGTTTACCCCTTATCATGGGTCGACCGATAAGTTCCCGATAAGCGATATCCTCAACATTGGAGAAATCAAAGAGCAGATCAAGAAGACCAAGATGAGCTAGATGAGCAGGACACCACCTAAGGGAAAGCCTCCCTTGCTGGGCGGACGGGCCTGGCGAGGATGAGGTGGCCCCGAAGCCAAGCCTCAAGATCGTCTCGGCAGGCCTGCCGGGCACGACGAAGGCAAACTACCCCGCCAAGGCTCCACCGCTCCACCTCATAGCGACACAAGTCATCGATCGGTGCGGTGTCAAGCCCCCAAGTGACTAAGTGGCTGTTATTTGGCACGTGGCAGCCACTTCCTATGGAAATCACCTCCAAATGACACCCGTCCAGAGATGTGTCAAGCTGACAGACGAAAAGGTGGTTGAGTAGCTTGCCGGGCATGCCATGATGTGACACTAAGCGGCGCATTTAATGCGCTCTGCTCTGTCTACAGAGTTAGGTATGATAGCACTGTTCGCTATCTAATCAGTACACAATGACTGATTTGCCACTGTGGTGACCCCTTGATCTATAAAAGGAAGGCCATGGCAACCATAGAAAGGATTCGGACCCCTGTACTTTCGTACACGCATAGCTACTCTCGCCCCGAGGCAACACTGCAGGGCTAGAGCGCTGTGTTTCCACCACAATCCACCATCTATCCACCAAAGCAGGAGTAGGGTTTTACGCCTCGCGGCGGCCCGAACCTGGTTAAAACTGCCCGTGTGATCTTTGTCGTGTTGTGCTACGTTCTCCGCTCTTTGTGCAATGTGCTCATCCCCCCTGCCGAACCACAAGGGGCTGATGGCCCCATAGGTGGCCATGATTTCCCATGACATCTTTGGCTCGCCAGGTAGGGGGAAGCGCTTGCGCGAACCTGAGAAGCGTACACAACGCGTCATCATCATCTTCATCATCTTCTTCATCGACGGCTCCATCGTCCATGGCGCCCAAGAAGAAGCCCGGTGCTGCAGCCCATCCGTCCACTTCGAAGGCCCCATCGCACGCGGCCGCCGACGCCGCGGGGGCTACGGGGACGCATGGAGACGTGGACACTGCAAAGGACGTGGTTGGCGCCGGCGGCGTCGTCACCACCTCCCCTGTGGCCGAAACAAGGATGGAAGGCATCGGAGAAGGACAGCACCAACAGCATCCCAGCGGCCACGCTCCACGAGGTACGGATGGAGAAATCATTCTGTCTGCGCCTCTCCGCCCGGCTGAAGGGCATAGCCGCAGCGGTGGCATTCGCTCTGGGGCGAATCGCAACTCTCCGGCCGCTCCCACTGCGGGCGCGGCCGCAGGGCATGCGCCGCCCCCGGAACGGGCTGACCCGGCCGATGCACCAAACGGAGCCACTGGCCCTCAAGCGCCTCCACCTCGTCACCACGCCACCCTGGCGACGGGCTCACGACGACGAGGACATGGCGCGACTAGTTCTGGCACCGTAAGGAGCCAGGCGAAGCTATAGTCTGCGTCGACCTCCATGCCAAGCACCGCTTCGGAGGCCATGGCGCGGGCCCAGCTGCTGTTGAGATTTCCGCCGGCAGCCGATCAGATGGATGAGTGGAGAGCCACCATTCAAAGCCTGATTGGTTTTGCCGAGGCGGGAGGGTCACAGCGAGCTGGCCTACCACAGCCTCCCCAGGCGACGACGACGGCCCGCGCTGCTGGCCGTACCGAAGGGGCCACCCCCACGGTGCAGTCCCCTCTACGGCAGCCTGCGCAGGGGCCACAGCCAGAGCCACGCGATCAAGAACCCGACGACGTCTCGATGGCTTCATCCGACCCTTGAGCGCGTCAAGACCAACGGCAAGTCCAGGAGGACGGGCGAAGGGAAGGCACACGCATCATCATCGAGCGACGCCGCGACACCCACCGCCTGTCCGATAGGCACAATGGCCCTGACGTTGACGAGCCTACTCTTGGTGAAGGTGGGTACCTACCTTTCGAGGTTGGGTGCCCCGCCTTCACTCGTGAGTTGCGACAAGTCCATTGGCCATCTACCCGCATGTTCAAGCCAGAAATACCAGAGAAGTACGACAAGAAACTAAACCCGGCAGAGTTCTTGAGCATCTACACCATCACTGTTCAAGTTGCCGGGGGAAGAGACGAGAAGGTGTTCGCCAACTACTTCCCTTTGGCACTCAAGACAAATGTGAGGTCTTGGCTAATGTACCTGCCGGAGAACTCCATTTCGACCTGGGCTGACCTGTGCCATGAGTTTGTTGGCGCCTTCAAGGGCGGCCCAGCAACCTGCAGCTCCTCCTGCAGAAGGAAGGAGAGACTCTGCGGAAGTACATGCAAAGGTTCAGCCGAGTGCACAGGAACATTCCAGATATCCACCCGGCAGCTATGATAGCTGCGTTCCAGTCCAACATGCGCAATCGTCGGATACGTTCTAAGATGAACGTCCGGCTACCCAAGACTGTGAAGGAGCTTTACACTCTAGTGGATAAGTGTGCTCGGATAGAGGAGGGGAGGCGGCTCCCCAGTGAAGAGGATGGCATCGACATTGATTTAGAGGATAACGATGAGGCCACCAGTCAGAAGAAGAAGAACAAGAAGCGCAGCAAGAGGTGCAAGGATAAGGTAGTGATGACTGTTGAGGGATCTGGCGCACCTAGTACCGGCAAGAAGGCCAAGACCGAAGTTCCCGGCAAAGAGGCTGCCACGTGCACTGATTGCCGGGAGGCTACGGCTGCCGAGAAGGCTGGGAAAGGTGATGGTCCATACTGCAAGATCCATCGGACCTAGGGCCACGATCTCCAGGAGTGTCATCAGGTCGAGCAACTCGTCAAGAAGCAGAGGGCTGAGTACGAGAAGCATGACAAGGAGAAAGGTCAAGATGGCGCTGGCGGGAAGGTCTGAGGCGGCAGAGCAAGCCGCCCCGGCAAGGCACCTCAGAATCAAGGGAAACCCGCCAGAGGCCGTAAGAAGAAGGATTGCAGTGATAAGAGTGACAGAGGAGATGAAGAGGAAACTAGCGAGCAGGAGTTCCAGAAAGCCACTGACGCCCTGTGCATTGATAGAGCTGCATCTCTGCACTCCTCACACTGCCAACTTAAATAGTGGGCGCGTGAAGTCAATGCCGTGGAGCCAGCGGCAGATTCTCGGAAGCCGCTCAAGTGGTCCCGCACGCCCATCATCTTTGACGAAGAGGATCACCCTGACCGCACCACTGCGGTAGGGTGCTTGTCGTTCTTGGTCTCACCAACAATCCGTAACCTCAAAGGTCACAAAGATGTTGGTTGATGGCGGGGCCGGGTTGAATCTGATTTCTCCAAAGGTCATCAGCAAACTTCAGATTGCAGAGGAAGAGCTCAAGGTTACTGGCACGTTTCAAGGAGTCAACCCCAGTAGGAGTCGTCCTAAAGGGAAGATCACGCTGCCGGTGACGTTCGGGGGGGAGTTGAACTACCGGACTGGGAAGATCGTTTTTGATGTAGTTGACCTCCCCCTGCCGTACAATGGAATCCTTGGTCGCCCAGCCCTGGCCAAATTCATGGCGGCATCCCACTATGCCTACAACACCTTGAAGATGCCAGGGCCGATGGGCGTCATTTCCATTCCGTCAGATAAGAAGGATGCAATCATTTGTGTGGACAAGATGTACCGGGAAGTAGTCGCGGCAGAGGCCACTGAAGCCAGTGTTCCTGCCAGAGAAAACAACAAGAAGAAGAGAGATAGCAAGGACGCCTGCAAGGAATCCGGGAAACGTGCCTCTTTGGAGTACATTGCGCCCGTTGATGACTTGCCAGAGAGCTCCAATAGCAAGAGATCCAAGGCTGTTGCACCTGCTGTGAAAAAGGTCCTGGCAGGGCTGGCTGGCGCTTATGGTACCTTCACTATCAGTGCCACCCTCGCTGACAAATAGGAAAGCGCGCACGTTGCCTTCCTGTGGGCGAATATTGATGTGTTTGCTTGGCAACCATCTGATATCCCCGGTGTTCCCAGGAAGGTAATCGAGCACCACCTTGTTGTCTGCCCACATGCCCGACCAGTCAAGTAGAAGGTCCGAAAGCAGGCTTTGGAGCGGCAACAGTTCATTGCCGAGGAGATCAAGAAACTTGAGGCAGCTGGTCTGGTCAGCGGAATATTGCATCCAACATGGTTAGCAAATCCTGTGGTGGTGCGCAAGGCTAATGGAAAATGGAGGCTTTGCATAGATTTTACGGATCTGAACAAGGCATGCCCGAAGGACCCGTTTCCCTTGCCGCGCATCGACCAGTTTGTGGATTCCACCTCCGGGTGTGACTTGCCCTCTTTTCTAGATGCATACTCTGGATACCACCAGATCTTCATGTCCAAGGAAGACGAGGAGAAGACCGCATTTATAACCCCATGTGGCACGTACTGCTTCGTACGGATGCCCTTCGGGTTAAAGAGCGCCGGATCCACTTTTGCAAGAGCAGTCAGATTGGCTTTGAGTCCCAGCTGCACAGAAACATTGAAGCTTACATGGATGATATTGTGGTCAAGACCAAGGACAGATCAACCCTCATCCAGGATTTGGAAGAAACCTTTGCTAATCTGCGTAAGATCAACTTGAAGTTGAACCTGGAGAAGTGCGTGTTTGGTGTTCCTTCCGGCAAGCTACTTGGCTTCTTTGTGTCCCACCGGGGGATAGAGGCCAACCCCGACAAGATTAAGGCTATCGAGCAAATTCAAGCACCCAAGACGGTTAAGGACGTGAGGCGTTTGACTGGATGTGTTGCCGCGCTTAGCAGGTTCATTTCCAAGTCTGCTGAGCGCGCCTTGCTGTTCTTCAAAATCTTGAAGAAGGCAGGGCAAATGGAGTGGACCCCGGAGGCAAACGCTGTGTTACAAGATTTGAAGACATATCTCTCCTTTGTGCCCACTTTGGTCGCTCCCAAACCACAAGAGCCGTTGCTGCTATACTTAGCGGCAACCAATCAAGTGGTTAGTGCAGCACTAGTGGCACAGCAGGAAGTAGACGAGGCAGCAACCACCGCCGTCCCCTCTGGAGAAGAAAGTGTATCCTCCCCGGCAAGACCAGAGTCAATTCAAAGCGAGGAAAGGCAGAGCAGCGGAAGCAGTTCTATGGTCGTGGCAAGGAAGAAAGTGGTGCAGCGCCCGGTGTACTTCGTCAGCTCCCTGTTGTAGGGGGCTAGATCGAGGTACTCTGACGTGCAAAAGTTGATTTTTGGCCTCATCATGGCCTCAAGGAAACTATGCCACTATTTTCAAGCCCACGAGATCACGGTTGTCAACCGCTTCCCCTTGCAACGCATACTCCGAAACCCTGAGGCTACCGGCAGGATTGTGGAATGGGCTTTGGAGTTGTCCAGCTTTGGTTTGAAGTTTGAAAGCACATCAACCATTCAGAGCAGAGCACTAGCAGAGTTCACTGCAGAATGGACGCCAACCCCTGATGAAGAAGTATTGGAGACAGTTATCCCTTGCAAGGAGGCGCCCCAAGAATGGATTATGTATTTTGATGGTGCCTTCTCCCTACCAGGTGCAGGAGCTGGCGTGCTTCTCGTTACCCCCACTGGGGAACACTTGAAGTACGTCGTTCAGATGCATTTTCCCTGGGAGGAGGCTACCAACAATACTGCAGAGTATGAAGGGCCCCTTATCGGGCTCAGGATTGCAACAGAACTGGGAATCAAGAAGCTGATCATCCGCGGAGATTCACAACTTGTGGTGAGACAAGTGAACAAGGATTACCAAAGTCCATTGATGGAGGCATACGTCGAGGAAGTGAGAAAGTTGGAGGAGCGCTTTGACAGATTGCAAACAGAACATGTGCCACGTGCGAAAAACAGCATTGCTGATCATCTATCAAAGTGCACTGTGCAAAAACTCCCTGTGGAACCAGGAACTTTTGTTCTCCATCTAACTCAGCCTTCCGTATCCCCGACAACAATGGCCAGAAAGAGGAGGAAACTGGACTCCGGCAAGCTTCTCCTGGCAAGGCCTCCCGAGGCCCCCGGCAAAGAGCTTGGCGGGAACAACTCCCCTTCGATCGCTGAGCTGCACCCTCCCGCCAGACAACCGGTCCCTGCGGTCGAGGAATGCGCTCTCGTGAATGAGGAGGTGCCGCTAGTCCTCGTTGCCGAGCCCCAGGCTCCAACTTGGCCGCGGCACATAGTCCATTTCCTCCAAACAGGAGAACTTCCCGAAGAGCAAGAAGAATCTAAAAGAGTAGCCCGGAGGGCCAGTATGTATCAGTTCGTGGACAACACGCTCTACAGAAGGAGGCCCAGCGGTGTGAAATTGAAGTGCATTTGTTGGGAAGAAGGAAAGGAACTATTGGCAGAGTTACACAAGGGTATGTGCGGCTCGCACATCAGATCAAGGGCTCTAGTTGGAAAAGCCTTCCGGCAAGGATTTTACTGGCCCACAGCCCTCCAAGATGCAGTTGAGTTGGTCACCAAATGTGAGGCCTACTAGTTCCATTCTGAGAATATCCATCTGCCTGCCCAAGCTCTTCACACAATCCCTTTGTCATGGCCGTTTTCGGTCTGGGGGCTCGACATCTTGGGCCCCTTCCCCCATGCTACCGGGGGCGTTGAATTCTTGTTCGTTGCAATCGACAAGTTTACAAAGTGGCCAGAAGTAGAGCCCGTGAGAAAGGTGACTGCTCAGTCAGCTCTCAAGTTCAGGATTGCTGTGCCGCTTCGGGGTTCCTGCCCGGATCATCACCGACAATGGCACCCAGTTCACGAGCCATGCCTTCATGCAGTACGTTCATGCCCTCGGAAGCAAAATCTCATTCGCCTCTGTTGCTCACCCAAGGAGCAACGAGCAAGCTGAGAGGGTGAACACTGAAGTGTTGCGAGGACTCAAAATGAGAACATTTGATAAGGTGTTGAAGTGTGGCAGGCGATGGATCGACGAGCTGCCAGTGGTTCTTTGGTCCCTCAGAACGACACCAAATCGAGCTACCGGACAGACTCCCTTCTCCCTAGTCTATGGGGCAGAAGCAGTTATCCCCACGGAACTCATTTACGGGTCACCTCGAGTGCTTGCCTACGATGAAGTGGCGCAAGAACGGCACCGGCGTGACGACGCTGTGCTACTCGAGGAGAACCGTCTCTGGGTTGCTACGCGTGCTGCACGCAACCAGCAGGCCCTGCGACGCTATCACAGCTGTAGGGTTCACGCCCGGAGTTTTGAGGAAGGCGACCTTGTCCTTAGGCGCATTCAGTCCGCCAAGGGTACAAACAAGTTGACGCAGAAGTGGGAATGCCCTTACCGGGTAGTACAAGTCACCAGACCTGGCGCAGTCTAATGGAGACCGGAGATGGCATTCAATTGCAAAACTCATGGAACATTGAGCATCTCCGTAAGTTCTACCTGTAAGGCGCCACCCTTTTGTATAGGCCTTGCCGATGTTGCATGTAACCCCTTGTACAAAGCCAGGCACAGACCCTGAGCAACAGAGAAATAAACGAAGCGCTGGGGGGGCCCCGAAACTTGCATGCATGCATAAAGCATATCATGAGCATAGCATGATCATGTAGATCAGATAGCACATGGCATCATTTTCATCTGCGCTAAGTTGCAGGGTTCTTGCCATGGACTTGGTGCCGGAGAGAAGAAATGAAGACAGACCTATGCTGCGATCCCCGGCAAGCCAAACAGATAAGTTTTATCTCTTATCCATACGTGTTCTGTGAAGAGCAACTTGTGCATATGAAAACCTCGCCACCTTTTGAAACTTAGGTGCTCCCATCCCTTGACCCGAACATTGCTTCGGTCAGGATGGTTGTAGTGGCCTTCGGCGGAAAAAGATTTGGCTGGGGGGCTGGTCCCTCCCTATGGTTTGTGCCCAGCAGGCCTAGCCCCACGGCAATGAACTGAGGGTACGGCAGGATACCCTGCCGGGGAATACTTGTTTACTTTGGTGTATAGAGGCATTTCACCTCTGCATGGATAAGTTACATGCACAAGTACCCGGCAATGCTTGTCTTTTTCATTAATATGCTGATTAACAAGTACGAATCTTACAGAACACAAGCAGGGATAAAGAAGATTACATAATTTAGACTAAAGTTTGGCGAGTGCCTACATATTTTAGATTGAAAAAAGATAAGTGCTCCGTAATCCCTTTATTGTCCCTCTCCTCCTAGGCACTGCGGTGGAAGAGGAAGAGGGCAAAAGGAGTGCCTGAGCAGATGCCCGACTCGATCCCGTCAGAACCTGCCAGGCGCAAGCTGACAAGATCGAGAGTGGCGAGGCTGCGAAGGAGGAAGGCGGAGGGAGCAGCTCGACGGTGCCCTGGTCACCACCCCCAGGACCAGTTAGAAGCCCCAGCACAAGCGCCGACGGAAAAACCATCGAAGCTCAGCTGGAAGACTGCTGGAGGAGGCGAAGGCACCAAGAGAGTGACCCCCTCCCCGGCAGCAAGGAGGCCGGTGATGATGGTGCCGGGGAGGGAGGGGAGGAGCGGAAAGATGAGGCAGCAGGTCGGCAATACGATACGAAGGCGTCGGTGCCATCGTACTCCGACCTTACGCCCTGCCACCCGCCTTCTCCGTCTTCCCTAGTTCTTTCTTCATCACCACCACTCTAGGACGACGCCGGCTCCTCGAGCCGTCACCTACCCCGGAGAAGCTGCGGGCGACGACGGCGTCCGAGACGTGTGAGGAGCATCGCTCACCACCTTGGAGGGCAGGAAGATGCCGCCGTCTTCGACATTCGCCCCAACTTCACCAAAGGGGGCAGTGCTGGTATTACCAAAGGACCCGAGCGCTGCGCCCCAGACCGATGCTGGAAGCCCTGGGAGCTCCGGCGTCGGGGCAGGAAGCCGTAGTGACCCACGGCAAGGCCTAGCGCTCTTTGCCAGACGGCCGACCCGAGCAGAGGAGACAAGCACGCTCCCACAATGGGAAAGCTTGGCACCTCCTGCGCTGCGAGTGTCTTGACTGACACGTCCCTTTCGGCCCTGGACCAGACTCACTCCCCAGGCACCTACACGAGCTTTCGGCATCATCAACCCCAAGTTCGAGCCCGGGGCCTGGCCCCAGTCTCTTCCTCTCAACATTGCGAGAAGAAAGACAGAAATGAAGAGAAAAGGTGTCTGGATGAACACTTCCGCTCCCCCTCGCCCCCTTTATATAGGCGGGCTGGGGACTGGGAGCTGATCCCCCGATGGGAAACCGCCATCCACCTCCACCATTCCAAGAAGGCCGGGCCCCTGCCTTGATGCTCTCCCGCACCACGCGCCTCCGTTACCTACCCCACTCAATGCATGCAGCATATGTGGCAAAGGATAAGGGCGTGGTGGGAAGAGTGAATTGGCAGTTACTCACCCGTGCGTTAAAGTCATTCACGGGCCATTACAAGGATGACCCCACTACGATTGGCGTTTCGCGACGCGCGGGAGAACCAGAAACTGACCTGGGCTCAGGTTAATGAAGAAGCAAAGAAGATCTCAAAGGACAAGCAACTGCTACCCTCTTGCCTGTGCACTGGATAGGGCCTACCCCGACGACACCCGGCAGCGTGTTCGGACCAGGCCCGGGGGCTCCTGTCGGTGCAACAAACCCTGGGTCTGTTGCCCAGACCATGCACAGGCCTAAAAGAGCAAGGTTGCGATATCCAGAGCAATATCAAGTTGAAGAAGTAGCCCTTTGAGAAATCAAAGAGCAGATCAAGAAGACCAAGACGAGCTAGATGAGCAAGACACCACTAAGGAAAAGCCTCCCTTGCCGGGCAGACGAGCCTGGCGAGGACGAGGTGGCCCCGAAGGCAAGCCTCAAGACCGTCCCGGCAGGCCTGCTGGGCACGACGAAGGCAAACTACCCCGCCAAGGCTCCATTGCTCCACCTCACAGCGACGCAAGTCATCGATCGATGCGGTGTCAAGTCCCTAAGTGACTAAGTGGCTGTTATTTGGCACGTGGCAGCCACTTCCTATGGAAATCACCTCCACATGACACCCGTCCAGAGACGTGTCAAGCAGACAGACAAAAAGGTGGCTGGGTAGCCTGGCAAGGCTTGCCGGGCATGCCACGATGTGACTCTGTACAGAGTTAGGTATGATAGCACTGTTCGCTATCTAATCAGTACACAATGACTGATTTGCCACTGTGGTGACCCCTTGATCTATAAAAGGAGGGCCATGGCAATCATAGAAAGGATTCGGACCCCTGTACTTTCATACGCGTGTAGCTGCTCTCGCCCCGAGGCAACCCTGCCGAGCTAGAGCGTTGTGTTTCCACCACAATCCACCATCAATCCATCAAAGCAGGAGTAGGGTTTTACGCCTCGCGGCGGCCCGAACCTAGGTAAAACCGCCCGTGTGATCTCAGTCGTGCTGTGCTACGTTCTCCGCTCTTTGTGCAATGTGCTCATCCCCCCTGCCAAACCATAAGGGGCTAATGGCCCCATAGGTGGCCGTGGTTTCCCACGACAAGGGAAAGAGGAGGTGTTTGATTTATCTCATGCGCCGAGGAAAAGAAAAGTGTGCGGGCGTGCCAGTGTACCGTAGTACACGAAGAAAAGTGGTACAGGAAACAAGTATTTCATTTATCTCTTTGGATGAACAAAATTACAAGATCCCATAGCATGAATGCGCTCCGTGGCCTACTAGTGCAGCCAGCCTGACTATGGCGATGTGCGGTCTCCTGGTTCCTAGGGCCGCGAAAAGCTCCCGGTTAATTACTCCCCCGGGTTGCTCCGCGAGATACCTCCGATTAAGCCGCGTGGTCGTCTTCGTCATCTTACCTTCGAAATCTCCATGCATGATGATGATGGTGTGTGTGGTGTGGGCAGCGGCAAAGCCCGTGTCCTCGTCGGTACATGTGCCGCTCAAAACATGGCTTTGTGCTAGCCATGTCCGCCCTCGCCATCTCGCCTCGTCGGTCTTGACAGCGCTGATGTAGTTGATGTTGGAATAGCATGGGTCCAGCTTGGCTCAGACTAGTTGACGATTGGTAGCAGCTCCGTCGGGGTACGCAAGGGTTCGCCTCGCGGGAGTGTTCTTTGGTGGAGACCGGCGTCGGTGTAAAACCAACGCATGCTCGTATCGGCATAGCCGGTGTGGTTTGCACCTCGTCTCGGCTGGACGCCGAGTTTACGGCAATCCGGCAAGACAAAGGGTGTTGCCTCACGGGGCCACAATAAGATGTTGGTGAAGTTGCGTCGCCTTCCCGCCATCGCGCCTCATGTTCACGGGCTCCGGCACGTGGACAACGCCATGTGGTGGTGCCTCGCCTCGACTAGACACCGAGTTTACGGTGGTCTGACAAGACAAGGGCACCGCCTCACTTGGTCGTGGTAAGATCTTGGTGAAGTCGCATCGCCTTCCTACTGTCGCGCCTCGTCATCATGGGCTCCGGGTTGCGAATAGCATCATGCGGCACCGTCTTCTCCTCCGGGTCACGGACATCACCGTGTAGCGCCATCTTCTTCTCCATGTTGTGGGCTTCATGTTGCGGGCAGCACCGGGGTGTGCGTCGTCTTCGTTGCTCCGGGTCGCGAGCTCCGTCTTGACGAGGTAGACATCAGTGGTGTCATCCCGCGAGCTCCACGCCTCCGTCCTCTGCGACACCAGCTTGATGATGTTGATGATGGACGTCAAACTGGCGAGTTCTGTGTCGCCATGCACTGTAGCACAGCGGCGGCACCCTCGTGAGCTCCACGAATCCGTCCTCCATGGCGCCAGCGTGATGAAGAAGACAACGGGCGTCGTCCTAGCAAGCTCCGTGTCGCCATCCTCCGCGGCACGCAGCAGCATCCCCACGAGCTCCACGCCTCCGAGCTCCAGCTTGATGATGTTGACGTTGTCGGCGTCCTCCTTGCGAGCTCCATGCCACGATCCTCTGCGGCACTGGGTTGCTGATGTTGGCGACGGTCGTCGTCTTGGCGTGTTCCGTGTCGCCATCCACCGCGGCACGTTGGCGACATCCTCGCAAGCTCCACGCGTTCGTCCTCCATGGCGCCGGCTTGATGAAGAAGACGACGGGCGTCGTCCTAGCGAGCTCTGTATCGCCATCCACTGCGGCACGGCAGCGGCATCCTCGCGAGCTCCGCTCCTCCGTCCTTCGGCTTGATGAAGAAGACGACGGGCATCATCCTAGCGATCTCCGCGGCACGCGGTGACATCCCTGCGAGCTCCACGCCTCCAGGCTCCGGCTTGACGAAGTAGACATCAGCAGCGTCTCCAATGGGCGCCACGCCTCCGTCCTCTAGCTCCAAGTAGATGGCGGGCGTCCTCCTTGCGAGGTCCCCGTCACGATCCTCTGCGGCACTGCGTTGATGATGTTGGCGATTGGCGTTGTCTTGGCGAGCTCCGCGCCGCCATCCACCGCGGCACGGCTGCGGCATCGTCGCGACCTCCACGCCTCCGTCCTCCGACTTGATGAAGAAGGGGACGGCCCCTCTGGAGTGCTCCTTCTTGCTCGGCTGCTAGATGCGATGACGTCGGATGCATGTCTTCTGCTCTCCCCTCTGCTCGTGCGTCAGCTGCGTGGGTTTGTTGTGCTCGATGGTGTCTTGTGTATCCTGCAAAATAAGATGACAATACATAGAAGAAGAAGATTATTGGATGGTTAGATGCGTTTCTTCCCCGCACGTATTTCCACGGCCGGCGCGTATGCACGTCCAACGTTCATCCGATCTCCACGACACTGTCGCCACGGGCGCGTCTCATCCTCGACGCTGCCACCCCGAGCGCGTCTGCTTCTCCTCCTTGTGTGCGCCTCGTCTCCGCCGGCTGCCTCCTGCATCTTCTGGCTAAGATGCCATCTTCATCCTCATCTTCTCAACGCTGCCGCCACGGGCGCGTCTGTGTTTGTCTGTGGTTTTCTCCCCTGGTGCGCGCCTCGTCTCCGCTGGCTACGTGCGTGAGGTTTGGCTGTGTTACCTTCGCTAGCTTTATATAGCCAGCCTGTGGAGTTGCATGGATGGCAACCGGAGCACAGCCGCCGATTCCTTTCCTTGTAATAATTCTTCTTGACGCCAAGTCTGTACAAAGAAACAGAAAGCCAATCTCATACATATCCCTCCGTTCCAAAATAGATGATTCAAAGTTGAGTCATCTATTTTGGAACGGAGGGAGTACCTTAGATGGCTGCCGATTGGCCAGTTCCTTTCCTTTTTCTTCTATATCAACCTTCTTGAAGCACACGGGTAGCTGATTCCTTTGTGATCTTGCCGCAAGAAACGTGCTAGCATTCTTTCTCATGTAGGTATTCCAGTTCAAATCCATTGATCCATCCATCGTGTTGGCCTGCCGGGTATTGCGGGTATTTGGAGACGCTCATCGGCAGGCCGACGTATACATACATGGGGTATTCGGGTATGTACGAGTACGCGTGCGAGCTTGCCGGTACAGAAGCATTTTAATACTATTTGTACGTGCCCAGGTTACATGCATGACATGTTATGTTGTAACCGGCTAGCCCTAGCCCTAGCTCTCCTCTCTCTCTCACTGACCTCTCTCTCTCCGGCCGTGACGTGAAGCAATGAAGACGAGAAAGAACGAGAAAGAAGGAGGAAGAAGGATAGAGACACGGTGGTGTTTTGCCGGCGCTCGAACGCCTCCCTGAGCACGAACTCAATATCCACACACCCCCCATTACAATGGTCACCGCGGCGACACTTATACCCGGGCAACATCGGGCCACGACCCGCACTCCCTTGCCCACTACGCCACCTGGTTCGGCCCGCTCAGCGCGCGCATGACACGCTCCCGCCCGCTCCCCGCGCCCAGCCCTCAACAAACCAGCGTGGTCGCCGCGTCCCTGATCTCCAACGGCTACTCCACGAACGCACTCGTGCGGTGTTCACCCGCATGGACACGCCCATGCACCACACGCACACACACACACGCACGTCTACCCCGCGGCCCTGGCGCACCCGACGCGTCCTGCTCGCGCCCATACACGAGCCGGTCGCACCCAGTGTGCCACCGCGGCTTATTTGCCCTACACTACACCTCCCTAAGCCGCGCTCAGAGTAGGCCACCGTCCTCGACGCCGGCGTCCACCATCATCGCATGCTCCGCCGCCGGCGCCTTCTTCAACTGCGGGCACTCCTGCTTGAAGTGGCCGCGATCGCCGCACTTGTAGCAGCGCCCGCGCCGGTTGCCACTGAAGCCCGATGCGTTGCTGCGCATGTCGTCGTCATCCCGCGCACCTCCCTGCTGCTGATCCCGAGCTCGCCACTACGCTGCCATGTACATGAGCTGGTCGTCCGCACGCTCGCCGCCTGCCTGCCCGCGTCGTCGTAGTCGCTCGTCGAACGCCTTCAGGCGGCCCAGCGCGTCCTCGAAGAGCATCGTGCCGACGTCGCAGAACTGCTCGATCCCAGCCACCGCCGCGTACAGGCGGTCCGGCACTGAATCGAGCAGTTTCTTCACAAGCGCGGCGTCCTCCACCGTGTGGCCGAGCCCCGCGAACCGCGCCGTCATCTCTCCAAGCTTGCCGGCGAAGTCGTCGAGCGTGTCGCCGTCCGCCATGCGCAGGAGCTCGAACTCTCCTCGCAGCGTGCCCAGCCGAGCCGCTCGCACGCGATCAGCGCCGACGTACCTGGCCTTGAGGCTCGCCCACACCTCCGCCGCGGTCTTCTTCGACGCCACCTGCAGCAGCAGGTTCTCCGCGAGCGCGCCGAGCAGATACGCCCTCGCCGGCTTGTCCTTTTTGGCGATCACGGCTGCCGCCGCGTCCTCCGGCACGACCACCGCCTCCCACAGCCCCGCCGCGTCGAGGTTCGCCTCGACATTGATGGCCCACGCTGTGTAGTTGTCGCCGGTCAGCTGCGGCAGCGATCCGCCCGCTCCGCCGGCATACGGGACGATCGACTAGCCCTAGCCCTAGCTCTCCTCTCTCTCTCACTGACCTCTCTCTCTCCGGCCGTGGCGTGAAGCAATGAAGACGAGAAAGAACGAGAAAGGAGGAAGAAGGATAGAGACACGGTGGTGTTTTGCCGGCGCTCGAACGCCTCCCTGAGCACGAACTCAATATCCACACACCCCCCATTACAATGATCACCGCGGCAACACTTATACCCGGGCAACACCGGGCCACGACCCGCACTCCCTTGCCCACTACGCCACCTGGTTCGGCCCGCTCAGCGCGCGCGCATGACGCGCTCCCGCCCGCTCCCCGCGCCCAACCCTCAACAAACCAGCGTGGTCGCCGCGTCCCTGATCTCCAACGGCTACTCCACGCACGCACTCGTGCGGTGTTCACCCGCATGAACACGCCAATGCACCACACACACACACACGTCTACCCCGCGGCCCTGACGCACCCGACGCGTCCTGCTCGCGCCCATACACGAGCCGGTCGCACCCAGTGCGCCACCGCGGCTTATTTGCCCTACATGTTAGACTTGGCTTTGAACGCATGCAATATGAAAATACTAGTGCGTGGTTTCATTGCAATGCATATACACATCCATGACCATCTGGACGTGCATAGTTTTGCCATGCACACGTACAGAGCTAAATTTAAACAAAGATCAATTAGCATGTCTGCAGTACTAGCGCTTATGGGCATATGTGTATACATGCTCCGGATCAATTCTGCCTTCATATATAGCCTGCACCAAAAACTCAAAAAAAAATGCAACAGTGCACAAAAACTCGTCGAACAATGATGTTTACTTAGGTTCGGGCCCTCTTGATGGAGGTAAAACCCTACTTCTGGCTCTTGTTTATATCAATAGAGATGTATCAAGTACAGAGTTGATCTACGTCGAGATCGTAATGTGTGGTCTAACTCTAAGGCTAGGTGAATGATTTTGTGTTGATGTCCCCTCTACGGGCTAAACCCTATGGATTATATACACGCCAGGAGGGGTATCTTGGTTTACAAGGTCGGTAACTAGGAGCTAGGCGACGGCAGAGATCTTGGAGTATGCGTCAAGTCTTCGGGAGAGGCAGTCTCGATCATGCCTCCTGCGTACGGCTTCCGGAGTCCATCTTGATCACGAGTGGTGGCTTGCCAGCCCAGCCCGAGGAGAATGGACCGGCTGGGTTAGTACCCCATTATCCAGGACACCGTCAGTAAGGTTCTTCTAAAATCCAAAGGAGATGAGGTCTTGATCATAGTCTTCTCCAAGAGGAGGTCTTGATATCCACTTGGGGATCTTCTCCAAAGAGGTCTTGATCTCCAAGAGGAGGGGTAGATGAGCAAAGCTCTCTATAGATAATCTCAAATACTTTGCTAACCCTAATTCGTCCAAGTGAAGGGGTATTTATAGTGTAGTGAGAGAGGGGGATACATGGGTCAAAACCCGAGTGGCTGCGCACACGCAGTTTTGGACGTCCGGGGTGGGTCAGACTTCCTACATTTGGGCTCGGGTGAAGCAATGCCGGATTTCTGGAGGAGGCCGGACATCCGGAGGACCGGTCGTCCAGAGGGCGTCAATTTTCTGCTAATTTGGTAATGGACATGGTGCACCAGATTTTCAGAGGAGAGCGGTCATCCGGGAGTTGGGATGTGTCGGACGTCCAGTACTTGCTGGTCGTCCGGCCACTGTAGAGTTCCTTGGCTGGCCCTTCTGGCTGGCTGATCCACAGTGCGTCGGGCGTCCGGTAAGGATCAGTCGTCTGCTGGTTGTATCTTGCTGGCAACTCCTTCTCTTGCTTCCCACACTTGGCATCCACGCCGTCTTGTCCATTGTTCGTAGCAGCTCCATGGCCTTCCTCCAAGTACCTGATCACACACAGTGTCTCTGCTTGAGGTCATAGCCATGTCTCGCATGTGGAATGTGTAAGTTCAGAGAGGAGCGAGTTCACCTCGGTTTCGATGGCCCTTGCATGAGCTCTAGTCACTGGTCCACTTGGTGTCTTGGGAAACAAAGGTACGTCCATGGGGATCATAGTAGGATGCTCCGCATCACCCATGCTTCTTGAGTGCCTTCCTGGCTGGCCGACACCTTCCATGTCTGAATCCGGCGTCTTGCACCTTTCAAACAATCAGCACGCTCGGCCAGTCCCCTTGGCACGGCTTCAGTGGGCCATAGAGCTCGAAACACCTTTTCCATTGCCTTTTGAGACCGCTCATGCAGCTCACTAAGCCCAATCGTAACATCCTTTAATGATGTATAGTCGAATCCACCAGGCTGGCCTGAAAGCACAGCAGCGCATAAAACAGTAGTGAGATACTTCTTCAAAAAGAAACCCACACAAAAAGCCACGCATGGGACGGCTACTTACCAGCGAGAAACTCGCAGGCTTCCTTGTTTTTCTTCTCGGTGCCAGCCAGCTGCGACTTGAGTCTTTCAATCTCCTGGAGTGTCGCATTCTTCAACTTTCCAGGTATGGACCCGGCAACCTGCTTCCTCCTGGGCATTAGCATATTGAGCAGCTTCTCGGGCTTGATCCAGGTCCTTTTTTAGTTGACCTATGGTCTCTGCTGCTAGTAAAAGACAAATAAACTAGTTGTTAAGTCGTACCACTAGTCATAGTAGTTACACAAGTTACAATATTACTGTGTGTCTCACGAGTAAACTTCTTAACGTCGGCCACCTCTTTTCTAGCCTCGTCAAGATCATCTTCGGCTTTCTTGAGCTTCTTTGAGAGCTCATCCTCGGAAAGAATAGTTGTTATGTATAACACAATCAGGACACAAGTTGATTGTGCAATTATATGGCACAACAATAGCATTGTTATTCATGGGAAGCGTATTGTGCACATAATTATCGAGATCATGCAATGGATGGGATTGATCAAAATCTCCTAAAATGTACGAGGAAACTATAGGGGTCTCCTCATGAGCAATAGCGGAAACATCATATGGAGAATATTGAAAGTATTGCAAACAATGCATGTCCGAAGCTAGGTGGTCATGGCATGGCCATATGATGGCAATGATGCAAAGGGAGCATATCAATATCATCACAAGAAAAACAAATAACAATAACCATGGTGTTGTAGGGTGGAGACCCTAAGTGGAGATCTTTCATGAATTGGAGGGGGGTCCATGAAGAACACGAAGAACACGAAGAACAAGAGGGGAAATCACAAGAGGAACACTCAAGTATAAGCCCAATTACACATCCACTAGACTAGCAACACATGGATCCACAAGACACATGAACAACAAAGGGAAAATAGCACAAGGTAAAGTTCATCCCAAATCCCAAAGGGAGATGAGGTCTTGATGATCCTATGATGGGGATCCTTACCTAGATGGGGTCTTGATATCCACTAGGGATCTTCTCCTAGGAGGTCTAGATCTCCATGGCAGATGGTAGATAGGAGCAAAGCTCTGAAGATCATATCATGTAGTTTGATAACCCTAACAAATGACCTAGGTATGAAATATATAGGTAGCTGGAGGAGAGGGACGAAGTGGAGGCCCAAACAAGAGGCTTTCGGCACGCACGGGGTAAGTGAGGCCCGTGCGCACGGGGTAAGTGAGGCCGGTGCGCACGGGGGTCCCGTGGGCATGGTACACGCCCGTGCGCACGGGGTGCTACAGCGGCAAGGGCCCGTGCACACCGGGTCTGGAGGTCGTGCGCACGGGGGTGCGCGTCTTCACTTCCAGTAGCTTTTTGGGAGGCCCATGGGCACGGGGTCGGGGGACGCCGTCTGCATGAGGTTGCCTGGGACTTGTTGTTTTCAACTCGATGAGCTTCTCCTTCTTCCTTGTGTCCTTGGGGTCCTTCTCCTTGGTCTCCGAGATGCTCCCTAACTGCTTGGTGGCGGTCGTCCTTGTACCTAATGATGCACAATGTTCCATGGTGAGGTAGCAACCAAGTCCAATGGATATTCATGTCAATCTCGACGAGGAGTGGGTTCACCTTAAGTCCGCTAGTATCACTTGGGACTTGAGGTGCTATGAAGGTGTACATGGAGATGACCATAGGATGCTTTGCATCATCCCCTTCCCATTGGGAAAGATCCGACCGCAGATCGTAAACCGTATCGCCATGTACATGGTAGGAATGGATGGACTTGTTTTTGGAGAGAGTCTATGTCACGATGCGATCAAAGCACTCCAATATGCCTCGTCGCTCGATGAGGTTCCCTAAGATGTTGGTGTCGTGCAACGTGTATGCCTTCACATGACCAAGATAGCTCATGACGGTGCCGCATTGTGAATCCTTCAAAATGAAAGAACATGACAAACACTTGGAAAAACCAATGAGGTTAGCGTGAATGCAAAACCTAACATTCGGGTGGTGAGATACCCAACAAGTGTCTTTATCATGCTTATCATAAGAAAGGACAAGGTAGTGTGACATGGCATGGAAGCATATGATGTGAGTACAACCAAATACATTAGGCTCAAACAAACAAGCAAGCATCACAAGTAAAATGTCCAAGTCTCCAAGATCAACAAGCATAACATGGTTGCACTCACTATTGTTTTATGAGAGAGGCAACTAATGGATATAAGGGACAATGATCTAGACAATGCAAGTGAGAGGCATGAACATATGTGCCATCAACCCAATGCAATGAGCAATTATGTCTCATGGGTGATGCGACAAAGCAAGCGATCATAGTAAACAAGTCATGCAAGCTAGTAGTGCAAAGATGCAACATACTACAGGTGATCATGGTCATCATGTCATGTGTGCAAATAGCTGGCATATGCAATGCGCATGACATAACGCAAGCATGAAAACTAGGTATGAGCAAAGTATGCGCAATATCATAGGGCAAACATAGAACATGGCAATAGCAAAAAGGATCTCCACCGAGCATGCAAATACACATAGTAGTAGAAGAATGGTGAATCATATGTGAGTGCAACCAAGGGTCACAATTGCATGCCAAAATCAAGGAAAAAGTTATATCATGCAAAGTGAACACGGTAAGTTGGGCATAAGGAGACAAGTGGTATATAACCCATAGCCGTGTGAGAGCCAAGTAAAAGTAATGTGCAAAGTCCTTGCGTGAATGGAATGGTGGGAAGTATAATCCACGGGATCCCAAATCATCGTTGCTCTCAAGAGCTCGTTTTGTCAACTCATGGGATTGTGAAGTTGACAAGTATTCATGAGTACCTACACAAAACAAAGACAAAGGAAAAATTATGTGCGTGTGGTATATGTACACATCATCCATTATGATGCGCATGTGCATGTGTTGGTTAGCACAAAATATCCAATGCTCAAATAAATGAGTTGCATGGTATAGAAACATGTCATCCATCATGAAAGATTTGTTGTTATGTATAGCATAATGGAGACTCATATTGTGTAATGCATCATGAGAAGTATGTAGAACATTGTCATGGATGGTATGCATATGGTGCACACAAGGGATGGAATCATGTGAACTACATTCATGTTCATGGCATGGTATATGTGATGAATTGCACACATTTTGCAACGGTAGCATAGTAATATCATTGCAAGAGAAGCAAGATCCAATAACCATCATCTTGTCATCTATGCCATAAGTGCAAATGGGATTTATTTGAGTGGGGCATGCATAGGTACTATGTTGGGATTGTAATGATGCGACATGGGAGATCTCACTCATAGCATATGACAAGTTTAAGGGATTGTCAAACATGATGTGACCGATAGAATTTTCACATGATATCCTATGGAGCATAGCATCACAACTAGGCAATTCGACATGCTCATCATCATATTCATCATAAATAGGTGGCACATATAAGCATGTAGAATACATAGTATGTGGTGAATCCATAAGGTGATCGTCATCATGCAAGCAATCGATTTGAAGATAGTCTACTAGTGGGACAAGTGTCGGGGTACACAAACAGGGGTGTATGTTTCCCCTGACTTGTGCACGGACGGATGGCTTCCTCCCCGGCAACCAAGGACAAGACAGAGAAGCAGCTCTTACTGAGATCAAAGAGCGGATCAAGAACACCAAGAATAAGCACGAGGGAAGAATATCACCTTGGGAAAGCCTCCCCTGTCAGGCAGGAGGGCCTGGCCGGGTCGAGGCCGCCCCAAGGACAAGTTCAAGACTTCCCCGGCAAGCTTGCCCGCTCCGCCAAGGGCAAAATCCCCGCCAAGACACCACCGCTCCACCGCACGGTGACGCAAGTCACTTATCAGTGCCGTGTCAAGCCCCCGAGCGATTAAGTGACCTCTGCTAAGCATGTGGCGGCCCATTAGAAGACAAGATTCATCCAAGTGACACCCGTCCAGAAGCGTGTCAAGATGATAAGCAAGAGATGGTTAAGCGGCTCGGCAGGCCTGCTGGGCTTCGTCCTCAGCATGACACCTAGCAGTGCATTTAATGCACTTTTTCCTAACTGCCAGAGTTAGGTATGATAGTACTGTTGGCTATCTAATCAGTAGATAAAGACTGTTTTGCTATTGTGGTTACCCCTTAAGCTATTAAAGGAGGTTCAAGGTGACCTAGCAAAGGATTCAGACCATCGCACACTTGTACGCGCGTAGGTGCACTCCCTGAGGCATCCTTGCCAGGCTTGAGCGTTGCGTGCTCGTTGTGTTCTTCCACTCAATCCACCAAAAAGTAGGAACAGGGTTTTACGCTACCTAGCGGCCCAACCCTGGGTAAAAACCACCCGTGCCATTGTCGTCGTGTTGTTTCATGGCTTCTGCTCTTTGTGCAACGTGATCCCCCTTGCCGAACCACAAAGGGGCTCATGGCCCCATAGGTGATCATGATCCACCACGACAACAAGCGAAGCATCATCACCTATGTTACCTTTGGAGCTCCACTCATGTGGTGTAGGTGAGGTGTCGAAGATTGATGCTTGGTCAACATTGTTATCTTGATGGAACCATGTGGGGGTGCATCATCGTCCACCATGGCCATCGTCGTCTCCATTGGAGGTATGGACTCGTCGAGGATTGGCACTTCGTCATGTAGGAGATCTAGCACCAAAGAAAACACACTCAGAGTAGAGGTTAAGTTGTTAGAAATCACAGTGGCCTCATGTGCCCTCTCAACTACCTCACTCACTAAGTATTGTGTTTCACTCACTCCCGCTAGGACGCTCTCACTCATATGCTTGGTGGAGTCACCCAAATGGCTCTCAACCTCACATAGGATGTGTGGCATGCTCTCGTGTGTGGGGCTAGTGGTGAACACACTCATCCTCTCATAGGAATTACACTCATTGTCATATATGGTGGAGTCACTCATCTCACACATGGGGTGCCCCACATGGAAAATGGGGCATCTCGTCATATGTGGGTTTCTGAGAGATGTTGGTGTGATGTCTACTACGCAACTTTATTCTTGTAGACTCGTGTTGGGCCTCCAAGCGCAGAGTTTTGTAGGACAGTAGCAATTTTCCCTCAAGTGGATGACCTAAGGTTTATCAATCCATCGGAGGCGTAGGATGAAGATGGTCTCTCTCAAACAACCCTGCAACCAAATAACAAAGAGTCTCTTGTGTCCCCCAACACACCAAATACAATGGAAAATTGTATAGGTGCACTAGTTCGGCGAAGAGATGGTAATAAAAGCGTAGTAATGATAGTAGATATTGATTTTTGTAATAGTAACAATAAAAAACAGCATGGTAGCAAGTAACAAAAGTGAGCACAAATGGTATTGCAATGCTTGAAAACAAAGCCTAGGGTCCGTACTTTCGCTAGTGCAATCTCTCAACAATGCTAATCTAATTGGATCATATAACCATCCCTCAACGTGCGATGAAGAATCACTCCAAAGTTCTTATCTAGCGGAGAACATAAGAAGAAATTGTTTGTAGGGTACGAAACCACCTTAAAGTTATTCTTTCCGTTCGATCTATTCAACAGCTCGTACTAAAATAACACAAAGCTATTCTTTCCGTTCGATCTATCCAAGAGTTCATACTAAAATAACACCATATGATACGCATCAACCAACTCTAATGTCACCTAGATACTCCAATGTCACCACAAGTATCCATGAGTTAATTATACGATACGCATCAAACAATTTCAGATTCATAATACTCGATCCAACACAAAGAACCTCAAAGAGTGCCCCAAGATTTCTACCGGAGAAACAAGGACGAAAACGTGCATCAACCCCTATGCATAGATTACCCCAATGTCACCTCGGGAATCTGCGAGTTGAGTGCCAAGACATAGATCAAGTGCTCTCAAATCCATATAAGTATTCAATCCGATAAAACGAAATCTCAAAGGTAAAACTCAATTCATCACAACAAGATAGAGAGGGGGAAACACCATATGATCTAACTATATTAACAAAGCCCGCAATACATCAAGATCGTGACACCTCAAGAACACGAGAGAGAGAGAGAGAGATTAAACACATAGCTACTGGTACAAACCCTCAGCCCCGAGGGTGGACTACTCCCTCCTCATCATGGTGGCCGTCGGGATGATGAAGATGGCCACCGGTGATGATTTCCCCCTCCGACAGGGTGCCGGAACGGGGTCTAGATTGGTTTCTCGTGGCTACAGAGGCTTGCGGCGGCGGAACTTCTGATCTAGGGTCTCCGCGGGGGTTTTTGGAATATTTGGCAATTTATAGGGCGAAGAGGCGGTGCGGGAGGCCACCGAGGTGGGCACAACCCATCGGGGCGCGCCTATTGTGCCCCCCTCGGGGCACCCCCCTAGGTGCTACTCTGGCCCATTGGATGTCTTCTGGTCCATAAAAAATCCACAAAAAGTTTCGCTGCGTTTGGACTCCGTTTGGTATTGATTTTCTGTGATGTAAAAAACAAGAAAAAACAGCAACTGGCACTGGGCACTATGTCAATAAGTTAGTCCCAAAAAATGATATAAAGTTGCTATAAAATGATTGTAAAACATCCAAGAATGATAATATAGCAGCATGAATACTTCATAAATTATAGATACGTTGGAGACGTATCAGCATCCCCAAGCTTAATTCCTACTCATCCTCGAGTAGGTAAATGATAAAAGAAATAATTTATGAAGTGTGAATGCTAGCAAAGTGCATAAGTTTGATCAATAGTAATTTCAATCACTTTTCCTAGCATCATAACAGCAACTCTTTCTCATAAAACTCATCATGTTAAAGTAGCAACCAATTCACATGTTAAGGTTCAAACAATGAATTCTCTTGAAACTCAACAACCTATATTCTTAGTCACCAAATAATTGCAATTCAACTTATTCAACAGAGTCTAAGTAAGAGCTCCACATACTCAACCATCATATAGCCTTCTATGATTGCTAATACTCACCGCATACACATGAGCAAAATGTTTCAACCGGACACATAGAAAGATAGGGGCTTATAATTTCGCCTCCCAATGTATTCACCTCAAGGGTGATGTCAACAATAATAACTCATGCTACCCATAATCCAACTGGATATATGTGCCTAGATCTTTCCTCACCACATGATGCTTGCCAAAAGAGAAAACTAAAAAAGGAATAGAGAGAAAAACTTTGACTCTTGCATGAAAGTAAATACATAAAAGTAAAAGGTAGGCCCTTCGTAGAGGGAAGCAGACATTGCCATGCACTTTTTGTTTGTATGCTCAATCCCTTAGTGCAAAAGAATTTCACGTTATATTGCACCTTATGATAGCAACCTTTATTATGCAGTCTGTCGCTTTTATTCTTTGCCATCACAAGTTCGTACAACGCTCAATTTTCTCTTACACTAAATGATCTAACACTTTTAGAAGCAATTTTTATTGCCTTATTGCACCGATGACAACTTACTTGAAGGATCTTACTCAATCCTTAGGTAGGTATGGTGGACTCTTGAAAATAAGATTTGCGTTTAAGGGTTTTTGGATGCACAAGTAGTATCTCTACTTGGTGAGGAATTTTTGGCTAGCAAAGATGGGGGGCAATCACCACATGTTGAAGGATCTATGACAATATAACTTCTATGTGAATATGAACAAACATAAATCATTACGTTGTCTTCCTTGTCCAACGTCAACAATTTTGGCATATAATATTTTGATGGGGGCTCACAATCACAAAAGATTTCCAAGATAGTGTATTTGCATGTGAAAGTTCTCTTCCTTATAGTAATCATTCATGAATTGCTTGTATGACCAATATTGTGATTGTCAAGCTTCAAAAGATTTCACTTTCTAAACCCAATGTGAAGCTACCACTAGGCATGATATGAACATATAATTTCAACTTCATGATATTCAATTCATTCAACAATTTACTCATATGATATAAGTGAAGCACGAGAGTAAATGACAAACTACTCCAAAAAGATATAAGTGAAGATCAAGCGAGTAGTTAAGTAAAGGGGTAACTAATTGAGGACTCTCTCTTATTTAAAAACTTTCAGATCTAAGTATTTTATTAAAAAAGCAAGCAAAACAAAATAAAATGACATTCTAAGAAAAGCACAACTCATGTGAATAAGCAATAACTTAGGCTCAACCGATACTAACCGATAGTTGTTCATGAAGAAAGGTGGGATGCCTACCGGGGCATCCCCAAGCTTAGATGCTTGAGACTTCTTGGATTATTAACTTGGGATGCCTTGGGCATCCCCAAGCTTGAGCTCTTGTGTCTTATTCATTCCTCTCAAATCACGGTTTCCCTAATTCTTAAAAACTTCATCCACACAAAACTCAACAAGAATTCGTGAGATAAGTAAGTATAAATCAATGCAAAACCTTATCATTCTCTACTGTAGCAAATCACTAGAATTATTATTCAACATTTCATACTAAATGCCTCTGCATATTTAATACTCCTATCCTCAAATAGAATCATTAAACAAGCAAACATATGCAAACAATGCAAACATGACAGCAATCTGTCTAAACAGAACAGTCTGTGAAGAGTGCAATTGTACTCATACTTCCCTAACTCCAAAAATTCTGAAAATTTACCACACTGTAGAAAATTTATCAGATATTATTGTTCAAAAAGTTTCAACATTTTATCACATTCTGAATTTTCTGGAGAATTATTGCAATAGCGAAAACTTTCTGTTTTGAAACAGCAACTCATAAACTTGCAAAATTAGCATGGTAAAGGCCATAGTTGCCACTTTTATTGAAGTAAGAGATGCAAAAAATTATTATAAATAACAGAAAGCAAATACTACTAAAATAAAATGACTCTCCAAGCAAAACTCATATCATGTGACGAATGAAAATATAGCTCCAAGTGAGGTTACCGATAATGTTGAAGACGAAAGAGGGGATGCCTTCCGGGGCATCCCCAAGCTTAGTTGCTTGGATCTTCCTTTAATATTACCTTGGGGTGCCTTGGGCATCCCCAAGATTAGGGTCTTGTCACTCCTTATTCTCCTCATATCGACATCTCACCCAAAACTTGAAAACTTCAATCACACAAGACTTAACGGAACTTCGTGAGATGGGTTAGTATGATAAAGAGCAAACCATTTCACTTTGGTACTGTCAAAGACAAGATTTGTAATTGTTTCCACACAATTACTACTGTAGCGTATCATTTCCATAATTTATATTGAGCAATATAAGCCATAGAAACTAGAAAACAAGCAAACTATGCATTGAAAACAGAATCTGTCAAAAACAGAACAGTCTGTAGTAATCTGTACTCCAACCATACTTCTGCTACTCCAAAAATTCTGAAAAATTAGGAAAATGTATATAATTTGTATATATATCACCTTTAAAAAATTAATATCAAAAGAACATTCCAGTGAATTTCAAAATTCCTGTACTGAGCACAAAAGTTTCTGTTTTTGCACAGATTCAAGTCAACTATCATCCACACTATCCCAAAGGCTTTACTTGGCATTTTATTGAAACAAAAGCAATAAAACATGATTAATACAGTAGAATAATCATGTGAACACATAAAAATAGTAGGGGTAAATGTTGGGTTGTCTCCCAACAAGCGCTTTTCTTTAATACCTTTTAGCTAGGCATGATGATATCAATGATGCTCGCATAAAAGATAAGAATCTAAACACAAGGAGAGCATCATGAAGCATATGACTAGAACATTTAAGTCTAACCCACTTCCTATGCATAGGGATTTTGTGAGCAAACAACTTATGGGAACAAGAATCAACTAGCATAGGAAGGCAAAACAAGTGCAACTTCAAAACTTTCAACAAAAAGAGAGGAAACTTGATATTATTGCTGTATGTAAAAGCATATGTTCCCCTCTCATAATAATTTTCAGTAGCATCATGAATGAATTCAACAATATAGCTATCACATAAAGCATTCTTTTCATGATCCACAAGCATAGAAAATTTATTACTCTCCACATAAGCAAATTTATTCTCATGAATAGTAGTGGGAGCAAACTCAACAAAATAACTATCATGGGATTCATGATTGGCATAATCAAATTGAACATTAAAATTATGATGACAAGTTTCATGGTTATCATTATTCTTTATAGCACAGATGTCATCACCATAATCATCATAGATAGCAAATTTGTTGTCATAATCAATTGAAACCTCTTCCAAAATAGTGGATTCATCACTAAATAAAGTCATGACCTCTCTAAATCCACTTTCATAATTATCACAATAAGATTCAACACCCTCCAAAATTGTGGGATCATTAGTACCTAGAGTTGACACTCTTCCAAACCCACTTTCATCAACATAATCATCATAAATAGGAGGCATGCTACCATTATAACATATT
Source organism: Thinopyrum elongatum (assembly GCA_011799875.1). NCBI lineage: Eukaryota > Viridiplantae > Streptophyta > Magnoliopsida > Poales > Poaceae > Thinopyrum > Thinopyrum elongatum. Next base: position 241,076,489 of record CM022299.1, on the reverse strand, counting down.
TGCACATCAAAACTTAGGGGACTAAAAATATCATCTTCATCAAACATAGCATCCCCAAGCTTGTTGCTTTGCATATCATTAGCATCATGGATATTCATAGAGTTCATACCAACAATATTGCAATCATGCTCATCAATTATGCCAAACATTTTATTGAATTCTTCTTCTATCAATTGAGCACAATTTTCCTTTCCATCATTTTCACGAAAGACATTATAAAGATGAACAATATGATGCAATCTCAATTCCATTTTTTGTAGTTTTCTATTATAAACCAAACTAGTGATAAAACAAGAAACTAAAAGATTCGATTGCAAGATCTGAAGATATACCTTCAAGCACTCACCTCCCCAGCAACGGCGCCATAAAAGAGCTTGATGTCTACTACGCAACTTTATTCTTGTAGACTCGTGTTGGGCCTCCAAGCACAGAGTTTTGTAGGACAGTAGCAATTTACCCTCAAGTGGATGACCTAAGGTTTATCAATCCGTCAGAGGCATAGGATGAAGATGGTCTCTCTCAAACAACCCTGCAACCAAATAACAAAGAGTCTCTTGTGTCCCCAACACACCAAATACAATGGAAAATTGTATAGGTGCACTAGTTCGGCGAAGACATGGTAATAAAAGCGTAGTAATGGTAGTAGATATTGATTTTTGTAATAGTAACAATAAAAAACAGCAAGGTAGCAAGTAACAAAAGTGAGCACAAACGGTATTGCAATGCTTGAAAACAAGGCCTAGGGTCCGTACTTCCGCTAGTGCAATCTCTCAACAATGCTAATCTAATTGGATCATATAACCATCCCTCAACGTGCGATGAAGAATCACTCCAAAGTTCTTATCTAGCGGAGAACATAAGAAGAAATTGTTTGTAGGGTACGAAACCACCTTAAAGTTATTCTTTCCGTTCGATTTATTCAAGAGCTCGTACTAAAATAACACAAAGCTATTCTTTCCGTTAAATCTATCCAAGAGTTCATACTAAAATAACACCATATGATACGCATCAACCAACTCTAATGTCACCTAGATACTCCAATGTCACCACATGTATCCATGAGTTAATTATACGATACACATCAAACAATTTCAGATTCATAATACTCGATCCAACACAAAGAACCTCAAAGAGTGTCCCAAGATTTCTACCGGAGAAACAAGGACGAAAACGTGCATCAACCCTATGCATAGATTACCCCAATGTCACCTCGGGAATGCGCGAGTTGAGTGCCAAGACATAGATCAAGTGCTCTCAAATCCATAAAAGTATTCAATCCGATAAAACGAAATCTCAAAGGCAAAACTCAATTCATCACAACAAGATAGAGAGGGGAAAACACCGTATGATCCAACTATATTAACAAAGCCCACGATACATCAAGATCGTGACATCTTAAGAACACAAGAGAGAGAGAGATTAAACACATAGCTACTGGTACAAACCCTCAGCTCCGAGGGTGGACTACTCCCTCCTCATCATGGTGGCCGCCGGGATGATGAAGATGGCCACCGGTAATGATTTCCCCCTCCGGCAGGGTGCCGGAACGGGGTCTAGATTGGTTTCTCGTGGCTACAGAGGCTTGCGGCGGCGAAACTTCTGATCTAGGGTCTCCGCAAGGGTTTTTGTAATATTTGGCAATTTATAGGGTGAAGAGGTGGTGCAGGAGGCCACCGAGGTGGGCACAACCCACCAGGGCGCGCCTGGGCTGGTTTTTGGAATATTTGGCAATTTATAGGGCGAAGAGGTCTTGCAAGAGGCCACCGAGGTGGGCACAACCCAGCAGGGCACGCCTGGGGGCCCAGGCGTGCCCTGGTGGGTTGTGCCCTCCTCGGGGCACCCCCCAGGTGCTGCTCTGGCCCATTGGATGTCTTCTGGTCCATAAAAAATCCACAAAAAGTTTCGCTGCGTTTGGACTCCGTTTGGTATTGATTTTCTGCGATGTAAAAAACAAGCAAAAAATAGCAACTGGCTCTGGGCACTATGTCAATAAGTTAGTCCCAAAAAATGATATAAAGTTGCTATAAAATGATTGTAAAACATCCAAGAATGATAATATAGCAGCATGAATACTTCATAAATTATAGATACGTTGGAGACGTATCATGGTGCAAATGTCTCCATGCTCAACTCCTTTCGCCTCCTTGGTTGAAGGCATAGTCCCATGCTCAACCTTCTCATCCATAACGCCTCCAAAGATGAATGTCATAGGATGTGGCAAATCATCGCTCTCCTCTGAGACCAAAGATAAGGTCTCATGTGCGGTGTCGTAGCTCGACTTGGAGTAAGAGTCCCATTAGGGTGTCGTCTTCATGTTGTTGGAGAGGTTTTTGCTTGTTGCTGTGGTCGAAGGGGATGGCCCTTGCTCGACCGTCTTGTCGCCCTGTTGTATGAGGCCCATATGATGTGGCACCTCGTAGCTCGTCTCCATGACCGAAGGGAATTTCCCATGCTCGGACGTCTTGAGGGCTTCCGAAGATGGAAGTGTCGCCCTCGCTTGTAGGTGGTTGCCTTGGACTTGATGATGTCGTTGTAGATGTACTCGTGGGAAGTAGGCAAATATGTTGTATGTCCAAAGGTGAAGATGCCTTGATAACACATGGCGAAGATGCCGAAGTGGTGGTGTTGGCCATAGCTTCCTCTTGATGGTGACGTTGTCGTGCTTGAACTTGTAGTCGGTGGCGCTCTTCATCGTCCTGCACATGTGACTTGCGGGCGTCTTGGCGATCATCTCAAAGATGATGATGGTGTCATGTGGTACTTGCATCGGATGGCCACTCCAAAGATTTGCGACTTGAGCATCTCCGCCTTGAAGATGACGAAGGGGAAAAAGACTTGTAGTTGGCCAACATGTGTCGGATGTCATCCATGTGTGCGTCCAACTTGTCGTCGAGGTAGTCCCTTTTCCTTGATTCAGAGTGTCGTATGTCGATGGTGAGTCGCTCGATGCGGTGGAGGATTGAAGATGTTGTGCTTTGCCTATCCATCACAAGACTCGAGCAGAGGTGAGTAGGAAATGAGATAAAAAATACCAAGATACCTTTTCCCAAAGTTGAGGATGTATCCCGTGTCACTAATGTGAAATGAGAGAATAGTGGAATTGGTACCGGACTTGTTCACTCACACCTACAAATTAAAGCTTATCGAGTGGCTTGGTTAGGATAAGTGGCACAAAATTCAAGCAAATGTTAGTCCAAGATATCGAAAATGTTGAGGAAGATTCACAAAATTGCAACGTGAAAGTGCAACTAATCCCTGGGTGGTTTTGGTAATTCATAACAACATATAGCTCATTGAACTAATATCCATTCAAGTTTAATATTTCAGAATGTTCAATGAATGGCATAGACTAGAGATGTGGACCCCTCAAAATGCTAAGGATACATATTGGCAAAAGCTCAAGACTCTTCATTTATATTTTAGTGATCCAAGATCACATTGAGTCCATAGGAAAGCCAATACTATTAAAAGGGGATGAGGTGTTGCTTAATGGTCTACTTGCTCAAAATGCTTAGTGATATTTCTCCAAAGCCCTCAACCACTTTCTCATTCCAAATATGTCCAAAACCCAAAGTCAAACTCAGCCCCACCGATATCTCCTATCCGGTGCCACCGAGTTCATTTGACATAGCCACGACCAAAAACCCTAACAGTTCGGTCACACCGATACGGATCTCGGTCTCACCGAGATGGCCTTGCAAACTCTCTGTTGGCCATTGCAATTATTTCGGTCTCACCGAAATTGTGATCGATCACACCGAGTTGGCTAGACATCTTCTCTGTTGCCTTATTGCTTCACTTCGGTCTCACGAAGTTGATGCAATCAGTGCCACCGAGTTGATGTTTGCCCTAAGCCCTAGCACATCGGTCCCACCGAGTTGTTCCAGTCGGTCCCACCGAGATTCCTAACGTTCATATTTTGAACTGAATCGGTCTCACCGAGTTCTTCGATTCGGTCTGACCGAGTTGGGTCAAATGTGTGTAACGGTTGGATTTTGTATGGAGGCTATATATACCCCTCCACCCCATTCTCCACATGTGAGAGAGCCATCAGAATGTGCCTACACTTCCAGCTTACATTTTCTGAGAGAGAACCACCTACTCATGTGTTGAGATCAAGATATACCAATCCTACCACAAGAATCTTGATTTCTAGCCTTCCCCAAGTTGCTTTCCACTCAAATCATCTTTCAACCATATCCAAATCTGTGAGAGAGAGTTGAGTGTTGGGGAGACTATCATTCGAAGCACAAGAGCAAGGAGTTCATCATCAACACAACATCTATTACCTTTTGGAGAGTGGTGTCTCCTAGATTGGTTAGGTGTCGCTTGGGAGCCTCCGACAAGATTGTGGAGTTGAACCAAGAAGTTTGTAAGGGCAAGGAGATCGCCTACTTCATGAAGATCTACCCGAGTGAGGCAAGTCCTTCATGGGCGATCGCCATGGTGGGATAGACAAGGTTGCTTCTTCGTGGACCCTTCGTGGGTGGAGCCCTCCGTAGACTTGCGCAACCGTTACCCTTCGTGGGTTGAAGTCTCCATCAACGTGGATGTATGATAGCACCACCTATCGGAACCACGCCAAAAATCTCCATGTCATCATTGCGTTTGCACTCTCCAAACCCTTCCATTTACCTTCATATGCAATGTTTTACTATCTGCTGCTACACTCTTAGTATTGCATGTGTAGGTTGATTGCTTGACTTGTGCTAATTGCTAAAATCTGCCCACAACTAAAATTGGGAAAAGGTTAGATTTCTATTTGGTCAAGTTGTCTAATCACCCCCCCTCCCCCCCCCCCCCGCTATACCTACTTTCGATCCTACACAATGTAAAGCAAATAGATCAATAGCTATGGTGACACAAGAAACACACACACGGATAGATAGATGGGATCCACGCAACCAAGGAATGAGCACAAAATGTGTTACCATGGAAAAAAAACTCTTGTTGCACGGATGATAGAAAGACAATAGCTCGATTGCTCAAATGGGTAAGATACGCTTGTGCACCAACATGTGAGAGTAAATGTGCCATCTTCAATCCCAACTATGCTATGTATGTATGCTCCACGTGTATGTACTATGTAAAATGGCTCAATGCTATTTCTATTGCTTACAAGCTCTTTTGTATCAACTCTTTTGCCTAAAAGCTTTTGCTCTCTTTTTTATATGCTTGATGCTCGACCAAGTATGATATGAGACAAGTATGTAAGATATGCACGGGAGAGACTTATGGCACAATGATGATAGAAAGATGATTGCACGCTAAAACTAGCTATGCGGTGTAAGCATATCACTAAGGTGCACAAGTAGTGTGGCCCGGAATCTCTCAACTCGCTAGTCTCGATAGGTAAGCTACGCAATAGGTTCGGGGTGATCCATGTAATGGCAAGGAATATGTACAATGATATCGTCGAGGTTACCATCCTTGCTTACGGTTAGTATGAAGATGAAGTGGTTGTTATCGATGTCAAGACCGGGGCGATGATGAGTGGCAGTGATGTTGAAGTCGAACCATTCCTAAGTAGCCGAAACACCTTAGGAAACGGAAAAACCGTGAACTCAAAATCTCAAACGTCAAATGTCAAATGGTGGTAGCGAAAATGCGGTGGTGGTTTTGGAGTTGGCAATGCGGATGTGGTGGTGGTGGTTGATGAAGAAGTAACTGTCCCTAAGTAGCCGAAATACCTTAGGAGACCCAAGTCACAACTCAAGCAACCACAAATGCTAAATTGAGCAAAATGGGTTAGGTTGTGGAAAGCTATGGTGGTTTTGCGGATGATATGGTGGAGGGCCTAGGCAAAGATGCCAAAATGTCAAAAGAATTATGGATTCAAATTATGTTGGAACCTATCTAGATGGATGGGGGATGTCAATAGCTACTCAACAAGCTAAAGAACGTCGAAATCGGACTCCGGATGCGAGAGTTATGGCCGAAATGGTGAAGCGGTGGCGGCTGAACTGGGGGTGCCGTGCGCACGGGGGTAGGAGGCCGTGGGCACGGGGTCCCGTGCGCATGGTACAAGGACACGGGGGTGGCAGAAATTTCTCAATTTCTGGGCTCAGATTTGAGGTGGAAAAGAAAAATTAGTGGTGGATTTCATGGTGGGGAGGTGGGAAAAGCCAAGATCTACTTGCCAATCCACAAAATCATGGATCAAACACAACAAAATCTCACAAGAACCAACAAATTGCAAGAAATTTTTTTGGGGCTATTTTTGTGGGGATTTTTGAATTGGGACAAAAACACACAAAAATAGGCTAGAAAACGGTGGGGAGACTCCAAATCCGTGATCAACGTGGCTCTAGATACAAAGATGTTGTAGGGTGGAGACCCTAAGTGGAGATCTTTCACGAATTGGGGGGGGTCCACGAAGAACATGAAGACAAGTGGGGAAATCATAAGAGGAACACTCAAGAACAAGCCCAAGTACACATCCACTAGACTAGCAACACATGGATCCACAAGATACATTAACAACAAAGGGAAAATAGCACAAGGTAAAGTTCATCCCAAATACCAAAGGGAGATGAGGTCTTGATGATCCTATGATGGGGATACTTCCCTAGATGGGGTCTTGATATCCACTAGGATCTTCTCCTAGCAGGTCTAGATCTCCATTGTCAGGTTCTGGGACCGGGGGTACCCGGGCCCGTTTGCCTGTGGCCCATCGCGTGGCATCGTCAAAAGCCCGATGCGGCCCAGCACCAAGACATCGCGAGCAAAACCCTCGCAAGGGCCTTCGCCTCGCGAGGCAAACTACATCAAGACCCCCTACAGAGCGGCCTCCCGAGACTGCCTCCCGAGGGGCAGACATCTCTAGGCTCGCACCCCACCTCACGAGGCGCGTGGTGACGTGAGCCACGACGAACGGAGCCAGGAGGGCGCCAGCGGGCGCAACCAGGATAGTTTCCTCTTTCGTGCGAGAGAGACAAGGACATACGCAGGTTCCCGAGGAACCCCCCAAAGGTTGTCATTCCGGTGCAATGAGACCAAGACCACGGGCTCGGCAGGACGGAGGTCATCACCGAGCCCACCGGCGCGTCATGACCAGAAGCTTTGCAGGCAAAGACCACCTTTAGTCAGGATAGGGTGTACTCCTGACCCCCTTCAAACTTGGCCGTTGTGGACTCCCTTCCCGCCTAGGGGGTAAGAGGACCAGGGCCAGTATAAATATACCTTAGACTCCACCGTAGAGAGGGGACGTATCGGATCCATTCATCCTCGAGCCCTCACGACGCAGCTCATCCTTGTACTAGTTCATACTCATCCTCCTCGCGAGGCAATCCACCATAAAGCAGGAGTAGGGTCTTACACCGCAAGGTGGCCCGAACCTGGGTAAATCATCGTGTCCATCTCTTCTTCCCTCTCGCTCAAGCACGCCGGAGCCAAGCTGTGAGGCGGTGAGCAGCAAGTCGTAGCCTAGCTGAGTTCTTCACGCACACCCCAGAGTTAGAACCTTGTTTGGGTTTGCGGAGCCCTGATTCCGACATCCATGGGAGAGGGTAGATAGGAGCAAAGCTCTCAAGATCATATCACGTACTTTGCTAATCCTAACAAATGACCTAGGTACGAAATATATAGGTAGCTGGAGGAGGGGGACGAAGTGGAGGACCAAACAGGAGGCTTTCGGTTAGGGGCCTGATGGGCGCGTGAGCACGGGGTAAGTGAGGCCCGTGTGCACGGGGGTCCCGTGGGCACGGTACACGCCCGTGCGCACGGGGTGCTACAACGGCAAGGGCCCGTGCGCACGAGGTCTGGAGGCCGTGCGCACGGAGGTGCGCGTCTTCACTTCCAGTAGCTTTCCGGGAGAACCGTGGGCATGGGGTCGGGGGAGGCCGTGCGCACGGGGTTGCCTGGGACTTGCTATTTTTTACTTGATGAGCTTCTCCTTCTTCCTTGTGGCCTTGGGGTCCTTCTCCTTGGTCTTCGGGATGCTCCCTAACTACTTGGTGGCGGTCGTACCTAATTATTCACAATGTTCCATGGTGAGGTAGCAACCAAGTCCAATGGATATTCATGTCAATCTCGAAGAGGGGTGGGTTCACCTTAAGTCCGCTATGTCCACTTGGGACTTGAGGCGCTACCGCCCCTACAACAAGGGCTACGATGCCTGGCTGGGCCGCATCACCGGGCTTGTCAACGCCATGGGCGAGGCCCCGGCGCCCTCCCACTTGCTTCGTCCTCCGCCGTCTCGCGCGGGCGACGTGGCACATGGTGCCCCACCGCCTCCTCCTCTGCACGATGACACCACCGAGCTCCAACATGATGCGTGGCCGCGCGGGCCGCTGCCCGGTGCGCCGGTGCTGACTCGGGACGAGGCTGGCTGCCAGATTGTGCATCAGCCGCTGCACGAGGCATGTGCCCCCCCCCCCCCCCCGCACCACTGCGCCAGCTCCAAGACCGGGCCATCCAAGAAGCTGCGGCGCACGGGCGCCATGACCACGCCTCTCCTGCGCGAACTATGCCTGTCAGTGCTGCGGGCTGTCGCGCCTTCACTCGCGAGCTGCACCGAGTGGTCTGGCCAGTCAAGTTCAAGCTGGAGCTGCCCCCTTGCTACGATGGCATTCCCGACCCCGTGGAGTTCCTTTAGCTCTACGCGCTAAGCATCGAGGCAGCGAACAGCGACGACAAGCTCATGGTGAACTGGTTACCCATGGCCCTCAAGGATGGCGCACGCTCCTGTCTCATGAACCTTCCCGAGGGGTCGATCTCTTCATGGGATGAGCTTTGCGAGCGGTTCATTGACAACTTCCAGGGCACTCCCGACCGCGCCCTCACCATCAACGACATGCGGCGCATAAAGCAGCGCCTTGGCGAGACCCTTCGCAAGTACATTCGGCGCTTTTCCCAAGTCCGCCTCAAGATCCCGAAGGCCTCGGATGAAGCCATCATCTCGGTGTTCACTGATGGCGTCACCGACTGTCGGATTCAGGGCTCCGCAGACCCAAGAAGGTTTGAACTCTGGGGCGTGTGCGAAGAACTCAACTTATCTAGCCTACCAACTCGTCGCCCCACAGCCTAGCCTAGCCGAACTCGCGTGAGCAAGGAAGAAGACAAACATGGCAGTTTACCCAGGTTCAGGCCACCTTGCGGTGTAAAAGCCTACTCCTGCTTTGTGGTGGATTGGCCTCACGAGGGGTTGAAGATGAACAAGTATAGAGGGCGAACAACCTTGCCAGGGCTCGGGGGTGAGAATGATTCGACCCCTTCTATGGTGGTGGCTAACCTATCTTTATAGCGGCCTCGGTCCTCTTCCCCCAAAACGTAGGCGGGAAGGGATCCCACAGTGGCCAATTTGAAAGGGGGCAAGTAGTACATCTTATCCTGACGAAAGCTGGTCTTCACCTGCAAAGCTTCTGGTCGTGACACAACGGTGGGCTCGGCGATGACATCTGTCCTGCCGCGCTGGTGGTCTTGGTCTTGTAGCACCAGAATGGAAACATTTGGTAGACTCCTCGGGAACCCACGCCTGTCCTTGCCTCCTTAGCACCAAAGAGGAAACTGCCTTCTCTGCGCCTGCTGGCGCCCGCCTGGCCTTGGTCGTCATGGCTCGCGTCATCGCAGCCTCACGAGGCTGATACCTGCATAGAAATCTCCGCTCCTCGGGAGGCAGCCTGGGGAGGCCGCTCCCTCTAGAGGTCTTGGTGTCGTCTGCCTCGCGAGGCCAGGGGTCCCTGCGAGGGTCTTGTCTTGTTGGTCTTGTAGATGGGCCGTACCAGGCCATCGACAGAGCCACGCCATGGGCCACAAGTAGGCAAGTCTGGGTAACCTGGTTCCCAGAACGCTGACAGTAGCCCCCGGGCCCAAGGCGCGCTCGAACTTGGCTTCGAGGCGAAGCCAAAGGGCAAGGGCCAATCGCATGCGGCCCAAGTTGACGCGTGGCGCTTGATGGGACATGGGCGTCTCCACTTCCCCACCTCGCCTCGGCAACCACCCGACTTGACAACTGCCTGGCGCATGTAGCGGGGCCATCATTGCTTGCGACACGAGAGGCCGCCGGTCAGCCTTCCTTCGCCTATAAATGGGGACGGGGGCAGAGCCCCTAGCCCATCTTCTTCTTCTTGTCGCCCGCTCCTTCTTCTTCATCCTCGTCTCGCCGTCTTGCCGAAGCATCCATGGCGCCGGTGAGGAGATATTCCGCCGAGGAGAAGGGCAAGGCCCCCAAGGAGGGACCAGGCTCGCCACCGCCCAAGAGGGGCCGCGGCCGTCCCCGCAAGTATGCCGTGACGCTAGCGGTGGCTCCCCAAGGGCACGGGCGCACCCCCTCGAAGGTCGGTGCCACCTCTAGCAGTCGTGGGAAGGCTCCCTCCCGCGCCGGAAGCTACCGCGGCCAAGGCGGCCATGGCCAAGGGGGGAAGCATGTGGCGGCCGTCCGGCCACCGCGTCCGCGATCCCACTCGGTCGAAGCATCCTCGGAGTTCGTGGTGTGGGCGGAGAGGCCAGCGAGCATCTGGTTCCAGCTCCCGCGCTTCTTCGCGAGCGCACTGCCGATGGGAGGGCCTGGCGGCCTCTGGCTGCAGGCCGACGGTTGCTGCAGCAAGGCCTCGTGGGTGGACGTCGAGGTCACCTTGCCAGTAACATGTTCCTGAACCATGGGTGGCAGTCGTTCGCCAGCGCACGTGGCCTGGAGGGGGGATGTACTCTCCACTTCAGGCACGACGGAGCAGCGACCCTCTTCGTCAGGATCTTCGGGGGAGATGGCATGCGCCTGGGGTATTTCCCAGAGGGCGACGACGATGACTATGATGTCCACCCCTCCGACGACAAAGGCCGGAGGGGCGGATGCATCCTCGGCAGTGAACTCACCCTTGGCGACGGCTGCGATGCACCCAGCAGCAGCGGCTCTTCCTCTGGGGAGAGCACGAGTGACGACGACGAGCCGCCTCACCGTCGGGCCCGGACCGGGGAGGGCGATGAGCCTCCTCGCCATCGCGCCCCGATGAAGCAGGAGGAGGACTCCGACTGAGAGCGAGCGTCGCCAGAGCTAGGCCTCAGGAGCCGTGGTGGTCGCGAAGCCGCTTTTGCTTTTTTTTCCTACATTAAGAAATGTAGAAAGCCCTGCTAGGGCGTGTAATGGACCATGGCGCTTGCGCCGTTATGTTAACGTTCTTGCGTCGTATCCCAGCATTCGTGTTGCTATTAACCGATAGGTTCTTGTTGATCACGATTAGGATAACTTAGCTTGGTGTGCTCGTGGTAGACTCCCGTGCCGCGAGGGCGTGCTCCTTCGGAGCCTGGAACTTCTGTGTGCCTCCCGTTCCAAAGAGATCTCTTGCCGGGGGTTTCCTTCTTGAGGGTCCGAGGGTTCTCAGGCCTCAGGAGGCGCCCAACGGCCGCGAGGTCCCTAGCGGGCCATGAGGACATGGGGCCTCCGGAGATGTTTCAAAGGGCGTCGTGCCCTATGCGAGCCTCCGGGCGAAGGCCGATCATCACTCATACACTGGGTCGCGATGCCCGGCGAGGCCAGGAGACGACGACTTGGGAGGGTGCACATGCCCATTGGCTCATTTAAGAGCGTCACGCGAGGATCAGGACACCAAAGTAAGACGCCAGGGCTTTGGCGAGGTGTGTTCGCGGGCTGCCCCGGACGTACACGCTGTGCCCAGCCCCCGCTCGCGAGACGCGCGGAGAGGAGTGATGGGCAACTACAAGACTCGAAAGAGAAAATGCTGCAAGGAGAAAAAATTCCCAACCCTTTCAAATAAAGATGCGAGAACTTCGAATTTCATTCCAAGAAGTGGCAAATCAGCTACAAAAGCAAGCAAAGGAACAGCCGTGTCCGGCGCCTACACTAGTCTTCTAGTATTCCCGCCAGCACGGAGCATGGGGCTTCCACTAGGCGTGGGCATAGTCGTTGAAAGACTGTGTCGTCCGCCAGCGCGAAGCATGGGGCTTCCACTTGGACGTGGGTGGGAGCCCCCGTGAGGCCCCAGGGCGGCACTCAGGAGACTCCGGGGCGTGTACAGCCCCACTCATTATTATGTGAGAGTGTCACAGGTAGAACTCCCAGAGGTACTGGATGTTCCACGCATTCTGGATGGGGACCCCGTCCTGTGTCTCCAGGCGTGCGGCGCCAGGACTGGAGACACGGGCGATCCTGAACGGGTCGTCCCACATAGGCGAGAGCTTATGAAGCCCCTCCCTGGAGAGCACCCGCCTCAGGACGAGGTCACCCACCTCGGGGGTCCTTGAGCGGACGCTGCGGCGGTGATACCGCCGCAGCACCTGCTGGTACCTCGCGGCACGAAGCGAGGCTTGGCAGTGGCCCTCCTCCCCGAGCACGAGATCTGTCCCCCGCGAGGCGTCCTGGCGTGCCTCGTCAAACGCCAAGACCCGCGGGGAACGATGTTTGACCTCGTGTGGGAGGACCGCCTCAGCCCCGTAGACGAGGAAGAACGGGGTCTCGCCGGTGGGCTTAGTCACGGTGGTGCGGATGGACCACAGCATGGACTAAAGCTCACCAAGCCAACCCCTGCCGCAGGCCTCAAGCCTCTTCTTGAAGCTCCTTGTCTTGAGGCCCCTCAGGACCTCCTCATTGGCGCGTTCGGGCAGGCCATTGCTCCGTGGGTGTGCCACTGAAGCGTAACATATCTGTGTTCCAAGGTTAGCACAATATGTCCTGAAGAGATTGCTTGTCAACTGAGAGCCATTGTCAGTGATGATATGGTTAGGGACACCGAAATGGCTCATGAGGCCCTTGATGAACCTGACGGCTGAGCCAGCAGGAATGGTGTGCGTGGGCTCCACCTCTGCCCACTTGGTGAATTTGTCGATGGCGACGTAGAGGTAGCGGTAGCCCCCGGCCACTCAGGGGAACGGGCCCAGGATGTCTAGCCCCCAGACCGCGAATGGCCACGAGAGCAGGATGGTCTGGAGGCCCTGAGCGGGCTGGTGGATCTTTTTGGCGTGGAACTGGCAGGCCTCACAGGATCGCACCAGCTCGGTCGCATCATTGAGCACCGTGGGCCAGTAGAACCCGTTGCGGAATACCTTGCCCACGAGGGTGCGTGATGAAGAATGGTGCCCGCAATCCTCACCGTGGATGTTAGCCAGCAGTTCGCGCCCTTGCTTCCTGGATATGCATTGCAGCGAGACTACGTTGGGACGCCTTCGGTAGAGCTCGCCGTCTTGCAAGCAGTAAGCGGTGGCCTGGCGGGCCACACGTTCCGCGTCTTCCTCCTTCTCCGGCAGGATGCCGCGGAGCAGGTACGCCTTGAACTCTTCGGTCCAGCAACCCTCCAGAGGTTCCAGTGCCAGGAGCAGGCAGACTCCTGAGGTAGGGCCGCAGGCCGGGGCTCCTGAGGAGGGGGCCCGGGGCGGCTCCTCCCGAAGCAGCGTCGGGCCTGCGGAGGGGGCAGCTGCCGATGGTTTGAAGAGCCTCTCCTCGAAGACACCAGGCCTCTAGGGCTCGCGTTGGGACGCCCTCTTGGTGATATCGTCTGCCTCCTTGTTCGTGCCACGCGGGACATGCTGCAATTCCAAGCCCAAGAAGAGTTTTTCAATTTTGCGTGCCTCTTCTAAGTATGCCTCCATGTGCTCGTCCTTAGGCTTGTATTCCTTGTTGGAGAAGTTGATGAGGAGCTGAGAGTCGCCCTTGATAGTGAGGCGCTTGACCCCCAGGGCCGCCGCGGCCCTGAGGCCAGCAATCAGGCCCTCGTACTCCGTGATGTTGTTGGAGACCTTCTCGCCATGCTGAAAGCAAAGCTGCATAGCGTAGTATAGCTTATCCTGATTCGGCAAGATGAGCACGGCCCCAGCCCCGCGCCCCGCCGCGCAAATGCACCGTCGAAGTACATTACCCAGCCATTGGGCGCCTCGTCTCCGGGCGCGAGGGACTGATCTTCGCCCATCCCCTGGTCAGGGGCATCCGTCCACTCCGCCACGAAGTCGGCGAGGGCCGCGCCCTTGATGACCCTGGTGGTGCTGAACTCCAGCTGGAACGCTTGCAGCTCGATGTTCCACTCGGCAACCCTTCCCGCGGCATTGGGGCTGCGGAGCACCTTCTCCAGGGGGTATGCAGAGATGAACTTGATGGGATGGCCTTGGAAATAGTGGCGCAGTTTCCTAGAGGCGACGAGGAGCACAAGCAGGAGCTTCTACAGCATGGGGTAGCGCGCGCGTCACACAGCATCGTGCTGACAAAGTACACCGGGTGCTCGACGAGGGAAGGGGTGTCGGCGACGTTCCTCTCCACTTGGGTCGAGGGGGCCTCGAGAGCTTTGCAGTCCGATGGAGTGGTTGAAGCCTCAGGAGCGCCATCCTGAGGTGGCAATGGCGCGACTGCACGCGGGACACTATGCTGCGCACCCGCACCAGCGCTCCTCCCTGACCGCCACGAGCGTCGCGCTAGCCGAGTGAGGCGTGGTAGTGATACGTCTCCACCGTATCTATAATTTTTGATAGTTCCATGCTATTATATTATCTGTTTTGGATGTTTTATATGCATTAATATCCTATTTTATATTATTTTTGGGACTGACCTATTAACCTAGAGCCCAGTGCCAGTTTCTGTTTTTTCCTTGTTTTTGAGTTTCGCAGAAAAGGAATACCAAACGGCGTCCAAACGGAATAAAACTTTCGCGATGATTTTTCTTGGACCGGAAGGAAACCAGGAGACTTGGAGATGAAGTCGGAGGAGCCACAAGGCGGCCACAAGGATGGAGGGACGCCCAGGGTGGTAGGGCGCGCCCCCCACCCTTGTGGGCCCCTCATGCACCTCCTGGCCTAAATCTTTCGCCTATATATACTCATATATCCCCAAACCAATAGAGGCATCCATGAAAAGACTTTTCCACCGCTGCAACCTTCTGTACCCGTGAGATCCCATCTAGGGTCCTTTTCCGGCACCCTGCTGGAGGGGGATTCGATCACGGAGGGCTTCTACATCAACACCATTGCCCTTCCGATGAAGCGTGAGTAGTTTACCACAGACCTACGTGTCCATAGCTAGTAGCTAGATGGCTTCTTCTCTCTCTTTGATTCTCAATACCATGTTCTCCTCGATGTTCTTGGAGATCTATTCGATGTAATACTTTTTTGTGGTGTGTTTGCCGAGATCTGATGAATTGTGGATTTATGATCAGATTATCTATGAATATTATTTGAATCTTCTCTGAATTCTTTTATGCATGATTTGATATCTTTGTAATTCTCTTCGAATTATCGGTTTGGTTTGGTCAACTAGATTGGTTTTTCTTGCAATGGGAGAAGTGCTTAGCTTTGGGTTCAATCTTGCGGTGTCCTTTCCCAGTGACAGTAGGGGCAGCAAGGCACGTATTTGTATTGTTGCCATCGAGGATAAAAAGATGGGGTTTTCATCATATTGCTTGAGTTAATTCCTCTACATCATGTCATCTTACTTAATGCATTACTCCGTTCTTTATGAACTTAATACTCTAGATGCATGCTGGATAGCGGTCGATGTGTGGAGTAATAGTAGTAGATGCAGAATCATTTCGGTCTACTTGACACGGACATGATGCCTATATTCATGATCATTGCCTTAGATATCGTCATAACTTTGCGCTTTTCTATCAATTGCTCGGCAGTAATTTGTTCACCCACCGTATTATTTTCTATCTTGAAAGAAGCCTCTAGTGAAACCTATGGCCCCCGGGTCTATTTTCCATCATATAATCTTCTACTTTTCATCATACAAGTTTCCGATTTACTATTTTGCAATCTTTTACTTTCCGATCTATTAAACAAAAATACCAAAAATATTTACTTTATCATTTATCTATCTCTATCAGATCTCACTTTTGCAAATAACCGTGAAGGGATTGACAACCCCTTTATCGTGTTGGGTGCAAGTTGTTTGATTGTTTGTGCAGGTATTCGGTGATTTGTGCGTTGTCTCCTACTGGATTGATACCTTGGTTCTCAAACTGAGGGAAATACTTATCTCTACTTTGCTGCATCACCCTTTCCTCTTCAAGGGAAAAACCAACGCAAGCTCAAGAAGTAGCAGGAAGAATTTCTGGTGCCGTTGCCGGGGAGATCTACGCCAAGTCAAGACAAACCAAGTACCCATCATAAACTCTCATCTCTTGCATTACATTATTCGCCATTCGCCTCTCGTTTTCCTCTCCCCCACTTCTAAAATAATTTTCAAAAAGATTTGCCTTTTTCTTCGCTCCTCTCTTTGCCTTTTCTTCGTCCCTCTTCCATTCATCTTCTTCGTTTGCTTTTTGTGTGCTCGTGTGTTGGATTGCTTGCTTTGTCACGATGGCTCAAGAGAATACCAAATTGTGTGACTTTTCCAACACCAATAACAATGATTTTATTAGTACTCCGATTGCTCCCGCCACTAGTGCAGAATCCTGTGAAATTAATGCCACTTTGTTGAATCTTGTTATGAAAGATCAATTTTCTGGCCTTCCTAGTGAAGATGTCGCATCCCATCTAAACAATTTCGTTGATTTGTGTGATATGCAAAAGAAAAAAGATGTGGATAATGATATTGTTCAATTGAAGCTATTTCCGTTCTCACTTCGAGATCGTGCTAAAACTTGGTTTTCATCTTTGCCTGAAAATAGTATTGATTCATGGAATAAGTGTAAAGATGCTTTTATTTCCAAGTATTCTCCTCCCGCTAAGATCATCTCCCTTAGGAACGATATTATGAATTTTAAGCAACTTGATCATGAACATGTTGCACAATCTTGAGAGAGAATGAAATTGATGATACGAAATTGCCCTACTCATGGTTTGAATTTGTGGATGATTATACAAAAAAATTATGCCAGATTGAATTTTGCTTCTAGAAATCTTTTAGATTCGGCCGCGGGAGGCACTTTTATGGAAATTACTCTAGGAGAAGCTACTAAACTTCTAGATAATATTATGGTTAATTATTCTCAATGGCATACTGAAAGATCTTCCACTAGTAAAAAAGTGCATGCAATTGAAGAGATTAATGTTTTGAGTGGAAAGATGGATGAACTTATGAAATTATTTGCTAGCAAGAGTGCTTCTTTGGATCCTAATGATATTCCTTTGTCCACTTTGATTGAAAATAATAATGAATCTATGGATGTGAATTTTGTTGGTAGGAACAATTTTGGTAATAACGTGTATAGAGGCAATTTTAATCCTAGGCCGTTTCCTAGTAATTCCTCTAATAATTATGGTAATTCCTACAACAATTCTTATGGAAATTATAATAAGATGCCCTCTGATTTTGAAAATAGTGTTAAAGAATTTATGAGTTCGCAAAAGAATTTCAATGCTTTGATTGAAGAAAAATTGCTTAAGATTGATGATTTGGCTAGGAACGTGGATAGAATTTCTCTTCATGTTGACTCTTTGAAACTTATATCTATTCCACCCAAGCATGATATCAATGAGTCTCTCAAAGCTATGAGAATTTCCATTGATGAGTGCAAAGAAAGAACCGCTAAGATGTGTGCAAAAAAGGATTGGTTTGTAAAAACATGTTCTTCTAGTTTCCGTGAAAATAATGATGAAGATCTTAAAGTGATTGATGTGACTCATATTGAATATTTGTTTTCCAATATAAATCTTGATAAAGATGGGACTGGAGATGAGTCAACTTTAGTTAAAAGGCGTCCCAATGATTTGGAGTTTTTAGATCTTGATGCAAAAATTGATAAAAGTGGGATTGGAGAGGTCAAAACATTAAGTAGCAATGAACCCACTCTTTTGGATTTCAAGGAATTTAATTATGATAATTTTTCTTTAATAGATTGTATTTCCTTGTTGCAATCCATGTTGAATTCTCCTCATGCTTATAATCAAAACAAAGCTTTTACTAAACATATCATTGATGCTATTATGCAATCTTTTGAAGAAAAGCTTGAATTGGAAGTTTCTATCCTTAGAAAACTTTATGATGAGTGGGAACCTACTATTAAGATTAAGGTTAAATATTATGAGTGCTATGCTTTGTGTGATTTGGGTGCTAGTGTTTCCACGATTCCAAAAACTTTATGTGATGTGTTAGGTTTCCGTGAATTTGATGATTGTTCTTTAAATTTGCATCTCGCGGATTCCACTATTAAGAAACCTATGGGAAGGATTAATGATGTTCTTATTGTTGCAAATAGGAATTATGTGCCCGTAGATTTCATTGTTCTTGATATAGATTGCAATCCGACATGTCCTATTATTCTTGGTAGACCTTTCCTTAGAACGATTGGTGCAATTATTGATATGAAAGAAGGAAACATTAGATTTGAATTTCCATTAAGGAAGGGCATGGAGCACTTTCCTAGAAAGAAAATTAAATTGCCATATGAATCTATTATGAGAGATACTTATGGATTGCATACCAAAGATAACAATACCTAGATCTATTCGTGTTTTTATGCCTAGCTAAGGGCGTTAAACAATAGCGCTTGTTGGGAGACAACCCAATTTTATTTTTGTTTTTGCTTTTTTTGGTTCTTTTTTGCAATAAATAATTCATCTAGCCTCTGGTTAGATGTGGTTTTATGTTTTAATTAGTGTTTGTGCCAAGTAAGACCTTTGGGATGGCTTACGGTGATAATTGATTTGATCTTGCTGAAAAACAGAAACTTTTGCGTCCAGTCTCAGAATTTTAATAATTCACTAGAGCATTGAAAAACCCTGAATTGTTATACGAGATTTATATACAAATTTCCTATGTTTTCCTAATTTTTCAGAATTTTTGGAGTTACAGAAGTATTAGGACAATTCGGATCTTCGCAGACTGTTCTGTTTTGGACAGATTCTGTTTTCTTTGTGTTGTTTGCTTATTTTGATGAATCTATGGGTAGTATCGGGGGGTATGAACCATGGAAAAGTTGGAATACATTAGATATTACACCAATATAAATAAATAATGAGTTCACAACAGTATCAAAGTGGTGATTTATTTTCTTATACTAACGGAGCTTACGAGATTTTCTGTTGAGTTTTGTGTTGTGAAGTTTTCAAGTTTTTGGGTAAGGATTTGATGGACTATGGAATAAGGAGTTGAAAGAGCCTAAGATTAGGGATTCCCAAGGCACCCCAAGGTAATATTCAAGGTCAACCAAGAGCCTAAGCTTGGGGATGCCCCGGAAGGCATCCCCTCTTTCGTCTTCGTCTATAGGTAACTTTACTTGAGGCTATATTTTTATTCACCACATGATATGTGTTTTGCTTGGAGCGTCTTGTATAATTTGAGTCTTTGCTTTTTATTTTTCCACAATCATCCATGCTGTACACACCTTTTGACAGCGACACGCATGAATCGTGATTTATTAGAATACTCTTTGTGCTTCACTTATATCTTTTGAGCTAGACAATTTTACTCTAGTGCTTCACTTATATCTTTTTAGAGCACGGCGGTGGCTTTATTTTGTAGAAATTATTGAACTCTCATGCTTCACTTATATTATTTTGAGAGTCTTTAAACAGCATGGTAATTTGCTTTGGTTATAAATTTAGTCCTAATATGATAGGCATCCAAGAGGGATATAATAAAAACTTTCATATAAAGTGCATTGAATACTATGAGAAATTTGATTCCTTATGATTGTTTTGAGATATAAAGATGGTGATATTAAAGTCATGCTAGTGAGTAATTGTGAATTTGAGAAATACTTGTGTTAGGGTTTGTGAGTCCCGTAGCATGCATGTATGGTGAACCGTTATGTAACGAAGTTGGAGCATGAGATATTTTTTAATTGTCTTCCTTATGAGTGGCGGTCGGGGACGAGCGATGGTCTTTTCTTACCAATCTATCCCCCTAGGAGCATGCGCGCAGTACTTTGTTTCGATGATTAATACATTTTTACAATAAGTATGTGAGTTCTTTATGACTAATGTTGAGTCCATGGATTATACGCACTCTCACCCTTCCACCATTGCTAGCCTCTCTTGTACCGCACAACTTTCGCCGGTACCATACACCCACCATATACCTTCCTCAAAACAGCCATCATACCTACCTATTATGGTATTTTCATAGCCATTCCGAGATATATTGCCATGCAACTTTCCATCGTTCCGTTTACTATGACACGTATCATCATTGTCATGTTGCTTTGCATGATCATGTAGTTGACATCGTATTTGTGGCAAAGCCACCATTCATAATTTTTTCATACATGTAACTCTTGATTCATTGCACATCCCGGTACACCGCCAGAGGCATTCATATAGAGTCATATTTTGTTCTAGTATCGAGTTGTAATTCTTTTTTGAGTTGTAAGTAAATAGAAGTATGATGATATTCATTATTAGAGCATTATCCCATGTGAGGAAATAAAAAAAAGAGGCCAAAGAAGCCAAAGAAAAAGAAGAAGAAAAAAGAAAAAAAAGGAAAAAAAAGAAAGAAAAATATGAGAGAAAAAGAGAGAAGGGGCAATGTTACTACCCTTTTTCCATACTTGTGCTTCAAAGTAGCACCATGATATTCATGATAGAGAGTCTCCTATATTGTCACTTTCATATACTAGTGGGAAATTTTCATTATAGAACTTGGCTTGTATATTCCAATGATGGGCTTCCTCAAATTGCCCTAGGTCTTCATGAGCAAGCAAGTTGGATGCACACCCACTTAGTTTTCTTTTTGAGCTTTCATACACTTATAGCTCTAGTGCATCCGTTGCATGGCAATCCCTACTCACTCACATTGATATCTATTGATGGGCATCTCCATAGCCCGTTGATACGCCTAGTTGATATGAGACTATCTCCCTCTTTTTGTCTTCTCCACAACCACCATATTCTATTCCACCTATAGTGCTATGTCCATGGCTCACGCTCATGTATTGCGTGAAAGTTGAAAAGGTTTGAGAACGTAAAAAGTATGAAACAATTGCTTGGCTTGCCATCGGGGTTGTGCATGATTTGAGTATTTTGTGTGATGAAGATGGAGCATAGCCAGACCATATGATTTTGTAGGGATAAGCTTTCTTTGGCCATGTTATTTTGAGAAGACATAATTGCCTTGTTAGTATGCTTGAAGTATTTTTGTTTTTATGTCGATATTAAACTTTTTTTTGAATCTTATGGATCTGAACATTCATGCCACAATCAAGAAAATTACATGGATAAATATGTTAGGTAGCATTCCACATCAAAAATTCTGTTTTTATCATTTACCTACTCGAGGACGAGCAGGAATTAAGCTTGGGGATGCTTGATACGTCTCCAACGTATCTATAATTTTTTATTGTTCCATGCTATTATATTATCTGTTTTGGATGTTTTATATGCATTAATATGCTATTTTATATTATTTTTGGGACTAACCTATTAACCTAGAGCCCAGTGTCAGTTTCTGTTTTTTTCTTGTTTTTGAGTTTCGCAGAAAAGGAATACCAACCGGAGTCCAAACGGAATAAAACTTTCGCGATGATTTTTCTTGGACCAGAAGGAAACCAGGAGACTTGGAGATGAGGTCGGAGGAGCCACGAGGCGGCCACAAGGACGGAGGGCGTGCCCAGGGGGGTTGGGTGCGCCCCCACCCTTGTGGGCCCCTCATGCACCTCCTGACCTAATTCTTTCGGCTATATATACTCATATATCCCCAAACCAACAGAGGCATCCATGAAAAGACTTTTCCACTGTCGGAACCTTCTGTACCCATGAGATCCCATCTAGGGACCTTTTCTGGCACCCTGCCGGAGGGGGATTCGATCACGGAGGGCTTCTACATCAACACCATTGCCCTTCCGGTGAAGCATGAGTAGTTTACCACAGACCTATGGGTCCATAGCTAGTAGCTAGATGGCTTCTTCTCTCTCTTTGATTCTCAATACCATGTTCTCCTCGATGTTCTTGGAGATCTATTTGATTTAATACTTTTTTTGCAGTGTGTTTGCCGAGATCCGATGAATTGTGGATTTATGATAAGATTATCTATGAATATTATTTGAATCTTCTCTGAATTCTTTTATGCATGATTTGATATCTTTGTAATTCTCTTCGAATTATCGGTTTGGTTTGGCCAACTAGATTGGTTTTTCTTGGAATGGGAGAAGTGCTTAGCTTTGGGTTCAATCTTGCAGTGTCCTTTCCCAGTGACAGTAGGGGCAGCAAGGCATGTATTGTATTGTTGCCATCAAGGATAAAAAGATGGGGTTTTCATCATATTGCTTGAGTTAATTCCTCTACATCATGTCATCTTACTTAATGCACTACTCCGTTCTTTATGAACTTAATACTCTAGATGCATGCTGGATAGCGGTCGATGTGTGGAGTAATAGTAGTAGATGCAGAATCATGTCGGTCTACTTGACACGGACGTGATGCCTATATTCATGATCATTGCCTTAGATATCGTCATAACTTTGCGCTTTTCTATCAATTGCTCGGCAGTAATTTGTTCACCCACTGTATTATTTTCTATCTTGAGAGAAGCCTCTAGTGAAACCTATGGCCCCCGGGTCTATTTTCCATCATATAATCTTCTACTTTTCATCATACAAATTTCTGATTTACTATTTTGCAATCTTTTACTTTCCAATCTATTAAGCAAAAATACCAAAAATATTTACTTTATCGTTTATCTATCTCTATTAGATCTCACTTTTGCAAATAACCATGAAGGGATTGACAACCTGATGTATTGTAGAACCCTAGATGCCCGATCTTTCACGATTGGAGCGGTTCCCGCGAAGAACACGAAGAACACGAGGGAAAACACGAGGGGAAACACGAGAGGAAACACGAGAGGATTCACTCAAACCAACAAGATTCGATTACACATGTGCTAGATCCTCGAAACACAAAGAGATACACGATCCACGATCAACAAAGGACAATACAAGTAGCAAGTTCATCTCCGTGAGGAGGTCTTGAAGATATCCTAGACGGATCTTCCCGTTAGGGGTCTTGAATCCAAGATGGATCTTCTCCGTAGAGGCCGCGGTCTCTCTCGGTGGAGTAGATCCGGATGGATGAGCACAGCTCTATCTCTAAATGAGCTATCACAATGCTGACCCTATAATGGAGGAGGTGGAGGAGTATATATAGTCTAGGGCCACAAAGGGGTAAGTGAGGGGCGAAAGGGTACATGGGCTTCGGCCCGAGTGTCTGCGCGCAGGCAGGGCCGGAAGTTCCGGGCGCCGGAAGTTCCTGGCAGGTTCCGGCTAGGCTCCGGGCTATCCAGAGAGTTGGCACGCTCGGGGCTGGTCTGGACTCCGGGGGCCGGAGGTTCCGGGCAAGCCGGAAGGTCCGGGGGCCAGAAGTTCTGGGCTTTCCAGAAGCTTGTCCGCGCTTCTTCTTCCTTCTCTTCCACGCTTCCCTCATGGATGGTGTAGTTGTACTCTTGTGCTCGCACTCCTCCTCATCGTCCGTGGTTCTCCGATAATACCTATGCATGCACACGGGAGAAGTGTCAAGTAGTATACCATCCTCGAAGAGGTCAAGTGAGCACGTGTAAAGGAGATGATTCACCTTTATGTATGTGAAGTAGATGTCGCACGTGTCACTTGCCGAATGAACTCTTGATATGGTGATGTCCGTAGGATGCTCCGCATCATCCCCTCACCCTTGGGAAAGATCCATCCTTGGATCGAAAACCAAATCACCATGGGAAAGAGATGGCGTCGCCGTGTAGAAGTTGACGATCACCAAGCACTCATCATCTTGAAGCTCGAAATAGACACTCTCTAATGTCGCACCGTCTTGGGATTCCTTCAAAAGGAGCAAGGACAACAAACACTTGGAAAAACAAATTTGGTTAGCGTTAGTGCAAAACCAAGCATTCAAGTGGTGATTCACCCAACAAGTGTCGTCATTAAGCATAGCATATGGTGTGACAAAGGATTGTGACATGGTATGTAAGCATATGATTTGAGCACAATCAAGGACATCATGGAAAGAAGCATGTAAATGGGAGGTAGAGATGCTACTATGTTTGACAAGAGAATAAGTATCTACCTCAAGATCATAGCAAACATGCATAAAGCGCTCGACAAATGGTCGATGGTAGGCATAAGAATCATTCACAACACCAAATATAATGATATGTCCAAACACATGCGGCAAGTGCAAGACAATCCAAGCATAATGTGCATAGGGTGTAGTGAAGATATCGTGGCACTCAACACAATGGAAAGAGCAATTGTTCAACATGTGTGAGGCAATCAAGTCAATCATGTGACAAGCAATTGGACATGGCATATGTGAAGAAATGACATTGTTGCAACCAAACATATGATAGAAGCAAGTAATCCAATAATTGGATGCAACACACAAGGCATATATGTCATGAGGCATGTTAATGTGGCAATCATGAGTGAAAGCAATATCTCAAACATGCGTGCAAATGGTGCAAGCAACACATGAAGTATGATCCACAATATCCAAGCTCAAGAAAGATATCACCTTGAAGGCGTGTCCTTGTGCGTCCTTCACAATACCGAAGTGGAAGCAAATGCGGTGTAGAAGCAAGTCGTGGTAGAATGTATGAGGCTCGCTCTCAAGAGCTCGAATGGTCAACTCACATGAAGTGGAAGTCGACACAAAGTCCAAGTATCCTACACATGCACACAACAAAACAAAGAACGTATGCGCATGGTAGATAAACACATCATCCATCATGATGGTTCTCATCTTTTGCACATAACCATTAGAATCACAAGTGCATGAAGAATATGATGTAACAATGGCGATATTCATGGCACTAGGTATATGATGCAAATAAGTAAGGCAAGCATGCTTCACAAGAAATATGTCAAAATCTCCAAAAATATGCGAGAATGATATGGGGGCAATCTCATTAGCAAGACTTGCATTGTTGCACTCAATACGTGACAAATCATCTAGCATGAGAGAGACAACACATGGAGATATATGACAAGAAGCAATAACAATCATGTGCAAAGCATGGAAATGCTTGTCATCAACCGCATGAAATGAGCAAGTATGAATCATTGGTGATGCAACATAAGCAAGCATATCAATCAAGTTGTGCAAGCTAGTAGTGCGAAGATGCAACATACTAGAGGAAATCATGGCAATCATGTCATGTGAGCAAATAATAGGCATAGACAATGCACATGACATATCGCAAGCACGAACACAAAGCAAGATCATAGTATAATCATAGGCATGGGGCACAAAGTAAACATGGCAATAACAAGTGATATCTCCACCACGCTTGCAAATACACATACAAGTACTCAATCATCATGTGTAATGCAAAGCATGGGTCACAAATGCATGTCAAAGGCATAGGAATGAACATATCATGCAAAGTGAACATGGCAAGATGGGCATAGAATATGCAATGGACAATAACCCATAGCCAAGTGAGGGCCATGTAGAAGAAATGCGCGAAGTCTTTGCGTGAAGGGAATGGTGGTAAGGGCAATCCATGGGATCCCAAGTCATCGTCGCTCTCTAGAGCTCGTTTTGTCAACTCATGGGATTGTGAGGTTGACAAGTATTCATGGGTACCTACACAAAAAAGACACAAACCAAAGAAATTGTGTGCGTGGTAAATGTACACATCATCCATCATGATGTGTATGTGCACGTGTGAGTTAGCACAAGATAAGCATCGCTCAAAGAAATTTGAAGCATGGTATAAGAACATGTCATCCATCATGAAAGAATAGTTATTGTGTATAACACGATGGGGACACAAATTGAGAATGCAATTATATGGCACATCAATAGCATGTTTATTCATGGGAAGCATATTGTGCACACAAGTATTGGGATCATGCAATGGATGGGATTGATCAAAATCTCCTAACATGTATGAGGAAACTATGGGGGTCTCCTCATGAGCAATATTGGAAACATCATATGGAGAAAATGGACAACATCCAAAACAATGCATATCCGAAGCTAGGTGGTCATGGCATGGCATATGAGATGAATGAAGCAAAGGGAGCATATCAATATCATCACAAGTGAAACAAATGCCAATAACCATGGGCTTGTCATCTATACCATAAGTGCAAATCGGGTTCATTTTAATGGCATATGCATAGTTACTACGAAGAGATTGCAAATTGGACATATTGTTGATCTCATGCATAGCATATGACAAGTCAAGCGGATTATCAAACATGATGTGACCTAAAGAATTGTCACAAGAAATCCTATGTAGCATGGCATCACAACTAATAGACTCCACATGAGAATCATCATACTCATCATAAATGGGCAAGAAATCATCACATAAGGAAGTCTCACTATCATGAAGCATGGCAATAGGTGGATCAACATCATGCAAGCAATCAATGCCAAGAATGTCCACTAGTGGGACTAGATCATCACCTTCACCTATGTTACCTTTTTCATTCCACTCAAGTGGTGTAGGTGAGGTGGAAAAGACCAAATGGTGGTCAATATCATCATCTTGATGGAACCATGTGGGGGGTGCATCATATTCCACCATGGCCATCGTCTTGTCCAAAGGGAGGACGAAGTCGTCGCGAATCGGCGCGGCATCATATATGGGACCTAGCACCAAATGAGAAGACACAATAGAGGTAGAGTTAAGTCGTTAGAAATCGAATTGGCCTCACATGCCCTATCAACTACCTCACTCTCTCTATGTGGTGGTTCACTCACTCCCTCAAAATAGGTGCACTCAATCTCATGTATGATGGAGTCACTCATCTCACTCAAGTGGTGGGGGTTGTGGCTCTTCTCACATGGGAATTGGGGCAACACATCATATATGGGGCTAGTGGTGAAGTCACTCTCACTCTCAATATGGTGGCAAAAGTCACTCAAGTCATCATACGTCGCCGTGGTCGAGGTGAAATACTCAACCATCTCATCGTCGTCGCCGTGGTTGAAGGCCGAAGATGGCACATCATCACTCTCGCCTCCAAAGATGGAAGCATCATCCTTGCTCGTTACCGAGTCGCTCGCCTCCAAAGCTTGGTCCTTGATGGTCTCCGTAGTCGTAGTCGTCGCCGCACCATCTTGAAAAAGAGTCATGGAGGACTCGGCATCGTCAATGCCACAAAGAGGGATGGCGGTGAAGTCGAACTTGGGGGCGTCATCTTGGAGCTCGTCGGGCTTAGACATCGTGGTGGTACTAGCCTCATGCTTGTCGTTTTGGAGCTTGGTCTTCGAGAAGTGTGCTTGGGGTGGAGAAGCCTTGGCCTTCAGCAGTTCTTGTTCCGCCTTGAGAGCACCAATGTAGTTCTCATCGAGGGACTTGTAGTTCTCGAGGAAGATAGTCTTGGAAATGTCGTTGTGCAATCCCATCATGAAGTGGAACTTCATTGACATGGGGTCGTCCACGCCGGCTCGTCGCAAGGCTTTCTTCCTCTCGTGGAAGTACTTGTCGAGGGACTTGGATCCTTGGATGGTGTTCTCCAATTGGCGTTGAAGTTGTTCCGTGTAGGTTGGAGGCACAAACTCTCGCGGCAAAGCTCTCTTCGTCTTGGGCCAACTCATGTCGTAGCTCTCTGAAGGTGTGTGAAGCCACCATGCCGATGCATAGTCGTGGAAGTTCGTTGTGGCACACTTCACTTGATCTTCGGGAGGAACTTGATGTAGCTTGAGGTAGCCATCCATTAGGCGCTCCCACTCGAGATACTCCTCGGGTTCTTGAGTCCCATAGAAAGGAATCTCATGGTCGGTGTCGAGGTCGTAGTAGCTCGTGGAAGTCGCGGACTTGAGATTGGGGAGCTTCTCTTGAGCGTAGTCTTGGGGTGCTTGTTGGCGAAGATGCCGTATGTCCGTAGGCGAAGATGCCTTGAAGTCGCTTGGCGAAGATGCCAAGGGAGATGGTGAAGTCGTTGAGCGGTTGTTGGTGTTGAGCTCTTAACCTTCACGTTCTCGTCGGTGATTGTGTCGATGCCGATGTGACCTTGCTGGAGATGGTAGCTCGGAAGGATGTGCACTTGAGCGTCTTCTCGAAGATGAGGAAGATCTCTTATAGGACTTGATGAGGGCCTTGATCTCTTTCATTTGAGCATCCATCTTGGCGTCGAAGTTGTTGTTCATGGCACCAAACTCGTCGTTGTTGTTGTAGACTGAAGGTAAAATGCCTTGCCTATCCATCACAAGACTCGAGCAAATGTGAGTGGGAGAAAGAGAAGAACTAGACCAAATGTACCTTAACCAATGTTGAAGATGGATCAATGATCACTCAATAATGTAACAAGGAAATAGCACAATTGGTACCGGATCTTGTCAATTCTCACACCTACACAAGTAAGGCTTATGGAGTAGCTTGGTGAGGAAAGTGGCACAAAAATTTGATGCAAAATGTTAGCAAGAGTCAATAATGTTGAAAGAGATTCACAAATTCGCAAGTGAAACAAGTAGACCAATAGCAATATGTGGCACACGGAAACACACACACGGATAGATAAATGGGGTCGTGCAACCAAGGAATGAGCACAAAATGTGGAATCCATGGAAACGCTCGTGTTGCACAACTCAAGAGAGACGCTAGCACGATTGCTCAATAGGCGGATACGACACTTGTGCACAACCTATAAGATGGAAAATGGATAAACTTTCTATCCCAAGTATGCTATGTATGTATGGTTCCCGGTGTTTCTCTCAAGATGATCCAAGATGATCGGATATGACAATCTTATGCAATGTGGTATGATGCTATGGCTATTGCTTACAAGCTTCTTTGCTCTCTCTTTGCTTAAAAGCTTATTCTTTTTTTTATATGGCCAATATGCGAAATGCACAAACCAAGATAGCAATTGTGTATATATGGAACAATCTTGTGACACAAGGGATGATATGATACCAAGATGATACCAATATGATATGGTAGGTATGCAATGGAAGGTGTAGATCGATGATCACTAGTGTGCACAAGTAACGTTGCCGCAATACTCAATGGCTAGTCTCGATAGGCAAGTGACGCAAAATGGGCTAGGGGTTATCAATGCAATGGCAAGAATGAACGTACAATGACGGGATACCACGATACCAAGATGATATAGAGGTTACCGTCAATGGCGATGATGAGTGGCGGTGTTCTTGATGTAGATACCAACATGATGTAGACCCATCCCTAATTAGCCGAAACACCTTAGGAAACAGAAAAACCGCAAACTCAAAATCTCAAATGTCAAATGGTGGTAGCGGGAATGTGGTGGTGGTTGCGGAAGTATTGGTGGAAACCCGGTCAAAATGGGTTAAGGTGGCGGAAGAGTATGGTGGGGCTATACACATTGTAGGAGTTGAAGTCACGATCCCCAAGTAGCCGAAACACCTTGGGAGACACAAGCCACAACTCGAACAAGCTCAAACAAAATCGGGTTAAGTTGGGGTGACAGAAATGTATTGTGGGCAAGGTTATGCGGAAGTTATGGTGATGGTTGATGAAGAAGTAACCGTCCCTAAGTAGCCGAAACACCTTAGGAGACTTGAATCGCTACTCAACCAACCACAAATGCTATGGGGAACAAAATGGGTTAGGTTGCGGAAGTCGGTGGTGGCAATGCGGATGATATGGTGGAAGCCCTAGGCAAAGCCAAAAATTTTATGGAGTCAAATTGTGGTGAAACCAAGGTGAGGTCCTCGGGCACGTCAATAGCTTCAAAACGAGCCAAAGAACACTCAAATCGGAGTTTGGAGCGAAAAGTTGTGATGAAAACGGTGAAGAAGGTTGATGCTGAAATTTCGGTGCAATGTCTCTGGTTAGGCCGGAAGTTCCGGGGTCAGGGCCGGAAGTTCCGGGGGGTGGCCGGAAGTTCCGGGGGTCATGGAAAAAGTCACGGGGAAGCCGGGGGATTTTGGGTAAACTCTCTGTTTAGGCCGGAAGTTCCGGGGCTAGGCCGGAAGTTCCGGGGGACGGAAGTTCCGGGGGAGTCCGGAAGTTCCGGGGGTCGTGGAATTTCCTCCGGGACGAACCCTAATTTCCAGATCTGAGAACGGGGGTAGAAAAACTCGATTTCCTGGGGCAAAATTGCGAAGATTTTGTTGATAGAAGTGGGGGAAAAGATGGGGAAAGCTAGATCTACTCAAGACACAACGAATCCATGGATCAAAATCAACAAAACATCATCCAAACCAACAAATCACAAAAAAAATTGGGGCTATTTTTGGTGGGAATTTTTGGATTTAGGACGAAATCAAACAAAAGAAGGCTAGAAAACGATGGGGGAGGCTCCAAATTCGTGATCAACGTGGCTCATGATACCAAGATGATGTAGGGTAGAACCCTAGATGCCCGATCTTTCACAATTGGAGCGGTTCCCGCAAAGAACACGAAGAACACAAGGGAAAACATGAGGGGAAACACGAGAGGAAACACGAGAGGATTCACTCAAACCAACAAGATTCGATTACACATGTGCTAGATCCTCGAAACACAAAGAGATACACGATCCACGATCAACAAAGGACGATACAAGTAGCTAGTTCATCTCCGTGAGGAGGTCTTGAAGATATCCTAGACGGATCTTCCCGTTAGGGGTCTTGAATCCAAGATGGATCTTCTCCGTAGAGGCCGCGGTCTCTCTCGGTGGAGTAGATCCGGATGGATGAGCAAAGCTCTATCTCTAAATGAGCTATCACAATGCTGACCCTATAATGGAGGAGGTGGAGGAGTATATGTAGTCTAGGGCCACGAAGGGGTAAGTGAGGGGTGAAAGGGTACATGGGCTTCGGCCCGAGTGTCTGCGCGCAGGCAGGGCCGGAAGTTCCGGGCGCCGGAAGTTCCGGGCAGGTTCCGGCCAGGCTCCGGGCTATCCAGAGAGTTGGCACACTCGGGGCTGGTCAGGACTCCGGGGGCCGGAGGTTCCGGGCAGGTCGGAAGTTCCGGGCAGAGGCCGGAAGTTCCGGGCTTTCCAGAAGCTTGTCCACGCTTCTTCTTCCTTCTCTTCCACGCTTCCCTCATGGATGGTGTAGTTGTACTCTTGTGCTCGCACTCCTCCTCATCGTCCGTGGTTCTCCGATAATACCTATGCATGCACACGGGAGAAGTGTCAAGTAGTATACCATCCTCGAAGAGGTCAAGTGAGCACGTGTAAAGGAGATGATTCACCTTTATGTATGTGAAGTAGATGTCGCACGTGTCACTTGCCGAATGAACTCTTGATATGGTGATGTCCGTAGGATGCTCCGCATCACAACCCCTTTATCACGTTGGGTGCAAGTTGCTTGATTGTTTGTGCAGGTATTCAGTGATTTGTGCGTTGTCTCCTACTGGATTGATACCTTGGTTCTCAAACTGAGGGAAATACTTATCTCTACTTTGCTGCATCACCCTTTCTTCTTCAAGGAAAAACCAACGCAAGCTCAAGAAGTAGCAGGCAGCCAGGTAAAGCACCAAGGGCTCAAGAGGGCGAGGCGCCACCATCACCGGTGGGCTCGTGAGGTACCTCTTGAGGTCTTGAAAAGTTGCCTCAGCCTCTGGGATCCACTCGAAGGGGCCCTTCTTTTTCATCAGCTTGAAAAACAGGAGGGCGTGCTCGCCAAGCTTGGATATGAAGCGCCCTAGCAAGGTAACGCAGGCCGCGAGCTTCTGCATCTCCTTGAGGGTCTGTGGCGGGCTCATCCTTTCTATTGCCTTGACCTTCTCAGGATTAGCCTCGATCCCTCTGTGCGATACCAGGAACCCCAACAACTTGCCGGACGGGACACCGAACACGCACTTCTTCGGGTTGAGCCGCAGGTTTACCTTGCGCAGGTTGGCGAACGTTTCTTCCAGGTCTTCGACAAGGGTTCTTGCCTCCCGCGACTTGACCACTATGTTGTCGACATACGCCTCGGCGTTCCTCCCGAGCTGCCGGCCCAGAGCAATGTGCATCAATCGCTGGAAGGTCGCGCCGGCATTCCGTAGCCCAAAGGGCATACAGGTGTAGTGAAAGTGCGTTATATCGACTAGAGGGGGGTGAATAGGCGATTTTTACAAATTCGTCACTGAGGAAATTCAACTTGAGGAATTTCCTAAGAGACGAACTACTAGCAGCGGAATAAGTACTCAGGTGCAAGCATAACATGGCAGTAACACAGTCATCATGATGATATGAAACAAGCATAGAGCACAGGTAGCGTGTATACAGGATAGGCAGGCAGAAGACAAGATGACTGAAGAAATAGGATTGAGGAAATTGAGAAAGTCTTCAGTCAAAGTCTTCAAACAGTAACAATCAAGTTCATCAACACATGAATGAGGAAATGGAAGGGTTGAGGAAATAGAATCAGTAGCTCGGTGAAGACAATGATTTGGTAGACCAGTTCCAACTGCTATGACAGTTGTACGTCTGGTTGGAGCGGCTAGGTATTTAAACCTGAGGACACATTGTCCCGGACACACGGTCCTCACCATATTCTCCTTGAGCTAAGGTCACACAGACCTCGCCCAATCAATCATGGTAAGTCTTCACAGGTGACTTCCAAACCTTCACAGACTAGGTCACTCGGCGATCCACAATTCCTCTTGGATGCTGTAGACCATGACGCCTAACCGTCTGGAAGATGCACAGTCTTCAAAGGTAACAAGCGTCGGTTCCACACAGGAACAATCTCTTCAGTGATGCTCAATCACTTTGGGTTTTAGGTGTTGGGTTTGGGTTTTTCCTCACTGATGATTTTCTCTCAAAGTCCTCTGAGGATGGGATGCTCTAAATGACAAGTGTCAGTTTCTCTCGGAGCAGCCAACCAGCTAGTGGTTGTAGGGGGCGGCTATTTATAGCCGGGGAGTAGCCCGACATGATAAGACATAAATGCCCTTCAATGATGTGACCGTTAGGTGGATAAGATATTTGGGACAGCTGGTGCGTAGCACAGCAACGGTCAGAAATTTGAGCTCTCAAATTCCTCGGGGCTATCATGTTCCTCACTTGTAGGCAACTGCACTGGCGAATTCCTAACTCCTCAGTCAGAACAAATTCCTTAGAGAACAGAAGATCTTCGTCTCTGTCACTGAAGAAATTGACCGAACTATATGAGATTTCCAATTGCTTCACTCAAAAGGATTAGGTATGTGTAGGCTTTGAGATGAGCATCACTTGGAAACTTTTCCTTAGTTTTACCTTAGCCCCTTTAAAAATATGGTGTTTCCTATGACTCAAGAAAGAGAAAATGAAACTACGAAAACAAAAGTCTTCATGCTTCATAATCCTCGCATCAATATCAACGTCTTCAAGGTCACGCCAATTTCCTCATTTTCAAAGTCTTCAAGAAAACCAAAGTTTTCAACTGAAGACATTCATTTTTAGGGGTCGACTTTCTTCGTAAATATCAAACTCCTCATAGACTTATAGAACTTGTGTACACTCACAAACACATTATTCCCTTAACCTATAACTCTTCAATACACCAAAATCACTAAGGGGCACTAGATGCACTTACAATCTTCCCCTTTTTGGTGATTGATGACAAATAGGTTAAGTTTTCAACGGGGATAAAACATATGAAGTGTAAACACTGATATTGAGGAATTTGATTGCAAGATATAGAAGAACTCCCCCTGAAGATGTGCACATTGAGGAATTTGCTTTGGATTGCAAATGCACATTGTAGAGTAATATCATTGAGATCTCCCCCTATATCTTGTAATTCATACATGCATTTAATATATGATATGAAGAATTTGAAATGCATGATGAAATATGGTGTCTGACGAAATTCAGCATGCGTGCATTAAGGTACTTGAGGAAATAAGCATGCAGAAAGCAGTTCAAAAGTATCAGACCACCATAGGACTTAAGTTTACAACTTATCAGAGCAAACACCTCAGAAGAGCAAGAGTTGTAACTTAACAAAAAAAAATAGCCTATATATAAGACCCGCTTGAAGACTAACTCAAATTTCTACCCCTTTGTCATCGAATGACCAAAAGGGACTAAAAATGAGGACTAACGCCCCTGAAGAATATCATCATGAAGTCGATGGAGGAGCGCCATTGTTGTTGGGGTCGTCCGTTGAGGTAGGGCATGCCGCAGTGTCGTTGAGGTCTTCAGCTTCATCTGTCTCACGCGATGAAGAATATGAACTTGTGACGAGCTGAGGAACTTTGACCTTCTTGAATTTCTTCGAAGGAGGCTGAGACCATTCAAAGTCCTATTGAAATCCCATCTGCTTGAGGTCTTCATCACCGTAGAGGTGAGCCAATATGGCCCAAGTGCGATCGAAGATTTCATGAGCGTAGTAGTGATTCTTCTTCACAGTGTTTTGCGTGACAGTCATGTTCTGAAGAATTGAGCCAAATTGACGCTTGACCCATTTGTGATTGCGATCGACCTTCTGATGAAGACTTAGAAGAAGCTCACAATCAGTCATCACGCGTGGGGCAGTGGCTTGAGGAGTTGGCTTTGAAGCTTTTGCGGCAGAGTCTTGAGTTGCAGAGTCATCATTGGTGGAATAAGATGCAGCTTTGCGAAACTGACCATCCAATGGATGAGTGCCTTCATCAATAATAGCAGCTTTGCCTTTTTCATCAACTGAGGAAATAGTCCTTTTGAGGACTTCAATGGGAGGCAAATAGCTAAGGTGATTCTGACAATCTGCCTTGTAGTGAATTGAAGACCTGGTTCTGATGAATTTCATGATCCATGGAGCATAAGGCTTCAACTCAAACGGTGACAGTGCAACATTCGCCAAAGTCCTCATGAAGAAATCGTGGTAGTTAATGGGAATACCATGTATAATGTTGAACAGCAGATTCTTCATGATGCCAACAACTTCCTTTTCTTCAGAGTTGTGGCCTTTGATCGGACTGAGGGTTTTGGTCAGAATGCGGTAGATTGTCCTAGGCACATAAAGCAAATCCTTCACTAGGAAGGTGGTTCTTGAGGCTTGGCCAGGCCGCAAAGGCTTCATTAGGACTTGCATCAGATGATGAGGAAGTTCAGTTTCTTCATACATAAGCCTTGCGCCTTCAGCGGGAGGACTGATTGGAACGACATGAAGTAATTCAGAGGCCGGTGCTTTGTAGTGCGTGTTCTCAGTCATCCAATCAAGCACCCATGAGTTCACATTAGCCACATTTCCAGTGAGGTGCAGAGTAGCATAGAATCGAAGAATTAGCTCTTCATTCCAATCGCAGATGTCAGCACAGAAATTCAAGAGAGTGAAGAACATTCAAGACAGGTTGGAAGCACGGGATGGACTCCATATCCACATGAGGAATTTTACGATGCTCAGAGACCTTGTCCTTATCAAACAGAACAGAAGCATAGAAATTAATCTGGCTAGCTGTCCAGAACCGCTTGCGCCGAAGTCTTGCTGAGTCATATGGATTGAGATCAGTGAAGAAATGATGCTCATCAAAGAAATCAGCAGCCTTGAATTTCTGCCTTTTTGCATGAGGATTCTGTTGCTTGGGCTAAAGATTAGCGGTTGATGGTCTCACAACCTCTTGTTGCATAATCTCTAGAGCTGCTGTCTGAGGAATTGAAGGTTCAGGTTCTTCAACAACAATTGGGTTCTCCATTTCTTCAGTGATGCAGCTGGAATGTCTTCAGGAATGGAAAGAAGAGAAGTTTGACGTCCTTCAGATCCCGTTTGAATTTCTTCAGTTTGCACAGGGGACTGAGGAATTGGATGCAAAGGTGTGATCAATGGTGAATTGGGGTGAAGATTCTCCCAATAATCATCATTCAGCACAGGTGTAGTTGAACCAATGTCCACGTCTTCTTCAATTTCCTCAATGCCTACCTCTTCAGCTATGAACTGAGGCATAGGTGATGATACCAATGGGGTTGAAGGGATATCTTCCACTTCAATCTCTTCATCCAACTGCTCTGAAGAAGTAGCAGAAGGATTCTCTTCATCTGTGTCATCTGGAATGGCATATTCCTCACCAAAGGGAATGAGCTCCTTTGATGGTACAATAGAGATCGGAACAGCATCAATTGGATGATTGAAAGAGCTCGTCAAAGTCCTCACTTTCTTGGGACCTGAGGACTCTGCAGAGGTTGATGCTTTCCTCTTCTTCACAGCTGCCTTCTCCGCAGCCTTGGTTTTCTTCACCTCTGATGCAGAAGGAAGAGTGACATTCTGATGAGGACATCAAAACCATTGTTACCCCCACAGCCCCTGCTGCTATACATACTGGACCAATTACTAGAGCTCGCGCACGCCAATTAAATTATCAGGTACTTTCGTTTCTTGGTAATGATTCTAATGTTCATGAGAATATGATGCTGCCTAAATTGGATATATTTGTTTTGCTTACAAATGAAGGGCCTAGCTTGGACAAGAAAGAGGAACCTTGGAGCAAGTTCAAGCATGGAGATGATGGCATGCGCAAGGGGAACAAGAACGGAGTTACAAGTGATGATTTCAGGACTTTGAAGCCACCATAATGAGTGCAGGAAGCCTTGGACGAAATATACAAGATGCCACTTCATAAATTTCGTCCAGAGGCTATTATAGGTGATGCGTCACCTTATTATTGGGCCAGGCCCATGTAATTTCGAAATACTTGAGTATAGGCTGTTTTTAGAGTCCGTATGTGTGGGGAAAAATAGAGAGATTCAGACCATTCTAGAGTATAAGGAGTATAATAATATCGCTCGTTTATTCCATCTTGCTTGTAAAGCTGAACGTGAAGTGCAGGATCGACAGGCATTGGCGCGAACTATTTTCTGCAGGTCGATCTTCATCATGGACACCGCGTGCCTCCTCTACTCCCACACGTCCTACTGCGGCACCACTGACTTCAGCCGCCAATTCAACGAGATACAAGAAAACAGGCACCACCACCACCATCTGCCAAGAGTACACCTTCGGGCCTGCCCAGAGCTTTCTTTCATCTATGGCATCAACAGGGCACACACATGATATTATTTGTCGTCGTTGTAAGGGAAGAGGTCATTATGCGAGAGAATGCCAATCTCCGCGTGTTATGATTGCTACTGAGGATGGTGGGTATGAGTCGCTAGTGACTATGATGAGGGGACTTTGGCTCTTATACAAGTGAAGAACACGGTGGAGATGATTCTGATCATGAGACGCAATACATGGCTCCTGAAGACGCTGACAGGTATGATGTTTAGTTGCTCAACGTGTTTTGAGTGTGCAGTCACACAAGCTGAGCAAAATTGAGGCATATTTGTTCCATACAAAGGGAGTTGTGAAGGAACGTTCTGTTCGCGTCATCATAGATGGGAGGGAGCTGCAACAACTTGGCTAGCATGGAGATGGTGGAGAAGCTATCTCTCCACCACAAGACCACATCCACATCCTTACTATATCCAATGGTTCAACAACAGCGGCAAGGTTTAGGTAACATGTACTGTTCGTGTGCATTTTAGTATCTCTACATATGCTGATTATGTTGATTGTGATGTGGTACCATGCAAGCATGTTCATTATTACTTGGTAGACCATGGCAATTTGATAAAAATTCTGTACACACCATGGTAGAAACAATCAGTTCTCTTGTTCATAAGGATAAACATATTACTTTGCTTCCTATGACTCCTGATTCTATTTTGAAAGATGATATTAATAGAGCTAGTAAAGCAAAACAGGAGAAAAATAATAGTGAAAATCAGATTGTGGCAAAAGAATTTGAGCAACAAATGAAGCCTAATAATAAAACATCTAGTGTTGCTTCTGAAATTAAATTGAAAAGTGCATGTTTACTTGCCACCAAATCTGATATGATGAGCTAGATTTCAGCAAATCTTGTTGCTATGCTTTTGTGTGCAAACAGGCGTTATTTTTCATTCGAGGACGTGCCTTCCTCTTTGCCTCCTGCGGGTCACTAACATTTTGCAGGAGTTCGCTGACGTCTTCCACAAGACGTGCCACCGGGATTACCACCTATTCGCGGGATTGAGCATCAGATTGACTTAATTCCCGGTGCTTCATTGCCAAAACCGTGGCCCATACCGACCAATCCAGAGGAGACGAAGGAGATATGCGTCAAGTACAGGAGCTGCTCGACAAAGGTTATATACGCGAATCTCTTAGTCCTTGTGCTGTTCCTATATACTAGTGCCAAAAAGGATGTACGTCGCGTAGTGTGTTGATTGTAGAGGCATTAATAATATTACTATTCGTTATCGTCATCCTATTCCTAGGTTAGATGATATGCTTGATGAATTGAGTGGCTCTACAATATTCTCCAAAGTTGATTGCGTAGTGGATACCATCAAATTCGTATGAAATTGGGAGATGAATGGAAAACAGCATTTAAAACTAAGTTCGGTTTATATGAGTGGTTAGTCATGCCTTTTGGGTTAACTAATGCACCTAGTACTTTCATGAATTAATGAACGAAGTTTTACGTGCTTTCATTGGACAATTTGTGGTGTTTACTTTGATGATTATTGATTTATAGCAGATCTTTGGAGGAACATTTGGAACATTTACGTGATGTTTTTATTGCTCTACGTGATGCACGTTTGTTTGGTACCTGGGAAGTGCACCTTTTGCACCGACCGAGTATCTTTTCTTGGCTATGTTGTTACTTCACAGGGAATTGAAGTTGATAAAGCCAAGATTGAAGCTATTGAGAGTGGCCGCAGCCCAAAACGGTCACACAAGTGGGAGTTTCCTTGGCCTCGTGGTTTCTATAGGCGTTTTGTGAGAGATTTCGTACCATTGCTGCACCTTCAACGAGTTACAAAGAAGGAGTTGCCTTTTGTTTGGGGTACCGCACAGGAAGAAGCCTTCACGGTGTTGAAAGATAAGTTAACACATGCTCCTTTACTCCAACTCCTGATTTTAATAAGATTTTGAGCTTGAATGTGATGCTAGTGGAATTGGATTAGGAGGTGTGTTATTACAAGATGGCAAACGTGTTGCATACTTTCTTTCGAAAAAATGAGGGGCCTAGTCTGAATTACTCTACTTATGATAAGGAATTATTGCTCTGTTCAGACTTTGGAAACATGGCACTTATTTATGGCCAAAGAATTTGTTATTCATTCTGATCATGAATCTTTGAAACATATAAAAGTCAAGCCAAACTGAACCATAGACATGCTAAATGGGTTGAATTCATTGAGACTTTCCCTATGTCATTAAACACAAGAAGGGTAAAGAAAATGTTATTGCTGATGCATTGTCTCGTCGTTATACTATGCTTTCACAACTTGACTTTAAAATATTTGGTTTGGAAACCATCAAAGATCAATGTGCATGATGCTGAATTTAAAGATGTATTGGCAGAATTGTAAAAAGAAGGAAGAACATGAAACAGTTCGTCGTTAACGAGGATTTGTGTTTCGTGCTAACAGCTATGCATCCAGCTAGCTCCGTTCGTCTTTTTCTGTTGCAGGAGGCGCATGGAGGAGGATTAATGGGACACTTTGGCGTAAAGAAGACGGAGGATGTACTTGCTACACATTTCTTTTGGCCAAAGATGAGACGGGATGTTGAGCGCTTTGTTGCTCGCTGCACTACATGTCAACAAGCTAAGTCACGACTCAATCCTCATGGTTTATATATGCCTTTGCGTACCTAGTGTTCATGGGAGGAATATCTATGGACTTTGTTTTGGGTTTACCTCGAACAAAGAAGGGGAGGGATAGCATAGTTGTTGTCGTGGATAGGTTCTCGAAAATGGCACACTTTATACCATGTCATAAAAGAGTGATGCTGCTAATGTTGCTGATTTGTTCTTTCGTGAAATTATTCGCTTGATGGTGTGCCAAATACTATTGTTTCAGATCGTGATACCAATTCTTAGCCACTTTTGGAGAGTTTATGGGCTAAGTTGGGGACTAAACTGCTTTTTAGACTACTTGTCACCCCCAAACTGATGGACAAACTGAAGTAGTCAATAGAACTGTCTACTATGCTTAGGGCTGTTTTGAAGAATACAAGAAAATGTGGGAAGAATGCTTGCATCATATTGAATTGCTTATAATCGTTCGTTGCATTCTACTACTAAGATGTGCCCTTTTGAAATTGTATATGGTTTCCTACCTCGTGCACCTATTGATTTGTTGCCTCTTCCATCTTCGGAGAAGGTTAATTTGATGCAAACAATGTGCTGAATTGATCTTAAAAATGCATGAGTTAACTAAGGAGAACATTGAGCGTATGAATGCTAAATATAAACTTGCTGGAGATAAGGATAGAAAACATGTTGTGTTTGCACCTGGAGATCTTGTTTGGTTACATTTGCGTAAGGATAGATTTCCTGATTTGCGCCAAATCAAAGCTAATGCCACGTGCTGATCGTCCTTTTAAGGTGTTAGAGAAAATAAATGATATGCATATAAACTTGAGCTGCCTGCAGATTTGGGGGTAGTCC
Source organism: Thinopyrum elongatum (assembly GCA_011799875.1). NCBI lineage: Eukaryota > Viridiplantae > Streptophyta > Magnoliopsida > Poales > Poaceae > Thinopyrum > Thinopyrum elongatum. The sequence goes on along the minus strand of CM022299.1, from coordinate 241,036,390 downwards.
CACTTTTAACATTGCAGATTTGAAGCCTTATTTGGTGAGGAAGATGAGCTTCCGTCGAGGACGACTCATTTCAAGAAGGGAGGATGATGAAGGAACATTCATATTTTACCATTTGTTTTTTACACCCCCCCTCTTCCTCCATATATACAGCCCTTAGGGCACCGTTTAGACTTTGGGTTTTGTTTAGATTAAAAGTTCGCCATAGCTGCAACTTCGCGTACTTCGTTTGTGTTCAACGACTAGACCAAGATGTCACATAACCCCACCTTGATCAATAAAGCTTTCATCTTATATTCGCAATATCCAGATTGCAAATCTTAGTTTCTTGCTTGTTCTTCGTTTGCTTGCAGGAGATAGACCCTCGTGGTCAGGTTGATTGTGCTCCGGCGTGGTCAATAACCTCTCGGAGTTGGTTTAGCGATTGCTAAGGCGCGACGTCCTCGCACGTTCGTAGTCGGATCGTCAAAGTCTACTCCACCAAAAATGATAGCTATCATCTCATCGAAAGATCGGGACACCCTCGCCTCTATCAAGTGGTATCAGATTTTCAGGTTGCTAGGTGAGATTTTACAGTTTTTCGTAGTTTAGATCGAGTCTGTTCTTCATACCTACAGTCCACGAAAAAGCCAAAAAAAAATTAGGGTTAGTTCATCATATCCGAACCAATCTGAGCCTTTGCATAATCTTTTTAGGGTTTTTGCTTTGTTGAATTTGCGGTTGCATCGTCGTGTCTAGTTGCTGGTCTTAGCGTCTAGTCCTTTAGAGTTTCGAGTTCTGGTCATAAGTTGTCACGCCGCCGCCGCACCATCATCATCGCCCCTGCCATCTACCACCACCGCTTATCCGCCATCGCTCTGAATCCATATACCATCACCGATCTGTATCCATATACCACCACCGATCCGTATCCATACCGCTACCATATACCACCACCATATATCCACCACCGAGTTCTTTTCATATTAGGTTTGTTTTCGAGATCCATCTAGTTTCCGATTCGTGTTTCCTTGCCTGAGTAGGTTTCGGGAAAAAAAAAGAGTCTGGAGACCCCCGGGCAGTTTTTAGGCCAAAATTTTGGCAGTCAAAAATATTTTTCCCTATCCTATTTTTAGGTCCTAGGGAGCGTTTTGAGACACTCGCCATCATAGTGATTTTTTGTCGCACTTTTTCGTCGTCGCTGCCCTGATTTCCGAAAAAAAAATTGTCAAAAAAAATTTCGTGTCAATCCTGTTAGTTTGACTTGGGAAGAGTTTTGAGACACTCGCCATTATAGTGATTTTTTGCAAAAAAAAAAAGAGCGCAAAAAAAATGAAATTTTTTTTTAGAGTGTGCTTCCCTTGTTTACGTGCCGCGCCGTGATTTTGTTAGTGTTCTAGGCTCGCGTCTCTAGTACGGTCTAGCCTAGGACCAGCACAGTACCGTCATTGAGCGTTTATTCAACTTTGCATCTCTGAATTGATTATTGCTGACATTTTTGCTATTATATCATAAGCCTTCCCAGCTCCACATACATCTACGTCGTGCGTTTGACACCACCTGGCAATCGCTCTGTCCAATCTTTGAGAGTTTTGACTACAACGGTGGCCGATCACCACCTGCTGCTGGGTAAGAACTGGTAAGCATTTGAGATTCGCTTGACGGTTTTGTGATACACCACCACCACCACTTCCTAGTAGTCTGTAGGATCATATTCTTGTGTGTTTCTATTGCTGCTAACCATGGCAGGATCACAAGCCGATGAGACTGATTGGGAGAACATGATGAACAAACAGCTACATGATAAATTTCAGCAAATGATGAGTGGACAGGTGCAAGATGTGCTAAACAGATTTGAAGAGGCCATGGAGAAGATAGATGGAATTGAGAAGACGTTCGAAACAAAGCTCGATAACAAGTTTAATGAATTGCTCGCGCGTCTTCCACAACCACCGCCGGCTGCACCTGTCGCACCTCTACAACAACAACAACGTCGCCTTCCAAATCAAGTGGGACGAGCACAGCGTGTTCCCCTTGAGCCTGGTCAAACTTCTGGTGCCGCTGCACCTACTGTTGATGCTTCTATGGCTCCTGTTGCCGCTGAGGAGGACGATTATGCGGGCGATTACGAGGATGAGGTTGATCAAAATCAGAACTACGTACCAGCACCAGGTCGTCCACATGCCAATAATCGCAATGGTAGGGCTGCATTACCAGCTCAGGTACGAGATCATGACCATCTTCCTAAACTGAAATTGAATATTCCACCATTTGAGGGTAGATATGTTCCTGATATATATCTTACTTGGGAGTTAGAAACTGAACAACGTTTTACATGTTTACAATATCCCGAGGAGAGACGTGTTGCTGCTGCTGTTTGTGCTTTTACTAGTTTTGCATGTGTATGGTGGTCTGAACATTGTAGATTATATCCTATTCCAGCTACGTGGGCTACTTTGAAAACTGCTATGCGTACTCATTGGGTTCCACCATATTATCAACGTGAATTACTTCAAAAATTGTAGCGCTTAAGACAAGGAAAAAATTCTGTAGAAGAATATTATCAGGAATTACAAACTGGCATGATTAGATGTGGTATTGTTGAGGAGAATGAAGCTATGCTTGCACGTTTCATGGGTGGATTAAACAGAGAGATTCAGACCATTCTAGAGTATAAGGAGTATAATAATATCACTCGTTTATTCCATCTTGCTTGTAAAGCTGAACGTGAAGTGCAGGATCGACAGGCATTGGCGCGAACTAATTTTTCTGCAGGTCGATCTTCCTCATGGACACCGCGTGCCTCCTCTACTCCCACATGTCCTACTGCGGCACCACTGACTTCAGCCGCCAATTCCAACCGAGATACAAGAAAACAGGCACCACCACCACCATCTGCCAAGAGTACACCTTCTGGGCCTGCCCAGAGCTCTTCTTCATCTATGGCATCAACAGGGCACACACATGATATTATTTGTCGTCGTTGTAAGGGAAGAGGTCATTATGCGAGAGAATGCCAATCTCCGCGTGTTATGATTGCTACTGAGGATGGTGGGTATGAGTCCGCTAGTGACTATGATGAGGAGACTTTGGCTCTTATTACAAGTGAAGAACACGGTGGAGATGATTCTGATCATGAGACGCAATACATGGCTCCTGAAGACGCTGACAGGTATGAATGTTTAGTTGCTCAACGTGTTTTGAGTGTGCAGGTCACACAAGCTGAGCAAAATTAGAGGCATAATTTGTTCCATACAAAGGGAGTTGTGAAGGAACGTTCTGTTCGCGTCATCATAGATGGAGGGAGCTGCAACAACTTGGCTAGCATGGAGATGGTGGAGAAGCTATCTCTCACCACAAGACCACATCCACATCCTTACTATATCCAATGGTTCAACAACAGCGGCAAGGTTAAGGTAACATGTACTGTTCGTGTGCATTTTAGTATCTCTACATATGCTGATTATGTTGATTGTGATGTGGTACCCATGCAAGCATGTTCATTATTACTTGGTAGACCATGGCAATTTGATAAAAATTCTGTACACCATGGTAGAAACAATCAGTATACTCTTGTTCATAAGGATAAACATATTACTTTGCTTCCTATGACTCCTGATTCTATTTTGAAAGATGATATTAATAGAGCTAGTAAAGCAAAACAGGAGAAAAATAATAGTGAAAATCAGATTGTGGCAAAAGAATTTGAGCAACAAATGAAGCCTAATAATAAACCATCTAGTGTTGCTTCTGAAATTAAATTGAAAAGTGCATGTTTACTTGCCACCAAATCTGATATTGATGAGCTAGATTTCAGCAAATCTGTTTGCTATGCTTTTGTGTGCAAACAGGCGTTATTTTCATTCGAGGACGTGCCTTCCTCTTTGCCTCCTGCGGTCACTAACATTTTGCAGGAGTTCGCTGACGTCTTTCCACAAGACGTGCCACCGGGATTACCACCTATTCGCGGGATTGAGCATCAGATTGACTTAATTCCCGGTGCTTCATTGCCAAACCGTGCGCCATACCGTACCAATCCAGAGGAGACGAAGGAGATTATGCGTCAAGTACAGGAGCTGCTCGACAAAGGTTATATACGCGAATCTCTTAGTCCTTGTGCTGTTCCTATTATACTAGTGCCAAAAAAGGATGGTACGTCGCGTATGTGTGTTGATTGTAGAGGCATTAATAATATTACTATTCGTTATCGTCATCCTATTCCTAGGTTAGATGATATGCTTGATGAATTGAGTGGCTCTACAATATTCTCCAAAGTTGATTTGCGTAGTGGATACCATCAAATTCGTATGAAATTGGGAGATGAATGGAAAACAGCATTTAAAACTAAGTTCGGTTTATATGAGTGGTTAGTCATGCCTTTTGGGTTAACTAATGCACCTAGTACTTTCATGAGATTAATGAACGAAGTTTTACGTGCTTTCATTGGACAATTTGTGGTAGTTTACTTTGATGATATATTGATTTATAGCAGATCTTTGGAGGAACATTTGGAACATTTACGTGATGTTTTTATTGCTCTACGTGATGCACGTTTGTTTGGTAACCTTGGGAAGTGCACCTTTTGCACCGACCGAGTATCTTTTCTTGGCTATGTTGTTACTTCACAGGGAATTGAAGTTGATAAAGCCAAGATTGAAGCTATTGAGAGTGGGCCGCAGCCCAAAACGGTCACACAAGTGAGGAGTTTCCTTGGCCTCGCTGGTTTCTATAGGCGTTTTGTGAGAGATTTCAGTACCATTGCTGCACCTCTCAACGAGCTTACAAAGAAGGATGTGCCTTTTGTTTGGGGTACCGCACAGGAAGAAGCCTTCACGGTGTTGAAAGATAAGTTAACACATGCTCCTTTACTCCAACTTCCTGATTTTAATAAGACTTTTGAGCTTGAATGTGATGCTAGTGGAATTGGATTAGGAGGTGTGTTATTACAAGATGGCAAACGTGTTGCATACTTTTCTGAAAAAATGAGTGGGCCTAGTCTGAATTACTCTACTTATGATAAGGAATTATATGCTCTTGTTCAGACTTTGGAAACATGGCAACATTATTTATGGCCCAAAGAATTTGTTATTCATTCTGATCATGAATCTTTGAAACATATTAAAAGTCAAGCCAAACTGAACCATAGACATGCTAAATGGGTTGAATTCATTGAGACTTTCCCTTATGTCATTAAACACAAGAAGGGTAAAGAAAATGTTATTGCTGATGCATTGTCTCGTCGTTATACTATGCTTTCACAACTTGACTTTAAAATATTTGGTTTGGAAACCATCAAAGATCAATATGTGCATGATGCTGAATTTAAAGATGTATTGCAGAATTGTAAAGAAGGAAGAACATGAAACAAGTTCGTCGTTAACGATGGATTTGTGTTTCGTGCTAACAAGCTATGCATTCCAGCTAGCTCCGTTCGTCTTTTCTTGTTGCAGGAGGCGCATGGAGGAGGATTAATGGGACACTTTGGCGTAAAGAAGACGGAGGATGTACTTGCTACACATTTCTTTTGGCCAAAGATGAGACGGGATGTTGAGCGCTTTGTTGCTCGCTGCACTACATGTCAACAAGCTAAGTCACGACTCAATCCTCATGGTTTATATATGCCTTTGCCTGTACCTAGTGTTCCATGGGAGGATATATCTATGGACTTTGTTTTGGGTTTACCTCGAACAAAGAAGGGGAGGGATAGCATAGTTGTTGTCGTGGATAGGTTCTCGAAAATGGCACACTTTATACCATGTCATAAAAGCGATGATGCTGCTAATGTTGCTGATTTGTTCTTTCGTGAAATTATTCGCTTGTATGGTGTGCCAAATACTATTGTTTCAGATCGTGATACCAAATTTCTTAGCCACTTTTGGAGATGTTTATGGGCTAAGTTGGGGACTAAACTGCTTTTTAGTACTACTTGTCACCCCCAAACTGATGGACAAACTGAAGTAGTCAATAGAACTTTGTCTACTATGCTTAGGGCTGTTTTGAAGAATAACAAGAAAATGTGGGAAGAATGCTTGCATCATATTGAATTTGCTTATAATCGTTCGTTGCATTCTACTACTAAGATGTGCCCTTTTGAAATTGTATATGGTTTCCTACCTCGTGCACCTATTGATTTGTTGCCTCTTCCATCTTCGGAGAAGGTTAATTTTGATGCTAAACAATGTGCTGAATTGATCTTAAAAATGCATGAGTTAACTAAGGAGAACATTGAGCGTATGAATGCTAAATATAAACTTGCTGGAGATAAGGATAGAAAACATGTTGTGTTTGCACCTGGAGATCTTGTTTGGTTACATTTGCGTAAGGATAGATTTCCTGATTTGCGCAAATCAAAGCTAATGCCACGTGCTGATCGTCCTTTTAAGGTGTTAGAGAAAATAAATGATAATGCATATAAACTTGAGCTGCCTGCAGATTTTGGGGTTAGTCCCACTTTTAACATTGCAGATTTGAAGCCTTATTTGGGTGAGGAAGATGAGCTTCCGTCGAGGACGACTTCATTTCAAGAAGGGGAGGATGATGAGGACATCAATACCATTGTTACACCCACAGCCCCTGCTGCTATACATACTGGACCAATTACTAGAGCTCGCGCACGCCAATTAAATTATCAGGTACTTTCGTTTCTTGGTAATGATTCTAATGTTCATGAGAATATGATGCTGCCTAAATTGGATACATTTGTTTTGCTTACAAATGAAGGGCCTAGCTTGGACAAGAAAGAGGAACCTTGGAGCAAGTTCAAGCATGGAGATGATGGCATGCGCAAGGGGAACAAGAACGGAGTTACAAGTGATGATTTCAGGACTTTGAAGCCACCATAATGAGTGCAGGAAGCCTTGGACGAAATATACAAGATGCCACTTCATAAATTTCATCCAGAGGCTATTATAGGTGATGCGTCACCTTATTATTGGGCCAGGCCCATGTAATTTCGAAATACTTGAGTATAGGTTGTTTTTAGAGTCCGTATGTGTGGGGAAACAAGAGATAGGGTTGGTTTCGGACCCCTCCTTCAAGGGCCACGAAATCCCCCCCCCCTCTTCCTCCATATATACAGCCCTTAGGGCACCGTTTAGACTTTGGGTTTTGTTTAGATTAAAAGTTCACCATAGCTGCAACTTCGCGTACTTCGTTTGTGTTCAACGACCAGACCAAGATGTCACAGAACCCCACCTTGATCAATAAAGCTTTCATCTTATATCCGCAATATCCAGATTGCAAATCTTAGTTTCTTGCTTGTTCTTCGTTTGCTTGCAGGAGATAGACCCTCGTGGTCAGGTTGATTGTGCTCCGGCGTGGTCAATAACCTCTCGGAGTTGGTTTAGCGATTGCTAAGGCGCGACGTCCTCGCACGTTCGCAGTCGGATCGTCAAAGTCTACTCCACCAAAAACGATAGCTATCATCTCATCGAAAGATCGGGACACCCTCGCCTCTATCACATTCTTCATCCTTGAGGATTTGGCAGGAGAAGCAGATGAAGTGGGTTCAGTTTCTTTAGGCACAACTGATGCAGTTGCCCTGGCATGCTTAGTTTCTTCAGGCGTAGCAAATTCTTCAGCTGGCCTGGGTTGTTCTTCAGGCGCAACATTGGTGGTTGCCCTGGCAGAGTCTTCAGGAGCTGGAATTCTTCATCAGCCCTGGTATTCTCAGTTTCTTCAGCAGCCTGATTTTCATCAGCTGTGCTTCGATTTTCTTCAACAGACTGAGTAGAAGTATCAGTCTAAGGAATTTGTCATTACGATGGTGTTGCAACGTTAGGCTTGAGGGTCTTGGCAAGTTTGACAAATCTGACTTTGGCACCTAGCCAATCGGCATAATATCTGTCAAATTCATCACTGAGACCTTTGATTTCCTTTTGCAGGGATACAAGTCCTTCAGGAGACATGTTCAGAACATTGTTCTTCAGAAAACGCTCCTTCTTGTATTGAGCCTTCTTGACTTGCCTCCCCTTTTCAAATTTCCATTTTTCTTCACTTATGAATGCTGTCAACATATGAATTTGGCCAGGAGTGAGGTTCAAGTCAGGCAGTGGAGTGTTGGGATCCTTGTGCCAGAGGTCGATGAAATCGAGGATCTTCTTTGGATCCAGCATTAGAGGCACAGAACTACCTTTGGCTCTAACGGCCCTTTCTTGCCTGTCCCTGATGATTTCAGCAAGTTCTTCATCATCAGCTTCATCGTCATCAGACGGAACTTGGAACGCCACTTGCTTCTTATGAGGACTTGGCCTAGTTCCACGTCCAGCAGTGGACTTTTTCTTCAGCAGAGTAGGACCAGTTGAGGACTGAGGTGGAGCTGAGGAAGATGCAGATGCTCCTGAAGCAATGGAAAAACCTGCAGTCTGTTGACACGTTGCAAGATGCACAGGTGTTGAGGACTTTGCAGCAGCAGCTGAGGATTTTGTGGCAATAGAGGGGATTGGTGCAGCCCTTGAAGAAGTTGCCTGAGGAATTTGCCTTGAGGGCTTTGAAGAACTTGGCCGTGAGGGCATTGCTGTTGAGGAACTCTACTTCACAGCAGATTTCTTCGGCATAGCCTTCTTGGGCTTACTGGCAGAGGCCTCAGCAGCAGCAGCAGCAGCTTGAGAATCTTCATTAAATTTCTTCACTGCTTCTTTTTCAAGTTTAGCCAATTTGGCTTGGCGCTTGGCCCATTCTTTTGGAAATTCCTCACAATGCCTGATGCTGGTGGGATCAGATTTTTGGCCAGCAGCCAAAGGAGGTCTTTGACATGGAGGGTGTACAGCGAACTTCTTCATGTACTTGGGAGTAACATAGCGATATTCCCTCCATTCCCTAGCCCACCTCCTTTCAATCCTCTGTATGTGCACTTTGCGCTAGTTCTTGTTTTCTTTGCCATGAGTGGCTTCATCAGGTGTGCAGTACTCAGCATAGATATTGTCAGGGATCTCAAAAGCAGTGTTTGTCTCTAGCCTCTTTCCTCCCTTCTGAGGTCTCTTCCCATCTGTCATTTTCCTCACTTGAGGATTTTGAACTATGGATGTTTCTGAGGAAGTATGCAACTTATCTTCGAGGAATGCTGCAAATGAATTAAGTTGATGAGAACCTAGTGATTCAGCAGCGGATATTTGTACCTGTGAACAGAGTATAGGTGCGAATAATTTGGAGAGGTCATATGCGTTCTCAGAAATTTTTCAAAAAGAATCAAGTTTGAGGAATTTGACCATAGGTGTCTTGAAGAATTTCACTAAGCTTTCTGACTTAGGTTCCAGAGTTGTATAGATTTGAAAATCCACACAATTGAGGAATCTTGAAGAAAAACATAGCTTAGAGAAACAAATCAAGATACAGAAGCATTCGGGTGTTTATAGAGTGGGAAGTTGAAGAATAAACACCTTTTGAAGATTTTGTGGAAATCATAAGAATCAAAGTAGGGCAGTAAAATTAGATTTTATTTACCCTGGACGAAGAACACGACAAACTAAGAGTGGAGTTGGAGAAGTTCGTCTGTTCAGATCTCTCACGCCCTAACTTGGCGGCGAGAGACCGCTACGGTGGCGGCGGAGTGAAGATTTCCGCGATCGGCGCGAGTACGACGGCGACGAGGTCGAGGCAGCGAAGCTCTTCCTCACCGGCGACGATGGAGAGTAGTGACAGTGCTAGGTCTGAGAGCTCGAGCGAGATGGAGGTCGAGCGAAGTAAATGATGTGTGAGGAAGGGGAGGGGTATTTATAGCCACGATGAAAAACTGCCCGTCCGAAGTTTTTGGACGAACATGCCCCTGACCCTTACTCTTCTAACGACATGTGTCACCCACGTACAGAGAGGTGGAGATCGTGGGAGATCATGGGTGAGTTGTTTAATCCATCGTGGGATGCGGAACGGTTTGAGCGGCAAAAGCCGAAAATTCAGATATGAAAATTTTAATGTTTCGTTCGCAAATTCTTCAGCTGTCAAGGACACGGTGAAGACTTTGAATGGGTTTCAAATAGAACGCACATGAAGAATTTGTGAACAGACTGGGTTGAGTTTACCATAGAGGGGGAACGGGTCCGATCACATTCACTTAGATGAAAATCAACTTGAAGAATTAGCAATAAGTGAATGCTGTTCAGGACATGAAAACTCAAATATATATATATATATAGTCAATGAAGAACACCAGTCAAAAAGTTTGAAGACTTTGCAAAGTTGAAGAATTTGAAAGTTGAAGAATTTGAAAATTGAAGAATTTGCAAAAAGAAGAAAAACTCAATTTTGACGATTTTCAACATTTGTTGGTGGTGTGACCCACCGTATAAGAATGATGATTTCAGACGCTGCGTACAATTGTCGTAGGGCTCTGAGAATCAAATTCTTCATTAATTTCTTCACACTTAGAGGGTTAGTCTTCATTGATTGAAGAAAAAGGTTACTTCGTGTGTTGCACATCTAAGTCATCAATTTTGCATAAGTGTTAGGATGTGTGTCCTTTCAAAGAACATTCGAAGATTCTAAGATATTTAGCTCACACCGCAACTTGCTAAATCTCTTCTCATCCAAGCTTTGTGAAGATATCCGCTAGTTGTTCTTCAGTCTTCACGTGATCAATAGAGATGTCGCCCTTCAACACATGATCTCAAAGAAAATGATGACGAATCTGGATGTGCTTTGTCTTCGAGTGCTGAACTGGGTTATGAGCAATCTTGATGGCACTCTCATTGTCGCAGTAGAGTGGCACATTCTTCACGTTGATGCCATAGTCCTTGAGGGTTTGCTTCATCCACAGCAATTGAGCACAGCAAGAACCAGTAGCAATGTACTCAGCTTCAATAGTAGACAGTGATACGCAGTTCTGCCTCTTCGAGGACCAACATACTAAAGACCGTCCGAGGAAATGGCATGTGCCTGATGTTGACTTGCGATCCACTTGATCACCAGCATAGTCAGAGTCAGAATATCCAATGAGATCAAAAGCCGAGCCCTTGGGATACCATAATCCAAGTGTTGGAGTGTGAGCTAGATATCGAAGAATATGTTTCACAGCATTATGGTGTGATTCCTTCGGTGTAGCTTGAAAACGGGCACACATGCAAACACTAAGCATAATATCTGGCCTAGATGCACATAGATACAATAAAGAGCCAATCATGGAGCGGTATACCTTTTGATCAAAGTCTATACTCATTTCATCGGTGCATAGATGGCTATTTGTGGGCATAGGGATTTTGACGCCTTTGCAATCTTGCATGCTGAATTTCCTCAGAACGTCCTTGAGGTATTTCTCTTGAGAAATCAAGATGCCATTGCGTTGTTGATGAATTTGAAGTCCTAAGAAGAATTTCAATTCTCCCATCATAGACATTTGATATTCCTCACTCGTCATATAGGCAAATTCGTCACTGTAACGTTGGTTAGTACAGCCAAAGATAATATCATTAATATATATTTGGCACACGAATAATTCATCATCATAAGTTTTGGTGAAAAGAGTTGGGTCAAGTGAACCGGGTTTGAAGCCTTTCTTCATGAGGAATTCCTTCAGTGTATCATACCACGCCCGAGGAGCCTGCTTGAGGCCATAGAGGGCCTTGTTGAGTCTGAAGACTTTGTCAGGATGCTTAGGATCTTCAAAACCTGGGGGTTGAGCCACATATACTTCTTCCTCAAGCTTACCATTGAGGAATGCACTTTTCACATCCATTTGATATAAGATGATATTATGATGGTTAGCATAAGCAAGCAATATGCGAATAGCCTCAAGTCTAGCAACAGGTGCAAAAGTTTCATCAAAATCAATTCCTTCAACATGTGTGTAGCCTTGAGCTACAACACGAGCCTTGTTCCTCACCACTAGGCCATTTTCATCTTGCTTGTTGCGGTAGATCCATTTGGTACCGATGACATTGTGCTTGCGTGGATCTGGTCGCTTGACAAGTTCCCACACATTGTTGAGGATGAACTGATGCAATTCCTCTTGCATAGCTTGAATCCACTCAGGCTCCAGAAATGTCTCATCAACTTTGGTCGGCTCTGTGATAGAGACGAAAGCAAAGTGCCCACAAAAGTTAGACAAATGTGAAGCTTTTGAGCGTGTGAGAGGACCTGGTGCGTTGATGTTGTTGATGATTCTCTCAATCTGCACTTCATTTGCAACGCGAGGGTGAGCAGGTTGACGACTTTGATTGGGCTCAGCATTTTCTTCAGAGCCATTTTCTTCAGATGCACCAGCGTGATGTTCTTCACGATCTAGAATGACTTCTTCAGCAGATTCTTCAGTAGGTATGACATCCTCAGTAGCCTTTAACTTGATGGATTCCTCAGGAGACATTTCATCTAGCACAGGAGGTAGGTGCTCTCTTTGCGAGCCGTTAGTTTCATCGAATCGCACATCTATAGTTTCAACAACCTTGTTGTCATAGGTGTTGAAGACTCTGTAGGTGTGCGAGTCCTTTCCGTTACCAAGCATAAAACCTTCATGTGCTTTCGGTGCAAATTTAGAATTGTGATGAGGATCTCTAATCCAACATTTAGCACCGAAGACTTTGAAATAACTCACATTGGGTTTCTTGTCAGTGAGGAGTTCATATGAGGTATTCTTGAAGAATTTGTGAAGATATACCATGTTGATGATGTGGCATGCAGTATCAATTGCCTCAGGCCAGAAGCGATTGACGAGGTGTCTTGTATTCATCAAGCATAATGCGAGCCATCTCAACAAGAGTCCTGTTCTTGTGCTCCACAACGCCATTCTGCTGAGGAGTGTCTGGGGCAGATAACTCATGAGTAATACCAAGTTCATCAAGATAGTCATCAAGACCAGTATTCTTGAACTCGGTCCCATTGTCACTACTTATATGCTTGATGTTCACACCGAAATTCGTCGAGGCCCTTGAGGAAAATTGTCTGAAGACTTCCTGCACTTCAGTTTTTTAAGTAATGACGTGCACCCATGTGTAACGAGAATAATCATCAACAATGACAAAGCCATATAGAGATGATGCATTTGTTAGTGTGGCATAATGAGTAGGGCCAAAGAGATCCATATGAAGCAATTCAAAAGGATGAGAGGTAGTCATGATAGTCTTCGAGGGGTGCTTAGCTCTGGTCATCTTTCCAGCCTCACAAGCCCCACAAAGATGATCTTTGAGGAATTTGACACCCTCAATGCCAATGACGTGCTTCTTCTTCGCGAGTGTATGTAAGTTCCTCATGCCAGCATGTCCAAGTCGACGATGCCATAGCTAGCCTTCTGAAGCTTTTGCAAGTAGACTTGTGGCAGGCTGTGGTCCTGTAGAGAAATCAACAATATACAAGTCTCCTCTCCTAAAGCCTTCAAAGACTTTGGAATTGTCAGATTCCATGAGCACTAAGCAGCGATATTTGCCAAAGACAACAACCATATCAAGATCACAAAGCATTGAGACAGACATGAGGTTGAATCCGAGGGACTCGACAAGCATGACTTTGTCCATGTGTCGATCCTTTGAGATTGCAACCCTACCTAGACCCGATACCTTGCTTTTGCCTTTGTCAGCGTAGGTGATATGCTTCAGATGCGATGGAGATAAAGGAGAGTCCATCAGTAGACTCTTGTCACCGGTCATGTGATTTGTACATCCACTGTCGAGGACCCACTCAGTAGCTTTGGGTGTATCATCCGGCATATGAATTAGTGCTTCTTACGAACTCATATACTTCAGAGTGAAGAATATGACATCAAATTCATCAGACAGAATTTCATCAAATAATGCAACACATGTATATAGCAGTATGAGGACGTGAGAAATGAGTGAATCATTTCTTCATGATTAGCTTGCGTCCTTTCAAGCATTCTCAGGTCCCCAACAAATTCTTCAGACAATTAAGTTCGTCTGGAGACCTGACCCTGCATAAGAGATTAGTTCTTTTTCTTCACCACCCATATCTGGAGGGGTGGCAAAGAGTCCATCATTCTGCGAGCTCCATAAGAGAAAGGTGGCATTGAAGCCAGTGCACTTTGTTTCACAGAAGAGGGGTTAGAGTAGGCGTATGAATAAGCAGAGAAATTCTTCGAGGACTTATGAACATAATGATTTGAAGAATAATGCACATATTCATAGCTCTTAGATTTTCCCTGCGAAACAGAAGCGTTAGCACAATGATGTTCATATGAGGATTTGGATCCACGTGAGGAATTCTATCCATATGAGGAATTTGGTCCGTATGAGGACTTGGAACCATTTGAAGCCTTTGGTCCATATGAAGAATTTGATCTGGGGTTCCTATTCTTCACAGGTGGTGTCATGAGGACATTCACCTGAAGACTTTCAAGGCACCTTTCGGGAACCCAGATTTTCTTCATAGGGGGACCGTTCTTGTAGTTAGTTCCAACATATCTAGCAAATACTTCACCATTCTAATTTTTGAATAGCTTATAGTTGGAGTCAAATGACTCATCAGATGAATATGAAGATTCACATGTAAAGCCAGATAAAGTGGATGGATCTACGGGAGGTCCTTTTGCAGCAACCCATGTGGTTTTGGGATACTGCTCAGGTTTCCAGTAGGTTCCATCTGCATTGAGTTTTCTCTCAAAGGCAATACCCTCTTTCCTAGGGTTCTTGTTCAAGATCTGCTTTTTGAGCACATCACAAAGAGTCTGATGCCCTTTGAGGCTTTTGTACATGCCTGTCACATACAATTCCTTCAACCCTGCATTTTCGTCAGTGATACTAGTGGTATCCTCAGATGAGGAATTTGTGACCACAGAGATAGTTGAAGAATTTGCAGCAATAGAAGCATTTGAACTTTCAGGTGAAGAATTAGCAGATTCTCATTCAATGCAATTCAAACATGGTGGAATAAATTCTTCCTGAGCGGAACTGATCTGTTGAGCAAGTAATGAATCATTTTCCTTCTGAAGATCCTCATGACTCACCCTTAGTTTCTCAAGATCTTGCTTTCTTTGAAGAAATTCATAAGAAAGCTTCTCATGATCGGCCAAGAGAGTTTCATGACGACCTTGAAGGTTATCAAACTTAGACTGTAGTTGCTGAAGATTATCAGTCAGAGTTTGAGTTCGATCCATTTCCTCACCCAGCAGGTCATCGCTTTTGTCTAGCAAATTTTGAACCTTTTCCAAAGCCTTTTGTTGTTTAATGGCAATATTAGCAAGTTTGGAATAGCTGGGTTTGAGATTTTCATCAGATTCATCCTCACTTGATTCAGAGGAGGAATATTTGAGTACCTTGGCTCCTTTTGCCATGAAGCAATAGGTGGGAGCATAGTCATCGTTGCTGTCATCAGCAGTGTTGGGGAAGCCATTTTCCTCAGTGTTGAAGATGGACTTGCTGACGAAAGCAGTAGTGGGAGCTAGGCTCGCCACACTAGAGTCTGACTCCTCAGATGCCTCCTCTTCCTCATTTTCCTCAGATTCAGCTTCAGAGTCCATTTCCTTGCCAATGAATGCCCGAGCCTTTTTGGAACTGCTCTTCTTGTGAGATGAGGACTTTGAAGATTTTGACGATGAGGACTTTGAAGATTTCTTCTTCTTCTTCGAGTCGTCTGAACTATCATCCTTGTATTTCTTCTTCTTTGATTCCTTTGCCCACTGACAACAATCAGTTATGTAGTGACCAGGTTTCTTGCATTTGTGGCAAGTCCTCTTCTTGTAATCGCGGGATGAGTAATCTGATCTCATGTCATCACCTCTTGAAGATTTTACAAAGCGACCACGCCTTGAGAAGTTCTGGAATTTCCTCATGAGCATTGCTAGCTCCTGGCTTAGTTCTTCAGGGTCACCAAGGCTGCTATCAGAATCTTCTCCTTCAGATGAGGAAACTGCCTTGGCCTTCAGTGCGCGTGATCTTCCATAGCTTGGCCCGTAGAGATCTCTCTTCTCAGCTTGTTGGAATTCATGAGTGTTCAGCCTCTCAAGTATATCAGCAGGATCTAGTGACTTGTAGTCTCCAAGTTCTTGAATCATCAGTGCCAGTGTATCGAATGAGGAATCAAGTGATCTCAGTAGTTTCTTCACCACTTCATGGTCGGTGATGTCAGTGGCACCAAGTGCTTGAAGCTCATTTGATATGTCAGTGAGGCGATCGAAGGTTTTCTGAACATTTTCATTGTCGAGTCTTTTGAAGCAGTTGAAGAGATTGCGAAGAACGTCAACTCGAGAATCACGTTGGGTTGAGATTCCTTCGTTGACCCTGGACAGCCTATTCCAGATAAGCTTTGCAGACTCCAAAGCACTCACTCTGCCATACTGTCCTTTGCTCAGATGGCCACATATGATATTCTTCGCTTGAGAGTCGAGTTGCTTGAATATCTTCACATCAGCAGCGTTCACAGAAGGAGTGACAGAGGGAACGCCATTTTCCACAATGTACCAGAGATCATTGTCAATTGCCTCAAGATGCATGCGCATCTTATTCTTCCAGTAGGGGTAGTCCATCCCATCGAAGGTAGGACACCCAGCCGAGACCTTGATCATGCCTGCAGTCGATAGAACTAAAACTCTAGGTGGTTAAACCAAAATCACACAGAAAAAGGGAGTACCTTGCTCTGATACCAATTGAAAGTGCGTTATATCGACTAGAGGGGTGATGAATAGGCGATTTTTACAAATTCGTCACTGAGGAAATTCAACTTGAGGAACTTCCTAAGATACGAACTACTAGCAGCGGAATAAGTACTCAGGTGCAAGCATAACATGGCAGTAACACAGTCATCATGATGATATGAAACAAGCACAGAGCACAGGTAGCGTGTATACAAGATAGGCAGGCAGAAGACAAGATGACTGAAGAAATATGATTGAGGAAATTGAGAAAGTCTTCAGTCAAAGTCTTCAAATAGTAACAATCACGTTCATCAACACATGAATGAGGAAATGGAAGGGTTGAGGAAATAGAACCAGTAGCTCGGTGAAGACAATGATTTAGTAGACCAGTTCCAACTGTTGTGACAGTTGTACGTCTGGTTGGAGCAGCTAGGTATTTAAACCTGAGGACACACAGTCTCGGACACACAGTCCTCACCGTATTCTCCTTGAGCTAAGGTCACACAGACCTCGCCCAATCACTCGTGGTAAGTCTTCACAGGTGACTTCCAAACCTTCACAGACTAGGTCACTTGGCGATCCATAATTCCTCTTGGATGCTCTAGACCATGACGCCTAACCGTCTGGAAGATGCACAGTCTTCAAAGGTAACAAGCGTCGGTTCCACACAGGAACAATCTCTTCAGTGATGCTCAATCAATTTGGGTTTTAGGTGTTGGGTTTGGGTTTTCCTCACTGATGATTTTCTCTCAAAGTCCTCGGAGGATGGGATGCTCTAAATGACAAGTGTCAGTTTCTCTCGGAGCAGTCAACCAGCTAGTGGTTGTAGGAGGCGGCTATTTATAGCCGGGGAGCAGCCCGACATGATAAGACATAAATGCCCTTCAATGATATGACCGTTAGGTGGATAAGATATTTGGGACAGCTGGCGCGTAGCACAGCAACGGTCGGAAATTTGAGCTCTCAAATTCCTCGGGGCTATCATGTTCCTCACTTGTAGGCAATCCGCACTGGCGAATTCCTAACTCCTAAGTCAGAACAAATTCCTCAGAGAATAGAAGATCTTCGTCTCTGTCACTGAAGAAATTGACTGAACTGTATGAGATTTCCAATGGCTTCACTCGAAAGGATTGGGTATGTGTAGGCTTTGAGATGAGCATTACTTGGAAACTCTTCCTTAGTTTTACCTCGACCCCCTTTAACGGTACGGTGTTTCCTATGACTCAAAAAAGAGAAAATGAAACTACGAAAACAAAAGTCTTCACGCTTCATAATCCTCGCATCAATATCAATGTCTTCAAGGTCACACCAATTTCCTCATTTTCAAAGTCTTCAACTGAAGACATTCATTTTTAGGGGTCAACTTTCTTCGTAAATATCAAACTCCTCATAGACTTATAGAACATGTGTACACTCACAAACACATTAGTCCCTTAACCTATAAGTCTTCATTACACGAAAATCACTAAGGGGCACTAGATGCACTTACATGTAGTAGTACACCCCGCAAGGGGAAAGGAAGGTTGTCTTCTCGATGTCCTGCACCGCCATCTTGATCTGGTGGTAGCCCGAGAAGGCGTCTAGGAAGCATAACAGGTCGCACTCGGTGGTGGAGTCAATGATCTGATTGATGCGCGGAAGAGGGAACGGGTCCTGAGGGCACGCCTTGTTGAGGCTGTTGAAGTCGACGCACATGCACTCCTTCCCGCCCTTCTTGGGGACGATGACCGGGTTGGCCAGCCTATCTAGGTGCCGCACTTCCCGGATGACGCCAGCTTCTTGCAGCTTGCGGGCCTCCTGGACGATGAAGGACTGCTTCTATTGGGCTTGCCGCCGCGCCTTCTACTTCATCGGGCGTGCACTGGGGCACACCATCAAATGGTGTATGATCACGTCCTTTGGGACGCCGACCAAGTCCATCGCCTCCCATGCAAACACATCCATGTTCGCATGGAGGAAGCCGACCAGCACCTCTTCCTGATCCGGAGCGAGGCCGGCACCTATGGTGAAGGTGGGGCCTGATCCTCCATCGTCGACGGGCACCTGCTTCGTCTCGGCCCGATCTTGGGAGAACAATTGTTTCTTCTTTGCGGGTGCGGCCTCCGGGGTCTCTGGTGCGTCCCCCGCGACCGTCCACGTGGCTGTCGTGGCTTTGTAAGTGAGCTTGAGGGCCAGGAGTGCGTCCCTGGTGTCCCCTACCACGGTGATGATGCCGCTGCTCCCAGGCATCTTGACGATGTTGTAGCCGGGGTGCGTCGCCGCCATGAACTTGGCAAGGGCCAGATATCCAAGAATGGCGTTATACGGGAGGCCGATGCGGGTGACGTCAAAGTCGATGAGCTTAGTGTGGTAGTTGTAGCGCGTGCTGAAGGTGACTGGGAGGCGTATCTGCCCCAAGGGGGCGATGGAGCCGCCGACCACCCTCGAGAAAGGCCTGGTGGGCGTGAGCTGGTCGTAGGGCACTTGAAGCAGGTCGAAGGCTTCCAAGGAGAGGACGTTGAGGCCAGCGCCATCGTCAATGAGGGTCCTGGTGACCGTGACATTGCTGATGGTGGGCGTGCATAGCATGGGGAGCGCACCGGCGCCGACCGTGGTCCCGGGGCGATCCCTGGGGTCGAAGGTGATGTTGGTCTCAGGCGCTGCGCGACCCAGAGGAGCCCCCTGCTGCAGGCGAGCAGCTCCCAGCCCACGGAGGAGCTGCTTGACATGGCGGCCCGAGGATGGCACCTGCGACCTACCGAGGATGGACGCAACAACGTGGGGCGCTGGCGCCGCAAAGCGCGCGACGAGCAGACCGTGCAGTTCCCCCCAAGAGGACACCGAAGACTCCGACAGGCTGAGCATCCAGGAATGCGGCACGCCCATGAGGGCCATGGGAGCCAGTTCGCCATGACCTTGTCATCGCCGCCCACCTCCCAGATGGCCTGCGCGTACAACCGGAGGAACTCCTCGGGGTCCGCCGCGTCGTCGTACCGCGGGGGCAACGCCGGCCTGAACTTCAGTGGCCACTGCACCCGCCGTAGGTCGGGGGCGAAGGCCCGAAGGCCCACAGCACCCCCGTCAACGCCATGCGGCCTGGCGAACAGGGCGGCGCCTGCCATGGGAGCGATGGAATGGAGGCGGAATGAACGATGGAAGGAGGACTTCGACACGCCCCTACCTGGCGCACCAAATGTCAGATTCAAGGCTCCGTAGACCCTAGAAGGTTCGAACTCTGGGGCATGTGCGAAGAACTCAACTTATCCAGCCTACCAACTCGTCGCCCCACAGCCTAGCCTAGCTGAACTCGTGTGAGCAAGGAAGAAGACGAACACGGCAGTGTACCCAGGTTCAGGCCACCTTGCGGTGTAAAACCCTACTCCTGCTTTGTGGTGGATTGGCCTCACGAGGGGCTGAAGATGAACAAGTACAGAGGGTGAACAACCTCGCCAGGGCTCGGGTAGCGGCCTCGGTCCTCTTCCCCCAAAACGTAGGCGGTAAGGGATCCCACAGTGGCCAATTTGAAAGGGGACAAGTAGTACATCTTATCCTGATGAAAGGTGGTCTTCGCCAGAAAAGCTTCTGGTCATGATGCAGCGGTGGGCTGAGCGATGACATCCGTCCTGCCGCGCTGGTGGTCTTGGTCTTGTAGCACCAGAATGGAAACCTTTGGTAGATTCCTCGGGAACCCACGCCTGTCCTTGCCTCCTTAGCACCAAAGAGGAAACTGTCTTCTCTGCGCCCGCTGGTGCCCGCCTGGCCTTGGTCGTCATGGCTAGCGTCATCGCAGCCTCACGAGGTTGGTACCTGCATAGAAATCTCCGCTCCTCGGGAGGCAGCCTGGGGAGGCCGCTCCCTCCGGAGGTCTTGCTGTCGTCCGCCTCGCGAGGCCAGGGGTCCCCGCAAGGGTCTTGTCTTGGCGGTCTTGTAGATGGGCCGTACCAGGCCGTCGACGGAGCCACGCCATGGGCTGCAGGCAGGCAAGTCTGGGTACCCTGGTTCCCAGAACGCCGACACGGAGGTCAGGATGAGTGAAAAGCTCGCCATCAACGATGACCTATGCGCGGCGCTGGAGCTATTCAACTTGGCTGACAAGTGCGCGAGGGTGGAAGAAGGCCGCCTCTCTCTCGTCAGCAGCCCTGACGTCGAGCTCAAGGACAAGAAGGCCAAGGAAGCAAAGTGCAAGGGCCCTGCCATGCTAGCAGCGGAGCCCGAGCAGAAGTGCGGTCGTGGCCCCGGTGAGCCTGCCAAGGACATCCGCCCGCTTTGCGTCTTCCACAACGTGTGCACCCACAACACCGACGACTGTCAGGAGCTCAGGGCACTCCGTGATGAGCGCTCAGGCCGCCGCCCCGAGCGCAACGACCATGGCTTTGGCCACAGAGGAGGCCGTGGTGGAGGACGCTCAGACAACCACCCTCCCTGCCAGGGCTGGCGTGACCAACCTCACGAGGACGCCTGGCGCGATCAGCCTCATGAGGTCCGACCTTAGGGCAATGCGGGCCTCCCGCCGTTGCTGCTGCCCCCCAGGAGGAATGACAACAACTAGCCAGACGAGGGGGCTGGGGGCTACCAGCCTCGTGCAATAGCCTGCATCCTTGGAGGAGCTCATGCTCCCGCGTCCAACCGCCTCTTTAAGCAGTTCTCTCGTGAGGTGAATGTTGCCCTCCCGAGGCTTGAGGGTATGCGCCCCCTCAAGTGGTCTCAATATGCCATCACCTTCGATTCCAAGAACCACCTCAGGTATTCGGCCACCGTGGGCACACTTCCCATGTTGTGCACACCCACCATCAGCAACGTCTCAGTCACCAAGACCCTCATCGACGGCGGCACCGGCCTCAACGTGCTCTCTGTGGAGACCTTTGAGACACTCAAAGTGCCTTATGATCAGCTCATGCCCACCAAGCCATTCTCTGGGGTGACCGACGGCTCTACCATCCCCTGGGGTAGGTGTGCCTCCCAGTCACCTTTGGCACTCGCAACTAACACACCGAGCTCATCGACTTCGACATGGCCCACATTGGCCTCCCATACAACACCATCCTAGGGTACCATGCCCTCGCCAAGTTCATGGTAGCTACCCACCATAGCTACAACGTCCTCAAGATGCCAGGGTGTAGCAGCGTCATCACCGTCGCTTGCAACGAAAAAGACGCGGTCTACTCCCTCGAGCACACCTACAGGGCAGCAGCAGCCGAGAACTCCGATGGTGAGGGAGTTGTCGCGCTCCCTGAGGCCGTCCCCGAGAAGAAGAAGCAGCTCCTCCCCAAGGACTGTCCCGAGGCAAAGAAGGCTCCAGCCAGTGACGCCTCAGGTGCCGCGCCTGCCGCCGGGGCGCACCTTCCTCCCTCATAGGAAGGTGCGCCCGGCGTCCCCCTCGGGGCAGGCTCGGGGGCTTCCACTTGGAGAGCCTCTGACTTGACCGCTACGACGAGGGAGGCGCTCGGGCACCACTTGGAGGCGTGCTTCGATGCATGTCCCCGCAAGCAAGGAACACGACGCGAGCCGCCAGGAGCATGAGAGTCCATCACCAAGGCGATCGAGGAACTTCAGGAGGCACAAGCCATGAGAGGCGAGCACCGCCCTGCACGTCCCACCAGTGCAGCTGCCGCCCCCGACGCGGGTGGCGATCTGTGCTTCTGCGTCAACATCCTAGGCCTCAACAGGGCTGCCTCTCAGGACCTCTTCTGGCCATCACGCATCGGCCGGAGTGGGGGTTACCCCTGCAACTACATCTGCATGCCCTTCAGCCTGGTGAACGCGGGCGACACGTACCAGCGGTTCACGCGGCTTGTGTTGTCGCCTCACGAGGCCAGGCAGTCAGTGCTGGCGTCTCATGAGGCCCCGACCCCTCGCGATCCTCCCGAGCATCAGGAGCCGCCCGGCTCATGAGGAGCGAACCTCCACGGCACGCTTCATCGCCTTCCTCAACACTCCCACCACAACATTGCCAGGTAACTTTTTGCTTTGTTCAATTGAGGGCGCCCCCCGGGCTGCATTATCCTCAGACTAAGAAGGGTCCGCCCCTACAGCTGCGCTGCTTTTGCTCATGTATCGGAATGGGCTATGCCTTGATAAAATTTCCTTGATGATTTAATCTGCGTGTCCGGTGCTTCACCACCATGAATGTCGTCGCGCCCTCGCGAACCCACTCTCGACCGTTTCATGACTAAGGGCTGGCACGGCATCTGTGCTCGGGTCCGTCCCTGTAGCATTGAAAAACCCAAGCGACCGAGCTCTGTCTCGCGGGCCAGCTCCCGTGCACGTTGCCTCCTGGGGTCCTTGGTATCTGGCCTTCTCATGCAATGGCCTCTGGACGCTCGTTCGGCGCCGGTCGCCCTCATAACTCAGGTTTCACAAGCGCGCTCTGCGCCAAAAGCTAGGCGCAACCTGCCTTGAGGTAGGACCTCCTGAGCCCCGCGCTGGCTCACGAGCGTCTAAAAACACCTCCTCAAAGTTCTGCCGTGCCAGCCACGCGTACGAACGAAACAGGGTTGTACACGCCCCGGAGACTCTAGTACAGAGCTCCCTACCCCACTCCCAGTGGAAGCCCCATGCTCAGCGCTGGCGGATACGGTCGCCACGCAGCCATGCCCACGCCTAGTGGAAGCCCCATGCTTAGCGCTGGCGGATACGGTCACCACGCGGCCATGCCCACGCCCAGTGGAAGCCCCATGCTCCATGCTGGTGGATAAACAACTGAGGATGCCCAATGGGTAGCATCAACCTCAAGATCGCCGTTCGGCTCTTCAGCAACGCTACTCGTACCCTCCCCCTGGGCCTCACGCGAGCGGGGGCTCGACACGGTGCCCGCGCTCGGGTCAGTCCCAGCAGCGCTGAAAAACCCAAGGAACCAGGCTCTGGCTCGCGGGCCTACTCCCGCGCACGCCACCCCACCAAGGCCCTTGGTGTCTGGTCTCCTCGCGTAACCCCCAGGTGTAGGCTAACGAGAAAAAGGTAGGAAGGGCACCGGGTTAGCCTCGCTGTCACCCACATTTCCTTCATGCGGGCCGCTTGCGCGTCAAGGGGGACCCTTGAGCATCGCGACTCAGGAGCCTCACTAGTCCCGTAGCCCCTCGCTCCTTGGCTCTGTCCAGGCATTGCGACCTGGCATTCCAATAGCGGCCGAGGTATGCGTGGGGCTGGGCCTTGCCGACGCAGAGCGCAAAGGCAAGCAGAAATGAAATCAAGCGCGGGAAGAAAACTACGGAGTTCAAACAGTCATTACAAGCATCAAGTGTATCTCAAATTTAAACAAAGTCTTACGCCTCCGCGAGGCATGATCAGTCTGCTGCAGGATAATGAAGAAAGTTCAGGAAGAAGGGCCATCACCGCCATTGCCACCGCCAGGTGCCTCGTCACTGCTGCAGGCGGAACTTCCCGAGCAGCGCGACCACATGATCCTTCACGGCTTCTGCCGTGGCACTGCGGGATTCCTCGGCGACTGGGCCTATTACCATGCTGAAATCGAAGTCAGGACCACAGAGTAGAAGATGGCTGAAGACGCGGGTTGCCGCCACGGAGAAAAGGCCGCGACACTCCTCCTCCAGGACGTCGTCCACCTTTTGGACAGTGCCCTCGAGCTCCTCGGTGAGCTTGGAGGAAAGCTCGGTGTAGCCAGTGTTGAGCATGGCGAGTGTACTCTCGAACCTCTCCCAGTATATGGATCTCAGCTCTTGGCGGGCCCTGAGCTCGAGCGAGGAGAAAGCGGCAGGGTCCACCGCTGCTTTGGCGTCGACGTCGGCCAGGATCTTCTCCCTGGCATCCAGCTGAGCGCTCGCCTCGGAGACATGCTTGGCGTGGGCCGATTGGGCTTCGGTCACCTCCTGCTACAGCTTTCCTAGGCACTCGCGCTTCGTGACCTGCTCGACGCACACCTTCGTCAGCGTAGAGTCATGGTCTGCAAGCTTCACCTCGTGAGCCTTGAGGTCATCCTCCAGCCGCTGGAGTTGTTGCGTGTGCATGGCCTGTTCCTCCTGTAGCGTCTTCAGGCTAGCCTCCGCCTCGCCGCAGCGCTTGGTGGCCGCCGCTGCTTCAGCCAGCGCGTCGTCACGAGCCGCTCTTGCATTGGCGGCTTCTTCCTTGCTCTCTGCAGCAACTGCCTCGGCCTGGCTCCAGGCCTCCTTGGTTGCCGCCTCAACGTGGAGCCACGCTGAGGCGTGCCCTAGACGCTCCCTGGTGAGGCATCTGTCAGCATCTTGGAGGTCCGCCCTAAACTGGTCGAGTGCGGCGTAAGCGTCGGCCAGGGCCCCGTGCCTGATCAGGGCACCGCAGTTTGCAAGCGTGAGGACCTGACGAGGGAGCAGTGTTGGCGCACTAGTTGGGACCGCGGCCGATGAGGTTTCGGCTCAATCTACTCGAGGCACCGGGGGCTCCGGGTCCTTCCCCGCGCTTGGCTTCAGTGGCACGGATAGGGCGACTGCCGCCTCGGCCAGCTGAGTTTCGGGGGTTGGCACCGCTTGAGGCTGCGCCGTGGCGCGCCCTGAGTCAGGTTCGGCCAGCGGGGGGTGAGGCGTCGCCCCCTTGCCCATGGCCGGAGCTGCCGCGACCGTGGTAGGGGACGCCGCGTGATGAGCCTCCGCGTCCTTGTTGGCCATCCCTCCCGATGGTGCTGACGGAGCACCGGGAGGAGATGGAGCGCCCGCATGCCCTGGTGCGGTGGTGCCCATGCGCCCGAGAGTGGCGCCGGATCGGCGTTGCATGCCTCCGCGACCACCGAAGTTGCGGCCGAGCGTCGAAACCGCCTTCAAGACGAAGGGCACCTTCGCAATGGCGGTCGTCTTCTTCTTCTTCTTCCTCTCCGCGCCATCACCTCTGCTCGACACAATGAGGGGTCGTATGAACATATGGACTACGAGCACGCAGTCAGAAGGTAAAGCAAGGATACTTACTCGTCTGGCACGGTCCACTTCCTCTTCTTCTCCTCCTCGGAGGCCGATGCGCCCCATCCTTCTTCGGCGTGGCCCTGGCTTCACCCCAGGGGCTGTCGGAGTGACCCCCTGCAGGCCCCGTTACAGTGCCGCTATCCGTAGGGGCGAGGGGATACCCCTGAGGGGCCTTGGCTGGTGAAACCACGACTACCTCGACGGAGGCCGCCCTGGTCGTCGGCTGTGCGTCCGGCGGGGCGAGGCATGTTTCCTTGACCGCCCCGGTGGGGCATGGAGAGCCTTCGGGAGGAGGAGCTACCGCCCCTCACCTGGGGCTGCCCCGCCAGACGCCCGCGCGGTCGGGGGAGCAGACTCCGCCCTCCTGGATGCCTTGACGGGGCTTGGGGAATCAGCGGCCCGGAGCTCGTCAGCATCATCATCGTCCTCGAGCCCGAGGAGGATCCGGTGCTGCGACGCTGGGGACGGCCTCCCAACGTCGTCCTCCTCCATTTCCTTCGAGTCCTCGTCGCCATCACTGTCGCCGGAGGACAGCACCACGGGCGAATCAGGGTGGTCACGCAACTCAAGCCCCCACTCATTGAAGGGGAGCATGGCTGCGACCAGCTCCTCCTTGTCATCGCGGCTGTACAGCGGGGCAACGGCCTTGGGGATGTCCCCTAGGATATAGCCGAGCAGGATGAACAAGGCCACGTCCAGCTCCGCGCCTATCAGGCCGGCGGCATGCAACCTCATCGCGTCCCCCGCGCCTACATACTCCCACAAGGGCATCGAATGCAATTGGAGCGGCACGAGGCACTACGCCAGGAACTCCTTCACGGTCATCGCCCCCGTCAGGAGCTTCGCCTTCATATGCAAAGTTATCTTCTTCAGGACGGGTTTTGCTCGGGGGTCGGTGAGCTTCGCGAAGCCCCACTCAGGGGACTGCTCGGGCAGCGCCGCCGGAGGCGCCAGGTGCGGGTTGGCTTCACGAGCGTCCAGGAAGACCCAGCGCTACCAGAAGCCTTCCACCTTCTTCCCGGCCTTCAGGAGCGAGTTTCTGCTGAGCACATCGACAAAGGAGACTCACGCGGATCGCTGGGCCCGGGCGGTGAACCGCAAGCTGAAGAAGTGGCGGAGGAGCGCCACCGAGGGCCTCACGCCCACGAAAGCCTCGCAGTACAAGGCGAAGACAGACAAGAGGAGAATGGAGTTGGGCTGGAGGTGAAGGGCATGGATCTAGTAGTGCTCGAGGATGGCGTAGAAGAACTCGAAGAAGGGCTGGACCAGCCCGGCGAAGACGTTGTGGAGGAAGAAGGGGTGGACGGACTCCGCCAGGCTGCTCCGCGCCATGGAGTTGGGCCAGATCTGGGTCATGCCCCACTTGTTCAGGTCGCCAGCCGTTAGCGGGAGCACCGGATTGAGGTCCTCCTCCTTAGTAATGGAGGAGGTTAAGAGCGCCAGCACAAGGGAGGAGGAGCTCGCGACCGGGGCTGCGGACTTCGCTTTCCTGGCGGGCACCATTCACGAAACCGCTCGCGCCCGCGAGGAGGAAGGGAAGGCGGCGCTCTGTCTGGATCTGGAGGAGCCTCACACAAGAGAAGTGGGATCATGGCAGGATGAGGAAGACACAAGATGGGAGAGCAATGATGGCCCAGCGGCGCACGCTAGGCTTTTTGTCAGTCTGGACGGTTGCCGAGGCATTGCAGGGAAGTGGGGGCATCCCATGCCCCATCGTGTGCCACCCGTCAAGCCTGGCCCGCAGGCGGTTAGGGCCCACGCCGCTTCACCTCTCCTCTTCGTCTCCGCCTCCGAACAGGGCGGCACATGCCGCGGGCCCGTGGGCTAATGTTGGGGTTCTGGGACCGGGGGTACCCAGGCCCGTCTACCTGCGACCCATCGCGTGGCATCGTCAAAAGCCCGGTACGGCCCAGCACCAAGACTTCACGAGCAAAACCCTCGCGAGGCGAACTACATCAAGACCCCCTGAGGAGCTGTCGGTGTCCTGGGAACCAGGGTACCCAGACTTGCCTGCCTGCGGCCCATGGTGTGGCTCCCTCGACGGCCTGGTACGGCCCATCGGCAAGGCCTTCAAGACAAGACCCTCGCGAGGGCCCCCGGCCTCGCGAGGCAGACAACACCAAGACCTCCAGAGGGAGCGGCCTCCCCAGGCGGCCTCCCAAGGAGTGGAGATTTCTATGCAGGTACCCAGCCTCACGAGGCTGCGGTGACGTGAGCCATGACGACCAAGGCCAGGCGAGCGCCAGCGGGCGCAGAGGAGATAGTTTCCCTTTCGGTGCTAAGGGAGCAAGGACAGACGTGGGTTCCCAAGGAATCCCCCAAAGGTTTCCATTCCAGTGCAATGAGACCAAGACCACGAGCTCAGCAGGACGGATGTCATCGCCGAGCCTATTGCTGCGTCACGACCAGAAGCTTTGCAGGAGAAGACCACCTTTTGTCAGGATAGGATGTACCTCTTGTCCCCTTTCAAATTGGCCGTTGTGGAATCCCTTCCCGCCTAAGTTTTGGGGGAAGAGGACCAAGGCCACTATAAATATAGGTTAGCCACCACCATAGAAGGGGTGGACTGATTCTCACCCCCGAGCCCTCACGAGGCAGCTCATCCATTGTACTAGTTCATCCTCAACCTCCTCGTGAGGCCAATCCACCACAAAGCAGGAGTAGGGTTTTACACGACAAGGTGGCCCGAACCTGGGTAAACTGCCGTGTCCATCTTCTTCGCCGCTCGAGTGTGTATCCGGCGAGGCTAGGCTATAAGCCGACAAGCTTGAGGCTTGAGAGGTTGAGATCTTCGCACACGCCCCAGAGCTCGAACCTTCTTGGGTCTGTGGAGCCTTGAATCCGACATTTCGCACTCCAGGTAGGGGCATGTCGAAGCTCCGCCTCCTCGCCAACCGCGCTCCGCCCTAGCGTCATGGTTCCAATGGCGGGCGCCATCCCACTGACCTGGCCACTGGGCGCCTACGGGGGCGACGCGGGCCATCCGGCTTTCACTCCCAGCCTGCAGCGGGTGCAGTGGCCGGAGAGGTTCCGGCCGGCGCTGCCCCGCGGTATGACGGCGCGGCGGACCCTAAGGAGTTCCTCCGGCTGTACGCGCAGGCCATCGAGCTGGCGGGCGGCGACGACAAGGCCATGGCAAACTTGCTCCCCCTGGCCCTCAC
The DNA here is from genome assembly GCA_011799875.1 of Thinopyrum elongatum. Lineage (NCBI taxonomy): Eukaryota > Viridiplantae > Streptophyta > Magnoliopsida > Poales > Poaceae > Thinopyrum > Thinopyrum elongatum. The sequence goes on along the minus strand of CM022299.1, from coordinate 241,007,882 downwards.
GTAGGCCCCTCGGTCCTGGCTCCGCAACCTCCCGCATGCTTCGGACTCCTCTTGGGAGGAGCTCTGCGACCAGTTCGTCGCACGCTTCGTGGCTCCGGCGCCCCATGCGTTCGCGTGCATCATCGGTGGGTCATAGGCGCCTGCCTCCGGTCGCCATATCAAGCAGTTTCTCCGTCGGCAAGGCGCTTCCCGGCCACAGCGCGAGGCTGTGCGGGGCCGCGCCGAGCCATAAACCGACATCACCTTCGATTCCAGAGACCAACCAAAGACCACGGCAACAGCAGGAGCCCTCCCCATGTTGTGCACCCCCACCATCAGCAATGTCGCGGTGACCAAGACCCTCATCGACGGGGGCGCCGGCCTGAACGTCCTCTCGGTGGAGACTTCCGACCTGCTCCAAGTACCGTACGACCAGCTCCTCCCCACCAAGCCTTTCTCGGGGGTGTGATGTCTGCTAGAACTACGTCGGTATTTCCCCAAAGAGGAAGGGATGATGCAGCACAGTGACGGTAGGTATTTCCCTCAGTGATGAGACCAAGGTTATCGAACCAGTAGGAGAACCACGCAACACTACGTGAAAGGCACCTGCACACAAATAACAAATACTCGCAACCCGACGTATTAAAGGGGCTGTCAATCCCTTTCGGGCAATGGCGCCAGAATTGGCTAGTGGATGGGAGAATGTTGTAATAGATTGGATAAATAGATCTCGAATAAATGCAAAATAAAATAAAGTGCGGCAAGGTATTTTTGGGTTTTTGGAAATATAGATCTGAAAACAAAAGCAAATAAAAATAGATCGCAAAGGCAAATATATTAAAGAAAAGACCCAGGGGGCCGTAGGTTTCACTAGTGGCTTCTCTCGAGAAAAATAGCAAATGGTGGGAAAACAATTACTGTTGCGCAATTGATAGAACTTCAAATACTCATGACGATATCTAGGCAATGATCATTATATAGGCATCACGTCCAAGATTAGTAGACCGACTCCTGCCTGCATCTACTACTATTACTCCATGCATCGACCGCTATCCAGCATGCATCTAGTGTATTAAGTTCATGGAAAATGGAGTAATGCAATAAGAACGATGACATGATGTAGACAAGATCTATTTATGTAGAAATAGACCCCATCTTGTTATCCTTAATAGCAATGATACATACGTGTCGTTTCCCTTTCTATCACTGGGATCAAGCACCGTAAGATCAAACCCATTACAAAGCACCTCTTCCCATTGCAAGATAAATAGATCAAGTTGGCCAGACAAAACCCAAATATCGGAGAAGAAATACGAGGCTATAAGCAATCATGCATATAAGAGATCAAAGAAGACTCAAATAACTTTCATGGATAAAAACATGGATCTGATCATAAACTCAAAGTTCATCGGATCCCAACAAACACACCGCAAAAAGAGTTACATCATATGGATCTCCAAGAGACCATTGTATTGAGAATCAAACGAGAGAGAGAAAGCCATCTAGCTACTAACTACGGACCCGAAGGTCTACAAAGAACTACTCACACATCATCCGAGAGGCACCAATGGGCATGATGAACCCCTCCGAGATGGTGTCTAGATTGGATCTGGTGTTTCTGGAACTTGCGGTGGCTGGAATTGATTTTCGTCGACTCCCCTAGGGTTTCTGGAATATTGGGGTATTTATAGAGCAAAGAGGCGGTGCGGGAGGCCACCGAGGTGGGCACAACCCACAGGCGCGCCCTGGTGGGTTGTGCTCCCCTCAGAGCACCCCCCAGGTGCTTCTCCGGTCCACTGGATGTCTTCTGGTCCAAAAAAAATCCACAAAAAGTTTCGCTGCATTTGTACTCCGTTTGGTATTGATTTCCTGCGATGTAAAAAACATGCAGAAAATAGCAACTGGCACTGGGCACTATGTCAATAGGTTAGTACCAAAAAATGATATAAAATGACTATAAAATGATTGTAAAACATCCAAGAATGATAATATAACAGCATGGAACAATCAAAAATTATAAATACGTTGGAGATGTATCAGCATCCCCAAGCTTAATTCCTGCTCGTCCTCGAGTAGGTAAATGATAAAAACAGAATTTTTGATGTGGAATGTTGCCTAACATGTTCATCATATATTCTTTTCTTTATAGCATGGACATTTGGACTTTTATATGGTTCAAAGCAATAGTCTAGTTTTGACATGATAACTTAAATACTCAAGCATATCAACAAGCAACCATGTCTTTCAAAATATCAACGCTAAAATAAGTTATCCATAGCCCATTATGCTCAATCATTGATCCATTCATGAAACACACTCGCATATTAGCTATACCCAATGCTCTATGATCATAGTGCCCCTTAGTTGGTGCTTTATAAGAGAAGATGGAGACTCAAGTAAAAATAAAAATTGCATAAAGTAAAAGAAAGGCCCTTCGCGGAGGGAAGTAGGGATTTGTAGAGGTGCCAGAGCTCAAAGCTAAAATTGAGAGATAAAAACGTTTTGGGAGATATACTTTTCCCACCAATGAAAACGACTTAGAGTTCCCCACACTTTCCATGCTAGATATATCATAGGCGGTTCCCAAACAGAAAATAAAGTTTATTCCTTTTTTCACCTTTTATTTCACTTTCCATGGCTAGCCGTATCCACGGGTGCCCTCCATACCAACACTTTCCAAGGAATTTATTATTTGACAACATAAAGTAAATTCATTTATTCATTTTGGGACTAGGCATCCCTAATACCTTTGCCTTACTCTCGTGCAATGACAAGTGAATAAACACTCATCATGAGAATAACACATCTAGCATGGAAAATATCGGCCACCCCTCACCACCTCGCGAGCGGTACGAGCACACAAAAGAGAAATTTATTTTGAAAATTAGAGATGGCACATGAAAATTTGCTTAGAACGGCAAAAGAATACCGCATATAGGTAGATATAGTGGACTCATATGGCAAAACTGGTTTAAAGGGTTTTGGATGCACAAGTAGTGATCATACTTAGTGCAAAATGAAGGCTAGCAAAAGATTGAGAAGCGACCAACCAAGAAACGAAAAATCTCATAAGCGAGCATTAAGCATAATTAACACCGAATAATGCACCACAAGTAGGATATAATTTCATTGCATAACTATTGACTTTCGTGCATGCATAGGGAATCACAAACCTTAACACCAATATTCTTACTAAAGCATAATTACTCATCAACATAACTCACATATCACATCATCATATCTCAAAACTATTACAAGGAATCAAGTTTATTTTGTTCAATGTTCTTCATGAAATTTTTTATTATATCCTTCTTGGATATCTATCACTTTGGGACTAATTTTCATGTGTTGCTTTTGATAAGCTCAAACAAATATAAGTGAAGATCATGAGCATAATATTTTTTTCTCTCAAATTAATTTAAGTGAAGCAAGAGAGAATTTATAAAAAAAATTACTAACTCCCAAATAAATCTAAGTGAAGCATGAGGGCATTTCTTCAAAAATAATAAAGCACACCGTGCTCAAAAAGATATAAGTGAAGCACTTAGAGCAATTCCATAGCTCATAAAGATTTAAGTGAAGCATAGAGAGCAATTCTAACAAGTCATGGCATAATTTTGGCTCTCTCAAATAGGTGTGTCCAGCAAGGATTCAAGACTTAAAACAAAAAGCAAAACAAGCAAAGACTCATATCATACAAGACGCTCCAAGCAAAACTCATAGTATGTGACGAATAAAAATATAGCTTCAAGTAAAATACCGATGGTCGTTAGAAGAAAGAGGGGATGCCACTCGGGCATCCCCAAGCTTAGTTGCTTGCTTCTCTTTGGATAATAGCTTGGGATGCCATGGGCAACCCCAAGCTTAGGCTCTTCTTACTCCTTATTCCTTCATCCATCCAAAACTTGAAAACTCCAATCACACAAAACTCAACAAAACCTTCGTGAGATCCGTTAGTATAAGAAAACAAATCACTACTATAAGTACTGTAGCAAACCAATTCATATTTTATTCTTGCATTAAATCTACTGTATTCCAACTTTTCTATGGAAAAAACTCTTCAAAGAAAATCATAGAATCATTAAAATAAGCAGACAACGCAAAGAAAACAAAATCTGTCTAAAACAGAACAGTCTGTAGCAATCTGAATATTTCGAATATTTCTGTAACTCCAAAAATTCTGAAAAATTAGGAAAACAGAGTAAATTTGTATATCAATATTGTGTAAAAAATTCAGAATTTTTCGTCTCTGTTGTGAATTTTCAAAAAAAAATTACTGGACGCAAAAATTTCTGTTTTCCAACAAGATCAAATCAACTATCACCCAAATCAATCCTAAAGGCTTTACTTGGCACAAACACTAATTAAAACACAAAAAACTCAATCATAACAGTAGCATTATTATGCTAACACTCAAGAACAGAAAGCAAAAGGCAAAAAAAATTATTCATTGGGTTGCCTACCAACAAGCGCTATCGTTTTACGCCCCTAGCTAGGCATAAAGCAAGGATCTAAGTATTGTCATCGGTTGTTTTGGCAACTTTTGTAAGGGTCTTCTCAAACCCAGGAGGCTCTTTGCGCTTCCCCAAATTCTCAGGAAAAGAAGCCATCTTCAGATCTAAAATATCCAATCGCTTGTTACAGAGGGTAATCAGGGTATTCATGCGATTGATACTGCCATTAAGATGTTTAAGGGGTTCGTTATATTTTTGCAATTCCACCATATGTTTATGCAAATCACCAATTTGTCCAACATTTGAACACCCTCTGTGGTGAAAGAAAACCCCTTCTTTTGAGGTGAAATCCCCAGAATTCCTTCTAAAATTTCATAAGCAGCATTAGCATCAAGCTCGATAAAAATTCCCTTTAGCGGCAAAATCTAAGAGTTGTCTATGATGCAAAGCCAATCCTATGTAAAAATTACGAAGCAAAATCTTTGCGTCCCCCTTTAAGGTGCAAACACGATAGGATTCCATTAGCCTATACCAAGCATCTTTCAAATTTTCTCCTTGTCTTTGCTTGAAGTATAAAACTTCAAAATCTGGTGACAAAGGAGGAGTAGTCATGCTAGCCATCATAACTAGAAAGCGAGAAAACGGATAGATCCGGCAAGAAAATGGCGAACGAAAAAGAGGGCGAATAAAACGGCAAATTTTTGTGACGTGGGGGAGAGGAAAATGAGAGGCAAATGGCAAATAATGTATTGATGATGTGTCCCCAGCAACGGCGCCAGAAATTCCTTTTGATGTCTGCTAGAACTACGTCGGTATTTCCCCAAAGAGGAAGGGATGATGCAGCACAGCGACGGTAGGTATTTCCCTCAGTGATGAGACCAAGGTTATTGAACCAGTAGGAGAACCACGCAACACTACGTGAACAGCACCTGCACACAAATAACAAATACTCGCAACCCGACGTATTAAAGGGGTTGTCAATCCCTTTCGGGCAATGGCGCCAGAATTGGCTAGTGGACGGGAGAAAGTTGTAATAGATTGTGATGCGGAGCATCCTACGGACATCACCATGTCAAGAGTCCGTTTGGCAAGTGACACGTGCGACATCTACTTCACATACACAAAGGTGAATCATCTCCTTTACACGTGCTCACTTGACCCCTTCGAGGATGGTATACTACTTGACACTCCACTCGTGTGCATGCATAGGTATTGTCGGAACACTACGGATGACGAGGAGGAGTGCGAGCGCAAGTGTACAACTACACCATCCGCGAGGGAAGCGTGGAAGCGAAGACGGAACAAGATGGAGCTGCGGAGTCTACAGCGGCCGGACGACCGACACCCCACCGGACGTCCGACACTCTACAGCGCCCGGACGATCGGCGTCCACCGGACATCTGACACACCTTCCACCCAGCCAGATGAAGACGCTACAATGCCCGGACGACCGATGAGACACCGGACGTTCGACGAGTCCCAACACCGGACGACCGACGCCGACCGGACGACCGGTCCCGCTACACCCGAGAAGAATCAGCGGACTTCCGACGCGCGCCAGACGTACTGACCATCCCGAGCCACCGGACGTCCGACCCCCACCGGTCGTCCGGTAACTGCCTGTGCGCAGCCGCGGGCCTTCGGCCTTGTATCCCTTCCCACTTACCCTTTCGCCCACTTAGACTATAAATACCCCCTACCTCCTCCTAGCTAGGGTTAGCAAAGTGATAGCTCATTTGTATGTGAGCTTTGCTCCTACCTTCCTCTACTCTTGAGAGAGAGAGAGACCACCACTCCCATGGAGTTCAAGACCTCCATGTGAGAAGATCCTGCGGGATATATCATCAAGACCCCTCACGGGAAGATCCGTCTAGGATATCATCAAGACCTCCTCATGGAGATGAACTTTACCTTGTATCTTTCCTTTTGTTGTTCATGTACCTTGTGGATCTTGTGTGTTTGATTGTCTAGAGGATGTGTGATTGGACTTGTTCTTGAGTGTTTCCCCTTGTGATTTCTCCCCGTTCCTTCCCGTGTTCTTCGTGTTCTTCGAGGGAATCCACTCCAATCATGAAAGATCGGCCTACACCGGGTTAGCCCCGTATCATATGGAATCAGAGCTTAGGTTTATCACGAATTTGGAGCCTCCCCTCTTTGTTTTCTAGCCTAATTTTGTTGTGTTCTTCCCCAATTTCGAAAATCCCCACAAAAAATAGCCCCAATTGTTTTTTTGCGATTTGTTGGTTTGATGATGTTTTTTTGATTTTGATCCATGGATTTGCTTGGTTTCAAGTGGATCTAGCATTTCCCCAAGTTTCCCCATCTTTCATCCATGAAATCTCGTCAATTTTGACCCCAATTTCCGCCCAAAATCGCGTCCCGAAACTCGCATCTCGCGTTGACCCAGACCCACCGGACGACCGCCACTTTACCGGACGTCCGGAGCCCCAGGAACCACCGGACGACCGGTACTTACCGGAAGACTGGAACCCCTAACCCGAGCTGAAATAGCAGATTTTCGAGCCCGACCGGACGTCCGACGACCGGACATCCGTCCATTTCCGGACGTCCAACACCTGTAGATATTGACTTCGGCTGATTTTTGTTTCGCCCATAACTAATTCATCCGAACTCCGATTTTGACGTTCTTTAGCTTGTTTTGAAGCTCTTGACATCCCCCTTCCCACAAAAATACCACCAACATCATTTGGCTCCATCAAATTTTTGGAATTTTGGCATCTTTGCCTAGAGCCCTCACCACATCATCCGCTATACCACCACCGACCTCCGCACCCTAACCCATTTTGTTCCATATAGCATTAGTGGTTGCTTGAGTAGTGATTCGAGTCTCCTAAGGTGTTTCGGCTACTTAGGGACGATTGCTTCTTCATCAACCACCACCATATCTTCCACATAACCTTGCCCACCATACATTTCCGCCACCCCAACTTAACCCAATTTTGTTTGAGCTTGTTTGAGTTGTGGCTTGTGTCTCCTAAGGTGTTTCGGCTACTTAGGGACGACAACTTCAACTTCGACTCGCATAACCCATCATTCCACTTCCGCATTGCCAAGTGCAAAACCACCATCGCTTTCCGCTACCACCATTTGACATTTGACATTTGAGATTTTGAGTTCACGGTTTTTACGTTTCCTAAGGTGTTTCGGCTAATTAGGAACGGTTCTACATCAAGAACACTGCCACTCATCATCGCAACGGACGGTAACCTCGACGACATAATTGTACATTCTCCTTGCAATTGCATTGATAACCCCTAGCCCATTTTGCGTCACTTGCCTATCGAGACTAGCCATTTGAGTATTGCCGGCAACGTTACTTGTGCACATTAGTGATCATCGATCTACACCTTCCATTGCATACATACCATATCATCTTGGTATCATCGTATCATCTCTTGTGCCACAAGTTCATTCCCGCATATACACAATTGCTATCTTGGTTTATGCATTTCGCATAGTGGCCATACGAAAAAAAAAGAATAAGCTTTTAAGCAAAGAGCAAAGAGCAAATAGCTTGTAAGCAATAGCCATAGCATCATACCACATTGCATAAGATTGTCATATCCGATCATCTTGGATCATCTTCAAAGAATCACCGGGAACCATACATACATAGTATACTTGGGATAGAAAGTTTATCCATTTTGCATCTTATAGGTTGTGCACAAGTGTCGTATCCGCCTATAGAGCAATCGTGCTAGCGTCTCTCTTGAGTTGTGCAACACGAGCGTTTTCCGTGGATTCCACATTTTGTGCTCACTCCTTGGTTTCACGACCCCATTTATCTATCCCTGTGTGTGTTTCCGTGTGCCACTTATTGCTATTGGTCTACTTGTTTCACTTGCGAATTTGTGAATCTCTTTCAACATTATTGACTCTTGCTAACATTTTGCATCAAAAAATTTGTGCCACTATCCTCACCGAGCTACTCCATAAGCTTTACTTGATAGGTGTGAGTGAACAAGTCCGGTACCAATTCCACTATTCTTTTATTTCACATTGAGTGAAACGGGATACATCCTCAACTTTGGGAAAAGGTAACTTGGTATTGTTTATCTCATTTCCTACTCACCTTTGCTCGAGTCTTGTGATGGATAGGCAAAGCACACCCCCTTCGGTCTACAACAACAACGACGAGTTCGATGCCATGAACAACTTGGATGCCAAGATGCAAGCTCAAATGGAGGAGATCAAAGCCCTCATCAAGTCCTACAAGTGATCCTCCTCATCTTCGAGAAGACACTCAAGAGAAAATGCCTCCGAGCTACCAACTCCGGCAAGATCACATCGGCATCGACACCACCACCGACAAGAACGTGAAGGTCAAGAGCTCAACACCAACAACCGCTCAACGACTTCACCATCTCCCTTGGCATCTTCGCCAAGCGACTTCAAGGCATCTTCGCCTACAGACATACGGCATGTTCGCCAACAAGCACCTCAAGACTACACTCAAGAGAAGCTCCCCAAACTCAAGTCCGCGACTTCCATGAGCTACTACGACCTCGACACCGACCACGAGATTCCTTTCTATGGGACTCTAGAACCCGAGGAGTATCTCGAGTGGGAGTGCTTGATGGACGACTACCTCAACCTACATCAAGTCCCTTCCGAAGATCAAGTGAAGTGCGCCGCAAGAAACTTCCACGACTACGCGTCGACATGGTGGCTTCACACACCTTCGGAGAGCTACGACATGAGTTGGCCCAAGACGAAGAAAGCTATGCGGCGAGAGTTCGTGCCTCCAACCTACACGGAACAACTTCTACGCCAATTGGAGAACACCACCCAAGGATCCAAGTCCATCGACGCATACTTCAAGGATATGAAGAATGCCTTGCGACGAGCCGGCATGGACGACCCCATTTCGATGAAGTTCTACTTCATGATGGGATTGAACAACGACATCTCCAAGACTATCTTCCTCGAGAACTACAAGTCCCTCGACGATAACTACATTGGTGCTCTCAAGGCGGAACAAGAACTCATGAAGGCCAAGGCTTCTCCACCCCAAGCACACTTCATGATGACCAAGCTCCACGGCAACGAGCATGAGGATAGTACCACCAAGATGTCCAAGCCCGACGAGCTCCAAGACGATGCTCCCAAGTTCGACTTCACCACCATCCCTCTTTGTGGCATTGATGATGCCGAGTCCTCCACGACTCTTTTTCAAGATGGTGCGGCAACGACTACGACTACGGAGACCATCAAGGACCAAGCTTTGGAGGCGAGCGACATGGTGATGAGCAAGGATGATGCTTCCATCTTAGGAGGCGAGAGTGATGATGTGCCATCTTCGGCCTTCATCCACGGCGACGGTGACGAGATGATCGAGGATGGGATTTTCCCTTCGGTCATGGAGGAGAGCGATGATGTGCCATCTTCGGCCTTCATCCATGGCGACGGCGATGAGACGGTTGAGCATGGGATTTTCCCTTCGACCACGGCGACGTATGATGACTTGAGTGACTTGTGCCACCATATTGAGAGTGAGAGTGACTTCACCACTAGCCCCATATATGACGAGTTGCCCCAATTCCCATGTGAGGAGAGCCACAACCCCCACCACTTGAGTGAGATGAGTGACTCCACCATATGTCACTTTGAGTGCACCTATTTTGAGGGAGTGAGTGAACCACCACATAGAGAGAGTGTGATAGTTGATAGGGCATGTGAGACCACTATGATTTCTAACGACTTAACCAATACCTCTATTGTGTCTTCTCGCTTGGTGCCAGGTCCCATATATGATGACGCGCCGATTCGCGATGACTACATCCTCCCTTTGGACAAGACGATGGCCATGGTGGAATATGATGCACCCCCCACATGGTTCCATCAAGATGAAGATGACCACCATTTGGTCTTTCCCACCCCACCTACACCACTTGAGTGGAATGAACAAGGTAACATAGGTGAAGGTGATGCTCTAGTCCCACTAGTGGACATTCTTGACATTGATTGCTTGCATGATGTTGATCAACCTATTACCATGCTTCATGCTAGTGCGACTTCCCTATGTGATGATTTATTGCCCATTTATGATGAGTATGATGATTCTCATGTCGAGTCTATTAGTTGTGATGCCATGTTACATAGGATTTCTTGTGATAATTCTTTAGGTCACATCATGTTTGACAATCCGCTTGACTTGTCATATGCTATGCATGAGATTAATCATATGTCAAATTTGCAATCTCATCGTAGTGACTATGCATATGCCATTAAAATGAACCCAATTTGCACATATGGCATAGATGACAAGCCCATGGTTATTGGCATTTGTTTTTCTTGTGATGATATTGATATGCTCCCTTTGCATCCTTTATCTCATATGCCATGCCATGACCACCTAGCTTCGGATATGCATTGTTTTGGATGTTGTCCATTTTCTCCATATGATGTTTCCAATATTACTCATGAGGAGACCCCCATAGTTTCCTCATACATTTTAGGAGATTTTGATCCATCCCATTCATTGCATGATTCCCATGATTATGTGCACAATATGCTCCCCATGAATCATAATGATATTGTTGTGCCATATACTTGCCCGCTCAATTTGTGTCCCCATCGTGTCATACACAATAACTATTCTTTCATGATGGATGACATGTTCTTATACCATGCATCAAATTTCTTTGAGCGATGCTTATCTTGTGCTAACTCACACATGCACATACACATCATGATGGATGATGTGTACATTTACCACACACACAATTTCTTTCGCTTGTCTATTTGTTGTGTAGGTACCCATGCTTACTTGTCAACCTCATAATCCCATGAGTTGACAAAATGAGCTCTAGAGAGCAACGATGATTTGGGATCCCATGGATTGTCTTTCCCACCGCTCTCTCCGCGCAAAGACTTCGCGCATTTCTTCTACATGGCCCTCACTTGGCTATGGGTTATTGTCCATTACATATTATATGCCCATCTTGCCATGTTCACTTTGCATGACATGCTTATTCATATGCCTTTACCATGCATTTGTGACCCATGCTTTGCATTACACATGATGATTGATTCTAGTACTTGTATGTGTATTTGCAAGCTTAGTGGAGATATTGCTTGTTATTGCAATGCTCCATTTGTGACCCATACCTATGATGATACTTTGACCATGATTTGCCTTCGTGCTTGTGATATGTCATGTGCATTGTCTATGCTTACTATTTGTTCACATGACATGATTGCCATGATTTCCTCTAGTGTGTTGCATCTTCGCTCCACTAGTTTGCACAACATGATTTCTATGCTTGATTATGTTGCATCACCAATGATTCATACTTGCTCACTTCATGCGGTTGATGACAACCATTACCATGCTTTGCACATGATTCATATTGCTTCTGGTCACATATCTCCATATGTTGCATCTCTCATGCTAGATGATTTGCCATGTATTGATAGCAACAATGATTATAGTCTTGCTAATGAGATTGCCCCCATAGCATTCTCACATATGTTTGGAGATTTTGACATATTTCTTGTGAAGCATGCTTGTCTTACCTCTTTGCACCATATACCTAGTGCCATGAATATAGCCATTGTTGCATCATATTATTCATGCACTTGTGCTTCTAATGGTTATGTGCAAGAGAAGAGAACCATCATGATGGATGATGTGTTTATCTACCATGCACATACGTTCTTTGTTTTGTTGTGTGCATGTGTAGGATACTTGGACTTTGTGTCGACTTCCACTTCACGTGAGTTGACCATTCGAGCTCTTGAGAGCGAGCCTCATACTTTCTACCACGACTCGCTTCTACACCACATTTGCTTGCGCTTCGGCATTGTGAAGAATGCACAAGGACACGCCTTCAAGGTGACATCTTTCTTGAGCATGGATATCGCGGATCATACTACTTGTGTTGCTTGCACCATGAGATTTATTGGCCATCTTGGACCACTTGATTGCGCACTTGTTAGAGATCTTGCTTTGACTTGCCATTTTCACATTTCCATGCATCATGATATATATGCCTTGTGTGTTGCATCCAATTCTTGGATTACTTGCTCCTATCACATGTTTGGTTGCAACAATATCATTTCCTCACATATGCCATGTCCCATTGATTGCCACATGATTGACTTGATTGCCTCACACATGATGAACACTTGCTCTTTCTATTGTGTTGAGTGCCACATGATTTTCACTACACCCTATGCACGTTATGCTTGGATTGTCTTGCACTTGACCCATCTGTTTAGACACTTCATTTTATTTGGTGTTGTGAATGATTCTTATGCCTACCATAGACCTTTCATTGAGCAATTTATGTATGCTTGCTATGAACTTGAGGTAGATGCTTATTCTCTTGTCACACATATTTGCACCACTACCTCACAATTGCATACTTGTCCCCATGATATCTTTGATTGTACTCAAATTATGTGCTTACATGCCTTGTCACAATCCTTTGTCACACCTTATGCTATGCTTGATGACGACACTTGTTGTGTTAATCCTTACTTGAATGCTTGGTTTTGCACTAACGCTAACCACATTTGTTTTTCGAAGTGTTTGTTCTCCTTGCTCCTTTTGAAGGAATCCCAAGACGGTGCGACATCGGAGAGTGCCCATTTCAAGCTTCAAGATGACGAGTACTTGGTGAACGTCCACTTCTACAAGGCGAAGCCATCTCTTTCCCATGGTGATTTGGTTTTTGATCCGAGGTCGGATCTTTCCCAAGGGGGGGGAGATGATGCGGAGCATCCTACGGACATCACCGTGTCAAGAGTCCGTTTGGCAAGTGACACGTGCGACATCTACTTCACATACACAAAGGTGAATCATCTCCTTTACACGTGCTCACTTGACCCCTTCGAGGATGGTATACTACTTGACACTCCACTCGTGTGCATGCATAGGTATTGTCGGAACACTACGGATGACGAGGAGGAGTGCGAGCGCAAGTGTACAACTACACCATCCGCGAGGGAAGCGTGGAAACGAAGACGGAAGAAGATGGAGCTGCGGAGTCTACAGCGGTCGGACGACCGACGCCCCACTGGACGTCCGACACTCTACAGCGCCCGGACGACCGGCGTCCACCGGACGTCTGACACACCTTCCACCCAGCCAGATGAAGACGCTACAGCGCCCGGACGACCAACGAGACACCGGACGTTCGACGAGTCCCAGCGCCGGACGACCGACGCCGACCGGTCGACCGGTCCCGCTACACCCGAGAAGAATCAGCGGACTTCCGACGCGCGCCGGACGTCCGGACCGTCCCGAGCCACCGGATGTCCGACCCCCACCGGTCGTCCGGTAACTGCCTGTGCGTAGCCGCGGGCCTTCGGCCTTGTATCCCTTCCCACTTACCCTTTCGCCCACTTAGACTATAAATACCCCCTACCTCCTCCTAGCTAGGGTTAGCAAAGTGATAGCTCATTTGTATGTGAGCTTTGCTCCTACCTTCCTCTACTCTTGAGAGAGAGAGAGAGACCACCACTCCCATGGAGTTCAAGACCTCCATGTGAGAAGATCCGGCGGGATATATCATCAAGACCCCTCACGGGAAGATCCGTCTAGGATATCATCAAGACCTCCTCATGGAGATGAACTTTACCTTGTATCTTTCCTTTTGTTGTTCATGTACCTTGTGGATCTTGTGTGTTTGATTGTCTAGTGGATGTGTGATTGGACTTGTTCTTGAGTGTTTCCCCTTGTGATTTCTCCCCGTTCTTCCCCGTGTTCTTTGTGTTCTTCGAGGGAATCCACTCCAATCGTGAAAGATCGGCCTACACCGGGTTAGCCCCGTATCAGATTGGATAAATAGATCTCGAATAAATGCAAAATAAAATAAAGTGTGGCAAGGTATTTTTGGGTTTTTGGAAATATAGATCTGAAAACAAAAGAAAATAAAAATAGATCGCAAAGGCAAATATATTAAAGAAGAGACCCGGGGCCGTAGGTTTCACTAGTGGCTTCTCTCGAGAAAAATAGCAAATGGTGGGAAAACAATTACTGTTGGGCAATTGATAGAACTTCAAATACTCATGACGATATCCAGGCAATGATCATTATATAGGCATCACGTCCAAGATTAGTAGACCGACTCCTGCCTGCATCTACTACTATTACTCCACACATCGACCGCTATCTAGCATGCATCTAGTGTATTAAGTTCATGGAAAAACGGAGTAATGCAATAAGAATGATGACATGATGTAGACAAGATCTATTTATGTAGAAATAGACCCCATCTTGTTATCCTTAATAGCAACGATACATACGTGTCGTTTCCCTTTCTGTCACTGGGATCAAGCACCGTAAGATCAAACCCATTACAAAGCACCTCTTCCCATTGCAAGATAAATAGATCAAGTTGGCCAAACAAAACCCAAATATCGGAGAAGAAATACGAGGCTATAAGCAATCATGCATATAAGAGATCAAAGAAGACTCAAATAACTTTCATGGATAAAAACATAGATCTGATCATAAACTCAAAGCTCATCGGATCCCAACAAACACACCGCAAAAAGAGTTACATCGTATGGATCTCCAAGAGACCATTGTATTGAGAATCAAACGAGAGAGAGAAAGCCATCTAGCTACTAACTACGGACCCGAAGGTCTACAAAGAACTACTCACGCATCATCGGAGAGGCACCAATGGACATGATGAACCCCTCCGAGATGGTGTCTAGATTGGATCTGGTGTTTCTGGAACTTGCGGTGGCTGGAATTGATTTTCGTCGACTCCCCTAGGGTTTCTGGAATATTGGGGTATTTATAGAGCAAAGAGGCAGTGCGGGAGGGCACCGAGGTGGGCACAACCCACCTGGGCGCGCCTGGGCCTCCAGGCACGCCCTGGTGGGTTGTGCTCCCCTCGGAGCACCCCCCCCAGGTGCTTCTCCGGCCCACTGGATGTCTTCTGGTCCAAAAAAATCCACAAAAAGTTTCGCTGCGTTTGGACTCCGTTTGGTATTGATTTCATGCTATGTAAAAAACATGCAGAAAACAGCAACTGGCACTGGGCACTATGTCAATAGGTTAGTACCAAAAAATGATATAAAATGACTATAAAATGATTGTAAAACATCCAAGAATGATAATATAACAGCATGGAACAATCAAAAATTATAGATACGTTGGAGACGCATCAGGGTGGTCAAGGGCTCGGCCACCCCCCTGGGGCAGATACGCCTCCCCGTCACCTTCGGCAAGCGCGACAACTACCACACCGAGCTCGTCGACTTCGACGTCGCCCACATCGGCCTCCCGTACAACGCCATCCTGGGGTATCCGGCCCTCGCCAAGTTCATGGTGGCAACGCACCCAGGCTACAACATCGTCAAGAAGCCTGGGAGCAGGGGCATCATCACCATGGCGGGAGACACCAAGGATGCGCTCCTAGCCCTCAAGCTCGCCTTCAAGGCCGCGGCGGCCTCGCGGCCAAGCACTGGGGATGCTCCGGAAGCCCCGGAGGCCGTGCCAGCAAAGAAGAAACAATTGTTCTCTAAAGACCAAGCCGAGACGAAGCAGGTGCCCATTGACGATGGAGGGTCAGGCCCCACCTTCACCATAGGCGCTGGCCTCCCCCGGATCAGGAGGAGGCATTAGTCAGCTACCTCCGTGCAAACAAGGATGTGTTTGCATGGGAGGAAACGGACTTGGTCGGTGTCCCGCGAGATGTGATCGAACACCACTTAATGGTGTGCCCCAGTGCACGCCCGGTGAAGCAGAAGGCACGGTGGCAGGCCCAAGAAAAGCAATTGTTCATCGTCCAGGAGGTCCGCAAGTTGCAAGAAGCTGGCGTCGTTCGGGAAGTGTGACACCCAGATTGGCTGGCTAACCCAGTCATCGTCCCCAAGAAGGGCGGGAAAGAGCGGATGTGTGTCGACTTCACAAGCCTTAACAAGGCTTGCCCTAAGGACCCGTTCCCTCTCTCGCGCATCGATCAGATCATGGACTCCATCGCCGAGTGCGATCTGTTGTGCTTTTTGGACACCTTCTCAGGCTACCACCAAATCAAGATGGTGGTGCAGGATGTCAAGAAGACGGCCTTCGTCTCCCCGTGCGATGTGTACTACTACACCTGCATGCCCTTCGGGTTGTGGAATGAAGGCGCAACTTTCCAGCGATTGATGCACATCGCTCTGGGCCAGTAGCTCTGGAGGAATGCCGAGGCGTACGTCAATGACATAGTGGTCAAATCGCGGGAGGCAAGGACACTTGTCGAAGACCTGGAGGAAACGTTCGCCAACCTGTGCAAGGTGAACCTGAGGCTCAACCTAGAGAAATGTGTGTTCGGTGTCCCGTCCGGCAAGCTGCTGGGCTTCCTGGTGTCATACAGAGGGATCGAGGCTAACCCCGAGAAGGTCAAGGCAATAGAAAGGATGAGCCCGCCGCAGACCCTCAAGGAGATGCAGAAGCTCGTGGGTTGCATAACCTCCTTGGGCGCTTCATCTCCAAGCTTGGCGAGCGCGCCCTCCCATTCTTCAAGCTGATGAAGAGGAAGGGCCCCTTTGAGTGGACTCCGGAAGCTGAGGCGGCTTTCCAAGACCTCAAGAGGTACCTCAGGAGCCCACCCATGATGGTGGCGCCCCGTCCTCTTGAGCCTCTAGTGCTCTACTTGGTCGCCACACCCCACTCGGCCAGTGTAGCACTCGTGGCGGTCAGGGAGGAAAGCACAGGCACGGGTGCGTGACGAGGCGTCCCGCGTAAGGTCGTGCCGTCGCCACCTCAGGATGGCACTCCTGAGGCCCCTGCCACTCTGCCGGGCAGCAAGGCTCCCGAGGCCCCCTCGTCCCAAGCAGAGCTGGACGTCGTCGATGCCTCGTCCCTCGTCGAGCACCCATTATACTTTGTCAGCGCGGTGCTACGCGATGCGCGCACGCATTACCCCATGCCGCAGAAACTCCTGCTCGCACTCCTCGTTGCCAACAGGAAGCTACGCCACTATGTCCATGGCCACCCCATCAAGGTCGTCTCCGCATACCCCCTGGAGAAGGTGCTCCGCAGCCCCAACGCTGCGGGGAGGGTTGCGGAGTGGAACATCGAGCTGCAGGCCTTTCAACTAGAATTCAACACCACCAGGGTCATCAAAGGCGCGGCCCTCGCTGACTTCGTAGCGGAATGGACGGATGCCCCCGACCGGGGGATGGGCGAAGGCCAATCCCTCGCGCCCGGCGATGAGGCGTCCGACGGTTGGGTCATGTACTTCGATGGAGCCTTCGCGTGGCAGGGCGCGGGGGCTGGAGCCGTACTCATCTCGCCGACCAAGGACAAGCTATACTACACTGTGCAGCTCTGCTTCCAGCATGGCAAGAAGGTCTCCAACAACATTGCGGAATACGAGGGCCTGATCACTGGCCTCAGGGCCGCGGCCGCCCTGGGGGTCAAGGGCCTCACCATCAAGGGTGACTCTCAGCTCCTCGTCAACTTCTCCAACAAGGAATACAAGCCCAGAGAAGAGCACATGGAGGCATACTTGGAAGAGGTACGCAAAATTGAAAAACGCTTCTTGGGCTTGGAATTGCAGCACGTCCCGCGGCACGAACAAGGAGGTGGATGACATCGCCAAGAGGGCATCCCGCCACGAGCCCCAGAAGCCTGGCGTCTTCGAGGAAAGGCTCTTCAAGCCGTCGGCAGCACCGCCCGCCGCGGGCCCAGCATGGCTTCGAGAGGAGCCGCCTCCGGCCCCTTCCTCGGGCGCCCCGGCCTGCGGTCCAACCTCAGGAGCCCACCTGCTCCTGGCGCTAGAACCTCAGGAAGACTGCTGGACCGAGGAGTTCAAGGCGTACCTGCTCCACGGCACTCTACCGGAGAAGGAGGAAGATGCAGAACGTGTGGCTCGCCAGGCCACCGCTTATTGCGTGCAGGATGGCGAGCTTTACCGAAGGTTCCCCAACGACGTCTCGCTGTGATGCATATCCAAGGAGCAAGGGTGCGAGTTGTTGGCCGACATCCACAGCGGAGATTGCGGACACCATTCTTCATCACGCACCCTCGTGGGCAAGGTGTTCCGCAGCGGGTTCTACTGGCCCACGGCGCTCAACGACGCCACTGAGCTGGTGCGGTCCTGTGAGGCCTGCCAGTTCCACGCCAAGCAGATTCACCAGCCCGTGCAAGGTCTCCAGAGCATCCCGCTCTCGTGGCCATTCGTGGTCTGGGGGCTGGATATTCCGGGCCCGTTCCCTCGGGCGGCCGGGGGATATCGCTACCTCTACGTCGCCATCGACAAGTTCACCAAGTGGGCGGAAGTGGAGCCCATGCGCACCATCCCCGTTGGCTCGGCCGTGAAGTTCATCAGGGGCGTCGTGAGCCGTTTCGGGTCCCCAACCATATCATTATCGACAATGGCTCCCAGTTCACAAGCAATCTCTTCAGGACATATTGTGCTAACCTTGGAACATAGATATGCTACGCTTCGGTGGCACACCCATAGAGCAATGGCCAGGCTGAACGCGCTAACGCGGAGGTCCTGAGGGGCCTCAAGATGAGGAGCTTCAAGAAGAAACTCGAGGCCTGTGGCAGGGGTTGGCTTGGTGAGCTTCAGTCCGTGTTGTGGTCCATCCGCACCACCGTGACTAAGCCCACCGGCGAGACCCCGTTCTTCCTCGTCTACGGGGGGGAGACGGTCCTCATGCACAAGGTCAAGCATCGCTCCCCGCGTGTCTTGGCGTTTGACGAGGCATGCCAGGACGACTCGCAGGGGACAGAACTCGTGCTCGGGGAGAGGCCCGTCGCCAAGCCTCGCTCCGTGCGGTGAGGTACCAGTAGGCGTTGCGGTGGTACCACTGCCACAGCGTCCGCTCCAGGACCCTTGAGGTGGGAGACCTCGTCCTGAGGCGGGTGCTCTCCAGGGAGGGGCTCCACAAACTCTCACCCATGTGGGAGCGCCCGTTCAGGGTCGCCCGCGTCTCCAGGCCTGGCACCGCGCGCCTAGAGACGCCGGACGGGGTCCCCATCTAGAATGCCTGGAACATCCGGCACCTCCGCAAGTTCTACCCATGACACTCTCACGTAATAATGAGTGGGGCTATACACGCCCCGCAGTCTCCCGAGTGCCACTCCTGGGCCTCACGGGGGATCCCACCCACGCCCAAGTGGAAGCCCCATGCTCCGCGCTGGCGGACGACATGGTCAATCAGCGACTATGCCCATGCCTAGTGGAAGCCCCATGCTCCGTGCTGGTGGGAAGACTAGAAGACTAGCATAGGTGCCAGACGCGGCTCTTCCTTTGCTTTTGCTCTTGTAACCCATTTGCTACTTCTTGGAATGAACATTCAGTTTTTGCATCTTTATTTGAAAAAGGGGGGAGTTTCCTTTTCTTTCTTCTTCCAGCAGTGTTTCCTCTCTTGAGTTTCATCTTTGAGAGGTGCGGCAGCCGCCGTGGCTCTCTCTATCGTGTCCCGTGAGGAGCTGGGCACGGTGTATACGCATGAACCAGCCTAGGTTGCGCTAGCAGCAGGCCTGTCATACATACACCTCGTCAAAATCCTCGCACGACACTCTTGAGCGAGCCATTGGCCACGTGGCCTCAGGACTGCTCGCCTCCTGGCCCTGCTGGGCATCGCGCCTCGATGTGCTAACGATTGCCGACCCTCGCTTGGGGGCTCCAGAGGCCTACGCAAGGCCTCTTCGCCGAGGAACCCTACGCAAATTGCCCCCCGGAGGCCTCACGGGGGCATGCCATTCAAGGCTCCGGAGCTCAATGAGGGGCCTCCCTAGGTCACTCTGGTACTCTAATTACACTGTCGCCAGGAGAAGCTCCGGAGGAGCGCGCCACCACGACGAAGAAACCCGCCAAGGGTCACTAGCACACCAAGCTATGTTTTTCTAATCACACCAAGCGGGAACTTCCAATTAATAGCAACATCAGTATTAGAACGCAATGGGAAATACTGACATAAAGGCTCAAGCGCCGTGGTTCATTACATGCCCCAGGGGGCTTTTTCATAAGTTATAATGCAGGAAACAAAAGAAGGAAAAACTGAAGAGGCGGCCTCTAGAGGACCGCTGCTCCTGAGGCCCGGCTTCACCGCTGCCCGCGCTCAGCCGGAGTGCTCCTCCTGCTTGACGAGGGCGTGATGACGAGGCGGCTCGGCGTCCACCAGAGCAGTGACGCGGCGGTGAGGCGGCATGCCGTCCTCTTTGGTCCGCGCACAGCGATGAGGCAGCTCGTCGTAATCGTCGTAGCTCGAGCCTTCCCCGGAGGAAGCGCCGCTGCTGGAGGAGCAGCGGCCATCGCCAAGGGCAAGTTCACCACGGAGCATGCCGTCGCCGCGTTGAACGTCGTTGTCGGAGGCGTGGTCGCTGCCATCGTCGTCGCCCTCCGGGCAGCACCCCAGGCAACTGCCGTCCTCCCCAAAGACCCTGACAAAGAGCGTTGCCGCTCCGTCGTACTTAAAATGTAGGGTGCGCCTCCCATCCAGACCGCAGGCATGGGCAAACGGCTGCCACCCGCTGGTCAAAAACACGTGCCCGATGGAGGAGACCTCCACCTCCACCCACGAAGACCCGTTGCAGCAGTCGTCCGGCTGCAGCCGCAGGCCAACAGGCCCCGCTGCCGGCAGCTCCTTCACGAAGAAGCTAGGAAGCAGAAGCCAGGTGCCCAGAGGGCCCTCCACTCGTACGACGAACTCACGTCCTGCGTCGCCCGAGTGGGCACGCGGGCGTGGTGGCCGGACGGCCGCGGCACGCCTTCCACCTTCGTCGTGGCTGCTAGGGCCACCGCAACCGCCTCTGCGGGGGAGGCCTCTCCCCCAGTTACTGGAGCTGACGTGGGCTGGCAGGGGTGGCCACCCGCGCCCCCGCGATGGCGCTGTTGATGTGGCCGCGCATTTGCGGGGACGGCCGCGTCCCCTCTTGGGTGGCGGCGAGCCCGGCCCCTCCTTTGGGGCCTTGCCTTTCTCTTCGGCCGAGAACCTCCTCGTTGGTGCCATGGTTGCTTCGGCGAGGTGATGGCATGGTGGAGACAGGAGAAGAGGAGACTGCAGGCGAAAGGATGAAGACGGGCTGGGGGCTCTGCCTCCCTCGCCCTCTTATAGGCGGTCGAAGGCTAATCGGCGCCCTTCCACGTTCCGAGCAGTGATGGCTTAGCGGCGTGCGCCAGACCTTTGTCAGCCTGGGCAGTTGCCGACGTGACATGGGGGAGCAGAGGCGTCCGTGTCCCGTCAAGCGCCACGCGTCAGCCTGGCCCGTAGGCGGTGGGGGCCCGCGGTGCTTCACCCTTGCCCCTCGGTTTTGCCTCGAAGCCAGCCCGGGGGCTACTGTCGGCATCCTGGGAACCAGGGTACCCAGACTTGCCTGCCTGCGGCCCATGGCGTGGCTCCCTCGACGGCCTGGTACGGCCCAGTGGCAAGACCTTCAAGACAAGACCCTCACGAGGGCCCCCCGGCCTCGCGAGGTGGACGGCACCAAGACCTCCAGAGGGAGCGGCCTCCCGAGGAGCGGAGATTTCTATGCAGGTACCCAGCCTCACGAGGCTGCGGTGACGTGAGCCATGACGACCAAGGCCAAGCGAGCGTTAGCGGGCATAGAGGATACAGTTTCCCTTTCGGTGCTAAGGGAGCAAGGACAGACATGGGTTCTCAAGGAATCCCCCAAAGGTTTCCATTCCGGTGTAACGAGACCAAGACCACGAGCTCGGCAGGACGGATGTCATCGCCGAGCCCACTGCTGCGTCATGACCAGAAGCATTGCAGGAGAAGACCACCTTTTGTCAGGATAGGATGTACCTCTTGTCCCCTTTCAAATTGGTTGTTGTGGAATCCCTTCCCGCCTAAGTTTTTGGGGAAGAGGACCAAGGCCACTATAAATATAGGTTAGCCACCACCGTAGAAGGGGTGGACCAATTCTCACCCCCAAGCCCTCACGAGGCAGCTCATCCACTGTACTAGTTCATCCTCAACCTCCTCGGGAGGCCAATCCGCCACAAAGCAGGAGTAGGGTTTTACACCACAAGGTGGCCCGAACCTGGGTAAACTGCCGTGTCCATCTTCTTCCCCGCTCGAGTGTGTATCCGGCGAGGCTAGGCTATAGGGTGACGACCTTGAGGCTTGAGAGGTTGAGATCTTCGCACACGCCCCAGAGCTCGAACCTTCTTGGGTCTGCGGAGCCCTGAATCTGATAGGAGCGACCTCCCGAGACTGCCTCCCGAAGGGCGGACATCTCTAGGCTCGCACCCCGACTCACGAGGCGCGTGGTGACGTGAGCCATGATGAACAGAGACAGGAGTGCGCCAGCGGGCGCAGCCAGAACACTTTCCTCTTTGGTGCTAGAGGGACAAGGACGTACGCGGGTTCCCGAGGAATCCCCCAAAGGTTGCCATTCCGGTGCAACGAGACCAAGACCACGGGCTCGGCAGGACGGAGGTCATCACCGAGCCCACCGGCGCGTCATGACCAGAAGCTTTGTAGGAGAAGACCACCTTTAGTCAGGATAGGGTGTACTCCTGTCCCCCTTCAAACTTGGCCGTTGTGGACTCCCTTCCCACCTAGAGCTTTGGGGGAAGAGGACCAGGCCAGTATAAATATAGGTTAGTCTCCACGGTAGAGAGGGGATGCATCGGATCCATTCATCCTCGAGCCCTCACGAGGCAGCTCATCCTTGTACTAGTTCATACTCATCCTCCTCGCGAGGCAATCTACCACAAAGCAGGAGTAGGGTCTTACACCGCAAGGTG
Organism: Thinopyrum elongatum; assembly: GCA_011799875.1. Taxonomy (NCBI): domain Eukaryota; kingdom Viridiplantae; phylum Streptophyta; class Magnoliopsida; order Poales; family Poaceae; genus Thinopyrum; species Thinopyrum elongatum. Next base: position 240,984,772 of record CM022299.1, on the reverse strand, counting down.
GCCCGAACCTGGGTAAATCATCGTGTCCATCTCTTCTTCCCTCTCGCTCGAGCACGCCGGAGCCAAGCCGTGAGGCGGTGAGCAGCAAGTTGTAGCCTAGCTGAGTTCTTCGCACACACCCCAGTGTTAGAACCTTGTTTGGGTCTACGTAGCCCCGATTCCGACATCCATGCGAGAGGGTAGACAGGAGCAAAGCTCTCAAGATCATATCATGTACTTTGCTAACCCTAACAAATGACCTAGGTACGAAATATATAGGTAGCTAGGGGAGGGGGACGAAGTGGAGGCCCAAACAGGAGGCTTTCGGTCAGGGGCCTCATGGGCCCATGTGCACGGGGTAAGTGAGGCCCGTGCGCACGGGGGTCCCGTGGGCACGGTACACTCCTGTGCGCACAGGGTGCTACAGCGGCGAGGGCCCGTGCGCACGGGATCTAGAGGCCGTGCGCACGGGGGTGCGCATCTTCACTTCCAGTAGCTTTCTGGGAGAACCGTGGGCACGGGGTCTGGGGAGGCCGTGCGCACAGGGTTGCCTGGGACTTGCTGTTTTCGACTCGATGAGCTTCTCCTTCTTCCTTGTGGCCTTGGGGTCCTTCTCCTTGGTCTTCGGGATGCTCCCTAACTGCTTGGTGGCGGTCACCCTCGTACCTAATGATGCACAATGTTCCATGGTGAGGTAGCAACCAAGTCCAATGGATATTCATGTCAATCTCGAAGAGGAGTGGGTTCACCTTAAGTCCGCTAGGTCCAATGGGACTGGAGGTGCTATAAAGGTGTACATGGAGATGACCGTAGGATGCTCCGCATCACATGGGCTTGTCATCTATGCCATATATGCAAATTGGGTTTATTTTAATTGCATATGCATAGTCACTACGATGAGATTGCAAAAAAGACATATGGTTGATCTCATGCATAGCATATGACAAGTCAAGTGGATTGTCAAACATGATGTGGTCGAGAGAATTATCATAAGAAATCCTATGCAACATGGCATCACAACTAATATACTCCACATGGCAATCATCAAACTCATCATAAATAGTTAAATCATCGCATGGGGACATCAGAGTAACATGAAGCATGTCAATAGGTGGATCAACATCATGCAAGCAATCAATGTCCACTAGTAGGACTAGAGCATCACCTTCACCTATGTTACCTTTTTCATTCCACACACATGTGGTGTAGGTGAGGTGGCATGAACCAACTCGTGGTCATCTTCACCTTGATGGAACCATGTGGGGGGTGCATCATATTCCACCATGGCCATCATCTTGTCCAAAGGAGGGACGAAGTTGTCGAGGATCAGGGCGTCGTCGTATATGGCACCTAGCACCAAACGAGAATACACAATAGAGGTAGAGGTTAAGTCGTTAGAGATCAAAATGGCCTCACAAGACCTATCAACTTCCTCTCTCGAGTCTTGTGGTGGCTCACTCACTCCCTCAAAGTAGGTGCACTCAAAGTCACATATGGTGGAGTCACTCATCTCACTCAAGTGTTGGGGGTTGTGGCTCTCCTCACATGGGAATTGGGGCAGCTCATCATATATGGGGCTAGTGGTGAACTCGCTCTCACTCTCAATATGGGTGCTCATGTCACTCAAGTCATCTCCAAACTCTGTCGTGGTCGAGGGGGAAATCCCATGCTCACCATCTCGTCACCGTCACCGTGGATGAAGGCCGAAGATGGCACATCATCACTCTCCTCCATGACCGAAGGGAAAATCCCATGCTCGATCATCTCACTATCGCCTCCAAAGATGGAAGCATCATCCTTGCTTGTCACCATGTTTCTCGCCTCCAAAGCATGTTCCTTGAGAGGCTCTGTAGTCGTAGTCGTAGTCGTCGCCGCGCCATCTTCAAAAAGAGTCGTGGTAGACTCGGCATCATCAATGCCACAAAGAGAAATGGCGGTGAAGTCAAACTTGGGAGTGTCGTCTTGGAGCTCGTTGGGCTTGGACATCTTGGTGGTACTATCCTCATGCTCGCCGTCTTGGAGCTTGGTCGCCGAGAAGTGTGCTTGGGGTGGAGAAGCCTTGGCCTTCATGAGTTCTTCTTGCGCCTTGAAAGCACCAATGTAGAGGTCATCGAGAGACTTGTAGTTCTCGAGGAAGATAGTATTGGAGATGTCGTTGTTCAATCCCATCATGAAGTGGAAGTTCATTCAAATTGGGTCGTCCATGCCGTCTCGTCGCATGGCTTTCTTCATCTCCTTGAAGTACTCGTCGAGGAACTTGGGTCCTTGTATGGTGTTCTCCAATTGGCGTAGAAGTTGTTCCATGTAGGTGGAAGCCAAAAAATCTCGTCGCAAAGCTTTCTTCGTCTTGGGCCAAACCATGTCTAGGCTCTTCAAACGTGTGTGAAGCCACCATGTCGACGCGTAGTCGTGGAAGTTTCTTGAGGCGCACTTCACTTGATCTTCGAAGGGAACTTGATGTAGCTTGGGTAGTCGTCCATCTTGCGCTCCCACTCGAGATACTCCTCAGGGTCTTGAGTTCCATAGAAAGGAATCTCGTGGTCGGTGTCGAGGTTGTAGTGGCTCGTGGAAGTCGTGGACTTGAGCTCCGGGAGCTTCTCTTGAGCATAAACTTGAGGTGCTTGTTGATACGTCCATTTTGCATCATGTTTTCCTACTGTTATTTATAGTGTTTTTATTCAATATAACACTTTTTGGAGTAATTTAATGCCTTTTCTCTCATAATATGCAAGGTTTACACAAAGAGGGAGAATACCGTCAGCTGGAATTCTGGACCTGAAAAAGCTACGTCAGAGATACCTATTCTGCACATCTCCAAATGAGATGAAATTTTACAGAGATTTATTTTGGAATATATTAAAAATATTGGAGAAAAGAAATACCGAAGGAGGCCACCCAGGTACCCACTAGGCACCAGGGCACGCCTACCCCCCAGGCGCGCCCTGGTGGGTAGTGGGCTCCCTGGCCCACCTCTGGTGCCCATCTTCTGGTACATAAGGCCATTTCCCCTAGAAAAAATAAGGGAGGACTTTCGGGATGAAGCGTCACCGTCTCGAGGCAGGACTTGGCCAGGAGCACTTTTGCTCTCCGGTGGAGCGTTTCCGCCGGGGATACTTCCCTCTGGGAGGGGGAAATCGAAGCCATCGGCATCACCAAAAACCCTCTCATCATGGGAGGGCCAATCTCCATCAACATCTTCAACAGCACCATCTCATCTCAAAACCCTAGTTCATCTCTTGTGTTCAATCTTTGTATCAAAACCTTAGATTGGTACCTGTGGTTGACCAGTAGTGTTGATTACATCTTGTAGTTGATGCTAGTCGGTTTATTTGGTGGAAGATTATATGTTCAGATCTATTATGATATTCAATACCCCTCTGATCTTGAGCATGAATATGTTGTGTGAGTAGTTATTTTTGTTCTTGAGGACATGGGAGAAGTCTTGTCATAAGTAATCATGTGAATTTGATATTCGTTTGATATTTTGATGATATGTATGTTGTGATTCCCTTAGTGGTGTTATGTTAACGTCGACTACATGACACTTCACCATCTTTGGACCTAAAGGAATGCATTGTGGAGTAGTTATTAGATGATGGGTTGCTAGAGTGACAGAAGCTTAAACCCTAGTTTATGTGCTATTCCGTAAGGGGCTGATTTGGATCCATATGTTTAATGCTATGGTTAGATTTTATCTTAATTCTTCTTTCGTAGTTGTGGATGCTTGCGAGAGGGGTTAATCATAAGTGGGAGGCTTGTTCAAGTAATAACAGCACCCAAGCACCGGTCCACCCACATATCAAATTATCAAAGTAGCGAACGCGAATCAAACCAACATGATGAAAGTGATTAGATGAAATTCCCGTGTGTCCTCAAGAACGCTTTGCTTACTATAAGAGACTGTTTGGGCTTGTCCTTTGCTCCAAAAAGGATTGGGATACCTGGCTGCACCTATTGTTACTATTGCTACTTATTACTTGTTACAAATTATCTTGCTATCAAACTACCTGTTACCAACAATTTCAGTGCTTGCAGAAATTACCTTGCTGAAAACCGCTTGTCATTTCCTTCTACTCCTTGTTGGGTTCGACACTCTTACTTATTGAAAGGACTACAATCGATCCCCTATACTTGTGGGTCATCACTTGTCGGCGAAGATGCCGCATATCCAAAGGCAAAGATGACTTGAAGTCGCTTGGCGGAGATGCCAAGATAGATGGTGAAGTCGTAGAGCGGTGGTTGGTGTTGAGCTCTTGACCTTCATGTTCTCGTCGTTGATGGTGTCGATGCTGATGTGACCTTGCGGGAAATGGTAGATCGGAAGCATGTGCACTTGAGCGTCTTCCCGAAGATGAGGAAGACCTCTTGCCGGTCTTGATGAGGGCTTTGAGATCCTCCATTTGAGCATCCATCTTGGCGTTGATGAAGTTTTTCATGGCATCAAACTCGTCATTGTTGTAGTAGACCGAAGTAGATGTGCTTTGCCTATCCATCACAAGACTCGAGCAAATGTGAGTAGGAAATGAGATAAAAATACCAAGATACCTTTTCCCAAAGTTGAGGATGTATCCCATGTCACTCAATGTGAAGTGAGAGAATAGTGGAATTGGTACCGGACTTGTTCACTCACACCTACAAATTAAAGCTTATCGAGTTGCTTGGTTAGGACAAGTGGCACAAAATTCAAGCAATTGTTAGTGAGGGTCAATAATGTTGAAAGAAATTCACAAATTCGCAAGTGAAACAAGTAGACCAATAGCAATGAGTGGCACACGGAAACACACACGAATAGATAAATGGGCTCATGCAACCAAGAAATTAGCACAAAATGTGGAATCCACGGAAAACGCTCTTTTTGCACAACACTAGAGAGACGCTAGCACAATTGCTCAATAGGCGAGATACGAAACTTGTGCACAACCTATGAGAGACAAAATGTATCGACTTTATATCCCAAGTATGTTATGTATGTATGGTTCCCGGTGTTGTACTCACAATGATCCAAGATGCTCAATGATGGCAATTTGTTATGCAATGCAGTATGATGCTATGGCTCTTGCTTACAAGCTCTTTGTTTTTCTCTTTGCTTAAAAGCTTTTCTTTATATGGCCACTTATGCGAAATGCTCAAACCAAGATAGCAATTATGTATATGCGGGAGCAATTTATGACACAATAGATGATACGATGGTATATGCACGCTATGATAGCTATGTGGAACAAGTATCACTAATGTGCACAGGTAGCTTTGTCCGAGAATACTCAAATGTCTAGTCTCGATATGAAAGTGACGCAAAATTGGCTTGGGGGTTATCAATGCAATGGCAAGGAGAAATGTACAATGATGTCGTCGAGTTTACCGTCCTTGCTTGCGGTGGTGGTGTCAATGGTGAAGTGGTCATTGTTGATGTCGAGTCTGTGGCGATGATGAGTAGTGGTGTTATTGATGTTGACCCGTTCCTAATTAGCAGAAACACCTTAGAAAGCGGAAAAACCGCGAACTCAAAATCTCAAATGGCAAATGTCAAATGGTGGTAGCGGAAATGCGGTGGTGGTTTAGGAGTTGGCAATGCGGAAGTGGAGGTGGTCGGTTATGTGAGTCAGAGTTGAAGTCACTATCCCTAAGTAGCGAAACACCTTAGGAGACACAAACCACAACTCAAACAACCACAAATGCTATATGGATCAAAATGGCTTAGGTTGCGGAAAGCTATGGTGGTTTTGCGGACGATATGGTGGAGGGCCTAGGCAAATATGCCAAAATTCGAAAAACTTGGTGGAGTCAAATGGTGTTGGAACCTATCTGATGGATGGGGGATGTCAATAGCTACTCAACAAGCTAAAGAACGCGAAAATCGGACTCCGGATGTGAAAGTTATGGTCAAAACGGTGAAACACTAGTGGCTGAAATTCCCAGGGGTCGCATGTCCGGGGGGAGCCCGGATATCCGGGGCTGTCAGTCTAGAAATCTGCTCATTTTTGCGCTCCAGGTGCCGAATGTCCGGCCGGGGACCCGGATGTCTGGCCCGACAAATCCAGATCTCGGTTTGGGGCTTGTAAACTCGATTTGTGGCAGAAATAGATGATTCCAAGAGCAAAATTAGGATGATTCCATGGATGGAAATGGAGAAAAGATGGGGAAAAGCTAGATCCACTTGAAACACGTCGAATTCATGGATCAAAATCAACAAAATCTCATCAAACCAACAAATTACAAAAAAAATTGTGGGGCTATTTTTGGTGGGGATTTTCGAAATTAAGACGAAATCAAACAAAATTAGGCTAGAAAACGAAGGGGAGGACTCCAATTTCGTGATCAACCTAAGCTCTAATCCAAGATGATGTAGGGTGGAGCCCTAATGGCCGATCTTTCAGGAATTGGAGGGGGATTCCTCGAAGAACACAGGGAAGAACGGGGAGAAATCACAAGAGGAACACTCAAGAACAAGTCCAATCACACATCCACTAGACAAACAAACACATGGATCCACAAGGTACATGAACAATCAAAGGGAAAGATACAAGGTAGAGTTCATCCCAAACCCAAGAGGAGATGAGGTTTTGATGATCTAGATAGATCCTTCCCACGATGGGGGTCTTGAATCCCTCGGGATCTTCTCACATGGAGGTCTTGAACTCCATGGGAGTGTCTCTCTCTCTCTCTCTCTCTCTCTCTCTCTCTCTCTCTCTCTCAAGAGAAGTAGTGGTAGGAGCAAGGCCCAACTAGATGAGCCAACACTTTGCTAACCCTAGAATGGAGGAGGGGATGTCTATATATAGTCTAAGCCACGAAGTGGTAGGTGGGAAGGAAAGATACATGGGCCTCGGCCCTGTCCATGCGTGCACGTAGGTGCCGGATGTCCAGGTTGGGAGCCATATGCCCGGCCTCTCATGAGGCGACGGACGTCTGCGGCTGGGGCCGGATGTCCGGCCCGATGGTGGCCAAACTTCGGGTGGCCTCGGGTGTCCTTCGTCGGATATCCGGGGGAAGGCCGGATATTCGGGCGTTGCTGAGGCACCGGATGTCTGGCCGCTGTAGCTTCAGCAGCATCGTCTTCTTCTGTCGTTGCTTCCATGCTTCCCTCACGGATGGTGTAGTTGTTCCTTGACACTTGCACTCCTCCTTAACGTCCGTGAAGCTCCGACAATACCTACGCATGCACACGGGAGGAATGTCAAGTAGTATACCATCCTCGAAGGGGTCAAGTGAACACGTGTAAAGGAGATGATTCACCTTTATGTATGTGAAGTAGATGTCGCATGTGTCACTTTCCAAATGGACTCCTGGTATGGTGATGTCTGTAGGATGCTCTGCATGACATTTGTTGTTTGGCGAAATCTTCCTGCTTCCAGCATAGCTGCCAAGGCCGCCTAGTTCTCGAAACCTTTTCTTATGGCTCGGGTGGCGGCGGTGGATCCATTGTTGAAGCGGTTGGACTCCTCGGCCTATAGCCACGTCCATATGTTGATGATGGTAAGCTTGTAGTTGCGAATAATGCTAGCAAAATACTCCCCAGCTTGCGATTATTACGAGAAGTCATAATAATGATAGGATGATAAACATTGTCCTTCACAAACAGACTTTCATATCATCAAAAACTCGTCAAAGAGAGCTATTAGCAATGATCATCCTCAAGGCAGATAGAGACACAGTGTGAACAAAATCATTTGTCCATGCAATCGACTGGCAAGATGAACCGAGCAGACTATCGACGGTCCAGGAAAAAGGGCAACCAGCGTCAACGTGAAGCATACATGCCAACTGACAGGCAACAAATGGAAAAACTGGGAGAGATGGCAGATCACGCCATTTGGGCAGCCGTAGGGGCCAAACGATAGGCAGCACAACACGTGATCCGTTTAGCCGCTTGCGGCTAGCTATGCGCTGGTGTTCATTACATTGCTTGGTGTGCCGAATAACGAGTGTTGAATAAGTGATGGATGAGAGCATACATGCTTGTTCGGGGCGTGCTTCTAAGGGTATTGCGTTCGTTGTGTACGACGATGTGCCCGTTGGTCTTTAGGTTGGTTTCTCGTCGATACGTCGTTGGCAATTAATTAGTTTTTGTGTGACGGCCATGAAGTCGTTGCCCATTCCATCGCACGCCAGGGGCCACGTCTAAGCGATGCTTACGGTGCTATGTGGCAGCTTGTGCACGTGTTTTTGCCTGGCATGGTACACAGAGAGTGATGCCAGAGAGAACAAAGGTCTCTAGTCGTGCACATGCTAACGGGGAAGAGGCTAACGGGGAAGAGTGGATTATGGGCGTGTTTGGATCAAGTCCTCGATGAAAAATGCCTGGCCTGGAACCTGCCTGAGGACTGCCTGGACTGTGTTTGTTTCATGTCCTGGAGAAACAGATGCTGGCCTGGCCTGGTTCAGGTGGACCTTGATTAGCCTGAGTTGTTTGTCCAGGCAGGCAGGCACCTTGCTTAGCCTGGGCGAGGCATCTGAAACGGCTGGATCCTATTCGGCGCCCTCTGCGCCCGATACAGTACAATCCGCAAATGGGCGCATACCCCCCTGCTCCGCTGGGCCGGCCCATCTAGATTTTCCCCCCTGTGTTAATCACACCGCAAAAATATACGCTAGTACTTGGAGTCGAACCGCGTACCTCCTGCTTAATAGCAAGCTACAGTAACCACCGCGCCATCCCCAACTGCGTGCTAACTTTCATATTTTTCTGTCTTTTCTTCTTTTCTTGTTTCTTCTGTTTGTGTTTTTCTGTTTTCATTTTTCTATTTTCTATTTTCTTTTTCCTCTTTTTCTTTTTCTTCTTCCTAGGTTCCATGAACTTTTTTCAAATCCATGACCTTCTTATTTAAAATTGTTGAATTTTTTATCAAATTCGATGAACTTTTTTCCAAATTCGATGAACTATTTTCAAATTAGGTGAACTTTTTTTGAACGGGGTGAACTTTTTTTTCGATTTTGATGAGCTTTTTTCAGAATTCGATGAACTTTTCCTGAATTCGATGAACTTTTTTTGAATTTGGTGAACTTTTTTTTGAATTCGGTGATTTTTTTTAAAATTCAATGAACTTTTTTGAATGAGGTGAACATTTTTCGAATTCGGTGAACTTTTTTTCAAATTAAATGAACTTTTTTCATATTCGATGAACTTTTTAAAAAATTCAATGAACTTTTTTAAAATTGATGATGAACTTTCTTTCAATTTGATGAACTTTATCAATTTTGTAGATTGTTGTTTTTAAATCCATGAACATTTTTTTTCAATTTCAATGAACTTTTCAAAATTGATGAATTTTTTTCAAATTCGATCATTTAAAAAAAACTATGAACTTTTTTGCAAATTTGATGAACACTTTTTGAAAATCGGTGAACTTTTTTCAAGTTCGTCAACGTTTCTTCAAAAATGATGAATGTTTTCAAAATCCATAAATGTTTTCTTATCACGATTTGTTTTGCAGAAAAATTAAGTGGTTATGTGCAACAAATACGGCGCGATAGTGTTATTAGGTGTTTCAGGCCGTCCGAAATCATTGATGGCCTGTAGGTGCAGTGGTTAGGGAGCACGGACGTGGAGTGAACGTCCTGAGTTCGAATCCTGTAACAGCCATTTTTTGGGGATTTTTCCCCGCGAGTTTTGCTGGTCAACACGTTTAGTGGGCCGGCCCAACTAGCAGGGCGCGTGGGCGCCGGATCTCCTAGCCGGCGCTTAAGGCGCCGACTAGGAGCTCTCTCTGAAACGGGTAGCCTGGCGCTCAAACTCAGCTGCCTGGGCGTCAATTCCAAGGCTAATCAGCCGTTGCATGTTCATTTGTCACTTTATGGCCCATTTAAAAATTCACCAGGCCAGGCTATGAACCAAACACAACGAGTCCAGGCTAGCGGCTAGGCACGAAAACAGAGAGCAACTAGTTAACAAGCGCTCCTTTGGGAGCCTCGCAACGATCAGCACCACTTGACGCGCTCTCAGCCATTTGCCACGTGTCGCGCTCTGGGCGCTTCCTTCGGATTTTATTTTTTATTTTTTCGCACGCGTTTTTGGCTTTTTAAACGGTTTTTTTCCGGGTTTTTTCGACGTTTTGGTTTTCCACCGGTCTTCCTTAGCTTTTCGACAAAAAAAATTGAAAAAAAAATTTTGCACGAAAAAACGCGTTTTTTTTTTCTTTCGCGAGTCACGGTTTTGCTTCCACGAGAGGCACGGTTTTGCTTTCGCGAGAGTCACGGCCGTGCCTCTCGGAAATGGAAAAAAACGTGTTTTCTCTGTTTGTTTCTTCTGCGAGAGTCATGGTTTTGCTTCCGCGAGAGGCACGGGTGTGCTTTCGCGAGAGTCACGGCCGTGCCTCTCGGAAACGAAAAAAAACGTATTTTCTGTTTTTTTTCCTTTCGCGAGAGTCACGGTTTTGCTTCCGCGAGAGACACGGTTGTGCTTTAGCGAGAGTCACGGCCGTGCCTCTCAGAAACGAAAAAAAAACGCGTTTTCTGTTTTTTTTCTTTCGCGAGAGTCACGGTTTTGCTTCCGCGAGAGGCACGGTTGTGCTTTCACGAGAGTCACGGTCGTGCCTTTCGGAAACGGAAAAAAACGTGTTTTCTCTTTTTTTTTCTTTCACGAGAGTCACAGTTTTGCTTCCGCGAGAGGCACGGTTGTGCTTTCGCGAGAGTCACGGACGTGCCTCCTCGGAAACGAAAAAAAAATGCGTTTTCTCTTTTTTTTTCTTTCGCGAGAGTCACGGTTTTGTTTCCGCGAGAGGCACGGTTGTGATTTCGTGAGAGGCACGGGCGTGCCTCTTTCGAAAAGGGAAAAAATCCGTGCTCCCGGTTCGGTTTTTTCGTCCGGTTTTTTTCGTGAAAAAAAATTTCGTCAAAACTTATCAACATGGGATCTAGTTTTGAAGATCTCGACGCGAGGAATCCAACGGTGAAAGCGGTTCGAAATTTGGAAGCACGGTTTGAGAGATAAAACGTTTTGAATAAACGAATCTACGAAAAAAGGGAAAACTACCAGGTTACGACAAGTGACGCGCTACATGTGCGTCATTTATCACAACCAGGGGAGTTGAAGTGATCTTTGCAACGAGTACTCCTCGACTAGTGATTTCGATGAAAACACCACCGTATCTAGCAGCTCCCAGGCTTGAAATTTTTCCAGGCATAACGCCCAGGCCACCGTCCAAACACACCCTATATTTTCCCTATGGGCTTGGCACCATCCGGCTCCGAAGGCTACGTGAGGCCACGTGGATTGTTGTAGTGAACCTAACATTTGAACTAATGATTTTGGGTCCAAGCGATGTCGTGTTGTTGGTCGAGCGGGTGTTTTTGCCCGGCGGAGTACACAGAGGGGGCTGCCAGATAGGACAGAGGTCTTTGGCCGGGCATATGCTAGCGTGGTTGAGTAGATTATATCCCCCGTGAGAGCTTGGTACCAGCCGACTCCGAAGGCTGCGCGCTTTGTTGTAGTGAAACCAACGTTTGAACCGATGATACTGGGTCACAGTGGTGTCGTGTCGCTGACAGATCATGCGAGCCTATTTGGGGGTTACCATTGGTCAGAACGGTCGCGTTCACCATTGGATCTGCGTATAAGGGACATCCGCATAAATGCCAACAGGAATTGCAGTAGTTTTATCAGCCATTTATAAAGATATCTCAACTTATTCATGTCAAGTTTTTTATAAAGGGAGAATGGCATAACACTAGCACATGCTCCTAAATCATAGAACGCAGTTTAGCATAGTTGTTCTTAACTGAACAAGGTATAGTAGGTATCCCTGGATTTCCTAATTTTTCAAGTATTTTTTCTTTGAAAGAATAATTAGCAAGCATAGTGGATACCTCAGCTTCGGATATTTTTCTTTTATTGGTAACAATATCCTTATATACTTTTTTGAAACATATATCCTTCATATACTTAGTATAAAGAGGCATCTTAATAGCATCAGTCAAAGGAACACGAAGAAATAGAGGTCTAAGCAATTCAACAAATTGATTAAATGCCTCTTCATCTCTAGATTTTAGTGTCTTACTAGGAAAAGACATAGGTTTTTGTACCCATGGTTCTCTCTCTACCATGTTCCCTAGCAACATAATCTCTTTTATCATATCTTTTATTCCTAGGAGGTGGATCATATAGGTCAACTTGAGGTTCTACTTCTACCTCCTTTTCAGGTCTATTATCATCATTAGGTGGAGCATCATTGTCAATATTATTATTATCATTATCCTGACTAGGTTCATGCTCTTCACCATCTTGGGTTTCAGCATAAGAGAAAGATGTACTACACTGCATAATTTGGTGGAGAATGTCACTGTGCATCAAGCAATTCATGCATTCAAGCAAGGTGTCAAGTATCGTGATTTGAATATAAAGCTTGGTCACTTGGATATTTTTACCCTAAGCCGATTGATGGAGATTGCTAACCGCTATGCGAATGGCGAAGAGGAAGATCTAATCATGAGAGGCAAGGAGCGTGTTGAGCCATCTCAGCGGAGAAACAATAATCACTCGGGTCAGAATAAGAATAAGCGTAAGTTGGATGTCAGTGACGGTGTCAGTGGCACCTAGCTTGTGGCGATGGCCAACGAGACTAGAAGGAGTGGACGCCTGATGTCTCAAATGTATTTATAATTTTTGAAGTTTTTATGCTATATTCACATCCTTTTTCTTTGGACTAACACATTTATCTAGTGTCAAACGCCAGTTCCTGTTTTCCAGTGTTTTTGTTTTTCAGGCCAAAAATTCCAGAGCAAAAGAACATTTTATCAAAATTCTTTTAGACCCAAAGACTCCACCAGCCATAAGATGGACCCCGGGGGACGCACCACCAGGTGCCCTCGCGCCTCGTGGTCGTGTGGTGGGGCAACGTGGACGCTCAATAAGTCGATTGAGGCTCTCCTTCCGCCTCAAGAACGATCCTAAAATGTAAAAAAAAATCCTTTGGAATTTCAGCCTAATTGGAGTTATGGATCTTGAGCTATTTAGAAACGGTGATCTGCGTCAAAAAAGTAGCGAAAACCGGGTCTATAGAACAGAGAGATCCAATCTCGGAGTGAGCCTTCTCTCATGGTGATGTATGAGTAGTTCATCCTTAAGGCTAAGGCTATGTACTAGGTTTGATTCCGGTTTATGCGATTTCGGGCGTCCAGACCGGTCCAGATAAATTTGATCCAATCCAGACATTTCGGGACAATTTGATACACCACGGTTTGAGACATTAAGGACGATTTGATGAACCGCGATGGAGTTGTCTTTGCAGAGATAAGGTGAGACACGTGGGTCTCCACAAGTTGTGAAGAAGCCGATAGGTTTCCCTCCGTTTCCTCAAAAAAGTAGCTAGACTTGATTTTGCAACATTTGGTGATTTTTTTCTTCCGGTAATGCTATTCAGCTCACGTTTGCTTGGAGAAGATGGCAAATCAAACATTTTTACCGCAATTTATATTGTTGCAAGGATGACAACTTTAGTTTGCAATCATGAAAAATCCTGGCAAAAAAAAAAGAACGGAAGTGATTTTGCCATATTCGCTAAAGTTGCCATGCTCGACAAACATAAATTGCCAGGCAAATCATTTGCAGTTGCCATGCTTCCCAGCTGACATTCGCCGGATAAGAGGGTCCTTTTATTTTGGAGTTTGCATATTACATATACTTGGTTCAGACTTTTAAGTATAGACGAGCCTTTAAGTGAAAATGTTAAGACTTTTTTGTTTAAAAGGACAGAAAAACGCGAGAGATTTGACAAGCAAAGGCATCAATAAGTTACAGATAAAGGACTATCATACTTGACTCGCAAGAAGCGAGCTGCTGTTGGTTCAAGAACCCTCTACTCACTAGCTTCACAAATCCTTTTCCCAAGTTCTACTTACAATGTTGGCTAGTCCCCGCATAATAAAATAAAAATGCAGCCTAAACGACCCAAATTGCCTAAAATTAACCAAATTTTTGTAATGCAAGGATGCTCACTGTGAATAATAAGGTGAGAGTTTGCGGAAGCTACAATGGTGGTTGGCTGTAACTGATCACAGCACTTTCACACCACTCGGTCGTTTACCTTCCATGGCATCCTTCTTGTCGCGGCAATCAGAACAAAGGAAAGGGCCTTCCCATGGCTTAGAGCTGGAAGAGAATACTGAACCTACATGAACTGATGTACCTTCACTTGGTTCAAGATCTGCCTGGCAGATGGCACATGTAAACAAGCTTGACGATGTTCTCCCACTACATGAGTCATTACCCAACCTGTCCAGTGTAGTACATCAACTTACCATTCTTTTATAATGGCATTCCACTTGACAAATGCAAGTACATTCGGGTCATCATCTTCTATAACCAATGAGTAAAACAAAGAAAGTTCAAACAAAAATGAGTAAAACAAAGAAAGTTCAAACAAAAATGAGTAAAACAAAGCACTGAGTTGAACAGAAATGGGAAAAAGGCTCCCTCCCTCCCTCTCTCCCTCTCTCTCTCTCTCTCTCTCTACCATCACCAGTGTGGCAGTGTAGTGTACACGATGCCGAATCCAAAGCCGACCCATCCCCAAGCGGCGGATGCACACCTCACCTCTCTCCCTCCCCCCTCCCTCCCTCCCTCACCTCTCTCCCTCCCTCTCTCTCTACCATCACCAGTGTGGCAGTGTACACGACGATGCCGAATCCAAAGCCGACCCATCCCCAAGCGGCGGATGCACACCTCCCTCCCTCCCTCCCTCCCTCCCTCCCTCTCTACCATCACCAGTGTGGCAGTGTAGTGTACACGATGCCGAATCCAAAGCCGACCCATCCCCAAGCGGCGGATGCACACCTCACCTCCAAGGCCCCCGTCCCCAAGCTGCTATTGCCAGCGTCCAGCACAAAGCAGTGGATGCACACATCACCGCCAAGAACAGAAATGGGAAAAAGGCTCTCTCCCTCTCTCTACCATCACCAGTGTGGCAGTGTAGTGTACACGATGCCGAATCCAAAGCCGACCCATCCCCAAGCGGCGGATGCACACCTCACGTCCAAGGCCCCCGTCCCCAAGCTGCTATTGCCAGCGTCCAGCACAAAGCAGTGGATGCACACATCACCGCCAAGGCCCTCTGCCCACAACCGGCCATCGCCAGTGTCCAGCCATCAAGCGCCGTTCGCCAACTCGGTCCATCTCCATCCACATCAGCCACAAGTTCCTGTTCGAGCCCCCGAGGGACGTCAGCCAGCGCCCTCCATCCCTACCTCTCATTGATTATATTTGCAATTCAATATGCAAATTAGCTTGAGTTAAGCTGACTGATTGTTCCTAAATCCGGAACTAAAGTTTTTTCTGACACCTGAGCTGAAGTTGGTCCTGCTAACAGAAACTTCAACTTATTACAGGAACAGTTTAGCTTATTGTACTTTCAAGTCACTACTGCTTTCATGTTCATGACATTTTCTGGTTCAAATGAACTGAAGTTCGCCCTGCTAACAGAAACTTCAATTTGTTACAACAGAAATTGTAACAATAGTTTAGCTTATTATACTGTCAAGTTACTACTGTTTTTATGGTCATGACATTTTCTGGTTCAAATAGTTCAGGAGTGACTTGCATTTAATTACAAGTTGTGTGAGCCTGCTTGCACTTGCAGTTGATCGATGCCAATTCAATTGTTCTCGGGATAGATAAAAATCAGTTATTGTGTCATTTATAATCTCCTAACAAATGCTAAGATTGATTACCCACCAAAATTCTTAGCACGTACATACCTGCTGTGTATTCTATCAAGAACTGAAGCCGATAAATAAATTCCTAGCATGTACGTACGTGATGTGTATGCTCTCAGGAACTGAGCCCACAGAAATGACGTCGGAAGAGTACATGTTCATGGGGAAGTTTGCGCAAGGACCTGGTGCTGCTGGCTACACTGGTCATCAGTGCCACCTACGTCAGGTGATCCTACACCGCTGATATGCCTTCTTCTACTGCAACACCACAGAATTCCTAGCGTTGCTGGGCTCACCGTGCTCCACTCCGCCACGGTGCTCGACCTGCCCGCTATGTGACTGATACGACACATCGGCCTGTTGGTGCTAATCCAATCGTTGATGAGAAGGTTCGTGGTGCACCGCCGGCGAAGACGCAAGGCATGGCGGACAAGCGACGAGGGCGAGGTCCGTCTCCCTGCCGCAGCCAGGTAACGATGGAGCATGGGGGCAATCGTGCGTCTAGGGCAAATATTTCTTACCAGGTCTGCAATGGGCGGTTTTCATGGGTGGTGGGGCAGTTTTCAAGCAGAAAACCGGGTGGGATAGGGAATTAAAACCTCTGTAGAGGGGGGCGGACGAAGGGAGAGAAGTAAAAGCCATCGAGCGAAACGCAGGAGTGAAACACTGAATGCTATGTCTTTTTTAAGTAGTAAAGGGAACATATGATTACAGTAATTTGATGCATAATTTGCTAATTAAAAATAGGGCTACTAGCAGGTTAATGATCAGGATGGTCCTTTGGGAAGTAAAATCATGATTTTACTATGTAAAGCAAGTTCAGGCATAATCGAATTGTTCAGGACAACGACAAACTTCCAACATTCAATAGATTTAACCACATATGGCAAAAACAAAAACACAATCTGGAACACTGGAAAGAAATAACAAGCTTGTTTACATGTGGGCCTTCAGTTTAAACCAAAAAATCAGTTTTTTACCAAGTTCTGTTCGTGAAAAGGGGAAACCGGAATTTGCACTCAAATTCCGGAAACTAAGAATTCAGTTAACTGTCAGTTTTGTTTGGTTTTCGATTAACACCAATTTGGATGCACATGCACAGGAGGCAATTTCAACCATTTTGACAGAGATTTAACAAAATTATGACAGCATAACACCACAAACAGTAGTGTTCAGCGTGACATAGTTTATCCATCCATGAGTATAAACATAAAGCTCTCCGACGTTGACAAACATAGACTTCAACACTTCAGTCTTACAAAAAGTAGTGGAACAGCCAACAAACAAGCAGGTTCCTGCGGAGCACTGCAGCAGCAGGCGAAGAGCAGGAAACAACGCTCCTACTGCTAGCGTGTAACTAACATTACACATGCAGGCACCAGCACGTTTAAGTACTAGAAAGATCGGGCGTGCTGCTGTTCGGCTATGCGGGAAGTCAAGGCTGATGTGGGATTGGGAAAGCAGGTCTTGGGCAGTTGGGGCCTTCAGATTTAGCATAAGAATCAATGGATTATCCCTGCGTACAGGTTTATTCAGTTTTTTCGGTTAACAGAGGCTAAAAAACAAAATTACCTATATTAAAGGCCCACTTGGATGGCCGTATTCTGGCTCAGCCCGAGTAGGTCTAATTTCACTGGTTTTATTGGTGCACTGTATTTGACAAGCGTAACTTCATAAAGGTGAACATGTTTACGGGGTTGTCGAAGCGAGGACTAATTCGGTTGATCAATACTGGAACCTAAATTTTTAGCTCTCAATGGGGAAAAAATAGGAATTCAGTTTTAGTCCGGTGTTTGTTTCTCGGATTTTTATGCCCACCAGCTACTGGTTCTACAAAGCTCGCAAGTCCAATTCAGAAGTCTGATTACATCTGACAAAGATATTGCACAGGCTCTAAAGCATGATGCACAATGTGAACAGTCACACGCCCAAACCACATATGCATCAAGGCGCAAGCTTTACGTTTACTCAGGAAAAGAAATTGGAGTGGCCAGTGATCCAGCCAGTAAAATTTGGCCATGGGAATACAATGTGGCTGGTTGGTGGTTACCATGCTAGATTTGTGTTTAGGACTCAGAATGACCAAAATTTGTGTGTGTTTTTCATGGTTCACAACGAATCTTATTACTTACAGCCTTCAGCACGGAAGTACTGAAAATACACATATCAACTTCAAATTAAAGACAGTGAAACAAATATGAGCAAGAGTACAACTAACCTCTCTGATAGTATCGCCGAACCTTCTTCAAATATCTCTTCAACCATACCCACTGAAGAAAGCTGCTTAGTCAATTTATTGGGCTGGTCCTTTGCTTTTTTCCTAAAAATCAGAGACTTCAACTTATTCATCTTTTTCGGTGGAGATAGAGGGCGTATCGTTTGATCAGGTGGGATTATGTCAACAACGACACATGTCGTGTCATCTTTTAGGCCCCTTGTCTTGAGTGCCTCCTAAATAATTATTTCACACATTTAATTGATCAGAAGAGCATGTCTGGTTATGCAAGAAAAATAATTTGTGACCATTAGAAGCATCACCAATGGTAACACAACACCTTGCAAACTATGAAGTCACGCTAAATGTTTTACCTTAACTACTTGCTTGGCAGCGAGTTCAGCAGGCAACCCTCTGCAACACTTTGCAGCTGCATCTGAAGACAATGCATCCCAAATGCCGTCTGAAGCAATAATAAGCCTCCCACCAGTATTTGACAACTATGGAAAATGAACAACACATCAAGCAGAAAGCATTCCCGGCTAGCAATGGCAGATAAGTATAGGCATGGAATTTTTACAGCAAGTTATGGGTTTATATATACAGAATTATAATATTCTGAAGAGGAGAAGTTGGAGCAATTCATGACATGTCATAGAAGTACCTTCACTTGCTTGACGTAAGGAACAGGTACGATAAATTCACCAACATCTATGTCTCCAATGGATCTGGATAGGCTCAAACCTCCTGGCCAGCATCGCAGTGGACCAATCTAAAGACGAGGAAACACAAATCATTAGCATGTTTGCTCATTCTTCCAAAGTTAACCAATACGTATTGGATACAGATCTATCTTAAACAGCACCAAAAGCAAACATATTAAATGCCCTTCATTAACAGAAAGAGGTAGTAACTGAGAGCAAACCTCTGCTCCACCAACCACACTAAGCCTTCCAACTTCACCTCCACTCGCTGTGACACGCTCCCTCCTGCCACCATTTTATTCGATGGTTAGGTGAAGTGAAGATGAGCAATTACTTGTACGTATTAGTGCTTGGGCATTACTTGTACGTATTCGTTGATGCGGTGGACGTGTGAGGTGGGACCCCGCTGCCAGTTGGCATGGGCCCTCTTGTAAGAGTAGTGGACGGGTGTGTGTGGCTGGGTATTTAGCCAGCGGTAGCCAGTAGGATGGGCAGGCGTGATTTTGTATCTGAACTGTAATCCTCACCTACTCTCTGTCTCTCATCTTCCTTGGCAAGAAAGCTATCTTCCAAGTCCGATCTCATCCCCTTCCCTTCCCGATCCAGATCTGAGTCGATGAGTTCGTATTCAGAGCCTCGATTTTTCCCCACCAATTTTTCGCCGCGGCCCTTTCCCGTTCCTTTCGCTGGCCGTAACATCCACCGCGCAGGGTGTGGTCTTGCTCCGGTGAGATCCACACAAAATCCCCCGTGGGGTTGGCCGGAGTTAGAGCGAGGCTACGGCGCCTTCTTCCAAGCCATCCGCTCAAACTCGCCACGTCCTCGCCGCCATGGCGGAATCCTCCGGAGAGCTCAAGTCGATGATCCAGTCCCTTCTGACGAGATTTGATGACAGCAAGCTCGCAGGCGACAAGCACCTCGAGGCGCAGCTTGCGTTCAACACGCAAGTCTCGTCCGATCTGGCGCATCTACGCAAGCAGCTGGACCTCACGCAGGCAGACGTCGACGACGTTCGGCAGCATCGCGATCCGCCACCGTCTCCGACCGCCGCCGCGCGCCCTCGACAGCCAGCGCCAGGTGCACAAGACGGCGAGCCCCAGGGGTCATCCGTCACGTCGCTGGAGCAACCACGCGGGCCCCTTCCTCAAGGCCCAACGGCGCGCCTCACCAACGGCGGACCGCCGCTGCTGCCCATGCGGGCCGCTCCGCTGTTTGCTGGCACGGGCCACAGACCGCAGCGCACGCGATGGCATGCGGCGTCCACTACGACCACGCACCGGAGTACGCCGTCAAGCCCCCCAAGCACGACTTCCCACGCTTCGACGACGACGCGCCCAACCTCTGGATCGACCGCTGCATCGCCTACTTCGACCTGTACCGCATCCCGCCACACACCTGGGTCACCATGGCGACGCTCTACATCGAGGGGCACGCCGCGCATTGGCTCCAGGGGTTCGGCACACCCATCGGTCCTCAACTTGGGACGAATTCACGGCGGCGCTGATCAGTGAATTTGGGCCGGATGAATTCGAGGTAGAGATGCACAAACTCCTACAGCTTCGGCAGACAGGCACCGTTGTAGAGTACCGGACAGAATTTGAAGCTCACATGTACCACTTGCTCGCCCTCGACGCGACGCTCAACCCCAAGCTCTTCGTCACCCAGTTCCTGTTGGGGCTGTGCGACGATCTAAGGGCCGCAGTCCACCTTCAGGAGCCGTCGAGCATCACCCGCGCCGCTGTCCTGGCAAGGATTGTGGAAGAGGAGGCGCCGTCCAGCCCAACGATGAGCTGGCCCGCGAGCGCCAGCTGCGCGACCATCGCCGTGCCAACGGCCTCTGCTTCAAATGCGGAGACCGCTACTCGCGTGAGCACCGGTGCAAGCCGGCCACGCAACTGCTCACGATCCACGTTGGGGATTTCAGAGAAGTACTCAACGACGACGCCGTCCACGCCCTGGATTTGCTCGACGCGCCCGAACCACAATAACCGGCGCCCGAGTGTTGTGTGCTCTCCACGCACGCCGTCTCGGGGACAGAGTCACCACGCACAATTCGCCTTCGTGCGCTCGTCGGCAACCAAGTCATGCTACTGCTGGTGGACTCCGGTAGCACGCACAGTTTCGTATCCACGGCGTTCGTGGATCGCATCAAGGCCACCATTGTCGCCGTTCCGGCAGTGGAGTCGCCAACGGGGAGCGTATGACCTGCAACAGCATGGTACAGGGGCTGCAGTGGTGGTTCAAGGACACACGTTTCACACGGATATGGGGCAACTGGCACTCGGGGCATACGACGGAGTGCTCGGAATGGACTGGCTCAAGCAGTTCAGTCCAATGAGCTGTCACTGGCTCGAGAAGACACTGACATTCGTGCACCAGGACGCCACGATCACCCTGCAAGGTGTTCGACCGAAGGACCAACAGGCGCTGGAAGAGATCGAGCCCGATCAGCTGCGCAAATGGCAAGCCGGCAACGACATCTGGTACATGGCCCTCCTGGATCTGCCCCGCGCCACGGAGCCCCAGGCCACCAAGGTTCCACCGAGTGTGCAAGGCGTTCTGGACAGCTTCGCCGACGTGTTCGCTGAACCAAAAGGTCTGCCGCCTCACCGCCGCTATGATCACGCCATCACTCTGGTGGAGGATGCGCGCCCCGCAAACTCCAGACCATATCGTTACTCGCCGCTGCAGAAGGGCGAGATCGAGCGTCAGGTCCAAGAGATGCTGCAGTCGGGCGTCATCGAGCACAGCATGAGCCCCTTCGCAGCGCCGGTGCTCATCGTCAAGAAGAAGGACGGCACCTGGCGTTTCTGCTTCGATTATCGGCGGCTCAACGACGCCACGGTCAAAAACAAGTTTCCGCTTCCGATTGTGGACGAGCTGCTCGACGAGCTGGCCGGCGCGGCGTTCTTCTCCAAGCTCGACCTCCACGCCGGCTATCATCAGATCCGCATCCGTGCTGGCGATGAAGAGAAGACCGCATTCAAGACGCATCACGGCCACTTCCACTTCAAAGTGATGCCGTTCGGGCTGACAAATGCCCCGGCCACCTTTCAGTGCTTAATGAACGCCATCTTTGCCAAGTATGTTCGTAAATTCGTAATCATTTTTCTCGATGACATCTTAGTCTTCAGCGAGACCTTGGAGGAGCACCTGCAGCACCTACGCCTCGTCCTCGACCTGCTGCGGGCACATCAATTGTACGCCAAGGAATCCAAGTGCTCGTTCGCGCAAGACAGCATCTCCTACCTCGGCCACATCATTTCCAAGGACGGTGTTGCAACGGACCCGGAGAAGACACAAGCCATGGTGGCATGGCCTACTCCGACCACGGCGACAGAGCTCCGCGGCTTCCTCGGCCTAACGGGCTACTACCGCAAGTTCATCGCGCACTACGGCATCATCGCCAAGCCGCTGACCAGCCTCCCGACCAAGAAGGGCTTCGAGTGGACCGAACGGGCGCAGGTGGCATTCGACTTGCTCAAGCGCGCGATGGTGACCGCGCCCGTGCTGGCGCTCCCAGACTTTGCGCGCCCGTTCTCCATCGAGACGGACGCGTGCGACACCGGCGTTGGCGCGGTGCTGGCACAGGAGGGCCACCCCGTGGCGTTTTTCAGCAAGGCACTTGGCGTGCGCAATCAAAAGCTATCGGCGTACGAGGAGGAGTTCATCGCCGTCATGATGGCCGTCGATAAATGGCGTGCTTACCTCCAGCGGGGACCCTTCACCATCGTCACCGACCACAAGAGCTTATGCAATCTTCAAGATCAACAGCTCGCCACCGATCTGCAGCGCAAGGCCATGGCCAAATTGGTGGGCCTCCAGTTCAAGTTCTGCTATCGCCGTGGCAGCGACAACGGCGTTGCGGATGCTCTGTCCCGCGTGGGCGCAGCGCTGAACCTCGACGCGCTATCCATTTGCCAGCCCGCCTGGGTGCAGGAGGTGGCCAACTCCTACGCCACAGACGCCGATGCGCAAGAGTGCTTGGCGCGCTTGGCTGTCCTCAGCCCCGACGACAAAGGGTTCGAGCTCTACAAGGGGCTCATTCACAAGCAAGATAGGCTCTGGATTGGCAAGAACACGGCGCTCCGCACCAAGATCATCAGCGCCTTGCACGACAGTGCGGTCGGGGGTCACTCCGGTACTACTGCCACCTACCAGCGCGTCAAGAAACTGTTCGTGTGGGAGGGTCTGAAGGCCGACGTCACGGACTACGTGCGTCAATGTCCAGTCTGTCAGCACGCCAAGCACAAGCAGAACAAGCCGACGGCCACGCTTGCACCTTTGCCCGTCCCAACCGCACCATGGCGCGACCTCACCATGGATTTCGTGGAGGGCTTACCGGCATCTGAAGGCTTCGACTCGATCATGGTGGTCGTGGACAGGCTCACCAAGTCCGCGCACTTCATTCCGCTCCGGCATCCTTTCAAAGCACCGCAAGTGGCCAAGGTCTTCTGGGATCACGTCGTCAAGCCGCACGGCATCCCGAGCTCCATCGTCTCCGACCGCGACCGAGTCTTCACCAGCGCACTCTGGCGGGAGCTCTTCGCCAGCGCAGGCACCAAGTTGCTCTACTCCACGGCGTACCACCCACAGACGGACGGCCAGAGCGAGAGGGTCAATCAGTCCATGGAGATGTACCTGCGGTGCGCGGTACACGACGCGCCTTGACAATGGCGGCGCTGGCTACCTACCGCAGAGTTCTGGTACAATTCGTCCTTCCACTAGTCCATCAAATGCTCTCCTTTCAAGGCTCTCTATGGAGTGGAGCCCAACCTTGGCACCATGGCACTTTGGGACGACAAGACGACGCCGGTCATCGACGGTGAACCCTGGGACTGGGGCGTGCACACGGCGAGGCTGCGCGAACACATCCTCCGCACGCAGCACCGTTTCAAGAAGCAGGCCGACCAGCACCGCACCGAGCGTTCCTTCGAAGTGGGCAACTCCGTCCTCCTCAAGCTCCAGCCTTATGCTCAGTCCTCCGTTGCCAACAGGCCCTGCGCCAAGCTGGCGTACAAGTACTTTGGGCCGTTCACGGTGCTCGACAAGATCGGCAAGCTGGCGTACAAGTTGGAGCTTCCGGCGGACAGCAAGATCCACCCCGTCTTTCACGTGTCGCAGCTCAAGCCGTTCACCCCCAACTACACACCAGTCTTCTCTGAGCTGCCACGACCCCCGGACCTCGCCGGCCACGACGATGAGCCAGTGGAGATTATGGAGCGCCGCATGGTCAAGCGAGGCAACAGCGCTCTGGTGCAGATCAAGGTTCGCTGGAAGAACGACGACACAGCGACAACTTGGGAAGACTACGACACACTCTGCCGCCGCTTTCCGCAAGCTCCAGCGTGGGACGCACCACCAGCCGGCGACATCGAGCAGCAAGCCATTCCTGAAGACGGCGCCAGTTCTGAAGGAGTGGGGAATGTCACACCTGCATCACCAGTGGTTGATGCGGTGGACGTGTGAGGTGGGACCCCGCTGCCAGTTGGCATGGGCCCTCTTGTAAGAGTAGTGGACGGGTGTGTGTGGCTGGGTATTTAGCCAGCGGTAGCCAGTAGGATGGGCAGGCGTGATTTTGTATCTGAACTGTAATCCTCACCTACTCTCTGTCTCTCATCTTCCTTGGCAAGAAAGCTATCTTCCAAGTCCGATCTCATCCCCTTCCCTTCCCGATCCAGATCTGAGTCGATGAGTTCGTGACATGATATTACTTGAAATTTCACAATACAGGGCTAACATTGAAACCAAGATTGCAATTAATGAACTTTTTCACTCCCCACCCCTTCCATCACTGCACTCAGATAACCAGTCGAGTAAATGCTAACCTATTGATAGTATCTCCACATTTTTCTTTGTTATCCCTACTCCGTGAGAATCGAAGAGGTGTCATGAACATTCAAAGGTTCAACAAGAATTTGCTGGACTTTCACATGAAACATTTCAAATCCCGCAGAACACAATAAAGTGTCAAGGAATCAAAGAGGCACCAACAAAAATTAGTCATCCAATACATAATACATACAAGAAAGGAAAACACCCATCATGCTACTCCATTTTTACCAGTTTATATTTCTTTGCAAGGGGGAACGTTTGCTGACTAGCAAAACCCTCCAAATAAAACAACATAGTAATGCACATTCTTGGTAAGCAGCTGGTACTCACTCCTCGACATTTTCTTCTAGTCGGTGATCAACTGTAAGCAAAGAAACAGCCCCACCCTGAGCATCCAAAATACAGCGAGAATCGCCAACTGAAGCAACAGTGATAGTCCAGCCATCGATTATCGCAAATGTGGCAGTTGTGCCTGAAGTTTGGCCTGGTACATAGCGGCAAAAGGAAATTTTATCAACATTCATCGTAACTTATGGTGCTGCAGCAAAACGCCAAATACAAGTGACAGAACCATGCCTTTGGTTTGGAATTCCTTGTCGGTCTTGACGAATCCCGCGACAAGCGCACGGGGCAGAGAATGCAACCACTCCTCCCGCGAAAGACCCTGTGGCATCGCGCTCAGGACATGGTTGAGCAGATTGTCCCTTGTATATATTGCAGCGGCATCGCCGTTATGCCCGTCAAGAACCTGCTGACAATGGAACATCCAATTATCGAATAGACTAGTCCACCCTCAACCAGATCATTCTACTTTATAGCCCACACGTGTATGCGGCTATGGCTTACATATGATTTTCAAGCATAAACTGCCACCCCTAGTCCTACCAAAAACAAGGCTGCAAATGACTACAACAAATCAGAATATATAGCTGAGCACAACAATTCATCAATCACCGACCTCAGATGGGAAAAGGCAAAATACAGGCTGCCGATGCACCTGCAGTAGCAGAGTAGATTCAAACAGCGAACCAAAGCTCACTACCTAACTATTTAGCTAGTCCCGGGCTGAAACCCCAGCTATGGATCAAGTAGATACGGTAGCGAAATCACGCGCGCGGCACAACCACCACCGCATCTAGAGACCGCACAGCAACCTAGCAGCAAGCACAAGGGCACGCGACTTACGGCGAAAACCGCGAAGGTGGGGGGATGCGAGGTGGTGGAAGAGGACGAGGAAGTAGAGGGGCGCGCACAGTCGGTCCTGAGGAGGAAGAAGTCCTCCCCCTTCTTGGACTGCGCGGCGCACCCATACCGTAGCAGTGGCCGCCGCGTCTCCGCTTCCCCAACTTCCCCTTCTACTCCTCCATCCTCACGCGCGCAGATCCTGCTCCGAGTGACAGCGTGCCGCTCGGTGCGGGACTCCTCCTTTATGAGAGCAGCGAGCGGCACTAGCTCGCGGCCGCCTACGGCATGGTAGCGATGCTGTTCCGCCGACGACGACGACGACGACATTCCCTTTCCTTTCGCCGATCGGATCGAGGCGGGACTGACAGTGCACGCGGAACGGTGGGGAGGCCGGGAGACGCGGTTTTGTTTTGTCTTTTATGGCTTCATGCTTGCAGCACCGGTGCGTTTAAAAAAAACAGAAGTGCAGAACTTATTCATTTAAAATAACAGTTACATCGTTGATGACCATGAGGAATGGTACGATTTCATTTTGGGCCTCTTGCTACAAAGTTAGTATAAAGTGAGTAACTTATTTTGCGGTCAAAAAAAAAGTGAGTAACTTATTTTGGGATAGAGAGAGTATTTATTACAATGCTTGAATTAGAAATAAAAAAATAGTCGACGAACGTCCTCCATTCTTCATACTATCAATGATCTTCAAATTGTTAGAGTTAATAACGAGGCGATTGCATCACATCATTTGTGCCAGAGAAAATCCGAATCTGAGAACCAAAACTTCAAAACTTCAACCATAAGAACATATGCACACCAGTCAATCTTTCCATTTCCTGTTATGTTATGTTCCAAATTCAAGTATAAAAAGGAAGGCCAACTTCTGACGAGCGAGCGGAGCGAGACCCATCGCCGGTAGGCTTGGGCCGACCTCTTGTAAACCGCCGCACGGGATAAGTTGATCAGTTGTAAATCTCCGGTGTTTGTAACCTTCCCGATATAGTGAAGTTTGGCTGGCTGGCGCCTGTGGTTTTTTCTCCTTCGTGTTGGAAGGGTTTTCCACATGAAAATCTCGTGTCCCCTGCTTGTTCTTCGTTCTTCGTCGAGTTGATTTGTTTGCCGTATCTCTAACATTCCCAAACAATGAATTCGCCTTTATAGTCCCGCAAGATCGCCTCGATTGTGCCCTGAGAAGATCATGATCAGAAGATGCATCACATTTAATTTGACAAAACCCAGATGTGGCCTACTTCAACCCCCTTTCTTCAGAGACGCATTTGGACAAGAAGTGGTAACAAAATTATTCATCACTACAGATTCTAAGCTCCCAGGAAATGGAGGCCTGGGAGAGCTCGTGTATTTTTTTCCTTCGAAGTTGACCCTGTTTGTCAGGGTCAGATCGTGTCGTGAGGTCCTCAGCGAACGCAACGCAACCGACGTTTCTTATTTCGGTCAAAATCAGATGTGTTGGAATCGTCCACCATTCCCACCTCTCTCTCTCTCTCTCTCTCTCTCTCTCTCTCTCTCTCTCTCTCTGCACGTCCTCCTTTCCCTCCATCCCATCTTGCGCCGCCGCCGCCTCTCCATCTCTCTCTACCTCCCACCCTCCCCTCCCCTCCCCACCCACCTCGCTATCTCACCGTCCACACACCGCCCAACACCATGGCAGCGTACTCTGTCGCTACCACACACGCCACCATCAAGGCCGCGGCGGCAGCACCAGCGGAGCACCTGGAGTCCGCTTCAGCTCGCTGGCCGCAGACTCCGCTCCCTCGTGGCGTCATCTTCCTCTCGCCGCAGCCAGTGTGTGTGCCGCCACCGTCGAGATGGCCGAGTGGCAGGCCGCCACGGGCGAGCTGTTCGATAAATCGGTGAACGCAATAGGATTCCTGGCCATCGACGCCGTCGCTAGCCCACCTCCAGAACGGGCTCCACCACGACTGAGACGGCGGGCGACGGCCAGCACGACCATGCCAACGAGCTTCACCATGGTGAATTGCCCAGTACTTGTTGCTGAAACTTTACTCTGCGTCTCTCTGAATTTTCTGTTTAGCTCTTTGGTAGAAACATATTCAAGAACTTTTATGTGAATAACCAGACCTGTACGAATGCATTTATAGGACTTTCTCTAGGTATGACAAGGATTTAGGATTACATTTGTGCAGAACTGGATGGGTGAATATATGGCACTTCTTTTAGAATGTTCTTGCAGGACTTGAGCTGACAAAAAAATAGTTAACAGATCTTTTTATGTAGGCTGTGATTCTAGATTACCTTGCTACCTAGACTGTTTCGAAGGATCTTGTGGTTATTTCTGCTGATGTGGGTGTTGTTGTTAGAGCACTTGCATTTGCCACGAAATTGTGATGCCCTTTTAGCTACTGGTGAAAGAAGAATAGAGTAACAGTATATTAGAGCTAAGATGGATTTCTTTGGATTGTATCTATTATAGTTTCTTAGTTCTATTTGTATAGCAAAGTTAGACAACCACATGGTTTAGTTTTAGTTGAACTCTTTATCACATTAGTGTTTAATATGTGTCGGAAACTCGCAGTAGAACTAGAAATAACGTATAACTTTTTGATCGTTTGACCATTTTTTAATCTAGCGAGATTCTTTATTGCATTGTACAAGCCATTCACTTTGACTTGCATTGACTAAGTGACCGCCTATAATTCAAGATTCATGAAGCTAGCGTGTGAAAATGGTATATTATAATTTTGAGTTCATGTCTGCGACCACATGCAGTCATGTAGGTCATCCCCTTAATTGGTGATCTGAAGGGGGAAGTTTCTATTATGGCTGATGACATGAATGACACAGCAGGTTAGCAGTACTTTCATCGTTGATGCCAAGCAGAAGTTTAAAGTATTCTGCCCCGTGTCCTCCTCTCGCTGCTGTTGGGGGCTTTGTGTTGGGCTCGCATTCTGCTCAGCGTTGAGAGAGAGAGAAAGAGAGAGGGAAGGGGAGGGAGGGAGGGAAAGAGGGCTGATTTGGGGGAGGTTGTCGGGCCACCGGTGCTCAATTGAGGAGGATCGATTTGGAGGAGTGGTGAGGGCTTCGGTGGTCGTTGAAGAAGGGGTGCCGGCTTTCGGGTGGCATACCGCCGTTCTGTCCGTGCTATGCCGTCGATCTGGGACCGTCGCTTGTGTGGTTGATGGATGGGAGTTTCCCTCCGTGCCTTTGTCCCAAGTGGCTGGCGAGACAGCGATTGCTTCCCGCGCGCATGTCTTCTGTGTTTCTCGCAGTCGCCACACGTCCTCTTCCTACCTCACCGCTGCTCCTCCTGCACTCCCGCTTTCTTGCATCATCTCGCGGCACGCCATGGAAAGAGGGTGACGAGGTTGCGATGAGGACAAAATCTTTCTTGCTGATGTTCATATGCAGGAGTAAACCATGTAGTTTTGATTGGTTAATGCCTATGAATGTTCTTGTGCAGTGAAGAATCATGCTCATCTGCTGCATGTCAGTGATTGTTCTCATTTAGTTATATTCTTCTCTCTGGCAATGAATCTTTTACAAATTACAATGATAATTCAGGTTTTGCATACACTACGATGTCATGCATATGCATTTGTACTGATGTTTGTTGTTATTGATGATCCAAGTGTTGGATTTTTAAAGTTGTGTTGCATTAATTATGTATGGATTCGAGTCATCCGAATACCTTTCTTTTTTTCACAGTTTCATTTAGTAGACTGTAGCCTAGAAAGTTGCATAATAATGCTTAATGTTTGTTTGAAAAAAGTGCTACTGAATATTTTGGTGCCAATGAATTTGTAATCTAAATATTCACTGTTAATAGATACTACATGGATAAACCAGAATTCAGCAACTACTGGGCAATTTATATTACTCCAGTGATGTTTCGTTGTCAAATGAATTTGATATATCAATAAGTGACTGGACTGGTGTTGGACTTGCCCTGTCAGATTCTGAAAATGGAGACTTTAATCTGCAAGGGAAGTGGTTTCGAGAATATTTTTGTTGGC
Source organism: Thinopyrum elongatum (assembly GCA_011799875.1). NCBI lineage: Eukaryota > Viridiplantae > Streptophyta > Magnoliopsida > Poales > Poaceae > Thinopyrum > Thinopyrum elongatum. The sequence goes on along the minus strand of CM022299.1, from coordinate 240,955,223 downwards.
TCGATTAGCTTCTGATGTGCTTATTCACATCTTCATTCCCTTGCTCTGCAGGCCAAGTGTTCAAGTCCAGGGGTGGTCCGGAAGTCTACAGTCTATGTTGAATGACCAAATTCGCGACATTGTTGTGTTTCTAAACCACAAACCTGACCTCTCATAGTATATGGATTCTTTTGCTAGCATGATCTCACTATTGGAAGTCAAAGAGGTGCCCATACCAGTACATGTTGCTACCAGCTTCATGGTTTTCAAGAATTCTCTATCATTTTTTTATATCTTCTATGATAATATATTCATGTAAATTTACTTTCCCTTTTGTGTCTTGCAGATATCAGACCTGTACATTATTTAGATGATGGTTTTTGTTCCCTTTTAAGAAAGAATTGGCAAAGAAATAATCATGGCCAACATCATTTGAATTGTGTTATGGATGTACTGATTACATTGCATATTGTGAAGACATATTTTCAAGGATCAGAGGAGTGTTCTTCTACATGATGACTCTGGCTGTGGCAGTTTTTTTGTTTAATCTGTTGAAAAGGATGTCAGTTCTTATCCAACAGGCAATTCTCAGCTGGTAAATTTCACTGCATATTCACCTTAATCTCTTATCTCTTACTTAGGTACTAGCAAATTATGCATGAAACCGTTGCCATTGTAAATGATTCCGAATCAGTACCTTAAAGTTTAGGGTGTGTGCTTAGGTACTACTCTCTCCGTCCCATAATATAAGACTTTATTATGTGTATATTGGATGTAATAAAGTGTAACACCCCATGTCATTAGCCACAATAATCACTTTTGATAATGACAAGTCAGCATGATTAACAGTGCCAAATCATCATTTCCATCATATTGCATTTCAACTCCTAACTCAAAATTCAAATTAAATTAAAGTGGAAAATAAGAGTTGCTCAAACACAGAAACTAAAATGCTCATTAGGTGACAAATATTCTAGAGACAATGCTAAAATTGTAGCCAACAATTAATAAAATAATTAGAGGACTCTAACAGTACCAAAACAGTAAGGTTTAATACATTTTATTTAATATAAAATTTGTGTGAACTCCATTTGTCTCCAAACCAATTTTTGGCAGTAGTAGATATTACATAGCATCTAATGGGCTAGGTCACTAATTTGGTGGAAGTCATTTGGTGGCCTAACTATTTGCAAAACAGAAAAATGAGAGAAAAGGAAATAAGAAAAGGAAATAAAACAGAAAATAAAAAGAAAGCAAAACTCACCCCCCCACTGGGCCACGGCCCAGCCGGCCGGCCCACCACCCCCTGGCCTATATGGCCTGCCCTCCCCACCACCGTAACCCTAACCCACACCCCGCTCCCCATTCCCCCCCGATCCAGATCGGGGCGCGCCCGACGCCGCCCGCGCTCAACGCCCCGACGCGCCCGACGCCGCCCCGCGCCCACGGCGCCGCCGCCTCGCCCTCGTCCCCGTCGACGCCTCGTCGTCCCCGTCCTCCTCCTCGACCCCCCCGCTGCCTTGACCCTGCATGCCCACGGTGAGGCCACGGCCTCCGTCGCCCCTCCCCTCCTCTCCCCCCCTGTGCTCACCGCGGCCTCGCTCGCCTCATCGCCCGCCCGCGCCGACCGCACTCGCCACGACCGCGCTCTCGCTCTGCCTGCGGAGCTCGCGCTCCCGCGCGCCCTCGAACCCCGTCGCCGCTCGCACCCTGGAAATGCTCACCGCGCGCTCCCCCGTCGCCCGCACGAGTCGTCCCGCAGCTCCGTTCGGCGCTTGCGCCCACCGCCGTTCGCATCTCGCTCCGGCCCCGGCCTCCTCTTCCCCGCACCCCCTGCTCGCTGCCTTGTCATCGCTCCCCGCCCGCGACCTGCTGCCGCTCGAGCCGCGCCGCGGGCGCACACGCTGCTGTACTCGCGTGCCTCCCGCTGCGCGCTCGCCGACCCGCCACACCGCGCCCTCCCGTCGCCCGCCCGGGCTGTGCCCGACGCTCGCGCGCCCGCAGTGGCCCAGTGCCACTGCCAGGTGGGGCCCGATGCCCCTGTACCGCTGACAGACGGGGCCCAGCCCCACAGAACGTTTTAAAAAAAGGAAATTAATAAAATTAATAATTAATTAATTAATTAATTAGTGAATTAATTAAGTTAATTAACTCTAATTAAGTTAATCTAATTAATTAGTTAGTTTAATTAAACTATAATTAGATTAGTTAATCCCTAATTAACCTAAACAGACACTGACAGGTGGGACCCACACGTCAGTTTGACCCAGTCAACGCCCTGTTGACTGCTGACGTCATGATGACATCAGCATACACTGTTCTGGATAATGTTGATTTAAAATAATTAAATAAATTTCAGAAAATAATTAAATCTTTAGAAAATCATATAAAATAATCCGTAACTCCGATGAAAATACTTTATACATGAAAGTTGCTCAGAATTTCGATACGAATCTCTCCGTATTCCTGTCAGATGCCCCTAGCTAGATGAACGTGGAACTTTTAGACCGATTTCGATAAATGAATAGTGCCCAACTTTAATTAATTAAATCCGGATAAATTCCTAAATTAACTAAAGCATTTAGTTAGGCAGTAGAACACCCCCGGCATATCATTTAGTCATGTCATGCATCTTGTTTGCATTATTGCCGTGAAATTTATTGTTTCTCTCCCCCTCCTTCTCTCTCGATAGACGCCGAGACCGACGACGTTGCAGCCGGGTATGACTACGCTACAGACGAGTAGCCCGTTGACGATCCCTCTTTCTTGCTAGAGCAACCAGGCAAGCCCCCCCCCCCTTGAGCATCCAGATATCGCCCATTCAATTTCTCCTGCTTGCATTAGATTTTGCTACTGTTAATGTTTGCTCCTATTCTGATGCATAGCCTGCTTTTGTAACCTGTTTATTGTTACCTTACCTGCCTATGTTAAACTGCTTAGTATAGGTTGGTAGTGAACCATCAGTGACCCCACCACCTTACCCTTGTTGCCCCTGCTTGATCATCGACGACTCGATCAATGTGATCGTCGACCAGAGACCGACACATCACTTCACCCCCTTAGTTGTACGACTCTGCATAGTTACTCTCGAGTGCCGAGGGTGATACCTCGTAACACACTCCTGATGAATACTCTGCAGTGTAGCTGTTCGGTCGTGGTCGTCAAGGGTGATTCCTCCTTCTCCACTTCCGATACGACTCTGTCGTGCAACCCCTCAGTGTGAACCTCGAGGGTGATGCCTCATACGTTCACCCTGATGTTTTCATCAAGTGGAATCCATCGAGGGTGATTCCTCGGGGTTTCCCCCTTGATGTTATGACCACACGGTTACCTTGACCTTTGTTACAGGCGGCTCGACCCTGGTGGGTACCCGCTGGGGATTTGCGATGTCGGGTGCGCCGGAAGGGCACTCGAGTGTGATATTGTGGCAAAGCTTTAGAAACTCTGATTGTCTCCGCGTGTTACTAAATGAGCATATCGGATTTGGGTGTTTGAGCTGAGTGGGTCGACGTGCCCTATACGCACTACCACCACGCGGGATAATGGTTATGGGGCCCTCTACGATGTACGTTTCTCCCGAAAGCTCTTCAGACGTCACGATTCACCGTGCGGGCTGATTGTTGGGATTGGGCTGGATACTTCACTGACGAGTTCAGTGTCGCGCCTGCACCCCGGCCAGTCTCGCAACGCGCAGGGTGCCCAGGGCGATGGCCCAAGACCTCTAGGTGCATAGGTTAGTCCGGCGTGCTGACCTCTCTGCTGAGCCTAGGTAGGGCGCTGCTTCGTGTTGATCTCCCGAGGCCGGGCATTACCGAGCAAGTGTGTCCGGCCAGAGGTGATCGAGCGTGTTGGGTAACAGTAGTGCACCCCTGCAGGGATGAATAATCTATCGATAGCAGGTCCTACGGTAAAGGACGCTCAGTTTGTGTATCCCGATCTACTACTTGAACTGGATACTTGTTACTTAATTGAAGCTTCGGGATCGCTTTCTCGCAGGGAGTCGAGGAAGGATCTCTAGGCTTGCTTCAACATGTTTGCTTAATAAAATGCTATTCTACTCTCTTCTATTGCTGCATGATGATGGCTTCGTGAAGATGCTAGTCTTCGATAGGACTAGGCCTTCTCTCTATTCTGGCATTTCTGCAGCCCAGTCCACATATACAGCCTTTTCCTCGTTGATAATGTTGCATATGTAGTGTAGATCCTTGCTTGCTGAGTACTTCGGATGAGTACTCATGGTTGCTTTGTTACTTCTTTTTCCCCATACCCCACTTTGATGATACATCAGACGATGGAGCCCCGGAGCCAGATGCCACCTCAGGAGCTTACTACCAGGAGGGTCCAGACGGTACTTACTACTGGATCGAGCCAGCCGACCAGGAGTAGGATCGGAGGCTCCCAGGCAGGAGGCCTACGCCTTTCGATCTAGAGTCGTTGTTTGTGCTAGCCTTCTTAAGGCAAAACTTGTCTAACTATGTCTGTACTCAGATAATATTTCTATGACTGACTCATGTATTCGGATCCTCGTGATCCCTGGTTTGTAATATTGTGGAACTCCGTTAATTGGTGTTAGAGTTGTGTTGTGATATCTTCCCGTGAGTCCCTGTGCTTGATCGTGCATGTTTGCGTGTATGATTAGTGCACGATTGAGTCAGGGGCGTCACATAAAGTCTTATATTATGGGACGGAGGAAGTATTAATTTAGACCTTTATCGTTCTTTTGTTCTGATATATGGTATTTGCCAACATCGCCCCATTTAGTGTTGATATAGAAAACCGTGTTTCATTCTATGTTTTTGTGGCTATCTAGTCTGGTTTTTTTTTTGCAGAAGCTTGCTGTAGTATGGATTTATTGGCTACTAAACTGGGCATTGTGAGTTGTTGATTGACTAAAGATGTAGCCCTAAAAAAAATTGTTGCTCAAGTAAGGATTTCATTCCAGCAACAGTAGTTGTTCTTGGGATTTATATGACTATTTGATGAATGATCTAGATTGTCTCTCTATCTATTTCCTTGCTTGTTATGCCTGGAATTCAGAAGAGGTGTGTGCCGGTGCATGTGTTTGTGTCGGTGTTTGTGCGTGTGTCATTCATGTTGTGTGAGATACCAATTAAACTCAGGTATGCGCTTTTGCTTTTTCCAATGTCGATCTTAGTATTTGTTCTGTTGAGGTGTTGATCCCAATGTTCGGGTCATTCTTGGCATAGTTTTATTTTCCTAGGTAGTAATGGTTTTTCTTGCACAAAGTATACAGTGCTGCATCCAATTACAATAATGCATATGCTCATCGCTACTGGAAGTGCAGAGGTTTTGATCTATGTGTGATATTGCTTCAGGAACCTTTACTCGCACATTATTTGGTCATCATGTTTAGTTTCTTTCTGCTAATTTAGTGATGAAATAACATGATTTTTTTAGGCTGATCCTAACCAGTCATCTCAGATAGTATGATGTCTTCGGATTGGTCTACAACATGCGGGTGGAGATCCAAATTAGTAGTGGCTTCAATGGAGCGATAAGATTTTCTCACATAAGATGAGTTGCATATTGCTCTGATTGCTCTGGTTTGTGTGACTCGTGCGGCCCGCAAGTAGCTGATGAGAGACTTTTGTTTACTGCATGGGCACACATTCCATTTTCCCATGGCCTGTGTTGTAGCCTCTTCTTGGTTATGTCTCACTATGCGTGTGTCGTAGACTGAAGAAGCTTCTGGGTTTCCATAGGCCAAGCGTCTTTCTGTAGCATTTAGTAGTGTATTTTTGTGTGTAAAGATGTTTGTACTTAGCTAGGCTGGACATCCGGGACTTCAAGCAAATGCTTTTATGGATGTGGTATCGTCGTTTGTAGTGAGCTACATTTGGTGCTAGCCTAGGAAAACTATGGTGTAAAAAACAAGCAGTCCATCACAAAAAGAAAAACTCTAAACTATAACAAGCAAAAGGCAAAAAAAATCCAGTAGAGAGATCATGCAGAGAAAAATGGGCGCGGCAAGGCGCGCAAATTGCTTCTAGTAATAGCATGAATCCCCATAGAAATCTGATAGGCATTATGAACTATCTCCTCATGAATTAGTTTACGTCTTTCCCATCATAAATACCAGTCATTAATGATAGAGGCAAAGGTGTCCCGTCTTTTGACGAGATGGTGATTATCGTTTTCGGAGGAGTAGACTTTGACGATCCGACTATGAACGTGCGAGGACGTCGTGCCTTAGCAATTGCTAAACCAACTCCGAGAGGTTATTGACCACGCCGGAGCACGATCAACCTGACCACGAGGGTCTATTTACTGCAAGTAAACGAAGAACAAGCAATAAATTGAGATTGCAATTCTGGATATTGCGAATATAAGAGGACAACTTTATTGATCAAGGTGGGGTTCTGTGACATCTTGGTCTGGTCATTGAACACAAATGAAGTACGCGAAGTTGCAGCTATGGTGAACTTTAATCTAAACAAAACCCAAAGTCTAAAGTCTAAACTATGCCCTAAGGGCTGTATATATGGATGAAGAGGGGGAATTTAGTGATCCCTTGGAGGAGGGGTCCGAAACCAACCCTAGCTCTATTTCCCCACACATAGGACTCTAAAAACAACCTAGGAAGTTGTATTTCGAAATTACATGGGCCTGGCCCAAAAATAAGGTGGCGCAACACCTATTATAAGCTATGGACGAAATTTATGAAAGGGCATCTTGTATATTTTGTCCATATCCTTGTATGTCATCAAGGAGGCTTCAAAGTGCTGAAATCTACACTAGAAACGTCGTTCTGGTTCCTTTCACGCACGCCTTCTTCTCCATGCTTGATTCTACTCCAGTGTTCATCCCTCTTGTCCATGCTAGGCCCTTCATTTGTAAGCAAAACAAATGTATCCAATTCAACATCATATTCTCATGAACATTAGAATCATTACCAAGAAACGTAAGTACCTGATAATTTAATTGGCGTGCGCGAGCTCTAGTAATTGGTCCAATATATGTAGCAGTAGGGGCTGTGGGTGTAACAATGGTATTGATATCCTCATCATCCTCCCCTTCTTGAAATGAAGTCATCCTCGATGGAAGCTCATTTTCCTCACCCAAATAAGCTTCAAATCTGCAATGTTAAAAGTGGGACTAACCCCAAAATCTGCAGGCAGCTCAAGTTTGTATGCATTATCATTTATTTTCTCTAACACCTTAAAAGGACCATCAGCACGTGGCATTAGCTTTGACTTGCGCAAATCAGGAAACCTATCCTTACGCAAATGTAACCAAACAAGATATCCAGGAGCAAAGACAACATGTTTCCTACCCTTATCTCCGGCAAGTTTATATTTAGCATTCATGCGCTCAATATTTTCTTTAGTTAACTCATGCATTTTTTAGATCAATTCAGCATGTTGTTTAGCATCAAAATTAACCTTCTTCGAAGATGGAAGAGGCAACAAATCAATGGGTGCACGAGGTAGGAAATCATACACAACTTCGAAAGGGCACATCTTAGTAGTAGAATGCAACGAACGATTATAAGCAAATTCAATATGAGGCAAGCATTCTTCCCACATTTTCTTGTTATTCTTCAAAACAGCCCTAAGCATAGTAGACAATGTTCTATTGACTACTTCAGTTTGTCCATCAGTTTGGGGGTGACATGTAGTATTAAAAAGTAGTTTAGTCCCCAACTTAGCCCATAAACATCTCCAAAAGTGGCTAAGAAACTTAGTACCACGGTCTGAAACAATTGTATTTGGCACACCATGCAAGCGAATAATTTCACGAAAGAACAAATCAGCAACATTAGCAGCATCATCGCTTTTATGACATGGTATAAAGTGTGCCATTTTCGAAAATCTATCCACGACAACAAATATGCTATCCCTCCCCTTGTTTGTTCGAGGTAAACCTAAAACAAAGTCCATAGATATATCCTCCCATGGAACACTAGGTACAGGCAAAGGCATATATAAACCATGATGATTGAGACGTGACTTAGCTTTTTGACATGTAGTGCAGCGAGCAACAAAACGCTCAACATCCCGTCTCATCTTTGAGCAAAAGAAATGTGTAGCAAGTACATCCTCCGTCTTCTTCACACCAAAGTGTCCCATTAATCCTCCTCCATGTGCCTCCTGCAACAACAAAAGACGAACGGAGCTAGCTGGAATGCATAGCTTGTTAGCACGAAACACAAATCCATCGTTAATGACGAACTTGTTCCATGTTCTCCCTTCTTTACAATTCTGCAATACATCTTTAAATTCAGCATCATGCACATATTGATCTTTGATGGTCTCCAAACCAAATATTTTAAAGTCAATTTGTGAAAGCATAGTATAACGACGAGACAATGCATCAGCAATAACATTTTCTTTACCCTTCTTGTGTTTAATGACATAAGGGAAAGTCTCAATGAATTCAACCCATTTAGCATGTCTACGGTTCAGTTTTGCTTGACTTATAATGTGTTTCAAAGATTCATGATCAGAATGTACAACAAATTCTTTGGGCAATAAATAATGTTGCCATGTTTCTAAGGTCCGAACAAGAGCATATAATTCTTTATCATAAGTAGAATAGTTCAGACTAGGCCCACTCAATTTTTCAGAAAAGTATGCAACAGGTTTACCATCTTGTAGTAACACACCTCCTAATCCAATTCCACTAGCATCACATTCAAGCTCAAAAGTCTTATTAAAATCAGAAAGTTAGAGTAAAGAAGCATGTGTTAACCTATCTTTCAATATCGTGAAGGCTTCTTCCTATGCGGTACCCCAAACAAAAGGCACATCATTCTTCGTAAGCTCATTGAGAGGTGCAGCAATGGTGCTGAAATCTCTCACAAAACGCCTATAGAAACCAGCGAGGCCAAGAAAACTCCTCACTTGTGTGACCGTTTTGGGCTGCGGCCAACTATCAATAGCTTCAATCTTGGCTTTATCAACTTCAATTCCCTGTGGAGTAACAACATAGCCAAGAAAAGATACTCGGTCGGTGCAAAAGGTGCACTTACCAAGGTTACCAAACAAACATGCCTCACGTAGAGCAATAAAAACAACACGGAAATGTTCCAAATGTTCCTCCAAAGATCTGCTATAAATCAGTATATCAACAAAATAGACTACCACAAATCGTCCAATGAAAACACGTAAAACTTCGTTCAATAATCTCATGAAAGTAGGTGCATTAGTTAACCCAAAAGGCATGACTAACCACTCATATAATCCAAACTTAGTTTAAATGTTGTTTTCCATTCATCTCCCAATTTCATACGAATTTGATGGTATCCACTACGCAAATCAACTTTGGAGAATATTGTAGAGCCACTCAATTCATCAAGCATATCATCTAACCTAGGAATAGGACGACGATAACGAATAGTAATATTATTAATGCCCCTACAATTAACACACATACGCGACGTACCATCCTTTTTCGGCACTAGAATAATAGGAACAACCAAGGACTAAGGGATTCGCGTATATAACCTCTATTGAGGAGATCCTAGACTTGACGCATAATCTCCTTCATCTCCTTTGGATTGGTACGGTATGGTGCACGGTTGGGTAGCGGCGCACCGGGAATTAAATCAATCTGATGCTCAATCCCTCGAGTAGGTGGTGATCCCGGTGGCACATGTGGAAAGACGTCAGCAAACTCCTACAAAATGTTAGTGACAGCAGGAGGCAAAGAGGAAGGCATGTCCTCGAATGAAAATAATGCCTCTTTGCACACAAAAGCATAGCAAACAGATTTGCTAAAATCTAGATCATCAATATCAGATTTGACGACAAGTAAATATCCACTTTTCAATTTAATTTCAGAAACAACACTAGATGGTTTGTCATTAGGCTTCATTTGTTACTCAAATTCTTTTGCCACAATCCGATTTTCACTCTTATTTTGTTCATGTTTTGCTTTACTAGCTCGATGAATATCATCTTTCAAAATGGAATCAGGAGTCGTAGGAAGCAAAGTAATATGTTTATCCTTATGAACAAGAGTATACTGATTGTTTCTACCATGATGTACAGAATTTTTATCGAATTGCCATGATCTACCAAGTAATAAGGAACATGATTGCATGGGTACCACATCACAATCAACATAATCAGCATGTGTAGCGATACTAAAATGCACACGAACAGTACGTGTTACCTTTACCTTGCCACTATTGTCGAACCATTGGATGTAGTAAGGATGCGGATGTGGTCTTGTGGTGAGAGACAGCTTCTCCACCATCTCCATGCTAGCGAAGTTGTTGCAGCTCCCTCCATCTATGATGACGCGAACAGAACGTTCCTTCACAACTCCCTTTGTGTGGAACAAATTGTGCCTCTAATTTTGCTCAGCTTGTGTGACCTGCACACTCAAAACACGTTGAGCAACTAAACTTTCATACCTGTCAGCGTCTTCAGCAGCCATGTATTGCATCTCTTGTTCAGAAGCATCTCCATCGTGTTCTTCACTTGTAATAAGAGCCAAAGTCTCCTCATCATAGTCACTAGCGGAATCATACCCACCATCCTCAGTAGCAATCATCACATGCTAAGATGGACATTCTCTCGCATAATGACCTCCACCCTTGCAACGACGACAAATAATATCATGTGTTTGCCCTATTGATGCCATGGATGAAGAAGAGCTCTATGCAGGCCTAGAAGGTGTGTTGTTGGCAGATAGTGGTGGTTGTGCCTGCTTTCTTGTATCATGGTTGGAGGTGGCAGCTGACGGAGGTGCAGGTGCAGTAGAACGTGTAGAAGTAGAGGATGCAAGCGGTGTCCATGATGAAGGTCGACCTGCAGAAAAGTTAGTTCGCACCAATGCATGTCGATCCTACACTTCACGTTCAGCTTTGCAAGCAAGATGGAATAAACGAGTGATATTGTTATACTCCTTATACTCTAAAATGGTCTGAATCTCTCTATTTAATCCACCAATAAAACGTGCAAGCATAACTTCATTATCCTCAACAATGCCACATCTAATCATATTAGTCTGTAATTCCTGATAATATTCCTCTACAGAATTTTTTTCCTTGTCTTAAACGCTGCAATTTTTGTAGTAATTCACGTTGATAATATGGTGGAACCCAACGAGTATGCATACCAGTTTTCAAAGTAGCCCAAGTAGTTGGGATATTATTCGGTTATAATCTACGATGTTTAGAATACCACACACAAGCAAAACTAGTGAATGCACAAAGAGCAGCAGCAACACGTCTCTCCTCGGGATATTGTAAACATGTAAAATGTTGTTCAGTTTCTAACTCCCAAGTAAGATATATATCAGGAACATATCTACCCTCAAATGGTGGAATATTCAATTTTAGTTTAGGGAGATGGTCTGGATCTCGTACCTGAGGTGGTGGTGCAGCCCTACCGTTGCGATTATATGCATGTGGACGACCTGGTGGTGGTGCTGGTGGTTGCACGTAGTTCTTATTTTGATCAACCTCATCCTCGTAATCACCCTCGTAAATGTCCTCCTCGGCAGTAGCGGCAGTAACAGCGACACCAGAATTTTGTCCTTCCTCAAGAGGAACACGCCTCACTCGGTGGAGGGCTGGATCCCGACGTGGAGGTTGTTGTTGTTGTTGTTGTTGTTGTTGTTGTTGTTGTTGTTGTTGTTGTTGTTATAGCGGTGCAGCAAGTGGAGGTAGACGCGCGAGCACTTAAGCAAACTTGGCATCCAACTTGGTGCCAATTGTCTTCTCAATGTCATCAATCCTCGCTAGTGCCTTGCCAAAACTGGTCATCACGTCTTCCACCTGTTGACCCAACATTTCCTGGAATTTATCATGGAGCTCCTTGTTCGACATGTTCTCCCAGTCCAACGCATCCGCTTGTGATCCTGGCATGGTTAGCAGCAAGAGAAAACACACAAGAATATGATCCTACAGACTATTAGAAAGTGACGATGGTGTTGTGGAAAGTCACAAATCCGTCAAGCGAATCTCAAATTCTTACCAGTTCTTACCAAGCAGCAGGTGGTGATCGGCAACCATTGTAGTCAAAACTCTCAAAGCTTGGATAGAGCGATTACCAGGTGGTGTCAAACGCACGATGTAGATATATGTGGAGCTGGGAAGGCTTAATATATGGTAGCAAAAAGGGTCAGCAATAATCAATTCAAAGATGCAAAGTTGAATAAATGCTCAACGATGGTACTGTGCTGGTCCTAGGCTAGACCGTGCTAGAGACGCGAGCCTAGAACACTAACAAAATCACGGTACTACACGTAAACAAGGGAGGAGCACACTCTGAATCTCTCTTTTTTTCCCTTTTTCACTTTTTTTGCACTTTTTTCCTCTGCAACATTTTTTTGAAAAAGTCTACAAATGGCCTAAAAACTGCCTAGCCAGAATTTTCCAGACTTAGTTTTTTTTTTGAAGCTGGAACTATATTTCTTCTGCGGGTGGCACGGAAGTTGGGGATTCCGACTTGGTCACGACTCGTAGTATGGCGTGATATGGAAATCGAAAACAAAGGAACAAATACTAGACTCGGACTAGTGGCGGAGATGAATCTGGTGGAACTCGGACTGGTGGCGGAGATGTATCTGGTGGCAACTCGGACTGGTGGCGGAGATGTATATGGTGGCAACTCGGACTGGTGGCGTGATGGCAGCGGGCATGTGGTGGTTTTATGGAATGGCGGCGGATATGTGGTGGTGTATAGGAACTCAGAGTGGTGGCGGATATGTGGAGGTGGTATATGGCAACAACGATGAAGATGGTGCGGCGGCGGCATGACAAACTGTGACAGAACTCGAAACTCTAAAGGACTAGATGCTAAGACCAGCAACTCGACACGACGATGCAACCGCAAGTTCAACAATGCAAAACCCTAAAAAGATTATGCAAAGGCTCAGATTGGTTCGGATATGATGAACTAACCCTATTTTTTTTGGCTTTTTCGTGGACCGTAGGTATGAAGAACAGACTCAATCTAAACTATGAAAAAATGGAAAATCTCACTGAGCAACCTGGAAATCTGATACCACTTGATAGAGGCAAAGGTGTCCCGTCTTTCGATGAGATGGTGATTATCGTTTTCGGAGGAGTAGACTTTGACGATTCGACTTTGAACGTGCGAGGACGTCGCGCCTTAGCAATCGCTAAACCAACTCCGAGAGGTTATTGACCACGCCAGAGCACGATCAACCTGACCACGAGGGTCTATTTCCTGCAAGCAAATGAAGAACAAGCAAGAAACTGATATTGCAATTCTGCATATTGCGAATATAAGAGGAAAGCTTTATTGATCAAGGTGGGGTTCTGTGACGTCTTGGTCTGATCGTTGAACACAAACAAAGTATGTGAAGTTGCAGCTATGGCGAACTTTAATCTAAACAAAACCCAAAGTCTAAATGATGCCCTAAGGGCTGTATATATGGATGAAGACGGGGGAATTTCATGACCCCTTGGAGGAGGGGTCCGAAACCAACCCTAGCTCTATTTCCCCACACATACAGACTCTAAAAACAGCCTAGGAAGTTGTATTTCGAAATTACATGGGCCTGGCCCAAAAATAAGGTGGCGCAACACCTATTATAAGCTATGGACGAAATTTATGAAAGGGCATCTTGTATATTTTGTCCATGTCCTTGTATGTCATCAAGGAGGCTTCAAAGTGCTGAAATCTGCACTAGAAACACCGTTCTGGTTCCTTCGCACGTGCCTTCATCTCCATGCTTGATTCTGCTCCAGTGTTCATCCCTCTTGTCCATGCTAGGCCCTTCATTTGTAAGCAAAATGAATGTATCCAATTTAGGCAGCATCATATTCTCATAAACATTATAATCATTACCAAGAAACGAAAGTACCTGATAATTTAGTTGCATGCGCGAGCTCTAGTAATTGGTCCAATATATGTAGCAGTAGGGGCTGTGGGTGTAACAATGGTATTGATGTCCTCATCAATTAATGATAATCATTTTCCGGGCATTTTAAAAGCCCAAATTAGACAAATCTTGATCTGGCAAAGGAAGTAAGAATGTTGTAGGGTGGAGACCCTAAGTGGAGATCTTTCACGAATTGGATGGGAATCCACGAACAACGCGAAGAACACGAAGAACAAGAGGGGAAATCACAAGAGGAACACTCAAGAACAAGCCCAATCACACATCCACTAGACTCACAAACACATGAGATTCACAAGGTACAAGAAAAATCAAAGGGAAACAGGCTACATGGTAAAATTCATCCCAAATCCTATGAAGGAGATGAGGTCTTGATGATCTAGATAGATCCTTCCCGCAAGGGGGTCTTGAATCCCTAGGGATCTTCTCCAATGGAGGCCTTGAACTCCAATGTAGTCTTCTCTCTCTCAAGAGGAATCCCACAAGGGGAGATACATGAGCTAAGCTCTAATGTCTAGATCTATTCTTAGCTACCCCTAAATGGAGGAGGAAGAGGAGTATATATAGGTCCAAGGGATGAAGGGGTAAGGAGGGGCAAAATGGGAATACATGGGCAAAGCCCAAAAGCCACACACAGGAGGCCCTATGCGCACGGGGTAAGTGGAGCCCGTGCGCATGGGGTATCCAGAGACCCGGCGACTTAGCCCGTGCGCACGGGCTTGTACCGTGGGCACGGGGGTCCTGTGTGCATGGAGTCCAGGGGCCCGTGCGCACGGGGTGTCCTGAAGCTTGCAGTCAGCCTTCTCGTGGACGCCATCGACGCATGTGGAACCTCGCCTTCTTCTTAACGGTTCCTTCTCCGCTTCCAAGCTTCCCTCTTGGATGGTGTAGTTGTTCTCTTCCGCATGAACTCCTCCTCGTCGTGTGTGAAACTACGATAACACCTATGCATGCACACGCGAAGAGTGTCAAGTAGTATACCATCCTCGAAGGGGTCAAGTGAACATGTGTAAAGGAGATGATTCACATTTATGTATGTGAAGTAGATGTGGCACATGTCACTTGCCAAATGGACTCTTGACATGGTGATGTCCGAAGGATGCTACGCATCTGTCGGGACTCTGGGACTGGGGGTACCCAGGGCCATCTGCTTGCGGCCCAGGGCGCAACGCATGGTGGAGGCCCTGTACAGCCCATCTCCAAGGCTCCTCAAGGAGGACCCTCGCGAGGATCTTGGCCTCGCGAGGGGCGCATCACCAGGGACCGGATGAGTCCCTCTCTTGGGGTAGCCCCCTGAAGTCGTCTCCCGAGGCCCCCTCGCAGGCGGATACACCGAGGTTGCCAAGCCATGCCCCGCACGGCACGTGGATGACGTGAGCCACGACGAGCGTCACCATGACCCGTGCCAGCGGGCGTGGATGGTGAGGCTTTCCTCTTTGGTGCTAAAGGAACAAGGCCAGCGCGCGGGTTCCCGAGGAGGCCCCAAAGGTTACCTCTTTGGTGCAATAAGACCAGTACGGTGGACTCGTCAGGACGGAGGTCATCGCCGAGCCCACCTGCGCGTCATGGCCAGAAGCTTTGGCAGGCGGAGACCACCTTTTTTGTCAGGATAAGATGTACTCATGTTCCCCTTCAAAATTGGCCGTTGTGGCAACCCTTCCCGCCGAGTGTTTTGGGGGAAGAGGACCGGGCCAGTATAAGTAGAGCTAGACCACCACCTTAGCAGGGGATCGGATCAAGTTCATCCACCCGTCAAGCCCGGAGCCGCTCCTAAAGCCTCCTGGGGCAACTTCTACTCACAATCATACTCCCTCGCGAGGCAATCCAACCACAAAGTAGGAGTAGGGTTTTACATCGCAAGGTAGCCCGAACCTGGGTAAACAGCCGTGTTCTTTGTCCTTCATTTGCACTGGGATCTCGGGAGAGCTTGTCCGTGGTGTTGTGTGCAGCTGACAGGGCGAGGTGAGGAGCAGCGAGCATGCCCCTGAGTTCGAACTTTCCTTGGGTACGCGGAGCCCCGATTCTGACATTTGGCGTGTCAGGTAGGGGGCCTGCCTCTCTTCCTCCGCTCCACTCCGGTTTCGGCTACACCAACTCCATGGCCGATGCCCGCCCTGTTCACACTGAGCGCCGGGCGGCGCGTGTCGCCCAGACCGCGCCCGCGGGGAGCGACGGCCGCCGTCACTGACCCAGTTGCGCATGAGCAGCAGGACTCCTCTCTGCACCCCTCTATGCCGCGGGATGGCCACACTGCCACTCCTTCGCTCACCCCGGCCACGGCTTCGTCCTCTCATGCTCGCCGCGGGCCGGTGAGCGCACAGGCCGCCCTACTCATGGCGCGGGAACTGTTGCGCTACCGCCCGGCCAATGAGGGCTACGACGCCTGGCTTGGCCGCATCACCGAGCTCGTCAATGCTGTGGGCGAGGCTCCGGTGCCCTCTCACTCGCTCCGCCTTCCGCCGTATCGCGCGGCCGATGTCGCGTATGGCGTGCCTCCAGCGCCTCCCCTATGCGGCAACATCGTCGAGCCCCAGCGTGAAGCGCGGTCCCGTGAACCGCCTCACGGAGCGCCCGCGCCGGCCCGGGACGAGGCCAGCTGCCAAATCATCCACCGCGCGCCGCCGGACACGCGCGTGCTCCTCGAGCAGCGTCAGCAACGCCAAGACCGAGCCATCCTAGAGGTCACGGCGGCGGGGTGCCAAAACCGCCCCGCCCTGGCAGACGGGGACCCCGCGTGCGACGTGGGCCACCGGGCATTCACTCTCGAGCTGCGCTGGGTGGTTTGGCCTGGCAAGTTGAAGCCGCACCTGCCCCCCGCGCTACGACGACACCCCCGACCCTACGGAATTTCTCTAGGTCTACGCGCTGAGCATCGAGGCGGTGAATGGTGACGACAAGGTCATGGCCAACTGGTTCCCCATGGCCCTCAAGGACGGCAGGCGCTCCTGGTTCATGAACCTACCCGAGGAGTCCATCTCTTCGTGGGGCGAGCTGTTCGTCGCCAACTTCACTCGCACCTACGACTGCGCCCTCACCATGAACGACCTGCGACGGGTGAAGCAACGCCCTGACAAGACACTCCGCCAGTACATTCAACGCTTCAGCTAGGTGCGCCACAAGATTCCGTGCACCTTGGACGAGGTCATCATTATGGCGTTGACCAACGGAGTCAAGGACGTCCGCACGTGTGAGAAGCTCGCCATCCACAACGACCTAAGCACGACGCTGGAGCTGTTCACCCTTGTTGACAAGTGCGCCAAGGTCGAAGAGGGCCGCCTCTTCCTCCACAATGACCCCAACACGGCGCACGACAACGGCAAGGCCAAGGGAAAGGAGGTCAAGCGCAAGGCCCCTGCTGTGTTGGCAGTTGAGCCCGAGCAGAAGTGCGGTCGCGACCGCGACGAGCCCGAGGGGAGCAGCTGCCTGTTCTACGTCTACCACAACATGCACACCCACAACACCAACAACTGCTAGGAGCTCAGGGCGCTCCGCGACGAGCGCTTGGGTCACTGCCCCGACCGCCCTGACCGTGGCGTAGGTCATGGAGGTGGCCGCGGCGGTTGTAGATGAGACAACCGCAACGGTAATTAGCGCCAGGCCTGGCGTGACCAGCCTCGTGATGGCACCTGGCGTGACCAGCCTCGCGAGGCCTATAACAGCCCGAGACCGACGCTCCAGATGTCTTCCATTTATTTTTGTTGTTGCCGTGTGATTCATTTGTTTGTTGCATTCATCTTCGCATCATTCGCATTGCGTCGGCTGCCTCGATGATTTGACGGCCGGAGCTCCTCCCAGCACCCTGTAAAAATTGTCCAAACCCTACCCTGGCCTCTCCTCTATCCATTTGTCCCTCTCCCTGCCACCGCCACTAGGTAGGTCACCCACCATAGCCATCGCCATGGCCGAGGAGAGCTTAAGCTCGTCCCCGGCCTGAACACCTCCGTCATCTGTGTTGCTGCCACGGGGAGAGAACCCCGACCCTCTTCGTCGTCTTCCTCACCCTCGCACACGATCGCTAGGACCCTAAAGGCTTCTTCCTTATCCTATGCTTCTCCGCTTCCTCTTCTTCACGGAACCGGGGGCGTCGCCTCGATCAGCGCCTCCCCAAACCGCCTCCATCGCCTCTCCGACCGATGTGTCATCACCAACACCCCCATGTTCCCGGTTTCGTTGCGATTGTGAGGATTCGTTCGACTACGTTGGTTCATCTACTTCATGGACTCGATCTTCTTCCGAGCGGGATTTCAGGCAAGATGACCATTACCCTGGATACCACTACTATCTTTGCTTTGCTAGTTGTCTCAATGCTATCGCTATGTCACGCTACCCACCACTTGTTTGTCAAGCCTCCCAAATTGCCATGATAAGCCTCTAACCTTTTCCACTACCCAGCAAACTGTTGTTTGGCTATGTTACCGCTTTGCTCAGCCCCTCTTATAGCGTCGCTAGTTGCAGGTGCAATTGCAGGTTGTTCCATGTTGGGACATGGATATCATGGGATATCACAATATCTCTTTATTTAATTAATGCATCTATATACAAGGTAAAGGGTGGAAGGCTTGGCCTTTTGCCTGGTGTTTTGTTCCACTCTTGCCGCCCTAGTTTCTGTCATACTGGTGTTATGTTCCTTGATTTGCGTTCCTAACACGGTCGGGGTTTATGGGCCCCCCTTGAGTGTTCGCTTTGAATAAAACTCCTCCAGCAAGGCCCAACATTGATTTTAACATCTGCTCAACATAATAAATCTGATAATAAATTTGACGCATAGGGAGTTAATGCTACCCGAGGTTCGTTATTCAACCTAATACAGGGGGCCAGTGCTGATGGTGCTGGTCCAAACTAGAGCCCCTTGCAGCGCCACCACAGGGAAACTCGAGGACAGGTTTTAGTTGTACGGATTGCTCATCCGCCATGTCCTGAGAACAAGATACGCGGCTCCTATCGGGATCGTCGACACGTCGAGAGGTCTTGCTGGAGTTGTTTTACCATTGTCGAAATGTCTTGTGCACTGGGATTCCGAGCTTGATCGGGTTGTCCCGAGATGGAGGTTTTTCCTTCGTGGATCATGAGAGTTTATGATGGACTAAGTTGGGACACCCCTGCAGGGTTAAATCTTTTCGAAAGCCGTGCCCACGGTTATGTGGCGACTTGGAAATTCATAATATCCGGTTGTAGAGAACTTGACACCAGACCCGAATTAAAATATACCAACCGCGTGCGTAACCGTGACCGTCTCTTTTCGAGTGAGTTCGGGAAGAGAACACAATGGGGTTATGTTTGACTCATAAGTAGTTCAGGATCATTTATTGATCAGTACTAGTTGCGACTGTTATGCGTAGTTACTCTTCTTATTCTTGTACTCGTAAGTTAGCCACCATACAATGCTTAGTGCTTGCTGCAACCTCACTACTTATCCATTTCATACCCATTAAGCTTTGCTAGTCTTAATACCCATGGTAATGGGATTGCTGAGTCCTCGTGGCTCACGGATTACTACAACAATAGATGCAGGTACAGGTAATAAGATGATATGACGTGAGAGCGATGCTTGCTTGTTTTGGAGTTCTTTTGCTTCTTCTTCTTCGATTGAGGGATAGGTTCCTGGTCGGCAGCCTGGGCTAGCAGGGTGGATGTCGTTTGTGTTTTTTGTTTGATTTCATCCATAGTCAGATGCTTCTCTTCTATATGATGTTTGATGTATTCACGTGGCAATTGTATGCCTTTGTATGTATCCCCTCTATTATGTACATGGTATGATGTAATGATATCCACCTTGCAAAGCGTTTCATTATGCGTCTCTATCCTTGGTGGGACCTTCGAGTTCCTCTCGGATAGGATCGCATATTGGGTGTGACACTAGGGGATCCCCTTTATATAATAGGTGAGTCCCCTGATTTACAACACACTCCGGGTCACAGTACAACCCGTGCATTAGTCTATTTCCTACTTATCTTGTTCTCCAAACTAGGAGACTTTCCTTACGACTTTCCCTTTAAGCCAGTCCGTCAAGCACCATGAGACAAGCCGGCCTCTCCTCAAGTCGCCTTCTGGGCCGTGGGCCGTGTCCTTGCTGGGTTCTCCATGAGCCGCCAAATGCCAACCGGGTCATACCTGGGCTGGGTTATACCATGGGGAATATCCCCAACACCGACACTAGGGCTCATTGTCGTCCACCACCTTTGTGCTCTTGGCTTGGCGTCATCAACGTGGTCAACAAATGATAGCCATCGGAAGAGGACTGTACGTGGAGAGGTTGACTGCTGGGACCCCACAAGGTCCATCATCGCATGCAAGGAAGTGCCTCCTTATTACGCACAAGAAAAATGATTCCTCCACGTGACAACTGGGACCCACCAGCTACATCTTTGCATGCAAGGAAGTGCCTCCTTGTTACATGGAAAAAATGCGTCCTCCCCCTGACGTTGGACCCACCAGGCAACTTCGCATGCAAGGAAGTGCCTCCTATTAAGCAGAAAAAAATGATTCATCCCCCTGACAGCTGGGACCCACCAGTTATATCTTCGCACGCAAGGAAGTGCCTCCTTATTCCCCACTGACAGTTGGGATTGATGACCCACAAGTATAGGGGATCAATCGTAGTCCTTTCGATAAATAAGAGTGTCGAACCCAACAAGGAGCAGAAGGAAATGCCAAGCGGTTTTCAGCAAGGTATTTTCTGTAGGCACTGAAATTATCGGTAACAGATAGTTTTGTAGTAAGATAATTCGTAACGGGTAACAAGTGTAGCAAAGGTGCAGCAAGGTGGCCCAATCCTTTTTATAGCAAAGGATAAGCCTGGACGAACTCTTATATAAAAGCAAAGCGCTCCCGATGACACATGGGAATTATTGTCAAGCTAGTTTTCATCATGCTCATATGGTTCGCGTTCGTTACTTTGATAATTTGATATGTGGGTGGACCGGTGTTTGGGTGCTGTCCTTACTTGGACAAGCCTCCCACTTATGATTAACCCCTCTCGCCAGCATCCGCAACTAAGAAAGAAGAATTAAGATAAATCTAACCATAGCATGAAACATGTGGATCCAAATCAGCCCCTTACGAAGCAACGCATAAACTAGGGTTTAAGCTTCTATCACTCTTGCAACCCATCATCTAATTATTACTTCCCAATGCCTTTCCCTAGGCCCAAATAATGGTAAAGTGTCATGTAGTCGACATTCACATAACACCACTAGAGGAAAGACAACATACTTCTCATCAAAATATCGAACGAATACCAAATTCACATGATTACTTATAACAACACTTCTCCCATGTCCTCAGGAACAAACATAACTAATCACAAAGCATGATCATGTTCAAGATCAGAGGGGTATTGAATATCATTAAGGATTTGAACATATGATCTTCCACCAAATAAACCAACTAGCAACAACTACGAAGAGTAATCAACACTACTAGCAACCCACAGGTACCAATCTGAGGTTTTGAGGCAAAGATTGAATACAAGAGATGAACTAGGGTTTGAGAGGAGATGGTGCTGGTGACGATGTTGATGAAGATTGACCCTCCCATGATGAGAGGATCGTTGGTGATGACGATGGCTTTGATTTCCCCCTCCCGGAGGGAAGTTTCCTCGGCAGAATCGCTCTGCCAGAGCCTTAGATTGCTTCTGCCCAGGTTCCACCTCGAGACGGTAGCACTTTGTCCCGAAAGCGTCCTTCTTATTTTTTCTAGGTCAAAACCCTCCATATAGTAGAAGATGGACATCGGGGGCTAGCCAGGGGGCCCACAAGCTTGGGAGGTGCACCCTAGGGCGTAGGGCGTGCCCCCAGGCTTGTGGCCACCTGGTGGGTCTCCCTTTGTTGTTTCTTCGCCCAATATTTTTTATATATTAAAAAAAATCTCCGTAAAGTTTCAGGGCATTTGGAGTTGTGCAGAATAGGTATCTCAGATTTGCTCCTTTCGGTCCAGAATTCCAGCTGCCAGCATTCTCCTTCTTCATGTAAACCTTGTAAAATAAGAGACAAAAGGCATAAGAATTGTATCATAAAGTGAAAAACAACCCATAATGCAATAAATATCAACATAAAAACATGATGCAAAATGGACGTATCAACTCCCCCAAGCTTAGACCTCGCTTGTCCTCAAGCGAAAGCCGAAATCGATAATCATGTCCACATGTTTAGAGATAGAGTTGTCGATAAAATAAAATAAGGACATGAGGGCATCATGATCATCCTTTAGAATAGCAATATATTGTCATATAACTTCTTATGCCAAAGTGATAATTCATTCACAAAGTAAAGTATAGACCAAAAACTTCATTTGAAACTAACAAACTATGATCTCGGTCATTGAAGCAATTGCAATTTATCTTAACATTGGAAAGAGTCAATGTAAGAGCTTTTATTTAGCAAGTTCACATACTCAACCATCATTTAATCTTTCATAATTGCTAACACTCACGCGATACCTATGAGATCAAAGCTTCAATCGGACACATAGGAAGATAGGGGCTTATAGTTTTGCCTCCCAACCATTTACCTCAAGGGTAACATCAACAATAATAATTTATGATCACCTACATCCGAGTGGATATGTATGTCTGGATCTTTCCCCAACACATAGTGCTTGCCATAAAGAGAAAATATAAAAGGAAGGGTGAAGATCACCATGACTCTTGCATAAAGGTAGAAAGTAAAATAAAAGATAGGCCCTTCGCAGAGGGAAGCAGAGGTTGTCATGCGAAATCTTAATGCAATGGAACGTCACTTTATATTGCCGCTTGTGATAGAGAACTTTATTATGTAGTCCGTCGCTTTTATTTCTTCCCCATCACAAGTTTGTATAAAGTTTATTTTCCTCACACTAAAAGATCATACATATTTAGAGAGCAATTTTGATTTCTTGCACCGATGACAACTTACTTGAAGGATCTTACTCAATCCATAGGTAGATATAGTGGACTCTCATGGCAAAACTGGGGTAAGGGTTTTTTGGATGCACAAGTAGTATCTCTACTTAGTGCAGAATTTTTGGCTAGCATAGGATGATAAGCAAGCTCAACATGTTGGAGGATCCATGACAATATAACTTCTATTTGGATATAAGGGAACATAACACATTATGTTGTCTTCCTTGTCCAACATCAACTTTTTAGCATGTAATATTTTAATGAGTGCTCACAATCACAAAAGATGTCCAAGATGGTGTATTTATATGTGAGGCCTCTCTTTCTTTATTACTACCTATTAATTGCAACAATGACCAATACTATGTTTGTCAACCCTCAACAAATTTCATGCATCATACTTCTTATATGTGAAGTCATCACTCCCCATAAGATTATTATATAATCTTTTATTTCTTTTATTCTTTTCCTTTTCCAAGATCAAAGCAAGAAAGCAAAGCCCTTAACTCAAAACTAATCTTTATTATATAATCTTTATTATATAACTCTCGCACTCGATTACATGGATAGAACACAAAGCAAAACTCAAAGACTAGGTCATACTAAAAACTTTTATTCTACTAGATCAAGATTTAACCAAAAGGATCGAACTAAGATAAATGATAAAGATAAAGATGTGATGGTGATACGATACCGGGGCACCTCCCCCAAGCTTGGCATAAGCCAAGGGGAGTGCCCATACCCATGTACTCAAGTCTCCTTCTTCGGAGGTGGTGGTGATGAAGTTGATGATGCAACGGCGAGCTTCTCCAGCTTACGTTTGAGGATGAACCTTTCCTCCTTCAAGTTGTCATTTTCTTGCTCAAGCTTCAATATCTTTTTGCATAATGCCGCCTTACTTTCCTGTAGAAAACGAGATAGGATAAATTGAACCTTAGATTTGCTTGATCCGTTCGGCAAGCTTGACTTCTTGAACTCCATGTGCATATCACCTGGTTGAGGTAGAGGGACATCGTCTTCCTCTGAGCTCGCATCTTTTGCCTCCTCCAGGTTGGAATCTTGCTCCTCGTCTGTGGACCATAGGTAGGGATAAACCTCCCCAAAGATCCTTGGATCCGTAGTATAATGGGAACATAGCTCTTTCCATCTGAATCTTGCGACGGCATGCTTTCAGATCTGTTAGAAAAATAGCTCGAAACAAGAACAGAGGATATTGTCGTGATACGATGATCAAAACCTTTGGGAGATTATATAATGAATTTTTACCGTGCAAAACAAGTATTCTGGGAGAAAACGGAGTCCAGAGGGCACACGAGGTGGCCACAAGCTTGGGAGGCGCGCCCAGGGGGTAGGGTGTGCCCCCCAGGCTTGCCGCCTACTCGTGCACTTTTTAGACTAATTTTTATTTTTCTATTTTTTAAATATTCCAAAACGGAGTAAAATTGCTTTTGGCAAACTTTTGGAGTCGGTTTACTTACCGTATCACATACCTATTCCTTTTCAGGGTTCTGAAGCATTCTGGAAGGTTTCCTTTATGTACTCCTCTGGTGTTATGGAATGAATAATATTGGTTTCAGCATTTATGGGCGTACCTGAGATATAATGTTTGATTCTTTGCCCATTCACCACCTTTGGGTTGTTGCCTTCGGCATTCTTGATCTTGATGGCACCGGAACAATAAACTTCTTCGATAATGTAAGGACCTTCCCATTTGGAGAGAAGTTTTCCTATGAAAAATCTTAAACAGGAATTGTATAGCAAGACATGGTCACCTACATTAAATTCCCACTTTTGTATTCTTTTGTCATGCCATCTTTCAACCTTTTCTTCAAACAACTTGGCATTTTCATAGGCTTGGGTTCTCCATTCATCTAGTGAGATAATATCAAATAACCTCTTCTCACCGGCAAGTTTGAAATCATAGTTGAGTTCCTTAATTGCCCAATAAGCTTTATGTTCTAATTCAAGAGGTAAGTGACATGCTTTCCCAGAAACCATTTTATATGGAGATATACCCATAGGATTTTTATAAGCAGTTCTATAAGCCCATAATGCATCATTGAGTTTCTTAGACCAATTCTTCCTACATCTATTAACAATCTTTTGCAGGATCAATTTTATTTCTATATTGCTTAGTTCTACTTGACCACTAGACTAAGGATGATATGGATATGCAATTCTATGGTTAACACCATAGTTAGCAAGCAATTTATGGAAAGCACCATGAATAAAATGTGAACCACCATCAGTCCTTAAATAACTAGGGACTCCAAACCTCGGGAAAATAACTTCTTTAAGCATTTTAATGGAGGTGTTATGATCAACACTACTAGTTGGAATAGCTTCTACCCACTTAGTAACATAATCAACAGCAACCAAAATATGAGTATACCCATTAGAGGAAGGAAAGGTCCCATATAATCAAATCCCCAAACATCAAATGGTTCAATAACAAGTGAATAATTCATAGGCATTTCCTGATGTCTACTAATGTTACCAATTCTTTGACATTCATCACAAGACAAGACAAGCTTACGAGCATCTTTGAAAAGAGTAGGCCAATAAAAACCAGATTGTAATACCTTGTGTGCAGTTCTGTCTCCAGCATGGTGTCCTTCGTAAGCCTTGGAGTGGCACTTGCGTAGGATTTGTTCATGTTCATGCTCAGGTACAAAACGTCTAATAACATCATCTACTCCTTCTTTATAAAGGTGTGGGTCATCCCAGAAGTAATGTCTTAAATCATAGATTTTTCTTTTCTTTTGTTGGTATGTAAAATTAGGCGATATAAATTTAGCAACAATATAATTAGCATAGTCTGCATACCATGGGGTACTACGAGAAGCATTTATGATAGCTAATTGTTCATCAGGAAAGCTATCATCAATAGGTAGTGGGTCATCAAGAATATTTTCTAACCTAGACAAGTTGTCTGCTAGAGGATTCTCAACTCCTTTCCTATTAGTAATATGTAAATCAAATTCTTGTAGCAAGAGAACCCACCTAATGAGTCTAGGTTTAGCATATTTCTTTTCCATAAGGTATTTAATAGCAGCATGATTAGTGTGAACAATTACTTTAGAATCAACAATGTAAGATCTGAATTTGTCACAAGTGAACACAACTGCTAAAAATTCTTTTTCAATGGTAGCATAATTTCTTTGAGCATTGTCTAGAGTTTTGCTAGTATAATGGATAACATTTAGTTTATTATCAACTCTTTGTCCTAGAACATCACCAATAGCATAATCACTAGCATCACACATAATTTCAAAGGGTAGGTTCCAATCAGGTGGTTGAACAATAGGTGCAGAAATTAAGGCTTTCTTAAGGATTTCAAAAGCTTCTACACAATCATCATAAAAAACAAATGGAACATATTTTTGTAATTGGTTAGTGAGAGGCCTAGAAATTTTAGAGAAGTCTTTAATAAATCTCCTATAGAAACCAGCATGACCAAGGAAACTTCTTATACATTTGATATCTTTAGGACATGGCATTTTTTCAATAGCATCAACTTTAGCTTTATCAACTTCAATACCTCGTTCAGAGATTTTATGCCCCAAGAAAATACCTTCATTAACCATAAAGTGGCACTTCTACCGATTCAAGACAAGATTAGTTTCTTCGCATCTCTGCAAAACTCGATCAAGGTTGCTTAAGCAATCATCAAAATAAGTTCCGTAAACGGAAAAATCGTCCATGAAAACCTCAACAATCTTTTCACAAAAGTCAGAGAATATAGCAGTCATACATCTTTGAAAGGTAGCAAGTGCATTGCATAAACCAAAAGGCATACGTCTATAAGCAAAAGTACCAAAAGGGCATGTAAAGATAGTTTTTTCTTGATCCTCTTGTTACACAGGTATTTGGGAAAAACCAGAGTATCCATCTAGAAAGCAAAAATGTGTATGTTTTGTTAATCTTTCTAGCATTTGATCAATTAAAGGTAAAGGATAAAGATCTGTCCTAGTAGCTTTGTTTAGTTTTCTAAAATCAATTACCATTCTATAACCTGTGATAATTCTTTGTGGGATCAGTTCATTTTTATCATTAGGAACAACAGTAATACCTCCCTTCTTAGGGACACAATGAACAGGACTTACCCATTTACTATCAGCTATAGGATAGATTATACCTGCTTCCAGAAGCTTTAATATTTCATTTCTTACCACTTCTTTCATCTTAGGATTTAACTGTCACTGATGATCAACAACTAGTTTAGCATTAGGTTCCATATTAATTTTATGCTGAAATAGAGTGGAACTAATGCCCGTAAGATCATCAAGATTATATCCAATAGTGGCACAGTGCTTCCTCAGAGTTTTCAATAATCTCTTTTCTTCATGCTCTGAAAGGTTAGCACTAATAATAACAGGATATATCTTCTTTTCATCAAGATAAGCATATTTCAATGTGTCAGGTAATTGTTTAAGCTCAAACACATGATCACTCGGCGAACCAACCTGTGGTTGGATGGTTAGAGGGACTGTGGTATCCCCAGCCCACCAAGGTTCAAGTCCTGGTGCTTGCATTTATTCTTGGATTTATTTTAGGATTTCCGGTGATGCGCATTCAGTGGGAGGAGACGTTCCCGTCGACGACGAGGTGCCTACGGTGACTTCATAAATTTCAAGATGATATGCCGGCTCAGTCTTTCGGAGGTGCTCATAGGGGTAGGGTGTGCGTGTGTGCATTCATAGGGGTGAGTGTATGCGCGTGTATATGAGCGCTTGCGTCTGTACCGTGTTAAAAAACACATGATCACTCTTGGGTGGAAGAGGATCTCCAAGAGTCTCAACAGGCAAATTGTGTTTCAAAACAGGCATTTGTTCAAAGAATATCTCATCTATTTCATTTCTTTCATTCATATGCATATCATTTTCATGGTCTAGCAAATATTGTTCCAAAGGATCAGTAGGAGGCACAACAATAGAAGCAAGACCAATAATTTCATCCTTACTAGATAATTCTTTATCACGGGGTTGTCTACAGAATTTGAAGAAATTAAACTCATGAGACACATCACCAAAACTTACACTAACAGTTTCTTTCTCACAATCTATCTTAGCATTAACAGTGTTTAAGAAAGGTCTACCAAATACAACGGGGCAAAAATCATCTTGTGGGGAACCAAGAACTAGAAAATCAGTAGGGTATTTTATTTTCCCACACAAGACTTCAACATCTCTAAAAATCCCAAGTGGTGTAATAGTATCTCTATTAGCAAGCTTAATAGTAATATCAATATCTTCTATCTAAGCAGGTGCAATACCATTCATAATTTCTTGATATAAAGTAAACGAGATTGCACTCACACTAGCACACAAATCACATAAGCCATGATAACAATGATCTCCTATTTTAGCAGAGACAACAGGCATGCCAACAACAGGTCTATGTTTATCTTTTTCATCGGGTTTAGCAATTCTAGTGGCTTCATCACAGAAATAAATAACATGCCCATCAATATTTTCAGCCAAGAGATCTTTAACCATAGCAACATTAGGTTCAACTTTAATTTGTTCAGAGGGTGTAGGTGTTCTTGTATAACTCTTGCGAACCAGAGCTGAAACTTTAGCATGTTCTTTTATCCTAATAGGAAAAGATGGTTTCTCTATGTAAGCAGTAGGAATAACTGGATCAACATTATAAGTGGTGGTTTCTTCTCTAGCTTCAATGGGTTCTACTATTTTTACTTCAATGGGAGGATGATATTTAAACCACTTCTCCTTAGGGAGATCAACATGAGTAGCAAATGATTCACAGAAAGAAGCTACTATCTCAGAGTCAAGTCACTATTTAGTGCTAAAATTATGAAAAGCATCGGTATCCATAAAATATTTAACACAATCAAACTCAAGCTTTATCCCCGACTCCTTACCTTTGTCGAGCTCCCAATCATCACAGTTGTGTTTAATTCTTTCCAAAAGATCCCATCTGAATTCAATAGTCTTCTTCATAAAAGAACCAGTACAAGAAGTATCGAGCATGGATTGATCATTAAGTGAAAGCCGAGCATAAAAATTCTGAATAATAATTTCTCTTGAGAGCTCATGATTGGGGCATGAATATAACATTGACTTAAGACTCCCCCAAGCTTGAGTGATAATTTCTCCTTCACAAGGCCAAAAATTATATGTATAATTCCGATCACGATGAACTAGATGCATAGGATAAAACTTCTGATGAAATTCCAATTTCAATCGGTTGTAATTCCAAGCTCCAATATCATCACATAGCCTATACCATGTCAATGCATTTCCCTTAAAAGATAAAGGGAAGACCTTCTTCTTGACTTCATCTCCGGGTAAACCTGCAAGCTTAAATAATCCACAAACTTCATCCACATAGATTATATGCATATCAGGATGTAGTGTTCCATCTCCTGCATAAGGATTAGCGAGCAGTTTCTCTATCATACCTGAAGGAATTTCATAATAAATATTTTCAGTAGGTGCAGTAGGTTGAGGAGCAACTCATTGTTCTTCCGGTCGGGATGAAGATACCCCGAACAAGCCCCTCAAAGGATTATTTTCCATAGTGACAAGTGACAATAAATTTCAGCACGTAATATAAATGTTTCCTTACCAAATTCCACTCACCAAAGGTGCTTCACTCCCCGGCAACAGCGCCAGAAAAGAGTCTTGATGACCCACAAGTATAGGGTATCAATCTTAGTCCTTTCTATAAGTAAGAGTGTCAAACCAAACGAAGAGTAGAAGGAAATGACAAGCGGTTTTCAGCAAGGTATTTTCTGCAGGCACTGAAATTATCGGTAACAAATAGTTTTGTAGTAAGATAAGTCGTAACGGGTAACAAGTAACAAGTGTAGCAAAGGTGGCCCAATCCTTTTTATAGCAAACGATAAGCCTGGACGAACTCTTATATAAAGCAAAGCGCTCCCGAGGACACATGGGAATTATTGTCAAGCTAGTTTTCATCATGCTCATATGATTCGCGTTTATTACTTTGATAATTTGATATGCGGGTGGACCGGTGCTTGGGTGTTGTCCTTACTTGGACAAGCCTCCCACTTATAATTAACCCCTCTCGCAAGCATCCGCAACTACGAAAGAAGAATTAAGATAACTCTAACCATAGCATGAAACATGTGGATCCAAATCAGCCCCTTACGAAGCAACGCATAAACTAGGGTTTAAGCTTCTTTCACTCTAGCAACCCATCATCTACTTATTAGTTCCCAATGCCTTCCCCTAGGTCCAAATAATGGTGAAGTGTCATGTAGTCGACGTTCACATAACACCACTAGAGGAAAGACAACATACATCTCATCAAAATATCGAACGAATACCAAATTCACTTGATTACTTATAACAAGACTTCGCCCATGTCCTCAGGAACAAATGTAACTAATCACAAAGCATGCTCATGTTCAAGATCAGAGGGGTATTGAATATCATTAAGGATCTGAACATATGATCTTCCACTAAATAAACTAACTAGCATCAACTACGAAGAGTAATCAACACTACTAGCAACCCTTAGGAACCAATCTGAGTTTTTGAGGCAAAATTGAATACAAGAGATGAACTAGGGTTTGAGTGGAGATGGTGCTAATGAAGATGTTGATGAAGCTTGACCCCCCTAGGATGAAAGGATCGTTGGTGATGACGATGGCTTCGATTTCCCCCTCCCGGAGGGAAGTTTCCCTGGCAGAATCGCTCTGCTGGAGCCCTAGATTGCTTCTGCCCAGGTTCCTCCTCGAGACGGCGGCGCTTCGTCCTGAAAGCTTCCTTCTTATTTTTTCTAGGTCAAAACCCTTCATATAGCAGAAGATGGACACCGGGGGCTGGCCAGGGGGCCCACAAGCTTGGGAGGCGCG
Source organism: Thinopyrum elongatum (assembly GCA_011799875.1). Taxonomy (NCBI): domain Eukaryota; kingdom Viridiplantae; phylum Streptophyta; class Magnoliopsida; order Poales; family Poaceae; genus Thinopyrum; species Thinopyrum elongatum. Next base: position 240,924,681 of record CM022299.1, on the reverse strand, counting down.
CCCTGGGGGGTAGGGCGTGCCCCCAGGCTTGTGGCCACCTGGTGGGTCCCCCTCTATTGTTTCTTCGCCCAATAGTTTTTATATATTCCAAAACAATTCTCCATAAAGTTTCAGGGCATTTGGAGTTGTGCAGAATAGGTATCTCTGATTTTCTCCTTTCCGGTCCAGAATTCCAGCTGCCGACATTCTCCCTCTTCATGCAAACCTTGTAAAATAAGAGAGAAAAGGCATAAGAATTGTGTCATAAAGTGAAATAACAGCCCATAATGCAATAAATATCAACATAAAAATATGATGCAAAATGGACGTATCAGGGACCCACCAGGTCAAGGCGTATGTCGCAAACTTGTAAATACATACTGGTCGATCGATCTCTCTACAAAGATAAATCATGGTCGAGTAAGGAGTGACACGTGTCATAGTAGAGCCCCTGACGTAGCAGCTCATGCAGTCCCGTCTAAATCGTGTACACATACATACAGGAATGCTTCGAGAAATACGGGCACGTACGTACATACGGGCGGGGTCTCTAACACGTACTCATGCATACGGCCAGGGATCATGTACATAGAGAGCCCACGTATAGAAGAAATGACGTATTGTTCATCGGAAGCCAACCAGCTGGGTCGGAACAGAGAAATGGTGTCTTGTTCATCGGGAGGCAACCGAGTGGGTCGGAATGTGTCTTGTTCATCAGGAGCCAACCGGCTTGGACGAAACAGCCGAAACAGGGTCTTGTCGATCGACCCCCCACCAGCTGGGGGTTTGGCGTACCGCAAAACAGACAAAACAGAGTTCTCTTCGACCGCCTATAGTCCAAATAGGGTCCTGTCCATCGTCGGGGGGGGGGGGGGGGGGGGGGTCTGTCGTACCGCAAAATGGACAAAACAGACTTCTGTTCAACCGTCTACGGCCAAAACGGGGTCCTACTGATCGAGAGGGGTCTGGTGTACCGCAAAACGGAGGAAACAAACTTATCTCCAACTGCCTACGGTCAAAACGGGGTCCTGTTCATCGGGAGGGGTGTGGCGTGCCACAAAACAGGACTCCACGGGCTACTGTTCATCCATGGTCAACTTCCTTCAGCCTCCACCAGCTACTATTCAGCCACCCTCAATTTCCTCCTAGGACGTCCACGGGGTCCTCTTCATCCAGCCCTAACCGGTTGGGGTGTGGCGTACCACGACACAGCCTCCTTGGGGTCCTGTTCATCCAGCGCCAACCGCCTCCGCGACCGGGGTCATGTTCATCCAACCCCCACCGGCTGGGGTGGGGCATGCGAGTGGGTAGCAGCAATGGGAACTGTTCATCCACAACCAACCAACCGGCTAGGTCAACTCACCACGTCTTGTGCAAGGGGCTCGATCGATGAGTCTTGACTCGTGTCTAAGTGTATCGCGTGTGCGGCAGCAATGGGCACTGTTCATCGAGAGGCAACCCAACACCGGCTAGCTATGTCTCGCACAGGTGGTCGATCGGCTTCAGTAAGTAGCGAGAAGGATTGATCGGGTTCAATTAGCAGCAAAGGAATCACTCAGGTTCAGTTAGCAGTGAAGGGATTGATCGGGTTCAGTACGTAGTGCGAGGGATGGATCGCTCGTGTTCAGTACATAGTGCTAGGGTGATCGATCACTCAGGTTTAGTAAGCGAATGCCTCACTCGGCTTTAGTTAGCGAACACAACTCCCACACACACATGCGTACGAGAGAAACACACAAACGACTTCATCGCTCAGGCCCGACCACCCACCATATACTGGGAACTCCCCGTAAATTTCCTCACCCTCACTTCTTCCATGATTTTTTATGTCATGGATGGCCCAAAGAATGTCATGCAGGTGCGTATCTGGCCCGCCCAGGATGAAAAGCCCATTTTCTGTCATAATTTTTTGTCATAGAAGTAGGAACCCACCACATATATGATGATATGTGGTTTTTTTTCATAATTATCAACATAGATGTGTCACATCCATGACAAAAAAAGTTTTTGTTCAGGCCATAATGTCACGGAAGTGTCTTTTTTTGTAGTGTATGTTGTTTGCTTGAAAATAATATCGCAGCTTTCTTGTGGCCATAAATACCCCATATGTGATCTTTTGGTAGTGTGGGTATCTGGTCTTGTAGGGTATGAGTACCTCACAGATGTAGTACAGTGCGTGTACTCGTGGAAATTTTCTGGCCTCTTCCCGTTCCACGGTGATGACCACGCTGACCACCTGGGTTGTCGCCACTATATATAGTAGCATTGGTTCTAACTAGGCTAGGGACGCGAGGAGTGGATTTGACTAAAGTAACCTTTTGAGGTATGGGAATGCTCCTTTGGCTTCGTCACTCCAATAGAACTTGTCGCCTTTTTGAGGAGGCAATGCAGGGGTTGTGCCATCTCTCCCAACCGTGAGATGAATCTGCTCAGGGCTGCCATGCATCCTGCGAGCTTCTGCACCTCGTGCATCGTCTCTGGGGGCACAAGGTTTACTATGGCTTGAATTTTTCTGGGTTTGCTTTGATGCCCCGCAGGGATATGATGAACCCCTGGAGCTCTAGCGGGGACCCTGAAGATGCACTTTTTGGGGTTTAGATTCATACTGAAGTTACGGAGGTTGTCGGGGGTTTGCTGGAGGTCGCCTAGAAGGCTAGAGCCCTGTTTGGACATGACCATGATGTCGTTGATGCAGACCTCTGTGTTCACTTGGATCTTCTTGTTGAAGCACTTCTACTTTGTTCGCTGGTACGTTGCTCCCGTGTTCTTGAGGCCAAAAGGCATAGTGATGTAGTAGAAAGGTCTATATAGTGTGATGAAGAGGTCGTCTCTTGGTCAGACTTCTTCATCTGTATCTGGTGGTACCTAAAATATGCATCCAGAAAGCACAGGCGCTCGCACCCTGCCATGGAGTCGATGATCTGATCGATCTTGAGCATCGGGAACGGGTCTTTGGGGCATGCTTTGTTGAGATCAGTGTAGTCCACGCACATATGCCATGTGTTGTTTTTCTTCAGTACCATTACTGGGTTTGCTAGCCACTCCGGATGTGTGACCTCCCTTATAAATTTGGCTGCGAGTAGACGTGTTATTTCTTCCCCTATTGCCATTCACTTCTCCGTGGCAAAGCGACGAAGGGCATGTTTTACCGGCCTTGCGTCCTTACGGACTTTTAAGTGTTCGGCCTTGTCGGCTGGCACACTTGGCATGTCGGCGGGTTTCCAGGCGAATATGTCCCAGTTAGCTCGGAGGAAGGTGACGAGCTCTGCCACTTGGCTCTCTGAGAGGTCTCCACCGATTGTTACCGTCTTGTTGGGATCCTCCGGGTGTACTTGAAATTTCTTCGTTTGTTTGGCTAGCTGGAATACGGGCCCTGGCCTTGGTTTTTTGCGAGCTCGGCCTCTAATGGTCCTACCCGCTTTCTTATCTTGGCGAGCTCTGCGGAGGCCAAATCGGCCTCGGTGAGCTCTATGTTGGCCACCTCTGCTTTGTAGGCTTTTTTCAAGCTCCCCTGTACGGTAATTGTGTTGTTCGGGCCCGGCATCTTCATCTGTAAAAAGGTGTAGGATGGGACTTCCATGAACTTTGTGTATGTGGGCTGGCCCAAGATCGCATGTAGCCACTCTAGAAGGGGGCGACCTCGAACTGAATTGCCTCGCTTAGGTAGTTGCATTCATCTCCTAAGACGACCTCGAGCTTGATTCGCCCTCGGGGCGGACTGGGCGGCCCGGTATCACTCCCTGAAATCCCATGTCCGACCTCGGTAGACTGGACAGTGAGATCTTCATCTTTTAAAGGGTGTTGGTGAAGATAATGTTGAGGTCACTGCATCCTGATAACCCACAAGTATAGGGGAACGCAACAGTCACTGGTACAACGAGGTGCTATACAAACGGTTTTTAACCCCTTTCCGCGATGGCATTTGGAACCGTCGCCAAGTGAGTGTGGGCGATGGGGGGTCCTTCCCACACGACCCAGAAACCGTCGGGGATAGGCCCTCCTGGCACACAGGCTGGGGCAAAATGAGCTCGTGTGTGATCGGGCGAGGCATCGAAACCCAATCGTTTCTGTTCGTATGTAAACCCACACGGTTAGTCCCAAACAAATGTTTCCGTTTGTTATGTACATTCCACATAGTCAATCCAAGGAATACGTTTCCGTTCTTATGTACATCCCACACAGTCAATCCAGGGAAAACATTTCCGTTCGTATGTACATCCCACACAGTCAATCCAGGGAAAATGTTTCCATTCGTATGTACATCCCACACAGTTTTATGTATAGGCTCGTGTGTGATAGGTGTAACTATCACACACGCTCTGCCTTGGTTAACCGTTTGCTTTTATTCAACTACATCACACACGATTTGATGAAGAAAACTGTGTGGCATTGGGCTATCCATCACAAGCGCTTTTACTGCTAGAACCGTTTGCAAAGTTCCATGACCCATTTAGCAGGTTTATTAGTTTACAATTAATAATTCCAGTATTACGCAAATTCACATTTCATATCGAACAGCTGTTTGCCAATTTCATATCAGGCACATAAATATATTTGAACATCACCGTACGATAGCTACCTGAAAACATCACAGTACAACATATAGCTAGTTCAGCTTCATAAGAACAATATTAGAACAATATATTCATTTCCCTAATCGAGATCATCCAGGCTCGTCTTATCCACCTCTGCTTTCAGTTCAGTAAGAACCTATTTTGCACTGGCCAACTGGGAAAGTGCCTCCTCCTTTGCCAACACCATCTTAGCAAAGTCTGATTTAAAAAATCTGAGCTCATTCTCCACCTTCCTCTTTTTATCCTGCATCTTCAAATATTCTTCAGCGTTGACAACACTTTCTCTAAGCCTACCTCTGTTCTCTTCCTCATACATGCTCCAGAGCTTTGCTAGGCACATCTTCAAAGACTGTGGCCACTCTTGATCAACCCACTCCAAGTAAGCACACTTCCGTTCATCCTATAATATTTAAAACTAGATCAGTAACAATTGTAGGGGAAATGGGTTTATAGCAACATAGAAAATCACCAATACTTATTTTGAAAAACTGAAGAAACAGGTTAATTATGACATATCTTCTCAAAAAGATCAATGTGCAAATGAATTAATTGCTATTGAGTCAACAACCAAATTCTGAAACATCAGAAGCTATAATTAACTACAACAACGCTACAAGTTCTTACTCATGTACTATAAATAACAAATTGAACATTTTATGAGGAAGGTAAATATAACTGCAACAACATAGCGACAGTGTTTGGATGACAGCAAATTGATACTAACAGGTGTGTACATGCACAAATTTAGTAACATGGAACTAATAGCACTAAGGCCGTCCACTATGTATGCCAAAACCTGTGTAAAGACAACTGTTGCTACATCTCGCACTGGTACCCTGCACTGGCGATCCGATGCAGCGGAAAAAATCAGGGACCCGGACTCCAGAGCACCTAGTTGCTCCGATGCCCAGTTCCTTCGTGCCATAAAGATATAGTATTTTACTGCTTGGCTGCTCGGATGTGTGGACCAAAGTTGGCTGCACAAACTGCTGAAGCGGTGCCAAATAATTTTCTAATGGCACCGCTGATGAGATGGCAACATTTTTAGATACTAGGTACAAACTGTGACACTGTCTTAGGATGCGTTTGGTTGAAGGTGTGGTATGAATGGGTTGGGACCGTGACAGTGTCTGAATCACATCTAACAAATGATTTGTAAAACGAAAGAGGGTCTAACCTTCTCTGCACATGCCAGAAACTTCCTCCCACTGTCCATAGATTCAAACACAACTAGCTTCACGCATGGAGATTGATGGTGACAACGAGCAGACAGATCTTCAGCCACCCCGCTCCATTCATTGCAACTGATGGTCCTAGGGAGCTACAAGAGGAAGAAATGACTCAAATCGACCACCGGGTTAAAATCCTTCGTTCCAAGTCATAGCCCGAGAGAGAGAAGAGAGGCATACCTGGGTGGTGAAGGAGTCGTCGTCGGAGGAGGAACCGCTGGAGATGTCATTGAAGAAGACCATGGCGACCCCGGCGGTAGGATGCGAGACGGTGAGAGCGAGGAAGCGGCTATAGCTTAGGAAGGAAGGAAGGAAGGAAGGAAGGAGGAAATAGGGGAAATGTGACTTGTGGTCGAGGAGAAAAGGGGGTGGGGAAGAGGGGGGGGGGGTGGGGGTAGATATTTCGGCGGTAGGCCAAAAATTTCAAAATGTGGAGGGAAACTTTGAACGATTGTGTGCATCGCAAATGATTCTTCTGCTTTACGCGCATGGGATGAGTTTGATAATTCAAATTTTGGTGGAAATTGGTACATCATTGCATAATTTAACATCGCTTGCTAATTTGGGCACACAAAAGAGCGTACAACACACATACCACACTTACTGAATCGAGCAATTTTAGTAATTAAACAGAGCCAGTTGACCTAAACATTGCTCTAACAAAAGACCAGCATTAAAAACAAAGCCTAAGTACGCATAATTTTAACAAATCCGCCGCCGCACCGGCCTATGCATCACTAGTGTGAGATGAGACGTCGATGACTTGCCCTGGGGACATGCCGCCGTTGGTGGACTCCGCGTCCCCCCTGCTGAAGTCGACCGCGTCCTCGGCGCCTCCCTCAAGGTTGTAGTACTTGTAGTAGTGGCTGCGCCAGAGCTCGCGTTGGTACTCCACCGCCGATTCCTCGACGGACAGACTCTTCTCTACCTCGACCTCGGCCACGCGCAACTCCTCCTCCCGGCGCTCCTCGATCTCCGCCGCCTCCTGCATCTCCAGCTCCCGCTCGGTGATCTCATGAGGAAGCAGGTGCTCCATGGCCACCGCCGCCTTTTCGGACGTGGGTTGCATGCTGGATTCCGAGGTGGCCTGGAATATCTTGGCGTGTGCGTCCTCGATCTTGGCGTGGATGGCCTTGACCCGGGCCAGGGCAACATCAGTGACACAAACGGCAGCTCGAGCACTCTCGGCATTTGCAGCTATCGTCGCAGCAGCAGCTGTAGCCGTCTCGGCTGCTGCAGCTGCCCTGTCGGCTACCACAAACGCCCTCTCGGCGGATGCGGATGCGGCATCACTCTCGGCGTAGGCGGCCGCGCTCGGGGAGGACGTGGCCATCGTACGGGCCTTCACAAAGCGTTTCCACGGCGTCATCTTTGCAAGAAGGGGTTGCAGGAATGGGAATCGGGATTCGTGGATTCGGGGGTTGCCGGCACTGGAGCAGACGAGCCGGCGAAGCTTAAGGAGGAAGACTTAAATAGACCCAGGAATTTTCATCGCAAACGGTTCCTACAAAAAACTATGTGTGATGTTGTTGATATTTTTTATTAGCTGTGAAAGACGAATTTGGAGTAAAGTGGGAACGGATGGTGTTTTAAATGTACGAGAAAATTTGTAGTACTAATACAACTGTCATGTCAAATTTTGGAAAATTTCAGGGGTCATTTGACCTTTTAAGACATTTAAGTGATTTTCTAGCCATTTAATGACCGTAATTCAAATTTGAACTACATGTACATGCAACAGCTAACCATAACGGTTTGAAAAGTCATATTTTGTGTACTTGTGTGCGATTTAATTCCATGTGCAGTAAATTGGGAGGAATTTTCAAACATATTGGTCTAACGGCTATGACACAATTAAGCATGGAGTGCCATGGCATTTAAATTCCAAAAAATTAAAAAAATATCAGAAACACATGAAACCTTGCTTGATGTAATGTCATGCCACCAAGATGATGTGGTAAAAAAATTGGCATGTTTGACGAAAGTTTGGACACACACCCCTCACAAACCGAAGCAACTCACTAGAAGGCTCGTGGTTCCGAGAGGGAACAATGCATGTTTGATGACGAACGGGAGATAGCTTCCCCTTACGTCCTTCAAATTTTTTCTACATTTAACGTGCACTAATACAACTGTCATGTGAAAATTTGGAAAATTTCAGGGGTCATTTGACCTTTTAAAGACATTTAAGTGATTTTCTAGCCATTTAATGACCGTAATTCAAATTTGAACTACATCTACATGCAACGGCTAACCATAACGGTTTGAAAAATCATATTTGTGTACTTGTGTGCGAGTTAATTCCATGTGCAGTAAATTGGAAGGAATTTTCAAACATAATGGTCTCACGGCATGGACACATGCATGGAGGGCCATGGCATTTTAATTCCAAAAAATTAAAAAATGATCAGAAAAACATGAAACATTGCTTGATGTAATGTCATGCCACCAAGATGATGTGGTAAAAAAATTGGCCTGTTTGACAAAAGTTTGGACACACACCCCTCATGTACTGGAGCAACTCACTAGAAGGCTCGTGGTTCCGAGAGGGAACAATGCATGTTTGATGACGAACGGGAGATAGCTTCCTCTTACGGCCTTCAATTTTTTTCTACATTTAACATGCACTAATACAACTATCATGTGAAAATATGGAAAATTCTAGGGGTCATTTGACCTTTTAAAGACATTTAAGTGATTTTCTAGCCATTTAATGACCGTAATTCAAATTTGAACTACATCTACATGCAACGGCTAACCATAACAGTTTGAAAAATCATATTTGTGTACTTGTGTGCGAGTTAATTCCATATGCAGTAAATTAGAAGGAATTTTCAAACATATTGGTGTCACGACATGGACACATGCATGGAGTGCCATGGCATTTTAATTCCAAAAAATAAACAAATGATCAGAAAAACATGAAACCTTGCTTGATGTAATGTCATGCCACCAAGATAATGTGGTAAAAAAATTGGCCTGCTTGACGAAAGTTTGGACACACACCCCTCACAAACCGGAGCAACTCACTAGAAGGCTCGTGGTTCCGAGAGGGAACAATGTATGTTTGATGACGAACATGAGATAGCTTCCTCTTATGGCCTTCAAATTTTTTCTACATTTAATGTGCACTAATACAACTGTCGTGTGAAAATTTGGAAAATTCTAGGGGTCATTTGACCTTTTAAAGATATTTAAGTGATTTTCTAGCCATTTAATGACAGTAATTCAAATTTGAACTACATCTACATGCAATGGCTAACCATAACGGTTTGAAAAATCATATTTTTGTGTAATTGTGAGCGAGTTAAAAAATCATCAGACGATGTAAATATCTGGTGTTCAAAAAAGAAAATGTAAAGATCTGGCAAGACAACCGGCCCCCACACGATTGTCACTCTATTTCGCGCCTTGAGGTTTGGAAGGTGAGTGGCGGGGGTTATTAATCAGACACGGTTCTGTATTGGAAACCGTCAGGTATTAAGTTCACACACGGATTTTGCTGCGGGAATCGTGTGTAATTCAAACTATAGTACTCGTAAATTCCGGCGACCGGCATGTGTACTGTTCCCGTCGATCTAGATTCTGGCCACCAATAAATACTACCTTGCTCACGTCGTCCCGCCTGCATTCTCATCTACATCCTTCCCTCACTCACCCTCTCTCTCTCTCAAATCTCTGCCATGGCGCCGCCGATCTGCCCACGCGCCGACGAGGAGTCGCCGCCCCCCGAGGACGCTCAGTCCAAGAGCAGCAACGAGGAGGACCCCTATGCGCCGCCGGACAAGGTTGTGCCGGAGCCCCCAACTTTGGATTGGTTTTGGGGCCAGTATAATCTTTGTCTGTGGAAGTCGCTGCCACCGGCTGAGAAAGCCAGGTAAGTGGCGTTCAAGAAGGAGATGGCGGAGGAGGAAGCCAGGTACCAGGTGGCCTCTGAAGCCCATGATGCCGCCTGGAAAAAGGAGGTGGTGGAGCTTTGGCGGCGGGCGCATCGTCGTGCGGAGGCGGTGTACGAAGACGGGTACTTCGCGAGGAAGGTCAAAGGTGCTAGGCGCCTCATTGCTGCGTGGAGGTGGGCCGATAAGCTCCAGCGTGCCACCGACGAGGAGCTCCGGTGGGCGCCCAACGAAATGGCAAGATCCTTCGCGCTCGTCCGCCAGCAAGAGGCAGATCGATACGTCAAGCGCTGCGAGGCGGAGGAGGCAGAGTACTGCCTCCACACTGGGAAGACGCCATGCACCAGGGAGCTGCTGGTGAGGGGCTGCCAGAATACTGCCCCCAGGAGGGATTATTAGTTTTAGTATTGTTTGTTTTCAATTTTATGCATTGTACCTAGTAGTTAAGTATCATCACGTATATGTGATGATATTATATTTATTCTGTGATGAACTAATGAACAATTAATATATATATTATGAATTCCATTTTCTATCTGTTTTTGTATACTAATTTGTATCTAGCTGTTATCATCCACATATACAGAATGGAAAGCGTATATACACACATTGAAACAAAACATATAAGAATGGAAAACAGAGTACACACATTGAAACAGAGCAATATTATGATTGCTGTGAATACATAGCGATCCACGTCGAAACGACTCAACAAAATAAAACGCGTCCATGAGACCATGACCAGGAGCCCTTGCCTATGGTAGCCCTTGGCTCTGCCTGAACTCATGCAGGCGTTTGTCCAAGCGGTCGACACGCTCGCGGTACATCTGGAGCGTGATCTCGAGCTCCAAGTTGGCTATTTCATCGGAGATCACCAACTCAAGGATGCGACAGCCATGTTCCTCTACTGCGCCCAGGTGGACACCTGGGCCAAGGAGGCGGTCGAGCCTACCGACCAGTGCGTTGGCATCGAGCGGGCCGCGGACAAGGCGAACGGTGCGACCCATGCGAACGACGCGGCGGGCGTTCGGTGCAAGTACGACGCGGCCGGCCTCTGGTGCAAGTACAGCGCAGAGGGCCTCTGCCCACTCCTGGCGAGGAATGGGGGTACTGACGGGACGTGTACCCAGCTGCGACGCCCTGTCGACAGCAGGCAAGCGCCGATGGATCCGCTCTTGCTGTGCGGCGCGCCGCGCCTATCGCTCTGCGGGGCTCCAACGGTCTCGCCAAGCAGCGAGCCGCAGCCTATCGGCGCGGACGCGCCTAGCTTGCTCTGCGACGCGCCATCGATCATGTTGTGCGGCGAGCTACAACCTCTCGGCGCTGACATGCCTATCTTGATCCGCGGCGCTGAAGCGCCATGCGCCAAGGGTCTGCTCAACCCTGGCGATGACGCACATCACGACGTCATCCATCGCATTGCCGGGGAGCGCCTCGGCCTCGACGGGCTGTGGCGCCTTCTCGTTTTCCTTGTCGATGAGGTTGATGGCAGAGGCGGTGCTTTGGTGGGTTGGCATGCTTGGAAAAGGTGGATGTGCTATAGGCTGCGCTTGTTGCCTCCGTGCGTCGCGCGCCGCCTAGGTTTATGCGCAATATCACTGGGTGGCGGGAAACAGGTGAGGAAATGGCGGGAAACGGTGGCGTGTTCATAAAATGCCATCAATTAATGGAAACTTTAGCATAGAAGGAACATAGAGCTAGCACAAGAAGTAGATGATGATCAGATGATCGTTTATCCTAGTTAATAATTCATGTAATAGTTTACTTTGGTGTGTGGAAATGTCATGTGTGTACTAGCCACCGATGTAATTGGATGTTTGCTGCGTATTACACACATCTTGTTTATGTGAAACGTTTCTGTTCTCTTGGCTCAACACAAACAGTTTATCGCAATGAACCGTATGCCGTACATCGCACACACCTTGATCTGGCTGACCGTTTCTTTTGTGTTGCCTAATCACAAACAGTTCATCCGAGTGAACATATGCCGTATATCACACACACCTTCATCTGGCTGCCCGTTTCTGATGTTCTGCCTCATCACAAACAGTTCATACGAGTGAACTGTATGCCGTATATCTCACATGCCTTCATCTGGCTGCCCGTTTCTGTTCTTCTTCCTCATCGCAAACAGTTAATTAAACTGAACCGTATGCCCTGCATCGCACACGCAACTAAAATCGGAACCGTGTTTGATGGCTCCGCCATCGCAAACATTTTGCATCTTTTTTGACGGTTATTTTACATCACCATTTGCAATTAATGCATCGCACACAGTTTCGTCAAAGGGTCTTTGATCGTAGTGTCGCGTTAGCAGCATCCTGCAGTAGTGAGTTTTCGAGGGTAGAGTATTCAACCCAAATTTATTGATTCGACACAAGGGGAGCCAAAGAGTATTAGCAGTTGAGTTGTCAATTCAACCACACCTGAAAGACTTAATATCTGCAGCAAAGTATTTAGTAGCAAAGTAGTATGATAGTAACGGTAACAGTAGCAAAAGTAACAATAACAATTTTGTAGTGATTGTAACAACATCAACGACAAAAGTAACTTAGCAAAGATCAATATGTGAAAAACTTGTAGGCATTGGATCAGCGATGGATAATTGTGTTGGATAATACTCATCATGTAGTAGTCATAACCTAGGGCGACACAGAACTAGCTCCAATTCATCAATATAATGTAGGCATGTATTCCGTATATAGTCATACGTGCTTATGGAAAAGAACTTGCATGGCATCTTTTGTCCTACCCTCCCGTGGCAGCGGGGTCCATAAGGAAACTAAGGGATATTAAGGCCTCCTTTTAATAGAGAACCAGCACAAAGCATTAGCACTTAGTGAATACATGAACTCCTCAAACTACGATAATCACCGGAAAGACTCCCAATTATTGTCTTGGGGTATGCGGATCATAACTCGTAATAGGTGTCTACAACTTGCAACATAGGATCAAGAACACACATATATTCATGAAAACATAATAGGTTCAGATTTGAAATCATGGCACTCGGGCCCTAGTGACAAGCATTAAGCATAGCAAAGTCATAGCAACATCAATCTCAGAACATAGTGGATACTAGGGATCAAGCCCTAACAAAACTAACTCGATTACATGATAAATCTCATCCAACCCATCACCGTCCAGCGAGCCTACAAAGGAATTACTCACTCCCGGCGGTGAGCATCATGAAATTGGCGATGGAGGAAGGTTGATGATGACGATGGCGACGGATTCCACCCTCCGGAGCCCCGAACGGACTCCAGATCAGCCCTCCCGATGAAGAACAGGAGGTGGCGGCGGCTCCATATCGTAAAATGCGATGAATCCTTCTCTTTTATTTTTTTCTCCGCGAATAGGTATATATGGAGTTGGACTTAGGGTTGCCGAAGGTCTAGGGGGCCCACAAGCCTGGGAGGCGCGCCTTGGGGGGTAGGCGTGCCCCTAGAGCTTGTGGCTCCTGGGTGGCCCCCCTCTGGTATCTTTTTCTGCCAGTATTTTTTATATATTCCACAAAAATTCTCTGTAAATTTTTAGGTCAATCTGAGAACTTTGATTTCTACACAAAAATAACACCATGGCAATTTTGCTAAAAACAGTGTCAGTCCGGGTTAGTTCCATTCAAATCATGCAAATTAGAGTCCAAAACATGGGCAAAAGAGTTTGGAAAAGTAGATATGATGGAGATGTATCACATCCATCCATCAGGATGCGTGAGATACGGTAGCCCCCCAAGATCGGATCTAATACCAGGCATGCTTTCCTGGATATATGATGTTATTCAGGTGATCCCCGACATTGAAGGTCACCGTCTCCTGGGACCATGCAAGGTGCTCGCTGGTAGTGCTCTCTGCTATGTAGATCGCACATCGTGTGAATTTCTGATTTCGGCATGTGTCCGCCGTTGTGAATATCATGTTCAACGAAGCCTCGCGAATGGGCTGATGGCTATGTAGAGCCCGCGCGGTGCTCTGCTCACATTCCCACATGAGGTGGCTAGGGTCGGGGTGGACTCCCATAGCCTTCCCTCGTTCATCATACAGGTGGTCGACAAGGTGTGGGGGTGAGATGTTAAAGAGTTGCCCCGAACCATCGACGACCAGCACAAAAGAGCCGAACATGAAGGTCTGGCCTTGCGAGAACTCGTCGGCTTCTTTTGGTTCTTCACACCGGCTTAGGTCTCCGATCAACATCGCCCGTTATCGGTGCTAAATCCATCATATCTCGAGGTAGGGATCCTAAGCTAGGCGTCTTGAGCGATGGTAACATGGACACGGGATTTTACCCAGGTTCGGGCTCTCTCAGAGAGATAATACCCTACATCCTGCTTCTGATTGTATTGATATGGGGTGTAGTACAAAGTACATGTATCTACCACAAGATTGTTCTAATGAATATGAGGTTCCCTGATCTATTGACTAGCCTAGCCTCAGCTTATATAATGTACCGGAGGCCTAGGATAACAGGAGTCCTAGTCGGCTACATCGGTGGAGAGGAGCCATTGTCTTGATCACCAAGTCTTGTGTTATCTTCCTTGTATATGTCATGGGCTGGCTGAAGTGGCCCATTAGTGAACCATCATGGCGGGTCCTCGGCGTGACCTACCTGGCCAGGAGACAATGTGGTAAGTACCCCCTAGTCCAGCACACCAATATAGATCCCTGGACCGGTCTTCAGGTTGGGGACGCTCCTCGGTTATTCTGAAATATTCTTCACCTTCGGTCGTCGGTCTTGAAAGCTGGTCCAACAAATCTTCTTATCTTCTATCTCGAGGATTGCCAAGGTGTATCCAAAGAGTTCACATGTCGGGCATCTGAAGACCTCTTTAAGTTCCCGGCCCTTATCAATGCCTTATTATTTTTACGCCACACCTTGGGTTTCGTGTTTTCCCTGTGCAGCGGTGTCCTCTTGTAACCCAACTCCAACGCCGGACTGTATCTGAGATCTAACCCTGGTTAGTAGCCGAGGTGTCATAGATTACCTTGGTCTTTAAAAAGTTGAAGGAGTTCATCCGAGCTTAATACCGAAAAAGTCCTCTAGGGAGATAGCCACTCGCATCCGAGCTTTATGCCGGACTTATTCCGAGGTGGTGCACCACCTCGGGCTTGGACTGACTTTTTATGAAATTTTCCTGATTTGTCAAATTTATTTTGTGTAACTAGTAGCGCTCAAGGTGTGTGTTGGCTCAAAGTCCAGAATACACCTAAAGGATAGCATAAAATCGCTGATCCTAGTAGTCCCTGAGACACATGGCGATTAGAAAAATTAGCATGAGGATCAAGTCCTTGCTTGCAGCATACTTTGGGAATGGAAACATGGTGCGCAATAGCTTCCGAGACTCAGGTTGGGTGCAGCTAACGAACCTGAGGACCGTAATCTCCTCGGAAGGTGTTTTGCTCTTTTGAATCGTCAATGTAGTAGCCCCTGAGCCACTGGTCAGATGGCAACACCTAATCAGGGGATTGATGTACCCCTTTAATGGCTTTAATTGACAAGCATGAAGCTAGTAGCCCATGAGCCATTATATGGGTACGGGTGGCTGAATTAAGGATCGTCATGTGTTTAACACAAAATTTTGTTATGTTTGACATAAACTTGTTGATAAGAGAATAAATATATCTTAAAGGAGTTGC
Source organism: Thinopyrum elongatum (assembly GCA_011799875.1). Taxonomy (NCBI): domain Eukaryota; kingdom Viridiplantae; phylum Streptophyta; class Magnoliopsida; order Poales; family Poaceae; genus Thinopyrum; species Thinopyrum elongatum. Next base: position 240,909,370 of record CM022299.1, on the reverse strand, counting down.
AGCTAACAAAGGCTAAGCTTGCCGAGTCGCAGAAAGAAGTGGCCCAAATCAAGAAATTCGGCCACGAGGCACATGGTAAGTTTAATACTTGACCTATGATCACAATATGATGACTGCTTGTATAAGAAGTATGATTTTTATTAGCAGCGAAGACGATAGGTCAGCTTGAAAATGGCCTTGAAGAAGCTCAAGAAGCTGCTTGTTACATGGAAGCACAAGAGGAGGTAGGTCATCGGACACATGCTCGGAAAATCGAGGAATGTAACACTACTAGGAAATACCTTATAGGTAGATGCTTAGCAGTAGCGATGAGTAAGTGCCCCACGCCGCTATTATGTAGCAGTAACGATGGTCAAAACCATGCGCTACAGGTACAGGGTAGTAGTAGCGCTGGTGGGCCCATCCCGCGCTGCTGCTAAGTGGGCCCATGGTACCCCCGGGTCGAGCCATAGTAGCAGTGCCGGGTATAAGCCCTGTGCTATGTCACCCCGGCTCAGAGCAACCGGTTTACCTTGCATTGCCAGCCCAGAGATCAAATCTTCCGGCAACACACAACAACTTGGTACAGAAAACAACCGCTTTATTGATCTCTTGCGGATACATAGGTTCAGATATTACATAGCAGTCGAGGCCAAGCGGCACACACGATGCAGCTGCACTTATGTACATTATTTAGAAGACATCTCAGGGGCCTCGACGATAAGGGAAACTCCTACTCGGCAGCGGAACGATGAAGTAGCGAGACTCCACTCCACAAGGACACTGTTGGGACACGACCTAGATCACGACGAACCGAACGGCATCAACTCCTTGCGCGGCTTCTCCTGCATCTGGCATGACACACCAGGTGAGTACTTTGAATGTACTCTCAAGCTCACAGCAAACAAAGCAAATACGACAAACAATAACAAGGCATTTAACAAGTTTAATGGATGAGCATGAACATGATACCATCTTCCATGAAGTGTACGTGAATCATGATCGCGATCCCTTGGACCAACTTACCATCTCGGGTTACCTTGTAACCAGCATCAGCATCTTACCATCGTGATCCTCACTCGATCACATCAAAACCAACCATAGCGATCCTCAAACGATCACATAAAGATCAACCAACTTCTGCACATGCCATCTCGGTGTTATTAAGTGTGTCGGTTATTTATTTCTGTTGACACACAGTGTGACCTACTATGAACTGTGTCCATATCCGAGGACGAGGCTATTGATAGATTGTACACTATGTAGAGGTTAGTACAATGTACCCACACCACGGAACTCATGGCCTCGTGCTCCCATTCGGGTGGACCAACGACATTCCGACAAAACCAATCTATTGCATGACACTCTTCCGGCCACTCCAAGAAACTCCCCTTTGGGCTAAGTCATGGGTGGCCCCGATGCCAACTGCTGACATCTGCCACCTTTGTGGCCGGCAACCGTCGTGCCAAAAATAAAACAAACGGTCCCAAACGGGGACATTGGTACCATACAACTCGGGCACAGAAGGTTATGCCTGCCTACCGGGCCAGGGTAGTGCAAGCGCATAAGCTTCCCTAGTTGGAAGCAACGGCAAGAGGCATGACAATAGACCGAATTAGGGCCTCCCCATCCAGGCAAGTGTGGTTCCACTGGTGAGCTCGATTCGGTGGCACCATGACTCGATCAACAGTTGTTCAAGTTGAATTAACATCAGGTTTAACTTGAAGAAATATGATTCGAGCCATAGTATGCAATGAGGTGTACGGGGTCATGACAATATGAATATGAGTAACGAATGCATCATAGTTCAATAAGAGCATATGACATGATCTCTACTGCACACAATAACAAGATGACATATCCTCTACTGCATAACAACAATATAGCATGAATCAACTCTAATGCAACATGTTTCATATGGTAAATCATGTTAATAATGAAGCATACAATGAATTTAATTCAAATAAAACCATTGACATTGCAATGCCATCCTTGCATATGAATGTTGTGGCTTGCCTCAGTTTAGAGGAGTGTCACAATACTCCTGGTCTCCTCCAACACAACTAGGACCTTCTGAAAATAATTTAAATGCAAAAAGAAAATGTCACATAAAGCATTTTATTGCATCAGAAATTCTACACAAGAAAATTCCCAAACTTTGCAAACAGAAACTTTAGCTCAAGACAAAACTAATGCAAAAAGTTTCAACTCATTTGGACTTATAGAATAGGATTTATAGCTGGTCAAAGTCCTAGTCAAATTTGCATTTAAATAGAATTAAATAGAAATTCCAGAGAGGGCCACATCGAAGGCATACTTTGCAAATACGCTTCCACTAGAAAATGGTTCGGGAGGGAGAAGAGAGACTGATAGGGGGGTCCCACTGTCAGGGTTAAAGAGAGCGAGAGAGGGAACAAAGCACAACGGCTCTGTCACCGGTGGTTCTCCAGCGAGGAGGCCACGGTGGTCGCCAGTGAGGGTCGGCATGGGTCCAGCACGTTGTGGGGATCATGTACGTACCCGGAGCATCGGCGGAGGTGGACGGACGGTGACATGGCCTTCGAAAGATGGTGGGCAGCTGAGCTCGTCGGAGATGGTGATTCCGGTGATAATCTGATGAACCAACTGCACTAGCGCACTCAGGAGACCACCACGAACTCAACTATGGCAGTGGGTGAAGACAAAGGTGACCGGAGCGGGTGGACGACCATGGGGATCCGCAGCCAACCCCGGCGAGGATAAGCGGCAGGAAGCCCTCCCAGCCTTGCCGTGCATGCTGGAGGTCGATTTGTGGCCAATGGAGGTGAGAGCGATGGCTAGAATAGCTCGGGGAGGGGTCCTTATATAGGTGGAGGGGTGGCCAAGATCTGTGCTCCTCCAGAGAGGGGCTGTCGGCGAAATGAGGAAGAGATAAGCTTGGGCACGACTTGGAGAGGAAGTAGGGGAACGCGGAGAAGCTACGTGTGCACGCGGGCACAGTGTCGCGCACTAAGTGGGGCAGGCACCGCACTTGCGCTCACTGTTCCACCCAATAGCGCCGCATCCGCGTCTGGTGTGCCATCGGCCTGTGTCAGAGAGGAGCAGTGTGAGGCCAGGTGGACGCACTAGAGGCTGCTGAGTGGTCAGGGCATGCTGCGCTGGTGAGAGGAGGAAGAACGGGCGGCGGCCAAGGGCCTCAACGTCCAGAGCGCGTGCTCTGCATGTCGAACACCTCGTGCCAGCATGGTCACTGTGTGCACTGGCATACACGATGCTTTTGGAAAGTGCAAACCATGTCTAGGGTATAGTCCTTTCAAGGCGGGGCCAAGATGTGCTCTTGGTTTGCCACCTAGCTCACTTGACAAGACATGAGCCTGCTGCAAAGTTTCTGTACAGAAACTTGGACAGCAAGCTATGCTCAAATGGGTTGGTGAATAAGTCTAAATTTTTTATGTTAATCATCTCTTAGGAAGGTAATGATGTGGTAAAAATTTCAGCTCCAACAGATCAAGGAAAAATACACTTGCTTCACAAACTGCCATTTCTGACCAGAAGCAAAATCATTTTTCCTAGCTGAAAATTCACAAAGGACAATGGAAACTTTTTTATGGGAAGGTGAGGCATGACCCAAAGAATATTTGGGAATTTTATTGGAATTTATTGAGCAAGAAAAATGAGGGTTGCTTCATAGCATAGAGGGAAAATATTCATTTTCAAGGAGAAAATGTATATAATGCCATAAAAGAAAATTATGACATGGCAATATTGTGAGAGAGACTGAGTTTTGATAGGGTTTTAGGATGGTAGGCTCCACTTGGAAGAAATTCAAAAATAATTCCAAGTGACAAGTCGAAAAGAATTTACAGAAAAACCCATTTGCGAAAATAAATATTCAATAAGTCCAAATAAAAAGAAAAGGCAAAATCCAGGGTGTCAGACGCGCTACACCTAACCTGTTAGCTGCAGTGCCAAGTCCAATGGCCCTCGCTTCCACTACTCATACACAGGGCCAACTGGTGGACCCCATTTAGCAGCAGCGCTGGTCATATGACCCGCGCTACAGCTACTGCACCTAGCAGTAGCAGGGCTCATTCCTGCGCTGCTGCTAAGTGATAACCCATAAGTATAGGGGATTGTTTGTAGCCCTTTTTGATAAATAAGAGTGTCGAACCCAACAAGGAGCTAAAGGTAGAACAAATATTCCCTCAAGTTCTATCGACCACCTGTACAACTCTATGCACGCTTAACATTTGCTTTACCTAGAACAAGAATAAAACTAGAAGTACTTTGTAGGTGTGGATAGGTTTGCAAGATAATAAAGAACGTTAAAATAAGGTGCTGTTAAAATAAAGAAACAATTAAGTTTAGTAAAACAGTGTGGATTAGTGGTGGTAGGATTTGCGGAATTGTCCCTTAGCAATTGACTACGTTACTAGACCGATAGCAAGTTTTTATGTGGGAGAGGCCACTGCTAGCATGTCGCCCCTTACTTGGAATTCTATGCACTTATGATTGGAACTATTAGCAAGCATCCGCAAGTACTAATTTTCATTAAGGTAAAACCCAACCATAGCATTAAGATATATATTGGTCCCCCTTCAATCCCGTACGTATCAATTTCTATGTTTAGGAAGAAGCTTCTGTCACCCTTGCCCTCCAATGCATAGTCCTATCAATATACTACTAACCCTATGGTGTGATCCACATGCATGCTCATATGATGGGCACCAAAGGACAACAACATAACCACAAGCAAATTAAACCAACCATAGCAATTCACCAATTACCAGTAGGACAACAAAAATCTACTTAGTCATCATAGGATGGCAACATATCATTGGATAAAAATATGAAGCATAAAGCACCATGTTCAAGTAGAGGGTACAACAGGTTGCGGGAGAGTGGACCGCTGAATATAGATGGGGGAAGGTGATGAAGATGTTGGTGAAGATGACGGAGTTGTTGGAGTATATCGTCGTCACACGATGATTGCCCCGGCGGTGTTCCGGCGCCACCGGGAGAGAGGGGGAGAGAGCCCCCTCCTTCTTCTTCTTCTTCCTTGGCCTCCCCCTAGATGGGAGGAGAGTTCCCCCTCTGGTCCATGGCTTCCATGGCGGCGGAGGGGCGAGAGCCCCTCCAAGATTGGATCTGTCTCTCTGTTCTCTTCTGTTTCGCGTTCCTGTTTTCTGGCCTAAAACTATTTCTTATATTCCCGGAGATCCATAACTCCGATTGCGCTGAGATTTTAACACGATTTTTTTCTGGATATAAGCTTCCTTGCACCCGGAGTAGAGCTCCAACCGACTTACAAGGAGGGCACAACCCACCACCATGCGCCTGGGCTGCCTGGCCCGCCCAGGTGTCTTGTGGTGGTTGTGGGCCCCCGTTTGCGATGATTCCACCTCCCAAAAATCACAAATATTCCAAAATAATTCTCCATAAATTTTTATCGCGTTTGGACTTTGTTTGATAGGGATACTCTACGAAACACAAAACATGCAACAAACAGGAACTGGCACTGGGCACTGGATCAATAGGTTAGTCCAATAAATCATATAAAATGTTACCAAAAGTATGTGAAAGTTGTATAATATTGGCATGAAACAATAAAAAATTATAGATATGACGGAGACGTATCAACATCCCCAAGCTTAATTCATGCTCGTCCTCGACTAGGTAAATGATAAAAAAGATAATTTTTGATGTGGAATGCTACCTAGCATAATCTTGATCATATATCTAATCATGGCATGAATATTAAGACACGAGTGATTCAAAGCAATAGTCTATAATTTGACATAAAGACATCAATACTAAGGCATCCCAACAAACAATCATGTCTTTCATAATATCAACGCTAAAGAATGCTATCCCTACAAAATCATATAGTCTTGTCATGCTCCGTCTTCTTAACACAAAGTATTTATCATGCACAACCCCGATGACAAGCCGAGCAATTGGTTCATACTTTTTAATGTGCTTCAGCTTTTTCGACCCTCATGTAATACATGAGCGCGAGCCATGGATATAGCACTATGGGTGGAATAGAGTATAATGATAGGGGTAATATTGAGAAGACAAAAAATTAAGAAAGTCTCACATCGACGCGGCTAACCAACGGGCTATGGAGATGCCCATCAATTGATATCAATACGAGGAGTAGGGATTGCCATGCAACAGATGCACTAAGAGTTATAAGTGTATGAAAGCTCAATATGAAAACTAAGTGGGTGTGCATCAAACTCTACAATGAAAAATTCCCACTAGTATATGAAAGTGACAACATAGGAGACTCTCTATATGAAAAACATGGTGCTACTTTGAAGCAAAAGTACGATATTTGCGTGCCCCTTCTCTCTTTGTCTTTTTCTCTCTCTTCCTCACTGGGACAATGCTCTGATAATGAATAATGATGATCATCACACTTCTATTTACTTACAACTCAATATTACAACTCGATATCAAAGTATGACTCTATATGAATGCCTCTGGCAGTGTACCAGGATGTGCAATGATCTAGCTTAACATGTATAAAAAAATGATGAACAGTGGCTGAGCCACAACTAATATGTCAGCTATATGATCATGCAAAGCAATATGACAATGAATGCTCAAGTCATCAAAACGGAAGCGGTGGAAGTTGCATTTCAATATATCTCGGAATGGCTATGGAAAGGCCATAATAGGTAGGTATGGTGGCTGTTTTGAGGAAGATATAATAAGGCTTATGTGTGGTAGAGCGTATCATATCACGGGGGTTGGATGCACCAACGAAGTTTTCACTGAATCTCGAGGTGAGAAAGGGTAATGCATAGTACCGTAGAGGCTAGCAAATTACGGAAATGTGAGAATGTGTATAATGCATGGACTCACATTAGTCATAAAGAACTCGTATACTTATTGCAAAGGTTTATTAGCCCTCGAAGCAAAGTACTACTATGCATGCCCCTAGGGGGATAGATTGGTAGGAAAAGACCATCGCTCGTCCCCGACCGCCACTCATAAGGAAGACAATCAATAATAAATCATGCTCCAACTTCATAGCATAACGAGAGACTATACATGCATGCTTCGGGAATCACAAACCTTAACACCAATATCTTACTAAACACGATCATCCACTAGTACCTCCCACATATTATCATCTGTATATCACAAAACTATTGCAAGGAATCAAACATATCATATTCAGTGATCCACAAGTTTTATGTAGGATTTCATGACTAACCATGCAATTGACCAATTCCTTTTAACTCTCTAAATAGATATAAGTGAAGCATCAGAGTTTAGTTCTTTCTACAAAAGACCATGCTCTAATAAATATAAGTGAAGCTAAAGAGCATTCTGCAAATAACGGTTTTCTATGTGAAGATAAACAGGCAACCCAAACTTCAAATTATATAAGTGAAGTACATGAAGCATTCTATAAAGCCAAACTCAAAAGATATAAGTGAAGTGCAATGAGCATTCTATAAATCAACCATGGACTATCTCATAATAGCATGGTGCATAAAAGAAAAATGAAAACTAAACACAGAAGACGCTCCAAGATTTACACATATCACATGAACGAAACGAAAACGAAAACATACCGATACTTGTTGAAGAAAGATGGGGTTCCTTCCGGGGCATCCCCAAGCTTAGACACTTTAGTCTCCTTGAATATTTACTTGGGGTGCCTTGGGCATCCCCAAGCTTGAACTCTTGCCTCTCCTCCTTCTCCTCATTGCGAGACCTCCTCGATCTTTGGACACTTCATCTACACAAAACTTAACAGAAAACTGGTGAGATCCGTTAGTATAATAAAGCAAATCACTACTTTAAGTACTATTGCAAACCCATTCATATTTTGTTTTTGCATTGTAGCTACTATATTATAACTTCTCCATGGCTTATACTACCGATAGAATCGGTAGTTTCATCAAAACAAGCTAAACAATGCATCAAAAACATAATCTGTCAAAAACAGGACAGTCTGTAGTAATCTAAACTTTGACCATACTTATGTAATTCCAAAAATTCTGAAAAATTAGGAAAAAATAAAAAAATTCCTAGCAATACTGTGTAAGAATTTCAGAAACATTTGACTTTCCAGTAAAAAAATGTAAAATCATGCACTACAACCAAAGTTTTTGTTTTTGCACCGCACATACCAACAAGCAATCTAATCATCCTAAAGGCAAATCTTGGCACATTATTTTTATAATACAATGGATTTGTACAAGGGGATAATTATTTTTGTGAGAAACTTCCATGAAAAAGTCTACATTGTTTCCATGAGCATGAACACAAGTGTTCAAGGTCGACCCTCACTTCTCCAATGCATAACGTTCAAATCGCTTCTCTTTTTGGAAAAGTTTTTTAAGTTCCCCTCTATATTTTTTGTTTTTAAACTTTATAAAAGCACTCAACAGAATAAAATGACTCTTTAAAACTTCTGGGTTGTCTCCCTGGCATCGCTTTCTTTAAAGCCATTAAGCTAGGCATAAAGTGCTCAAGTAATCAATCCACCCGGATCCCAAGGTATATCAAAGCCAATTTTAATTAGCAATGATTTACAATTTAGTAGTGAGCACAAAGCAACATATATCATGGAATGACAAAGTATAACTCTCTTCCTATTCATCAGCATGTCATAAAAGAACAATTCATGCACATCAAGTAAAGGCCAATACATAGCATAAGCAGTTTCTTGCAATTTTATCGTGTTAGAAACATAGAGAGGTGGAGATGTAGTTCCTCTCTCATAATGATTGCAAGTAGGAGCAGCAAGCACATGCATATTATATTCATCAAAATTATCATGTGCAATGGTAAAAGGCAACCCATCAATGTAATCCTTAATAAGAGCAAACTTCTCCGATATAGTGTAGTTGGGAGAATTCAAAAAGATAATAGGACTATCATGTGTGGGTGCAATAGCAACAATTTCATTCTTAATATAAGGAACTATAGCAAGTTCATCTCCATAAGCATAATTCAAATTGGCATCTTGGCCACAAGCATAGCAAGCATCAAGTTCGTCAAAAAGGGATATTTCAAACGAATCCAAGGGATCATAACAATTATCATAGCATTCATCCTTCGGTAAGAGCGAATGGACATTAAACAATGTATGAGTTGGAGAGTTACTCTCATTAGAAGGTGGGCACGGGTAGCTAATCCGCTCTTCCTCCTTTTGTTCTTCGCTCTCCTCGTCATCTTTTTCATCTAATGAGCTCACAGTGTCATCAATTTCTTCTTCCATAGATTCCTACAAAATATTAGTCTCTTCTTGGACAGTGGAGACTTTCTCAATAAACGCATCAATATCAGCATTATATTTATAATTCTCATAGCAATATTTAAGTATAGCAAAATTTCCAGGTCTATAAACTGCATCATCAAAATCTTCATACTTTTCAAACATAGATTCAATTTCATAAGCACCCTTAATAGCAACAAATTCTTTTATTCATTCCACATCATAGTAATCATATCTACCATTAGCATAAGAAGCTAAGGTTTCATTATCATTAAATTTGCATGAAAAGGGAAGGTGTGGCGCCTTCATCCTATAATCATATCTCTGGCATAAATTCCAAGCATACCAATGCAACATATCAATTTGATCCCATAACAGTTTCCCTTTTTGTGTCAAGCGATAATCCCTAAAGTATTCACGTTGATCCAACGTGTCTCCCATTATCATGTTGATGGGGTTTTCTCAGGATTATCAAAGTAGTGTTTAATATTTTTCACATAACAAGCATCGAAGGTTTTAGGAGGTTCCCCATCTCCATGAGTAGCAAGTACAACTAATTTTTTTGGTATTTCGTGTTCCATATCCATAACTAAAGATAGAGAACAACCTAGAACTGAAAATAAAATCTACTTAGTGATAAAGCAAACAAGCACACACGAGAATATTCACCCCACGCTATTGCTCCCCGGCAACGGCGCCAGAAAAAGGTCTTGATAACCCACAAGTATAGGGGATCGTTTGTAGCCCTTTCGATAAATAAGAGTGTCGAACCCAAGAAGGAGCTAAAGGTAGAACAAATATTCCCTCAAGTTCTATCGACCACCGATATAACTCTACACACGCTTAATGTTTGCTTTACCTAGAACAAGAATAAAACTAGAAGTACTTTGTAGGTGTGGATAGGTTTGCAAGATAATAAAGAACGTGAAAATAAAAGTTATGCGCTGTTTAAATAAAGAAACAATTAAGTTTAGTAAAACGAGTGTGGATTAGTGGTGGTAGGATTTGCGGAATTGTCCCTTAGCAATTGACTACATTACTAGACCGATAGCAAGTTTTTATGTGGGAGAGGCCACTGCTAGCATGTCGTCCCTTACTTGGAATTCTATGCACTTATGATTGGAACTATTAGCAAGCACCCGCAACTACTAATGTTCATTAAGGTAAAACCTAACCATAGCATTAAGATATATATTGGTCCCCCTTCAATCCCGTACGTATCAATTTCTATGTTTAGGAAGAAGCTTCTGTCACCCTTGCCCTCCAATGCATAGTCCTATCAACATACTACTAACCCTATGCTGTGATCCACACGCGTGCTCATATGATGGGCACCAAAGGACAGCAACATAACCACAAGCAAATTAAACCAACCATAGCAATTAACCAATTACCAGTAGGACAACAAAAATCTACTCAGACATCATAGGATGGCAACATATCATTGGATAAAAATATGAAGCATAAAGCACCATGTTCAAGTAGAGGGTACAACGGGTTGCGGGAGAGTGGACCGTTGAATATAGATGGGGGAAGGTGATGAAGATGTTGGTGAAGATGACGGAGTTGTTGGAGTAGATCGCCGTCACACGATGATTGCCCCGGCGGCGTTCCGGCGCCACCGGGAGAGAGGGGGAGAGAGCCCCCTCCTTCTTCTTCCTTGGCCTCCCCCTAGATGGGAGGAGAGTTCCCCCTCTGGTCCATGGCCTCCATGGCGATGGAGGGGCAAGAGCCCCTCCGAGTTTGGATCTGTCTCTCTGTTCTCTTCTGTTTCACTTTCTTGTTTTCTAGCCGAAAACCATTTCTTATATTCCCGGAGATCCGTAACTCCGATTGCGCTCAGATTTTAACATGATTTTTTCCAGATATAAGCTTCCTTGCGCCCGAAGTAGAGCTCCAACCGACTTACGAGGAGGGCACAACCCACCACCACGTGCCTGGGCTACCTTGCGGGCCCAGGTGTCTTGTGGTGGCTGTGGACCCCCATTTGCGATGATTCCATCTCCCAAAAATCACAAATATTCCAAAATAATTCTTCGTAAATTTTTATCGTGTTTGGACTTCATTTGTTATGGATACTCCACGAAACAAAAAACATGCAACAAACAGGAACTGGCACTGGGCACTGGATCAATAGGTTAGTCTAATAAATCATATAAAATGTTGCCAAAAGTATGTGAAAGTTGTATAATATTTGCATGAAACAATAAAATGTTATAGATACGACGGAGACGTATCACTAAGCTCGCCAGCCAAAATATCTACCACCTTTCCCCTCCCCCTTCCTTCTCCTTACTCTTCCACTTGCTTTCTTCCTTCTTCCTTCAATTCTCCCCCTCCTCGCTCTCTTTGATTTGCCCCTCCACCATATCCATTAAAGCCCCCTTTCCTCACTTTCTCTCCCTCCTTCCATATGTCTCTTGCCCCCTCCACTCCTAGCTTTGTCTCACTAGCTAGCTATTTCTCCGTATCCACTAGTTAGAGCTATCTACCTCACTATCTAGATCTACTCATTTAATGAAGTAAGCTATCTACCTCCCCTCATTAATGAAGAAGGAGAATTAAATATCTTTGTCCACTTTAGATCCCTAGCTAGCAACACCGGCCTGATCACCATGCTCAATCTCTCTCGAGATAGGTGAGTAAAAGGAAGTGTTATGCAAGAATGGAAATGTGTGTGTGTGTGTGCGATTTGACCAAATTATGTGATATGACCGAATTGTGCATAGCATGAGTTGCCTATGTGTATTTGCCGAAATGTGCTTGTGACATGAGTTGCCTATGTTTTGCCTAAATATCGATTTATTTCCGTATCGGCGAATTTTGGGCAAACTCGATGTGTCCTATTTTTAGGGAAGGTCATGCCAAATTTTTGTATGACTTTGATGCATGCATGCAGGGTTATAGTTCTTTTGCTTATACCGTGCAGGCGGTCATGAAGGTCAGTGGATGGATGGTGGAAAGATACTTGTGATCCGTGGTGCACGACATGTATGAAAATAACCGGAAGGCAATTTTATGTCTGTGTCGAAGATGCAAAGGAGGAGTCTGGATCGACCCCTTTAAGGATGGCTATTTGAAGGCGCACCTGCTCATGAATGGTTACATGGATGACTATACTCGTGGATAAGTGAAGATGATGATGAGGACGTCGACGGGGTAGCCAATAATGACATGGGGCAGACAAAGAGATGACCGATAATGGACCGGAAGAAGAGGGTGCCGGAGATGGCAGCAGAGAAGAGGTCGAACAAGGCAGAGAAGAGGGCGGACATGACGGAGAAGACATGGACACGCTGTAGTATTCCTCGTTACTAAGTTCAGTCGTGCGGGAACCTCATGTTCGAAACCCGCTTCGCAAGAAGACGACTAGAGACAAAGGTGCTTCTAGAGAGGAGGCCAAGATAGTGCAACTGGAGGTAAACTCGTAGACTCCATTGAATCATGGTTGCGATCCCTAGGTGACCCACTTGAATTTCATTCTTGAACTTCTAAAGACGAAGGCAAACAACAAATGGACCAATGAAAGCCTCGATGAGCTTTTGAAGTATCTAAAGAAGGTTCTTTCCACGGGGGGCCAAGAAAATCCTGTGCCCTCTTGATCTGCCACACATTAGATACCACACATGCATCAACGACTGCATCATTTATCAGAGGGAGCACGCGGAAAAAACCAGCTGTCCAGTGTGCAATGCTTCTCACATAAGAAGGCTGGAAAGAAAGCTCCTCAGAAGTTGTATGGTACTTTCCAATCACTCCTCATCTGCATCGTTATTTCGTTGATTGTAAGGAACCAAGGCTCATGCGCTGGCACACAGAGAGGGTGAAGCCTGGCGCTGGAGATGATCCCAAGCTGAGACACCTCGTAGATGTTAGCCAGTGGAGAGCATTCAACGCTGAATATCAAAATTTCGCACATGATCCAAGGAACATCATGCCTGGTGCGAGTACCAATGACATGAATCCGTTTGGCAACCAGAACACCAACCATAGCACATAGCCCGTGTTTGTGTGGATGTACAACCTCCCCCTGGAAGTGTGTGGCACCCCTATTGATTATAGTGGACGACCACTATATTCATTCGGGATCCCGCATAGGCCAGCCCAGGATATCACCCTGGCGCATGCTTTTACAATCCTTGAGTAATAGAGTACGAGCCATTCAACATAAGGGACGCTTTATTAATATGTACACGATTATAATACTAGCATTCCAAGTCCCAATATTGTGTTGAGGTCGGAACGGTCTGGGTCGGGGTGACTGCCTCAGAGAAGACTGCAGCAAAAGCTTCTACAATGCTAACAGCACGGTCCTAGCGCGACTCCATTACACAGGGATCTAACCAGGTGCTCTCTCTCCTAGTGTCGCATCAACTTTGTCTCCTAAGTGCTTCCTACCTGACCATGTTAAAAGTCACTGAGTACATTTGAATGTACTCGGAAGCCAAAATTTGTAGCCACACCAAAGGAACATTCCAAGCTACTCAAGCAAGAAACTGCTCTAACACTAACAAGTAATAACAAATAGCATGAACACCTATCAAGTCTTATCTACTCAAGTAAAATAGTAATACAACTCCAAAGCATAACTAGAAAAGGAACTAGTACAACTACGAAAATTAAAAGCTGTCCTCAATGGGATCACTTGCTAAAGTCCATCCACCGATGTGATCCGTCAAGCTCTAAGAAACAACATAAGATGATCACTACTAGACTAAAGAGTTCCCCCAAAAGTGATCATTTAGTCTAAATTTACTCCACGAAAGCAATTAATACTACTCTAAGCAAAAGCTTGAGACAGCTATGGCATAACAACAACTTCGAAAATGATAAACAAACAAGTTACAATCTCGCGGTCTTTCGACCGTCTTTCTAAAGCCAAAGGTCAAGTCCTGGCATCCACGATGCTGGCCACTTGCACCAATATCTTACCTTACCAACTCTAGTTATTGAAATTCATACCTCCGACATAGATGCTCCCAGTGTGACTTCCGCCAACTGTGTCCATTACCGAGGATGCGGCTAGTTAACCAGTTTTTAAACACACACTCTGTAGAGGTTGTACACTTTACCCACACCATAGACTCAAGTCTAACAAATTCTGTTCATAGCATGGCACTCTAATTATGCCTTCGACCTCCCGCAGGCTAGCCCTAGGAGAGAGGATCTAGGTCCTTGCCACCTCGTGGCACCACATGTGTTTCCTCGAGAACCTTAATTCTCTGCGCGCTTCCACTGACCCAGGCTCTCTTAGCTGAATGGAATCTTCTCAGCCAAGGATGTCCAACCATTCCAGCTTCCCTCTTTGGAGTCATATGAAAGGGACATAACTATAAACAAAATATGGACCCCCACAGGCAAATGTGGTCATACGGGTTAGTTTGATTCTGTGGCACCGTTGTCTCACCCAGTCTGGAGGAGGTTGTTAATCATTTTATTACTGTACCGGGAGTGTTTTCACAACATTAAACTTGCACGAAAAGTAAACAAGTAACATTAATAAGATACAACCTACCTCTAGTAAAACTACTAACAGGTAAGACAAAGCATAAATATAATATCTCATAGTGCAACTAGGGTAAGTAAATATGAGTGAAGTAAAGCATAATAATAATTGTTGAAAGCATAACTAAAGTAAACAACTGCAAATAAGTGCTCATAGAAACCGACACAAAACAGAAAATAACACGCACGAATAACAACGAGTAAAACCTCAGGGTGTACATCAAAGAAATGACTTGCCTCGACACTTGTGGTCTACCGGGAAGGGGTTACGGCAGAGCCCGGTAGCATGACGGTGGGTTTCGGGGTTCTGAAACGGCCTAACAAGGGCCATGGGAAAATGCTAAATATGGTGGGTGCAACTATGGTGGAAGTGGTCTGGTTGGAAAGTGTGTGAGCAGTGGAGAATGTGGGCGTTGGTTTCGACGGAATCAGAGTTGTGGGTGAAAAGATATGAAGAGTTGAAGTGGAAGGACCTGTCTGTAAATAAAGTATTTACCTACGGACCCCTGGGTGAGAATCTGGTGGCGCCTTCTCTGTGAATGCGCTTTCCAACAGGGAAGTGTAATTTACGCTAAGGCGTTTCCAGAGAATAAAACACACCCCTGGGCAGTACGCTTTCAGAAGAGGGAAAGCATACCGAGGCGAGTGCGCGACCACTTAAACAGCGAGCCCGCGGGTGGAGTCGCTGAGGGCTGGGGCCCATGCACGGTCTCTCCTCCTCCTTTCTTCCTCCACTGGATAGCACGAGGACGGGCTGGTCACCTGCATTGTGGTTGCTCTGGTGGGCAAGAGCTCCGACCGAGGGGGGATGGACGCGGCGGTTGGTGGCGCGCCCCCACGTACCCGTGGCGGGCAAGGGTGCACTGTGGCGGCTGGACACAGGGTTGAGGTGGAGCATGGCTTTAGGTAGATGTCGGGGCCGAGGATGTGGCTTGCTCCGGCGCTAACTAGAGGGTGGCGAGGGCCTCTGGTGGTGGAGGTGGTGGAGTGGCGTAGCTAGGTGGAGCAGGGGAGTGTAGGGCGCTCGGAATCAATCTAAGGCCAAGGAGGAGGTCATGGTGACAGCCGGAGAAATTGGGGTGGGAGAGGGTCAGATCTTCACTAGGAGGAATCCAGAGAGGGGAGTGGAGGTGGTGTGAACATTTGGACAGGTCGGGTGTTTCTTATATAGACCGGAGGCGGCCGAGGGATGGGGCTCGAGCATGGCAGCCATTGCCGGGGCCGGAGCTAGCTCTGGCGAGCTATGGAGGAGGCCGGTGCAGGCTATGTGATGTAGGGTGGAACCCTAATGGTCCATCTTTTCACACTTGGAGGTGGGGAAGAGAGCAAATCAAAGAGGAACACAAGAAGAACTCTCAAATAGACAAGATCAAATCACACATATGCTAAATCCATATACACAAAGAGGAGATACAAGGATCCAAAGTCAACACTAGAGGGTAAAAAGGTATCTAGTTCATCCCAATCCTTGAAGGAGAGAGGTCTTGAATCATAGAAGGATCTTCCCATGAAGGTGTCTTGAATCCACTTGGGGTTCTTCTCACATAGAGGTCTTGAACTCTATGGAGTGGTAAGTGGATGAGTAGAGCTCTATCTCAAATGATCTATAACCTTTGCTAACCCTAGCTAGGGGGAGGTAGGGGTCCTTATATAGTAGTCACGAGGTAGGAGGGGAGAAGAGGGGGGGGGGTACATGGGCCTCTAGCCCGGTTAGGCACGCGTAGGTGCCGGACGTCCGGGCTAGGGGCCGGATGTCCTGGAGTTTGGGATGAGCCGGATGTCCGGGGTCACAGCCGGATCTCCGGGATGGCTTCGGTTCAGCTTCTGTAGGTCTCGGGCTAGATTTTCAGGCGGGGGTGGGATGTCCGGCGACTCGCATCGGGCCGGATGTCTGGGCCGGGGCCAGATGTCCAAGCCCTGTAGCTTCTGGGCTACTAGACTGCTGTTGTAGCGGTTGTCTTCAGGCATCGGATGTCCGGCCACTGTAAACATTCAGTGGTTCCTCTCGTCGTGCTCCTTCATCCGTGTACTTAGGGACTTGTCCATTGTTCCGAGTATCTCCGAGAGGGTCTTCTTGGTACCTAAGCACACATAGCATTCCGGATTGAGGTAGTAGCCATGTGTCAATACTCTAAGCTAAACACAAGAGTGCAAATAAAACCCAAGAAGAAAAAGGGAAATATGGGAGCCAACTCTGGAAAAAAATTCCAGGACTAGAAAACCAGGGTGTTACAAACCTACCCACCCTTAAGAAAATCACGTCCTGAGATTTCTAGGCTTACCTTTCCCGGAAGGAAACATACCTTGGGATATTCTCTGGATGCTGGGTGTCTTGCTCCTCTGTGAATACTGCCCATTTATAACTATGCTGATTCATACTGCGATGTTGAGTCTATGAAGTTATTGCGGTTGACCTCTGCTTGCCTGTAACATCGCAAAATTCTAAATTTTGAAATGTTATATTAAATAAATAATTATGGTTGTTTGTTTGATTATTGTGTGATTGATTGTGTGAAATTTATCAGAAATTGAAACTTTTTGAAAGTTGAGAAAGGGAATAAAAGGACTTTCCGAAAACTTTCATCTTGCATTTTAATCTCCATGAATTGAAATTCATTTCATCACAAAACCCTAGAGTGAAGATAACATGACATCTTCCATTTAAAGAAATGAAAAGGGGTTTTGAAAATATATTTGAATTCCATTTGAAAAATAGTCCAACTCAGAAACTTTATGCCACTCAAGGAATTTCATGAGAGAAGATAATATGACTTCTTCAAAATATATGAAATAGAGTGGGAAGTGATGAGGAGCACTTTTGAATTTCATTTGGTTCACTTTTCAAAAGTTTTCCATTTTGAGTTTCAAAGTCATTTCCATTTATTCAAATAAAATAAAGAAAGAAGGAAATATGACTCCTTCAAATATCAGAAAGAAAATATGGAAATAGATTATGAAACCAATAGAAATTTATTTGAAAAATATTTGAACTCAATTGCATCGCTATTTCTTGAATTCATTAATATTGATCTATTGAGTTTCATGCAAACTATTTTCTCCTAAAAAAGAGAGGATAAAATGACTTCCTCAAATATAATAGAGCTGAAAAATTATTAGAATATAATTTGGAGTTGCTCAAATTTATTTGGTATTTTTTTTTTTGGGTAAGAAGTGCAATTATTGCATTACAAAAATATTTTCTAAATTGTTTGTGTTGGAATTAATGTTCACATTGCTCTATATTAGCTATTGTATTTTTTTTGCATTTTGTGGTATTTTTATAAATTTATTTGGTTTTGTTTTGGCCTCAACAAAGTTTTCTGGTTGTCGGAATCAGAGCTTTGGGGACCCAAGAAGGTTCGAACTCTGCGGTGCGCTCGTTCGTACTGCCCAACTCAGCCTCACAACCTCACGGTAATGCTCCAGTGTGCTCGAGCTAAGGAAGAAGAACAATGGACACGACAGTCTACCCAGGTTCGGGCCACCTTGCGGTGTAAAACCCTACTCCTGCTTGGTTGGGATTGCTTGGGGAGATGGAGTACAAGCATGTAGCCCTAGTTGCTCAAAATGAGTCCCCCTCTCTACGGCGGCACCCTGCCCTCTCTTATACTGGCCTTGGTCCTCTTCCCCCGAAAACACATGGCTGGAAGGGTTACCACAATGGCCAATTCAAAGGGGGACAAGGTCGCAACTTATCCTGACTAAAGGCGATCTTCGCTTGTAAAAGCCTATTGTCGTGATGCGCCGGTGGGCTCGGTGATGACCTCCGTCCTGGCGAGCCTGTCGTCTTGGTCCTCTTGCATCGAACAGGTAATCTTTGGGGACTGCTTTGGGTACCGGCGCGTTGTCCTTGCTCCCTTAGCACGAAAGGGGAAAGCCTTCATATCCGCGCCTGCTGGCACGGCCTCTGGCGCCGCCCGTCGTCGCGCGTGTCACCCATGTGGGGACACGGTGCCGCGCGGCCTGCCAAGCCACGCCTGACTCGCTCGCCCCGCGAGGGCCTCGGGAGGCGGCCTTGGGAGATCGCCCTGTGAGGGGGCCTCGTGAGGTCGTTGATGACGCGTGCTGATGTTTGCGTCGTGAGGCACGGGCCCTCGCGAGGGTCTTGCCCGTGAAGTTTTGTAGTGGCCAGCCGCTGGGCCATGGGCATGCACCGCGTCTTGGGCCGCACGCAGACGGGCCGGGGTAGATCCCATGGGCCCGACAATAGCCCTTGGGCCCACGGTGCACAGGACTCCGCCTGCAAGGGGCGCGAAATGGCGTGGGCCCTATATGCATGCAGTCCAGGCTCGACGCGTGGTGCACGATGGGGCATGGGGCGCCCCCACCTCTCCCATGACGCCTCAGAAACTGCCCGGGCTGACATAAAACCTGCCCGCGCCGCGCGCAGGGCCATTATCATATCCTTGTGCAACCGCCTCCCAGCGCCTTCATTCTTGCATATAGCTTCGCCCTACCGACGCGACGTCACCGCTCCCGATCTCATCCGTGCTGCCATGGCTACTGTCGGGCCCATGGGATTTGGCTACCCCGGCCCAGGGGCTACTGTCGGGCCCATGGGATCTGGCTACTCGCCGCTCCCGTTCTCATCCGTGCTACCACGGCCGCTTCCAACGAGTGGGGGGCTACTCGGATCTGGCCGGCTTCGCGCCCATCTCTCAAGCTCGATGCCGCCGTCATCGCCATCCACCTTTCCACGCTCTTCGCTGGCCTGCTATCGTCGTTCTCCGATTTCTTCCATGTTGTGCTCTCTTGCTTCTAGGTCCACGCACTGCACCTAGACCCAAAGTCCGTCGTTCTCCTCTCGGCCTTCGCCTTCCTATGTGAGGCTTTCGTGCGCATGCCCCCATCGGTGGCACTGCTGATACGTCTCCAACGTATCTATAATTTTTGATTGTTCCATGCTATAATATTATCTGTTTTGGATGTTTTATATGCATTAATATGCTATTTTATATTATTTTTGGGACTAACCTATTAACCTAGAGCCCAGTGCCAGTTTCTGTTTTTTCCTTGTTTTTGAGTTTCGCAGAAAAGGAATACGAAACGGAATAAAACTTTCGTGATGATTTTTCTTGGACCAGAAGGAAACCAGGAGACTTGGAGATGAAGTCGGAGGAGCCACGAGGCGGCCACAAGGACGGAGGGCACGCCCCCCACCCTTGTGGGCCCCTCGTGCACCTCCTGACCTAATTCTTTCACCTATATATACTCATATATCCCCAAACCAACAGAGGCATCCACGAAAAGACTTTTCCACCGCCGCAACCTTCTGTACCCGTGAGATCCCATCTAGGGACCTTTTCCGGCACCCTGCCGGAGGGGGATTCGATCACGGAGGGCTTCTACATCAACACCATTGCCCTTTCGATGAAGTGTGAGTAGTTTACCACAGACCTACGGGTCCATAGCTAGTAGCTAGGTGGCTTCTTCTCTCTCTTTGATTCTCAATACCATGTTCTCCTCGATGTTCTTGGAGATCTATTTGATGTAATACTTTTTTGCGGTGTGTTTGCCGAGATCCGATGAATTGTGGATTTATGATCAGCTTATCTATGAATATTATTTGAATCTTCTCTGAATTCTTATATGCATGATTTGATATCTTTGTAATTCTCTTCGAACTATTGGTTTGGTTTGGCCAACTAGATTGGTTTTTCTTGCAATGGGAGAAGTGCTTAGCTTTGGGTTAAATCTTGTGGTGTCCTTTCCCAGTGACAGTAGGGGCACCAAGGCACGTATCGTATTGTTGCCATTGAGGATAAAAAGATGGGTTTTCATCATATTGCTTGAATTAATTCCTCTACATCATGTCATCTTACTTAATGCATTACTCCGTTCTTTATGAACTTAATACTCTAGATGCATGCTGGATAGCGGTCGATGTGTGGAGTAATAGTAGTAGATGCATAATCGTTTCGGTCTACTTGACACGGACGTGATGCCTATATTCATGATCATTGCCTTAGATATCGTCATAACTTTGTGCTTTTCTATCAATTGCTCGGCAGTAATTTGTTCACCCACCGTATTATTTTCTATCTTGAGAGAAGCCTCTAGTGAAACCTATGGCCGCCGGGTCTATTTTCCATCATATAATTTTCTACTTTTCATCATACAAGTTTTTGATCTACTATTTTGCAATCTTTCTTTTACTTTCCGATCTATAAAAAAAAATACCAAAAATATTTACTTTATCGTTTGTCTATCTCTATCAGATCTCACTTTTGCAAATAACCGTGAAGGGATTGACAACCCCTTTATCGCGTTGGGTGCAAGTTGTTTGATTGTTTGTGCATGTATTCGATGATTTGTGTGTTGTCTCCTACTGGATTGATACCTTGGTTCTCAAAGTGAGGGAAATACTTATCTCTACTTTGCTGCATCACCCTTTCCTCTTCAAGGGAAAAACCAACGCAAGCTCAAGAAGTAGCAGGAAGAATTTCTGGCGCCGTTGCCGGGGAGATCTACGCCAAGTCAAGACATACCAAGTACCCATCATAAAACTCTCATCTCTTGCATTACATTATTCGCCATTTGCCTCTCATTTTCCACTCCCCCACTTCTAAAACGATTTTCGAAAAGATTTGCCTTTTTAGTCGACCTCTTTTTCGTTTGCCTTTTTCTCGCTAGATCTCTTCTTTGCTTGTGTTACCATGTGCCTTCTTTTTTGCTTGCATCTTTGCTTGCTAAAAGTTTATGGATCCTCATCCACTTGCTAATCTTTTTAAGAGATCCAATTATGATGAACGTATTGCTAGTGAGTTGAGTGCACTAGATGATCTTTATGAAGTTTTGCTTGAAATTTGTGAATCTGAAAATTGTGATGAAGAAATTTATGAAGTGATTCACGATAGCTCCTTGAATAAAAAGCATGATTGCAATGGTTTTACTATAAATTCTATTGATGTCAATTGTGCTAATAATTTGTAAAACCCTAAGCTTGGGGATGCTAATTTTGCTATGTCTACTACTTGTTGCAATGATCATGATTGGGGTGATTCTTCTTATGATCTTGAAATTTTATTTAAGCCCCATGATGAATATGAGATTGATAATAATGTTTGCAATAATATTGAAAGTGGGTTTGGAAGAGTATCAAATTTAGATCCCACATATTTGGAGAATATTCAATCTTATGAAATTTTTGATAAAAGTGGGTTTGGAGAGGTCATGACTTTAGTTAATGTTAATCCCACTATTTTGGAAGAGTGTCAACTTCGCATGCATGTGGATCGTGTTGAGAATATGTTATGTGATAGCTATATTGTTGAATTTTCTTATGATCCTACATGTAATTATTATGAGAGAGGAAAATATGGTTGTAGAAATTTTCATGTTACTAAATTACCTCTCTTCATGTTGAGATTGCTATTGTCTCTTTCTTCTTCCTTGCATATGCTAGTTAATCCCACTATTTTGGAAGAGTGTCAACTTCGCATGCATGTGGATCGTGTTGAGAATATGTTATGTGATAGCTATATTGTTGAATTTTCTTATGATCCTACATGTAATTATTATGAGAGAGGAAAATATGGTTGTAGAAATTTTCTTGTTACTAAATTACCTCTCTTCATGTTGAGATTGCTATCGTCTCTTTCTTCTTCCTTGCATATGCTAGTTTTTGCTTGCCTTGATAATTTGTTTGCTTATAAAATGCCTATGCATAGGAAGTATGTTAGACTTAGATGTGTTTTGTCATGTGTTTTATGATTCTCTCTTTGTGCTTCAATTCTTCTCTTTTATGTGAGCATCATTGAAATTATCAATGCCTAGCTAAAAGGCTTTAAAGAAAAGCACTTGTTGGGAGACAACCCAATATTTTTCCTTGCAGTTTTTCAATAAATTTTTCATCTAGCCTCTGGTTAGATGTGGTTTGTGTTTTAATTAGTGTTTGTGCCAAGTAAGACCTTTGGGATGGCCTACGGTGATAGTTGATTTGATCTTGCTGAAAAACAGAAACTTTTGCGTCCAGTCTCAGAATTTTAATAATTGACTGGAGCATTGAAAAACCCTGAATTTTTATACGAGATATATATACAAATTTCCTATGTTGTCCAAAATGTTCAGAATTTTTTGAGTTACATAAGTATTAGAACAATTCGGATCTTCGCAGGCTGTTCTGTTTTTGACAGATTCTGTTTTCTTTGTGTTGTTTGCTTATTTTGATGAATCTATGGGTAGTATCAGGGGGTATGAACCATGGAAAAGTTGGAATACAGTAGATATTACACCAATATAAATAAAGAATGAGTTCACAACAGTACCAAAGTGGTGATTTATTTTCTTATACTAAAGGAGCTTATGAGATTTTCTGTTGAGTTTTGTGTTGTGAAGTTTTCAAGTTTTGGGTAAGGATTTGATGGACTATGGAATAAGGAGTGGCAAGAGCCTAAGCTTGGGGATTCCCAAGGCACCCCAAGGTAATATTCAAGGACAACCAAGAGCCTAAGCTTGGGGATGCCCCGGAAGGCATCCCCTCTTTCGTCTTCGTCTATCGGTAACTTTACTTGAGGCTATATTTTTATTCACCACATGATATGTGTTTTGCTTGGAGCGTCTTGTATAATTTGAGTCTTTGCTTTTTAGTTTGCCACAATCATCCTTTCTGTACACACCTTTTGAGAGGGACATGCATGAATCATGATTTATTAGAATACTCTTTGTGCTTCACTTATATCTTTTGAGCTAGGTAATTTTGCACTAGTGCTTCACTTATATCTTTTTAGAGCACGGCGGTGGATTTATTTTGTAGAAATTATTGAAATCTCATGCTTCACTTATATTATTTTGAGAGTCTTTAAACAGCATGGTAATTTGCTTTGGTTATAAACTTAGTCCTAATATGATAGGCATCCAAGAGGAATATAATAAAAACTTTCATATAAAGTGCATTGAATACTATGAGAAGTTTGATTCCTTATGATTGTTTTGAGATATAAAGATGGTGATATTAGAGTCATGCTAGTGAGTAATTGTGAATTTGAGAAATACTTGTGTTAAGGTTTGTGAGCCCCGTAGCATGCACGTATGGTGAACCGTTATGTAACGAAGTTGGAGCATGAGATATTTTTTGATTGTCTTCCTTATGAGTGGCGGTCGGGGATGAGCGATGGTCTTTTCCTACCAATCTATCCCCCTAGGAGCATGCGCGTAGTACTTTGTTTCGATGACTAATAGATTTTTGCAATAACTATGTGAGTTCTTTATGACTAATGTTGAGTCCATGGATTATACGCACTCTCACCCTTCCACCATTGCTAGCCTCTCTTGTACCGCGCAACTTTCGCCGGTACCATACACCCACCATATACCTTCCTCAAAACAGCCACCATACCTACCTATTATGGCATTTTCATAGCCATTCTGAGATATATTGCCATGCAACTTTCCACCGTTCCGTTTACTATGACACGCATCATCATTGTCATATTGCTTTGCATGATCATGTAGTTGACATCGTATTTGTGGCAAAGCCACCGTTCATAATTTTTTCATACATGTCACTCTTGATTCATTGCACATCCCGGTACACCGCTGGAGGCATTCATATAGAGTCATATTTTGTTCTAGTATCGAGTTGTAATTTTTTTTTGAGTTGTAAGTAAATAGAAGTATGATGATCTTCTTTATTAGAGCATTGTCCCATGTGAGGAAATAAAAAAAAGAGGCCAAATAAGCCAAAGAAATAAAAGAGAAAGAAAAAAAAGGAGGGAAAAAAAGAAGAAAGAAAAAGATAGAAAAAGAAAGAAAAAAAATGAGAGAAAAAGAGAGAAGGGGCAATGTTACTATCCTTTTTCCATACTTGTGCTTCAAAGTAGCACCATGATCTTCATGATAGAGAGTCTCCTATGCTGTCACTTTCATGTACTAGTGGGAATTTTTCATTATAGAACTTGGCTTGTATATTCCAACGATGGGCTTCCTCAAATTGCCCTAGGTCTTCATGAGCAAGCAAGTTGGATGCACACCCACTTAGTTTTCTTTTTGAGCTTTCATACACTTATAGCTCTAGTGCATCCGTTGCATGGCAATCCCTACTCACTCACATTGATATCTATTGATGGGCATCTCCATAGCCCGTTGATACGCCTAGTTGATGTGAGACTATCTCCCTCTTTTTGTCTTCTCCACAACCACCATATTCTATTCCACCTATAGTGCTATGTCCATAGCTCACGCTCATGTATTGCGTGAAAGTTGAAAAGGTTTGAGAACATCAAAAGTATGAAATAATTGCTTGGCTTGTCATCAGGATTGTGCATGATTTGAGTATTTTGTGTGATGAAGATGGAGCATAGCCAGACTATGTGATTTTGTAGGGATAAGCTTTCTTTGGCCATGTTATTTTGAGAAGACATAATTGCCTTGTTAGTATGCTTGAAGTATTATTGTTTTTATGTCAATATTAAACTTTTGTTTTGAATCTTATGGATCTGAACATTCATGCCACAATAAAGAAGATTACATGAATAAATATGTTAGGTAGCATTCCAAATCAAAAATTCTGTTTTAATCATTTACCTACTCGAGGACGAGCAGGAATTAACCTTGGGGATGCTTGATACGTCTCCAACGTATCTATAATTTTTGATTGTTCCATGCTATTATATTATTTGTTTTGGATGTTTTATATGCATTAATATGCTATTTTATATTATTTTTGGGACTAACCTATTAACCTAGAGCCCAGTGCCAGTTTTTGTTTTTTCCTTGTTTTTGAGTTTCGCAGAAAAGGAATACGAAACGGAGTCCAAACGGAATAAAACTTTCGCGATGATTTTTCTTGGACCAGAAGGAAACCAGGAGACTTGGAGATGAAGTCGGAGGAGCCACGAGGCGGCCACAAGGACGGAGGGTGCGCCCAGGGGGTTAGGGCATGCCCCCCCACCCTCGTGGGCCCCTCATGCACCTCCTGACCTAATTCTTTTGCCTATATATACTCATATATCCCCAAACCAACAGAGGCATCTACGAAAAGACTTTTCCACCGCTGCAACCTTCTGTACCCGTGAGATCCCATCTAGGGACCTTTTCCGGCACCCTGCCGGAGGGGGATTCGATCACGGAGGGCTTCTACATCAACACCATTGCCCTTCCGATGAAGCGTGAGTAGTTTACCACAGACCTATGGGTCCATAGCTAGTAGCTAGATGGCTTCTTCTCTCTCTTTGATTCTCAATACCATGTTCTCCTCGATGTTCTTGGAGATCTATTCGATGTAATACTTTTTTGCGGTGTGTTTGCCGAGATCTGATGAATTGTGGATTTATGATCAGCTTATCTATGAATATTATTTGAATCTTCTCTGAATTCTTATATGCATGTTTTGATATCTTTGTAATTCTCTTCGAACTATCAATTTGGTTTGGCCAACTAGATTGGTTTTTCCTGCAATGGGAGAAGTGCTTAGCTTTGGGTTCAATCTTGCGGTGTCCTTTCCCAGTGACAGTAGGGGCACCAAGGCACGTATTGTATTGTTGCCATCGAGGATAAAAAGATGGGGGTTTCATCATATTGCTTGAGTTAATTCCTCTACATCATGTCATCTTACTTAATGCATTACTCCGTTCTTTATGAACTTAATACTCTAGATGCATGCTGGATAGCGGTCAATGTGTGGAGTAATAGTAGTAGATGCAGAATCATTTCGGTCTACTTGACACGGACGTGATGCCTATATTCATGATCATTGCCTTAGATATCGTCATAACTTTGCGCTTTTCTATCAATTGCTCGGCAGTAATTTGTTCACCCACCGTATTATTTTCTATCTTGAGAGAAGCCTCTAGTGAAACCTATGGCCGCCGGGTCTATTTTCCATCATATAATTTTCTACTTTTCATCATACAAGTTTCTGATCTACTATTTTGCAATCTTTTACTTTCCGATCTATAAAACAAAAATACCAAAAATATTTACTTTATCGTTTATCTATCTCTATCAGATCTCACTTTTGCAAATAACCGTGAAGGGATTGACAACCCCTTTATCGTGTTGGGTGCAAGTTGTTTGATTGTTTGTGCAGGTATTCGGTGATTTGTGCGTTGTCTCCTACTGGATTGATACCTTGTTTCTCAAACTGAGGGAAATACTTATCTCTACTTTGCTGCATCACCCTTTCCTCTTCAAGGGAAAAACCAACGCAAGCTCAAGAAGTAGCAACTGCTTCGCCATTTCTTCTGTCTGCGATTAACCGCAGCGGACCAATGCTCGGGGTGCGCCTCACTCTGCACCATGGACGCGACGACCAGCGAGGGCATCGACATGAGGCTCGACCATGAAATAGAAGGCTTCAGGTGGCAATGGGCATACGTGGATGCATCCCAATTCAGCCCCCTGCTGCAACCTCCGACACACCCGGCGGAATGGAGCTCTGGGTGGGAGCACGACAGACTTGCCGACCCGTGGCTGACAATGGTGTTGAAGAGGATGGCCGACCTGAGTGCGTCGGGGGTCACGGCGGCTATTATTATGAGGGAGTTCCTCCATCGGCGCATCGCCCTTCTTCAGTGCCACTCCCGCCTGATGTGGGCATTCACCGGCCCTGAGGACCCTATCCGGCTCGGTAGGGGCACTATTCCCCCAGAAGTGCTGCGCAAGGTGCTTCATATTTTGAACGGCGAGGATGTGGGCGAGCCTCCTACGGCGGGGCTCCCCCTGTACCGTTATAAGAGCAAGGAGGCCTTCATCGCCATGATGCCACGCTTTGACAAATGGGGGCAACTTCCGGAAGGCCACGCGGGGCCCCGCGACAACCCCCTCTTAGTGACTCTTGGTCCGGGGAGCCCTGGCGTCGGCGGGACGCCGACCGACATCGTGGGGCAACGACGGCCCTCCTGGGAAACCCACTCATTAAGCTTCACCCATGCTCGCAGGTGGCAGCAACTCCGCCCTGCCCGAGACCTCGCCAGACATGGGCGGTCGCCGGGCAGCGGCTGCCGCTCCTCAGGCCCCTAGGGACGGTGCCCGGGGCGACTCCCGGGGCCTCTCCGCGAGGGTTGTTGACACTGGAGCCCGGGCAGCGGGTCCGCTGGGTCTCCCCTCTATGGTTAGTTACAGAGAAGGGTCCTGCATAGGTGGCGGCGACGGCGTGCTACCGAGAGTGTTGAAGAAAAGGAAATGGGTGGCCATGGACAAGTAAGCGCCCTCCGCCTCGCTCCTCTTGCATCCCATGGCCCCCCTAAGCATGAACCTTCTATTCACGTAGTTCATCCTCAAGCAAAAAACAGAAGGAGTCGCTGGGCCCCATCAGGACTTCTCCACTGTCCTCATGGGGCACGAGGCGTGAAGTGATCGAGCACCCACCGGCCACCGAAGACGAGCCTGCGTGCGGGAGAGAGCCGGCGACTCCTCCGGAGGCGTCCTCGGGATGCCACTCCCCGGCCTCCGGGGCACCTACCTCTGCGACGGATGTTAAGCTGGCGAAGGCGAAGCCCTTAGCCGCAACGCCCATCCGCGCCGGTGCGAGGGGCGGCTTCGGGAGCCTAGCCGCCTCTGAGAGGGCTTTGAGCTCACAGGGTGTATCGCCTTGCCCAGGAGGGATGGAGGGGGCGCCGGACAGTTTTCATCCCTCGTCGGGCGAGGCGAGGGCCTCGCCGGTTATGACAGCGGGCGGCAATGAGGGGCCCAGCCGGGACTAGGTCCCGGCGCTCATGAACAGCCGCACCATGGTTAGGCGTGACCTACTGTAGAATGCTGCGAGCGTGCTAGACCAGCTCGAGGCAGAGCTTCAAGGCGTCAAGGCATGCCTTGCCGCGGAGCGCTTGCGCCTGGCCAACGGGTGGCACCAGCTCGAAGTCGCGGTCAATTCGGGCCGTCGCCAAAACAAGGATGCCCACGCAAAGAGCAAGAAGTCAGCCGCTGAGTTGAAGGATGCCAGCAAGCGTGCTCTTGAAGAGGCCGAAGAGGTGGACTCGCGTCATGAGGCAATGGAGGCCCGCACGTGGGAGCTCCAGGCCCATAACGCAGTGCTCGAGCAGCAGCTTCGAGCGTGCAAGGGCACGATCTCCGTACATGAGGAAGAGCTGGCTGCCCACGAGGCGGACCTCAAAACCCTCGAGACAGAACTCGAGCTGATGGCATCTGAGCAAGACATGGAACGCGAGCGGTTGGAGGCATGGGACCGCGAGGTGGCCGCCGCCGAGAGCTCCTACACCCGGCGCATGGACAAGGCGAATGCCTCCCTGGCGGCCAAGGAGAAGAGGATCCAGGCAGACGCTGAAACGAAGGTCACGGAGGCCCGCCTAACACTCTCCAAGGAGAACAGCGAGAATCTGAAGCTGCAGGAAGATCGCTTCAAGACAAAGTGCCAAGAATTAAAGCATGAGATCGGCGGTCTCAAGGAGACGCTGATTGTAGCGGATCAGCGACGAAAGACTGCGCTGGCCACACAAGCCCACGCCAAAGCTGAGCTAGACTCGCTCCAGAAGCAAGTGGGGGACGTTGCATCAGTCATGGAGCAAGCGAAGGAGGAAGCGAACCGGGCTCGAGGGCGGCAGCATGAGCGTTCCAAGATGTTTCTGGCTCTTGAGCTACGAGCCCGCCGGACTCTGGGCTCCATTTGTAAGGAGGACGTCGCCAGTCCCCTCGAGACCAGCGACGCCCACTATCTTGAATTCTTAACCAAAGTTGTGGAGCGGCTCGAGGATGGCGCAATTATCAAAGAAGAATGCCACGACCTCCTTACCCAAGCGGCAACATGGGTCTTCAGCCACCTCCTTCATGCCAACCCCAACTTTGACTTTGAAGTCATGATAGCTCCCATCATGGAGGACCTCTGCAATGCGCTGGGTAGGGCGGTGGAGGACCACGTGGATGCCTTGAATGCGTAATTTTCTCATGACAACCGCGGAGGCCAGGAGAAAACCGATGGAGGCGAAGCCGACGACAGCGCTGGTGTTAGTGATTCACCCTCTTATGTCATTTCATGCACACTTGTTTGTAACCGGCCACGGCCCCGTGGGGGTGTTGGGACGGTGGCTTTTGTTTAATCACTTAACTGTGTAAAAGGCGCTCGCGCTCTCGCGAGGTTGTTTCCCGAGGCTCACTTGTCTGCTTGCCTTATGTTTCATATTGTCAAAACTCAGCCCCCAGCGGACTGCCGCTGGTGCATTAGGTCGTGCTGCCAAGAAAAGGCCTGCAGATGTGGGGCTCCTGAGACGTGACGCTCATGAGGTACTTAGGCTTTAGGCATCCGCTGCCACGTCGAGCGCTCCGGGCCGTCTATCGGGGCAACCGCGCATGAACGGCTGCATCGTGATACGACGGAGCACACCTGCCACAACCCGGTTACTTGGGTTTTTCATCATTGCTGCGGCTGACCCGAGCACAGGTACTGTGTCTAGCCCCCGCTCGTGGAAGGCCGAGGAGAGAGGCCCCCAAGGTGCGACGCACAAGGCAAAAAACATAGAAAACAACCGATAATTTCATTGAGGCGAGAAGTCCAAATTCATTACATAACACAAGAAAAATGGTTTAAGGCAGGTGCTGCCCGGGGGCGACTTCAGTTTGCAGTTCCACCAGCGTGGAGCATGGGGCTTCCACCAAGGTGTGGGTGTCATCGCTTGCTGATCGCTCCGTCAGCGCAGAGCATGGGGCTTCCACTTGGGTGTGCGCATGATCGTGGTTCGATCATTCCGCCAGCACGGAGCATGGGGCTTCCACTTAGGCGTGGGCATGATCGCGGTTCGATCATTCCGCCAGCGCGGTGCATGGGGCTCCCACTTGGGCGTGGGCATGATCATGGTTCGATCGTTCCGCCAGCGTGGAGCATGGAGCTTCCACTTGGGCGGGGGCGGGGGCCCTCGCAAGGCCGTGAGATGGGCGCATCGAGGGGCCCGGGGTGTGTACAACCCCCACCTCATTCTTTCGTGAGAGGGTCACGGGTAGAACCTCCGGAGGTGTTGGATGTTCCAGGCGTTAAGCACAGGGGTTCCGTCCTCTGTCTCCAGGCGGGCAGTGCCTGGCCTGGAGACATGGGAAACCCTGAAAGGTCCTTCCCACATGGGCGAGAGCTTATGGAGCCCCTCTCTGGAGAGAATCCGATGAAGTACGAGGTCCCCGACCTCGAGGGTTTGAGGGCAGATGTTGCGGATGTGGTAGCGGTGCAAGGCCTGCTGATACCTCACGGCGTGAAGGGCAGCCTAACGGCGGGCCTCCTCGAGGAGGAGCAGGTCGGCCTCCCGCGAGCTGTCCTGGCGTGTTTCATCAAACGCCAGGACTCACGGGGAGCCGTGCCTAAGCTCTGAGGGAGGACCGCCTCGGCCCCGTAGACAAGGAAGAAGGGGGTCTCGCCGATGCGCTTAGTTGTTATCATGCGGATGGACCACAACACTGACTGTAGCTCATCCAACCAGCCCTTGCCGCAAGCTTCAAGCTTCTTCTTGAAGCTCCTTGTCTTGAGCCCCTTGAGGACCTCGGCGTTCGGGCGATTGGCCTGGCCGTTGCTCCGTGGGTGCGCCACGGAAGCGTAGGAGATCTGCGTACCGAGGTTAGTGCAGTAAGAACTTGAAGAGGCCAATTGTCGTAGATTTAACATGGCAGATGCCCTCATGAAAGGACTTAGGTGTGGAGCCATCGCACGTAGGTTAGCTTAAAGGGGTTGAACGGGTCAAAGGACACGAAGAGCTTACCCAGGTTCGGCCCCTCTCAACGAGGTAAAAGCCTATGTCCTGCTTCTAGTTGTATTACTTGAGTTTCGATTACAAGGGAGCGAATACGCTTAACCTAGTTCTCGATCGGTTGTTTCTTGAGTTAACCCACTACAGGGTCTCACCTTTATATACACAGGTCGAGACCCGGAGGCTTACAGAGTCCCGGCTGGCTCACACAATTTGGCCGGCTCGGTTTCTAACTAGTCATGTCTTACAGGGCAAGTCATCATACGGCGGTTCACAGGCCCGGGTCTTGGGCTTTCTCCAGGCCTGCCCCTATCAGCCGCCGTCTTCACACCTTGGGCCTTCTTCATATAAAACCGCCAACGGTGTAACCCGGCCCCTCCTGGGCGGGTCACTTCTCAGAGCTATATCCCCAACAATAGGCCCCAGATTGATTTGAACCTGTTCATGTCAATCTTCACTGTTTAACTTATCCAGACCGTGCATCAATTACACAGTCCTCTGTAAACCGCCATGACATCATATACTTAGAATCATTGTAACCCGCCATGATCTCATGAGCATTAATGTCGCACAGGCCCCAGAATATCTCAACGAATCTTTGTCATCAATGGGCTTCCCGAAAATTGAGGCGCCCGAAATGTTAACATAATCATTTTACCTCCTCGATTTCCGCGCATGCCATCTTATCACCTCCTTATAAATAGGGACAGGGAACCCTCCTTTTCATTTTTACCCCTGGCTCTGCCTCTTCATCTGCTACCTCGCGACGACCGATGCCACCAGAGCACCGCCGCCCCAGTCGACAGCTTCGTCCTGGCCACTGCATCAACCTGATTTCGACCAGAAAACTGCGGGCCCCTCCGCTGTTCATCAGCATCTCCAGGTACCTTTCCCCTTTCACTTCCAATCTGCATTAGGGTTCCCCAGTTCTTCAGTGTTCATCGAGGTTCATCACGCGTGCACGTAGCTCATCTGCCATGTTGCTTAGTCAAGCCCAGATGCGATGCCGAAGTCATGCTTTGGTTATTTTAGTATCCGCCATTAACCACAGATCTATTTCCTCTTGTTGAGATTCGTTCCCCAATGCAGCAGCTCATCCTCCATGTTTTTAGGTTTAACAATTTCCGCCTATTTTTGAACTGCCGTAGATCCAAAATTATAAGCAGAACCTGTGAAACTTGTTTGTTCAGCAGTTGGTGAAATTTCACTCCAATCCAGATCCATAAATGCCTACTTGACCATTGCTGTATAGGCGGCTCAAATGACACTTTGTAACCCGCCAAACTCCAACCGGCTTACTTATGAATTTTTAAACCGCCACTATTTATCCAATGTTAATATTATCCGTCTGTGCTCTGCCAATTAGCCATGCCATTCATTTTCTTCTTTAATAGCAATCAATCTCTGCACATAACCAATTTTGCGTAATAAACTTGCTTTCTCTAACCATTGGGCGGCTTACCATCATGAATTTGACCCGCCAATACTTCCTCTCGAGGCTTTTTGTGACAAAAATGACTAACACTGTCACTTCATGCGACTGGGTTGCTTCTACTGTTACAGAGCAAACCCTTAACGAATATGTTCAAGTGGGCATCCTAGCTCCCAAAGACATTATCCACTGGCGAGTTCCAGGGACAGAAGTGAAACCTCAGCCAAAGGAAGGCGAAGTCATAGTTTTTGCTGACCATATGATCCGTGGCTTCTCACCGCCCGGCTCAAAATTCTTTCGTGATGTACTGCACTTCTTTCAACTTCATCCTCGAGATATTGGACCCAATTCCATTTCCAGCATCTGCAACTTTCAAGTCTTTTCCGAAGTATATCTTCAAGAAGAGCCCAACGTTGACCTTTTCAGAGAGTACTTTTACTTGAACCGCCATACCGAGTTTACAGACGGACCCTGCGTAGAACTCGGTGGAATCTCCATTCAAAGGCGAAGAGATGCTATCTTCCCTGCAGCCGCACTTCCCAATCATCCTAAAGACTGGAACCAGACCTGGTTTTATTGCCAAGACACATCTCCATCTGGTGAAAATCCTTTGCCGGGTTTCCGCAACTGCCGGCTTAGCCCAAAGCACCCACTTTCGGACTGGATCAGCACTGCTGAACGAGCTAAGTATATGCCTACCTTTTCGAAGGTAAGAGCCTTGCTGGCTAATGGATTAACCGGAGTTGACTTGGTCCGATGCTGGGTCACCTGGAGATCATACCTTTGAGCCGCCGGTCCGGCTTAATGTGTGAATACACTTGTGATGTCAAAGATCCACAGCGTCACTGTCAAGTACGCCTGGAAGATAAAGAGATCAATGAGATGACTAAGACACTGCTCGGGGAAAGCTTAGAAAGCTGTAGCAAAACCGGGTTGAATCCCTTCTGCGCTCTTAACCCAGCTCCAGATTTAAGTGCTTTAAGCCAATTTAGTTTATTCAGTATTTGCATAAACTGCACACTCCTTATCATCACTTGCTTTCTTCGGGTTGACTCTTCTTTCTGGAGCAAGAAACTGCAAGACAAGCCGGCCAAAAAGGCCAGGGCAAAAACCAAAGCCCTGAAGAAACCCAAGAAGAAAATGGATACCACAGACCTATTTACACTGGATGATGAGTCGGAGGTAGAACTTGATTCTCTTGGCTCCTTTTTTGTACATCTTATTGACACTGACTACTCTCAGGATGACGCGGAGACCAGCCAGGCAGACGTTGAAGAGGTAACTATTATTTCCTCCGACTCAGAGCCTTTGCCAAGACAGAAAGTTCGGCAGGTGACTCGGAAAGTAACGTTTTCTCACCCTTTAGCTTACTTGGATCCAAACTTTATTTTGAAGAAACAACAGCATGAAGCCCGGCGCAGAACCCAGAACAGCGGAGGCGGAGATCTTGGTACCGGCTTACCTAACACGCTGGCGCCTCGCAAATGCCGGAAAGAGGTGCCTCAGAACTCAATCCTGTCCTTTCCAAAGGCGAGTCTTATTCGTCAGCCACTTAACCCTTCCGACTCAAATTATCAAGGAACTTCTCACTCATCCTCTGGCGACTCTACCGGGACTCAGATGCCCCCCTTCAAGATTGCCCCTGGGTAAGAACATTTGGCCTCTTTGTTTTAATACTTTTATTAAACTGAAATACTCACATCCTCATATGTCTCATTTTCAGTGGTATAGCCAAACCAAGCAAGAAGTTGAAGATAGGTAAACCGGCCGAAGATCCTAAGGTCAATGAGCCGGAGAAAGAGACGCCAGCCTCAGAAGTTTCACATCAGAATCCCGAAGCCACTGCCAATGACCAGCCACCAGAAGATCATGACACTCCAGTGGATCCCATGGGTGTTGACCTGTCCAGTGCTAAGCCGCCAAGCCCTATCAAGCCTGCCGAAGACGATACTAAGGACGTCGTGGTTACTGGCACTGGTTATACAGAACCGGGAAACCCCACAGTCTTGGCTAAGCATTCTGCCAAGGATGAACTTCTTGCTTCTGAGAAGAGCAAGGCCAAATCTGACATTGCGAGCTATGCAAACTTGGACGTCAATGAATTATATTCCGGCTATCTGAGCCACCTGCTTACCAGTCGTGACTTAGAAGCTGATTTTGGTTAAGAGAATGCGACAAAAATATGAGGTATGATCATCTGCTTCCCTGTATATACAGTCATCCAACCCCCAAGTCTTATCCATAGGAAAGAATATGTTGAGTATGGTGTAAGACTTGTCAATATGCCACTGCAAAGTTCAAGTCATAGCCCTCATGGGCCGGCTTATCTTGAAAAAGATGAACCGGATCATTTTTGTTTTTGTCAAAAGAATAACTTCAATTCCTAGCCCTCATGGGCCGGCTTATCTTGAAAAAGATGAGCCGGATCATTTTTGTTTTAGTCAAAAGAATAGCTTCAATTCCTAGCCCTCAAGGGCCGGCCTATCTGAGAAAGATGAGCCGGTTCTTCAGCAATATAATTTGAAAAGAATTTCGTCGTACATTAGCCCCCAAGTGCCAAGTGTATTGCTTGCAATGTACTTGGGACTTGTATGAAGACCATGCCCTGACTAACATACTTATATCCTTTGACTTTTATTTGCAGGATGTCTTGAGCCTGAACGAGTCCCAATTGGTAGAATTGAAGAACAAACTTGAATACCAAGAAGCTGAGACACGCAAATCTGACTCCAAGTTTAAATTTAGCCTGGATGAAAACAAGAAGCTCATAGCCGGATTTACCGTAGAGAGAGACGGCTGGGAGAAAGAGAAGGCCACCTTATTACAGAGGGCAGAAGCTGCTGAATCATCTTTCAAGGAGACCACAGCGGAGCTGACCGGCTTAAAACGCCATATCTCACAGATGACATCCGCTATCTTTGGTAAGTAATTTGGACTGCTTCAACTTTTCCAAAATCTTCTTCAATTTGTAACCCGCCTGGCGACTCATCGGCATGCTTACCCAATAGGCCCCAGGAGCGCCAATCTTGGTCAAGACATGCTGCTGAAGCTCAAAGCCGTGTACGCTCTGGTGGAACAATTATACACAGGCACCCAACGGACTCTTGTGGCTATCTCCAATGGTAAAGAGCCGCCGACCCTTCTCAGGGAAGTACTAGATAAACTGTCCGTCATGCCCCAAAAACTCAAAGAGATCAAACGCTCAGCCGCCCATGCTGGTGCCATTACAGCTCTTACCCGAGCCAAAGCATGGAAAGCAGAACTTGCCCGGAGGAGATGGCCACCGGTTGTCCAAGCCTTAAAGAAGATGGATCTCCTTTTGATCAGACAGACTTTGCAAAGTGCGTAAAGGAGATGCGTCCCCTGGCATGCAAGCTGGCCGAGGAAGCTGATTTATCCAGATATCTGGCGGCTTACACCATGGAGAATACCAAAGTAAAAGCGCCGGCTTATGATGTCGTGGATCTCACCCCTCCAACGAGTAAGCATACTTTTGCTCCTGATGTTGATCCGTCCCCCATTATGAATGATGAAGCTGTATTCGAAGCCTTAACCGGCATCGACTGGACGTCACCTGACCTCCAGATGGGCGAAGAGGGAGAGCCGGAGCAGGATGACCCGGAATCATCAACCCGCCGCGACGAAGGGAATTGAGTCCGGGCGACTCTTAAACCAGGACAAAAGCACAATGTGCTCAAAAAACACTTTCTATTTGGTAGGTCCACTGCGGTCTTGTAATAGCCTAGTTAAACAATGATCTGTTATGCCATCGCGCATATCTAGCCGTTTAACTGTTAACCCGCCAGTGGAATCATTTTGTGATTCGCCGCTGTCCCTTTTCATAGTATCACCATCCATGTGGGGCAGATCTATGTTTTCATAGTTTCTGCACACAAGGTAAACAGTATGTGCCCTGGCGGTTTAAGCCAAGGCGGGTAACAAATCCTGATATAATAGTCTTTGAAATATTGCAATGAAAGACTAGAAGAAAGGCCATCTAAGCCGGAAATATGCTGGCGACTTAAAGTCAAAAACCAGGGCGGGTTATCAAACCTCGCGTGTTCGTATAATAATTAAAAACATACCTACAAAATTGGCTCATACTGCCGGCTTACATCACCATATCCAGTGAGGGTGACAACCCAAAGGTTTGCAAGCGCCTGACTCCAATAAAGCCTGCTGGCGACTTAAAGTCCATAGCCAGGGTGGGTTACCAAACCTCAAATATTCATACCATTATTGAAAGACATACCTGTAGATTGACACCATGGCGATACCTTGATGATTATAATCCAGAGCGGGTATTGACCCGTAAGCATGAAATATCATGATTTTGATTGCTCAAGGCAAAATATCCTGGCAACTTAAAGTCCGCTATCAGGGTGGGTTGCCAAACCCAATATGCTCAATTATGAGTCATATAATCAAGGCTACATGGCCTGAATTGTACCAAATGTACTGGAACATAAAAATTCTTCAAGGGACCCAAATTCAAAAATATTCAGAAAAAGAAATCCAGAATTGATCGAGGCTTTCATAGGCTACCAAGCCTAAAACTCAAGTGCTTTCATGGGCCGCACAACCACTGAGTTAATCCTTGCACACTCTAGGCTGGCCCTCACATGACAGACCATCGTTTTAACCTAAACGAGTTCAGGGTCTTATTTAAAAGATTGACTGTTAAGAGTACAGCGGGTCATTTAGGATTACCTGGCGGAGTAGCATCAACAGACAGGCAGGATAACCCAGAATTCGACATGGAAGCCAGTCAAGAGGGTAAGCATAGCTATGCTCATTGAGCAGGAAGCCCCCAAGTGACATATAATATGGCATGTAAGCCGATCAAGAGGGTAAGCAGAGCTATGCTCATAGAGCAGGAAGCACCCAAGTGACCTATAATATGGCATGTAAGCCAATCAAGAGGGTAAGCAGAGCTATGCTCATTGAGCAGGAAGCCCCCAAGTGACCTATAATATGGCATGTAAGCCGATCAAGAGGGTAAGCAGAGCTATGCTCATTGAGCAGGAAGCCCCCAAGTGACCTTATGAACAAACAATAAAGACTCAGATACTTAGAAATGAAACGACAGAGGCCCCGAATTATCAGGGATGCCGGCTTTACTATATTGATCATAATATATACATTGATGAAAGTATGTACATCACAAGAGTCGGAGGCTCAAGTGTAATAAGGCCGAAGATGAACGATGTTCCAAGGCCGGTGGGTCTCCTCCTCCGATGTGCGTGAATCCTTGTGTTCTCGAATATCAATGAGGCAGTATGACCCGTTGTTCAGGTTCTTGCTGATCACAAAAGGCCCTTCCCAAGGTGGGGATAACTTATGCATATCTGTTTGATATTGGATTAACTGGAGCACCAAATCGCCTTCTTGAAAGGTCCGGGTCTTAACCCGGCGGCTATGATAGCGACGCAGATCTTGCTGGTATATCGCCGAACGAGCCACCGCAAGGTCACGCTCCTCATCCAACACATCAAGTGCATCCTGACGTGCTTTTTAATTGATAGCTTCAACATAAGCCGCCACACAAGGCGAGTCATGACGGATATCACTTGGAAGAACCGCCTCTACCCCGTAAACCATGAAAAAAGGTGTATAACTTGTTGACCTGTTGGGAGTAGTATTGATGCTCCAAATTACAGAGGGTAACTCCTCAACCCAACAACCCGGCGTTCGCTGTAAAGGAACCATAAGCCGGGGCTTTATGCCTTTCAAAATTTCCTGATTGGCCCTCTCAGCCTGACCGTTAGACTGTGGGTGAGCCACTGATGAAACGTCAAGACGAATATGCTCCCGTTGACAGAACTCTCTCATAGCACCTTTAGACAGATTCGTGCCATTATCAGTTATGATACTATGAGGGTAGCCAAAACGGAAGATGATTTTCTTTATGAATTGAACTGTTGTTGCTGCATCACACTTGCTGATCGGCTCTGCCTCCACCCACTTGGTAAATTTGTCAACCGCCACCAAAAGGTGGGTCTTCTTATCCTTAGATCTCTTGAAAGGTCCAATCACATCAATCCCCCAGACTGAAAACGGCCAAGTGATTGGAATCATCCTTAATTCTTGAGCCAGCACATGAGCCCGTCGAGAAAATTTCTGACAGCCATCACACTTACTAACAAGGTCCTCTGCATCAGCATGAGCTGTCAACCAATAAAATCAATGATGGAAAGCTTTAGCCACCAGAGATTTAGAGCCAACGTGATGACCATAATCGCCTTCATGGATTTCCCTTAGAATCTCATGGTCCTCCTCCGGAGAAACACAACACTGGAACATGCCTGTGACACTGCATCGGTGTAACTCGCCATTGACAATGGTCATAGATTTAGACCGCCGGGTTATTTGCCTGGCCAAAGTTTCGTCCTCAAGCAACTCGCCCCGGGTCATATAAGCTAAATATGGAACTGTCCAATCAGGAATAGCATGGAGAGCCGCCACCAACTGTGCCTCTGGGTCAGGAATAGCAAGATCCTCCTCTGTCGGCAACTTAACGAAAGGACTATTCAATAAATCAAGAAAAACATTAGGGGACACCGGCTTACACTGAGACCCCAGCCGGCTTAAAGCATCAGCCGCCTCATTCCTTCTGCGATCAACATGCTCCACCTGATAACCTTTGAAGTGACCAGCAATATTATCAACCGCCCGGCGATAAGCCGCCATGAGCGGGTCTTTAGAATCCCAAGTGCCTGAAACTTGCGGAGCCACCAAATCTGAGTCGCCAAAGCACCTGACCCGGCTTAAATTCATCTCTTTGGCTACCCGAAGGCCATGGAGCAGAGCCTCATACTCAGCCGCATTATTAGTACAAGGAAACATTAGCCTTAAAACATAACAAAACTCGTCACCTCATGGGGAAGTCAAAATAACTCCAGCCCCCGAGCCCTCCAGCTGTCTAGACCCGTCAAAGTGAATTGTCCAGTAAGTGTTATCCGGCTTCTCCTCAGGCGTCTGCAATTCTGTCCAGTCATTGATGAAATCCACAAGAGCTTGAGACTTGATAGCTGTCCTTGGCATATATTTTAAACCATGGGGCCCGAGCTCAATGGCCCACTTGGCCACTCGGCCCGTTGCCTCTTTGTTCTGAATAATATCCCCTAATGGAGCAGAGCTGACCATAGTAATGGGATGACCAAAGAAATAATGCTTCAGCTTATGACTGGCCATGAACACCCCATACACTAGCTTCTGCCAATGTGGGTATCGCTGCTTAGACTCAATTAACACCTCACTGACATAATAAGCCGGCTGCTAGACTGGGTATTCCTTGCCCGCTTCTTTACGCTCGACAACAATCGCCACACAGATAGCCTTACTATTAGCAGTGACATATAAGAGCAAAGGCTCCTTCTCAACAGGAGCTGCAAGAACCGGCGGCTCAGCCAACTGCTTTTTAAGCGCCTCAAACGCCTCATTAGCCGCGTCACTCCAAACAAAATGGTCTGTTTTCTTCATCATCTGGTACAGAGGAATAGCCTTCTCTCCCAGGCGGCTTATAAACCGGCTTAAAGCTGCAATATGACCCGCCAAACGCTGGACATCATTGACGCACGCTGGCTTAGCCAATGAAGTGATAGCTTTGATTTTCTCCGGGTTAGCTTCAATACCTCTCTCAGAGACCAGAAAACCCAAGAGCTTGCCTGCAGGCACACCAAAAACGCATTTGGCCGGGTTAAGCATCATTTTATAGACCCGGAGATTATCAAAGGTCTCTTTCAGGTCATCCAACAGAGTCTCCTTCTTTCTAGATTTCACAACCATATCATCCACATAAGCATGAACATTATGTCCAATCTGACTATGAAAACAGTTCTGGACACAACGCTGATAAGTCGCCTGGGCACTCTTAAGCCCAAAAGGCATCGACACATAGCAGAAAGCTCCAAAAGGTGTGATAAAAGCCGTCTTCTCTTGGTCTTTAACTGCCATCTTGATCTGATGGTAACCAGAATAAGCATCCAAGAAACACAAACACTCACAACCCACTGTAGCATCTATAATCTGATCGATACGGGGAAGAGCAAAAGGATCAGCTAGGCAAGCTTTATTGAGGTATGTATAATCCACACACATATGCCAAGTGCCATTCTTCTTAAGTACATGTACCGGGTTAGCCAACCACTCAGGGTGAAAAACTTCAATGATGAACCCGGCCGCTAAGAGTCGGGCCACCTCTTCACCAATGGCCTTATGTCTCTCCTCATTAAAACAACGAAGGAATTGCTTGACCGGCTTAAATTTAGGATCAATATTGAGAGTGTGCTCAGCCAGTTCTCTCGGTACACCTGGCATGTCTGAAGGTTTCCATGCAAAGATGTCCCAGTTCCCACGGATGAACTCAATGAGCGCGCTTTCCTATTTCGGATCCATATTAGCACTGATAGTGAACTGTTGAGATGAATCGCCAGGAACAAAGTCGACCTGTTTGGTATCATCCGCCGATTTAAACTTCAATAAAGGGTCTTGCTCTATGGTTGGCTTCTTTAACGGAGTCATGTCAGCCAGGTCAACATTATCCTTATAAAACTTAAGTTCCTCTGTAGCACAGGCAGACTCAACGTAAGCAGCATCACCTTCCTCGCATTCCAAAGCAATCTTTCATTACCATGGACCGTAATGGTACCCTTATGTCCTGGCATCTTGAGCTGTAGATACACATAACAGGGCCGTGCCATAAACTTTGCATAAGCCGGCCGTCCAAACAGAGCGTGATAGGGGCTTTTGATCTTAACCACCTCAAACCACAACGTCTCTGCCCTGTAATCATGGTCATCACCAAAAGCCACCTCCAAGGCAATCTTACCAACCAGGTATGCCGACTTACCAGGTACCACGTCGTGAAAGACTGTAGAAGACGGCTTAAGGCTTTTGTCAGTCAGATTCATACGGCGAAAAGTATCATAATAAAGAATATTGATGCTGCTGCCTCCATCCATGAGCACCTTAGTAAATTTATAACCCCCAACTTGAGGGGCTACCACCAATGCCAGTTGACCCGGATTGTCAACCCTGGGCGGGGGATCCTCACGGCTCCATACAATTGGCTGCTCTGACCATTGTAAATATCGAGGTACCGTCGGCTCAACTGTATTAACCGCACGCTTATGAATCTTCTGATCTCGCTTGCAAAGGCTTGTGGTGAAAACATGATATTGGTCACTGTTAAGCTGCTTTGGATTACTCTGATACCCTGACTGCTGTTGCTGGTTACCCTGACCGGGCTGCTGATTAAAGCCACCGTGGTTGCCTTGTCCTTGATATCCGAAACTTGAGCCGCCACCCCCAAAGCCAGGCCCGTGTGAACCGGATCCTGACCCCCCGTGCGGGCCATTATTGTTATTGTGGTCCTGATGAGAGACAGAACTCTTATATTCCTTCATGATAAAACAATCTTTCCACAAGTGAGTCGATGGTTTATTCGGGAGACTATGTTTCGGGCAAGGTTCATTCAACATCGCCTCCAGGTTGAATTTTGGTCCACCAAATTTCAGCATACTCCTACGACGCTGATTATTATGTTGTGTATTGGCATTGGCTACAAAGTCTGACTCGCCGTCGGCTTGCTTGCGCTTACCGTTGTTGCCCTGGTTATGCCCTGTCATATTTTGCTGCTGACCTTTCCCATTGCCATTCTTCTTCCCTTTGCTGGACTTCTGTTCATCAGACCCAGGGTCTTTAGTATAGTCTGAGTCGGCGTATTTGATGAGAGCCGCCATGAGCTCTCCCATGTCATTGCAGTGACGTTTAAGCTGCCCCAGCTTCTGTTTGAGGGGTGCGAAGTGGCAATTCTTCTCTAAGATCAGAACAATGGAGCCGGGCGTGATGCTGTCTGATGAGTGGATAACGGCTGAGACCCGGCGCACCCAGTGGTGGGCCAACTCATCCTCGCGCTGGACACAAGCGTCTAAATCGATGATCGACAGAGGCTGTTTACACGTGTCTTTGAAATTCTGAATAAAACGCGCCTTCAACTCAGCCCACAAGTTGATGGAATTGGTAGGCAACCCTTTCAGCCAAGTTCAAGCAGGCCCATCCAGCATCATTGTGAAGTATTTGGCACATACAACGTCGTTAACATCCAACATCTCCATGGCCAGCTCATAGCTCTCGATCCAGGCCTCGGGCGGAAGATCAGCTGTATAATTAGGTACCTTGCGAGGACCCTTAAAATCCTTGGGCAGATGCTCATTATGCAGAGTCGGCACTAGACATGGCACACCTACCGTCCTGGAAGTCATCCCGTCCTCCACAGACATTGAAGGGTTTCATTGAAGCTGCTGATGCGCCGCTAACTGAGCTGCCAGTTCCGCCTCTTGGCGTGCTCTCACCTGATCCCTGATGGCTTGAACATTGTTATCATCGCGGGGCGGGTCATGCCCATGGGGCGGGTTACGACGCCGCTCACTGCTGGAAACCACCGGCGACTCAACGCGCCGGCTGTAGCTTCAACTGTGGCGCGGAGTTGAATGAATCCGCTCATGGCTGTATGAGTAAGCCACTTGCTGGGTCACGGCCACCTTAAGGAGTTCCACGGTGTTCCGGGCCTCTATCGCAGCTAGCGACTCACCTTCAATTGGAAGGGCCACCAGCTGTGAGGCTGCAGCAATCATATTATCCATCGGGTTGGAGTAATGACCCGGAGGTGTCAGCACTCGCTGAGGAGGGGTCAAGTTCACACGAGGTGGGTCCGCTATACGAGGCTGAGCTGCCGCCCCGATCGCAGGCGCCTTCAGCAGCCCGGGTCTCACCGGGCGGGTTACTCGGCCCTGCTCCGGGTGTGGTAAAAAGAGTCCTCCCCTCAAACTGCGGTGGCAAACGGCTCTGGTGCCTCCTTTGCATGACAGTGTTTGATGCGTTCTGCTCCAAACTTAAATGAAAAGCCTTGGCCCTTACCCGTTGTGTCTCAGCTTCTAGGGCAGTCTGTTTTGCGGTCATCCTGGCATTCTCTGCCTTGAGATCCTCTCGGGCCTTGGCCACCTCATCTCGCAACTTCGCGACCTCCGCATTATGCTGTGTTTGATTCGCCGGAGTCACCTCTAT
Source organism: Thinopyrum elongatum (assembly GCA_011799875.1). Lineage (NCBI taxonomy): Eukaryota > Viridiplantae > Streptophyta > Magnoliopsida > Poales > Poaceae > Thinopyrum > Thinopyrum elongatum. The sequence goes on along the minus strand of CM022299.1, from coordinate 240,865,542 downwards.
GGCTAACAGAGTCGCCAAAGCATCCAAAAGCTCGGATAAGACTTGAGCCGGCGAGGGCGCAGAGCCGCTCGCCCCAACCATTGCAGCAGCCATTGAACCGGAGGTCATAGCTGCGGCGGTTGATGAATTCACCATCTGCTGCGTTCCGGCCATGAAGATAGCAGCCCTGCTCGGCGGCTCATAGGGGTCCAGAATATTGTCACCATCGGAGTAGCCCCCAAGCCCGTCGTCTTGTAGTTGATAGATAGACTCGGTTTCGCCGGTTGAAAACTCATCACCTGAATAGATGGCTATCTCTCCACCAGACACAGAACCTTCCTCAAGATCCGCCCCATGAACAAGGCCAAGAAAGCACACTTCCGGGCGGGTTGGACCTTGGCGGGTCATGCACGCCGAGCCGTCTCAATGGTGTCGGCGCATGCGTCCGGCTCGGGCTCCCACTCGCCAATCTTGCCGATGAAGACGTGAATTCCGTCGAAGGGGACCCGGTACCCGTACTCGATTGAATTGGCCTCGGGACCCTAGCCAGCATCATTGATGTAGATCTTGCCGCAGTGGCTCTTGGTCATCCAGCCCACGGCGTATCCCTTGATCCCTGAGAAGCTGCCCTTCAAGAACTCGAAACCACCGTGCTCAGGCCCCACGGTGGGCGCCAACTGTCGTGGATTTAACACGGCAGATGCCCTCGTGAAAGGACTTAGGTGTGGAGCCATCACACGTAGGTTAGCTTAAAGGGGTTGGACGGGACAAAGGACACGAAGAGCTTACCCAGGTTCGGCCCCTCTCAATGAGGTAAAAGCCTACGTCCTGCTTCTAGTTGTATTACTTGAGTTTCGATTACAAGGGAGCGAATACGCTTAACCTAGTTCTCGATCGGTTGTTTCTTGAGTTAACTCACCGTCGGGTCTCACCTTTATATACACAGGTCGAGACCCGGAGGCTTACAGAGTCCCGGTCGGCTCACACAACATGGCCGGCTCGGTTTCTAACTAGTCATGTCTTACAGGGCAAGTCATCATACGTCGGTTCACAGGCCCGGGTCTTGGGCTTTCTCCAGGCCTGCCCCTATCAGCCGCCGTCTTCACACCTTGGGCCTTCTTCATATAAAACCGCCAATGGTGTAACCCGGCCCCTCTTGGGCGGGTCACACCTCGGAGCTATATCCCCAACACCACTCGTAAACTGGGAGCCGTTGTCGGTGATGATACAATTGGAGACGCCGAATCGGCTGACGAGGCCCTTGATGAACTTGAAAGCAGAGGTGCTGGGATGGTGCGCACGGGTTTAACCTGCGCCCACTTGGTGAACTTGTCAATGGGGACATAGAGGTAGCGGTAGCTGCCAACTGCGTGAGGAAAAGGCCCAAGTATATCCAGCCCCCAGACTACGAAAGGCCATGAGAGCGAAATCGTCTGGAGCCCCTGCACCGGCCGATGAATTTGCTTGGCGTGGAATTGGCAAGCTTCACATGATCGGACTAGCTCGGTAGCGTCGCGGAGCGTGGTGGGCCAATAGAAGCCGCCGCGGGACACCTTACCAGCAAGGGTGCCCGACGAAGAGTGATGTCCGCAATCCCCTCCATGGATGTCGGTGAGCAGCTCGCGTCCTTGCTCCTCCGAGATGCATCGCAACGAGATGCCGTTGGGGCACCTACGGTACAACTCGCCGTCTTGTAAGCAGTATGCGGTGGCTTGCCAGACGATGCGTTCCGCTTCTGAATCCTCCTCAGGGAGGGTGCCATGAAGCAAGTAAGACTTGAACTTTGCAGCCTAGCTGCCTTCTTGAGACTCTAGAGCCAGCAGCAAGCGGGCTCCTGAGTCCGGGCCGTAGTCTGGCACACCCATGAGTGGCACCTGTGAGGGCTCCTCGCGAAGCAGCGTCACGCTGGTAACGGGCGGTGCTGCCGATGGCCCGAGGAGCCTTTCTTCGAAGACATCGGGATTCTGGGGCTCGCGACGAGATGCTCGCTTGGCGATGTCATCGGCTTCCTTGTTGGCGTCGTGCAGAATATGCTGCAGCTCCAAGCCAAGGAAGCACTTCTCAAGCTTGCACACCTCTTCCAGACAGGCTGCCATATACTCGTCCATAGGTTTGTACTTTTTGTTAGAGAAGTTGACGAGGAGCTGAGAGTCGCCCCTGATGACGAGGCGCTTACCACCGAGAGCGGAGGCGGCCTTGAGGCCCACAATGAGGACTTCATACTCTTCTATGTTGTTGGAGACCTTCTCACCACGCCCGAAGCATAGCTGGACCGCGTAATAGATTTATCACCGGCCGGCGAAGTAAGCACGACGCCAGCCCTCGTGCCCTGTCTGGAGAAAGCACCGTCGAAGCACAAGGCCCAGCTGTTGGGTGCCTCATCCCCAGGCAAGAGGGACTTGTTCTCACAGGGCTCTTCTTCGTATAAGTCCGTCCATTCTACCACGAAGTTAGCCAGGGCCGCGCCCTTAATGACCTTGGTGGTGGAAAACTCCAGTTGGAAGGCCTGCAACTTGATATTCCACTCAGCGACTCTGCCGACAGTGTGGGGGCTGCGCAAGACTTGCTCTAGGGGGTAGGCAGAAATAACCTTAATGGGGTTGCCTTGGAAGTAGTGCCGCAGCTCCCTGGAGGTGACGAGGAGCGCGAGGAGGAGCTTCTGCTGCATTGGGTAGCGCTCGCGAGCGTCCCTCGGTATCGTGCTGATGAAATACACAGGGTGCTCAACGAGGCACGTGACCATTGTGTTCAGGTCGCTCTCGTTGGAAAGCTCACGGGGCGGCGCCACAGGGGCCTCCAGGAGCGGGGCGCTAGGGTCCTCCCGAGGGGAGGCTGGTGCCTCCTGAGGTGAGCCCTTGACAGGCGGTGGCAGGGCCCGAGCTGGCTTAGGCGACATCTTCCCTAGAGCGGCAGGTTTTTCCTTGGCGCAGACTCTCTCTTCTCTTTCCGCCACGAGGGTTGCGCTGGCTGTCTTGGGGGTGGCCGGCAGGTATAGCAGCAGGCGCTCGCGAAGGCACGACCATGATGGGTGGGCTTGTGAGATACCTCTTGAGGTCTTTGAAGGCCGTGTCCGCCTCAGGGGTCCACTCGAAGGGACCGGACCTTTTCATAAGCTTGAAGAATGGTAAGGCTCACTCGCCAAATTTGGAGATGAAGCGCCCTAGAGAGGCCAGGCACCCGGCCAATCGCTGCATCTCCTTGAGGGGCCGGGGAGGGCGCATTCTCTCCATGGCCTTGATCTTTTCTAGTTTGACCTCGATTCTGCGGTGGGAGATGAGGAAGGCAAGGAGCTTGCCTGAAGGGACTCCGAAGACGCATTTGTCGGGGTTGAGCTTTAGGTTGACCTTCTGCAAGTTGGCGAACGTCTCTTCTAGATCTTTGATGAGCGTCTTGGCCTCGCATGTTTTGACCACAATGTCGACGACGTAGGCCTCTGCGTTCCTCCCTAGCTGAGGTCCCAGCATGATGCACATCAGCTGCTGGAAGGTGGCGCCGGTGCTCCTCAAGCCGAACGACATGCAGGTGTAGTAGAATACACCGCAAGGGGAGATGAAGGCTGTCTTCTCCACATCCTTCGCCGCCATCTTAATCTGGTGGTAGCCTGAGAAGGCGTCGAGAAAGCACAGCAAGTCACACTCAACGGTGGAGTCCAAGATCTGGTCAATGCGTGGTAGCGGGAAGGGGTCTTGGGGGCAGGCCTTGTTGAGGCTCATGAAGTCGACGCACATGCGCTCCTTGCCACCCTTTTTGGGGACAATGACCGGGTTGGCGAGCCACTCCCGATGGCGCACCTCTCGGATGACCCTAGCTTCTTGCAACTTGTGCACCTCCTGGATGATGAAATCTTGCTTCTCCGGCGCCTGGCGCCGCGCTTTTTGCTTGACTGCGCGTGCATTGGGGCACACCGCTAAGCAGTGCTTGATGACTTCTCTCGGGACCCCGGATAGGTCAGACGCCTCCCATGCGAATGCATCTGCATTCACCTGGAGAAAGGCGACAAGCACACCCTCCTGCTCAGGGGAAGACCGGCGCCGATTGTGAAGGTGGGGCCTGAGTCACTACCGTCAACCGACACCTTTTTGGTCTGAGCGTGGTCCTGGGAGAACAGTTGTTTCTTCCTTGACAGTGCAGCCTCAGGAGGCACGACTCCACCCCCGGCAGCCGAATGCGCGGTTGCCGCGGCCTTTTATGCGCTCTTGAAGGAGCTAACCACGTCCTTCTCGTTGCATGCGATGGTGATGACACCGCCACAGTCGGGCATCTTGATAACATTGTAGCCAGGGTGGGTTGCTGCCATGAACTTGGCAAGTGCCGAGTAGCCTAGGATGGCGTTATATGGCAGGCCGATGCGTGCTACGTTGAAGTCGATGACCTCGATGCGGTAGTTGTAGCGGGTGCCGAAGGTGACAGGGAGACACACTTGCCCCAGGGGGGGGGGGTGGTGGAGCCATCGGTCACCCCAGAGAATGCTCTGGTCGGCATCAGCTGGTCATAGGGCACTTGGAGCGTCTCGAAGGTCTCGACAGAGAGTACGTTGAGGCCAGCGCCTCCATTGATGAGGGTTTTGGTCACTGAGACGTTGCTGATGGCGGGGGTGCACAACATGCATGGGAAGCGCGCCCGCAGCGGCCATGGACTTGAGGTAGTCCTTGGAGTCGAAGGTGATGGCGTACTGCGACCACTTGAAGGGTCGCGCGGCCTCTGGCCACGGGAGGGCAGCGTTCACCTCACAAGAGAACTGCTTGAAGAGGTGGTTTGACGCAGGGGCTCCTCCGAGGACACAACCTATTGCGCGAGGATCCTGATAGCCCCCAGCCCCCTCGTGAAGCTGATTGGTGTCGTTCCTTCTGGGCGACGGTGGTAGCGGTGGAAGGGCAGCGTTGTCCTGAGGGTGCGCCTCGCGAGGCTGATCACGCCAGGCACCCTCACGAGGCTGGTCGCGCCATCCGCCCTCACGAGGCTGGTCGCGCCAGCCCTGGCGGGGGTTGTCATTGCGGTTGTCCCACCGGTAGCCATCGCGGCCGCCTCTGCGGTCGTTGCGGTCCGGTCAATGGCCAAAGCGCTCATCGCGGAGTGCCTTGAGCTTTTGGCATTCTTCGGTGTTATGCGTACGCACGTTGTGGTAGACGCAGAACGGGCGGTGATCCTTCAGGGCTCGTCGCGGTCAAGGCCATGCTTCTGCTCGGGTTCCGTTGCCAGCACGACAGGTCCTTTGCACTTAACCTGCTTGCCCTTGGCCTTGCTGTCGTCAGGCACTGCGTCACGATCGTTGTGGATGAACAGCCGACCCTCTTTAGCCTTGGTGCACTTGTCGGCGATGTTGAACAGCTCTAGCACTGAGCTTAAGTCATCGTTGATGGCGAGCTTCTCGCGCATCCTGACGTCCTGACGTCGTTGGAGAACGCCAAGATGATGGCTTCGTCCGAGGCGTGCGGGATCTTGTTGCGCACCTGGCTGAAGCACTGGATGTACTTTCAGAGGGTGTCCCCAGGGCGCTGCTTCACACGTTGCAGGTCGTTGATGGTGAGGGCGTAGTCGTGCGTGCCCTTGAAGTTGGCGATGAATTGCTCGCAGAGCTCGCTCCACGAGGAGATCGATTCCTCGGGCAGGTTCATGAGCCAGGAGCGCACGCCATCCTTGAGGGCCATGGGGAACCAGTTCGCCGTGACTTTGTCATCGCCATTCGCTGCCTCGATGCTCAGTGTGTAGAGCTAGAGGAACTCCGTACAGTCGGGGCTGCCATTGTAGCATGGGGGAAACTCCGGCTTGAACTTGATGGGCCACACCACCCTACACAGCTCACGAGTGAAGGCCCTACAGCCCACGCAGCTCGAGGGGACGCCACTTGCGAGGGCGGCTTGGTTCTGGTGCCCAGCCGCTGTGACCTCTTGGATGATCTGGTCCTGGCGCTGGCACTGCTGCTCGAGGAGCACACGTGCGTCGGGCGGCGTGCGGTGGATGGTCTAGCAGTTGGCCTCATCTCGGGCCGGCGGTGGCGCCCCACGAGGTTGGTCGCGCGGGGGCGCGTTACGCCGTGGTTCATCAAGGTCACTGTGCAAGGGCGGCAGTGGAGGCGCACTATGCGCCACGTCCCCGGTGCGAGACGGCGGAGGATGAAGCGAGTGGTAGGGCAACAGGGCCTCTCTGACGGTGTTGACGAGCTCGGTGATGCGGCCAAGCCAGGCGTCATAGCAGGCGTCTGCCGAGCGATAGCGGAGCAGCTCACACACCATGAGTAGAGCAGCCAGCACACTCGGCAGCCTGCGGCGGCCGAGGGAGGAGGATGCCATGGTGGCCGAGGGAGGAGGAGGCCGTGGCGGTGCGGTCATCGGCCTGCACGGAAGGGTGCATGGAGGACTCTTGCTGCTCACGGGCAGCAGGGTCAGTGTCAGCGGCAGGTGCGCCCCCAACGGAGTGGTGACGGCCGTCGTGGCCCACAGGCATCGTCTAGGTGATGCGAGTTACCCGACGTTTGGCACACACATGGCGAGCGTTGGCCATGGAGTTGGCGAAGCGGAAGTCGGAGCGGAGCGGAAGAACGGCGGCGTACCCCTACCTCACACGCCAAATGTCAGAATGGGGGCTCTGGGGACCCAAAAAGGTTTGAACTCTGGGGTGCACTCGTTCCTACCACCCTACTCAACCTCACAAGCTCACGGCGATGCTCTGGTTTGCTCGAGCTAAGGAAGAAGAACAATGGACACGACAGTTTACCCAGGTTCAGGCTACCTTGCGGTGTAAAACCCTACTCCTGCTTGGTTGGGATTTCTTGGGGAGATGGAGTACAAGCGTGTAGCCCTAGTTGCTCAAAATGAGTCCCCCTCTCTACGACGGCACCCTGCCCTCTCTTATACATGCCTTGATCCTCTTCCCCTGAAAACGCATGCGGGAAGGGTTGCCACAATGGCCAATTCAAAGGGTGTCATGGGTGGACACGATCACCTATGGGGCTATCGGCCCCTTGTGGTTCGGTAAGGGGGAAGATCACATTGCACAAAGAGCAGAGGCCAAGAAACAACACGACGGTGATGACGCTGGTGGTTTTTACTCAGGTTCTGGCCGCTGGGAAGCGTGAAACCCTACTCCTCCTTTGGTGGATTGGATGGAGGAACACGACGGGCGTGTAGCGCTCAACCCTGGCAAGGTGGCCTTGGGGAGAACAACTACGCGCGTACAAATGTGCCAGGGTCCGGATTCTTTGCTACTTGGCCTTGGAGCTCCTTTTATAGCTTAAGGGGTGACCATAGTGGCAAAGTAGTCTTTATCTGGTGATTAGATAGCTAACAGTGCTATCATACCTAACTCTGGCAGTTAGGACAAAGTGCATTAAATGCACTGCTAGGTGTCATGATGAGGATGAAGCCCGGCAAGCCTGCCGTGCCGCTTAATCATCTTCTGCTTATCTGCTTGACACGCCTCTCGACGGGTGTCACATGAGGATAATCTATCTTCCATGGGCTGCCACGTGCTTAGCAGAAGCCACTTAATCACTTGAGGGATCGACACCGCATTGATGGGTGATTTGAGTTGCGGTGTGGTGGAGCGGTGGTGTCTTGGCGGGAGTCCTCGTCCTTGGCAGACCGGGCAAGCTTGCCGGGGAAATCTTGGACTTGTCCCTGGGGTGGCCTCGACCCCGCCAGGCCCTCCTGCCCGGCAAGGGAGGCCTTCCCAAGGTGATGCCTTGCTGTCTTGCTTGTCTTGGTATTCTTGATCCGCTCCTTGATCTCACGAAGAGCGGTCCTTCTGGCTTGGTCTTGTTTCTGTAGTTTGGTGTAGGCATTCCTCCGTGAAACTCTGGCTGCCGGAGCGGAGGCTCTTTGTCCGTGCACAAGTCAGGGGAAACATACACCCTTGTTTGTGAAGGAAATATGCCCTAGAGGCAATAATAAAGTTGTTATTTATATTTCCTTATATCATGATAAATGTTTATTATTCATGCTAGAATTGTATTAACCGGAAACTTGATACATGTGTGAATACATAGACAAAACACTGAGTCCCTAGTAAGCCTCTACTAGACTAGCTCGTTGATCAAAGATGGTTAAGTTTCCTAACCATAGACATGTGTTGTCAATTGATGAACGGGATCACATCATTAGGAGAATGATGTGATGGACAAGACCCATCCATTAGCTTAGCATCATGATCGTTAAGTTTTATTGCTATTGCTTTCTTCATGACTTATACATATTCCTTTGACTATGAGATTATGCAACTCCCGAATACCGGAGGAACACCTTGTGTGCTATCAAACGTCACAACATAACTGGGTGATTATAAAGATGCTCTACAGGTGTCTTCGAAGGTTTTTGTTTGGGTGGCATAGATCGAGATTAGGATTTGTCACTCCGAGTATCGGAGAGGTATCTCCGGGCCCTCTCGGTAATGCACATCATGATAAGACTTGCAAGCAATGTGACTAATGAGTTAGTTATGGGATGATGCATTACGGAACAAGTAAAGAGACTTGCTGGTAACGATATTGAACTAGGTATGGAGATACCGACGATCGAATCTCGGGCAAGTAGCATACCGATGACAAAGGGAATGACGTATGTTGTCATTACGGTTTGACCGATAAAGATCTTCGTAGAATATGTAGGAACCAATATGAGCATCCAGGTTCCGCTGTTGGTTATTGACCGAAGATGTGTCTCGGTCATGTCTACATAGTTCTCTAACCCGTAGGGTCCGCACGCTTAACGTTCGATGACGATTTGTATTATGAGTTATGTGTTTTGGTGACCGAAGATTGTTCGGTGTCCCGGATGAGATCACGGACATGACGAGGAGTCTCGAAAGGGTCGAGAGGTAAAGATTGATATATTGGAAGGTGGTATTCGGACACCGGAATAGTTCCGGATTGTTTCGGGTATTTTTTGGAGTACCGGGAGGTTACTGGAAACCCCCGGGAGAGGTAATGGGCCTCATGGGCCATAGGGGAGAGAGGGGATAGCCCACAAGGGGTGGCCACGTGCCCCCCCATGGGAGTCCAAATTGGACTAGGGAGGGGGCGGCGCCCCCTTTCCGTCTCCTACTCCCTCTCCCTTCCCTATTTTCCCCTCCGGAGAAGAAAGGAAGAAAGGAAAAAATGGGGGGGGGGGGGGGGGCGAATCCTACTAGGAGTGGAGTCCTAGTAGGACTCCCCCCCATGGCGCGCCCCCTTGGTGGCCGGCCTCCTCCCTCTCCTCCTTTATATACGGGGGCAAGGGGGCACCCTAGAACACAACAGTTATTCTCTTAGCCGTGTGCGGTGCCCCCCTCCATAGTTTACTCCTTCAGTCATATTGTCGTAGTGCTTAGGCGAAGCCCTGCGCGGATCACATCACCATCACCGTCACCATGCCGTCGTGCTGACGAAACTCTCCCTCGACCCTCTGCTGGATCAAGAGTTCAAGGGACGTCATCAAGCTGAACGTGTGCTGAACTCGGAGGTGCCGTACGTTCGGTGCTTGATCGGTTGGATCGCGAAGACGTTTGACTACATCATCCGCATTAAGCTAACGCTTCCGCTTTCGGTCTACGAGGGTACGTGGACACACTCTCCCCCTCTTGTTGCTATGCATCTCCTAGATAGATCTTGCGTGAGCGTAGGAATTTTTTTGAAATTCCATGCTTCGTTCCCCAACAGTGGCATCCGAGCCAGGTCTATGCGTAGATGATATGCACGAGTAGAACACAAAGAGTTGTGGGCAATAATAGTCATACTGCTTACCACCAACGTCTTATTTTGATTCGGCGGTATTGTTGGATGAAGCGGCCTGGACCAACCTTACATGATCACGTTCATGAGACCGGTTCCACCGACAGACATGCAACTTGTTTTGCATAAAGGTGGCTGGTGTGTGTCTGTTTCTCCAACTTTAGTTGAATCAAATTTGACTACGGCCGGTCCTTGTTGAAGGTTAAAACAGCACACTTGACGAAAAATCATTGTGGTTTTGATGCGTAGGTAAGAACGGTTCTTGCTAGAAGCCCGTAGCAGCCACGTAAAACTTGCAACAACAAAGTAGAGGACGTCTAACTTGTTTTTGCAGGGCATGTTGTGATGTGATATGGTCAAGACATGATGTGATATACGTTATTGTATGAGATGATCATGTTTTGTAGAAGTTATCGGCAACTGGCAGGAGCCTTATGGTTGTCGCTTTATTGTATGAAATGCAATCGCCATGTAATTGCTTTACTTTATCACTATGCGTTAGCGATAGTTGTAGAAGCAATAGTTGGCGAGACGACAACGACGCTACGATGGAGATCAAGGTGTCAAGCCGGTGACGATGGAGATCATGACGGTGCTTTGGAGATGGAGATCAAAGGCACAAGATGATGATGGCCATATCATGTCACATATTTTGATTGCATGTGATGTTTATCTTTTATGCATCTTATCTTGCTTAGTACAGCTGTAGCATTATAAGATGATCCCTCACTAAATTTCAAGGTATAAGTGTTCTCCCTGAGTATGCACCGTTGCGACAGTTCGTCGTGCTGAGACACCACGTGATGATCGGGTGTGATAAGCTCTACGTTCACATACAATGGGTGCAAGACAGTTTTGCACGTGCGGAATACTCGGGTTAAACTTGATGAGCCTAGCATATGCAGATATGGCCTCGGAACACTGAGACCGAAAGGTCGAACATGAATCATATAGTAGATATGATCAACATAGAGATGTTCACCATTGAAAACTACTCAATCTCATGTGATGATCGGACATGGTTTAGTTGATATGGATCACGTGATCATTTAGATGACTAGAGGGATGTCTATCTAAGTGGGAGTTCTTAAGTAATATGATTAATTGAACTTAATTTATGATGAACTTAGTCCTGGTAGTATTTGCAAATTATGTTGTAGATCAATAGCTCGCGTATAGCTCCCCTGTTTTATTTTTGATATGTTCCTAGAGAAAACTAAGTTGAAAGATGATAGTAGAAATGATGCGGACTGGGTCCGTGATCTAAGGAATATCCTCGTTGCTGCACAGAAGAATTATGTCCTTGATGCACCGCTAGGTGACAGACCTATTGCAGGAGCAGATGAAGACGTTATGAACGTTTGGCAAGCTCGATATGATGACTACTTGATAGTTTAGTGCACCATGCTTTACGGCTTAGAACCGGGACTTCAAAAACATTTTGAACGCCACAGAGCATATGAGATGTTCCAAAGAGAAGAAATTGGTATTTCAGACTCATGCCCGTGTCGAGAGGTATGAGACCTTTGACAAGTACTTTGCCTACAAGATGGAGGAGAATAACTCAGCTAGTGAGCATGTGCCCAGAATGTCTGGGTACTACAATCGCTTGAATCAAGTGGGAGTTAATGTTCCAGATAAGATAGTGATTGACAGAGTTCTCTAGTCACTATCACCAAGTTCCTAGAACTTCGTGATGAACTATAATATGCAAGGGTTGATGAAAACGATTCCCAAACTCTTCGCGATGCAGAAATCAGCGAAGGTAGAAATCAAGAAATAGCATCAAGTGTTGATGGTTGACAAGACTACTAGTTTCAAGAAAAAGGGCGAGGGAAAGAAAGGGAACTTCAAGAAGAATGGCAAGCAAGTTGTCACTCCCGTGAAGAGGCCCAAAGATGGACCTAAGCCTGAAACTGAGTGCTTCTACTGCAAAGGAAATGGTCACTGGAAGCGGAACTGCCCCAAATACTTGGCGGATAAGAAGGATAGCAAAGTGAACAAAGGTATATTTGATATACATGTTATTGATGTGTATTTTACTAGTGTTCATAGTATCCCCTGGGTATTTGATACCGGTTCAGTTGCTAACATTAGTAACTCAAAACAGGAGTTGCAAAATGAACAAAAACTAGTTAATGACGAGGTGATGATGTGTGTTGGAAGTGATTCCAAGGTTGAAAAGATCACCATTGCACACTCCCTCTACCTTCGGGATTAGTGTTGGACCTAAATAAATGTTATTTGGTGTTTGCGTTGAGCATGAATATGATTGGATCATGTTTATTGCGATACGGTTATTCATTTAAGTCAGAGAATAATTGTTGTTCTGTTTACATGAATAAAATCTTCTATGGTCATACACTCAATATAAATGGTTTATTGAATCTCGATCGTAGTGATATACATATTCATAATATTGATGCCAAAAGATGCAAGTTGATAATGATAGTGCAACATATTTGTGGCACTGCCATTTAGGTCATATTGGTGTAAAGCGCATGAAGAAACTCCATGCAGATGGGCTTTTGGAATCACTTGATTATGAATCATTTGATACTTGCGAACCATGCCTCATGGGCAAGATGACTAAAACTCCGTTCTCCGGAACAATGGAGTGAGCCAATGACTTATTGGAAATAATACATACCAATGTATGCAGTCCGATGAGTGTTGAGGCTCGCGGCGGGTATCGTTATTTTCTGACCTTCACAGATGATCTGAGCAGATATGGGTATATCTACTTAATGAAACACAAGTCTGAAACATTTGAAAAGTTCAAAGAATTTCAGAGTGAAGTGGAAAATCATCGTAACAAGAAAATAAAGTTTCTACGATCTGATCAAGGAGGCGAATATTTGAGTTACGAGTTTGGTCTTCATTTAAAACAATGTGGAATAGTTTCACAACTCATGCCACCTGGAACACCACAGCGTAATGGTGTGTCCGAACATCGTAACCGTACTTTATTAGATATGGTGCGATCTATGATGTCTCTTACCGATTTACCACTATCGTTTTGGGGTTATGCATTAGAGACAGCTGCATTCACGTTAAATAGGGCACCATCTAAATCCGTTGAGACGACACCGTATAAACTATGGTTTGGCAAGAAACCTAAGCTGTCGTTTCTTAAAGTTTGGGGTTGCGATGCTTATGTGAAAAAGCTTCAGCCTGATAAGCTTGAACCCAAATCGGAGAAGTGCGTCTTCATAGGATACCCAAAAGAAACTGTTGGGTACACCTTCTATCACAGATCCGAAGGCAAGATCTTTGTTGCTAAGAATGGATCCTTTCTAGAGAAGGAGTTTCTCTTGAAAGAAGTGAGTGGGAGGAAAGTAGAACTTGCTGAGGTAATTGTACCGTCTCTCGAATTAGAGAATAGCTCATCACAGAAAATAGTTCCCGTGATGCCTACACCAATTAGTGAGGAAGCTAATGATGATGATCATGAAACTTCAGATCAAGTTTCTACAGAACCTCGTAGGTCAACCAGAGTACGTTCCGCACCAGAGTGGTACGGTAATCCTGTTCTGGAAGTCATGTTACTAGACCATGACGAACCTACGAACTATGAGGAAGCGATGATGAGCCCAGATTGCGCAAAATGGCTTGAGGCCATGAAATCTGAGATGGGATCCATGTATGAGAACAAAGTGTGTACTTTGGTTGACTTGCCCGATGATCGGCTAGCCATAGAGAATAAATGGATCTTCAAGAAGAAGACTGACACTGATGGTAATGTTACTATCTACAAAGCTCAACTTGTTGCAAAAGGTTTTCGACAAGTTCAAAGAGTTGACTACGATGAGACCTTCTCACCCGTAGCGATGCTTAAGTCTGTCCGAATCATGTTAGCAATTGACACATTTTATGATTATGAAATCTGGCAAATGGACGTCAAAACTGCATTCCTTAATGGATTTCTTAAAGAAGAGTTGTATATGATGCAACCAGAAGGTTTTGTCGATCCTAAAGGTGCTGGCAAAGTGTGCAAGCTCCAGCGATCCATTTATGGACTGGTGCAAGCATCTCGGAGTTGGAATATACGCTATGATAGTGTGATCAAAGCATATGGTTTTATACAAACTTTTGGAAAAGCCTGTATTTACAAGAAAGTGAGTGGGAGCTCTGTAGCATTTCTAATATTATATGTGGATGACATATTGTTGATTGGAAATTATATAGAATTTCTAGATAGCATAAAAGGATACTTGAATAAGAATTTTTCAATAAAAAGACCTCCGTGAAGCTGCTTAAGTATTGAGCATCAAGATCTATAGGGATAGATCAAGACGCTTAATAGGACTTTCACAAAGCACATACCTTGACAAAATTTTGAAGGAGTTCAAAAGGGGATCAGTCAAAGAAAGAGTTCTTGCCTGTATTCAAGGTATAAAGTTGAGTAAGACTCAAAGCATGACCATGGCAGAAGATAGAGAGAGAATGAAAGTCATTCCCTATGCCTCAGCCATAGGTTCTATAAAGTATGCCATGCTGTCTACCAAACCTGTTGTGTACCTTGCCATGAGTTTGTCAAGGGGGTACAATAGTGATCCAGGAGTAGATTACTAGACAGCGGTCAAAATTATCCTTAGAGGACTAAGGAAATGTTTCTCGGTTATGGAGGTGATGAAGAGATCGTCATAAAGAGTTACGTCGATGCAAGCTTTGACACTGATCTAGATGACTCTAAGTCTCAGTCTAGATACGTATTGAATGTGGGAGCAATTAGCTAGAGTAGCTCCATGCAGAGCATTGTAGACATAGAAATTTGCAAAATACATACGGATCTGAATGTGGCAGACCCGTTGACTAAACTTCTCTCACAAGCAAAACATGATCACACCTTAGTACTCTTTGGGTGTTAATCACATAGCGATGTGAACTAGATTATTGACTCTAGTAAACCCTTTGGGTGTTGGTCACATGGCGATGTGAACTATTAGTGTTAAATCACATGGCGATGTGAACTAGATTATTGACTCTAGTGCAAGTGGGAGACTGAAGGAAATACGCCCTAGAGGCAATAATAAAGTTGTTATTTATATTTCCTTATATCATGATAAATGTTTATTATTCATGCTAGAATTGTATTAACCGGAAACTTGATACATGTGTGAATACATAGACAAAACACCGAGTCCCTAGTAAGCCTCTACTAGACTAGCTCGTTGATCAAAGATGGTTATGTTTCCTAACCATAGACATGTGTTGTCAATTGATGAACGAGATCACATCATTAGGAGAATGATGTGATGGACAAGACCCATCCGTTAGCTTAGCATCATGATTGTTAAGTTTTATTGCTATTGATTTCTTCATGACTTATACATATTCCTTTGACTATGAGATTATGCAACTCCCGAATACCGGAGGAACACCTTGTGTGCTATCAAACGTCACAACGTAACTGGGTGATTATAAAGATGCTCTACAGTTGTCTCCGAAGGTGTTTGTTGGGTTGGCATAGTTCGAGATTAGGATTTCTCACTCCGAGTATCGGAGAGGTATCTCTGGGCCCTCTCGGTAATGCACATCATGATAAGCCTTGCAAGCAATGTGACTAATGAGTTAGTTATAGGATGATGCATTACGGAACAAGTAAAGAGACTTGCCGGTAACAAGATTGAACTAGGTATGGAGATACCGACGATCGAATCTCGGGCAAGTAACATACCGATGACAGAGGGAATGATGTATGTTGTCATTATGGTTTGACCGATAAAGATCTTTGTAGAATATGTAGGAACCAATATGAGCATCCAGGTTCCGCTGTTGGTTATTGACCGGAGATGTGTCTCAGTCATGTCTACATAGTTCTCGAACCCGTAGGGTCCGCACGCTTAACGTTTGATGACGATTTGTATTATGAGTTATGTGTTTTGGTGACAGAAGATTGTTTGGAGTCTCGGATGAGATCACGGACATGACGAGGAGTCTCGAAAGGGTTGAGAGGTAAAGATTGATATATTGGAAGGTTGTATTCGGACACCGGAATAGTTCCGGATCGTTTCGGGTATTTTTCGAAGTACCGGGAGGTTACCGGAACCCCCCGGGAGAGGTAATGGGCCTCATGGGCCATAGGGGAGAGAGGGGACAGCCCACAAGGGGTGGCCACGTGCCCCCCCATGGGAGTCCGAATTGGACTAGGGAGGGGGCGGCGCCCCCCTTTCCCTCTCCTACTCCCTCTCCCTTCCCTATTTTCCCCTCCGGAGAAAGGAAAAGTGGGGGGGGGGCGAATCCTACTAGGAGTGGAGTCCTAGTAGGACTCCCCCCATGGCGCGCCCCCTTGGTGGCCGGCCTCCTCCCTCTCCTCCTTTAAATACGGGGGCAAGGGGGCACCCTAGAACACAACAGTTATTCTCTTAGCCATTTGCGGTGCCCCCCTCCACAGTTTACTCCTCCTGTCATATTGTCGTAGTGCTTAGGCGAAGCCCTGCGCGGATCACATCACCATCACCGTCACCATGCCGTCATGCTGACGAAACTCTCCCTCGACCCTCTGCTGGATCAAGAGTTCGAGGGACATCATCGAGCTGAACGTGTGCTGAACTCGGAGGTGCCGTACGTTCGGTGCTTGATCGGTTCGATCGCGAAGACGTTCGACTACATTAACCGCGTTAAGCTAACGCTTCCGCTTTCGGTCTACGAGGGTACATGGACACACTCTCCCCCTCTCGTTGCTATGCATCTCCTAGATAGATCTTGCGTGAGCGTAGGAAATATTTTGAAATTGCATGCTTCGTTCCCCAACAGTTTGTGTACCATGACAGAAGCCCCCGGGCCTAAGCCATACGTGTCGCCGGGCATGTTTGGTTAGGCTCCAAACAGTGCACAGATACGTGTCAGAGGAATGTTGCCCATGCAACAGTTGTTATGATGAGGAGTCAATCCAACATCCACTCCGCGTAATTACCGTAGGTGGTGGGGTCATGGAACTGTAGCAGTTAATGGGTAGTGCGCCTGCAAAAACGGTAACTTCCTGAGGAGAGATGGCGAAGAGCTAGCCCTTGTGCTGGTTTCCAATAAAAAGGGAAACATGAAGGGGCTCTGCTCATTCGCATCTGTTTCCCCTTCCTTCATCTTCTTCCTCAAGCCAAGCAACTTCTCCTACACCAACATCCGCCTTCAACACCCTGCTAGATTGTTCACCCTCCTTGTGATCCCAAAAGATGGGGAAGAATGCCGCCGCTGTGAGGGGGAAGCGGGCGGTCCCTACCAAAGATACCACAGTAGAGGGGAGGAAGAAGAGGGCGGAGGAGCTGGACAGGAAGCGACAGGAAGATGTGGTCTTGTTTCCGTCGAGCCTGGATGGCCCAACCTTGATTGCGAGGTATGCGTATATGTGGGGGAGGGAAGTTCCAAAAGGTCATGGAGCGCCCGTGGTTTTGCCGGAGGGGAGCAAGGCCCCATCGAACGCGTATCGCTTCTTCTGCGCGTACTTTCTCTGCGGCCTCACCTCCCCCTTCTCGGATTTATTGGTTGCTATGATGACGGTGTATGGGTTCCATCTTTTGGATTTCACGCCCAATGCAATGGTGTGCATGGAAATCTTCACCCATCTGTGCGAGGATTTCATCGAAGTCGCCCCCAACATGGACCTGTTCAGGCACTTCTTCATCCCGCGGGTTGAAGACAAATCTCACCTCTCGGGGAATATAAGATGGATTCCCCGGGGCAGGAAGGAGGACTGGGATTACCTCCCTGGCCAGCAGCGCAGCAGATGGGAAGAATGGAGGGCAGATTGGTGCTGGATCTAGGACAAAGATGCTCCGGAGTTCTGCGTGGCGCGGACTGAATGTGTCATACGCGGCAGCGATTGGAGAAATTTGGGCCTCACCGATGACTGGCTTCGCCTGGCGCTGAACAGGATTGCCCGTCTCAAGGCTGCCGGGCTAACCATCGAACATGTGGGGGCTGACTTTCTCCGATGCCGCATCGCACCGCTGCAGAAAAGAGATAGATTTGCCTAGGAGTACAGGGATGTTGTCGACAGGATGTGTCTGTACCCAGGCCTTGTCAATAATCTATCGATATATGGCCATGGTTGGCTGTGTGAACAGTTGTTCGGCAGCCTTGGGCCATTTCATTTGCCGGCAGGGATTGTCCCTCTGCATATCAACTCCACTCGAGACCAAATTCTGAAGTGGATGCCTGATTGCAATGCTTATGGAGTCGAGGCTAATTGGCAACTGCCAGAACTAGATGCAGAGTTGCAGTGGGTCTCCAGTCTGGAAGAGAGGGCTACCAGGGTGGAGAGCAACATGTTCAAGCGTACCTCCAAGGCAGAGGCAAAATTTACCAGGAAGCAGATCAAAGAGGACAAAGCGCTCTGGGCTGCCGGGAAGGTGAGGCCCGGAGAAGAGGAAGAGGAGGAGGAGGCTGAAGGTGAAGGCTCCTCAGATGAAGGGAGTGAGGAGCACGCCGCGGCGGAGGCTGCCAGGATCGACCCTGCCGGGGTTGAAATCCTTCATGCCGCGGCAGCAGAGGCCCAAGGAGGAGGTGGGGTCGAGGAAGCAGAGCAGCCTGAGGAGGAATGGCTCGCAATGGGTCCTCAAGCCCCAGAGCCAGATCTGGATCAATGCCCCTGAAGGAAATATGCCCTGGAGGCAATAATAATGTTGTTATTTTATATTTCCTTATTCATGATAAAGGTTTATTATTCATGCTAGAATTGTATTGATCGGAAACTTAAATACATGTGTGAATATATAAACAAATATAGTGTCCCTAGTATGCCTCTACTAGACTAGCTCGTTGATCAAAGATGGTTAAGGTTTCCTAACCATGGACATGTGTTGTCATTTGATAACGGGATACATAATTAGGAGAATGATGTGATGGACAAGACCCATCCGTTAGCTTATCATAATGATCGTTCAGTTTATTGCTATTGCTTTCTTCATGTCAAATACATATTCCTTCGACTATGAGATTATGCAACTCCCGGATACCGAAGGAATACCTTGTGTGCTATCAAACGTCACAACATAACTGGGTGATCATAAAGATGCTCTATAGGTATCTCCGAAGGTGTTTGTTGAGTTGGCATAGATCGAGATTAGGATTTATCACTCCGAGTATCGGAGAGGTATCTCTGGGCCCTCTCGGTAATACACATCATAAGCTTGCAAGCAAATGACTAAGGAGTTAGTTACGAGGTGATGTATTACGGAACGAGTAAAGAGACTTGCCGGTAACGAGATTGAACTAGGTATGAAGATACCGACGATCGAATCTAGGGCAAGTAACATACCGATGGACAAAGGGAATTACGTATGCTGTCATTACAGTTCAACCGATAAAGATCTTCGTAGAATATGTAGGAGCCAATATGGGCATCCAGGTTCCGCTATTGGTTATTGGCCGGAGAGGTCTCTCGGTCATGTCTACATAGTTCTCGAACCCGTAGGGTCCGCACGCTTAACGTTCGTTGACGATATAGTGTTATATGAGTTATATGATTTGGTGACCGAATGTTGTTCGTAGTCCCAGATGAGATCACAGACATGACGAGGAGTCTCGAAATGGTCGATAGGTAATGATTGATATATAGGACGATGGTATTTGGACACCGGAAGTGTTTCAGGACGTACCGGGAAGGAATCGGGTCACCGGAAGGGGTTCCGGGCACCACCCCAGCAAGTTATGGGCTTAATGGGCCAAAGGGAGGGATAGACCAGCCCACTAGGGGGCTGGTGCGCCCCTCCACTTGGTTGGCCGGCCCTAGGGAAGGAAAAAGGGGAGGGCTAGCCCCTCCTGCCTTTCCCTCTCATGGGAGAAATGAAAGGGGGGCGCCACCCTCCCCTGCCTTTCCCCGCACTCCAAATAAGGAAAGGGGGGCGCCACCTTGGGAGAGACCCCAAGTAGGATTCCTCCTACTTGGGCGCCCCCCTTGGCCGCTCCTCCCTCCCTCCCACCTATATAAATGTGGGAGGGGGTGCCTAGCATACAGCAGATCAATTGTTAACCGTGTGCGGCGCCTCCCTCCATCGTTTACACCCCCGGTCATATTTTCGTAGTGCTTAGGCGGAGCCCTGCTGTCGGCGGGGCGACACCTATGGGATCCGGGGGGACCCCTTTATGATTCGGCAGGGAGAGAGGCATGCGCAAAGAGCAGAACCAGCGATCGACGCGAGGGGATTTTTACCCAGGTTCGGGCCGCTCGGCAGCGTAAAACCCTACTCCTTCCTTAGTTTATTATCAGTGTTCTTGAGCCCAAGCTCCAGGAGCACTCGCCATGAACGGCACGTTCAAAGAGCAGCTACGCATGCCGAATGGGCTGAAAAGATCTGTCCAGGGTTCCTCCCCTGTAGCAGTTGCCTTGGGCCTCCTTTTATATGCTCAAAGGGGTCACCACAGTGGCAAACAGTGGATATGCGAGGTGTAAAGTAGCTACAGGGTATACATGAGGTGGAAAGTTGCTACAGCATTTACATGCTTATCACTGACGGCTCAGGACAAGCGCATTAAATGCTCTGTCTAGGGGTCCCTTAGCTTCTTGGGGATGGAAAAAGTGGCCGTCCCATGAGCACCGCTTATACCCACCCGCCGTTGGTGCCTTGACATGCATCCAGGAGGACAAAACCCATCTGACAGGTTTGGTCGCTGCACTGGAGCGGTGGCAGCTTGGCAGGGTCATCTTGCCTGGGCCAAGCTTGCCGGGATCATCTTGCCGGGGCTCATCAGCAAGAATCTTGCCGGGGCTCACCAGCAAGAATCTTGCCGGGGCTCACCAGCAAGAATCTTGCTGGGGCTTCGGCCTTTGGTCTTCTGCCTTCCAATTATTGACTCGAATGCTTTTTGGATAGTCTTGTGCTTGTTCCCAGTTGCCTTCTCCCAGGAAGGTTCGCTCCCCTGCCATGCCCTTCCCGCCTGGAGGCTGCAACTCGCCGGTGCGTGTCCAGGGGTAATGAACACCCCCTGTTCACTACATCGACACCTGCGGAGATCACTTCACCATCACCGTCACCATGCCGTTGTGCTGACGGAACTCATCTACTACCTCGACGTCTTGCTGGATCAAGAAGGCGAGGGACGTCACCGAGCTGAACGTGTGCAGAACGCGGAGGTGCCGTGCGTTTGGTACTTGATCGGTTGAAGCATGAAGAAGTTCGACTACATCAACCGCGTTGTGAAATGCTTCCGCTTACGGTCTACAAGGGTACGTAGACACACTCTCCCCCTCGTTGCTATGCATCTCCATGGATAGATCATTGTGTGTGCATAGAATTTTTTTTGTTTTCCATGCAATGATTCCCAACAGTGGCATCATGAGCCAGGTCTATGCGTAGACGATATGCACGAGTAGAACACAAATAGTTGTGGGCGGTGATAGTCATATTGCTTACCACCAACATCTTATTTTGATTCGGCGGTATTGTGGGATGAAGCGGCCCGAACCAACCTTACATGTCCACGCACATGAGACCGGTTCCACCAACTGGCATGCAACTAGTTTTGCATAAAGGTGGCTAGCGGGTGTCTGTTTCTCCTACTTTAGTTGAATCAAATTTGACTACGGCCGGTCCTTGAAGAAGGTTAAAACAGCAAACTTGATGAATCACCGTTGTGGTTTTTGCCGTAGGTAAGAACGGTTTTGCTAGAAACCCATAGCAGCCACGTAAAACTTGCAACAATAAAGTAGAGGACGTCTAACTTGGGTATGCTTTGATGTGATATGGTCAAGACATGATGTGATATATGTTATTGTATGAGATGATCATGTTTTGTAAGATATCAGGCAACCGGCAGGAGCCTTATGGTTGTCTCTTTATTGTATGAAATGCAAACGCCATGTAATTACTTTACTTTATCGCTATGAGTTAGCAATAGTTGTAGAAGCAATAGTTGGCGAGAAGACCACGACGCAACGATGGAGATCAAGGTGTCGAGCCGGTGACGATGGAGATCATGACGATGCTTTGGAGATGGAGATCAAAAGCACAAGATGATGATGGCCATATCATGTCACATATTTTGATTGCATGTGATGTTTATCTTATATACATCTTATTTTTCTTAGAACGACGGTAGCATTATAGGATGATCCCTTCACTAAATTTTAAGGTAAAAGTGTTCTCCCTGAGTATGCACCGTTGCTACAGTTCATCGTTTCAAGACACCACGTGATGATCGGGTGTGATAGACTCTACGTTCACATACAACGTGTGTAAGACAGTTTTACACATGCAGAATACTTGGGTTAAACTTGACGAGCCTAGCATGTACATACATGGCCTCGGAACACTGGAGACCGAAAGGTCGAATGTGAATCATATAGTAGATATGATCAACATAGAGATGTTCACCATTGATGACTACCCCATCTCACGTGATGATCGGACATGGGTTAGTTGATTTGGATCACGTATCACTTAGATGACTTGAGGGATGTCTATTTAAGTGGGAGTTCATTAGTAATTTGATTAATTGAACTTAATTTATCTTGAACCTAGTCTTAATAGTTTTGCATATCTATATTGTAGATCAATAGCTCGCGATATAGCTCCCTTATTTTTTGATATGTTCCTAGAGAAAATTAAGTTGAAAGATGATAGTAGCAATGATGCGGACTAGGTCCATGATATGAGGATTATCCTCATTGTTGCACAAAAGAATTATGTCCTTTATGCACCGCTAGGTGACAGACCTATTGCAGGAGCAGATGCAGACGTTATGAACGTTTGGCAAGCTCGATATGATGACTACTTGATAGTTTAGTGCGCCATGCTTTACGGCTTAGAACCGGGACTTCAAAAACGTTTTGAACACCACGGAGCATATGAGATGTTCCAAGAGCTGAAATTGGTATTTTAGACTCATGCCCGTGTTGAGAGGTATGAGACCTCTGACAGTACTTTACCTACAAGATGGAGGAGAATAGCTCAACCAGTGAGCATGTGCTCAGATTGTCTGGGTACTACAATCACTTGAATCAAGTGGGAGTTAATCTTCCAGATAAGATAGTGATTGACAGAGTTCTCTTGTCACTATCACCAAGCTATTAGAACTTTGTGATGAACTATAATATGCAAGGGATGACGAAAATGATTCCCGAGCTCTTCGCGATGCTAAAATTGGCGAAGGAGGAAATTAAGAAAGAGCATCAAGTGTTGATGGTTAAGAAGACCACTAGTTTCAAGAAAAAGGGCAAAGGGAAAGAAAGGGAACTTCAAGAAGAATGGCAAGCAAGTTGCCACTCCCGTGAAGAAGCCCAAAGCTGGACCTAAGCCTGAAACTGAGTGCTTCTACTACAAAGGGAATGGTCACTAGAAGCGGAACTACCCCAAAGACTTGGCGGATAAGAAGGATGGCAAAGTGAACAAAGCTATATTTTATATACGTGTTATTGATGTGTACCTTGCTAGTATTCATAGTAGCCCCTGGGTATTTGATACTGGTTCAGTTGCTAAGATTAGTAACTCGAAACAGGAGTTGCAGAATAAACGGAGACTAGTTAAGGGTGAGGTGACGATGTGTGTTGAAAATGATTCCAAGGTTGATACGATCACCATTGCACACTCACTCTACCTTTGGGATTAGTGTTGAACCTAAATAAATGTTATTTGGTGTTTGCGTTGAGCATGAATATGATTTGATCATGTTTATTGCAATACGGTTATTCATTTAAGTCAGAGAATAATTGTTGTTCTGTTTACATGAATAAAACCTTCTATAGTCATACACTCAATGCAAATGGTTTATTGAATCTCGATCGTAGTGATACACATATTCATTATATTGATGCCAAAAGATGCAAAGTTGATAATGATAGTGCAACATACTTGTGGCACTGCCATTTAGGTCATATTGGTGTAAAGCGCATGATGAAACTCCACGCGGATGGACTTTTGGAATCACTTGATTATGAATCATTTGATACTTATGAACCATGCCTCATGGGCAAGATGACTAAAACTCTGTTCTCCGAAACAATGGAGCAAGCTAATGACTTATTGGAAATAATACATACCGATGTATGCGGTCCGATGAGTGTTGAAGCACGCGGCGGGTATCGTTATTTTCTGACCTTCACAGATGATTTGAGTAGGTATGGGTATATCTACTTGATGAAACACAAGTCTGAAACATTTGAAAAGTTCAAATAATTTCAGAGTGAAGTGGAGAACCATCGTAACAAGAAAATAAAGTTTCTACGATCTGACCACAGAGGCGAATATTTGAGTTACGAGTTTGGCATTCATTTAAAACAATGTGGAATTGTTTCACAACTCACGCCACCTGGAACACCACTGCGTAATGGTGTGTCCGAACGTCGTAACCGTACTTTATTAGATATGGTGTGTTCTATGATGTCTCTTACCGATTTACCAATATCATTTTGGGGTTATGCATTAGAGACAACTGCATTCACGTTAAATAGGGCACCATCTAAATCCGTTGAGACGACACCATATGAACTATGGTTTGGCAAGAAACCTAAGCTGTCGTTTCTTAAAGTTTGGGGTTGCGACACTTATGTCAAAAGGCTTCAGCCTGATAAGCTCGAACCCAAATCGGAGAAGTGCATCTTCATAGGATACCCTAAGGAAACAATTGGGTACACCTTCTACCATAGATCAGAAGGCAAGATCTTTGTTGCCAAGAATGGAACCTTTCTAGAGAAGGAGTTTCTCTCGAAAGAAGTGAGTGGGAGTAAAGTAGAACTTGATGAGGTAATTGTACCTTCTCTTGAATTGGAAAGTAGCTCATCACAGAAAACTGTTCCCGTGATGCCTACACCAACTAGAGAGGAAGCTAATGATGATGATCATGAAACTTCAGATCAAGTTACTACTGAACTTCGTAGGTCAACCAGAGCATGATCCGCACCAGAGTGGTACGGTAATCCTGTCCTGGAAGTTATGTTATTAGACCATGGCAAACCTACGAACTATGAAGAAGCTATGATGAGCTTAGATTCCGATAAATGGCTTGAGGCCATGAAATCTGAGATAGGATCCATGTATGAGAACAAAGTGTGGACTTTGGTGGACTTGCCCAATGATCGGTAAGCCATAGAAAATAAATGGATCTTCAAGAAGAAGACTGACGCTGATGGTAATGTTACTGTCTACAAAGCTCGACTTGTCGCGAAAGGTTTTCGACAAGTTCAAGGAGTTGACTACGATGAGACTTTCTCACCCGTAGTGATGCTTAAGTCTGTCCGAATCATGTTAGCAATTGCCGCATTTTATGATTATCAAATCTGGCAAATGGACGTCAAAACTGCATTCCTTAATGGATTTCTTAAAGAAGAAATGTATATGATGCAACCAGAAGGTTTTGTCGATCCTAAAGGTGCTAACAAAGTGTGCAAGCTCCAGCGATCCATCTATGGATTGGTGCAAGCATCTCGGAGTTGGAATATACGCTTTGATGAGGTGATCAAAGCATATGGTTCTATACAGACTTTCGGTGAAGCCTGTATTTACAAAAAAGTGAGTGGGAGCTCTGTAGCATTTCTGATATTATATGTAGATGACATATTGTTGATTGGAAATGATATAGAATTTCTGGATAGCATAAAAGGATACTTGAATAAGAGTTTTTCAATTAAAAAAACCTCGGTGAAGCTACTTACAATTTGGGCATCAAGATCTATTTGGATAGATCGACACGCTTAGTAGGACTTTCACAAAGCACATACCTTGGTAAAGTTTTGAAGAAGTTCAAAATGGATCAGTCTAAGAAAGGGTTCTTGCCTGTGTTGCAAGGTGTGAAGTTGAGTAAGACTCAAAGCCCGACCTCGACAGAAGATAGAGAGAGAATGAAAGCCATTCCCTATGCCTCAGCCATAGGTTCTATAAAGCATGGCATGCTGTGTACTAGACCTGTTGTGTGCCTTGCCAATGAGTTTGGCAAGGGGGTACGATAGTGATCCAGGAGTGGATCACTGGACAACGGTCAAAATTATCCTTAGTTACCTAAGAGGACTAAGGAAACGTTGCTAAGTTATGGAGGTGATAAAGAGTTCATCGTAAAGGGTTACGTCGATGCAAGCTTTAACACTGATCCAGATAATTCGGAGTCTCAATCTGGATACATATTGAAAGTGGGAGCAATTAGCTAGAGTAGCTCCATACAGAGCTTTGTAGACATAGAAATTTGCAAAATACATACGGATCTGAATGTAACAGACCCGTTGACTAAACTTCTCTCACAAGCAAAACATGATCACACCTTAGTACTCTTTGAGTGTTAATCGCATGGCGATGTGAACTAGATTATTGACTCTAGTAAACTCTTTGGGTATTGATCACATGGCGATGTGAACTATGGGTGTTAAATCACATGATGATGTGAACTAGATTATTGACTCTAGTGCAAGTGGGAGACTGAAGGAAATATACCCTAGAGGCAATAATAAAGTTGTTATTTTATATTTCCTTATTCATGATAAAGGTTTATTATTCATGCTAGAATTGTATTGATCGAAAACTTAAATACATGTGTGAATACATAAACAAATACCGTGTCCCTAGTATGCCTCTACTAGACTAGCTCGTTGATCAAAGATGGTTAAGGTTTCCTAACCATGTACATGTGTTGTCATTTGATAACGGGATCAAATCATTAGGAGAATGATGTGATGGACAAGACCCATCCGTTAGCTTAGCATAATGATCGTTCAGTTTATTGCTATTGCTTTCTTCATGTCAAATACATATTCCTTTGACTATGAGATTATGCAACTCCCGGATACCGGAGGAATACCTTGTGTACTCTCAAACTTCACAATGTAACCGGGTGATCATAAAGATGCTCTACAGGTATCTCCGAAGGTGTTTGTTGAGTTGGCATAGATCGAGATTAGGATTTGTCACTTCGAGTATCGGAGAGGTATCTCTGGGCCCTCTCGGTAATACACATCATAAGCTTGCAAGCAAATGACTAAGGAGTTAGTTATGAGGTGATGTATTATGGAACGAGTAAAGAGACTTGCCGGTAATGAGATTGAACTAGGTATCAAGATACCGACGATCAAATCTCGGGCAAGTAACATACCGATGGACAAAGGGAATTACTTATGTTGTCATTACGGTTCAGATAAAGATCTTCGTAGAATATGTAGGAGCCAATATGGGCATCCAGGTTCCGCTATTGGTTATTGACCGGAGAGGTCTCTCGGTCATGTCTACATAGTTCTCGAACCCGTAGGGTCCGCACGCTTAACGTTCGTTGACGATATAGTGTTATATGAGTTATATGATTTGGTGACCTAATGTTGTTCGTCTTCCCGGATGAGATCACGGACATGACGAGGAGTCTCGAAATGGTTGAGAGGTAAAGATTGATATATAGGACGATGGTATTTGGACACCAGAAGTGTTTCGGGACGTACCGGGAAGGAATCGGGTCACCGGAAGGGGTTCCGGGCACCCCTCGGCAAGTTATGGGCTTAATGGGCCAAAGGGAGGGACAGACTAGCCCACTAGGGGGCTGGTGCGCCCCTCCACTTGGTTGGCCAGCCCTAGGGAAGGAAAAGGGGAGGGCTAGCCCCTCCTGCCTTTCCATCTCATGGGAGAAAGGAAAAGGGGGGGGGGGGGGCGCCACCCTCCCTTACCTTTCCCCGCGCTCCAAATAAGGAAAGGGGGGTGCCACCTTGGGAGAGACCCCAAGTAGTATTCCTCCTACTTGGGCGCCCCCCTTGGCTGCTCCTCCCTCCCTCCCACCTATATATATGTGGGAGGGGGGCGCCTAGCATACAACAGATCAATTGTTAGCCGTGTGCGGCGCCCCCTTCACCGTTTACACCCCCGGTCATATTTTCGTAGTGCTTAGGCGAAGCCCTGCAGAGATCACTTCACCATCACCATCACCACGCCATCGTGCTGACAGAACTCATCTACTACCTCGACGTCTTGCTGGATCAAGAAGGTGAGGAACGTCACCGAGTTGAACGTGTGCAGAACGCGGAGGTGCCGTGCGTTCGGTACTTGATCGGTTGAAGCGCGAAGAAGTTCGACTACATCAACCGCGTTGTGAAATACTTCCGCTTACGGTCTACGAGGGTACGTAGGGCCTATTTGGTTCATGACTAACTTTGCCACAACTAAGCTTAGGCAAAGTGTGGCTGCCACAATAAGTGTGGCTAACAAAATGGCCACCACAAGTGTGGCAAGATTTGGCAAAAAATTGAGCCTATGACATGTGGACCATGTAGCTAGAAAAGTGTGGCAAGCCACAAATGTGGCAATGAACCGAACACGTGCCTAATATGTTGTGGCACGACTAAGGTTAGGCGTGGCAACCTTAGGCTACAAACCAAACAGGCCCGTAGACACACTCTCCCCCTCGTTGCTATGCATCTCAATGGATAGATCATTGCATGTGCATAGAATTTTTTTTGTTTTCCATGCAACGATTCCCAACAGCGTAAGCGGGCCAGCCAGAAAACAACGGCTTCGACCTCCTCGACGGTCACGAAGAGGGTGAAGAAGATTGCTTCCAAGAGCGACAAGCCAGAGGTGGTACGCCTCCACTCCTCCCTCCTTTTCGAGGCCAAGACTCCTCCCGCCAAGCGACGAGCGGTTACAGTGGTTGATCCCAGCCCCCAGTCAAGTCTAGCTTCTTCACAAAGATCAATTCCGCCAGAGACCTTGGCCCCGCTGATGAGCTCAAAGCTGCTGGGAAGTTCTGCTCCCCCAACTCTAAAAAGGGCTAGGGCGACTCTGCCACCTGCGGCGTACGCACTGAGCTCCATGCTCGTGGACCCAGAGTAAAGGGGACAATCTGATCTTCTTGCTGAGGTGTTATGTATTTGTTTGTTGTTGATTAAATCATATTTGTTGTCTTGGCAGAGATGAAGAGTCCCTTGCCCAGCGGGCCAAGCGGACCAAGCGCACAACGACGTCGAGTCTTTTGGCGAGCACGGGTCCGGTGGGGGACAGGTCAGGGGATCCTGTGCCCAGCCCCCAGCCCAGCCCCCGACCCGAAGGCATGGGGCAGGTTTCACCTGCCCGGAGAGGCGCGGAAGAGCATGTTTCATCCCCCGCCAAGGGAGAAAGTCAGATCCAGTAGGGAGGGGCCCACCAGGAGGGGTCCACCCCAACCCAAGTTCACGCAGAAAAATCTCCGGCAAGGGCCTCCACCGAGGGGTCTGCTCGTGATGAGGCCACAACCATTAAGGGAGTGGATGCGGACCGCACGGCGGCAACAGACGTTGCTGATACGTCTCCAATGTATCTATAATTTTTTTATTGTTCCATGCTATTATATTATCTGTTTTGGATGTTTTATATGCATTAATATGCTATTTTATATTATTTTTTTGGACTAACCTATTAACCTAGAGCCCAGTGCCAGTTTCTGTTTTTTCCTTGTTTTTTAGCTTCGTGGGAAAGGAATACCAAACGGAGTCCAAACGGAATAAAACCTTCGCGGTGATTTTTCTTGAACCAGAAGACACCCAGGAGACTTGGAGATGAAGTCGGAGGAGCCACGAGGCGGCCACAAGGGTGGAGGGCGTGCCCCCTGCCTTGTGGGCCCCCCGTGACTCCCCTGACCTAATTCTTTCGCCTATATATACACATAAGTTCCCAAACCACCAGAAACATCCACGAAAAGACTTTTCCACCGCCGCAACCTTCTGTACCCGTGAGATCCCATCTAGGGACCTTTTCCGGCACCCTACCGGAGGGGGATTCGATCACGGAGGGCTTCTACATCAACTCTATTGCCCTTCCGATGAAGCGTGAGTAGTTTACCTCAGACCTACGGGTCCATAGCTAGTAGCTAGATGGCTTCTTCTCTCTCTTTGATTCCCAATACCATGTTCTCTTCATTGTTCTTGGAGATCTATCCGATGTAATATTCTTTTGCGGCATGTTTGTCGAGATCTGATGAATTATGGTTTTATGATCAGCTTATCTATGAATATTATTTGAATCTTCTCTGAATTCTTATATGCATGATTTGATATCTTTGTAATTCTCTTCGAATTATCGGTTTGGTTTGGCCAACTAGATTGGTTTTTCTTGCAATGGGAGAAGTGCTTGGCTTTGGGTTCAATCTTGCGGTGTCCTTTCCCAGTGACAGTAGGGGCAGCAAGGCACATATTGTATTGTTGCCATCGAGGATAAAAAGATGGGGTTTACATCATATTGCTTGGGTTTATTCCTCTACATCATGTCATCTTACTTAATGCGTTACTCTGTTCTTCATGAACTTAATACTCTAGATGCAGGCAGGAGTCGGTCGATGTGTGGAGTAATAGTAGTAGATGCAGAATCGTTTCGGTCTACTTGACACGGACGTGATGCCTATATTTCATAATCATTGCCTTGGATATCGTCATAACTTTGCGCTTTTCTATCAATTGCTCGACAGTAATTTGTTCACCCACCGTATTATTTGCTATCTTGAGAGAAGCCTCTAGTGAAACCTATGGCCCCCGGGTCTATTTTCCATCATATTACTTTCCGATCTACTATTTTGCAATCTTTTATTTTCAGATCTATAAACCAAAAAACCCAGAAATATTTACTTTATCTTTTGTTTAGTTTTACCTATCTCTATCAGATCTCACTTTTGCAAGTAACCGTGAAGCGATTGACAACCCCTTTATCGCATTGGGTGCAAGTTGTTTGATTGTTTGTGCAGGTGCTAGGTGATTTGTGCGTTGTCTCCTACTGGATTGATACCTTGGTTCTCTAGCTGAGGGAAATACTTATCTCTACTTTGCTGCATCACCCTTTCCTCTTCAAGGGAAAAACCAACGCAAGCTCAAGAAGTAGCAGGAAGAATTTCTGGCACCGTTGCCGGGGAGATCTACGCCAAGTCAAGACATACCAAGTAACCATCATAAAACTCTTATCTCTTGCATTACATTATTCGCCATTTACCTCTCGTTTTCCTCTCCCCCACTTCTAAAATGATCTTCGAAAAGATTTGCCTTTTTATTCGCCCTTCTTCCGTTCGTATTTTTTGTTTGCTATTTGTGTGCTCGTGTGTTGGATTGCTTGCTTTGTCACGATGGCTCAAGAGAATACCAAATTGTGTGATTTTTCCAACACCAATAACAATGATTTTATTAGTACTCCGATTGCTCCCGCCACTAGTGCGGAATCTTATGAAATTAATGCCGCTTTGCTGAATCTTGTTATGAAAGATCAATTTTCCGGCCTTCCTAGTGAAGATGCCGCATCAATATGCAAAAGAAAAAAGATGTGGATAATGATATTGTTAAATTGAAGCTATTTCCGTTCTCACTTCGAGATCGTGCTAAAACTTGGTTTTCATCTTTGCCTAAAAATAGTATTGATTCATGGAATAAGTGTAAAGATGCTTTTATTTCCAAGTATTTTCCTCCCGCTAAGATCATCTCCCTTAGGAACGATATTATGAATTTTAAGTAACTTGATCATGAACATGTTGCACAATCTTGGGAGAGGATGAAATTGATAATACGAAATTGCCCTACTCATGGTTTGAATTTGTGGATGATTATACAAAAATTTTATGCCGGATTGAATTTTGCTTCTAGAAATCTTTTAGATTCGGCCGCGGGAGGTACTTTTATGGAAATTACTCTAGGAGAAGCTACTAAACTTCTAGATAATATTATGGTTAATTATTCTCAATGGCATACCGAAAGATCTTCCACTAGTAAAAAAGTGCATGCAATTGAAGAGATTAATGTTTTGAGTGGAAAGATGGATGAACTTATGAAATTATTTGCTAGCAAGAGTGATTCTATTGATCCTAATGATATGCCTTTGTCTACTTTGATTGAGAATAATAATGAATCTATGGATGTGAATTTTGTTGGTAGGAACAATTTTGGTAATAACGCGTATAGAGGTAATTTTAACCCTAGGCCGTTCCCTAGTAATTCCTATAATAATTATGGTAATTCCTACAACAATCCTTATGGAAATTATAATAAGATGTCCTCTTATTTTGAGAATAGTGTTAAAGAATTTATGATTTCGCAAAAGAGTTTCAATGGTTTGATTGAAGAAAAATTGCTTAAGATTTATGATTTGGCTAGGAACATGGATATAATTTCTCTTGATGTTGATTCTTTACAAATTAGATCTATTCCACCCAAGCATGATATTAATGAGTCTCTCAAAGCTATGAGAATTTCCATTTATGAGTGCAAAGAAAGAACCGCTAAGATGCGTGCTAAACGAGATTGGTTTGTAAAAACGTGTTCTTCTAGTTTCTGTGAAAATAATGATGAAGATCTTAAAGTGATTGATGTGACTCCTATTGAATCTTTGTTTTCCAATATAAATGTTGATAAATATGGGACTGGAGATGAGTCAACTTTAGTTAAAAGGCGTCCCAATGATTCGGAGTTTTTAGATCTTGATGCAAAAATTGATAAAAGTGAGATTGGAGAGGTCAAAACTTTAAGTAGCAACGAACCCACTCTTTTGGATTTCAAGGAATTTAATTATGATAATTGTTCTTTAATAGATTGTATTTCCTTGTTGCAATCCATGTTGAATTCTCCTCATGCTTATAATCAAAACAAAGCTTTTACTAAACATATCGTTGATGCTATGATGCAATCTTTTGAAGAAAAGCTTGAATTGGATGTTTCTATCCCTAGAAAACT
The DNA here is from genome assembly GCA_011799875.1 of Thinopyrum elongatum. Classification (NCBI taxonomy): domain Eukaryota; kingdom Viridiplantae; phylum Streptophyta; class Magnoliopsida; order Poales; family Poaceae; genus Thinopyrum; species Thinopyrum elongatum. The sequence goes on along the minus strand of CM022299.1, from coordinate 240,833,284 downwards.
TTATGATGAGTGGGAACCTACTATTAAGATTAAGATTAAATATTATGAGTGCCATGCTTTGTGTGATTTGGGTGCTAGTGTTTCCACGATTCCAAAAACTTTATGTGATGTGTTAGGTTTTCGTGAATTTGATGATTGTTCCTTAAATTTGCATCTTGCGGATTCCACTATTAAGAAACCAATGGGAAGGATTAATGATGTTCTTATTGTTGCAAATGGGAATTATGTGCCCGTAGATTTCATTGTTCTTGATATAGATTGCAATCCTACATGTCATATTATTCTTGGTAGACCTTTCCTTAGAACGATTGGTGCAATTATTGATATGAAAGAAGGAAACATTAGATTTCAATTTCCGTTAAGGAAGGGCATGGAACACTTTCCAAGAAAGAAAATTAAATTGCCATATGAATCTATTATGAGAGCTAATTATGGATTGCATACCAAAGATGACAATACCTAGATCTATTTGTATTTTTTATGCCTAGCTAAGGGCGCTAAACAATAGCGCTTGTTGGGAGGCAACCCAATTTTTTTTTTGTTCCTGTTTTTGCTTTGAATAATTCATCTAGCCTCTGGTTATATGTGTTTTGGTGTTTTAATTAGTGTTTGTGCCAAGTAAGACCTTTGGGATGGCTTACGGTGATAGTTGATTTGATCTTGCTGAAAAACAGAAACTTTTGCGTCCAGTCACAGAATTTTAGTAATTCACTGGAGCGTTGAAAAACCCTGAATTTTTTACAAGAGATTTATGTACAAATTTCCTCTGTTTTCCTAAATTTTCAGAACTTTTGGAATTAAATAAGTATTAGAACAATTCGGATTTTTGCATACTGTTCTGTTTTTGACAGATTCTATTTTCTTTGTGTTGTTTACTTATTTTGATGAATCTATGGGTAGTATCGGGGTTATGAACCATGGAGAAGTTGGAATACAGTAGATATTACACCAATATAAATAAATAATGAGTTCACAACAGTACTAAAAGTAGTGATTTATTTTCTTATACTAACGAAGCTTATGAGATTTTCTGTTGAGTTTTGTGTTGTGAAGTTTTCAAGTTTTGGGTAAGGATTTGATGGACTATGGAATAAGGAGTAGCAAGAGCCTAAGCTTGGGGATGCCCAAGGCACCCCAAGGTAATATTAAAGGACAACCAAGAGCCTAAGCTTGGGATGCCCCGGAAGGCATCCCCTCTTTCGTCTTCGTCTATCGGTAACTTTACTTGAGGCTATATTTTTATTCACCACATGATATGTGTTTTGCTTGGAGCGTCTTGTATGATTTGAGTCTTTGCTTTTTATTTTGCCACAATCATCCTTTATGTACACACCTTTTGAGAGGGACACGCATGAATCGTGATTTATTAGAATACTCTATGTGCTTCACTTATATCTTTTGAGCTAGGCAATTTTGCTCTAGTGCTTCACTTATATCTTTTTAGAGCACGGCGGTGGTTTTAGTTTATAGAAATTATTGAACTCTCATGCTTCACTTATATTATTTTGAGAGTCTCTAAACATCATGGTAATTTTCTTTGGTTATGAATTTAGTCCTAATATGATAGACATCCAAGAGGGATATAATAAAAACTTTCATATAAAGTGCATTGAATACTATGAGAAGTTTGATTCCTTATGATTGTTTTGAGATATAAAGATGGTAATATTAGAGTCATGCTAGTGAGTAATTGTGAATTGGAGAAATAATTGTGTTAAGGTTTGTGAGTCCCGTAGCATGTACGTATGGTGAACCGTTATGTAACGAAGTTGGAGCATGAGATATTTTTTTGATTGTCTTCCTTATGTGTGGCGGTCGGGGACGAGCGATGGTCTTTTCCTACCAATCTATCCCCGTAGGAGCATGCGCGTAGTACTTTGTTTCGATGACTAATATATTTTTGCGATAAGTATGTGAGTTCTTTATGACTAATGTTGAGTCCATGGATTATACGCACTCTCACCCTTCCACCATTGCTAGCCTCTCTAGTGCCGCGCAACTTTCGCCGGTACCATACACCCACCATATGCCTTCCTCAAAACAGCCACCATACCTACCTATTATGGCATTTCCATAGCCATTCCGAGATATATTGCCATGCAACTTTCCATCGTTCCGTTTTATTATGACACGCTTCATCATTGTCATATTGCTTTGCATGATCATGTAGTTGACATCGTATTTGTGGCAAAGCCACCTTTCTTAATTCTTTCATGCATGTCACTCTTGATTCATTGCACATCCCGGTACACCGTCGGAGGCATTCATATAGAGTCATATTTTGTTCTAAGTATCGAGTTGTAATTCTTGAGTTGTAAGTAAATAAAAGTGTGATGATCTTCATTATTAGAGCATTGTCCCATGTGAGGAAATAAAAAAAATGAGGCCAAAGAGGCCAAGCAAAAAAAAAGAGAAAAAGAAAAGAAAAAAATGAGAGAAAAAGAGAGAAGGGGCAATGCTACTATCCTTTTCCACACTTGTGCTTCAAAGTAGCACCATGATCTTCATGATAGAGAGTCTCCTATTTTGTCACTTTCATATACTAGTGGGAAATTTTCATTATAGAACTTGGCTTGTATATTCCAACGATGGGCTTCCTCAAATTGCCCTAGGTCTTCATGAGCAAGCAAGTTGGATGCACACCCACTTAGTTTTCTTTTGAGGTTTCATACACTTATAGCTCAAGTGCATCCGTTGCATCGCAATCCCTACTCACTCACATTGATATCTATTGATGGGCATCTCCATAGCCCGTTAATATGCCTAGTTGATGTGAGACTATCTCCTTCTTTTTTGTCTTCTCCACAACCTCCATATTCTATTCCACCTATAGTGCTATGTCCATGGCTCACGCTCATGTATTGCGTGAAAGTTGAAAAAGTTTGAGAACACTAAAAGTATGAAACAATTGCTTGGCTTGTCATCGGGGTTTTGCATGATTTGAATATTTTGTGTGATGAAGATGGAGCATAGCCAGACTATATGATTTTGTAGGGATAAGCTTTCTTTGGCCATGTTATTTTGAGAAGACATAATTGCCTTGTTAGTATGCTCAAAGTATTATTGTTTTTATGCCAATATTAAACTTTTGTTTTGAATCTTATGGATCTGAACATTCATGCCACAATAAGGAAAATTACATGGATAAATATGTTAGGTAGCATTCCACATCAAAAATTCTATTTTTATCATCTACCTACTCGAGGACGAGCAGGAATTAAGCTTGGGGATGCTTGATACGTCTCCAACGTATCTATTAATTTTGATTGTTCCATGCTATTATATTATCTGTTTTGGATGTTTTATATGCATTAATATGCTATTTTATATTATTTTTGGGACTAACCTATTAACCTAGAGCCCAGTGCCGGTTTCTATTTTTTCCTTGTTTTTTAGCTTCGTGGGAAAGGAATACCAAACGGAGTCCAAACGGTATAAAACCTTCGCGATGATTTTTCTTGGACCAGAAGACACCCAGGAGACTTGGAGATGAAGTTGGAGGAGCCACGAGGTGGCCACAAGGGTGGAGGGCGCGCCCCCTGCCTTGTGGGCCCCCCGTGACTCCCCTGACCTAAGTCTTTTGCCTATATATTCACATATGTTCCCAAACCACCAGAAGCATCCACGAAAAGACTTTTCCACCGCCGCAACCTTCTGTACCCGTGAGATCCTATCTAGGGACCTTTTCCGGCACCCTGCCAGAGGGGGATTCGATCACGGAGGGCTTCTACATCAACTCTATTGCCCTTCCGATGAAGCGTGAGTAGTTTACCTCAAACCTACGGGTCCATAGCTAGTAGCTAGATGGCTTCTTCTCTCTCATTGATTCTCAATACCATGTTCTCCTTGTTGTTCTTGGAGATCTATCTGATGTAATATTCTTTTGCGGTGTGTTTGTCGAGATCTGATGAATTGTGGATTTATGATCAGCTTATCTATGAATATTATTTGAATCTTCTCTGAATTCTTATATGCATGATTTGATATCTTTGTAATTCTCTTCGAATTATCGGTTTGGTTTGGCCAACTAGATTGGTTTTTCTTGCAATGGGAGATGTGCTTGGCTTTGGGTTCAATCTTGTGGTGTCCTTTCCCAGTGACAGTAGGGGCAGCAAGGCACGTATTGTATTGTTGCCATCGAGGATAAAAAGATGGGGTTTACATCATATGGCTTGAGTTTATTCCTCTACATCTTGTCATCTTACTTAATGCGTTACTCTGTTCTTCATGAACTTAATACTCTAGATGCAGGCAGGAGTCGGTCGATGTGTGGAGTAATAGTAGTAGATGCAAAATTGTTTTGGTCTACTTGACACGGACGTGATGCCTATATTTCATAATCATTGCCTTGGATATCATCATAACTTTGCGCTTTTCTATCAATTGCTCGACTCACCCACCATATTATTTGCTATCTTGAGAGAAGCCTCCAGTGAAACCTATGGCCCCCGGGTCTATTTTCCATCATATTACTTTCCGATCTACTATTTTGCAATCTTTTATTTTCAGATTGATAAACCAAAAAACCCAAAAATATTTACTTTATCTTTTGTTTAGTTTTACCTATCTCTATCAGATCTCACTTTTGCAAGTAACCGTGAAGGGATTGTGTCGGAGTAAATGACCACGGGTAGCCCCATCGGCTCCCTTTGGTATTTCAAGACATCGGGGCCGGCTGCGCCCCTCAAACTTCAAGGACAAGGGCCGCCTTCTTAAGGCCGGCTGGTCCAAGCAGCCGGTTGCTGGGAGGCGGTGGAGTCCACAAGACAGCCATGAAGTGGGCCGACTCCTGGCAGGCGGCCTCCTGGGATTCCGAGTCCTAGCAGGCGGCCCCTCGCACCCTCAAAGTCAGCGCCAACATAAACCTGATGAGACAGGGCATGGCTACACTACAGGCCTGCCACCCCCGAATCCAGGGCAGGGCGTGGCTATAGTACTGCGTACCGAGCAGGCATCCTGCGCCCAACGCAGGACTATTGCCATGCCACTCATGACGTCACCCATGGCAGAGGGAGCCATGCTCCCGTGACGGGCGGTCAGTACGGCCCGCAGGCGGCGGGCCCTACTTGTCCGTGACAAGCCAGAAGGCGGCGAGCCCAGACCAGTCGGCTCAGTGGGAGGCCTGCTCCCAGCAGGCGGCCCTCCTCCTCCCTCGAAGTCCGTGCGCCATTAACCAGATACGACGGGGTATGGCTACAGTGAGTTCCCGCCAGGCGGCGGGACTGTATCCACGCTCCCCCTGACGTGGCCTTCATCATCAGGGGCAATGCTACAGCATAAAGCCGTCAACGCGGCAATCGGCGGACCCACCAGGCGGCGGGCCCCGGCGATCGGCGGAGAAGCCGGCGACACGTGACGCTGACTGCCGGGCCCCGCATCTAGCCAGATTACCGTTGTACCCCTGGGGGGTAGGCTTATATAAACCCCCCAGGTCACCCCATGCAGGGGGTTGGCAGTTGGCTCTTTGGCAGAGGCCTCGTCGAGCGCTCACAGCACCACACACACACGCAGAGAGAGTGGAGTAGGGCTAGCCTTGCCCTTCTTCCTCCTCCAGCCAAGTAGCTCAAGGAGCAAACTTGTAGCCACCTGTTGAGATAGTGATCATGCGGAGACCCCGCAGAGCAGGATTAGGGGTGTTATCTCCTAGGAGAGCCCCGAACCTGGGTAAGATTCGCAAGCGTACGCGGTCTCGCTCACTCCCGCTCCTAGAGCCCGGCGACGTAGTTTTGTCCCCATCCACGATAAGCCATCCCCTGGCATATGTCGCACGATATCCCCTACATTTGGCACCCACCGTGGGGCTAGGTGCACCGTCGTCCGGAAACACGTTCTGGACGGGAACCTTCTTCCTCCCTGGCGATCGCAGCCAGCCTGGCACGCCCGACGGCGTTTGCGCCGACACGCTGCGCGGCGTGGAAGTTGTTTGCGCCGCAAGCAACCTCACTGATCTCATCGGTGGGATCCGCCTCTTCGACGAGCCCGCACTCGACGCGGGCGCAGCTAGCTCCGAGAGCTGCCTCGTCGATCTCCTCGGCAAGCTTCACATCGCCGACGAGCCGGTCTCCGACCCAGAGTCCGTTGGCTCCACCGACCTGCTCGCCGACATGGTCGTCGACGCCGACGTCGCACTTCCTGATGCCTTCCCAAGTGACGTGGTGATCTTCGACGACCCACTTCCCGCTGCAGACAGCAGCGATGGCACCAGCACCGTCATTGAGGTGCTGGTCATCAGCCACGACGGAACCTCCGACCAGGCCGGCCGGGACCCGTTGCAGGCGGCAATGCGGGACTTCTCCGCTCCCGTAGCGCCCGATGCGAGCGGTGAAACGCTGGAGGCATGCCGTATCGCACTTCTCGACAGCACCAACAAGTTGGCGGCCATGAGACGCCTCACCGAGGCTTACCACCGCGAGATCGACCGCGCCGTTTGCGGCACGCCGGCTGCTGACGAGCCCAGCCGCGTGGGCACGGTCCGGTAGCGCGGCGCCGCCATCGCCAGCATGTTGGGGGCCGACCGCCCGGTCTACGCCACGCCCATGGAGAACTTGCGCGCCGCCCAGGCAGCGGCAGACAAGCTGGACCGCCTGGAGGGCGACGAGCGTCGCTGCATGACGGAGCGTGTCCAGCAGCTCATCGATGCGGCCGCCGCGCAGCAAGAAGTCGGCCGCCGCATGGTGGAACCCGGCCTACAGGCTGGGATGCTCCCCCCTCGCCGGTAGCACGGCGCGACCTCCCGGACGCCGACAGCCGGCGCCCGCGACCGAGGAGACCCAGAGCTGGCTGCTAGCCACAGCCACACCCGCATCTCCATTGAGCGCGACCAAGACGGCCGCCCACGAGCAGTAGAGCGGCGGGACGATCGTCAGCCCCCTCCCCCGCGCAGGGAGAGGCGCGCCTCTCCGCCGCCTGTTGAGCATCCGACTCTCGGGCGCCGGCTGGGCCCCCATGAAGGAGTCGGAGAGAACGATGCCCGCAACCGGATCGACCGCTTGGCTCGGTCCCTGGTGTTGGAAGAAGAAGATGCAATCGGCCCGCCTTGTTTCGGCCCCCGCATTCGCGACGAGCCCTTCCCCAAAGGGTTCTCGCTCCCTCGGGACACTCCTAAGTACAACGGCTCTGTGAAGCCGGAAGATTGGCTGGTCGACTACTCCACTGCCATCAACATAGCGAATGGCAACAAGCGTGTCGCCATGAAGTATGTTCCGCTCATGCTCCAGGGCACGGCCCGGACATGGCTGAACAGCCTCAGGCCCTACAGCGTCAACAGCTGGCTAGACTTCACCGAAGTTTTCATCCGCAACTTCACCAGCACCTACAAGCGGCCGCCCAAGCCTCGCCAGCTCTCCCTGTGCATCCAAGGCCCGATCGAGTCCACCCGCAAATACTTAACGCGGTGGGCCGAGTTGTGCAACTCCTGCGAAGGGGTTCATGAGGTGCAAGCCATTGAATACTTCACTGCCGGGTGCCGAGAGGGCACCCTACTCAAGCACCGGCTCCTCTGCGACAAGCCGGCCACGCTCGACGAGCTGTTGATCATAGCGGACAAGTACGCCACTGCCGACTCCTCCATGAAGTCGGAACTCCGGCTGGATGCGTCAGGAAAGATGCTCCCTCCGGCTCCTCAGACACTGGCTGGTGATTCCAGTCGGCGCCAACAGCCAAATGACAATAAGCGCAAGGCCCCGCAACCGGCTACCACCAGCCGGCAGGTGGCGACAGTCGAAGACCAGCAGCCAGAAAAGCAGCCCGACCCCAAACGCCAGAAGGGCGGCAAGCCTGCCTGGTTGCCCGCCTTCTCATTTGAGCAAACCCTCGACGCTCCTTGCAAGTTCCACAACGACGCGAAGCCATCCAACCACACCACCCGGAAGTGCCACTAGCTCACCCGCATCGCCAGAGGCGAAGGACTGCCTCCGCCGCCTGCTGGCCCGCCGCCTCCGCCTCCCCAGCAGCCGGCGGTCCGACCAGTCGGCGCGATCCAAGACGAGTTTCCTGAAGAGCATGGAGCTTACGTCGTCTTCACCAGCGTGACTGATGATAGGCACAGCCGGTGGCAACAGCGCCGAGAAGTGAATATTGTCGCCTCTGAAGCCCCAGAGTTCATGCACTGGTCGGAGAAGCCGATCAGTTGGAGCCGAGCTGACCACCCGGAGGTGATGCCTTCTCCGGGTTCCTATGCCCTGGTGTTGGATGCCACCTTCGCAACAGAGAGGTGAGCTGCTCGTTTCTCCCGAATTCTGATAGACGGCGGTAGCAGCATCAACATCCTCTACCGCGACACTATGGAGAAGTTGTGCATCAAAGAGAAACAGCTCCAGCCCAGCCGGACTGTCTTCCATGGCATTGTGCCTGGCCTATCCTGCTCACCAATCGGCAAGATCAAGATAGATGTTCTCTTTGGAGACAAGAGTCACTTCCGCCGAGAGCCAATCTGGTTCGAGGTGGTTGACCTTGAGAGCCCCTACCACGCGTTGCTTGGCCGGCCTGCTCTGGCCAAGTTCATGGCGGTCCCCCACTACGCCTACCTCAAGATGAAGATGCCGGGCACCAAGGGCATTATCACCATAGCCGGCGACTACCAGAAGTCTGCCGAGTGTGCTGCAGCCAGCAGTCGGCTGGCCGAGTCCCTTGTGATTGCTGCCGAGAAGCGGCTCCTTGACCGGGTTGTGGCCATGGCCGGCAAGCAGCCGGACCTGTCGCCAGATCCCAAGGAGTCAGAAGCTCAGGGCTCTTTCCAGCCGGCCAAAGAAACCAAGAAGATACCCTTGGACCCAGAGCGCCCGGAGAAATTCGCTGTCATAGGAGCTCACCTTGACAGCAAATAGGAAAGCGAGTTTGTCGATTTCCTCCGTGAGAATCGGGACATCTTTGCGTGGTCTCCAAAGGACATGCCGGGTGTTCCGACGGATTTCGCCGAGCACAAGCTACATGTCAGAGCAGATGCAAAACCAGTCAGGCAACCCCTCCGCCGCCTGTCGGAGGAGAAGAGAAGAATTGTTGGTGAAGAGATAGCCCGGCTTCTAGCAGCCGGCTTCATTATGGAAGTGTTCTTTCCAGAGTGGCTTGCCAACCCAGTCCTTGTACTGAAGAAGAACAACAAATGGCGCATATGTATTGATTACACCAGCCTCAACAAAGCTTGCCTGAAGGATCCATTCGCCTTGCCTCGGATTGACCAAGTGATAGACTCCACAGCCGGATGCGAGCTGTTGAGTTTTTTGGATGCCTATTCGGGGTACCACCAGATTAAGTTAAGCCCGGCCGACCGCCTGAAGACCGCCTTCATCACACCATTCGAAGCCTTCTGCTACCTGACCATGACATTCGGCTTGAGAAATGCCGGTGCCACGTTCCAGCGTTGCATGCAGAAGTGCCTCCTCAAGCAACTCGGCAGAAATGCCAACGTCTATGTAGACGATATTGTGGTGAAGACGGAGAAGTGCGGTACCCTCCTGGAAGATCTCAAGGAAACTTTTGATAATCTGCGCCGTTTTCAAATCAAGCTCAACCCAGAGAAGTGTGTCTTTGGAGTGCCAGCCGGCCAGCTCCTCGGTTTCCTTGTCTCAGAGCGCGGCATAGAGTGCAACCATGTCAAGATCAAGGCCATCGAGAGGATGGAGAGGCCCACCCGACTGTGAGACGTTCAGAAGTTCACCGGCTGCTTGGCCTCCATCAGCCGCTTCATCAGTCGGCTAGGCGGGAAGGCTCTTCCCCTGTACCAGCTGATGAAGAAGACCACTCATTTCGAGTGGAACGACAAGGCGGACGAGCCGTTCCTCCAGCTCAAGAAGATGTTGGCCATGCCGCCCATCCTGGCCGCTCCGGCTGCCAAGGAGCCCATGCTTCTCTACATCGCAGCCACCAGCCGGGTGGTCAGTACAGTTATGGTGGTAGAGCGCCAAGAGGACGGCAAGGCCCTGCCGGTCCAGAGGCCCGTCTACTACTTGAGTGAGGTGCTGTCAGCTTCCAAGCAGAACTACCCCCACTACCAAAAGTTGTGCTATGGCGTGCATTTTGCCGCCAAGAAGCTCAAGCCATACTTTCGAGAGCATCCCATCACGGTCGTCTGCACTGCCCCGCTTGCGGAGATCATAGGCAACAGAGACGCATCGGGCCAAGTGGCCAAGTGGGCCATCGAGCTGGCCCCCTACACCATCTTCTACCAGCCTCGCGCCTCCATCAAGTCCCAAGCACTGGCCGACTTCCTCGTCGACTGGGCTGAGACCCAACACCTGCCGCCAGCTCCAGACTCCACTCATTGGCGGATGCACTTCAATGGCTCAAAGATGCGCACCGGTTTGGGAGCCGGCGTCGTCCTCACCTCTCCCAAAGGCGACAAGCTCAGATACACGCTGCAAATCCACTTTGCCGCCTCCAACAACGTGGCCGAGTACGAGGCGCTAGTACACGGACTCCGGCTGGCCAAGGAGATTGGCATCCGCCAGATTCTGTGCTACGGCGATTCGGACTTGGTGGTCCAACAGTCGTCCGGCGACTGGGACGCCAAGGATGCAAATATGGCGAGCTACCGCTTCCTCGTCCAGCACATCAGCGGATATTTTGATGGGTGCGAGTTCCTTCACGTGCCACGGGCCGACAACGAGCAAGCAGACGCCCTGGCATGGATCGGCTCCACCAGGCAAGCCATACCAGCCGGCGTGTCCCTTCAGTGCCTCCGCAAGCCATCTATCAAGCCTTCCTCGGAATCAGAATCCATCTTCGTGCCGGCTGCTCCCGAGGCAGTCGAGCCCGGCCCGGGGGCTGCAGCAGCCGGCCCGGGGACTTCGGCAAGCGGCTCGGGGACTGCGGCAGTCGCACCCGGCCTGGGGACTCTACAACCCGGCCCAGGGGCTGCAGCGGCCGTCCCGAGGACTTCAACAATGCAGCAAGACACAGCCGACTCCGCCCCACCACCTCCAGACCCAACCGCCCTAGTTTCAGTAACCGTAATGACGGTGGATGAAGTCAAAGCACCATCATGGGCACAGCCCATCCTCAACTTTCTGGTAGGCGGAGAGCTGCCAGTTGATGAGATCTCGGCCCGGCAGGTGCAACGCCGGGCAGGAGCTTACACGATAGTAAACAGAGAGCTTGTCAGGCGCAGTGTGACCGACGTTTTCCAACGCTGCGTCGAACCAGAGAAAGGCAAGGCAATCCTCAGAGACATACACCATGGTGAGTGCGGCCACCACGCGGCCTCCAGATCCCTTGTTGCCAAAGCTTTCCGCCATGGTTTCTTCTGGCCGACTGCTTAGGAGGACGCCAAGGATCTGGTCAAGAAATGCAAGGGGTGCCAAAAATTCAGCTCCAAGCAACATCTACCGGCTTTTGCACTCAAGACCATCCCCCTTACCTGGCCCTTTGCCGTCTAGGGGCTGGACATGGTGGGCCCATTCAAGACAGCACGCGGTGGCATGACCCATCTGCTGGTCGCCGTGGACAAATTCACCAAATGGATTGAAGCAAAACCAATCAAGAAACTAAATGGTCCGACTGCTGTGACCTTCATCGCGGATCTCACCGTCCGGTACGGTGTACCACACAGCATCATCACCGACAATGGCACTAACTTTGCCAAAGGCGCCTTGGCCCGTTTCTGCTCGACGCAGGGCATCCGGCTAGACTTAGCGTCCATTGCCCATCCGCAGTCAAACGGCCAGGTAGAACGAGCGAACGGCCTCATCTTATCTGGCATCAAACCCCGACTGGTCGAGCCGCTGGAGTGCTCGGCCGGCTGCTGGATCGACGAGTTGCCGGCCGTCCTCTGGAGTCTCCGCACCACTCCGAACAGATCAACCGGTTTCACTCCCTTCTTCCTCGTATACGGGGTCGAGGTCGTCATCCCAACTGACATCGAGTTCGACTCGCCTCGCGTCACCATGTACACGGAGGCGGAGGCGAAGGAAGCACGAGAAGACGACATCGATCTGCTGGAAGAAGGCCGGCTGTTAGCACTCAGCCGGTCCGCCATCTACCAGCAGAGCCTGCGCTGCTACTACAGTCGGAAGGTCAAGCCACGATCCTTCCAAGAGGGAGACCTTGTGCTCCGGCTGATCCAGCGAACAGCCGGCCAGCACAAGCTCTCGGCCCCTTGGGAAGGCCCCTTCATCATCAGCAGAGCCTTGGGCAACGACTCCTATTACCTCATCGACACGCAGAAGCCCAGGGCACGCAAAAGGGACGATTCCGGCAAGGAAGCAGAGCGCCCATGGAACGCAAATCTTCTCCGAAGATTTTACAGTTAAATACAGTATGTACCACGCTACCTTTTGTACTAAGGGCAAAGGCACCGGGTCCCTCGAGGAGCACTCGGGGGCTACCTTTCTTATCTGTATGATAAGTTTCATGCCTGTGAGTATGTTATTTCTTTCCTCCGCCCGGCACCGGGTCCGACCAGTCGGCCCGGGGGCTTGCCGCCTTGTACTATGTTGGCTCTACCTGCAGTCAGACAAGTAGTGTGCCGGCATCTAAGCCCACCCTTGCCATAAGCCGCAGCTCGCAGAGCGACTGTCCGGCAGGCAAGAGTCAAAGGCAAGAAATGGTGCTCACATGAAAAATGGCTAAGGACGAAAGCACCCACATAGGCCAAGTCGGCTCCTCGCCTAGCCGTCCGGTTGCTGAGCAGCCGGCCGGCCGGCTTCTCACTTAAGTTGCTACGTTCTAAGCGGCCAAAGTACTTGTCTTCCCAAAATGGCCAAGTACTTGACCCGGCCAGCAGACCGAAGAATGGCTGTCTGGCCGGCAAGGCGGCAGCCAAGGGAAAGCGGCAAAGGAAAAAGCCAAAAGAACAGAAAGCAAGACAAGTCAGAGCTCGGCGAAGCACATCTTGTGCGAGAATTAAATCACATAGCAAGAGGCCCTCGGCCAGCATTCAACAAAGTTTGAATACACCCAGCGGGTGGGACTACGCGAATTTAACAAAGTTTGTTCTGAAGATTACCAAAGCAGGAAAAAGATAAGATAAGTTGGCAGCCTAGGCCAAATGAGCAACAGGCGGGTCCGGCAGGTTGGTGGAGTCGGCGGCGCCAGCTGGTGGAGTGGCCGTCTGGCGAGTCTCGGCTTGGTCGCCTTCAGCAGCAGTCGGTGCACTCGCACGCGGCTCGTTGCTCGAGGCCCGATCAAGCTGAGGTTGGGCGTCCACTCCGCCCTCCGGTGCGTCGCCTTCACCATCCTCATCTTCCTCGTCCTCGCCTTCATCGCTTGAGGCGATTTCTTCCGCCGAGTCCTCACCGTCGTCCGGGTTCAGCCTGAACCAGTCCATCGGCACCTCGGCCCCCTCCTCGTCCAGCTCGGGGAAGAAGATGCTGGTGTTGGTGTACTCGGCGATCGCCACCACACGATGGGTGAGCGCGGGCCCCGCTGCCACCAACTCTTCCATGGCCTCCTGCCGGAACGTGGCCAACTGGGCTAGGTCCAGCCCAGGATACCACGCCTTGACGAACTCCAAGGCTCTTCGGGCGCCTGCCCGAGCGGAGGAGCCCCTCCAAGCCTCGAAGCGACCGATTGCCGCTTCCAACCAGTCGGCGGTCCGACTGGGGGTGCGTGGAGCTTGGCCGCCTGGCCAGAGGGCGGAAACCAGCTGAGACCCGGCACACTGAAGGCGGCGGAGCAAACGGTGAATCGGCTGTAAACGCGTCCTGACGGCCAGGAGCTGCTCGTTCATGTTCCGAGGCGCGTCGGGCGGGATCTCCACTCCTTCCCTCCTACGCCGGTCGCGCCGCGCCTCGATGGCCTGGCTGACGGCGATGGCGTGGCCAGGAAAGAAGTCTACGCAAGAGAAAAACAAAGATCAGAAGCCGACTCCCGATGCAGTCGGCAGCTATTCCGAAGAAAGAAGCTTACCGTCGATCATGTCCTCAATCTCGCCGTAGCCAGCGGCGAGGATCGCCTCCTTCTTGGCCCACTTTGAGCGTTCGACCTCAAACTCGGCCTGAAGGGCGCCTTCCGCCTCCTTGAGCTTCTGGAGCTCCGCCTTGTGCTGGTCCGCCTGGTCCGCCAACTTCTTGGCCAGACGGTCGCGCTCCAGGGCCGCCTTACGGCGCTCCTCCTCCTTGACACGCAGCTCGGTCTGGACTTCGCCCAGATGCTGCTGCAGTGTGGCGTTGGCTCCTGCAAAAATGAGAAAGAGAGGACAATCAACAAAGATGACCAAAAAAGAAAGTGGTTGCCAGAAGATCCGGCCCGACTGCTCAACAGTCGGCCCGAATCTCGGGGGCTACACCCAGCGGGTGCGCTGACGCGCCCCCGCGAGGAAGAACACAGAATGCTTACGCCAGCTTTCGGTGAGGTCGGCGGTCCGCTTAGCCAACTCCTGGACCTGGGAGTTGAAGGCGGCTGCGCGGATGTTGTGGTAGTCCTGCAATGAAGACAAAAGAAGAAAAAACAAGTTAGCACTCGGAACCTACCTTAAAGTTCCGAGCCGCCTGCTCAGCAGCCGGCCCGGAACTCGGGGGCTACACCCAGTGGGTGCGCTGGCGCGCCCCCACGGAAGACTGCAAGAATCAAAAAACAAAGCAAAGAAGCATACCCGAACGGCCGTCCGTGTCGCCAAGAACGCCTTCGTACACTGCTGGAGGGCGGCGCCCTGGGCCTGGAGCTGGGCCTGAACGTCCTGCGCGGCCTTGTTCGGCACGCCCGTCCCGCCCCCAGGCGTCCATTCCGGTGGGGGGCACTGGTGGCCTCTGTGTCTAGGGCCGACGAGCTCGCGGCCCCGACGTCCTGCGCCCGCGGCGCCGAGGCCGCCTTCGCTGCACGACGATGCACCGAAGGGCGGACCACGGGAGTCGCCCCCACCACCAACTCGACATCGACCGGCGACGCCGGTGGCGCGTCAGGCCGATTGCCTCGGGCCCCGGCAGTCGGCGCTTGCGGGGGCACCTCCGCCTCCGAGACGATGGCGTCGCCTCCTCCCCTCTCCACGACCGACTGGTCATCGCCGGCTCCTCCAGTCGGCACCGGGATCTCTGGCGCTGGCGGCACCGCGCGCAACAGAATGACAAGTTGCGGGGCCCGGCCATGCGCGGTTTCTTCCGCTTGCGCCCTAGCGGCCGCGTCCGCCCGAGCCTTGGCGGCGGCGTCTGCCCGCGCTGCCTTGGCCGCCTCCACCTCCTGCCTCTCCGCCTCCTCCCGCTCCTCGCGCGCCTCCCGTGTGTTCCTCTCCGTCGCCGCCCGGAGGTCGGCGAGCGGGTCCACGCGGCGGGTATTGGCGGAGCCTTCCGCCTCCCCGATCACGGAAGCAGCGGCAGACCGCTCGAGAGTGAGTGGGGCCCTGATTCAAGCAAGACAAGAGAAAAACTCAGAAAAAGTTTGCAAGGAAGAAGAAAGGAAAACATAGCCAAGCACTTACGCGGACACCATCGGGGGCTGCTTCGGGGCCCTCTGGAACTGGGCCGCTCTTGCGGCGGCCTCTTGCCACCTGGTCGCGGCGGCCGCATTCTTGGACTTCTTCGGTCGGCTGCCGAACAGCAACGAGCCAGCCCGGCGCTTTTTTGGGCCGCCTGGTGCGGTCGGCGCGGCTGAGGAGCTCGCGCCCGCCCTGTCGGTGTCGTGCGGGCAGCGCGGCTCGTTCTCCTCCTCATCGTCGTTCGGCCAGTCCTCAAGGCCGCCTCCTCCCTCGGAGCCGCCTGCTCCACCGCCGCCACCTGTGGCGTCGTCCTCCTCCATGGCGGCTGCCCCCAAGTCAGGGTCTTCCACGTCGCTCCTCGTTCGATCCGGCATATACTCCTGACCCGGATCCAGAGCGCCGGCGGCCGACTGGGCTGGGAGGACCTGCACCATGGCTGACTGGTCAGGCGGCAAAACAAGAACTCGGACCAGCAAAGAGAAAAGAATTACAAGACTTACCGCAGGCGGCGGATGTGCGCGGTCGTACGGCCGCATGCCGAACCGCCAGTCCACCTCCGACAGCTTGCAGTTGGAGATATAGTTGACCAGCCGGACCACCTCCACGTCCGGCAGGTCCCGTGTGCACATCCGGCACGGGTCCCGGTGCCCGCTCATGCAGCTGATGATGTGAGGCCGGGCTTGGAGGGGGAGCACTCAGCACGTCACGAAGGCAGTCAGCAAGTCCGAGCCCTTCACGCCCTCCGACTCTGACATCGCCTGAAGTCAGGCAAGGGCGGCAGAGGAGGCGGCCGACAGGGAACTCGGCCTGTACTGCCAGTTGGCGCGCGGCTCGGCCGGCGGGCCTGGTGCGTAGGCCGGCAAGTTGACGTAGTCGCTTGACGGGTGGATGTTCTTGACGTAGAACTAGGATTTCTGCCACAGCTTGGCCGACTGCAGCAAGGAGATGGGCGGGAAGCGGTTCCCGGTGCCCGGGCGCTGCACCGCCACACAGGCTCCGCATTGAGCCGCCTGGCCCTTGGCGGCGGTGCCCAGCTTGAGGTAGAAGCACTCCCCCCAGAGTTCGAGAGTGGGGAGAGTGCCGAGGTACCCTTCACACATGGTGACGAAGGCGGCCAGCAGCACCATCGTGTTTGGCGTGAGGTGGTGCGGCTGGACTCGGTAGAAGTCGAGGAAGGAGTGGAGGAAGTCGCTGGCCGGAAGGCCGAAGCCACGAAGGAAATGGGACCGGAAGACGACGCGTTCATCGTCCTCCGGCGCCGGCGAGATTTCTTCTTCGGGGGGAACACGCACCTGCACGTTCGTCTCCCGGGGCAGCCGCCGTGTTTGACGGAGGAAGAAGAGATGGTCATCGTGGACGTTGGAGCCGTCCCAGTCGCCGGCTCGTGAGCGCGCCGTGGACAAAGGAGCTCGTCGCAGGCGCGACGCGGTGGCGAGCGGGCGAGGCTGCGGCGGAGCAAGGCAGTCACAGCGAGAGGACGCTCGACGACGGCGGGCTGCGGTAGCACTTCGACGGCAGCGGAGAAAATGAAGAACGACGAAGGGAGAGGAGGGCGCGCGTGCATCTGCCGCCCCCCTCCTCCCCCTACTTATAGCCCCAGGCGGCGAAGCCGAGGGGACGGGGGCGTGGGGGATCATGGGATTAACTACGCCCACTCCCCCACGATCCCACTATTGCGGCGCCAGTAAAGGCGCGTATTAACTACCACAGAAGTCCAACAGTCCGCCTTGGCCGCAGCGGATCCGCGCGCGGGCCGAGGCACTGTTGAGGTGGGCCCCGGCCTACAGCGCCGTCCCATCGCGCGCGTGGGCTGGCAGGCCGGCTTGACCTGATGACGCCACGTGGCCGACATGTGCGGGCGGCAAGCCTGATGCCTGGCTAGCACACCACCTAGTCCCCACCAGGACGTTTCGAAATCGCCAGGTGGCCTGCCTGGTCATGGCCGACACCTACCAGTCGGCACCTCGGAAGACGGATGAAGCAAATTACCAGATGACCCGGAATATGAAGCTGCTGAGGCTTCTCGCCCCTTCAGCCGCAGCGCCTCATCAGCTTCGGGGACTACTGTCGGAGTAAATGACCACGGGTAGCCCCATCGGCTCCCTTTGGTATTTCAAGACATCGGGGCAGGCTGCGCCCCTCAAACTTCAAGGATAAGGGCCGCCTTCTTGAGGCCGGCTGGTCCAAGCAGCCGGTTGCCGGGAGGCGGCGGAGTCCACAAGACGGCCATGAAGTGGGCCGACTCCTGGCAGGCGGCCTCCTGGGATGCCGAGTCCTAGCAGGCGGCCCCTCGCGCCCTCAAATTCAGCACCAACATAAACATGATGAGACAGGGCGTGGCTACAGTACAGGCCTGCCACCCCCGAATCCAGGGCAGGGCGTGGCTACAGTACTGCGTACCGAGCAGGCATCCTGCGCCCAACGCAGGACTGTTGCCATGCCACTCATGACGTCACCCATGGCAGAGGGAGCCATGCTCCCGTGATGGGCGGTCAGTACGGCCCGCAGGCGGCGGGCCCTACTTGTCCGTGACAAGCCAGAAGGCGGCGAGCCCAGACCAGTCGGCTCAGTGGGAGGCCGGCTCCCAGCAGGCGGCCCTCCTCCTCCCTCGATGTCCGTGCGCCATTAACCAGATACGACGGGGTATGGCAACAGTGAGTTCCCGCCAGGCGGCGGGACTGTATCCACGCTCCCCCTAACGTGGCCTTCATCATCAGGGGCAATGCTACAACATAAAGCCGTCAACGCGGCAGTCGGCGGACCCACCAGGCGGCGGGCCCCAGCGGTCGGCGGAGAAGCCGGCGACCAGTGACGCTGACTGCCGGGCCCCGCATCTAGCCAGATTACCATTGTACCCCTGGGGGGTAGGCTTATATAAACCCCCCAGGTCACCCCATGCAGGGGTTGGCAGTTGGCTCTTTGGCAGAGGCCTCGTCGAGCACTCACAGCACCACACACACACGCAGAGAGAGTGGAGTAGGGCTTGCCTTGCCCTTCTTCCTCCTCCAGCCAAGTAGCTCAAGGAGCAAACTTGTAGCCACCTGTTGAGATAGTGATCATGCGGAGACCCCGCAGAGTAGGATTAGGGGTGTTATCTCCTAGGAGAGCCCTGAACCTGGGTAAGATTCGCAAGCGTACGCGGTCTCGCTCACTCCCGCTTCTAGAGCCCGGCGACGTACTTTTGTCCCCATCCACGATAAGCCATCCCCTGGCATATGTCGCACGATATCCCCGACAGGTTGACAACCCCTTTATCGCGTTGGGTGCAAGTTGTTTGATTGTTTGTGCAGGTGCTAGGTGATTTGTGTGTTGTCTCCTACTGGATTGATACCTTGGTTCTCTAGCTGAGGGAAATACTTATCTCTACTTTGCTGCATCACCCTTTCCTCTTCAAGGGAAAAACCAATGCAAGCTCAAGAAGTAGCAGTTGCCGGGGAGGTGGGTGCTCCTCCTCGGTAGACTCCATCGGGTATCCCACTTGCCTTTGTTTCTGCTTTCTCGAGTCATTTTGCTTCTTGTTTTCTGACTTAGCAGTATCTGATTTCTTATTAATTTATCTGTTGATTTTCTTGCAGCTCCGTCAATTGAAGAACCCGAGCTCTTGGAGGAGTTGGCCAGTATTGGGAAGGACGCTGCCGCAGAAGACCAAGATCAGACTACTGGGGCTATACAGGAAGCCCCCGAAGAAATAGAGAACATCCCCGGCAGCACATCCGGCCAAGATGCAGTCGTTGAGGAGAAAACCCCTGCAATCCATGGGGCCTTTTCCTTGTTGAGCGCACAGACCGTAGCACTCCAGCCATCCTCAAGCAAACTGGCGCTGATCCTTGCTCAGCATGGGCCAGCCACTCTGGGCTCGTCTATTTCAGCGGGTGCGGATTTTGCTGAGGAAATCAAATGCATACTTGCACCACTATCTCAGAGAGTTGAAGAGGCCGGTGACTCTGCTGATAGCGCCAAGGACTTAGCTTTCCTGGAATCTGTGGTGGCAGGGCTCAAAGAAGCGCAGCACAGGTATGATCTCAAGTGGCAGGCAGTCAAGGAGCAGCGCGACTCCGCCGTTATCATGGATAAGAAGCTGGTGGACAAGGGCAATGAGCTCCAGGAATGGTATTAGAAGCAATCCCATTCCATCATGCGGCAAGAGGAGGTGCTGACCAAAACTAGGGAGGATATCACTTCCCAGGAGGTTCGTTTGACGGAGCATGAAGCGCTTCTGAATGCCAAGGAGAAGGACATCTCCGCCCGGGAAGGAAACCTCGAAGCCACCCTCCGCGGCAAGGATGAGGAACTGGAGGCTCTTGTCCAGTAGCGTACCAGGGACCTGGAGGACAAGCACAAAGCAGCGCTTGATGCACTTACCCTTGAATCTTCTACCCAGCTGAAGAAGGTTACTGATGAGCTTGCTGCCGCGTCCGCCGCCAAGACTGACCTTGATCATCAAGTGAGCAAGCTGACGGAAGACCTTGCCGGGAGTAACAAGGAGATCGCGGCTCTCAAAGAGGAAGCGCAGAAAGCAGAGACCACCTTGAAGGAGGTATAGTCGTAGCTTTCCTCCAAGAGCCAGGACCTTGATACTGCCAGTGGCTCCATCACCAGAATGAAAACCAGGCTTGCCTCATTGGAGAAGGATCTTGAAACCGCTGGTGCCCGCGAGAAACTGCTGATGAAGGACTTGTCCAATGCTCAAACTCTTCAAAAAGATGCGGAGGACAAATTGGAGAACCAAATCCAGCAGCGTGACCTCTGGATCAAGAATTTGGTTGATATCGCCGAGCGTCTAACTGCCCAGATTGCAACGATGAACATGAAGAGCTGGGCCTTCTCTGTCAACCAACATGAAGTTCCAAGCGTCAAGCTGATGCTCTTCTTTAAAGGTCTGATTGAAGGGCTGAAGTTGTATGAGGATGACAGGGCCGTCTTCTTTGCTAATGAATCCCGAAAGCTTGCCCGTGACGCCCTCTTCTTGGACTTAAGCAATCTTGCCTACCGCCATCCAGAGCTCAACCTCTCCGACGACTTCAAGAAGCTACCGCCGAGCGTTGATATTTCTGGCGCCAAGGCGAAAGCTGGTCCCCTTGCTGACAAGGTTCTCTCCGTCCCAAGAGTCCCCGAAGGTCATCAGCCTTGAGCTATTCGTGCTACTATGCAGCCTTGTAATAAGACATGAGATGTATCTCATTTTTAGGCTTCATACTGTTCTTGCTTTAATGCTTGTCGAACTGATATTTACTACGTTAATGCAAGCTATCCCTCTTATGTTTACCCATTGGCATTCGTATGATTAGTTTCGTTCGCATACTTTGGTTGCCCGCCAACAACATGCTGTCGCGATTGCTCTGAGGAATGGGTCCTTGGCATTCAGCTGGCGAGGACACACTGCCGATGGGTTAATCCTCAACAGTCCTTGACGCTGCCACCCGCCTGGTTGAGCAGGCTCGAAACAAGGCGAGGGCGCAGACAAACACGGTAAGGTTCCATCACACAGAGGGCTTGCCATACAAAACCATTGGTTATCCGAGGGATGCGCAACCGCAAACTCTGAAGAAAAGTCAATGAGCATGCCAAATTAGCTTTTATCGATGCTCCCCTTCTTACGCATAACATCCCCTCTTCCACTCGTGGCTGCCTATCCCATACGTGTCTCCTGGGAGCCCGTGCTCGCACATCCTCTTTCATTCTGCAAGAACGAAAGATGGGAAAGAGCAAAGAGGGGAGGGTCTAGGTCGTCCATTAGTTATACACTCAGCCCAGGCACGAGCTGGGAGAGTCAACAAAAATGTTTGCAACTTAATGACATATGAAGGGAAAGGAAATGAATTGGTCTCCCTCTCTCTTTTTTCCACATTTCAATGATCTAAACACGGCTGGTGTGAAGGACACGCAGGCGCGGAAGGACTTGCCGGGTTTTGCTTGCCGGGAGCGCCGACCAACGGATTCGCACCAGCGTTACAATCAGGATTTATCCCCGGCGGGATAAATTCAGGACCGAGCGCCACGTGGGCTTATCGACGCTGGCGGCCTCACCGTCGCGTGACCAGACCATTAATGTTTGAGAAAAGAGGGGGAGGCCAATTACGTACCATTTTCCAATTCCCCCGTCGAAGCAACATCCTTCGAGACCGAACGTGCACTGACGGGAGACTACTAGGAGGACGACGTCGCCACATGCCTCGATACTTCTTCTGGCCGTGGGAGGCATGGTGGTCGTGCCATCCGCACCAACCATGGCCACCGCATCGCTCCTGCCCCTCGTCCTCGCTGTCGCTGTTGCAGCGGCGGAGACGAGCGACCAAGGCTGGGAGGATCAAGGCCAGCGAGTAGCACCATTTCTCTTTTCCAAAGCTGTTGCTGAAGATGGCGATGCCGAGGATGACGATGATGAAGGTGACAGACGCGTTGTTCGCAACCTCAGGTTCGCGCAAGCGCCTTCCCCTACCTGGCGCGCCAAAGATGTCGTGGGTGGGCACGATCACCTATGGGGCCATCGGCCCCTAGTGGTTCGGTAAGGGGGAAGATCACATTGCACAAAGAGAAGAGGCCAAGAAACAACACGACAGTGATGACGCTGGTGGTTTTTACCTAGGTTCGGGCCACTAGGAAGCGTAAAACCCTACTCTTGCTTTGATGGATTGGATGGAGGAGCACGATGGGTGCACAACGCTCAAGCCCAGCAAGGTGGCCTCGGGGAGAACAGCTACGCGTGTACAAATGTGCCAGGGTCCGAATTCTTTGCTAGTTAGCCTTGGACCTCCTTTTATAGCTTAAGGGGTGACCACAGTGGCAAAGTAGTCTTTATCTGGTGATTAGATAGCTAACAGTCCTATCATACCTAACTCTGGCAGTTAGGACAAAGTGCATTAAATGCACTGCTAGGTGTCATGCTGAGGATGAAGCCCGGCAAGCCTGCCGTGCCGCTTAATCATCTTCTGCTTATCTGCTTGACACACCTCTGGACGGGTGTCACATGAGGATAATCTGTCTTCCATGGGCTGCCACATGCTTAGCAGAAGCCACTTAATCACTTGGGGGCTCGACACCGCATTGATGAGTGATTTGCATTGCGGTGTAGTGGAGCGGTGGTGTCTTGGCGGGAGTCCTTGTCCTTGGCCGGACCCGGCAAGTAGGGGTGGGCACGGTTAAACCGAAAACCGAAAAACCAAACCAAACCGAACCGTATTAACCGATATGTTGGTTAATTCGGTGGTTTGGTTTTTGGTTCGGTGGGAAATTTTAAGGTTGATCGGTGTTTGGTTTGTGTTCGGTTTTCAGTGCCTAGAAACCGAATAGACCGAACAAACCGATATGTAGGATGCCTTATGTAATACCATGTTCACTCCATCATGCGGAGGTCTCTCCAAAAGGTAAATTAGACGGGGACCGAGGGAGTACTAGTGTATCATTTAGTGCATGAGCTGCTCAGTTTAGAGGCATCACTCTTATTCTTCCGTACATAATACATGGCACGTTCCATGTGATTTTTCCACTTAATAATGTTCACTAGTTTGCTTGACCGAATAAAGCATTGCCTGATGTTAAGGTTGCTTGCTCTTGTGACTATTTTATGCATTCTATACAATGCAAATCAGCGCACATGAATCATTACACTTGTACTGACGAGTGCATGTATTTCGGTTTTTCGGTTAACCAAAGAAACCGAACCGATATATTATGATTAATATGGTTCGGTTTCTTAATTTTGTGTGATTGTTTCGGTTTTCATTTTTTCAAAACCAAAATTATTAAAAACCGAATAAACCAAACCATATTAACCATATAAACCGAACGCCCAGTCCTACCGGCAAGCTTGCCGAGGAAATCTTGGACTTGTCCCTGGGGTGGCCTCGACCCCGCCAGGCCCTCCTGCCCTGCAAGGGAGGCCTTCCCAAGGTGATGCCTTGATGTCTTGCTTGTCTTGGTCTTCTTGATCTGCTCCTTGATCTCACAAAGAGCGGTCCTTCTGGCTTGGTCTTGTTTCTGTAGCTTGGTGTAGGCATTCCTCCGTCAAGCTTTGGCTGCCGGAGCGGAGGCTCTTTGTCCGTGCACAAGTCAGGGGAAACATACACCCTTGTTTGTGTACCCCAACAAAGGGGGATAGGGTCGCAGCTTATCCTGACTAAAGGCGGTGTTTGCCTGCAAAAGCCTCCTGCCGTGACGCGCCGGTGGGCTCGGTGATGACCTCCGTCCTGGCGAGTTTGTGTCTTGGTCCTCTTTCATCCAACGGGTAACCTTTGGGGATTGCTTTGTGAACTGGTGCACTGTCCTTGCTCCTTAGCATGAAAGGGGAAAGCCTTCGTATCCGCGCCTGCTGGCACGGCCTCTTGCATCGCCCATCGTCACGCGCATCATCCACGTAGGGATGCGGTGCCGCGTGACCCGCCAAGCCGCGCCTTACTCACTTGCCCTATGAGAGCCTCGGGAGACGGCCTTGGGAGATCGCCCCACGAGGGGGCCTCGCGAGGCCGTTGATGACACCTTATGATGTTTGCCTTGCAAGGCGGGGGCCCTCGTGAGGGTCTTGCCCGTGAAGTTCTGTAGTGGCCAGCCATTGGGCCATGGGCATGCGCCGCATCTTGGGCCGCAGGTAGACGGGCTAGGGTACCCCCAGTCCCACGGGCCCGACACTTGGGTTTTTTAAGCACACACACACACACCCTCACACACACACACACAACACACACACACACACACACACACACACACACACCCGCCTGGATCGAGACCAGCTCGGCCCAGGAGCGCCACAACGGCCCAGCCATGCCAAACAGCCCAAGGCCAGCTCCAGCGCCGAAGCACTTTCGCGCCGGCTGGCCGCCCTCTCTCGCCTCCCGCCGAACCCGCTTTCAAGTGGAGCCCAGCCCATTCCCAACCTCCTGCTCGAACCGCTCGGGATGGAGCACGCAGCGCCACACTCCTGAACCTGCCGACCATTTTCCTCACTCAGATAGGGATTATCCGCAGCTCTGGAGCCCCTCTCTGTGCCTATATAAAGCCCCGGACCTCCCTCATTTCATCTCGCCGTCCCACTTCTCCCCACGCCGCTCACAGCCGCTCGCCTCAGCGTTTGCATCTCGCCGGCCGAAGCTCCCTTGCCGGAGAAATACGCCGCCGGTGAGCCACCCCGTCATCCATTTCTTCATCAAATTGATCTCCATGCCCGTGCACATCCATTTGACACCTTTTGTGCCCCTAGGTACCGCCGGAGCGTCCGCACGGTCGACGCCGAGCCGCCAAAGTTCGCTCAGAGCACCGAAGCTTTGCTGCCTTCGCCCTGCCCCGTCTAGTGCACCTGGAGGACCCCCGCCACCACCACTGCGACCCCCTCGCCGCGCCCGGCCTTGCTATCTACTTCCCCGTCGCCGAAGACCCCTGCAGCTGCCGCCCCGTTCATCATCGATGCTCGCGCCGCCGTCTTCATCGTCGTCGGCCACCTCCAACCCACTGTGAACCACCGCCCACTCTCGTTCGTCCGACCATGATCCTAAGGGGTAGACCAGATTAGATTAGGTAGTTTTTTTGTTCAGATTTGAACCGGTACCGATTAACCGCGGTTTTATTAAACCGAGCGGTTTATTTTTTTTAGCCACCGTGTAGCCTTTTTGTTAGATTGCAGTCGTCCGCCGTATAAGCTCCGCAGCGAATGGGTATGCACCAGTAGGAAGCCGCCACATGGCCAAGGACCTGTTCACAGTTATTTCTTTTGCTGTTTAGTCCCTAGATTTAGCAGATTAGTCCCTAAACTTAGAATAGCCATAACTTTTTGATCATAAGTCCAAATTAGATGAAAGGAGCAGCAATTTGTTCATCTCGATTAGATCTATCCAGAGAACTCATCCCTGGAAACTTTTGCTAATTTCAAATTTCAAATTTATTCAGATTTGAATTCAACCTTTATTTGGCCATATCTCCTAAACCGTTACTCCGTTTGAATTAATTCTTTTTGCACTTTGTTACCGTAGCCAAATCCTATGACTTGAACCAATCTCGCGGTATTTTTCACACAATTAGGATCTGTCCAAGATAAATTTTGCTCCGATGCCGTGTATGCACTTTAGTTCACATCACATCTTTGAACCCTATGTCACATGTTGTTTTGCACTTAGAAAATTTTGTGATAGCTGAGTGTGTTGGATTTTCATTTGGATTTTCCGAGTCTTTTCAAGTTGCATGATATTTGGTTCTCTGAAATGATTGCATATGTATGTTTATTTACTTTGCGATAGATTGTCCGGAGTGTGAAGTAGAATATTATCATTCTCTAGAGTTGAACCACCAGTACCAAGGCAAGTTCACATTTGACCATACTTTTAATTACCTATGTTTTATATGCACATAGTACTTTGTGGTAGGATTACATGGTAGGAATTTATGCGAGACGGCTATGCTTTTACCTAGTAGTTCATTTGAGGTAGGTCTGAACTATGCAACCTTTGTCACCACCGTGTAAGTTTATTTTTGCCTCGCTAATGGAGACGTGGATTGGGAGGTGTTCATGGTGAGACTTGAGTGACAAAGTAGTAATCAGGACCAAGATTTTTAAATGAACTACCTGGGCAGAAATTGGTTTGAATGGTGGTGAAGTACAGTGGGAGCATGCATGGGAAATCCATGGTGGTGCACCACTAGTGGCCTGCCACCCTGGCTCAAAACGATTAAACATGCTTTCATGTTTAGAAGCTTACATGTGCAGCCACAAGCCAATATGGGCTCTGGCTTAGTTGAGTAGTTAGTATGACCTCTTCCGGGATGGGCTAGCAGATGTAGAATGAGTAGGTGTACCGGCCGATCCGTGAGTTAAGAGGGAATGGTTTTGAAAGACTATGTCTCGATCTTCCGATCAAGGAGGTGGTCGAGTCTTGTGGGGAACAGTGTGCAAACCTCTGCAAAGTGTCAACCTAATCGATTAGTCGTGTCCCCGGTTACGGACAATTTGAGCTTTTAGTAGTGGAAATGCCGGGAGATCTCATCACCCTTAATTAAACCAGTTGGGTTTAAATGAAACTTTGGGAATGGATAAAGTTGGTGTTTCCATCTCAATCTTATACTATTTTTGTAGAAGTAGAATAAATTCTTTTATGATAGGGAAAAATCAGCTTTATGCAAAGTTAACTTAGAGCCTTTCCACCAGCCAAATTGCATGTACAAATAGGTGCATTATACCCTTATGATGTGACTTGCTAGTATTTTCCATGTACTGACCTACACGGCTGCAACGTCTTATGTTGCAGGAATTTCTACGATGAGTAAGAGTTACGTTGTAGGGTTACGGTCTACACTCAACTTGCCATTGGTGTTGATGGGACTCCACACGCTTATGATTGTTTTTTGATGTGTTATATGAGGTATAATCTGGATCTACATTATCTTTTTTAACATGTGATGTTATGGTATTTCATTGATGTACTATGTGTGCTAGCATACTGATCCAGGGATAGCAAAGAGAGCACAGAGGCACCGATCCTTTTGGATCGAGTCGCTACAGAGATGGTACCAGAGCACATGTTGACTGTAGGATGTGACCCTGGTGATACGTCTCCAACGTATCTATAATTTTTTATTATTCCATGCTATTATATTATCTATTTTGGATGTTTTATATGCATTAATATGCTATTTTATATTATTTTTGGGACTAACCTATTAGCCTAGAGCCCAGTGCCAGTTTCTATTTTTTCCTTGTTTTTGAGTTTCGCAGAAAGGAATACCAAACGGAGTCCAAACGGAATAAAACTTCCGAAATGATTTTTCTTGGACCTGTAGGAAACCAGGAGACTTGGAGATGAAGTCAGAGGAGCCACGAGGCGGCCACAAGGATGGAGGGCGTGCCCAGGGGGTAGGGCGCACCCCCCACCCTTGTGGGCCCCTCGTGCACCTCCTGACCTAATTCTTTCGCCTATATATACTCATATATCCCCAAACCAACAGGGGCATCCATGAAAAGACTTTTCCACCGCCGCAACCTTCTGTACCCGTGAGATCCCATCTAGGGACCTTTTCCGGCACACTGCCGGAGGGGGATTCGATCACGGAGGGCTTCTACATTAACACCATTGCCCTTCCGATGAAGCGTGAGTAGTTTACCACAGACCTACGGGTCCATAGCTAGTAGCTAGATGGCTTCTTCTCTCTCTTTGATTCTCAATACCATGTTCTCCTTGATGTTCTTGGAGATCTATTCGATGTAATACTTTTTTGCGGTGTGTTTGCCGAGATCCGATGAATTGTGGATTTATGATCAGCTAATCTATGAATATTTTTTGAATCTTCTCTGAATTCTTATATGCATGATTTGATATCTTTGTAATTCTCTTCGAACTATCGGTTTGGTTTGGCCAACTAGATTGGTTTTTCTTGGAATGGGAGAAGTGCTTAGCTTTGGGTTCAATCTTGCGGTGTCCTTTCCCAGTGACAGTAGGGGCAGCAAGGCACGTATTTTATTGTTGCCATCGAGAATAAAAAGATGGGGTTTTCATCATATTGCTTGAGTTAATCCCTCTACATCATGTCATCTTACTTAATGCATTACTTCGTTCTTTATGAACTTAATACTCTAGATGCATGCTGGATAGCGGTCGATGTGTGGAGTAATAGTAGTAGATGCAGAATCGTTTCGGTCTACTTGACATGGACATGATGCCTACATTCATGATCATTGCCTTAGATATCGTCATAACTTTGCGCTTTTCTATCAATTGCTCGGTAGTAATTTGTTCACCCACCGTATTATTTTCTATCTTGAGAGAAGCCTCTAGTGAAACCTATGGCCCCCGGGTCTATTTTCCATCATATAATCTTCTACTTTTCATCATACAAGTTTCCAATCTACTATTTTACAATCTTTTACTTTCCGATCTATAAAACAAAAATACCAAAAATATTTACTTTATCGTTTATCAATCTCTATCAGATCTCACTTTTGCAAATAACCGTGAAGGGATTGACAACCCCTTTATTGCATTGGGTGCAAGTTGTTTGATTGTTTGTGCAGGTATTCGGTGATTTGTGCGTTGTCTCCTACTGGATTGATACCTTGGTTCTCAAACTGAGGGAAATACTTATCTCTACTTTGTTGCATCACCCTTTCCTCTTCAAGGGAAAAAACAACGCAAGCTTAAGAAGTAGCAGGAAGAATTTCTGGCGCCGTTGCCGGGGGGATCTACGCCAAGTCAAGACATACCAAGTACCCATCATAAACTCTCATCTCTTGCATTACATTATTCGCCATTCGCCTCTCGTTTTCCTCTCCCCCACTTCTAAAATGATTTTCAAAAAGATTTGCCTTTTTCTTCGCCCCTCTCTTTGCCTTTTCTTCGTCCCTCTTCCGTTCATCTTCTTCGTTTGCTTTTTGTGTGCTCGTGTGTTGGATTGCTTACTTTGTCACGATGGCTCAAGAGAATACCAAATTGTGTGACTTTTCCAACACCAATAACAATGATTTTATTAGTACTCCGATTGCTCCCGCCACTAGCGCGGAATCTTGTGAAATTAATGCCGCTTTGCTGAATCTTGTTATGAAAGATCAATTTTCTTGGCTTCCTAGTGAAGATGCCGCATCCCATCTAAAAAATTTCATTGATTTGTGTGATATGCAAAAGAAAAAAGATGTGGATAATGTATTGCTAAATTGAAGCTATTTCCGTTCTCACTTCGAGATCGTGCTAAACTTGGTTTTCATCTTTGCCTAAAAATAGTATTGATTCATGGAATAAGTGTAAAGATGCTTTTATTTCCAAGTATTTTCCTCCCGCTAAGATCATCTCCCTTAGGAACGAGTTATGAATTTTAAGCAACTTGATCATGAACATGTTGCGCAATCTTGGGAGAGAATGAAATTGATGATACAAAATTGCCCTACTCATGGTTTGAATTTGTGGATGATTATACAATTTTTTTTATGCTGGATTGAATTTTGCTTCTAGAAATCTTTTAGATTCGGCCGCAGGAGGCACTTTTATGGAAATTACTCTAGGAGAAGCTACTAAACTTCCAGATAATATTATGGTTAATTATTCTCAATGGCATACCGAAAGATCTTCCACTAGTAAAAAAGTGCATGCAATTGAAGAGATTAATGTTTTGAGTGGAAAGATAGATGAACTTATGAAATTATTTGCTAGCAAGAGTGCTTCTTTGGATCCTAATGATATGCCTTTGTCCACTTTGATTGAAAATAATAATGAATCTATGGATTTCAATTTTGTTGGTAGGAACAATTTTGGTAATAACGCGTATAGAGGTAATTTTAATCCTAGGCCGTTCCCTAGTAATTCCTCCAATAATTATGGTACTTCCTACAACAATTCTTATGGAAATTATAATAAGATGCCCTCTGATTTTGAGAATAGTGTTAAAGAATTTCTGAGATCGCAAAAGAATTTCAATGCTTTGATTGAAGAAAAATTGCTTAAGATTGATAATTTGGCTAGGAACATGGATATAATTTCTCTTGATGTTGACTCTTTGAAACTTAGATCTATTCCACCCAAGCATGATATCAATGAGTCTCTCAAAGCTATGAGAATTTCCATTGATGAGTGCAAAGAAAGAACCGCTAAGATGCATCCTAAAAAAGATTGGTTTGTAAAAACATGTTCTTCTAGTTTCCGTGAAAATAATGATGAAGATCTTAAAGTGATTGATGTGACTCCTATTGAATCTTTGTTTTCCAATATAAATCTTGATAAAGATGGGACTGGAGATGAGTCAACTTTAGTTAAAAGGCGTCCCAATGATTCGGAGTTTCTAGATCTTGATGCAAAAATTGATAAAAGTGGGATTGGAGAGGTCAAAACTTTAAGTAGCAATGAACCCACACTTTTGGATTTCAAGGAATTTAATTATGATAATTGTTCTTTAATAGATTGTATTTCCTTGTTGCAATCCATGGTGAATTCTCCTCATGCTTATAATCAAAATGAAGCTTTTACTAAACATATCGTTGATGCTATGATGCAATCTTTTGAAGAAAAGCTTGAATTGGAAGTTTCTATCCCTAGAAAACTTTATGATGAGTGGGAACCTACTATTAAGATTAAGATTAAATATTATGAGTGTTATGCTTTGTGTGATTTGGGTGCTAGTGTTTCCACGATTCCAAAAACTTTATGTGATGTGTTAGGTTTCCGTGAATTTGATGATTGTTCTTTAAATTTGCATCTCACGGATTCCACTATTAAGAAACCTATAGGAAGGATTAATGATGTTCTTATTGTTTCAAATAGTAATTATGTGCCCGTATATTTCATTGTTCTTGATATAGATTGCAATCCTACATGTCCTATTAGTCTTGGTAGACCTTTTCTTAGAACGATTGGTGCAATTATTGATATGAAAGAAGGAAACATTATATTTCAATTTCCGTTAAGGAAGGGCATGGAGCACTTTACTAGAAATAAAATAAAATTGCCATATTAATCTATTATGAGAGCTACTTATGGATTGCATACCAAAGATGACAATACCTAGATCTATTCGTGTTTTTATGCCTAGCTAAGGGCGTTAAACAACATCGCTTGTTGGGAGGCAACCCAATTTTATTTTATTTTTGCTTTTTTTGGTTATGTTTTGCAATAAATAATTCATCTAGCCTCTAGTTAGATGTGGTTTTATGTTTTAATTAGTGTTTGTGCCAAGTAAGACCTTTGGGATGGCTTATGGTGATAGTTGATTTGATCTTGCTGAAAAACAGAAACTTTTGTGTGAAGTCTCAGAATTTTAATAATTCACTGGAGCTTTGAAAACCCTTAATTTTTTATAAGAGATTTATACACAAATTTCCTCTGTTTTATTTATTTTTCAGAATTTTTGGAGTTACATAAGTATTAGAACAATTCGGATCTTCGCAGACTGTTCTGTTTTTGACAGATTCTGTTTTCTTTGTGTTGTTTGCTTATTTTGATGAATCTATGGGTAGTATCGGGGGGGAGGGGGGTGTATGAACCATGGAAAAGTTGGAATACAGTAGATATTACACCAATATAAATAAAGAATGAGTTAACAACAGTACCAAAGTGGTGATTTATTTTCTTATACTAACGGAGCTTATGAGATTTTCTGTTGAGTTTTGTGTTGTGAAGTTTTCAAGTTTTGGGTAAGGATTTGATGGACTATGGAATAAGGAGTAGCAAGAGCCTAAGCTTGGGGATGCCCAAGGAACCCCAAGGTAATATTTAAGGACAACCAAGAGCCTAAGCTTGGGGATGCCTCGGAAGGCATCCCCTTTTTCGTCTTCGTCTATCGGTAACTTTACTTGAGGCTATATTTTTATTCACCACATGATATGTGTTTTGCTTGGAGCGTCTTGTATAATTTGAGTCTTTGATTTTTAGTTTGCCACAATCATCCTTGCTGTACACACCTTTTGAAAGGGACACGCATGAATCATGATTTATTAGAATACTCTTTGTGCTTCACTTATATCTTTTGAGCTAGGCAATTTTGCTCTAGTGCTTCACTTATATCTTTTTAGAGTACGGCGGTGGCTTTATTTTGTAGAAATTATTGTACTCTCATGATTCACTTATATTATTTTGAGAGTCTTTAAACAGCATGGTAATTTTCTTTGGTTATAAACTTAGTCCTAATATGATAGGCATCCAAGAGGGATATAATAAAAACTTTCATATAAAGTTCATTGAATACTATGAGAAGTTTGATTCCTTATGATTGTTTTGAGATATAAAGATGGTGATATTAGAGTCATGCTAGTGAGTAATTGTGAATTTGAGAAATACTTGTGTTAAGGTTTGTGAGTCCCGTAGCATGCACGTATGGTGAACTGTTATGTAACGAAGTTGGAGCATGAGATATTTTTTGATTGTCTTCCTTATGAGTGGCGGTCGGGGACGAGCGATGGTCTTTTCCTACCAATCTATCCCCCTAGGAGCATGCGCGTAGTACTTTGTTTCGATGACTAATAGATTTTTGCAATAAGTATGTGAGTTCTTTATGACTAATGTTGAGTCCATGGATTATACGCACTCTCACCCTTCCACCATTGCTAGCCTCTCTTGTACCGCACAACTTTCGCCGGTACCATACACCCACCATATACCTTCCTCAAAACAGCCACCATACCTACCTATTATGGCATTTTCATAGCCATTCCGAGATATATTGCCATGCAACTTTTCCATCGTTTCGTTTACTATGACACACATCATCATTGTCATATTGCTTTGCATGATCATGTAGTTGACATCGTATTTGTGGCAAAGCCACCGTTCATAATTTTTTCATACATGTCACTCTTGATTCATTGCACATCCCGGTACACTGCCGGAGGCATTCATATAGAGTCATATTTTGTTCTAGTATCGAGTTGTAATTTTTTTTTGAGTTGTAAATAAATACAAGTATGATGAGCTTCATTATTAGAGCATTGTCCCATATGAGGAAACAAAAAAAAAAGAGGCCAAAGAAGCCAAAGAAGAAAAAGAGAAAGAAAAAAAGGAGGAAAAAAAAGAAAAAAAAAGAAAAAAAAAGAAAAGAAATGAGAGAA
Source organism: Thinopyrum elongatum (assembly GCA_011799875.1). Classification (NCBI taxonomy): domain Eukaryota; kingdom Viridiplantae; phylum Streptophyta; class Magnoliopsida; order Poales; family Poaceae; genus Thinopyrum; species Thinopyrum elongatum. The sequence goes on along the minus strand of CM022299.1, from coordinate 240,800,441 downwards.
AAAGAGAGAAGGGGCAATGTTACTATCCATTTTCCATACTTTTGCTTCAAAGTAGGACCATGATCTTCATGATAGAGATTCTCCTATGTTGTCACTTTCATATACTAGTGGGAATTTTTCATTATAGAATTTGGCTTGCACATTCCAACGATGGGCTTCCTCAAATTGCCCTAGGTCTTCATGAGCAAGCAAGTTGGATGCACACCCACTTAGTTTTCTTTTTGAGCTTTCATACACTTATAGCTCTAGTGCATCCGTTGCATGGCAATCCCTACTCACTCACATTGATATCTATTGATGGGCATCTCCATAGCCCGTTGATACGCCTAGTTGATGTGAGACTATCTCCCTCTTTTTGTCTTCTCCACAACCACCATATGCTATTCCACCTATAGTGCTATGTCCATGGCTCGCGCTCATGTATTGCGTGAAAGTTGAAAAGGTTTGAGAACGTCAAAAGTATGAAACAATTGCTTGGCTTGTCATCGGGGTTGTGCAAGATTTGAGTATTTTGTGTGATGAAGATGGAGCATAGCCAGACTATATGATTTTGTAGGGATAAGCTTTCTTTGGCCATGTTATTTTGAGAAGACATAATTGCCTTGTTAGTATGCTTGAAGTATTATTGTTTTTCTGTCAATATTAAACTTTTGTTTTGAATCTTATGGATCTGAACATTCATGCCACAATAAAGAAAATTACATGAATAAATATGTTAGGTAGCATTCCACATCAAAAATTCTGTTTTTATCATTTACCTACTCGAGGACGAGCAGGAATTAAGCTTGGGGATGCTTGATACGTCTCCAACGTATCTATAATTTTTTATTGTTCCATGCTATTATATTATCTGTTTTGGATGTTTTATATGCATTAATATGCTATTTTATATTATTTTTGGGACTAACCTATTAACCTAGAGCCCAGTGCCAGTTTATGTTTTTTCCTTGTTTTTGAGTTTCGCAGAAAAGGAATACCAAATGGAGTCCAAACGGAATAAAACGTTCGCGATGATTTTTCTTGGATCAGAAGGAAACCAGGAGACTTGGAGATGAAGTCGGAGGAGCCACGAGGGGGCCATAAGGACGAAGGGCGCGCCCAGGGGGGTAGGGCACGCCCCCCACCCTTGTGGGCCCCTCGTGCACCTCCTGACCTAATTCTTTCGCCTATATAAATTCATATATCCCCAAACCAACAGGGGCATCCACGAAAAGACTTTTCCACCGCCGCAACCTTCTGTACCCGTGAGATCCCATCTAGGGACCTTTTCCGGCACACTGCCGGAGGGGCATTCGATCACGGAGGACTTCTACATCAACACCATTGCCCTTCCGATGAAGCGTGAGTAGTTTACCACAGACCTACGGGTCCATAGCTAGTAGCTAGATGGCTTATTCTCTCTCTTTGATTCTCAATACCATGTTCTCCTCGATGATCTTGGAGATCTATTCGATGTAATACTTTTTTGCGGTGTGTTTGCCGAGATCCGATGAATTGTGGATTTATGATCAGCTTATCTATGAATATTACTTGAATCTTCTCTGAATTCTTATATGCATGATTTGATATCTTTGTAATTCTCTTCGAACTATCGGTTTGGTTTGGCCAACTAGATTGGTTTTTCTTGAAATGGGAGAAGTGCTTAGCTTTGGGTTCAATCTTGCGGTGTCCTTTCCCAGTGACAGTAGGGGCAGCAAGGCACGTATTGTATTGCTGCCATCAAGGATAAAAAGATGGGGTTTTCATCATATTGCTTGAGTTAATTCCTCTACATCATGTCATCTTACTTAATGCATTACTCCATTATTTATGAACTTAATACTCTAGATGCATGCTGGATAGCGGTCGATGTGTGGAGTAATAGTAGTAGATGCAGAATCATTTCGGTCTCCTTGACACAGACGTGATGCCTATGTTCATGATCATTGCCTTAGATATCACCATAACTTTGCGTTTTTCTATCAATTGCTCGGTAGTAATTTGTTCACCCACCGTATTATTTTCTATCTTGAGAGAAGCCTCTAGTGAAACCTATGGCCCCCGGGTCTATTTTCCATCATATAATCTTCTAGTTTTCATCATACAAGTTTCCGATCTATATTTTGCAATCTTTTACTTTCCGATCTATAAAACAAAAATACCAAAAATATTTGCTTTATTGTTTATCTATCTCTGTCAGATCTCACTTTTGCAAATAACCGTGAAGGGATAGACAACCCCTTTATCGCGTTGGGTGCAAGTTGTTTGATTGTTTGTGCAGGTATTCGGTGATTTGTGCGTTGTCTCCTACTGGATTGATACCTTGGTTCTCAAACTGAGGGAAATACTTATCCCTACTTTGCTGCATCACCCTTTCCTCTTCAAGGGAAAAACCAACACAAGCTCAAGAAGTAGCACCTGGAAACTAGAAAGCCCTTAGGAAAGGATCTTTCTAAAACTTTATTTTCAATAAGATCCTTTACCTCTCTTCTTTTCTGAGCTTTATCAAATATTCCCTTTTTAGTTAGACAATACCCTTTCCCGTTTGACCACACGGAGGATCAACTGATGAGACCACTCTGAGAAGGACAAGATATCGGATAACTGAGGACCACTTTAGAGTAAAGAGGACTTCACCATACACTAGAAGAATTGAAGCTACAATAGTCGAAGACTCGAATAATTTGAAGACACTGAAGAATTCCAAGATTTATATGACCTTTAGAAGACCCCCTGTTGTATACTCACGTTAGATATGACGATTTGTGAGCTGTTATATTTTGTGTGTTTTCTAACAGCAACAAATAAAACGTATTTTCAAAACTATGTTGTTGTATGGGCATCTTTCTCGCTCTCTTATCTCATCCCCAAAACCCTTGGACCCAATAGATGATGAATGAAGATGGACTCGTATTTTCTGGATCAATGACTCAGTTGGAGGAAGAACAATGGATTCAGGACATGGAGGATCACTTGAGGGATAACATTGTTGAAAGAAAAGATATGGTTAATATGCTCTTTAGTACTTTGCAAAAAAGTGCTGCAACATGGTGTAAGATGCACCAAGCTATCCAAGGATGGAATGGAGCAAAAACTTGGAGGAATTCAAGATGACTTTACTGAGGTATCGTCTTATCCAGAAGCCCTATGGCAATAAAATGAAGAAACCTTGTGCACGCAAGATTTGCAGAGAGATAGGGCACACTCATGAAGAACACAAGGATGGATGCCCTCATTGTAAAGGAAATCACCGAGATGAAGGATGCCCAACTAGGCAGGTTACTTGTTTCTTGTGTGAAGGAACTACGCACTACCCTGCCTAGTGTCATATGTACCCCAAGGTACAAGAAATTACCAAGCAACAGAAGGGAGCAATGAAAGAAGCCCTCGGGGAAAGTTTAAAAGAACCTGTGTTGAAGGAAGATGTTGACGACCCTGATGGAGAAGGCCTAACCAGATTTTACTCCCATGCTTGCTATTCATGTGGAGAAGAAAGACATTTTCACAGTATTGCATGACGGAAATCCAAGAGTATGTGGGAGACTTCCCGATAGAAGAAGTAGAGTTTGATACACAGGAGATAGAAGAATTGATCGGAACAAAGAAGTTCAGGAAGAGAAAGAGCATGTATCCCCTGAACAACCCAGTTTCTACAAAGAAGGACTAGAGTCATATCACATGCTTCAAGTGCAAGAATACAGGTCATTATGCTAGCAAATGCCCAGAAAGGAAGCCAAGAAACCAAGGAGCCAAGATAACCACCAGGAAGCCCCTGGATTTGTCTAACGCCATTTGTTTATGCTGCAAGGAAGTAGGAAATTTTGCCAGAGAATGTTCAGACCCGAGGAAAGCTTAAGCTGAGTAGTTGAGATCTTGATATTGGAATAAAGAATGCAATAAATGTGGGATGCACTTTTATTTTCATTGGGGATGTTGAGTTGAGTTATGAAATGGAAATTGTAATAGTTTGTGAAGCAATAAAAGTTGATATGTTTGGAATCTCATATGAAATGTTATGAGTTGTTTGTTGATTGTAAGTGCCTCTCTCACTATCTCACCCAGACTTAAACCTTGAACCCATGGACAAGATGACCCCAAACCTTTTTAGGAAAGAAAACCACATTTCACCCAAGGAAATACATACATTATTCTGAGTACCCCTTCCATATTATACCTGCACATGACAACCCTTTACGAGTCTTTTCTCAAGGGCCCGGAAATGATCATGACCCTGACTAGTGATCAGGATTACCCAAAGATCCTGAAGGACATGATGAAGCATATTCATCTTGAAGGAGATGCACTCTACAAGTGTTATCCTTTCATGGAGAATGGAGTTAAACTTTGGTACGTGGAGGTACACCTCCGTCATGTGAAAGGGGTTTGCACAAAGACTATGGGGCAATACTTTTTCATTTCTTGAGTACCACGAGCAACATTCTTCGACTCTGTTCATGAAGCTTCTATGGAATCCCTACGTCAGATTGGAGAAATACTAGAAGCAAGACTTTTTCATACTCAGGAATACCTGAGGGAGGTGCGTGCAGAGATGATGGAGATGAAGCTCATGGCCACCATGATGAAGCAAAAGATCGATGATTTCAAGGATCACATCGCACAATTCCAGTGGGACTCAAGCATCTTCAAGAAGGGCAAATGAATAAAGATGGAAATAATGCTTGACCATACCAAACTATGTGGATGGCAACATTTCTAATAAAGTGCTTCTGGAATCTGAGCTTTTAGTAGTGGTTAAGGATGTAATAAAGGATTTGATATGAAGATAATATGAATTATTGATGAACTAGTACATTTTATTTTAATGGTAATACCATGTGTGAACACTAGACCGATGGAAAGGAAAATGGTGTTCCATAGGATGGAGTTTGGACAAAATAAGTTGGAGTTTTGTTTTAGTTATGATGGTTACCCCAAGAGTATGAAGGAATGAAGTACTATTGGATTTAAAGGAGATGTAATGTTGGAATATGGAACAATAGTAACTCCAAGGATGAGTTAAAGATATACAAGTGTTAAAGTGGGCCCATAACCCACAGGACCCAAGATTTGAAAAGGAGCAAGCACAACCTTGTTGCAAGAAGAATTCTGGAAGAAGCTGTGATTTCATCAGCAGACGTTCCATAGGAGGTTACGTAAACCCGAGAGTTGTGAAGAAACGATAGAGGTTTTCTTTGGCTTGCAGAACCAATGGATTTACCCGAACCCAGTTCGTGGAGAAGTTCTGCAATGCTTGTGAGGATGCCCAAGTGTTAGAATACGTGATTAACTATCTGCGTATGTGGTAATGATTCAACTACGGGATGGATTGGCCTCCATACAGGAGACTTCTATCATGAGCTATCATATGTTGATGGAGAATTAGAGAACCTTAAAACCCTAGAAGAGTGTTGACACGACAATCCAAGAACCTTAGAATGGCAGGACGATGGAAACCCTGTACAGGCACCCATTGCTAATCGTAGGTTATACGGTGAGATTCAACCCAGACCCATTTCCTACCAGAGGAACCAGTAATTGTTGACCACCATGAGATTTGTTATAGTTGTTTAGCATTGGTGCCATACCTGTCAAGTCTCAAAAGGACCTTATTTTGGGGCAAGGACTCAAGATTTTGAGGAAAAGGGTATGCTGATACGTCTCCAACGTATCTATAATTTATGAAGTATTCATGCCATGTTTTAAACAATTTTATATGGTTTTGGTATGATTTTATTAGAACTAACCCGGGCTGACGCTGTTTTCAGCAGAACTACCGTGGTGTAGTTTTTTTTGCAGAAATAAAAGTTCTCGGAATAGGCTAAAAATTATCGGTGATCAATTATGGAGCAGAAGAGACCCACGGAGCACTGGAGCTGTGCCAGGAGGTGACCAAGGAGGCCACAAGCCAGGGGGTGTGCCCCTAGGGCTTGTGGGCCCCTCGGGTGTCCTCCTGAGTTGATTCCAACGCCAAGTACTCATATATATATCCCGTAACCTCCAGAAAGAACACTAGATGAGAAGTTCCGCCGCCATAAGCCTCTTTAGCCACGAAAAACCAATCGGGGGCCCGTTCCGGCACCCTGCCGGAGGGGGAAACCATCACCGGAGGCCATCTTCATCATCCCGGCGGTCTCCATGACGAGGATGGAGTAGTTCACCCTCGGGGCTGAGGGTATGTACCAGTAGCTATGTGTTTTATCTCTCTCTCTCTCTCTCTCTCTCTCTCTCTCTCTCTCTCTCTCTCTCGTGTTCTTGATTTGGCACGATCTTGATGTATCGCGAGCTTTGTTATTATAGTTGGATCATATGGTGTTCTTCCCCCTCTACCTTCTTGTGATGAATTGAGTCTTGCTCTTTGAGGTTTTGTTATGTTGGATTGAGTATTGGATTTGAGAACACTTGATGTATGTCTTGCGATGGGATATCTGTGGTGACAATGGGATGTTCTATTGATTCACTTGATGTATGTTTTGGCACTCAACTCGCGGATTCCCGAGGTGACATTGGGGTAATCTATGCATAGGGGTTGATGCACGTTTTCGTCCTACGTTCTCCGATAGAAACTTTGGAGTGATTCTTTGTTGCACGTTGAGGGATTGACATATGATTTAATTATGTTATCATTGTTGAGAGAATTTGCACTAGTGAAAGTATGAACCCTAGGCCTTGTTTTCAAGCATTGCAATACCGTTTTTACTCACTTTTGTTACTAGTTACCTTGCTGTTTTTCTATTTTCAGATTACAAAAACCTACATCTATGTCACACCCTAGCTAGTTCAGGCATTAGAGTGTTGCATCATGTTTAAGCTTTTCCAGAAACTTGAAATGGGGATGATAGAACCCCCAGCCCCCTGGAAACAACTAGGGTTTACTAAAATCTTTTTCAATGAACCTGAAATGCCCTTCTAAAATGTCCATCATTTTTGTCTTGGGTTAGAACCTCTGCCAAAACTGGTTCACATTTTTCTAGGTCATCATAAGGTCATTGAATTAAATCATATGTAACCTGCATTTGGGCATTTAAATGCTAGTAAATATTTTAAACGTCCAAATAATCCCAAACTGAAATGTTCCATGTTGGATATACTCTATACAATGGGCATGAGCAGTTTGGTGATTTTTGAAAGTGCCTAGGTATTTTTAGAAATGCCACAAACTTGCAGAAATTAGAAAACAGATATAAAAAAAGGAAATAAACTTACCTAGCAAAGTCACCAGCCGGCCCACCTGGCGGCCCATGCCAGCCAGCTGCTTCGTCCCTGCCAGGCAGGCAGGGAGGTGACGCCGGCGTGCGCGAGCCCGCCACGGCGCCAGCTGCTTGCCGCTCGAGCCGCTAGACGCCTGGACGTCCTCCACGTCGTCGCCTCGACCCCCTGGACACCTCATTCCCCCCCTGCGCCTCTCTCTCGCTCTCTCCCCACCATGACCGACGCAGCCGCAGCCGCGCCACCGTGAAACCCGCGTCCACCGTCGTCCCCGAGCCGCGCTGCCGTGTCCACGAGCTCCGTCGTCGTCCTCTCCATCGAGCAGACCGAGCCCCGAGCGCTCGTTCGCCTCGGAACCACCGCAACAGCCCCGCCCGACCTCTCCGTCGCCGGAGATCCCTTTCGCCGTCACCACCGCAGCAGCTCGTCCCTGACCTCGCCGTCTGCTCCGTCGTGACCGCCGTGAGCTCAGCTACCTCCCCATCCTTTCCGTTCTCGCTCTCGAGCCCTGCATCGACTGCACCGAGCTCGGCCGCACCCGCCGCCACCTCAGCACGTCGCCGTCGTGGCCACAGCCACGTTAGCTCGATTCCGAGCACGCCATCGTCTTCGCCGCACTCGCAGGAGTCCACAGAACCACTCCACGCACCTCGCCGTGCCCCCTAGCGACGAGCCCGAGCTCGCCCGAACTCCGGCAGCCGCACAGCTCGTCGCCGGCGTCGTTTCCGGCCACCCCAGCTCCACCCACTGCCACCACTCGACGCGGCTCACTCCCCGCATCACGTAGATGTGCTCCGCCGTCGTTTTGGTCGCCGGAGCACGAATCCCGCACTGCGCCGCCGTGTCTAGCCTCGCCGGCGGCTAAACGCCGACGGGTTTGACCCCGCTGACCCAGTTTGACCCCCCCCTGGGTCTATGACAGGTGGGACCCGCCTGCTAATTAACTTAGGATTAGGACTAAACAAAAAATTAGTTAGACTAATGACACTGACACGCGGGACCCACTGGCCAGGTTTGACCTGGACCGGCCCCGTTGACCGCTGACGTCATCCTGACGCAATGCTGACGCAATAAGTATTTCTCTGGTTTTATTTTTATTCAGGAAATTCTAGAAAATTCTACAAACTTCAAAAAATTCATAGAAATTAATCTGTAGCTCCAAATCAAACAAATTATACATGAATTTGGATCAGAAAAATCCAATCTTTCCATCTGTACTGGTTTCATGCATGTCAGAACACTTTAACCTTGCTGATTAGATGAAACAAGTTAATGCACTAATATGACCTCTTATTTTGGGTTTGCATTTGAATCCTTGATTCAAATGAACTCAAACCAACCTGTTCTAAGATGCATTAGCCAAAACACACTCATTTTGCCATGTCATAGCATGCATCATATTGTTGCATATTGCCATGTGATGATTGTGTTTCGATGTGTTCTTCGTGGTAGGTTCTGCCTCCGAGGATATTCACGAGTATCCAACTGAAGGGCAGTATTCCACTACCACTCTGTCAGGCAAGCAACCCCATTGATCATTTCGATACCAACCCATCTTCTCACTTCTGCTCTCGTTTACTGCATTAAGACAACGCGTTTCAAACTGCTGTGTGTTGCGGTAGTTGAACCCATATCCTCTGCATGACCTGTCATTGCCACAGTAACTAGATGAAACCCACTAGCATGTGTAGGAGTTGATTGAGCCAAGTCTGTGTTTCCTACCATGCTATGCCTGCTATGCTTAGAGTTGTGTCAGGTCTGGCTCATCAGGGTGGTGAACTAGAGTGAATGGTTGTGTCGGTAATGAGAGTGAAGTGTTGAACATGATTTGGTAAAGGTATCGATGGAAGGCCATGTAGGAGTACATGGTGGGTTGTTTCATTGAGGCCGTCCTTAAGAACTGAGATCTGTATGCGTGATTTAAGATTCAACTACTACCACACGTTGGGCCCTGAAATATGACCCCGCTCGACTTACTGACCCCTCTCGTCCTCTGTCCAGGAGTTGCAAGTAGTTACTGGTGTTTGTAGTTGCTGGAGGCCATGCGCAGTGCTGACCTTAGGGGTGGGCTGTGATGCGGTAGGCACGTGGCCGGTGTACCGAGTCGCCCGTTTGGTGTCTCGGGAACCCTGCACACATCGTTTGGGGCCGTTGAGGACACCCCGGCCGGATTTCCTTGCGGATGGAACCCGAATAGGCGATAAACCTGGACTAGAGACTTGTGTGGTTAGTCAGGTCGTGGTCTACACCCACGTCGGCTTTCGCTTGAAGTCTGCCGAGCACATGTCGTGTGCAGACGCTAAGTGGTGGAGACATGTGTGACGAAGTACACCCCTGCAGGGTATAAAACTATTCAAATAGCCGCGTCCGCGGTAAAGGACTACTTGGTCGCTTATGCAGTTCATAGACAAGTTAATGGTTACTACTAAAAGACTCAAGATAAGTGTGAGTACCGTGGATGGCCCTCTCGTAGGATTACGAGGGAGGATCCACGGTGGAGTATTGTGATGGTGATTAGTGGACTCGTGTGCAAAAACTAATTTCTCAAGTGGTGTCTCGTAGGATAGTGTAGCCAAGAGTCAAAGCTGGCTTGCTGCAATAACTCCACCACCCTTCTTGAGAATGTTCATATATATTAGGATCTGTTGTAAGACTTGCTGAGTACCTTTGTACTCATGTTGCTTTAATAATTGTTGCAGACGAGAACACCGCCCCCTCCGATGGGTTCTATGTAGATCTCGATGTTGACGAGTGACTTGCCACCCAGGTGGTGACCTGAGCTTGTGAAGGGCCTATGTAGATAGACATGCTTCGTCAAGCCTTCTTTCTTTCTAGTGTCTGTACTCAGACTAGTTGCTTCCGCATGTGCTTGTATGTTTGTATGATTTGAGTGTCGGGTCGTGTGACCCCTATCTGTATGAACATGTTATGTATGGCTCCCCAGAGCCTTTAAATAAAGTACTTTGAGTTGTAGAGTTTTGTTGTGATGCCATGTTGTATTTACACATATCGAGCATATTGTGTGTATGATTGAAATGCTTGGTATGTGTGGGATCCGACTATCTAGTTGTTTATCCTTGGCAGCCTCTCTTATGGGGAAATGTAGTCTGGTGTCTCCACTGAGCCTTGGTAGTCTGCTACAGCCCGGTTTACCGGAGTCCTGCTAGCCCAGCACTGCTGCTCCGGAACACTTAGACTAGCCGGCATGTGTTTCACTTCGTTCCTGTGTCTGTCCCTTCGGGGAAATGTCACGCGGTGATATCCGGAGTCCTGCCTAGCCTGCTACAGCCCGGTTTCCCGGAGTCCTGCTAGCCTAGTGCTACAGCCCGGATTCACACGCTGCTGACCGACATGCTCGATGTTGATTCATGTATGCCTGTCCCCGTAAGTTAGCGCCGCTTTGGGTTCACGACTAGCCATGTCGGCCCGGGTTCTCTGTCATATGGATGCTAGCAACACTATCATATACGTGAGCCAAAAGGCGCAAACGGTCCCGGGCCATGGTAAGGCGACACCCGTGGGAATACCGTGCGTGAGGCCGCAAAGTGATATGAGGTGTTACAGGCTAGATCGGTGTGACTTAGAATCGGGGTCCCGACAATCTACTATCCATATTACACTTGTATCACCATCTCTTCGCCGAACTAGTGCACCTATACAATTTACCATTGTATTGGGTGTGTTGGGGACACAAGAGACTCTTTGTTATTTGGTTGCAGGGTTGTTTGAGAGAGACCATCTTCATCCTATGACTCCCACGGATTGATAAACCGTAGGTTATCCACTTGAGGGAAATTTGCTACTGTCCTACAAAACTCTACGCTTGGAGGCCCAACATGAGTCTACAAGAAGAAGGTTGCGTAGTAGACATCAAGCTCTTTTCTGGCGCCGTTGCCGGGGAGGTGAGTGCTTGAAGGTATATCTTTAGATCTTGCAATTGAATCTTTTAGTTTCTTTTTTTATCACTAGTTTAGTCTATGAAATAAAACTACAAAAAAATGGAATTGAGGTTGCCTCATATGCTTCATCTTTTTAATGTCTTTCGTGAAAATGATGGAAAGGAAAATTGTGCTCAAGTGTTAGTAGAAGAAGTCAATAAAATGTTTGGCACTAAATATTTGAATGATGAGCATGATTGCAATGTTGTTAGTATGAATTCTTTGAATATCCATAATGCTAATGATATGCAAAGACACAAGCTTGGGGATGCTATGTTTGATGAAGATGATATTTTTAGTCCCCCAAGTTTTGATGAGCAAATTTACTATGATGAAAGCATGCCTCCTGTTTATGATGATTATATTGATGAAAGTGGGTTTGGAAGAGTGTCAACTCTAGTTAATGATCCCACTATTTTGGAGGGTGTTGAATCTTTTCACAATATTGATAAAAGTGGATTTGGAGAGGTCATGACTTTATTTAGTGAAGAATCCACAATTTTGGAAGAGGTTTCAATTGATTATGAGAACAAAGTTGCTATCTATGATGATTATGGTGATAACATGTATGCTATAAAGAATAATGATAACCATGAAACTTGTCATCATGATTTTAATTTTCAATTGGATTATGCCTCACATGATAGTTATTTTGTTGAGTTTGCTCCCACTACTATTCATGAGAATAAATTTGCTTATGTGGAGAGTAATAAAATTTCTATGCTTGTGGATCATGAAAAGAATGCTTTACGTGATAGCTATATTGTTGAATTCATTCATGATGCTGCTGAAAATTATTATGAGAGAGGAACATATGCTTTTACATATCTCAATAATATCAAGTTTCCTCTCTATGTGTTGAAAATCTTGAAGTTATGCTTGTTTTGCCTTCCTATGCTAGTTTATTTTTGTTCCCATAAATTGTTTACTCACAAAATCCCTATGCATAGGAAGTGGGTTAGACTTAAATGTGCTAGTCATATGCTTCATGATGCTCCCATTATGTTTCAATTCTTATCTTTTATGTGAGCATCATTGAAATCATCATGCCTAGCTAAAATGGCATTAAAGAAAAGCACTTGTTGGGAGACAACCCAATATTTACCCCTACTGTTTTTGTGTGCTCACATGATTAAGCTATTGTATTAATCATGTTTTATAGCTTTTGTTTGAATAAAGTGCCAAGTAAAGCCTTTGGGATAGTGTGGTTGATAGTTGATTTGATTCTGTGCAAAAACAGAAACTTTTGCGTCCAGTAACAGAATTTTTAAAATACTCTGGAACGTGGAAAAACTCTGAATGTTTTACACAAGATTGATATACAAATTGTCTACATTTTCCAAATTTTTAGAATTTTTGGAGTAACATAAGTATGACTATAATTCAGATCTTTACAGACTGTTCTGTTTTTGACAGATTCTGTTTTCGATGCGTAGTTTGCTTGTTTTCTAGTTTCTATGGCTTATATTGCTCAATATAAATTGTAGAAATGATAGGTTACAGTAGGCATCATGTGACAAAATTTTGAATCTTGTCTTAACAATACCAAAGTGAATGATTTGTTTTACCATACTAACCCATCTCACGAAGTTCCATTAAGTTTTGTGTGATTGAAGTTTTCAAGTTTTGGGTGAGATATCGATATGAGAAGAATGAAGAGTGGGAAGAACCTAAGATTGGGGATGCCCAAGGCACCACAAGGTAATTTTCAAGGAAGATCCAAGCAACTAAGCTTGGGGATGCCCCGGAAGGCATCCCCTCTTTCGTCTTCAACATTATCGGTAACCTCACTTGGAGCTATATTTTTATTCGTCACATGATATGAGTTTTGCTTGGAGCGTAATTTTCTTTTAGTTGGATTTGCTTGCTGTTATTTAGAGTAATGTTTTGAATCAATAAAAATGTTAAGTTTAGCCATTACCATGCTTATTTTGCAAGTCTATATGTTGCTGTTTGAAAACAGAAAATTTGTTGTTATAATTTGAATATTTGTGAATAGTCAGAACATGATAAAATCTTGAAAATTTTACACATTATGCTATAACAAATTTTCTACAGTGTGGTAATTTTTCATGAAGTTAGGGAAGTATGAGTATAATTGCACTCTTTACAGACTGTCCTGTTTAGACAGATTGCTGTTATGTTTGCATTGTTTGCATATGTTTGCTTGTTTAATGATTCTATTTGAGGATAGGAGTATTAAATATGCAGAGGCATTTAGTATGCAATGTTAAATAATAATTTTAGTGATTTGCTACAGTAGAGAATGATAAGGTTTTGCATTTGATTTATACTAACTTATCTCACGAGTTCTTGTTGAGTTTTGTGTGGATGAAGTTTTTAAGATTTAGGGAAACCGTGATATAAAAGGAATTAAGGAGACACAAAAGCTCAAGCTTGGGGATGCCCAAGGCATCCCTAATATTTCAAGAAGTCTCAAGCATCTAAGCTTGGGGATGCCCCGGTAGGAATCCCACCTTTCTTCATCAACAATCATCGGTTAGCCTCGGTTGAGCCTAAATTTTTGCTTCTTCACATGATATGTGCTATCCTTGGAATGCCATTTTATTTTGTTTTGCTTGATGTTTTAATAATATCCCAAGATCTGAAATTTCTAAATGAGATAGGGTCTTCACATAGCTACCTAATTGTTTGACTACTCATTGATATTCACTTATATCTTTTTGGAGTAGTTTTGTCATTTACTCTCGTGTTTCACTTATATCCTATGAGTAAATGGTTGAATAAATGGATTTTCATAAATCTGAAATTATATATGTTTTATATGCTTATCCCATGGGGAGTAATGACTTCACATATAAGAAGTATAGGTGGTAAATTTATTGAAAGTTAGCAAACACAACATTGGTCACTTGAACAATTCATGAAAGAATATTGAGGGAAGAGAGATTTCACATATAAATATACTATCTTGGACATCTTCTATGATTGTGAGCCCCATTAATTATTTTCAAACTTGAGCAAATTAGTTGAAGTTGGACAAGGAAGACAACGTAATGAGTTATGTTTGGGTATATTTGTATAGAAGTTATATTGTTATGGATCCTCCAACATGTGGTGCTTGCTTAGGATATTTTGCTAGCCAAAAATTCGTACTAAGTAGAAATACTACTTGTGCATCCAAAAAACCCTTAAACCCAGTTTCTTGCCATGAGAGTCCACTATATCTACCTATGGATTGAATAAGATCCTTCAAGTAAGTTGTCATCGGTGCAAAAAGCAATAAAAATTGCTCCTAAATATGTATGATCTTTTATTGTAAGGGAAAATAAGCTTTGTACGAACTTATGATGGTGAAAAAATAAAAGCGACGGACTGCATAATAAAGGTTGTTGTCACAAGGGGCAATATAAAGTGACGTTCCTTTGCATTAAGAGTTTGCACATCCAAAAATAAAAGGCGCATGACAACCTCTGCTTCCCTCTGCGAACGGCCTATCTTTTACTTTATGAATTCACTTTTATGCAAGAGTCAATATTATGCTTTCTCATTCAAACCTCAATTTTTCTTTAGTTGGCAAGCATCATGTGGTGGGGAAAGATCTAAGCACATATGGCCATTCAAATATATTTGATCATGAATTATTATTGTTGACAATTATCTACTCCCTCCATCCGAAAAAGCTTGTCCCAAGCTTATATCTCAAATGGATGTATCTAGCACTAACTTAGTGCTAGATTCATCCATTTAAGGGACAAGCTTTTTTGGACGGAGGGAGTATATGATAAATAAGTTGGGAGGCGAAACATTAAGCCCCTATCTTTCTCTGTGTTCGATGGATCCTATTTGTTCTAAAAATATGCTTTGAGTGGTAGCAATCATGGAAGAGTATATGATAGCTGAGTATGTGGAATTTGCTAAATCAAAGCTCTTACATAGATCCTTCCTGAAATAAGATGAATTGCAATTGTTTGATGACTGAGAACGTAGTTTGTTAATTTTCAAGAAAGTTTATGGTCTATACTTTAACATGTGAATAGCTTGCTACTTGATCATGAGAAGTTTTATGAGATGAGCTACTGTTTATATATTGATGCTAGAAAAAGTGTTTGGGATTATCATTAATCAAACTTATGCACTATGCTAGCATTCACACTTCATAAATTCTTTCTTTTATCATTTACCTACTCGAGGACGAGCAGGAATTAAGCTTGAGGATGCTGATACGTTTCCAACGTATCTATAATTATTGAAGTATTCATGCCATGTTTGCAACAATTTTATATGGTTTTGGCATGATTTTATTAGAACTAACCCGGACTGACGCTGTTTTCAGCGGAACTACCGTGGTGTCTTTTTTGTGCAGAAATAAAAGTTCTCGGAATAGGCTGAAAATTTACGATGATCAATTATGGACCAGAAGAGACCCACGGAGCACCGGAGCTGTGCCAGGAGGTGACCGAGGAGGCCACAAGCCAGGGGGCGCGCCCACCCGCCAGGGCGCGCCCGTAGGGCTTGTGGGCCCCTCGGGTGTCCCCTGACTTGATTCCAACGCCAAGTACTCCTATATATCTCGTAACCTCCAGAAAGAACCCTAGATGAGAAGTTCCGCCGCCGTAAGCCTCTGTAGCCACGAAAAAGCAATCAGGAGGCCGTTTCGGCACCCTGCCGGAGGGGGAAACCATCACCGAAGGCCATCTTCATCACCCCAGCGGTCTCCATGACGAGGAGGGAGTAGTTCACCCTCGGGGCTGAGGGTATGTACCAGTAGCTATGTGTTTTATCTCTCTCTCTCTCTCTCTCGTGTTCTTGATTTGGCACGATCTTGATGTATCGCGAGCTTTGTTATTATAGTTGGATCATATGGTGTTCTTCCCCCTCTACCTTCTTGTGATGAATTGAGTCTTGCTCTTTGAGGTTTTGTTATGTTGGATTGAGTATTGGATTTGAGAACACTTGATGTATGTCTTGCGATGGGATATCTGTGGTGACAATGGGATGTTCTATTGATTCACTTGATGTATGTTTTGGCACTCAACTCGCGGATTCCCGAGGTGACATTGGGGTAATCTATGCATAGGGGTTGATGCACGTTTTCGTCCTATGTTCCCCGATAGAAACTTTGGAGTGATTCTTTGTTGCACATTGAGGGATTGCCATATGATTTAATTATTTATCATTGTTGAGAGAATTTGCACTAGTGAAAGTATGAACCCTAGGCCTTGTTTTCAAGCATTGCAATACCGCTTTTGCTCACTTTTGTTACTAGTTACCTTGATGTTTTTATATTTTCAGATTACAAAAACCTACATCTACTATCCATATTACACTTGTATCACCATCTCTTCGCCGAACTAGTGCACCTATACAATTTACCATTGTATTGGGTGTGCTGGGGACACAAGAGACTCTTTGTTATTTGGTTGCAGGGTTGTTTGAGAGTGACCATCTTCATCCTACGCCTCCCACGGATTGATAAACCTTAGGTCATCCACTTTAGGGAAATTTGCTACTGTCCTACAAAACTCTGCGCTTGGAGGCCCAACAGGAGTCTATAAGAAGAAGGTTGTGTAGTAGACATCATATGCCCTTACCGGAAGAGCACGAGTGAAGGAGTTATCTCGGAGAATATGAGAGGACCGACATCGTCAACCCAAAGGACGGAGTACATGAGCTTTGTTGGAACCGTAACCATGCTTCTAAGGGTGGTAGCACCCCATACCTTGTGTTGATGAATGGATTTTCAAGAAGACCCCCAAACCTATCCTTCTTTCTAGCCTCTCCGAATCTCGAGGACGAGATTCCTTTTAAGGGTGGTAGTCTGTAACATCCCAAAATTATAAATTTTGGAATGTTCTATTAAATAAATAATTATGGTTATTTCTTTGATTGTTGTGTGATTGATTGTGTGGAATTGATTGGAAATTGAAACTTTTTGAAAGCTGGGAGAGGGAATAAAAGGACTTTCCATGAATTCAAATTCATTTCATCACAAAACCCTAGAGTGAAGATAACATGACTTCTTCCATTTAAAGAGATGAAAAGGGGTTTTGAAAAAAGATTTGAATTCCATTTGAAACATAGTCCAACTCAGAAACTTTATGCCACTCAAGGATTTTCATGAGAGAAGATAATAGGACTTCTTCGAAATATATGAAATAGAGTGGGAAGTGATGAGGAGCACTTTTGAATTTCATTTGACTTTTGAAAAGTTTTCCATTTTGAGTTTCAAAGTCATTTCCATTTATTCAAATAAAATAAAGAAAGAAGGAATCCTTCAAATATCAGAAAGAAAATATGGAAATAGATTATGAAACCAATAGAAAGTTATTTGAAAAATATTTGAAATCAATTGCATCGCTATTTCTTGAATTCATTGAATATTGATCTATTGAGTTTTATGCAAACAATTTTCTCCTGAAAAAAAGAGAGGATAAAATGACTTCGTCAAATATAATAGAGCTGAAAAAAATATTAGAATATTATTTGGAGTTGCTCAAGTTTATTTGGTATCTCTTTTATTGGCCAAAAGTGCAATTATTGCATTAGGAAAATATTTTCAAAATTGTCTGTGTTGGAATTAATGTTCATTGCTCTATATTAGCTATAGTATTTTTCACATTTTGTGGTATTTTTATAAATTTATTTGGTTTTGTTTTGGCCTCAATAGAGTTTTATGTTTTTTTAAAACACACACACACAACACTCGCACACACCGCCTGGACCAAGACCAGGTCGGCCCAGGAGCGCCCCAGTGGCCCAGCCACACCAAACGGACCAAGGCCAGCTCCAGCACCGAAGCGCTTTCGTGTCGGCCGCCCGGCCTCTCTCTCCTCCCGCCGCACCCGCTGCAAAGTGGGGCCCAGCCCATCCCCAACCTCCCGCTCGACCCACTCGGGATGGAGCATGCAGCACCGCGCTGCCGTCTTGCTCGCTCGAATAGGGATTATCCGCAGCCCCGGACCTCCCTCATTTCATCTCGCTGTCCCGCTTCTCCCCACGCCGCTCATAGCTGTCGCCTCACCGTTTGCATCTCACCGGCTGAAGCTCCCTTGCCGGAGAAATACACCACCGGTGAGCCATCTTATTGTCCATTTCTTTGTCAAATTGATCCCCATGCCCGTGCGCATCCATTTGACACCTTTTGTGCCCCTAGGTACCGCCGGAGCGTCCACACGGTCGACGCCGAGCCACTGGAGTTCGCTCAGAGCATTGGAGCTCTGCCGCCTTTGCCCCACCCCATCCAGTGCACCTGGAGGACCCCCGCCACCACCACGCGACCCCCTCGTCACGCCCGACCTCGCCGTCTACTTCCCCGTCGTCGAAAACCCCTGCAGCTGCCACCCTGTTCGTCACCGACGCTCGTGCCGCCATCTTCATCGTCGCTGGCCACCTCCAGCCCACTGTGAGCCACCGCCCACTCTCGTCCGTCCGATCATGATCCTAAGGCGTAGATCAGATTAGATTGGGTAATTTTTTTCAGATTTGAACCGGTACCGATTAACCGCGATTTTATTAAACCGAGCGGTTTATGTTTTTAGCCACCGCGTAGCCTTTTAGTTAGAGTGCGGTCGTCCATCGTATAAGCTCTGCAGCGAACGGGTATGCACGAGTACGAAGCCGCCACATGGCCGAGGACCTGTTTGTAGTTATTTCTTTTGCTATTTAGTCCCTGGAATTAGCAAATTAGTCCCTGAACTTAGAATAGCCATTACTTTTTTATCACAAGTCCAAATTAGATGAAACCAACGCCAATTTGTTCGTCTCGATTAGATCTATCCAGAGAACTCATCTCTGGAATTTTTTTGCTAATTTCAAGTTTGAAATTTATTCAGATTTGAATTCAACCTTTATTTGGCCATATCTCCTAAATCGTTACTCCGTTTGAATTAATTCTTTTTGCACTTTGTCACCGTAGCCAAATCCTATGACTTGAACCATTCTCACGGTATTTTTCACACAATTAGGATTTGTCCAAGATAATTTTTTCTCCGATGCCGTGTATGCACTTTAGTTCACATCACATCTTTGAACCCTATGTCACATGTTGTTTTGCACTTAGAAAATTTTGTGATAGTTGAGTGTGTTGGATTTTCATTTGGATTTTCTGAGTCTTTTCATGTCGCATGATATTTGGTTCTCTGAAATGATTGCTTATGTATGTTTATTTACTTTGTGATAGATTGTCCGGAGTGTGAAGCAGAATATTATCATTCTCTAGAGTTGAACCACTAGTACCAAGGCGGAATATTATCATTCTGTAGAGTTGAACCACCAGTACCAAGGCAAGTTCACATTTGACCATACTTTTAATTACCTATGTTTTATATGCACGTAGTCCTTTGTAGTAGGATTGCATGGTAGGAATTTATGCCAGAGGGCTATGCTTTTACCTAGTAGTTCATTTGAGGTAGGTCTAGACTATACAACCTTTGTCACCACCGCATAAGTTTATTTTTGCCTCGCTAATGTAGACGTGGATTGGGAGGTGTTCATGGTGAGGCATGAGTAACAAAGTAGTAATCAGGACCAAGACTTTTAAATGAACTACCTGGGCGAAAATTGGTTTGAATGGTGGCGAAGTACAGTGGGAGCATGCATGGGAAATCCATGGTGGTGCACCACTAGTGGTCTGCCGCCCAGGCTCAAAGGGATTAAACGTGTTTTCATGTATAGAAGCTTACGCGTGCAGCCACAAGCCAATATGGGCTCTGGCTTAGTTGAGTAGTTAGTGTGACCTCTTCCCGGATGGGCTAGCAGATGTAGAATGAGTAGGTGTACCGGCCTATCCGTGGGTTAAGAGGGAATGCTTTCGAAAGACTATGTATCGATCTTCCGATCAAGGAGGTGTTTGAGTCTTGTGGGGAACAGTGCGCAAACCTCTGCAGAGTGTCAACCTAATCGAATAGCCGTGTCCCTGGTTACGGACAATTTGAGCTTTTAGTAGTAGAAATGCCGGGAGATCTCATCACTCTTAATTAAATCAGTTGGGTTTAAATGAAACTTTGGGAATGGATTGAGTTGGGGTTGCCATCTCAATCTTATACTATTTTTGTAGAAGTAGAATAAATTATTTTATGATAGGGAAAAATCAGCTTTATGCAAAGTTAACTTAGAGCCTTTCCACCAACCAAATTGCATGTACAAATAGGTTCATTATACCCTTAGGATGTGACTTGCTAGTACATTCCATGTACTGACCTACACGGCTGCAACATCTTATGTTGCAGGAATTTCTACGACGAGTAAGAGTTACGTTGTAGGGTTACAGTCTACACTCAACTTGCTGTTGGCGTTGATGAGACTCTGATACGTCTCCGTCGTATCTATAATTTTTGATTGTTTCATGCCAATATTCTACAACTTTCATATACTTTTGACAACTTCTTATACTATTTTTATGACTAACATATTGATCCAGTGCCCAGTGCCACTTCCTGTTTGTTGCATTTTTTTGTTTCGCAGAAAATCCATATCAAACGGAGTCCAAACACGATAAAAACTTACGAAGATTTTTTTTGGAATATATGTGATTTTGGGAAAAAGAATTAATGTGAGACAATGCCCGAGGCGGCGGCAAGGCAGGGGGCGTGCCCCAAGCTCTAGGGCGCGCCCTTGGCCCTTGTGGCCACCCCGTAAGGCGGTTGGTGCCCTTCTTCGACCGCAAGAAAGCTAATATCCGGATAAAAATCGTGTTAAAATTTCAGCCCCATCGGATTTACGGATCTCCGGGAATTTAAGAAACGGTGAAAGGCTAGAATCTGGGAACGCAGAAACAGAAGGAAACCAAGAGAAAGATCCAATCTCGGAGGGGCTCTCGCCCCTCCACCGCCATGGAGGCCAAGGACCAGAGGGGAAACCCTCCTCCCATCTAGGGGGGAGGTCAAGGAAGAAGAAGAAGGAGGGGGCTCTCTCCCCCTCTCTCCCGGTGGCGCCGGAACGCTGCCGGGGCAATCATCGTGTGACGGCGATCTTAATGCTATGGTTGATAGGACTATGTATTGGAGGGCAAGGGTGACGGCAGCTTCAGCCTAGCATAGAAATTGATGCATACGGGATTGAAGGGGGACCAATATATCTTAATGCTATGGTTGGGTTTTACCTTAATGAACGTTAGTAGTTGCGGATGCTTGCTAATAGTTCCAATCATAAGTGCATAGAATTCCAAGTAAGGGATGACATGCTAGTAGTGGCCTCTCCCACATAAAACTTGCTATCGGTCTAGTAACGTAGTCAATTGCTTATGGACAATTCCGCAACTCCTACCACCACTTTTCCACACTCATTAAACTAACGTAATTGTTTCTTTATCTAAACAGCTCCTAGTTTTTATTTACGTACTCTTTATTATCTTGCAAACCTATCCTACAACACCTACAAAGTACTTCTAGTTTCATACTTGTTCTAGGTAAAGCGAACGTTAAGCGTGCGTAGAGTTGTAATACTTGTTCTAGTTTCATACTTGTTCTAATTTTTGATTGTTTTATGCCAATATTCTACAACTTTCATATACTTTTGGCAACTTTTTATACTATTTTTGGGACTAACATATTGATCCAGTGCCCAGTGCCAGTTCCTGTTTGTTGCATGTTTTTTGTTTCGCAGAAAATCCATATCAAACGGAGTCCAAACGCGATAAAAACTTACGGAGATTTTTTTGGAATATATGTGATTTTTGGGAAAAATAATCAAACGCGAGACGATGCCCGAGGCGGCGGCAAGGCAGGGGGCCCGCCTCAGGGGGTAGGGCGCGCCCTGGGCCCTTATGGCCACCCCATAAGGCGGTTGGTGCCCTTCTTCGACTGCAAGAAAGCTAATATCCGGATAAAAATCGTGTTAAATTTTTAGCCCAATCGGAGTTACGGATCTCCGGGAATTTAAGAAACGGTGAAAGGCCAGAATCTGGGAACGCAGAAACAGAAGGAACCAGAGAGAGAGAGATCCAATCTCGGAGGGGCTCTCACCCCTCCGCCGCCATGGAGGCCAAGGACCAAAGGGGAAACCCTCCTCCCATCTAGGGGGGAGGTCAAGGAAGAAGAAGAAGGAGGGGGGCTCTCTCCCCCTCTCTCCCGGTGGTGCCGGAACGCCGCCGGGGCAATCATCGTGTGACGGTGATCTACACCAACATCTCTGTCATCTTCACCAACACGTCCATCACCTTCCCCCATCTATATTCAGCGGTCCACTCTCCCGCAACCAGCTGTACCCTCTACTTGAACATGGTACTTTATGCTTCATATTATTATCCAATGATGTGTTGCCATCCTATGATGTCTGAGTAGATTTTTGTTGTCCTATCGGTGATTGGTGAATTGCTATGATTGGTTTAATTTGCTTGTGGTTATGTTGCTGTCCTTTGGTGCCCATCATATGAGCGCGTGTGTGGATCACACCATAGGGTTAGTTGTATGTTGATAGGACTATGTATTGGAGGGCAAGGGTGACGGCAGCTTCAGCCTAGCATAGAAATTGATGCATACGGGATTGAAGGGGGACCAATATATCTTAATGCTATGGTTGGGTTTTACCTTAATGGTTAGTAGTTGCGGATGCTTGCCAATAGTTCCAATCATAAGTGCATAGAATTCCATGTAAGGGATGACATGCTAGCAGTGGCCTCTCCCACATAAAACTTGCTATCGGTCTAGTAACATAGTCAATTGCTTAGGGACAATTCCGCAACTCCTACCACCACTTTTCCACACTCGTTAAACTAACATAATTGTTTCTTTATCTAAACAGCCCTAGTTTTTATTTACGTGCTCTTTATTATCTTGCAAACCTATCCTACAACACCTACAAAGTACTTCTAGTTTCATACTTGTTCTAGGTAAAGCGAACGTTAAGCATGCGTAGAGTTGTATTGGTGGTCAATAGAACTTGAGGGAATATTTGTTCTACCTTTAGCTCCTCGTTGGGTTCGACACTCTTACTTATCGAAAGAGGCTACAACTGATCCCCTATACTTGTGGGTTATCAAGACCTTTTTCTGGCGCCATTGCCGGGGAGCAATAGCGTGGGGTGATTATTCTCGTGTGTGCTTGTTTGCTTTATCACTAAGTAGATTTTATTTGCTGTTCTAAGTTGTTCTCTATCTTTAGTTATGGGTAGAAAACGCAAAATACCAAAAAAAAAAATAGTTGTACCTGCTAAACCAATGGTTGAAGAACCACCCAAAATTTATCATACTCCTGAAGCTTTTTACTTGGATCATCTTCGATCCCTATGTGCTCGTGCTGAAAACCCAACTAGCTTAGTTGAGGGAAAATCATTAGATGAGCATGCTTATTTTGTGCGACACCGCTTATCTCAAAACGAGAAACTTTTATGGCATCATATTAATACTTTGCAATGCTATGCTTGGAATTTCTGCGAAATATATGATTTTACTTGTTGTTCTGAAGACCCTAAAAAATACCTTCCCTATCAATGTGAGTTTAGTGATAATGGATTCTTATCTTCTTATGCTAAAGGTGTTTATAATTACTATGATATTGAGCAAATTGAAGAATTTGTTGCTTTTAAGGGTGCCTATGAAATTGCTTCTTTGATTGAAAAGTATGATGCTACTCTTTACAAATCTAAAAATTTTGCCATACTTAAATATTGCTATGAGAATTATGCTTCTAATGCTTACGTTAAACCATATATTGAGGACTCCTCCGCTGTCCAAGAAGAGACTAATATTTTGCAGGAAACTATGGAAGAAGAAATTGCTGACACTGTGAGCTCATTAGATGAAAAAGATGACGAGGAGAGCGAAGAACAAAAGGAGGAAGAGCGGATTAGCTACCCGTGCCCACCCTTCTAATGAGAGTAACTCTTCAACTCATACATTGTTTAATTTCCCTTTGTGCTTACCGAAGGATGATTGCTATGATAATTGCTATGATCCCGTGGATTCATTTGAAATATCCCTTTTTGATGAAATTGATGCTTGCTATGCTTGTGGCCATGATGCCAATATGAATTATGCTTATGGAGATGAACTTGCTATAGTTCCTTATGTTAAGAATGAAATTGTTGCTATTGCACCCACGCATGATAGTCCTATTATCTTTTTGAATTCTCCCAACTACACTATACCGGAGAAGTTTGCGCTTATTAAGGATTATATTGATGGGTTGTGTTTTACTACTACACATGATGATTTTGATGAATATAATATGCACGTGTTTGCTGCTCCCACTTGCAATTATTATGAGAGAGGAACTACAACTCCGCCTCTCTATGTTTCCAATACGATAAAATTGCAAGAAATTGTTTATACTATGCATTGGCCTTTACTTGATGTGCATGAATTGTTCTTTTATGACATGCCGATGCATAGGAAGAGAGTTAGACTTCGTTGTTACATGATATATATTACTTTGTGCTCAATACTACATCACAAATCATTGTTAATTAAAATTGACTTTGATATACCTTGGGATCCGGGTGGATCCATTACTTGAGCACTATATGCCTAGCTTAATGGCTTAAAAAAAGCGTTGCCAGGGAGATAACCCGAAAGTTTTAGAGAGTCATTTATTTCTGTTGAGTGCTTTTATAAAGTTTAAAAAAATATATAGAGGGGAACTTAAAAACTTTTTCAAAAAGAAAAGCGAAAGTGAGAAAGACGAGCATTGTTAAAGTGGGAGCTAGCCTTGAACTTTGTTCATGCCCATGGAAACTTTGTGAACCTTGATTACAGAAACTTTTCAACAAAAATAATTATCCCCTTGTACAAATCCATTGTATTATAAAAATAATGTGCCAAGATTTGCCTTTAGGATGATTAGATTGCTTGTTTGGTATGTGCAGTGGAAAAACAGAAACTTTGGCTGTAGCGCGTGATTTTTTTTACTGGAATGTCAAAAGCTTCTGAAACTTTTTGCACAGTACTTCTATACAAATTGTTTATTTTGTCCTAATGTTTCAGAATTTTTGGAGTTACAGAAGTATGGTAGGTTTTCAGATTGCTACAGACTGTCCTGTTTTTGACAGATTCTGTTGTTGATGCATTGTTTTGCTCGTTTTGATGAAACTATCGATTGTATCAGTGGTATAAGCCATGGAAAAGTTATAATACAGTAGCTACAATGCAAAAATAAAATATGAATGGGTTTTCAACAGTACTTAAAGTGGTGATTTGCTTTATTATACTAACGGATCTCATGAGGGTTTTGTTAAGTTTTCTGTGATTGAAGTTTTCAAGTTTTGGGTGAGATCACGATGGATGAAGGAATAAGGAGTGGCAAGAGTCTAAGCTTGGGGATGCCCGAGGCACCCCAAGGTAATATTCAAGGACTCCCAAGCAACTAAGCTTGGGGATGCCCCGGAAGGCATCCCCTCTTTCTTCCAACGATCATCGGTAATTTTACTTGGAGCTATATTTTTATTCGTCACATGATATGCGTAAATCTTGGAGCGTCTTTTGTGTTTATTTTTCCTTTTTATTTTATGCACCATGCTGGTATGAGATAGTCCTTGGTTGATTTATAGAATGCTCTTTGCACTTCACTTATATCTTTTGAGTATGGCTTTATAGAATGCTTCATGTACTTCACTTATATCATTTGAAGTTTGGATTGCCTGTTTCTCTACACCTAGAAAACCGCCATTTGTAGAATGCTCTTTTTTTTAACATTGAAGACAGTAGGAGAGGCTCCTACTGAAGTTTAATTAATTTAAAAGAATTTTACATAGTTTCCACCCTCATATCCACTCATGATCCAGGGAGGCAGCCACCATCTGGGGAGGCGCCTTCCATAGGGAGGGATGTATGAGGAGGTGTTTACAATAGGGGGCTAAATTTAGCTTATTGAGTCTGCAAAGCTACTTACAAAACCTCTCATAGAGGGTTTAACTCTATGGATTAGAAGAGCAAAATCAGTCTTGAATCTCTCTCTCCACGTCACAATTGACTGTGGTATCCCTCTGAAAATTTTGTTGTTGCGCTCCTTCCAAATACTCCACGCCCCTGTCATGAAAACTTCCATGTACATAGGCTGCAACCAGCATCTTCGCCCTGAATAGATCGCTCTAAGGCGATGGTTGTCGACCACCCAGTTGAGGCCAATGGAGGACCAGCATTGAGCACTGAAGGGGCATTCAAAAAATAGATGTTCGACTGTTTCCTCAGCCCCTCCATTACAAAGAGCGCAGCTGTCATTGTCCCCGATGTTGTAGTGTCTCCTGTGCAGCATATTTCTCGTGTTTATCCTGTCCGCTGCAAGAAGCCACGCGAATACCTTTATTTTCATTGTGCACCCAGATTTCCAGATCCACCAAAATGCCTCATCGGCCTCCACATCTCTAAAATAGTATGCATAGAATTTCCTCGTGAATACGTGGCTCCCCATAGACATATCCAGTCATCAGCAACAGAACTAGGCACCGTGGGGGCCGTGAGAGCCTGCATGTTTTGCACCTCCAGCTTGGCCTGCGTCGTGAGTGGCAAGTGGAACCCCTCATTCATCGTCGTGATGGATAAGAATGTTGCAATCGACGCATCTTCAAGTCTGGTGAATGAGAAGGCCCTCGGATGGGAAGTTTCAAGGGTTTGGTCTAACTCTGGTCTTTCCAGAATAGAATGCTCTTTTGCTTCAGTTATATTTTTTAGAGCATGGGCATATCTTTTATAGAAAGAATTAAACTCTCATGCTTCATTTATATCTATTTAGAGAGTTAACAGGAATTGGTCATTCACATGGTTAGTCATAAAATCCTACATAAAACTTGTACATCAATGAATATGATATGTTTGATTCCTTGCAATAGTTTTGCGATATAAAGATGGTGATATTAGAGTCATGCTAGTGAGTAATTGTGGATTGGTAGAAATACTTGTGTTAAGGTTTGTGATTCCCGAAGCACGCACGTATGGTGAACCGTTATGTGATGAAGTCGGAGCATGATTTATTTTTGATTGTCTTCCTTATGAGTGGCAGTCGGGGACGAGCGATGGTCTTTTCCTACCAATCTATCCCCCTAGGAGCATGCGTGTAGTACTTTGTTTCGATAGCTAATAAATTTTTGCAACAAGTATGTGAGTTCTTTATGACTAATGTTGAGTCCATGGATTATACGCACTCTCACCCTTCCATCATTGCTAGCCTCTTCGGTACCATGCATTGCCCTTTCTCACCTCGAGAGTTGGTGCAAACTTTGCCGGTGCATCCAAACCCCGTGATATGATATGCTCTATCACACATAAGCCTCCTTATATCTTCCTCAAAACAGCCACCATACCTACCTAGCATGGCATTTCCATAGCCATTCCGAGATATATTTCCATGCAACTTCCATCATCATCACATACATGACTTGAGCATACATTGTCATATTGCTTTGCATGATCGTAAGATAGCTAGCATGATATTTTCATGGCTTGTCTGTTTTTTGATATCTTTGCTATGCTAGAGCATTGCACATCCTGGTACACTGCCAGAGGCATTCATATAGAGTCATATTGTTCTAGATATCGAGTTGTAATAGAGTTGTAAGTAAATAAAAGTGTGATGATCATCATTATTAGAGCATTGTCCCATGTGAGGAAAGGATGATGGAAGCTATGATTCCCCCACAAGTCGGGATGAGACCCCAGACGAAAAATAAAAAATAAAAAAAAGAGGCCAAAAAAAAGAGAGAGCCCAAAAAAAATGAGACAAAAAGAGAGAAGGGGCAATGCTACTATCCTTTTACCACACTTGTGCTTCAGAGTAGCACCATGTTCTTCATATAGAGAGTCTCTTGAGTTATTACTTTCATATACTAGTGGGAATTTTCATTATAGAACTTGGCTTGCATATTCCGATGATGGGCTTCCTCAAATGTCCTAGGTCTTCGTGAGCAAGCGAGTTGGATGCACACCCACTTAGTTTCTTTTTGAGCTTTCATACACTTATAACTCTAGTGCATCCGTTGCATGGCAATCCCTACTCACTCACATTGATATCAATTGATGGGCATCTCCATAACCCATTGATTAGCCGCGTCGATGTGAGACTTTCTCCTTTTTTGCCTTCTCCACACAACCTCCACCATCATATTCTATTCCACCTATAGTGCTATATCCATGGCTCACGCTCATATATTGCGTGAAAGTTGAAAAGGCTTGAGAACATTAAAAGTATGAAACAATTTCTTGGCTTGTCATCGGGGTTGTGCATGATGAAATACTTTGTGTGACGAAGATGGAGCATAGCCAGACTATATGATTTTGTAGGGATAACTTTCTTTGGCCATGTTATTTTGAGAAGACATGATTGCTTTATTAGTATGCTTGAAGTATTATTGTCTTAATGTCAAATGATAGACTATTTCTTTGAATCACTCGTGTCTTATTATTCATGCCATGATTGGATTATATGATCAAGATTATGCTAGGTAGCATTCCACATCAAAAATTATCTTTTTTATCATTTACCTACTCGAGGACGAGCAGGAATTAAGCTTGGGGATGCTGATACGTCTCCGTCGTATCTATAATTTTTGATTGTTTTATGCCAATATTCTACAACTTTCATATACTTTTGGCAACTTTTTATACTATTTTTGGGACTAACATATTGATCCAGTGCCCAGTGCCAGTTCCTGTTTGTTGCATGTTTTTTGTTTCGCAGAAAATCCATATCAAACGGAGTCCAAACGCGATAAAAACTTACGGAGATTTTTTTGGAATATATGTGATTTTTGGGAAAAATAATCAAACGCGAGACGATGCCCGAGGCGGCGACAAGGCAGGGGGCCCGCCTCAGGGGGTAGGGCGCGCCCTGGGCCCTTATGGCCACCCCATAAGGCGGTTGGTGCCCTTCTTCGACCGCAAGAAAGCTAATATCCGGATAAAAATCGTGTTAAATTTTTAGCCCAATCGGAGTTACGGATCTCCGGGAATTTAAGAAACGGTGAAAGGCCAGAATCTGGGAACGCAGAAACAGAAGGAACCAGAGAGAGAGAGATCCAATCTCGGAGGGGCTCTCACCCCTCCGCCGCCATGGAGGCCAAGGACCAAAGGGGAAACCCTCCTCCCATCTAGGGGGGAGGTCAAGGAAGAAGAAGAAGGAGGGGGGCTCTCTCCTCCTCTCTCCCGGTGGTGCCGGAACGCCGCCGGGGCAATCATCGTGTGACGGTGATCTACACCAACATCTCCGTCATCTTCACCAACACGTCCATCACCTTCCCCCATCTATATTCAGCGGTCCACTCTCCCGCAACCAGCTGTACCCTCTACTTGAACATGGTACTTTATGCTTCATATTATTATCCAATGATGTGTTGCCATCCTATGATGTCTGAGTAGATTTTTGTTGTCCTATCGGTGATTGGTGAATTGCTATGATTGGTTTAGTTTGCTTGTGGTTATGTTGCTGTCCTTTGGTGCCCATCATATGAGCGCGCGTGTGGATCACACCATAGGGTTAGTTGTATGTTGATAGGACTATGTATTGGAGGGCAAGGGTGACGGCAGCTTCAGCCTAGCATAGAAATTGATGCATACGGGATTGAAGGGGGACCAATATATCTTAATGCTATGGTTGGGTTTTACCTTAATGGTTAGTAGTTGCGGATGCTTGCCAATAGTTCCAATCATAAGTGCATAGAATTCCATGTAAGGGATGACATGCTAGCAGTGGCCTCTCCCACATAAAACTTGCTATCGGTCTAGTAACATAGTCAATTGCTTAGGGACAATTCCGCAACTCCTACCACCACTTTTCCACACTCGTTAAACTAACATAATTGTTTCTTTATCTAAACAGCCCTAGTTTTTATTTACGTGCTCTTTATTATCTTGCAAACCTATCCTACAACACCTACAAAGTACTTCTAGTTTCATACTTGTTCTAGGTAAAGCGAACGTTAAGCATGCGTAGAGTTGTATTGGTGGTCAATAGAACTTGAGGGAATATTTGTTCTACCTTTAGCTCCTCGTTGGGTTCGACACTCTTACTTATCGAAAGAGGCTACAACTGATCCCCTATACTTGTGGGTTATCAGACTCCACACCCTTATGATTGTTTTCTGCTGTGTTATATGAGGTATAATCTGGATCTACATTATCTTTTTAACATGTGATGTTATGGTATTTTATTGATGTACTGTGTGTGCTAGCATACTGATCTAGGGATAGCACAGAAAGCACAGAGGCACCGATTGTTTTGGGTCGGGTCGCTAAATTACCTAACACCAATCCTTCCTGATACTATGTCTTGCTGACGATTTGACACCAAGCCTTGTCAATACCATTTTCGGTGTGTCTTGTCCTGCTGATGGTTTGATACCAAGCCTTGCTAATGGTATCTTTCCTCTGTCGTGGATGTGATTGTCTTCTATTGATCCTATATGTTGAATCGTCCTTCTGACGGCTGTGTCGGTGTCTCCTCACTTGTGGGAATAACGGTTTATCCTGTCGGCGTCCATGTGTCAACTGTGGCTTGCTGGGGCTCATACTGTCATTGTAGTCCCATATCTAATATTTGATTCTTCTTGCTGTCAGTGTCATGTGTTGTCCGGTGCTTCATGTACCAAGTCTTCTACCGGTTTGGTTGCTGCCGTGTTCTGACATCCATTCTTGTATTCGTTGTTGATATAAAGCGTTGTATGTACTTGACACCAAGTGTTATCTTTGACACCAAGCTCGCATTGCTTCTGGTCTTGTACATGCTTCTTGTCCGGCTCTGTCATACTTTTCCAGGGAATCTTCGGATGCTCGGTAACTGTATCTTCATATTTGGGCGGCATTCCATTTGCGCGGGAAAACTGAATGGTGACGTATTGGGTGGCAAAATATCCATGTGTCGTCTAACGGTTCAATCTTGTCATTTGCTGAGGTAGTTCTGACATCTGAACTTCTGGCGGTTTGTCTCCTCGCTGTTGAGAGGTGTTGAGTCCGGGTACCGCTCAATTCCATTACTTCGAGTATATAGTCTTGTATGCATATTGGGTCTTGCATTCATACCAAGTCATATATTTGTTCCAAGTCCTTCCTTGATACCGAGCCTTGTGCCAACACCAGGTCTTATATTGCTATTTCTTCGCAGAATCTTGTACCAAGTCTTGCATTATCAATCAAGTCTTATATTACTGATTTTCTTCATCGAGTCTTGTATGCATACCCAGTCTTGTGCGTACGCCATGTCTTGTGTTGCTATTGAGTCTTGTATCATCCATGCTTGACCAAGTCTTGAACTGTCTTATCGGGGTTGTTGTGTGTCTTCTTGTGATGCGGTGATATTTCTAACACTAGTGTGAGGTCAAATTTGAGGCGTACCTCCGAAGCTTCGGTATCTTGCCTTCCGAGCTTGATATTGCGTACGGTGCCTTGTAGGAAAGGACTATGTTGGTGATGGCTTGCCGAGGAAGGTGGTGTTGACGGTACCTTATGGGGGAAGGATGGATTCCTTCCGTAGGTAGCTTGATGCTTGTCTTTGAGGTGAAGCTTCATTGTTAGCTGTCGGCTACTTACTGGCGTGGCATCAATCTTGATGTGACTGGGGATTTATCACCAAGTCTTGGATATTATATCTTGGCTTGATTGGTGATTTGTCGTACGAGGAGTTTGTCGAGAGCTTTCTTGTCTGGTTCTTTTGATCCTCCTATCCTGGCTTGTGGGTCTTGTGTCGGGTTGCATTGTTTCTTGACACCATGTCTTGGTACATGCTTGCATCTTGGTACTACCCCCCTTAAGATCCGGCAGGGTGTTGACATGTTCCTTGGGTGCCATTGACGCTGGGTGTGTTGACTAGGAACTGCCATTGTTGTATTCTGACATTGTTGGCTTGGGTTGCTCTTGATTCTGATCTGTGCTGGCATGATGACTTGTGTTGGTTCAGCTCTTGATCCGCTAGGATTCTGCTTTGATCTTGTTGGCATCTTGCTGTTATAGTGGGCTTCTTCGAGTTGCGACTATTGGGTATTGTATAAACTGGGTGTCGATATCCTTCTTTGACACCTTGAGGACGAGGAAAAGGGTGGTTGCAACTAAGAAAAGCAAGAAATGCAAAGAGCAAAAACACCAAAGCAAATAAAAGCAAGTCCTTAGGACGGTGTAACATGGTCGAGGTAGACTAATATAACTATCTAGTGCTCTTGACACATCTGTAAGGATTTTAGAAATATGACTATCCGGTGCACCTGGTAGCAACCGTTGTCAAATTCCTACTACTTCCTTAGGAAAGCTACTGTGACTTGACACGAGACCATTGTCGATCTATCATAGTCACTAAACTGGGTTTATACTGAGACGATAATAGATATCTGACGTTTCGCAAGGAAACTAGAATTGAGAAGAGAAATTCCAAGACTAGCAAGTATGGTAGGGGTTTGGTTTCTAAGTGGCTGAGGGCTCATCGTCGGTGCCTAATGCAAATATTTTTGTCGCCTAGACAAAGCTGTGAGATGGGGTCTGGTCTCATGGGACACCTACGCGTTGTCCGCTCATCGATAGTAGCCATGCCGGTATGGCGAAGATGGTTGATATCCATTGGGGTTGTCTTTCGAGCAACGACACCTAGGGGCAGCCTTAGTCAGTCTGGGCTTTGATACCAAGTCTTGTGGCACCCCCTTTTGAATATAGTGGACGACCACTATATTCACCTGGGAGGCCGCATACGCCAGCACAGGATATCACCCTGGGGCATGCTTTTACAATCCTTGAGTAACATTGTACGAGATTCGACATAAGGGATGCTTTATTAATATGTACACTATTACAATACTAGCGTTCCAAGTCCCAACATTGTGTTGAGGTCAGAATGGTCTGGGTAGTCGGGGTGACTACCTCAGAGAAGACTGCAGCGGAAGCTTCTACAATGGTAGCGGCACGGTCCTAGCGTGGCTCCATTCCACAGGGATCTGACCAGGTGCTCTCTCGCCTAGTGTCGCATCAACTTCGTCTCCTAAGTCCTTCCTACCTAACTATGTTAAAAGTCACTGAGTATGTTTGAATGTACTCGCAAGCCAAAACTCGTAGCCACACCAAAGGAACACTCCAAGCTACTCAAGCACGAAACTGCTCTAACACTAACAAGTAATAACAACTAGCATGAACATCTATCAAGTCTTATCTACTCAAGTGAAACAGTAAACGACTGCAAAGCTTAACTAGCAAAGGAACAACCACAACTACAAAAAGTAAAAGCTGTCCTCAACGGGATCACTTGCTAAAGTCCGTCCATCGATGTGATCTGTCAAGCTCTAAGCAACAACATAAGATGATCACTTCTAGACTAAAGTATTTCCCCGGCAGTGATCATTTAGTCTAAAGTTATTTCACCGAAAGCAATTAATACTACTCTAAGCAAAAGCTTGAAACAACTACGACATAACAACAACTACGAAAATAGTAAACAAACAAGTTACTATCTCGCGATCTTCCGACCGTCTTTCTAAAGCCAAAGGTCAAGTCCTAGTATCCACGATGTTGGCCGCTTGCACCAATCTCTTACCTTACCAACTCTGGTTATTAAAATACCTCTGACATAAATGCTCCCAGTGTGACTTTCCCAAATTGTGTCCACTACCGAGGACGTGGCTAGTTAACCAGTTTTTAAACACACACTCTACAGAGGTTGTACACATTACCCACACCATAGACTCTAAGTCTAACAAATCTCGTTCATACCATGGCACTCTAACTATGCCTTCAACCTCCCACAGGCTAGCCCTGGGATAGAGGATCTGGGTCCTTGCCACCTCATGGCACCACTTCTATTCCCTCGAGAACCTTAATTCTCTGCATGCTTCCACTGACCCAGGCTCTCTTAGCTGAATGGCAACTTCCTGGCCAAGGATGTCCACCCATTCCAGCTTCCCTCTTTGGAGTCATACGAAAGAGACATAACTATAAACGAAATATGGCCCCCCACAGGCAAATGTGGTCGTACGTGTCAGTTCAGTTCTGTGGCACCATTGTCTCACCCAGTCTGGAGGAGGTTGTTAATCATTTTATTACTATACCGGGAGTGTTTTCACAACATTAAACTTGCACGAAAAGTAAACAAGCAACAGTAATAAGCTACAACCTAGCTCCAGTAAAACTACTAACAGGTAAGACAAAGCATAAAGATAATATCTCACAGTGCAACTAGGGTAAGTAAATACGAGTGAAGTAAAGCATAATAATAACTGCTGAAAACATAACTAAAGTAAACAACTGAAAACAAGTGTCGGCAGAAACCGACACAAAATAGCAAATAACACACAAGAGTAACAACACGTAAAACCTCAAGTTATACATCATAGAAATGACTTGCCTCGACACTTGTGGTCTACCAGGAAGGGGTTCCGGCAGAGCCCGGTAGCACGACGGTGGGTTTCAGGGTTCCGAAACGGCCTAACAAGGGCCATGGGAAAAATTGTAAATATGGTGGGTGCAACTATGGTGGAAGTGGTCTGGCCGGAAAGTGTTCGAGGAGTGGAGAATGTGGGCGTTGGTTTCGACGGAATCGGAGTTGCGGGTGAAAAGATATGAAGGGTTGAAGTGGAAGGACCTGTCTGTAAATAAAGTATTTATCTACGGGCCCCTGGGTGAGAATCTGGTGGCGCCTTCTGTCGAACGCGCTTTTCAACGGGGAAAGAGTAATTTAGACTGAGGCATTTCCAGAGAGGAAAACGCACCCCTGGTAGTAAGCTTTCAGAGAGGGAAAACGTACGAACATGGGTACGCGACCACTTAAAGAGTGGGCTCGCGGGTGGGGTCGCTAACGGCTGGGGCCCGCGCGCTGTCTCTCTCCTCCCCCTTTCTTCCTCCTCTGGACAGCACGGGGATGGGCCGGTCGCGGCCGGACGGAGGGTGGAGGCGGAGCATGGCCTCGGGTGGAGGTCGGGGCCGAGGGTGTGGCTTGCTCCGGCGCTAACTAGAGGGCGGAGAGGGCCTCTGGTGGTAGTTGTGGTCGAGTGGCGTGGCTAAGTGGATCAGGGGAGGGGAGGGCGCTCGGAATCGATCCGAGGCCGAGGCGGAGGTCATGGCGGTGGCCGGAGAAATTTGTAAGGGAGAGGGGCAGAGCTTCGCTAGGAGGGATCCAGAGAGGGGAGTGGAGGTGGTGTCAAGGTTTGGAGAGGCCGGAGTGGTTCTTATATAGGCCGGAGGCGGCCGAGGGGTGGGGCTCGGGCACGGCGGCCATTGCCGGGGCCGGAGCTAGCTCTGGCGAGCTATGGAGGAGGCCGGCGCAGGATATGCGTCGGGGCCCAGCCGGAGAGGTGCAGAGGTGCAGATGTCGGCCGCAAACGGACGGGAGGAGCGGAGGGAGGGGCTCGGCCACGAGGGCACGGGCGAACAGGAGCTCGGTTGGATCTTTCCGGCGACGATGTTGACGCGACGACGAGCTCCAGCTGGCTCCAGAGAGGCGTTAGGGGCTCGGGGACGGGTTGGGGAGTAGGCGGACGCAGTGGCTTGGCCGGACGCACCAGGGGGCAGCTGTGTACGGCGCAGAGGCTACTGCCGCGTCCAGAGCGCGTCCATGAACGGCCAAAACGGTGGTCACCACGGGCATGCTGTGGCCCGGGCAATTTTGACCGATCTCTCCTTGTCTGTGGTGTAGGGCATAAATGGAAGAGTCTAGGAGTGCATATATGGGTTCTGTTAGGGCTGGGTTGGATCTGGGCTTCTAGAGTGTATTTCTGCATACAAGTGTTTGTTATCTGCCATTTGAATTTCATGTGATAGAATGAGCTGCATTTTGGTGTAGGGTGGTTAGATATGCTAGTGAGTGGCTATGCAAAATTTGGTGGCAAATAGACAAGTGGAGCTAGCACTTGCTTTGTAATCTTCATTTCTGGACAGAAACTTACATTAATTATTGCTGGGGTGAAATGGTGGAGTTGAAAATGCTGGAAATGGAGTGCCAGTGGTGATTTGTCATGTTTGAGCACCATGACAAATTTCAGCTCTATTGGGTGGATGCAAATGGTACTTCCTTCACAACATGGCTAGGTGGATGCAATCTTTGGAAATTTGTGAAGGGAGTTGTGGTGGGTGTATGGAGCTCAAATTTGGTGGAGGGTCATGCCATGGTTATCCGCATGTGTAGAATACTAGCAAGAGAATATCCCCCCATTTTATGTAATTGAAATGGTATTGACGAATAACAAATAAACATAATAGTGTTTATGTGGATGCATGCAAAATTTCAGCTCAAATGGACAAATTACACTTGCTTGACAACTTGGCAGGGTTGGCAGAAACATTGACTGGCTGCTCTAGCCAAGGCTAGGCCTGGGTTTGGGTATTGGTGGATGGAAATGGTGAAGGTATGAATAGGATGAGCTCCACAAATATTTGGTGATTTGTTGAGCAAGGGAAATGGGTGTTGTAGTGCAACTGGTGGCTTCTAGGGTTTAATATACGAGGGAGGGCAATTTGGGTTTTGGGGCTAAACCCCAATTCCAAGTAACTAGGCAAGTCAATACTCTGACGTAAACAATAGAGTGCAAACTAAACCCAAGAACGAAAAGAAAAAGACAAAAGGCATCTCTTGAAAAAGAATTTCCCAGGACTGGAAAACCAGGGTGTTACAAAGTGCATGAAGACAAAGTACATACACATGAGTATGCTGATTCAAGGGCCGTAACAACCAGGAAATGATAATAATCCGTATCTCGGGCTAGTGAAAGAGGAGCTACACACGTTATGAACAACACTGGTCAAGACATGGGACGCCAGCAAAGGAGAGTATTTTGATATGAGAACCACGTTGATGACGACGGTGCACGACTATCTCGGCTAGCTAGGTGTGCCACGGATATTGTGGATGCACCAGGTGCATGGATGATACAATGTCTCAGCAGCTACCGAAAGATGGCGAGCCTGTGAAAATCGTGTACATGGGGCATCGAAGATGGCTCAAGAAGGATGACCCATGGAGAAAGCATGGAGATCCACTCAATTGTGAGGCTGAGCGTCGAGGATGTGCTGTCAAAATCAACAGACCTCGGGTAGAGGGCCCCGAATTGTGATATCGGATTGATGGGTAACAAGAGATAGAAGACACAGTGTTTTTACCCAAGTCCGGACCCTCTTTGAGGAGGTAAAACCCTACGTCCTGCTCTTGCTTATATTATGGGTGTATTAAAGTACAGAGTTGATATACCCTGAGATCGTGAGTTGTGGTCTAAACCCTAGGGGTATGATGATGAATGTATGAATGAATCCTCTACGGACTAAACCCCTCTGGTTTATATAGGCACCAGGGGTATCTAGGGTTGCGCATGGTTGGTTGTCATCTAAGGATTACATGCCAAATATAGTAGACGTTCTTGGAGTACCTGGCAAGTCCTCCATGAAGCTCAGTATGCAGTGGTCAGAGGCCTCCGGAGTCCTTCCTCATTAACGGGCTGTCAGCTCGGCCCATGGACTAGGTGATGACCCACAAGTATAGAGGATCAATCGTAGTCCTTTCGATAAGTAAGAGTGTCGAACCCAAAGAGGAGCAGAAGGAAATGACAAGCCTGTTTTTAGCAAGGTATTCTCTGCAAGCACTGAAATTATCAGTAACAGATAGTTTGATAGCAAGGTAATTTGTAACGAGCAACACGTAGCAATTGTAACAAAGGTGCAACAAGGTAGCCCAATCCTTTTTATAGCTAAGGACAGGCTGGAACGTTCTAGTATAGTAAGCAAAGCGTTCTCGAGGACACATGGGAATTTCATGTTTGTTTGATTCGTATTCGCTACTTCGATAATTTGATATGTGGGTGGACCGGTTCTTGGGTGTTGTTCTTACTTGAACACGCCTCCCACTTATGATTACCCCCTCTTGCAAGCATCCGCAACTACGAAAGAAGAATTAAGATAAATCTAACCATAGCATGAAACATATGGATCCAAATCAGTCCCTTATGGAATAACGTATAAACTAGGGTTTAAACGTGTGTCACTCTAGCAACCCATCATATACTTATTAATCCACAATGCCTTCCCTTAGGCCCAAGTATGGTGAAGTGTCATGTAGTCGACGTTCACATGACACCAGTAAAGGAAGCAACAACATACATATCATCAAAATATCAAACAAATACCAAATTCACATGATTACTTATGACAAGACTTCTCCCATGTCCTCAAGAACAAAAGTAACTACTCACAAATCATATTCATGTTCAAGATCAGAGGGGTATTGAATATCATCAAGGATCTAAACATATAATCATCCACCAAATAAACCAACTAGCATCAACTACAAGATGTAATCAACACTACTAGCAAGCCACATGTACGAATCTGAGGTTTTGAGATAGAGATTGGATACAAGAGATGAACTAGGGTTTGAGATGAGATGGTGATGGTGAAGATGTTGATGAAGATTAGTCCTCCCATGATGAGTTAGTTGTTGGTGATGTCGATGGCTTCGATTTCCCCCTCCTAGAGGGAAGTGTCCCCGACAGAATCGCTCCGTTGGGGGGCAAAAGTGCTCCTACCCAGGTTCCACCTTGAGACGGCGACGCTTCGTCCCGAAAGTCTTCTATTCATTTTTTCTATGTTAAAACCCTACATATAGCAGAAGATGGGGACCGGAGGACTGCCAGGGGCCCCATAAGGCACTAGGGCGCACCCAGGGGGGTGGTCGCGCCCTACTGCCTTGTGGGCAGCTCGTGGGTCCCCTGTGGTACTTCTTTGCCCCAGTATTTTTATATATTCCATAAAAATTCTCCTTAAAATTTCAACTCATTTGGAGTTGTGAAGAATAGGGATCTCTGATATAGCTTTTTTAAGTCCAGAATTCCAGCTGCCGGCAATCTCCCTCTTCATGTAAATCTTGCAAATTAAGAGAGAAAAGGCATTAGAATTGCATCACAAAGTGTTATAATGATCAAAAACATTATAAATAACAGTAGGAAAACATGATGCAAAATGGACGTATCAACTCCCCCAAGCTTAGACCTCGCTTGTCCTCAAGCAAAAGCCGCTATCCATAATCCTGACCACATGTTTAGAGAGAGAGAGAGAGAGGTGTTGATAAAAACCAAATACGGACATAGTAGCATCATGACCATTATCATAGCAGCAATATATTATCATAAAACTTCTCATGATCAAGTAACAATTCATCACAATAACGAAGTATAAAGCATAAACTTTCTTGAAAACTAACAAACTATGTTCTTATTCAAGAAAGCGATTAAAATTCGGCATATTCTCAGGAAGGGTCTCATGTAAGAGCTTTTGTTTAGCAAGTCCACATACTCAAATATCATTTAATCTTCTATGATTGCTGACACTCACGACATATATATGGAGCAAAAGTTTCGGTTAGACACATAGAAGATAGGGGCTTATAGTTTCGCCTCCCAACTTATTTACCTCAAGGGTAATGTCAACAGTAATAACTCATGGTCACTCATATCCAACTGGATATATATGCCTAGATCTTTCCCCACCACATGATGCTTGCAAAGAGAAAAAAATGAAAAAGGAATAGAGAAGAACACTATTGACTCTTGCATGAAAAGTAAATACATAAAAGTCAAAGATAGGCCCTTCGCAGAGGGAAGCAGAGGTTGTCATGCGCTTTTTATTTTTGGATGTGCAAGCTCTTAATGTAAAGGAACGCCACTTTATATTGCCCCTTGTGATAGCAACCTTTATTATGCAGTCCGTCGCTTTTAGTTCTTTACCATCACAAGATCGTACAAAGCTTATTTTCCCTTACAATAAAAGATCATACATATTTGGAGCAATTTTTATTGCTGTATGCACCGATGACAACTTAATTGAAGGATCTTATTCAATCCATAGGTAGATATAGTGGACTCTCATGGCATGAAACTGTGTTTAAGGGTTTTGGATGCACAAGTAGTATCTCTACTTGGTGCGGGTTTTTGGCTAGCAAAAGATATTGAGCAAGCACCATATGTTGGAGGATCCATGACAACATAACTTCCATGTGAATATAAGCAAACATAACTCATTACGTTGTCTTCCTTGTCCAACATTAACAAATTGACATAAAATAATTAATGGGGGCTCACAATCATAAAAGATGTCCAAGATAGTATATTTATATGTGAATCTTCTCTTCCCTTATGAATCTTTTATGAATTGCATTATTGACCAATACTATGTTTCTTAACTTCCAACAAATTTATCAATCATACTTTTCTTTATGTAAAGTCATTACTTTCCATGGGATTAGCATATGATCTTTTTTATTATTTTCATTGCTAAGATTGAAACATAAAAGTAAAGAAGCAAAACTCAAACTACTCTTTATTTTATAACTGTCAACTCGATTACATAGATAGATAGATCACGAAACTAGCACTCGAAAATACATCATACTAAACTTTTATTCTTCTAAATCATGAAATAACTAAGGATCGAACTAAGATAGGTAAAGATGATAAAAGTGATGGTGATACGATACCCGGGCACCTCCCCCAAGCTTGGCACAAGCCTAGGGTGGTGCCCATACCCGTGTACGCAAGTTTCTTTCTTCAGTGATGATGGTGATGATGAGGTAGTGGGCTTGTCCTCCGTCTTCAACGGCATAGGTTCTCCATCATAAAAGGATGAACGAGTATCCGGGGTCCTGAAACTTGCAGCTAAACTCATACCTTTAAATTTTGCTTCATACTCAAAATTTTGATTTTGGAGATCATATACTTGGACCTGGAGATAGTCAATTCGATCGTTGAGCTTGAAGATGGCATCTCCAATCTCCTTGTTTTCCACCTTTGTTAGGGCATATTTCTCCCTTAGTGGTTTTGGTGATTGATGACAATGCATTTGCAGACTAATCATGTGCATTGAGCATTTCAGATAATCTATCATATGGCACAAGATGATTCTAGCCCCTCGAAGTTTTAGATTGAAGACGGTTTTCATTCCTACGTTTCTTTTCGGTGGACTTGAGTCATAGTAAAAACCATACTATCAAGAGGGGGTCTGCTTCGGAAAGGTTTGGGTGGAATCTGATGCGGAGCATCCCACGGTCATCCCCATGGACCTACCTACGTCTCCTACAACAGCACTTGGAGCAATGACAAGAGCTCGAGCAAAGGCTATCGAAGATAAGATGAACTTGCTCCTCTTCGAACTACCCCTTTCTACATATGAGACATGGCTACTACCTCAAGCGGAGACCCTATGCGTGATCAGGTACTTGGAGGAAGGCCACGGATCAGCTACGCCCAACGGACAAGACGGCGAGGACACCAAGTACAAGGAGCGAGAAGAGAAGCAGCCGGAAAGTCTCCAGCCACCGGACGTCCGAGACGTGTCGGACGTCTGACGCCTGATGCATCAGCCCGCCAGGCCAGCCTCATCCAGCGAACGCTACAGCGGCTAGACGACCGACGCGCCTCTGACGACCGACACCTCCCAGCACCCGGACGACCTAGCCCCGCCGGACGACCGATGCCACCAGTCCAGAACCAAAACGTTGGAAGTATGGTGGCCACCGGATGACCGATGCCGCGGACGTCCGACCCCAAGCAGAGGTCCGACACAGCCTGATCCGAGCCGAAACGTCAGACTTCCGACAAGTACCGGACGTCTGAGCCCCCTCAAGACGCTGGACGATCGGTAGCTGTCGGACGTCCGACACCTGTGAGTTGACAGCGTGTTGGGCCGAGGCCCATGTACCCCTTCGCCCACTTAGATTATATATACTCCTCCACTGCCTTCTTTTTAGGGTCAGCAAAGGATTAGCTCATTTGAGAGATAGAGCTTTGCTCATCCATCCGGATCTACTCCACTGAGAGAGACGGCGGCCTCTACGGAGAAGATCCATCTTGGATTCAAGACCCCTAACGAGAAGACCCTCAAGACCTCCTCACAGAGAAGAACTTGCTACTTGTATCGTCCTTTGTTGATCGTGGATCGTGTATCTCTTTGTGTTTCGAGGATCTAGCACATGTGTAATCGAATCTTGTTGGTTTGAGTGATTCCTCTCGTGTTTCCCCTCGTGTTCTTCGTGTTCTTCGCGGGATCCACTCCAATCGTGAAAGATCGGGCATCTAGGGTTCTACCCTACATCATCTTGGTATCATGAGCCACGTTGATCACGATTTTGGAGCCTCCCCTCTTTGTTTTCTAGCCTTGTTTTGGTGATTTTGTCCCAATTTCGAAAATTCCCCACCAAAAATAGCCCCAAAAGTTTTTGTGATTTGTTGGTGTGATGAAGTTTTGTTGGATTTGATCCGTGGATTTTGTGTGTAGCAGGTAGATCTAGCTTTTCCCTATCATTCTTCCCCTTTCCATCCACAAATTCGTCCAATTTTGCCCAAATTTTGCCCCTCCACCATGAACCCTAGAAGTTCATCCCGTGCCCGAAATCGCCCACGCACCGGACGTCCGACAGTCTCCAGACGTCCGACGAGTACCGGTCGTCTGACCACCACCGGACGTCCGACGTTCCCTGACAAAACTGAACTTTTTCGCCCGAAAATTTTCAGCCACCGCCCACACTTCCGCATTGCCACCCCAATATCTACTTCCGCATACGCACTTGCATACCACCACCGCTTTCCGCAACCACCATAGCTTACCCGTTATCACAACTCCGACAATTTTGACACATTTGGTCTTTGAGAATTTGAGTTGAGGTTTCCGTTTCCTAACGTGTTTCGGCTACTTAGGGACGGCTCGACATCGACATCACCAACGCTCATCTTCGTCATCGACTTTGTCATACCATAATCCGTTCTTGCTTACACTCAACATACCACGAACGGTAACCTCTATATCATCTTGGTATCGTGCTATCACATCATTGTACATTCTTGCCATTGCATTGATAACCCCATAGCCTAACTTTTGCGTCACTTACCCATCGAGACTAGCCTTTGAGTATTGCTGGCAATGTTACTTGTGCACATTAGTGATCATTGCATATATCATCATCTTGGTGTCCATATCTTGGTATCATCTCTTGTGCCACAAGGTCGTCATAGCATATACACACTTGCTATCTTGGTTCGTGAAGTTTTGCATGGAAAAGAGCTCAAAAGAGAAAGAGCCAAACAAGCTTTTAAGCAAAAGGAAACGATAAGCAAAGAACTTTTAAGCAAGAACCGTAGCATCATACTACATTGAGATTGTCATACTCGATCATCTTGGATCATACCACCGGAACACCATACATATAGCATATTTGGGATAGAAGTCGTTGCATTTTTTCTTAGTAGGTTCTACACAAGTCTTGTATTCGCCTATTGTGCAATCCTACTAGCGTCTCTCTAGAGTTGCGCAACAAGAGCATTTTCCGTGGATTCCACATTTTGAGCTCATTTTGGTTGCACGACCCCATCTATCTATTCGTGTGTGTGTTTCCGTGCACCATATCTTGCTATTGGTCTACTTGTTGCATTTCCAAATTTGCGAATCTTTTTCAACATTATTGAGTCTCACTAATAATTGCATAAATTTTGTGCCACCATCCTAACCAAGCTCCACCATAAGCTTTCTTTGTGTAGGTGTGAGAGATTGATGAGATACGGTACCAATTGTGCTATTTCCTTGTTACATCATTCAGTGATCTTTGATCCACCCTCAACATCGGTCAAGGTACATTTAGTATTGTTCTTCCTTTCCTCCACTCTCGCATTTGCTTGGAATGATGGATAGGCCAACTACTTCTACCAACCCACTCTTCATCGAGCAAGATGAGGACCCGAACACCTACGTCACCAAGAACCACCTCTTCGGTGCACAACGAGCTTTGCATCAAGAACAACAAGAAATGAGCGACCGCATCGACAACCTCGCCACCGACTTGCGACTCTCCGAGCAATGTATAAGAGACTACTTCGACAACAAGATCGACGAACAAAAACAAGAGAACAATGCAAGAATGGACGAGATTCGTGCCTTGTTGGTCAACTGCTCTTCTACCACTTCCTCCTATTCAAGACGGAGCCGCTCTAGTCGACACTCCGACGACACCATATCCGGCTCAAGTACACCGATATCCAACACTCTTCGACGAGCCGCACGACAAGACCGTCACGCCAGCCACAATCCTCTACATGGCAATGGTCCACACGAGCAACTTGAAGAGCAAGAATATCGACATCGTCAAAATCAAGCTACATTCGCGCAAGCACAAGAAAGGCAACGTCAACGCGAACAAGAGGAAGCACAAGAACAACGACGCCAACAAGAGCTAATGCAAGAATGACAACGCCAACATCAAGATGAGCAAGATGCCACCGCGCTACGTCAACAAAAAGAACAGTGTGAAGCTCAATCACTTGAGACGCTACGTGCCCTCCGACATACAAATCGTGTCGTTGCCAACCGGAACCGCCAAACACGTCAAGCAGAAGAAGCACTTCACGACGAAGTTCAAGAAAGAAGATATCAAGCATGAGTGCATCGTCAAGTTCCTCAAGCTCCTCCACAAGCTAGACAAGAACACCAAGCTCCTCTAGAACAACAAGCTCGACAAGAAGCACAAGTTCGCCAAGAGCAAGAAG
Source organism: Thinopyrum elongatum (assembly GCA_011799875.1). Taxonomy (NCBI): domain Eukaryota; kingdom Viridiplantae; phylum Streptophyta; class Magnoliopsida; order Poales; family Poaceae; genus Thinopyrum; species Thinopyrum elongatum. The sequence goes on along the minus strand of CM022299.1, from coordinate 240,755,958 downwards.
ACAATGGAAATCTTCCACGCCAAGAGCAATTAGAGGGCGACAATCCTCCACGTCAAGGACGTCATCACCCTCGACCCCAACACAATTATGAGCAACGCTACGGCAAACTCAAGTTCACCATGCCCAAGTTTTCCGGAAGCAATGATCCCGAAGAGTACCTTTCATGGGCATTGAAGGTTGACAAGATCTTCCGTTTACACAACTATGAGGAAGAGAAGAAGATCGCCATGGCATCCCTTGAGTTCCAAGACTATGTCCTCATTTGGTGGGAACAAGTACTTGAGCGCCGTGAGGCAAGAGGCGAACCACCCATCACAACTTGGGCACAAATGAAGGATGTCATGAGAGCGCGCTTTGTGCTAACCTACTACAACCGTGACCTTTTCAAGAAATTGCAACTCCTAAAGCAAGGAACAAAGAGCGTTGAAGAGTACTACAAGGAAATGGAAATTGCCATGATACGAGCTAATGTCATGGAAGATGATGAGCAAACTATGGCACGCTTCTTGAATGGACTCAACCATCCTATCAAGAAGATCGCGGACTTCCAACCATACTCAAACCTCATCGAGCTAGTGCACCAAGCCACCAAGGCGGAGCGACAAGTACAAGATGACTTCAAGTATGCCAAGTACTCTTCCAAGACATATGCCTCATACAATCAAGCTTCAACGACTCCAACACCTTCTACCTTAGACAAGCTTTCTACAAGTAACGGTGACAAGTCAAGTTCCAAGAAAACTTCGACAACCTCAAGTCGTCCTCCTACTACAAGCAACTTCAAGCCGAGAGCTTCATCATCTACAACTCCACTGGATGAGACCATCAAGACAAGTCCCATCAAATGCTTCACATGCGGCGGCCGAGGCCACAAGTCCTTCGAATGTACCAACAAGCGCACCATGATTCTCAACGACGACGGTACATACGACTCCATGAGTGAAGGAGAAATGGGCGCCCTTGAGAACGGCTATGCATCGGCAAGTGAACGAAGATGAAGATGATCAAGTCTTTTGTGATGAAGATTCGAGCCCCGCTCTCATTGTCTCCAAGGTCTTGACTCTTCAACATCAACATGACAAAGACCAAAGATGTCATATCTTCCACACAAAGGCGGGCATCAAAGGTCATTCCGTGAAGGTCATCATCGATGGAGGAAGTTGCCATAACTTGGAAAGTGAAGAACTATGCTCCAAGCTCCAGTTGGTCAAGATGAAGCATCCCCACCCCTACAAGGTCCAATGGCTTAGCGACTCTGGCACTATTCAAGTAGAACATATGGTGCAAGTTTCCTTCAAGATAGGAGCATATGAAGATACTTTGGAGTGTGATGTCGTTCCGATGTTCGTTTGCCACCTCCTTCTTGGACGACCAAGGCAATTCGACCGAGGCGTCATCCACAACGGGCAAACAAACCACTATAGCTTCAAGATGAAGGGAAAGGAGTACGTGCTACGACCTATGTCTCCAAGTCAAGTGATCGCTGACAAGCTAGCCACCCATCATGGAGAGAATAGTGAGAGAGTGAGCCACCCAAAAGGGAGTGAGAGCCACAAGCCCAAAATGAGTGCCTCCACGATGAGCGTCAAGAAAAATCTAGTGCTATTCGCTACCAAAAGTGAGATGAGAGAAGTGTGTGAGAACCCATCAAGTGTTATGCACTATGTCCTCTTGTGCAAGGACGAGGCACCAAAAATTAACACCTCTCACAATCTACCTTTAGTGTTATCTTCTCTATTGCAGGAATTCCAAGATGTATTCCCCGACGAGCTACCTCCGGGTCTACCTACTCTTCAAGGCATCGAACACCGCATCGACCTCATCCCCGGAGCACCTCTTCCTAATAAGGCTCCCTGCCGTGTCAACCCCGAGGAAACCAAGGAGATCCAACAGCAAGTACAACAACTCATCGACAACGGCCATGTACGAGAAAGCTTGAGTCCATGTGCCGTACCGGTAATCCTTGTTCCCAAGAAACATGGTACAAATCGCATGTGTTCCGATTGTCGTCCTATCAATGCTATCACAATTAGATATCGCTACCCCATTCCACGTTTAGACGACATGCTAGATGAGCTTAGCGGAGCCACTATTTTCTCTAAAATTGATCTTAAAAGTGGATATTACCAAATCCGCATACAAGAAGGTGACAAATGGAAAATCGCATTTAAGACCAAATTTGGCTTATATGAATGGCTTGTTATGCCAATGGGCTTATCCGAAGCACCCGATACTTTCATGCGAGTCATGCATTTTGTTCTTCGACCCTATATTGGCGTATTTGTTGTGGTCTACTTTGACGATATTCTTGTCTTTAGCAAATCTCTCAAAGATCATGTCACCCATCTTAGAACCGCTTTACAAACTCTTAGAAAAGAGCGCCTTTATGCTATATGGACAAATGCCTTTTTGGTGTTGATAAGATTGTTTTCTTGGGTTTTGTAGTCTCTTCTAAGGGTGTGCATGTAGATGAATCTAAGATCAATACTATTAAAACTTGGCCACAGCGTATCAATTTGCAACAAGTGCGTAGTTTCCTTGGTTTAGCCGGTTTCTACCGTAGATTTGTTAAGGATTTTAGCACCATTGCATCCCCTTTACATGCTTTGAGTAAAAAAAATGCACCCTTTGTTTGGGGACCATCTCAAGATACCGCATTCAATGAACTTAAAAATTTGCTTACTCATGCTCCCGTTCTTGCATTACCCAATTTTGAAAAAACTTTTGAAGTTCATTGCGATGCTAGTGGTAATGGCATAGGAGGTGTGTTAACGCAAGAGAAGTGCCCCATAGCTTACTTTAGTGAGAAACTTTCCGGAGCGCAACTCAATTATCCCATCTATGATAAAGAGCTATATGCTTTAGTGCGAGTTTTGCGTGAGTGGGAACATTATCTTCGCCCCCATGAATTTGTCATTCATATCGACCATGAAACGATCAAGTACCTTAAGGGTCAAACTAAGTTGAACAAGCGTCATGCTAAGTGGAGTGAATTCATTGAGTCTTTTCCTTATGTCATCATGTCGGTGTAGTGAACAGGGGGTGTTCATTACCCCTGGACACGCACCGGCGAGTTGCAGCCCCCGGGTGGGAAGGGCATGCCAGGGGAGTGAGCCTTCCTGGGAGAAGACAACTGGAACAAGCACAAGACTATCCAAAAAGCATTCGAGTCAATAATTGGAAGGCAGAAGACCAAAGGCCGAAGCCCCAGCAAGATTCTTGCTGGTGAGCCCCGGCAAGATTCTTGCTGGTGAGCCCTGGCAAGATTCTTGCTGGTGAGCCCCGGCAAGATGATCCCGGCAAGCTTGGTCCCGGCAAGATGACCCCGCCAAGCTGCCACCGCTCCAGCGCAGCGACCAAACCTGTCAGATGGGTTTTGTCCTTCTGGATGCGTGTCAAGTCACCAAAGAAATCATCAAGTCAGAAATCTGAGGATCGGCAGACAAGAAGAGCTGGAATTCGAAGACCAGCTTCCCCGGCAAGATCTTGCCGGGGTGGCCTGCGGAGCCCGGCAAAGATCGGCGCCCGGCAAGGCTTGGCGCCCGGCAAGATTCGGCGCCTGGCGAGATTCTGCCACTGTGCCACCGCTTCGGCACAGTAACAAGCCTGACATTCTGGGTCCTTCTCTGGATGCGTGGCAACGCGCCAGTGGAGGAGAGCTTAAGCGGTGCTGATGGGAAGGCCCCTTTTTCCATCCCCAAGAAAGTGAGGACACCTAAACGGACACCTCACGGTGCATTAAATGCGCCTGTCCTAATCCGTCAGGGGTTAGGTATGATACCCTGTAGCTACTTTACACCTCAATGTATGTACATTTTGCCACTGTGGAGACCCCTTTGAGCGTATAAAAGGAGGCCCAAGGCAACTGCTACAGGGGAGGAGAACTTCTGGCCCATTCTGCATGCGTAGCTGCTCTTTGAACGTACTGTTCATTGCGAGCGCTCCTGAAGGCTGGGCTCAAGAACATCAATAAGAACACAAAGCAGGAGTAGGGTTTTACGCTGATCAGCGGCCTGAACCTGGGTAAAAACCTCACGCATTGATCATTGGTTCTGCTCTTTGCGTATACCTCTCCCCCCGCCGAATCGTAAAGGGGTCTCTCGGGATCCCATAGGTGTCGTACCCCGACACATCAAGTACATCAAAGGCAAAGAGAATGTTGTGGCGGATGCGCTTTCCCACAAATGCATTCTTGTTACTAAACTTGAATTGAATGTCATTGGTTTTGAGCACATAAAAGACTTGTATGCGCATGATCCTACTTTTGCTATTCCTTATGCCAAATGTTTGACGCATACATCTTGGGAACGCTATTACATCAAAGATGATTATCTTATGAGAGATAACAAACTATGTATCCCCGAGTCTTCTCATCGTTTGTTACTTTTGCAAGAATCTCATGGAGGAGGACTAATGGGACACTTTGGACGAGACAAGACCTTTGCTACGCTCTCACAGAACTATTTTTGGCCCAAGATGTTACGCGACGTTTCACGCTTCACCAACCGATGCTCTACATGTCGCAAAGCTAAGTCTAAAGCTAAATCCCATGGTCTCTATTTGCCACTTCCTATTCCGTATCACCCATGGGAAGATATTAGTATGGACTTCGTGCTTGGTTTGCCTCGAACTAGAAATGGCAAAGATTCCGTGTTTGTTGTTGTGGGCCGATTCTCTAAAATGGCTCATTTCATCCCATGCAACAAGATAGACGATGCTTCACATGTTCCAAATCTTTTTTGTAGGGAAATCTTGCGCCTACATGGAGTGCCAAAGACTATTGTCTTGGACCGCGACGTCAAGTTCTTAAGCTACTTTTGGAAGACCTTATGCACCAAGCTCGAAATCAAGCTCTTGTTCTCTTCGGCATTCCATCCCCAAACCGACAGCCAAACGGAGGTCACGAACCGGACGCTCTCCACTCTACTATGCGTGTTGATCAAGAAGAACATCAAGGAGTGGGAGGAATGCATACGAATCACCGAGTACGCCTACAACCGTGCAAGACATTCGACTACCGGCAAGTCCCCTTTCGAGGTCGTCTACGGTTTCAACCCGTTGTCCCCATTGGACATTCTTCCTCTACCTCTACAAGAGAGCATCAACATGGACGCGAGTGCACGAGTGAGCTACCTCAAGAAGATGCATCAAGATACAAGGCACACCATTGAGCGCTAAGTACAACGACTCGCGACCAAGCTCAACATCAACAAGCAACCCATGATATTCAACATTGGAGATCTCGTGTGGCTAAACCTTCGGAAGGACTGCTTCCCCAACGAACGCAAATCCAAGCTTCTACCTCGAGCCGACGGACCCTTCAAGGTGCTAGCACGCTACAATAACAACGCTTACAAGATCGACCTCCCGCGCGACAAGTACAATGTGAGGGACGTCTTCAACGTCAAGGACCTTTCTCCCTACCATGGTGATGAGGTTTTCGCTCCGAGGTCGGATCTTTCCCAAGGGGGGGAGATGATGCGGAGCATCCCACGGTCATCCCCATGGACCTACCTACGTCTCCTATAACACCACTTGGACCAATGACAAGAGCTCGAGCAAAGGCTATCATAGATAAGGTGAACTCGCTCCTCTCCGAACTACCCCTTTCTACATATGAGACATGGCTACTACCTCAAGCGGAGACCCTATGCGTGATCAGGTACTTGGAGGAAGGCCACGGATCAGCTACGCCCAATGGACAAGACGGCGAGGACACCAAGTACAAGTTGCGAGAAGAGAAGCAACCGGAAAGTCTCCAGCCACCGGACGTCCGAGACGTGTCGTACATCCGACGCCTGATGCATCAGCCCGCCAAGCTAGCCTCAGCCAGCGAACACTACAGCGGCCAGACGACCGACGCGCCTTGGACGTCCGACACCTCCCAGCGCTCGGACGACCGAGCCCCACCGGACGACCGACGCCACCAGTCCAGAGCCAAAACGTCGGAAGTATGGTGGCCACCGGACGACCGACGCCTCGGACGTGCAACCCCGACCGGAGGTCCGACACAGCCTAATCCAAGCCGAAATGTCAGACTTCCAACAAGTACCGGACGTCCGAGCCCCCTCGAGACGCCGGACGACCGGTAGCTGTCGGATGTCTGACGCCTGTGAGTTGACTGCGTGTTGGGCCGAGGCCCATGTACCCCTTCGCCCACTTAGACTATATATACTCCTCCTCTCCCCTCTTTTTAGGGCCAGCAAAGGATTAGCTCATTTGAGAGATGGATCTTTGCTCATCCATCCGGATCTACTCCACCAAGAGAGACCGCGGCCTCTACAGAGAAGATCCATCTTGGATTCAAGATCCCTAACGGGAAGACCCTCAAGACCTCCTCACGAAGAAGAACTTGCTACTTGTATCGTCCTTTGTTGATCGTGGATCGTGTATCTCTTTGTGTTTCGAGGATCTAGCACATGTGTAATCGAATCTTGTTGGTTTGAGTGATTCCTCTCGTGTTTCCCCTCGTGTTCTTCGTGTTTTTCGCGGGATCCGCTCCAATCGTGAAAGATCGGGCATCTAGTGTTCTACCCTACATCAGAATCAACATGTACACATTTTCATATGCACCCTCCTTGCCTTTTCGCTTCAAAGGAATTTCTCCTCCTGTGAATCATAAGGGGGGTTGGAGAGCTGCCAGCGGTAGTACCGCCTGTAGGTGGTAGTACCGCTTCCAGTACCGCGCATACTACCGCCATCTGCTCGGGTCTCAACTTTTCATGTCGGGTTCAAGGGTAGTCCAGTGGTGGTCCCACTAGCATACTACCGCTGAGCACCTTTTGACCCGGTTGGACAAGCGGCAGTAGGAGCAGCAGTAGGAGCGATAGTACTGCTTGCAAGCGGTAGTACATGATGGGGAACGAAGCATGAAAATCAAAAAAATTCTTATGAACACCCAAGATATATCTAGGAGAAGCACAGAAATGAGAGGGGAGAGTGTGTCTACGTACCCTCGTAGATCATTAAGCAAAAGCGTATATCACGAAGTTGATGTAGTCATACTCGTCACGATCCAATCACTATCCAAATCGATGAAGTACCGAACGGACGACACCTTCGTGTTCAGCACACGTATGACTCGATGATGTGTCCTCCTCGTTGATCCATCAAGATATGGAGGAGAAGTAGATGGGATCGCCGGCAGCACGACGGCGTGACGGTGATGGTGGTGGAGTGATTCTCGCAGGGCTACGTCGAGCGCTACCAAAACAACGAAGACGGAGGAGAGAGGGGGGCCAAGGCCTTGTGTGTACTCTTGGGGCACCCCTTCCCCTCTATATATAGGTGGAGAGGCGTGGTGGACAGCCCTCCAAGCCCTAGGGCTGGTGCACCAAGGGGGGGAGTTGGACTCCTAGTCCAATTCCCTCCTTTCCATACACAGGTGGACTTTCCACCTTTCCTAGCCACATGGGCCTTGAGGGACTTCTGCGCCTGGCCCAATAAGGTCAGGGCACCTCCCCTCAGCCCATGCTGACCTTGGGACATGGTGGAACCCTTGGTGGACTTCCGGACTCCTTCGAAAGTTTCTGGAACCTTCTGGAAGCTTCCCGGTACAATACCGAAAAAACTGAAACTTTTTTCGGAACCCTGAAAGCAACTTTTCATATATAAATCTTTACCTCCGGACCATTCTGGAGCACCTCGAGACGTCCTGGATCTCATCAGGGACTCCGAACAACATTCGGTCAGCAACATGCATATCCGAATATTAATCTAGCGTCACCGAACGTTAAGCGTGCGGACCCTACGACTTCGAGAACCATGTAGACATGACTGAGACACCTCTCCGGTCAATAACCAATAGCGGACTTGGATGTCAATTGGTTCCTACATATTCCACGAAGATCTTTTAACATTTGAACCACAATGTCAAGGATTCGGTTAATCCCGTATGCAACTCCCTTTGTCCGGCGATATATTACTTGCCCAAGATTCAATCGCCGGTATCTCCATACCTAGTTCAATCTCGTTACCGACAAATCTCTTTACTCGTTCCGTAATGGAAGATCTTGTGACTAACTCATTAGCCACATTGCTTGCAAGCTCTTTACGATGTTGTATTACCGAGAGGGCCTAGAGATATCTCTCTGTCACACGGAGTGACAAATCCCAGTCTCGATCCATGCCAACCCAACCGACACCTTAGGAGATACCTGTACAAAATCTTTATGATCACCCACTTACGAAGTGATGTTTGATAGCACACAAGGTATTCCTCCTGTATCCGGGAGTTGCATGATCTCATGGTCTTAGGAATAGATACTTGAAATGAAGAAAGCTATATCAATAAACTCAAGTGATACGATCAAATGCTAAGCTTACGGTTGGGTCTTGTCCATCACATCATTCTCCTAATGATGTGATCCTGTTATCAAATGAAAACTCATGTCTATGGTAGGAAACCTAAACCATCTTTAATCAACGAGCTAGTCTAGTAGAGTGTCGGCGTGCGACACCTATGGGATCCTAAAGGACCCCTTTACGGTTCGGCAGGGAGAGAGATATGCACAAAGAGCAGAACCAACGATCGACGCGGGGCGATTTTACCCAGGTTCGGGCCGCTAATCAGCGTAAAACCCTACTCCTGCCTTGTTTTATTATGAGTGTTCTTGAGCCCAGGCTCCAGGAGCGCTTGCAATGAACAGTATGTTCAAAGAGCAGCTACGCATGCAGAATGGGCCAGAAGATCCTCTCCCCTGTAGCAATTGCCATGGGCCTCCTTTTATACACTCAAAGGGGTCACCACAGTGGCAAAATGTACATACATTGAGGTGTAAAGTAGCTACAGGGTCATCATACCTAACCACTGACGGATTAGGACGAACGCATTTAATGCACCGTGAGGTGTCCGTTTAGGTGTCCTCACTTTCTTGGGGATGGAAAAAGGGGTCATCCCATCAGCACCGCTTAAGCTCTCCTCCACTGGCGCGTTGCCACGCATCCAGAGAAGGACCCAGAATGTCAGGCTTGTTGCTGTGCTGAAGCGGCGGAACAGTGATAGAATCTTGCCGAGGTGCAAATCTTGCCGGGCCCAAATCTTGCCGGGTTTCGTGAGCCACCCCGGCAAGATCTTGCCGGGGGCCTGGTCTTCGGTCTTCAGATCTTATTAACTCGTGATCCTTTGATTCTCGGTCTGAATGTCCCCTTGACAATCTTGCACTAATCTCCAATTACTCCCCCGGCAAGCCTTGCCGCGGGCTTGGCTACGACTGCCCGTGCACAAGTATGGGGTACTAAAGTCCCAATACTTAGTACACCGACAGGAGCCCCCGGGCCTAGGCCATACACGAATGCGAGGCATTGTTGGGCTAGGCCCAAACAGTGCACGGGCATGCGTGGCAGGGGATTAACTGCTTGTGATGATTTCGCTTACTGCATCCCCCCACTACGCGCATTGAATGCACGACGTGGGGCGCGTGCGCTGAATGGCCGCGGCCACAGCGCGCTTGTAGAGGCGTATTCACATTGGGCAGTAAAAGAGGCGGCCTTGCTCTTTCCCCATAAAAAGGAAACTGCAGAGGCGCTGCCTATTTACCCCCTCTTTCTTCTTCTTCTCAATCTGAAATCCGCCATTGCCTTCCTTCTCTCGAGCTCAGAGCAAAGCTTTCCCTCATCTGCTCGTCGCCTCCACATCCGCTCCATCCCCGGCTTCCGCCCCTGCAATCGCCATGCCGCCCAAGACCAACAAAGGCAAAGGCAAGGAGACGAAAGCCGATGTCCCGGAGAGCGAGCTGGTGAAGATGCGGAAGAAGTACGTCGTCTTCGCCCCGTCGCTTGATGCGAGAGCTTTGAAGAGCCGGTACCAGTGTATGTGGGCGAGGGAGACGCAAGCTCACCCCGCCACTCGCGTGATTCCAGGTTCTTGTTCCAAGAGCGGTCCTGACATATACCACTTCTTCATTGCTTATTTCTATTGTGGACTCTGTCCTCCTTTCTCCCATTTCTTCAATGATATCATGTACACATACGGCTTCCACCTTCTTGATTTCACGCCGAACGCCATAATGTGCTTGTCTGTCTTCGCTCATCTTTGTGAAAATTTTGCTGGAGTAATTCCCAGTACCGCCCTCTTCCGCCATTACTTTATTCCTCGTATCCAAAAGGGGGAGGCCCTTTCCGGTTCTATCGCCTGGATTCCACGAGCTTGGAATAAGGAGATATACCCAGAGGGAGTTTACCGGGAGAAGTGGGATGAATGGCTGTCTGAGTGGTGCTGGATCAAGGAAGCAGATCCCCATCCGTTCTGTTCGCCTCGACGGCAGAAGGCGATCCGCGGCAGCGATTGGAGCGACCTTGCTGCGGAGGACGAGAGGCTCACAATCGCCACCACCAGGATCCTTCGCCTGAAAGCTGCCGGGCTTACAATGGAGATGATCGGCTTCAATTTCCTCCGTCGCCGCATCGCCCCTCTACAGAGTAGGGGAAGACCAGCTTGGGAGTACCGGAACGCAGTGGACATCATGAGGCTGTGCCCTGGATTGAACAACAATTTGACTACTATGCAGCTTGGCGCTCTCCGTCAAAGGCTATTCCAGCGCGACAACAAGCATCGGTTGCCGGCAAGAATTGTCCCTCTGTGCAACGACTCTGCCCTGGGGTCAATCATCGCCTTCATGCCAATGTTCAACGCCCACGGTCTTGACGCGACTTGGGCTGAGCCAACCGAGGAGGAAGCACAAAAGTTCTTTGATAACTTGACGGAGAGAGCCGTCCGGGAAGAAACAGACCTCATCCGAGCCACCACCGACGAAGAAGTGGCATACATCGCCACTAGGGCGGAGGAGGCGAATCTTGACGCGGAGGCTGGTAGCGTCGGCTTCACAGAATGGGAAACCAGTGACGCAGAGGTAGTGGTGGAAGAAAATCCTGCCGAGGAGGACAAGGCTGCCGGGGAACAGAGCAGCACAGCCGCTGAGAGCTCGTCCGATGAAGACGCGGCTGAAGAAGAACCACAAGAAGAGCTCCCAGCCCCGAAGAAGACAAAGCGTGTTCTTCAAAAGGCTGCATCTGGCATCCCGGCAAGCCAACCTTCTTCGAGCAGCGAGGCTCCCGGCAAGAAGGCGGCCGGCAAGGCTGCGCCGCGGCAAGGAGTTCGACAGCAACCTGCGCGACGCGCGAGACCCGCACCAGCGGCAACCGCTGAGGCGGCAGGGGCGTCCCGCACTACCGCACCGGAGGCTGAGGTGGCAGAATCATGCCAACCCCCTGCGCCTGCTACAGCCAAGCGACCTAGGACCCCTCCTCCGCCTCCCCACACAGACACTGCTACGGAGGTCTATTTCGACATCTCCGGCTTCAGTCCGGAGCGAGAAGAGGAAGAGTGAGTATCCTGTCACAGCCTTTATCTTCCAAACTCTGGATCAATCTTATTGACTTGCTTGTTTTGTCTCTGCAGTGATGCAGAAACCTTGGCGGAAAGGATGGCGAAGAGGGCAAAGACTTCCACAGGTGACGAGCCCCCGGCAGGCTTCACAAGCGTGTTGGAAACTATTACCATCAGCCTGGAGCTTAGCCCTCGACGCAGCCCCCAGCACAGCCCCCAGCGTGAGTTCATTACTCTTTTTTCGTTGGCGAATGCTGAAGTTTCTATCCTTGCCGCTGATATCTTCGGGCTTGCAGGAGAAGGACGGCAACAAGGGGAGTTATCGGGAGATACCCCCGTCGTGCCACCTCCGTCAACCACGCCGCCCACAAGCGCATCCCTGACAAGAGATCACACCAACAAGCTTATCTTGGTTGAGGAGGAGCCGACAACCATGGGCGCTGGCAGAGGGGCGAGGCCACCTCTCAACAGCTCGATGCAGGTAACCAATTGCCTCAGAGCGCTTGCTATTCTTTCCTTTATCTCTCTTTCTTTTGTCTTCTTGAACTTCAATCTTGATCTCATTCTGTTTCTCTCCTTTGTCCTTTAGAATTCCCTGTGATGGAACACATGGACATCGACGCCGTCATCGAGGAGACCGCCAGGGATGTTGCCGCCGAAGCCGACAAAATCGCTGCCAGCGAGGCCGCCATGGATGCCACCGTCGAGACTTGCGGTGCCTTTGCCGATGAGGCCGCCAAGACTGCATAGGAGGAACCCGCCAAGGAATCTGCTGAAGAGGACGACAAGGAGGCTGGTGACCGTACTGACGGCATTCCTGCCGCAGGAGCGCCAGGCGCTACGCCGGCCACGGAGCCCCAGCTACTGGTGAGGCGGTTGCTGAGGATCAACCGTCAACATCCGAAGTCCCCTCATCAAGCAAATATCTCAAAGTTGGCGAGAACCTGTTTGTCAACTTGCTGGGGACGGCAAGCATTGGGGCACCGACCGAAGGGGAAACTTTTGATGAAGAAATCATCACTGCTACTGGGCTTGAGATCGTCAACGAACCAAGTGTCAGTAGCAGCAAATCTGAGGAAGATCAACTCCTTCAGGCCATGGGCGATAACTTCCGCAAGCTCCAAGCACTCCACCGTGCCCAGAAAGAGAAGGTAGATTCCAGAGCCGCAGTTGTTGAAGCGGCTGAAACAGATTTCCAAAAGCGCGTTAAGCAAACGCAAATCTGGTACGCCAAGGCCTATCAAGAGCTGACTGCCAATCGGGAACAAGTGAGCCAAAGTTGGACGGAGCTCCTCTTGAAGCAATCTGACAAGGAGAAGGCGCAAGAGGAAGCTACACAAAGAATTGCTGCTGAAGATGCCCTCCTGACGGAGCATTGCATTGCGCTTGACGCTCACGAAGAAGACCTTGCCGCACATGAGCAGGCACTCGCCGCCAAGCTTCGCAGCAAAGATGAAGAAATCGAGAAGCTTGTTGAGCGGCGGACCCAGGAGCTGGAGCAGAAGCACAAGGAGGCGCTCGAAGCTCTAACTGTAGATCACGCCGGCAAGCTCAAGGAGGCCGTCGATGCTGCCGAGGCTGCAGAGGCCGCCAAGAATGAGCTGAGCGATAGAGTGAAGAAACTGGAAGTGGATCTTGAAGAACACGGCAAGGAGCTCTTGACGCTCAAAGGTGACAGGGAAAAAACCCTCCACACCCTGGCGGAGATGCAAGTTGCCATGTCCGACAAGACCAGGTAGCTCTCTTCAGCTAATGACGCTATTGCCGATCTGAGGCTGAAATTGACCACGCTGGAGAAGTCACTTGAGGACAGCAGGGCCCGCGAAAAGGCCCTGAGCAAGGATCTCCAAGACGAGAAGAACCTGCTCAAGAGCGCTGCCGCCGCCCAAGTTGATTACGAAAAGGGGGTGGAAATCTGGACTGAACGCCTCGTCGACGCTGCGAAGAAGCTCACGGCACAACTGTCAACCATGGGCCTGTCAAACTTCAAGTATTCCTCCAAAGAAAGAATATCCTCGAGCGCCAGGTTGACCATGTTCTTCGAAAGCATCATTGATGCTCTGAAGCTGCTTCAGTCTAACCGGGCGACCCAACTGGCCAACGAATCCCGCCAGCTTTGCCGGGCCGTCCTCCGCAAGGTACTCATCAAGGTGGTGCATAATAATCCTGGTATCGACCTCACCAACGTGCTCGGCCGCCTGCCAAAGGACGCAAATCTCAAGGCACTTGAGGAGCTTGTCGCGCCTATCCTTGAGAAGGTGGATTCAATCAAAAGGGTCGAAGGCCAGCGCAGAGATTAGCTGCTCCACCTCTTCTTGCCGTCGCCATTCCATGCCAATAGACAATTAAGTCTTAAGTTAGAACTACGGTAACTTATTAATGTAATATAACTTGCTTTTGTTTGGGTACATGCATGCTATTTCCCTTGTCTGATTCCTTTATGTATGGAGTTCACCCTACGCTTACTGAAAAACTTGCCGGCGTGCAACCTGCCGCGAGCGCTGGGTGCGGGACTTCAGCAGCCTGCTGGAGGTGCAGCGGCCGACAAAGCACCTTGGCGTTCTCAGTGCAGCCACTTAAATTGTTGAGCAGACTCGAAACAAAATAAGGGCGCAACCGATTACGACAAGGGTTCCTTCGCGTGCTGGTTTTCCATACAAAAGTCGAAATCGTCTAAGGAAAATAACTTTGTAATAAAAGAGACTTGCTCTAAGTTTTAGAACTTAGCTTTCTGTCGCTGTTCTTCCTCCGGTAAGGTGCCAATTCTGAACGTCGCCAACTGGTACTCATATCTTCCTTCCCCCCGGCAAACGTGCACGCGAGGAATCCTTCTGTCTTTTGAGAAAAAGAAAGAATAGAAAATAAAGATATGGAACCTTGGCGGTTCGTTAGAACTTACTGGGAACAAGTGTCATACAACATCTTAGATAAACATGCACATATATATGAACATGGAAATCGATAAGGAAATGCACAACACTTAAACTTATTCATCTGGGCTCAGGGTCTACGCCTGGCTATGTACAAAGGATTACATGCCTTGCCGGCAAGACTTGTACAAAAAGGTGTTTGCCGGGGGCCCCCGGCAACTGCGCCTTATGGGTAGAACTTGCGAAGATGTTCGATATTCCAAGAGTTGCTCACTGGAACGCCATCTTCGGTCTCCAGGCGGACAGCGCCGGGCCTGGTGACTCGTACTACCCGATAAGGGCCTTCCCACTTTGGAGTCAACTTGTTTGAATTCTTGGCGGACCGAATCCGTCGAAGAACAAGGTCGCCTTCCTCAAGGCTTCGGGCATGAACTTTGCGGCTATGGTAGCGGCGCAAAGCTTGCTGGTAGCGTGCAGCTCGCACAGCAGCCTGAAGACGATTCTCCTCAAGGAGCACAGCGCCATCTTGTCGTAGTTGCTCTTGCTCAAGCTCATCATAAGCGAGCACTCGAGGTGATCCGTATATGAGTTCCGTGTGGAGAACTGCTTCCGCTCCGTAGACCAGAGTGAAGGGTGTCTGGCCGGTGGCTCGATTTGGTGTCGTTCTGATTGACCAAAGAACCACCGGCAACTCATCAATCCAGCGTCTTCCGCACTTTCTCAGCCTGTCAAAGGTTCTGGTCCTGAGACCGCGCGGCACTTCAGCATTAGCCCTCTCTGCTTGGCCGTTGCTTCTCGGGTGAGCAACAGAGGCAAAACAAATTTTGCCGCCAAGGTCTTGGATGTACTGCATGAAGGTGCGACTTGTGAATTGCGTGTCGTTGTCGGTGATGATCCTGTTGGGCACATCAAAATGGCAAACTATTCCTTTGAAGAACTTGACGGCTGATTGTGCTGTCACCTTCCTCACTGCTTCCACCTCTGGCCACTTTGTGAACTTGTCGATCGCAATGTACAAGTACTCAAAGCTCCCCGTAGCATGGGGGAAGGGGCCTAGTATGTTGAGCCCCCAGACCGAAAACGGCCAGGAGAGAGGGATCGTCTGAAGAGCTTGAGCTGGCTGATGTGATTTCTTCGAATGAAACTGGCACGCTTCACACTTGGTTACTAGTGCAGTTGCATCCTGGAGAGCGGTGGGCCAAAAGAAACCTTGCCAGAAGTCTTGACAAGTGCTCTTGATCCTATGTGAGAGCCACATACGCCTCCATGTATCTCTGCCAACAGCTCTAGTCCATCCTCCCGAGGAATACACTTTAATTTCACACCGTTTGGTCTCTTTCTGTACAGGACGTCATCGACGAACTTGTACATAACAGACCGACGGCCTACTTTTTCCGCCTCTTCCTGTTCTTCAGGGAGTTCTCCAGTCTGAAGGAAATGGACAATGTGCTGTGCCCATGCTGGAGCCTGGGGCTCGACAGCTAGGACTAAAGGCATTTCCTCCACTAGGGGAACATTTGTCTCGACAGCGAAAGCATGAGGTTCCGCCGGAGCCTGTCGTTCCCCGGCAGGCTTGTCGTTGATCCCGGCAAGTTCCTTGCCGGCGGCTCCAGGGAGCTCTGCCGGAAAGTACTGTCCAGAATTCAACTTTCTTCTCTTTTCTTGCCGCATTGATGGCGCCACAGATGGTTGAGTCAAATGGAGCACAAAAGTTCCTGGTTCCACAGGCAACTTGAGGGCAGCGCGCTTTGACAGGTTGTCAGCAATACTGTTTTCGGCGCGAGGAATGTGCTTCATTTGCAGACTGTCAAAGCGCTCTTCCATTTTTCTCACTTCATCCACGTAAGCTTGCATCAATGGACTCTGATAATTCTTGTTAACTTGCCTGACGACAAGCTGCGAATCGCCTCTGATGACTAGCTTCTTGATACCAAGGTCTGCCGCGATCCTGAGACCGGCAAGCAGGCCCTCGTACTCCGCAGTGTTGTTTGTCGAACTCTCCCGGGGAAAATGCATCTGGATTACATACTTGAGGTGCTCTCCGGTGGGTGCGACAAGCAGCACGCCAGCACCGGCACCTTGCAGTGAAAAAGCCCCGTCAAAGTACATAACCCATTCTTGATCAACTTCCTTGCCGGGGAGAGTCGTTTCTTGAACCTCTTCGTCTGGCGTTGGGGTCCATTCTGCAATGAACTCTACCAAGGCCCTGCTCTGAATTGTCGAAGTGCTTTCAAACTTGAGACCAAAGCTCGACAACTCCAACGCCCACTCCACAATCCTGCCGGTTGCTTCTGGATTTCGCAAAATCCGTTGCAACAGAAAGCGAGTGACGATGGTGATTTCATGTGCTTGAAAATAATGGCGCAGCTTCCTCGAGGCCATAAGGAGGCCGAAGAGCAGCTTCTGCACGCCAGAATATCTTGACCTAGCTCCTTGCAAAAGAGAGCTAACAAAATAAACTGGGCGCTGCACCAGCTTTTTCTTTTGCACTGGTTCTTCTAACTGCGCAGATCCTGTCTTGCCGGGATCAACCCTTGCCGGGGGAGATCCTAGCGCATCGCTTGGCGGTCTTGCCGCTGGTGTTGCTTCCTCATCAGCTTCTCTCTGCGCCACTAACGCATCACTAACCACTTGATTTGTTGCTGCCAGATACAGCAGCAATGGCTCTTGTGGTTTAGGCGCGACTAGTGTCGGCGGAGAGGAAAGGTATTTCTTCAAATCTTGCAGCGCAGCCTCCGCTTCCGGAGTCCATTTCATTGGACCTGCCTTCTTCAAAATTTTGAAAAAGGGCAGGGCGCGCTCAGCAGATTTGGAAATAAACCTGCTTAGGGCAGCAACACAGCCGGCAAGACAACGTACATCCTTGACGCGTCTTGGCGCTTCAATCTGCTCAATAGCTTTGATCTTGTCGGGATTCGCTTCAATCCCCCGTTGAGATACAAAGAATCCAAGAAGCTTGCCAGAAGGAACACCAAACACGCACTTCTCAAGATTGAGCTTTAAGTTGATCTTGCGCAGATTTGTAAATGTTTCTTCTAGATCTTGTATGAGCGTCGCCTTGTCCTTGGTTTTGACCACTATGTCATCCATATATGCCTCCATATTTCTATGGAGCTGAGGCTCAAAACCAATTTGGACCGCTCTCGCAAATGTAGAACCAGCACTTTTCAACCCGAAAGGCATTCGTATAAAACAATACGTACCACATGGGGTGATAAATGCGGTCTTTTCTTCATCTTCTTTTGCAATGAAGATCTGATGATACCCTGAGTAGGCATCAAGGAAGGACAGTAGATCACAACCAGCAGTGGAATCCACTCTCTGATCGATGCACGGCAAGGGAAAAGGATCTTTTGGACATGCTTTATTGATATCTATATAATTAATACATAGCCTCCATTTCCCATTCGCCTTGCGCACTATAACCGGATTGGCCAACCAGGTTGGGTGAAGCACTCCTCTGACCAATCCTGCCGCTTCTAGTTTCCCGATTTCTTCGGCAATGAATTCTTGCCGCTCCAAGGCTTGCTTCCGGACCCTCTGCTTGACGGGCCGCGCGTGAGGATAGACAGCAAGGGGGTGCTCAATTACCTCCCTGGGAACACCGGGGATGTCAGACGGCTGCCATGCAAACACGTCGGCATTCGCCTGCAGGAAGGCAATGAGCGCGCTTTCCTATTTGTCATCTAGGGTGGAACTTATGGTGAAAGTTCCTCCCGTTCCGTCCTCCCTGACGGGCACCTTCTTGGTCTCTGGTGGAGCAGCCTTGGATTTCTTGTTCTTGCCGGTGGAACTCTCTGGTGCATCCTCAACGGAAGCACAGCACTCCGAGGAGGTGCGCTTGCTGGAGTTCGCGCCAAGATTCTTGCCGGTCTTCTTCTTCCCCCCGGGAGTTCTAGCGGCAGGAGCAGATGCCTTGACGGCAGGTGTTGCAACTGCTTCCCGGTAGAGTTGGTCGACACAGATGAGCGCATCCTTCTTGTCGGAATGGATAGTAATGACACTCAACGGCCCGGGCATCTTCAATACATTATACGCGTAGTGTGATGCCGCCATAAACTTAGCCAGCGCTGGGCGGCCAAGGATCCCATTGTATGACATAGGAATCTTGGTGACATCAAACACCACCTTCTCTGTCCTGTAGTTGAGCTCGCTACCAAATGTCACTGGTAGCGTAATCTTGCCTTTTGGCTGGGTCCTTCCTGGATTGACCCCTTGAAACGTGCCCGTTTCCTCGAGATCTTCATCAGGAATTTGGAGCCTCTTGAGCACATCCGGCGAGATTAGGTTCAGTCCGGCCCCACCGTCAACTAGCATTTTCATCACCTTGAGGTTGCGGATTGTCGGTGAGACCAACAATGGCAAGCACCCGACCGCAGTTGTGCGATCAGGGTGATCCTCGGCGTCGAAAATGATAGGCGTGTTGGACCACTTCAGGGGCTTACATGCATCGAACGATGGCTCGGTTGCATTAACTTCTCGCATCCACTGTTTAAGTTGACGGTGGGAAGAATGCAACGAGGCGCCTCCGTCGATACACATGGCCTCTGTAGCATTCTGAAATTCTTGCTCACTGGACTCATCATCTTCTCCATCATCATCATCACCCTCTTCTTTGTCACGGCCTCGAGCTGGAATCTCCCTCTGTAGCTTGGCCTTGCCGCGGCGACCCCCTCGGCCACCGTGCTTCTTGCCGGACCCCTCAGCACCGTCTTGGGCCTTCTCCTTGTCTCGCTTTTCATACTCAGCTCTCTGCTTCTCGACAAGCTACTCAACTTGCCGGCAGTTTTGGAGATCGTGGCCCTTGGTGCGATGGATCTTGCAATACTGCTTGCCGGAGCTTTCCGACTTGTCGGCAGCTGCCAAGGCCTGGCAGGAGCCGCACCCGGCAAGTTCCTTGCCGGGGTCGTCAACCTTGGCCTTCTTGGCGGTGCCAGGGTTGCCGGATTCCTCGACAGCAAGCACGGCCTTGCCTCTGCGCTTCTTGTTCCGCCGCCGGCCTTTCCTTGACGAGGTTGCAGCGTCTTCATCTTCTGATTCGCCCACTGCGCCAACAGCCTCGCCAGGGAGTTTCCTCCCTTCTTCAGCCCGAGCGCACTTGTCGGCCAAAGCGTAAAGCTCGCAATACTCCTGACTTTGTTCATCGCCAGCTCTTCCTGCATTTTGCGGTTACGCACGTTCTGATGAAACGCGCTAACGACAGCGGCAGGGTGAACGTCAGGAATATTGTACTGCACCCGGCTAAATCTCTGGATAAACTTGCGCAGGGATTCGCCCTCCTTCTGAGGGATGATATGCAAATCACTCTCTTGGCCAGGAGCTTGGTGACCTCCAACAAAGGCGCCAACAAATTGATGGCACATATCTGACCAAGAAGAAATAGAATTCTCCGGCAGATACATCAACCACGACCTGACGTTGGGTTTGAGCACCAACGGGAAGTAGTTGGCAAGTATCTTGTCGTCTCGGCCCCCGGCAGCCTGCACTGCAATGGTGTAGATGCTCAAGAACTCCGAGGGGTGAGTCTTGCCGTCATATTTCTCCGGGACCTCTGGCTTGAAGGTTCGGGAATTGGGCCACTGGACTTGCCGTAGCTCACGGGTAAATGCTGGAGTACCTACCTCGTAAGGCAAGTCGCCTGCGTCCCCTGGCGCAGGCTCGTCGACAGCGGGCCCTGCGCGCTTGGCGTAGGCTCGTCGACAGCGGGCCCTGCGCGCTTATCAGATTGATGGCGCGCTTCCCATCGCCGTTTGATGGTAGTTCGAGCGTCCTCTTTGCTTCGTTCCTGGAGAACTTGACGCTGGTCGCGGCGCATCCGTGGATCGGACGATGCCATGGAATCATCATCACGGCCATCAGTCCGCCGGGTTGTCGATCGCCGCTGGTGTCGTGGAGGAGAGTGCACCGTAGTTGCACCACCTCCTGTTTTCTCCACATCGGCTCGCGCCGGATCGATGGACCGCCGTTGCGAGGGCCCTGCCTCCTGCGGCCCATCCTTGTTGGCGAAGCCAATGAGGCTCTAGATAGTAGCTCGCCACTCCTCCATCTTCTCCGGAGCAGGAGGGAAATCGAGGAGCAGTTGCGCACGTGCCAAAGCTTCCGCCGGCGTAGGCGGCGGCGACAGGTGCGAGGTACGTGAGGTGCTCTGACTCCTAAAAATGTTAGAAGGAGCACCGTCACGATCACGCGACCGCACGCCACTTCCGCAGGTAGTTTGGCGTGCATGCTGGGCTTGCACACCTTGGGATCGATGCGCAGAAGTCTTTTCATGGGGACACCCTGAACCACCAGCGCCATGAAGTTGCTCATCGTACACGACCTGGGAAGGCCGCGATGCTTGCGCTGGCGCGGGAGCCCTAGAAGGTTGCGCCGCCCGTAGGCAACACAGCTCCATCTCTAGATCTAGCGGCGTGTGGATTGCCGCTGCCGCTGCGAATGACGCCGCTCGCCTGGCTTGGATCACCGGAATGTCATGGAGGCTCTAAACCTCTTCCTTCTGCATCCACGGCATCACCCGTATGCGAGGGCACAGGCAAAATGGACGTGGATGGTTGCGCCGTTGCGGCGCTCTTCTTTTTAGGTGGCATGATGATGAAGATGATGAAGAAACTAAGGCGCCGATCACTGGATCGGGTTCGCACAACCTCGATCCCCCTACCTGGCGCGCCAAAGATGTTGGCGTGCGACACCTATGGGATCCTAAAGGACCCCTTTACGGTTCGGCAGGGAGAGAGATATGCACAAAGAGCAGAACCAACGATTGACGCGGGGCGATTTTACCCAGGTTCGGGCCGCTAATCAGTGTAAAACCCTACTCCTGCCTTGTTTTATTATGAGTGTTCTTGAGCCCAGGCTACAGGAGCGCTTGCAATGAACAGTATGTTCAAAGAGCAGCTACGCATGCAGAATGGGCCAGAAGATCCTCTCCCCTGTAGCAATTGCCATGGGCCTCCTTTTAGACGCTCAAAGGGGTCACCACAGTGGCAAAATGTACATACATTGAGGTGTAAAGTAGCTACAGGGTCATCATACCTAACCACTGACGGATTAGGATGAATGCATTTAATGCACCGTGAGGTGTCCGTTTAGGTGTCCTCACTTTCTTGGGGATGGAAAAAGGAGCCATCCCATCAGCACCGCTTAAGCTCTCCTCCACTGGCGCGTTGCCACGCATCCAGAGAAGGACCCAGAATGTTAGGCTTGTTGCTGTGCTGAAGCGGCAGAACAGTGATAGAATCTTGCCGGGGTGCAAATCTTGCCGGGCCCAAATCTTGCCGGGCCCAAATCTTGCCGGGTTTCATGAGCCACCCCGGCAAGATCTTGCCGGGGGCCTGGTCTTCGGTCTTCAGATCTTATTAACTCCTGATCCTTTGATTCTCGGTCTGAATGTCCCCTTGACAATCTTGCACTAATCTCCAATTACTCCCCCGGCAAGCCTTGCCGCGGGCTTGGCTACGACTGCCCGTGCATAAGTATGGGGTACTAAAGTCCCAATACTTAGTACACCGACATAGAGGCTCACTAGGGACATAGTATTTGTTTATGTATTGACACATGTATTTAAGTTTCTGGTCAATACAATTCTAGCATGAATTATAAACCTTTATCATGAACAAGAAAATATGATAATAACCAATTTATTATTGCCTCTAGGGCATATTTCCAATAGCCTCCCACTTGCACTAGAGTCAATAATCTAGTTTACATAGTTATGAATCTAACACCCATGGAGTCTTGGTGCTAATCATGTTTTGCCCATGGAAGAGGTTTAGTCAACGGGTCTGCTACATTCAGATCTGTATGTACTTTGCAAAGTTCTATGTCTCCATCCTTAACCTAATTATGAATGGAGTTGAAGTAGTGTTTGATGTGCTTGGTTCTCTTGTGAAACCTGGGCTCCTTCGCAATGGCAATAGCTCTAGTGTTGTCACAAAAGATAGTCATTGGATCCGATGCAATAGGTATTACACCCAGATCGGATATGAAATCCTTCATCCAGACTCCTTCTTGCGCTGCTTTCGAAGCAGCTATATACTCCGCTTCACATGTAGATCCCACCACAACTCTGCTTAGAACCGCACCAGCTGACCGCTCCATCATTCAATATAAATATGTATCTGGTTTGAGACTTAGAGTCATTCGGATCTGTGTCAAAGCTAGCATCAACGTAACCCTTTATGACGAGCTCTTCGTCACCTCCATAAATGAGAAACATGTCCTTAGTCCTTTTCAGGTACTTCAGGATGTTCTTGACCGTTGTCCAGTTATCTACTCCTGGATCACTTTGGTACCTCCCTGCCAGACTTATGGCAAGGCACACATCAGGTCTGGTACACAGCATGACATACATTATAGAGCCTATGGCTTAGGCATAGGGAATGACTTTCATCCTTTCTCTTTCTTATGCCATGGTCAGTCTTTGAGTCTTACTCAACTTCACACCTTGTAATAC
Organism: Thinopyrum elongatum; assembly: GCA_011799875.1. Lineage (NCBI taxonomy): Eukaryota > Viridiplantae > Streptophyta > Magnoliopsida > Poales > Poaceae > Thinopyrum > Thinopyrum elongatum. The sequence goes on along the minus strand of CM022299.1, from coordinate 240,733,310 downwards.
AGGCAAGAACCCTTTCTTTGACTGATCCATTTTGAACTTCTTCAAAACTTTGTCAAGGTATGTGATTTGTGAAAGTCCTATTAAGCGTCTTGATCTATCTCTTTAGATTTTGATGCCCAATATGTAAGCAGCTTCACCGAGGTCTTTCATTGAAAAACTCTTGTTCAAATATCCTTTTATGCTTTCCAGAAATTCTATATCATTTCCAATTAACAATATGTCATCCACATGTAATATTAGAAATGCTACAGTGCCCCTACTCATTTTCTTGTAAATACAAGCTTCTCTGTAAGTTTGTATAAAACCAAAAGCTTTGATCACCTCATCAAAGCGAATATTCCAACTCCGAGATGCTTGCACCAGTCCATAGATGGATCGCTAGAGCTTGCATACTTTGTTAGCATCCTTAGGATCGACAAAACCTTCTGGTTGCATCATATACAAATCTTCCTTAAGAAGCCCGTTAAGGAATGCCGTTTTGACGTCCATTTGCCAGATCTCATAATCATAAAATGCAGCAATAGCTAACATAATTCTAACAAACTTGAGCATCGCTACAGGTGAGAAAATCTAATAGTAGTCAACCCCTTGAACTTGTCGAAAAGCCTTTGTGACAAGTCGTGCTTTATCGACGATGACATTACCATCAATGTCTATCTTCTTCTTAAAGATCCATTTATTCTCAATGGCTTGCCGATCATCGGGCAAGTCTACAAAAGTCCATACATTTTCTCATACATGGATCCTATCTCAGTTTTCATGGCCTGAAGCCATTTTTCGGAATCCAGGCTCATGATAGCTTCTTCATAGTTCGTAGGTTCGCCGTTGTCTAACAACATGATTTCCAGGACTGGATTACCGTACCACTCTGTTGTGGAATGTACCCTGGTCGACCTACGAAGTTCAGTAGTAACTTGATCTGAAGTTTCATGATCATCATCATTAGCTTCATCTTCGGTTGGTGTAGGCATCATGGGAACTGCTTTCTGTGATGTGCTACCTTCCAATTCGAGAGAAGGTACAATTACCTCATCAAGTTCTACTTTCCTCCCACTCACTTATTTCGAGAGAAACTCCTTCTCTAAAAAGGACCCATTCTTGGCAACAATGCTCTTGCCCTCGGATCTGTGGTAGAAGGTATACCCAATGGCCTATTTAGGGTATCCTATGAAGACGCACTTCTCTGCTTTGGGCTCGAGCTTATCAGGCTGAAGCCTCTTGACATAAGCATCGCATCCCCAAAATTTAAGAAATGACAGCTTAGGTTTCTTGCCAAACCACAACTCATATGGTGTCGTCTCAACGGATTTAGACGGTGCCCTATTTAAAGTGAATGCGGAAGTCTCTAATGCATAACCCCAAAATGATAGTGGCAAATCGGTAAGAGACATCATAGGACGCACCATATCCAATAGAGTATGATTACAACGTTCAAATACACCATTACGCCGTGGTGTTCCAGGTGGCATGAGCTGTAAACAATTCCACATTGTCCTAAATGCATACCAAACTCGTAATTCAAATATTCACCTCCATGATCAGATCGTAGAAACTTTATTTTCTTGTTATGATGATTATCCACTTCACTATGAAATTCCTTGAACTTTTCAAATGTTTTAGACTTGTGTTTCATTAAGTAAATATACCCATATCTACTCAAATCATCTGTGAAGGTAAGAAAATAATGATACCACCGTGTGCTTCAACACTCATCGGATCGCATACATCGGTATGTATTATTTCCAATAAGTCACTAGCTCTCTCCATTGTTCCGGAGAACGGAGTTTTAGTCATCCTACCCATGAGGCATGGTTCACATGTCTCAAATGATTCATAATCAAGAGATTCCAAAAATCCATCAGCATGGAGTTTCTTCACGTGCTTTACACCAATATGACCTAAGCGGCAGTGCCACAAATATGTGGTACTGATACGTCTCCAACGTATCTATAATTTATGAAGTATTCATGCCATTATATTATCATTCTTGGATGTTTTACAATCATTTTATAGCAACTTTATATCATTTTTTGGGACTAACCTATTGACATAGTGCCCAGTGCCAGTTGCTGTTTTTGTGCTTGTTTTTTACATCGCAGAAAATCAATACCAAACGGAGTCCAAACACAGTGAAACTTTTTGGAGATTTTTTCTGGATCAGAAGACACCCGGTGGGCCAAAGAAGTACTAGAGGGGAGCTCCGAGGAGAGCACAACCCACCAGGGCACGCCTAGGGGCCCAGGCGTGCCCAGGTGGGTTGTGCCCACCTCGGTGGCCTCCCACACCGCCTCTTCGCCCTATAAATTGCCAAATATTCCAAAACCCCCGGGGGTAACCCTAGATCAGAAGTTCCGTCGCCGCAAGCCTCTGTAGCCACGAAAAACCAATCTAGACCCTGTTCCGGCACCCTGCCGGAGGGGGGAATCATCACCGGTGGCCATCTTCATCATCCCGGCGGCCACCATGATGAGGAGGGAGTAGTCCACCCTCGGGCCGAGGGTTTGTACCAGTAGCTATGTGTTTAATCTATCTCTCTCGTGTTCTTGAGATGTCACAATCTTGATGTATCGCGGGCTTTGTTAATATAGTTGGATCATATGGTGTTTTCCCCTCTCTATCTTGTGATGAATTGAGTTTTCCCTTTGAGATTTCGTTTTATCGGATTGAATACTTTTATGGATTCGAGAGCACTTGATATATGTCTTGCATATGAATACCCGTGGTGACAATGGGGTATTATATTGATTCACTTGATATATGTTTTGGCACTCAACTCGCGGATTCCCGAGGTGACATTGGGGTAATCTATGCATAGGGGTTGATGCACGTTTTCGTCCTTGTTTCTCCGGTAGAAATCTTGGGGCACTCTTTGAGGTTCTTTGTGTTGGATTGAGTATTGTGAATCTGAATTTGCTTTGGTGTTATTTTAGTATGAACTCTTGATAGATCGATTGGAAATAATAGCTACGTGTTATTTTAGTACGAACTCTTGATAGATCGATCGGAAAGAATAACTTGGTGTTATTTTAGTACGAACTCTTGGATAGATCAATCGGAAAGAATAGCTGCAAACAGTTTCTTCTTATGTTCTCCACTAGATAAGAACTTTGGAGTGATTCTTCATCGCACGTTGAGGGATGGTTATACGATCCAATTAGATTAGCATTGTTGAGAGATTGCACTAGCGAAAGTACGGACCCTAGGCCTCATTTTCAAGCATTGCAATACCATTTGTGCTCACTTTTATCGATTGCTACCTTGCTGTTTTTATTTATTCAGATTATAAAAATATATTTCTACCATCCATATTACACTTGTATAACCATCTCTTCACTGAACTAGTGCACCTATACAAATTTCCATTGTATTTGGTGTGTTGGGGACACAAGAGACTTTTTGTTATTTGGTTGCAGGGTAGTTTGAGAGAGACCATCTTCATCCTACGCCTCCCATGGATTGATAAACCTTAGGTCATCCGCTTGAGGGAAAATTGCTACTGTCCTACAAAACTCTGCGCTTGGAGGCCCAACACGAGTCTACAAGAACAAGTTGTGTAGTAGACATCACGTACTATCATTATTAACTTTGCATTTTTTTGGCATCAATATTATGAATATGTGTATCACTACGATCAAGATTCAACAAGAATAAACCATTCACAAGGGGTGCATGACCATAAAAGATTTTACTCATATAAATAGAACAACCATTATTCTCTAACTTAAATGAATAACCGTCTCGCAATAAACAAGATCCAAATATAATGTTCAGGCTCAATGCAGGCACCAAATAACAATTATTTAGGTTTAAAACTAATCCCGAAGGTAGATGTAGAGGTAGCGTGCCGACGGCGATCACATCAACCTTGGAACCATTTTCGACGCGCATCGTCACCTCGTCCTTAGCCAGTCTTCGTTTATTCTGTAGCTCCTGTTTCGAGTTACAAATATTAGCAACCAAACTAGTATCAAATACCCAGGCGCTACTATGAGCACTAGTAAGGTACACATCAATAACATGTATATCAAATATACCTTTGTTAATGTTGCCAGCGTTCTTATCTACCAAGTACTTGGGGCAGTTCCTCTTCGAGTGACCATTCCGCTTGCAGTAGAAGCACTCAGTCTCAGGTTTGGGTCCAGCCTTGGGTTTCTTCACGGGAGCGGCAACTGTCTTGTCATTCTTCTTGAAGTTCCCTTTCTTTCCCTTGGCTTTCTTGAAACTAGTGGTCTTTCTAACCATCAACACTTGATGCTCCTTCTTGATTTCTACCTCTGCGGCCTTAAGCATCGCGAAGAGCTCAGGAATCATTTTCTCCATCCCTTGCATATTATAGTTCATCACAAAGCCCTTATAGCTTGGTGGCAGTGACTGGAGAACTCTGTCGATGACCGTGTCTTTTGGAAGATTAACTCCCATATGAGTCAAGCGGTTGTGAAACCCAGACATTGTAAGTATATGCTCACTAACATAACTGTTCTCCTCTATCTTGCACCTAAACAACGTGTCGGAGGTGTCATACCTCTCTACCCGGGTGTGAGCTTGAAATACCAGTTGAGCTCCTGGAACATCTCATATGCTCCAGGGGTGCTCAAAACGTCTTTGGAGCCCCGGTTCTAAGCCGTAAAGCATGGCGCACTGAACTATCGAGTAGTCATTAGAACATGCCTACCAGATGTTCACAATATCCATAGACGACGCTAGAGGGGGTGCAGCACCTAGCGGTGCATCAAGGACATAAGCCTTCTGTGCAGCAATGAGAATAATCCTCAAGTTACAGACCGAGTCCGCATAGTTGCTTCCATCATCTTTCAACTTAGCTTTCTCTAGGAATGCATTAAAATTCAGGGGAACTACAGCGCGGGCCATTGATGTACAACACAAATTTTGCAAAGACAATTAAGACTAAGTTCATGATAATTAGTTTATTTAATCAAATTACTAATGAACTCCCACTTAAATAAACATCCCTCAAGTTGTCTAAGTGATACATGATCCAAATCAACTAACCCATGTCCGATCATCACGTGAGATGGGGTAGTCATCAATGGTGAATATCTCCATGTTGACCATATCTACTATATGACTCATGTTCGACCTTTCGGTCTCCTGTGTTCCGATGCCATGTCTGTACATGCTAGGCTCGTCAAGTTTAACCCAAGTATTCTGCCTGTGTAAAACTGGCTTACACCCGTTGTATGCGAACGTAGAGTCTATCACACCCGATCATCACGTGGTGCTTCAAAACGACAAACTTTCGCAATGGTGCATACTTAGGAAGAACACTTTTATATTGAAATTAAGTGAAGGGATCATCTTATAATGCTACCGTCGTCCTAAGCAAAATAAAATGCATAAAAAGATAAACATCACATGCAATCAATATGTGACATGATATGGCCATTATCATCTCATGCCTTTGATCTCCATCTGCAAAGCACCGGCATGATCTCCATCGTCACCGGCATGACACCATGATCTCCATCATCGTGTCATCACGTGGTCGTCTCACCAACTATTGCTTCCACAACTATTGCTAATGCATGGCAATAAAGTAAAGCAATTACATTGCGATTAATAAATTAAAGACAACCATATGGCTCCTGCCGGTTGCCGAACTCATCGACATGCAAGTAGTGAACCTATTACAAAACATGATCATCTCATACATCAACATATATCACATCACGTTTTTGGCCATACCACATCACAACAGCCCTGCAAAAACAAGTTAGACATCCTCTACTTTGTTGTTGCAAATTTTACGTGGCTGCTATGGGCAACTAGCATGAACTGTTCTTACCTACGCAAAGCCACAATGGTGATAATAAAGTTGCCTTTTAACCTTCTACAAGGACCGCCTTCATAAAATTAGATTCAACTAAAGTAGGAGAGACAGACACCCGCTAGCCACCTTATGCAAAACAAGTTGCATGTCAGTCGGTGGAACCGGTCTCATGTGCGAGGACATGTAAAGTTGGTCCGAGCCGCTTCATCCCACAATACCGCTGAATCCAAATAAGACAAGAGAGGTAAGCAATTTGAGCATCAATGCCCACAACTCTTTGTGTCCTATCATGCATATACATCTGCGAATAGACCTAACTCATGATTGTTGGGAATCGTTGCATGGAAAACAAAAAATTTTCTACGCACACGCAATGATCTATCCATGGAGATGCATAGCAACGAGGGGGAGAGTGTGTCTACATACCCTCGTAGACCGTAAGCGGAAGCATTTCACAACGCGGTTGATGCAGTCGAACTTCTTCGCGCTTCAACCGATCAAGTACCGAACGCACGACACCTCCGCGTTCTGCACACGTTCAGCTCGGTGATGTCCCTCATCTTCTTGATCCAGCAAGATGTTGAGGTAGTAGATGAGTTCCGTCAGCACGACGGCATGGTGACGGTGATGGTGAAGTGATCTCCGTAGGGCTTCGCTTAAGCGCTACGAAATATGACCGGGGGTGTAAACGGTGGAGGGGGGCGCCGCACACGGCTAACAATTGTCTGTTGTGTGCTAGGCGCCCCCTCCCACATATATATAGGTGGGAGGGAGGGAGTAGCAGCCAAAGGAGGCGCCCAAGTAGGAGGAATCCTACTTGGGGTCCTTTCCAAGCCGCGCCCCCCTCTTTCCTTATTTGGAGTGCGGGGAAAGGCAGGGGAGGGTGGCGCCCCCCCCCCCCCCTTTTCCTTTCTCCCATGAGAGGGAAAGGCATGAGGGGCTAGCCCTCCACCTTTTCCTTCCCTAGGGCTGGCCAAACAAGGGAGGGGGTGCACCAGCCCCCTTGTGGGCTTGTCTGTCCCCTCCTTTGGCCCATAAGGCCCATAACTTGCTGGGGGTGCCCGGAACCCCTTCCGGTGACCCGATTCTTCCCGGTACGTCCCGAAACACTTCCGGTGTCCAAATACCATCGTCCTATATATATCAATCTTTACCTCTCGACCATTTCAAGACTCCTCATCATGTTCGTGATCTCATCCGGGACTCCGAACAACATTCGGTCACCAAAAAATATAACTCATATAACACTATATCGTCAACGAACGTTAAGCGTGCGGACCCTACGGGTTCGAGAACTATGTAGACATTACCGAGACACCTTTCTGGTCGATAACCAATAGCAGAACCTGGATGCCCAGATTGGCTCCTACATATTCTACGAAGATCTTTATCGGTCGAACCGTTATGACAACATACGTAATTCCCTTTGTCCATCGGTATGTTACTTGCCCGAGATTCGATCGTTGGTATCTTTATACCTAGTTCAATCTTGTTACCGGCAAGTCTCTTTACTCGTTCCGTAATACATCATCCTGTAACTAACTTATTAGTCACTTTGCTTGCAAGGCTTCTTATGATGTGTATTACCGAGAGGGCCCAGAGATACCTCTCCGATACTCGGAGTCACAAATCCTAATCTTGATCTATGCCAACTCAACGAACACCTTCGGAGATACCTGTAGAGCATCTTTATAATCATCCAGTTACGTTGTGATGTTTGATAGCACACAAGGCATTCCTCCGGTATCCGGGAGTTGCATAATCTCATAGTCGAAGGAATATGTATTTGACATGAAGAAAGCAATAGCAATAAAACTGAATGATCATTATGCTAAGCTAACGGATGGGTCTTGTCCATGACATCATTCTCCTAATGATGTGATCCCGTTATCAAATGACAACTCATGTCCATGGTTAGGAAACCTTAACCATCTTTGATCAACGAGCTAGTCTAGTAGAGGCTTACTAGGGACACGGTATTTGTTTATGTATTCACACATGTATTTAAGTTTCCGATCAATACAATTCTAGCATGAATAATAAACCTTTATCATGAATAAGGAAATATAAAATAACAACTTTATTATTGCCTCTAGGGCATATTTCCTTCAGTCTCCCACTTGCACTAGAGTCAATAATCTAGTGCACATCGCCATGTGATTTAACACCAATAGTTCACATCGTCATGTGATTAACACCCAAAGTTCACATCGCCATGTGACCAACACCCAAAGGGTTTACTAGAGTCAATAATCTAGTTCACATCGCCATGTGATTAACACCCAAAGAGTACTAAGGCGTGATCATGTTTTGCTTGTGAGAGAAGTTTAGTCAACGGGTCCGTCACATTCAGATCCGTATGTATATTTGCAAATTTCTATGTCTACAATGCTCTGCATGGTGCAACTCTAGTTAATTGCTCCCACTATCAATATGTATCCAGATTGAGACTCTGATTCATCCGAATTGGTGTTAAAGCTTGCATCAGCGTAACCCTTTACGACAAACTCTTTATCACCTCCATAACCGAGAAATATTTCCTTAGTCCTCTTAGGTAACTAAGGATAAATTTTGACCGCTGTCCAGTGATCTACTCCTGGATCACTATTGTACCCCCTTGCCAAACTCATGGCAAGGTACACAACAGGTTTGGTACACAGCATGGCATACTTTATAGAACCTATGGCTGAGGCATAGGAAATGACTTTCATTCTCTCTCTATCTTCTGCCGTGGTCGGGTTTTGAGTCTTACTCAACTTCACACCTTGCAACACAGGCAAGAATCCTTTCTTTGATTGATCTATTTTGAACTTCTTCAAAATTTTGCCAAGGTATGTACTTTGTGAAAGTCATATTAAGCTTCTCGATCTATCCCTATAGATCTTGATGCCCAATAAGTAGCTTCACTGAGGTCTTTCATTGAAAAATTCTTATTCAAGTATCCTTTTATGCTATCCCGAAATTCTATATCATTTCCAATCAACAATATGTCATCTACATATAATATCAGAAATGCTACAGAGCTCCCGCTCACTTTCTTGTAAATACAGGCTTCACCGAAAGTCTGTATAAAACCATATGCTTTGATCACCTCATCAAAGCGTATATTCCAACTCCGAGATGCTTGCACCAGTCCATAGATGGATCGCTGGAGCTTGCACACTTTGTTAGCACCTTTAGGATTGACAAAACATTCTGGTTGCATCATATACAACTCTTCTTTAAGAAATCCATTAAGGAATGCAGTTTTGACGTCCATTTGCCAGATTTCATAATCATAAAATGCGGCAATTGCTAACATGATTCGGACGGACTTAAGCATCGCTACGGGTGAGAAAGTCTCATCGTAGTCAACCCCTTGAACTTGTCAAAAACCTTTCGCGATAAGTCGAGCTTTGTAGACAGTAACATTACCATCAGCGTCAGTCTTCTTCTTGAAGATCCATTTATTCTCTATGGCTTGCCGATCATTGGGCAAGTCCACCAAAGTCCACACTTTGTTCTCATACATGGATTCTATCTCAGATTTCATGGAATCAAGCCATCTATCAAAATCTGGGCTCATCATAGCTTCTTCATAGTTCGTAGGTTCGCCATGGTCTAATAACATAACTTCCAGGACAGGATTACCGTACCACTCTGGTGCGGATCATGCTCTGGTTGACCTACAAGGTTCAGTAGTAACTTGATCTGAAGATTCATGATCATCATTATTAGCTTCCTCTCTAGTTGGTGTAGGCATCACGAGAACGGTTTTATGTGATGAGCTACTTTCCAATTCGAGAGAAGGTACAATTACCTCATCAAGTTCTACTTTCCTCCCACTCACTTCTTTCGAGAGAAACTCCTTCTCTAGAAAGGACCCATTCTTAGCAACAAAGATCTTGCCTTCGGATCTGTGGTAGAAGGTGTACCCAATTGTTTCCTTAGGGTATCCTATGAAGATGCACTTCTCCGATTTTGGTTCGAGCTTATCGGGCTGAAGCCTTTTGACATAAGTGTCGCCACCCCAAACTTTAAGAAATGACAGCTTAGGTTTCTTGCCAAACCATAGTTCATACGGTGTCATCTCCAAGGCCGGTCCTGAGATTTTGGGGGCCCGGGGCGAAACTAAATTTCGGGGCCCCTATTATAAACAACATAAAATAATAATGATTATAATTATATATGAAAATTTACATATGAGCACTTGAATGCATCCAAAAAAATATACATATGCAATAATTATACATATTACCTTAAAAAATTATATCACTTTTCGATGCAAATTCACTTCTGATGAGGTCCATGTCAATCTCTTCCAATAATTTCTTCTTGACGCATATTGATGCCAAGCCATTAAAATTCTCATTAGTCATTCTTGACCTCAGATAGTTCATTGATAATTTTAACTTTGAAAAGCTTCGTCTTTCAACTGATGCCACCGTCAGATGCACTATAAATAAGATGCAATATAATAGAGACATTAGGATAACAATTAAATTCAGTGACATGCTCAAAAATCTCCATAGCACTATACCATCTGGCAATGTGAAATTTAGAATCTTTAATAATTCAGAAAAAGGCAAAACTGGATGTTCATGAACACTAGCAGATTGTGCATGTGCCCCCCAATGAATTAACTGTACTCTCAAACACACTAACATTAGTTCCCCCATTGTTGATGTCAACGGTTGAAGGATGCGAACTATGCATCATATATGCGAGGGATAAAATACTTATTTAGTAATGTACGTATAGAGGGATAAGAACAATAATATAATATACCTTGGATGAGTCGGCATCGGCGATCGGGCATTCAGCGATTTGTACTCGTTCGCGTTTGGCTCTAGAGCTTGACGGATCAGCGATGATGTGCGTGTGCTTGTCCAGTGCCCAAGGTGAGAGAGCAAAGCGCATTCTGAATACTGGCTAGACATTCGAGCGATTGGGAGGCCTCGGAATACAAATCGGCGAGACGACATACTGCTGATCAGAATTAGGAACGGAATTTGAAGAAAATGAGCAGGGACGCAAGTTCTTATCGCGAACAGGACGGCTGCTACTCCGCATCTCTCCTCCTGGATTTTTCGCGAAGTGATGGCGGCGGTGTAAGCAGGTTGGAAACTTGGAATTAGGTATGCCGCGTGATTTGAGGATGGCTACATGAATACATGATGGAACGTGAAGGAAATGAATCGTAAGAATAGAAAAGGAATACGAAGGCCTCGATTCGTCTTCTGGCGTCGACGCCTAGCCACGGCCCATGGTTTTCTTAGCGCAAGCCCACAGGCTATCTAGGGAGGGGCCCCTGGATTCGGGGGGCCCGGGGCGGTCGCCCCCCTGCCCCCCTCAGGGCCGGGCCTGGTCATCTCAACGGATTAGACGGTGCCCTTTTTAACGTGAATGCGGCTGTCTCTAATGCATAATCCCAAAACGATATTGGTAAATCAGTAAGAGACATCATAGAACGCACCATATCTAATAAAGTACGGTTACGACATTCGGACACACCATTACGCTGTGGTGTTCCAGGTGGCGTGAGTTGTGAAACTATTCCACATTGTTTTAAATGAAGGCCAAACTCATAACTCAAAAATTCGCCTCCGCGATTAGATCGTAGAAACTTTATTTTCTTGTTTTTTTTACAATGAAAAACAGCAGGAGAGACTCCTACTGTTACTTTTATTAAATGTTAACCGAGGTTAACAGCGTAACATCCAGGGGGGGTTTACAATGGCATTACATGGTGGAATGGGACCAGCCACTTTGGGCAGTACCCTAAAAAGAAAAGGGTATACAAAATTAACAACAGAGTAGTGTGTGTAACTGTTGTGAGAGACTCCTTATAACCTTCCAAAAAGGTCAAGCTTTGAGAGTTTATTCTATAGCCTAAAATCACAAAACCTTCTTTAAGTTTCCTCAGCCAATCAAGATGCGTGGCCACCTCCCCTTCAAATATCACCTTGTTTCTCTGTTTCCATATATTCCAGGATGCTAAGGTGATAATTTCTTTAAACAATGGTCTCCGCCAGCTCGCTTTGGCCTGATCATGTCTTGTTTGCACATCTGATTGATTGCCCCAGTCAATACCCAATATCTCCCAGGATTTAATGGCAAAGGGGCAATCATAGAAAAGGTGGCCGTTTGTTTCCAGGACTCCTAGCTCACAAAGAGGACAGCCATGATCATCACCAATATTAAAGTGTCGCCTACATAGTAAATCTCTGGTGTTTACTCTGTCTAGGAGCATGAGCCACGCAAAAACATTGTGTCTCATGATGCACTTGGACTTCCAGATTGAGGTTAGAACCTGCGATGCATTCACATTCCTGAACATGAAATCATAGAATTTTTTTGGTTTGTATCTTGTGTCTCCCCAACATAAGATCCATTCATCGGTGGCTATCGGTTCCAGAGTTATTCCTGTCATCATTGTCTGTAGATTATTCATTTCCACCCTAGCTTCCAATGATAATGGCAGCATGAAGTTATCCTCCGGCGAGTTGTTGTTGTAGAATTGCGCCAATGAGATATCCTCGTTCTTCGCAAATGAGAATAAATGTTCATGAGTGTTCATTAGTGGTTGCTCATTCAGCCACACATCTTTCCACAAAAGAATTGTGTCACCTGCCGCCGGGATACAGGTGGTGATCCCCCGATAAACATCCATCAGTGAAAACACATCCCGCCACTAGAAAGATCCACAGTTTGATTTTCTTGTTACGATGACTCTCCACTTCACTCTGAAATTCGTTGAACTTTTCAAACATTTCAGATTTGTGTTTCATCAAGTAGATATACCCATACCTATTCAAATCATCTGTGAAGGTGAGAAAATAACGATACCCGCCGCGTGCTTCAACACTCATCGGACCGCATACATCGGTATGTATTATTTCCAATAAGTCATTGGCTCGCTCCATTGTTCCGGAGAACGGAGTTTTAGTCATCTTGCCCATGAGGCAAGGTTCGCAAGTATCAAATGATTCATAATCAAGTGATTCCAAAAGCCCATCCGCATGGAGTTTCTTCATGTGCTTTATACCAATATGACCTAAACGGCAGTGCCACAAATATGTTGCACTATCATTATCAACTTTGCATCTTTTGGCATCAATATTATGAATATGTGTATCACTACGATCGAGATTCAAATGACCATAGAAGGTTTTATACATGTAAACAGAACAACAATTATTCTCTGACTTAAATGAATAATCGTATTGCAATAAACATGATCTAAACATATTCATGCTCAACACAAACACCAAATAACATTTATTTAGGTTCAACACTAATCCCGAAGGTAGAGGGAGTGTGCGATGGTGATCGTATCAACCTTGGAATCACTTCCAACACACATCGTCACCTCGCCCTTAACTAGTCTATGTTTATTCTGCAACTCCTGTTTCGAGTTACTAATCTTAGCAACTGAACCAGTATCAAATACCCAGGGGCTACTACGAATACTAGTAAGGTACACATAAATAACATGTATATCAAATATACCTTTGTTCACTTTGCCATCCTTCTTATCTGCCAAGTATTTGGGGCAGTTTCGCTTCTAGTGACCATTCCCTTTGCAGTAGAAGCACTCAGTTTCAGGCTTAGGTTCAGCTTTGGGCTTCTTCACGGGAGTGGAAACTTGCTTGCCATTCTTCTCGAAGTTCCCTTTCTTTCCCTTGCCTTTTTTTTTGAAACTAGTGGTCTTGTTAACCATCAACACTTGATGCTCTTTCTTGATTTCTACCTTCGCCGATTTCAGCATCACGAAGAGCTCGGGAATCATCTTCATCATCCCTTGCATATTATAGTTCATCACAAAGTTCTAGTAGCTTGGTGATAGTGACTAGAGAACTCTGTCAATCACTATCTTATCTGGAAGATTAACTCCCACTTGATTCAAGCGATTGTAGTACCCAGACATTCTAAACACATGCTCATTGGCTGAGTTACTCTCCTCCGTCTTGTAGGCAAAGTACTTGTCAGAGGTCTCATACCTCTCGACACGAGCATGTGTCTGAAATACCAATTTCAGCTCTTGGAACATCTCATATGCTCTGTGGCGTTCAAAACATTTTTTAAGTCCCGGTTCTAAGCCGTAAAGCATGGCGCACTAAACTATCAAGTAGTCATCATATCGAGCTTGGCAAACATTCATAACGTCTGTATCTGCTCTTGCAACAGGTCTGTCACCTAGCGGTGCATTAAGGACATAATTCTTCTGTGCAGCAATGAGGATAATCCTCAGATCACGGACCCAGTCCACATCATTGCTACTATCATCTTTCAACTTAGTTTTCTCTAGGAACATATCAAAAGATAGGGGAGCTACATCGCGAGCTGTTGATCTACAACATAGATTTGAAAATACTATCAGGACTAGATTCATGATAAATTAAGTTCAATTAATCAAATTACTAATGAACTCCCACTTAAATCAACATCCCTCAATTTGTCTAAGTGTTACATGATCCAAATCAACTAACCCATGTCCGATCATCACGTGAGATGGGGTAGTCATCAATGGTGAACATCTCTATGTTGATCATATCTACTATATGACTCATGTTCGACCTTTCGGTATCTAGTGTTCCGAGGCCATGTCTGTACATGCTAGGCTCATCAAGTTTAACCCAAGTATTCTGCATGTGTAAAACTGTCTTACACCTGTTGTATGTGAACGTATAGTCTATCACACCCGATCATCACGTGGTGTCTCAAAACGACGAACTGTAGCAACGGTGCATACTCAGGGAGAACACTTTTATCTTGAAATTAAGTGAAGGGATCATCTTATAATGCTACCGCCGTCTTAAGCAAAATAAGATGCATAAAAGATAAACATCACATGTAATCAAAATATGTGACATGATATGGCCATCATCATCTTGTGCTTTTGATCTCCATCTCCAAAGCAACGTCATGATCTCCATCGTCACCAGCTTGTCACCTTGATCTCCATCGTAGCGTCGTGGTCGTCTCGCCAACTATTGCTTCTACAACTATTTCTAACGCATAGCGATAAAGTAAAGCAATTACATGCTGTTTGCATTTCATACAATAAAGAGACAACCATAAGGCTCCTGCCGGTTGCCAATAATTTACAAAACATGATCATCTCATACAATAACGTATATCACATCATGTCTTGACCATATCACGTCACAACATGCCCTGCAAAAACAAGTTAGACGTCCTCTACTTTGTTGTTGCAAGTTTTACGTGGCTGCTACGGGATTCTAGCAAGAACCGTTCTTACCTACGGCAAAAACCACAACGGTGTTTCATCAAGTTTGCTGTTTTAACCTTCTTCAAGGACCGGCCGTAGTCAAATTTGATTCAACTAAAGTAGGAGAAACAGACACCCGCCAGCCACCTTTATGCAAAATTAGTTGCATGTCAGTCGGTGGAATCGGTCTCATGTGCGACGACATGTAAGGTTGGTCCGGGCCGCTTCATCCCACAATACCGCTGAATCAAAATAAGACGTTGGTGGTAAGCAGTATGACTATCACCGCCCACAACTCTTTGTACCACTGTTGGAAAATGATGCATGGAAAACAAAAAAAATTCTACGCACACGCAATGATCTATCCATGGAGATGCATAGCAACGAGGGGGAGAGTATGTCTACGTATCCTCGTAGACCGTAAGCAGAAGCGTTTCACAACGCGGGTGATGTAGTCGAACTTTCATCACGCTCCAACCGATCTAGTACCGAACGCACAACACCTCCGCGTTCTGCACATGTTCAGCTCGGTGACGTCCTCCTCCTTCTTGATCCAGCAAGACGGTGAGGTAGTAGATGAGTTCCGACAGCATGACAACATGGTGACGGTGATGGTGATGTGATCTCCGTAGGGCTTCGCCTAAGCACTACAAAATATGACTGAGGGTGTAAATGGTGGAGGGGGGCACCGCACACGGCTAGGCAATTGTCTGTTCTATGCTAGGCGCCCCCCTCCCACATATATATAGGTGGGAGGGAGGAAGGAGCAGCCAGAGGAGGCGCCCAAGTAGGAGGAATCCTACTTGGGGTTCCTCCCAAGCTGCGCCCCCCTTTCCTTATTTGGAGTAAGGGGAAAGGCAGGGGAGGGTGGCGCCCCCCCCCCCCCTTTTCCTTTCTCCCATGAGAGGGAAAGGCAGGAGGGGCTAGCCCTCCCCCTTTTCCTTCCCTAGGGCTGGCCAAACAAGGGAGGTGCACCAGCCCCCTTGTGGGATGGTCTGTCCCCTCCTTTGGCCCATAAGGCCCATAACTTGCCGGGGGTGCCCGGAACCCCTTCCGGTGACCCGATTCCTTCCCGGTACGTCCCGAAACACTTCCGGTGTCCAAATACCATCGTCCTATATATCAATCTTTACCTATTGACCATTTCGAGACTCCTCGTCATGTCTGTGATCTCATCCGGGACTCCGAACAACATTCAGTCACCAAAACAAATAACTCATATAACACTATATCGTCAACGAACGTTAAGCGTGCGGACCGTACGGGTTCGAGAACTATGTAGACATGACCGAGACACCTCTCCGGTCAATAACCAATAGCGGAACCTGGATGCCCACATTGGCTCCTACATATTCTACTAAGATCTTTATCGGTCAAACAGTTATGACAACATCGTCGGTATGTTACTTGCCCGAGATTCGATCGTCGGTATCTTCATACCTAGTTCAATCTCGTTACCGGCAAGTCTCTTTACTCATTTCGTAATACATCACCTCGTGACCAACTCCTTAGTAATTTGCTTGCAAGCTTATGATGTGTATTACCAAGAGGGCCCAGAGATACCTCTCCGATACTCGGAGTGACAAATCCTAATCTTGATCTATGCCAACTCAACAAACACCTTCGGAGATACCTGTAGAGCATCTTTATGATCACCCAGTTACGTTGTGACGTTTGATAGAACACAAGGTATTCCTCTGGTATCCGGGAGTTGCATAATCTCATAGTCGAAGGAATATGTATTTGACATGAAGAAAGCAATAGGAATAAACTGAACGATCATTATGCTAAGCTAACGGATGGGTCTTGTCCATCACATCATTCTCCTAATGATGTGATCCCGTTATCAAATGACAACACATGTCTATGGTTAGGAAACCTTAACCATCTTTGATCAACGAGCTAGTCTAGTAGAGGCTTACTAGGGACACGGTATTTGTTTATGTATTCACACATGTATTTAAGTTTCCGATCAATACAATTCTAGCATGAAAAATAAACCTTTATCATGAATAAGGAAATATAAAATAACAACTTTATTATTGCCTCTAGGGCATATTTCCTTCAGTCTCCCACTTGCACTAGAGTCAATAATCTAGTTCACATCGCCATGTGATTAACACCCATAGTTCACATCGTCGTGTGACCAACACCCAAAGAGTTTACTAGAGTTAATAATCTAGTTCACATCGCCATGTGATTAGCACCCAAAGAGTACTAAGGTGTGATCATGTTTTGCTTGTGAGAGAGGTTTAGTCAACGGGTCTGTCACATTCAGATCCTTATGTATTTTGCAAATTTCTATGTCTACAATGCTCTGCATGGAGCTACTCTAGCTAATTGCTCCCACTTTCAATACGTATCCAGATTGAGACTCAGAGTCATCTGAATCAGTGTTAAAGCTTGCATCGACGTAACCCTTTACGATGAACTCTTTATCACCTCCATAACCGAGAAATATTTCCTTAGTCCTCTTAGGTAATTAAGAATAATTTTGACCGCTCTCCAGTGATCTACTCCTGGATCACTATTGTACCCCCTTGCCAAACTCATGGCAAGGTACACAATAGGTCTGGTATACAGTATGGCATACTTTATAGAACCTATGGCTGAGGCATAGGGAATGACTTTCATTCTCTCTCTATCTTCTGCCGTGGTCGGGTTTTGAGTCTTACTCGCATAGACCTGGCTCGGATGCCACTGTTGGGAATCATTGCATGGAAAACAAAAAAAATTCTATGCACACGCAATGATCTATCCATGGAGATGCATAGCAACGAGGGGGAGAGTGTGTCTACGTTCCCTCGTAGACCGTAAGCGGAAGCGTTTCACAACGCGGTTGATGCAGTCGAACTTCTTCGCGCTTCAACCGATCAAGTACCGAACACACGACACCTCCGCGTTCTGCACACGTTTAGCTCGGTGACGTCCCTCGTCTTCTTGATCCAGCAAGACGTCGAGGTAGTAGATGAGTTCCATCAGCACGACGGCGTGGTGATGGTGATGGTGAAGTGATCTCCGCAGGGCTTCACCTAAGCACTACGAAATATGACCGGGGGTGTAAACGGTGGAGGGGGACGCCACACACGGCTAAGAATTGTTTGTTGCGTGCTAGGCGCCCCCCTCCCACATATATATAGGTGGGTGGGAGGGAGGAGCAGCCAAAGGAGGTGCCCAAGTAGGAGGAATCCTAATTGGGTTCCTTTCCAAGCCGCGCCCCCCTCTTTCCTTATTTGGAGTGCGGGGAAAGATAGGGGAGGGTGCCCCCCCCCTTTTCCTTTCTTCCATGAGAGGGAAAGGCAGGAGGGGCTATCCCTCCCCCTTTTCCTTCCCTAGGGCTGGGCAAACAAGGGAGGGGGTGCACGAGCCCCCTTGTGGGCTAGTCTGTCCCCTCCTTTGGCCCATAAGGCCCATAAGTTTCCGGGGGGTGCCCGGAACCCCTTCCGGTGACCCGATTCTTCCCGGTACGTCCCGAAACACTTCCGGTGTCCAAATACCATCGTCCTATATTTCAATCTTTACCTCTCAACCATTTCGAGACTCCTCATCATGTTCGTGATCTCATCCGGGACTCCGAACAACATTCGGTCACCAAAAAATATAACTCATATAACACTATATCGTCAACGAACGTTAAGCGTGCGGACCCTACGGGTTCGAGAACTATGTAGAAATTACCGAGACACCTCTCCAGTCAACATCCAACAGCGGAACCTGGATGCCAATATTGGCCCCTACATATTCTACGAAGATCTTTATCGGTCGAACCGTTATGACAACATACGTAATTCCCTTTGTCCATCGGTATGTTACTTGCCCGAGATTCGATCATCGGTATCTCTATACCTAGTTCAATCTCGTTACCGGCAAGTCTCTTTACTCGTTCTGTAATACATCATCCTATAAATAACTCATTAGTCACTTTGCTTGCAAGGCTTCTTATGATGTGTATTACCGAGAGGGCTTAGAGATACCTCTCCGATACTCGGAGTGACAAATCCTAATCTTGATCTATGCCAACTCAACAAACACATTCACAGATACCTATAGAGCATCTTTATAATCACCCAGTTACGTTGTGACATTTGATAGCACACAAGGCATTCCTCCGGTATCCGGGAGTTGCATAATCTCATAGCCGAAGGAATATGTATTTGACATGAAGAAAGCAATAGAATAAAACTGAACGATCATTATGCTAAGCTAACAGATGGGTCTTGTCCATCACATCATTCTCCTAATGATGTGATCCCGTTATCAAATGACAACTCATGTCCATGGTTAGGAAAGCTTAACCATCTTTGATCAACGAGCTAGTCTAGTAGAGGCTTACTAGGGTCATGGTATTTGTTTATGTATTCACACATGTATTTAAGTTTCCGATCAATACAATTCTAGCATGAATAATAAACCTTTATCATGAATAAGGAAATATAAAATAACAACTTTATTATTGCCTCTAGGGCATATTTCCTTCAATGATGCCACTGATGGGGAACGAAGCATGAAAATCAAAAAATTTATTACGAACACCCAAGATCTATCTAGGAGAAGAATATCAATGAGAGGGGATTGTGTGTCTACATACCCTCGTAGACCATTAAGCGAAAGCGTATATCACGCAGTTGATGTAGTCATACTCGTCATGATCCAATCACGGTCAAAACCGATGAAGTACCGAACAGACGGCACCTCCGGGTTCAGCACACGTATGGCTTGATGACGTCTCCTCCTCCTTGATCCAGCAAGCGAGGGAGGATAAGTAGACGGATCTCCAACAGCACGATCACGTGACGGTGATGGTGGTGGAGTGATTCCGGCAGGGCTATGCCAGGCTCTACTAAAACAACAAAGACAGAGGAGTTACAAAGAAACAGGAGAGAGAGGGGGCCAAGGGCTTGTGTGTACTCTTGGGGTGCCCCTTCCCCTCTATATGTGGAGGGTCATGGTGGCCAGCCCTCCAAGCCCTAGGGCTGGCTCACCAAGGGCGAGGAGTTGGACTCCTAGTCCAATTCCATCCTTTCCATAGACAGGTGGACTTTCCACCTTTCCCAGCCACATGGGCCTTGAGGGACTTGTGCGCCTGGCCCAATAAGGCCAGGGAACCTCCCCTCAGCCCATGCTAACCCTTGGGAGGTTATGGAACCCTTGGTGGACTTTTGGACTTCTCCGTAAGTTTCTAGAACCTTCTGGAAGCTTCCTGGTACAATACCTAAAAACAAAACTTTTTTCGGAACCCTGAAAGCAACTTTCCATATATAAATCTTTACCTCCGGACCATTCCGGAGCTCCTCGTGACGTCTAGGATCTCATCCGGGGCTCCAAACAACATTCGGTCACCAACATGCATATCCAAATATTACTCTAGCATCACGGAACGTTAATTGTGCAGAACCTACGGCTTCGAGAATCATGTAGACATGACCGAGACACCTCTCCGGTCCATAACCACTAGCGGACCTGGGTGCCAATATTGGTTCCTACATATTCCACGCAGATCTTTTATCGGTTGAACCACAATGTCAAGGATTCGGTTAATCCCGTATGCAATTCCCTTTGTCTGGCGATATGTTACTTGCCCGAGATTCAATCGTCAGTATCTCCATACCTAGTTCAATCTCGTTACCGACAAGTCTCTTTACTCGTTCTGTAATACAAGATCTTGTGACTAACTCATTAGCCACATTTCTTACAAGCTCTTTACGATGTTGTATTACCGGGAGGGCCTAGAGATATCTCTTCGTCACACGGAGTGACAAATCCAAGTCTCGATCCATGCCAACCCAACCGACACCTTCGGAGATACCTGTACAACATCTTTATGATCATCCACTTACGAAGTGACATTTGATAGCACACAAGGTATTCCTCTGGTATCCTAGAGTTGCATGATCTCATGGTCATAGGAATAGATACTTGACATGAAGAAAGCTATAGCAATAAACTCAAGTGATACGATCGAATGCTAAGCTTACGATTGGATCTTGTCTAAATGATGTGATCCCGTTATCAAATGACAACTCATGTCTATGGTTAGCAAACCTTAAACATCTTTGATTAACGAGCTAGTCTAGGAGAGGCTCACTAGGGACATAGTATTTGTTTATGTATTCACACATGTATTTTGGTTTCCGGTCAATACAATTCTAGCATGAATAATAAACCTTTATCATGAACAAGGAAATATGATAATAACAAATTTATTATTGCCTCTAGGGAATATTTCCAATAGTACCGTGCCTACATCCGCTGCCACTACCGCTCGTGGCTCTGCTCTCCAGTCTTCCCCTATTCCTGCAGCGGTAGTAGGACACGGAAGTACTTCCTATAAGCGGTAGTACCGCCCAGTATGGGTGGTAGTACCGCTGTAGCAGCACTACCACACTACCCTACCACCATGGTACCGTAATACAGTAACCCAAGTGGTAGTACCACTGGGGCGAGTGGTAGTACCGCTCCGGCGGCACTACTGGCTTGTGGCCTTGTGCCATTACATGTGCTTGCTAGCACTACCGCTTGCAGAGTGGTAGTGCCGCTTGTATGCGGGTTGCATGCTGTGTAATGGTTGGATTGGTTCCCCTCTATAAAGGTTGTGTTGGGAGCCTCCAATTCAGCTGTGGATATTGCCCCAACCTTGTTTGTAAAGGTTCGATCACAGCCTTCAAGGTCACCCTAGTTGAATCATGGCTCTTGCATTGTGCGAGAGCGTGAGGAGAATACGGTGGCCCTAGTGGCTTCTTGGGGAGCATTGTTCCTCCACACTGCTCCAACGGAGATGTACTTCCCCTCAAAGGGAAGGAACTTCGGTAATACATCCTCTGATGGGGAACGAAGCATGAAAATCAAAAAAATTCCTACAAACACCCAAGATCTATCTAGGGGAAGCATAGCAACGAGAGGGAAGAGTGTGTCTACGTACCCTCGTAGACCGAAAGCAGAAGCGTATATAACGCGGTTGATGTAGTTGTACTCTTCGCGATCCGATCACGATCCAACTGATCTAGTGCCGAATAGACGACACCTCCGAGTTTAACACACGTGTGGCTCGATGACGTCTACTGTCGGGGTACGACACCTATGGGATCCCGAGAGACCCCTTTACGATTCGGCGGGGGGAGAGGTATATGCAAAGAGCAGAACCAATGATCAACGTGGGATGTTTTTACCCAGGTTCGGGCCGCTGATCAGCGTAAAACCCTACTCCTGCTTTGTGTTCTTATTGATGTTCTTGAGCCCAGCCTTCAGGAGCGCTTGCAATGAACAGTACGTTCAAAGAGCAGCTACGCATGCAGAATAGGCCAGAAGTTCTCCTCCTCTGTAGCAGTTGCCTTGGGCCTCCTTTTATATGCTCAAAGGGGTCTCCACAGTGGCAAAATGTACATATATTGAGGTGTAAAGTAGCTACAGGGTATCATACCTAACCCCTGACAGATTAGGACAAGCACATTTAATGCACCGTGAGGTGTCCGTTTAGGTGTCCTCACTTTCTTGGGGATGGAAAAAGGGGCCATCCCATCAGCACCGCTTAAGCTCTCCTCCACTGGCGCGTTGCCTCGCATCCAGAGAAGGACCCAGAATGTCAGACTTGTTACTGTGCCGAAGCGGTGGCACAGTGGCAGAATCTCGTCAGGCGCCGAGTCTTGCCAGGCACCAAGCCTTGCCGGACGCCAAGCCTTGCCGGGCTCCACAGGCCATCCCGGCAAGGATCTTGCCGGGGAAGCTGGCCTTCGGATTCCAGCTTTGCTTATCTGCTGATCCTTGGATCTCTGACTTGATGATTTCCTTGATGGCTTAAATCGACCTCGAGCTGTTCCCGGCAAGCCTTGCCGCGAGGATGGCTACAACTGCCCGTGCACAAGTACGGGGTACTAGTGGCCCAATACTTAGTACACCGACAGGAGCCCCCGGCCTAGGCCACACACGAGTGCGAGGCGTTGTTGGGCTAGGCCCAAACAGTGCACGGGCACGCGTGGCAGGGAATTAACTGCTCGTAAATATCTCGTTTTACTGTGCCCCCCCCCCCACTACACGCACCGAGCGCGCGACGTGGGAAGAATGCCAAAAAGGCTGCAACTGCCTCGCGCCTATAGAGGCGCATTCACATTGGGGAATAAAAGAGGCGGCCCCGCTCCTTCCCCATAAAAAGGAGAAGCCGCAGAGGCACAAGCCTATTTACCCCCCTCTTCTTCTCAATCTGGCCATCGCCATCTCCTTCCTCCCCTCGAGCCCAGAGCGAAGCCTTTTCCTCTTCCGCCCGCTGCTTCCGCGCTCACAACCGCCATGCCGCCCAAGGCCAGCAAAGGCAAGGGCAAGGAGGCGAAAGCCGACGTTCTGGAGAGCGAACTGGCGAAGATGCGGAAGAGGCTCGTCGTCTTCCCTCCATCGCTCGATGCTGAAGCTCTGAAGGGGCGATACCAGTGCATGTGGGCGAAAGAGACGCAGGCTCACCCCGCCACAGGCGTAATCCCAGGTGCTTGCTCCAAAGGTGGATTGGACAGATACCCTTTCTTCACTGCATATTTCTATTGCGGGCTCTGTCCCCCCTTTTCTGACTTCTTCAATGATATCATGTACACATACAGCTTTCGTCTTCTCGATTTCACGCCGAATGCAGTACTTTGCATGTCCATCTTTGCCCATCTCTGCGAAAACTTTGTTGGCGTGATTCCCAATTCTGCTCTTTTTCGCAATTATTTCTTCCCTTGCATCCAAAAAGGAGAGGCCCTCTCTGGTTCTATTGCCTGGATTCCAAGAGCTTGGAATAAGGAAATATACCCAGAAGGAGTTTACCGCGAAAAGTGGGACGAATGGCGGGCTGAATGGTGCTGGATCCAGGAAGCAGATCCCCGTCCGTTTTGTCATCCCCGGCAACAGAAGGTGGTCCGCGGCAAGGATTGGAGTGATCCCGCTGCGGAAGACGAGAGGCTCACAATCGCCACCACCAGGATCCTTCGTCTGAAGGCTGCCGGACTGACGATGGAGATGATCGGCTTCGACTTTCTCCGCCGCCGCATCGCCCCTCTGCAGAACAGGGGAAGGCCAGCTTGGGAATACAAGAACGCGGCAGATATCATGAGATTGCGCCCCGGGCTGAACAACAATCTGACCGCTATGCAGCTTGGCGCTCTCCGTCAGAAATTATTCCAGCGCGAAGACAAGCACCGGCTACCGGCAAGGATTGTTCCCTTGTGCAACAATTCTGCCTTGGGGTCAATCATTGCCTTCCTGCTGATGTTCAACGCCCACGGTCTTGACCCGACCTGGGCCGAGCCAACCGAGGAGGAAGCACAGAAGTTTTTTGACAGCTTGACGGAGAGGCCTGTCCGACAAGAGTCAGATTTCATCCGAGCCACCACCAATCAAGAAGTAGCTTACATTGCTACTAGGGTGGAGGAGGCAAATCTTGCCGCGGAGGCCGGCAGCGTCGGCTTCACAGAGTGGGAAGCCAGCGACGCAGAGGTGGTAGTGGAGGTAAAACCTGCTGGGGAGGACAAGGTTGCCGGGGAAGAGAGCAGCGCAGCCGCTGAGAGCTTGTCCGGCGAGGACACGGCCGAAGAAGAAACGCGAGAAGAGCTCCCAGCCCCGAAGAAGACGAAGCGTGTTCTTCGGAAGGCTGCATCTGGCATCCCGGCAAGCCAGCCCTCTTCGAGCGGCGAAGCTCCCGGCAAGAAAGTGGCCGGCAAGACTGGACCGCGGCAGGGGGCTCGTCAACAGCCTGCGCGGCGCGCGAGACCCACACCAGCGGCCACTGCTGGGGCGGCAGGAGGGTCTCGTACTACCGCACCGGAAGCTGCCCCGACGCCTGCCACAGCCAAGCGGCCTAGGACTCCTCCTCCGCCTCCCCACTCAGACATCGCAGCGGAGGTCGACTTCGACATCTCCGGCTTTAGTCCGAAGCGAGAGGAAGAAGAGTGAGTACTTTGCCACAGCCTTTATATTCCAATCCTGGATCAATCTTACTAAGTTGCTCGTATTGTCTCTGCAGTGACACAGAAACATTGCTGGAGAGGATGGCGAAGAGGTCAAGGACTTCTACGGGTGACGAGCCCCCGGCAGGCTCCAGGAGCGTGCCAGAAACCGTCGTTGTCAGCCTGGAGTCCAGTCCTCAACGCAGCCCCCAGCGCAGCCCCCAGCACAGCCCCCAGCGTAAGTTCACTGTTCTTTTTCCGCTGGCGGGTGCCGAGCCTTTCATTCTTGCCACTGACATCTTTGGGTTCGTAGGAGAAGAACGGCAACAAGGAGAGCTGTCGGAAGACATCCCCATTGTGCCTCCTTCATCGACCGCTCCGCCCTCAAGCACATCCCCGGCAAGAGATCCTGCCGACGAGCCTATCCTAATTGAGGAGGAGCCGGCAGGCGCGGACTCCGGCAACCCACCCCCGGCAACCGGAGTTGCCGGGAGGGGCGAAGCCACCTCCCGACAGCTCGACGCAGGTACTCGATTGCCTCAGAATGCTTGTTACTCTTTTTCCCTTATCTCTCTGTCTTTAGTCACTTCAAACTTCAACCTCGATCTTATTTTGTTTTCCTCCTTCATCCTTCAGAGTTCCCTGTGATGGAACACATGGACGTCGACGTTGTCATCGAGGAGACCGCCAGGGATGCCGCTGCCGAAGCAGACAGGATCGCTGCCAGCGAGGCCACCAAGGATGACACTGTCGAGGCTGGTGGTGCTCTTGACGGGGAGGCCGCCAAGACTGCACAAGAGGAACCCGCCGAAGAACCTACTGAAGGGGGGCGACAGGGAGGCTGAGGACCGCACTGATGGCATTCCTGCCACAGGAGCGCCAGGCGCTGCACCGGCCACAGAGCCCCCTGCCACTGGTGAGGCGGCCACTGAAGACCAGCCATCAACATCCAAAGGCCCCTCATCTAGTAAATACCTCAAGGTTGGCGAGAACCTATTCATCAACTTGCCGGGGACGGCAAGCACTGGGGCACCAGCCGAAGGAGAAGTTTTTAAAGAAATCATCGCTGCTGCCGGGCTCGAAGTTGTTGACGACCCCAGCACTAGCAGCGGCAAATCTGAAGAGGATCAGCTCCTTCAGGCCATGGGCGAGAATTTCCGCAAGCTCCAGGCTCTCCATCGCGCCCGGAAAGACAAAGCGGACTCCAGAATGGCAGTTGTCGAGGCGGCCGAAGCAGATTTTCAGAGGCGCGTCGCACAAATGCAGATCTGGCACGCCGAGGCCCTCCAAGAGTTGGTTGCCGGCCGGGAACAAGTGAGCCAACAGTGGACTGAGATCCTCCTGAAGCAATCCGATATGGAGAAGGCGCATGATGAAGCTGCTCAAAGGATTGCTGCCGAAGATGCCCTCCTGACGGGGCGCCGCGTTGCTCTTGATGCTCATGAGGAAGATCTCACCGCACGTGAGCAAGCGCTCGCCGCCAAGCTTCGCAGCAAAGATGAAGATATCGAGAATCTTGTCGCGTGGCGGACCCAGGAGCTGGAGCAAAAACATAAGGAGGCGCTCGAAGCTCTAACTGCAAGTCACGCCGGCAAGCTCAAGGAGGCCGTCGATGCTGCCGAGGCTGCAGAGGCTGCCAAGAACGAGCTGAGCGACAAGGTGAAGAGGCTAGAAACAGATCTTGAAGAGCACGGCAAGGAGCTCTCGACGCTCAAGGGCGACAGGGAAAAAACCCTCCACTCCTTGTCGGAGATGCAAGTTGCCCTGTCCGACAAAACCAAGCAGCTCTCCTCTACGGCTGATAACATTGCGGTTCTGGAGTTGAAGCTGACCACGCTGCAGAAGTCTCTCGAGGCCGGCAAGGCCCGTGAGAAGGCTCTACTCAAGGATCTCCAAGGAGAGAGGAACCTGCTCAAGAGCGCCGCCGCCACCCAAACCGAGTACGAGAAGGGAGTGGAGATCTGGACTGGACGTCTCATCGCCACCGCGGAGAAGCTTACCGCAGAACTGTCAACCATGGGCCTATCGAACTTCAAGTATTCTTCCGAGGAAAGAATATCTCCAAGTGCCAGGTTGACGATGTTCTTTGAAAGCATCATCAACGCGTTGAGGGTGCTCCAGTCTAGCCGGGCGACCCAATTGGCCAACGAGACTCGCCGGCTTTGCTGGGCCGTCCTCCGCAAGGTGCTCATCAAGGTGGTGCACAGCAATCCCGACATTGACCTCTCCAACGCGCTCGGCCATCTGCCAAAGGACGCAAATGTTGAGGCGCTTGAAGAGTGCATCGCGCCTATCCTTGAGAAGGTGGACTCCATCAAAAGGATCGAAGGCCAGCGCAGGGATTGAGTGCACCCCTTTTTTCTTGCCGTCGTCATTCCATGTAAAAGACAATTAAGTCTCAAGTTAGAATTGCGGCAACTCATGGATGTAATATAATTTGCCTACGTTTAGGTTTATGCTCGCTATTTTCCTTGTCTGATTTCCTTATGTATGGAGTTCACCCTACGCTTATTGAAAAACTTGCCGGTGCGCAACCTGCCGCAAGCGCTGGGTGCGGGACTTCAGCAGCCTGCTGGAGGCGCAGCGGCCGGCAAGACTCCTTGGTGTTCTCAGTGCAGCCACTTAAATCGCTGAGCGGGCTCGAAACAAAATAAGGGCGCGACCGATTACAACAAGGGTTCCTTCGCCTGCAGATTTTCCATACAAGAGTCGGAATTGTCCAAGGAAATAACTTTGTAATAAAAGAAAAACTTGCTCTGAGTTTTTAGGACTTAGCTTTCTATCACTGTCCTTCCTCCGGCAAGCGTCGATTCCGAACGTCGCCAACTGGTATTCATATCTCCCTTCCCCCCCCCCCCCCCCGGCAAATGTGCACGCGAGGAATCCTTCTATCTTTTGAGAAAAAGAAAGAAGAGCAAATAAAGACATGAAACCTTGGCGGTTCGTTAGAACTTACCGGGAGTAGGTGTCATACAACATCTTAGATAAACATGCATATATATAAATATGAACATGGGAATCAATAAGGGAATGTACAACACTTAAATTTATTCATCTGTGCTCAGGGTCTGCGCCTGGCTTTGTACAAAGGATGACATGCCTTGCAGGCAAGACTTGTACAAAAGGGTGGTTGCCGGGGGCCCCCGGCGACCGCGTCTTATGGGTAGAACTTACGAAGATGTTCGATATTCCAGGAATTGCTCACTGGAACGCCATCTTCGGTCTCCAGGCGGACAGCGTCGGGCCTGGTGACTCGTACTACCCGATAAGGGCCTTCCCACTTTGGCGTCAACTTGTTTGAATTCTTGGCGGACTGAATCCGCCGAAGAACAAGGTCGCCTTCCTCAAGGCTTCGGGCATGAACTTTGCGGCTATGATAGCGGCGCAAAGCTTGCTGGTAGCGTGCAGCTCGCATAGCAGCCTGAAGACGATTCTCCTCAAGGAGCACAGCGTCATCTTGCCGCAGTTGCTCTTGCTCAAGCTCATCATAAGCGAGCACTCGAGGAGATCCGTATATGAGTTCCGTGGGGAGAACTGCTTCTGCTCCGTAGACCAGAGCGAAGGGCGTCTGGCCGGTGGCTCGATTTGGTGTCGTTCTGATTGACCAAAGAACCGTCGGCAACTCATCAATCCAGCGTCTTCTGCACTTTTTCAGCCTGTCAAAGGTTCTGGTCCTGAGACCGCGCAGCACTTCAGCATTGGCCCTCTTCGCTTGGTCGTTGCTTCTCGGGTGAGCAATAGAGGCAAAACAAATCTTGCCGCCAAGGTCTTGGACGTACTGCATGAAGGTGCGACTTGTGAATTGCGTGTCGTTGTCGGTAATGATCCTGTTGGGCACACCGAAATGGCAAACAATTCCCTTGAAGAACTTGACAGCTGATTGCGCTGTCACCTTCCTCACTGCTTCCACCTCCGGCCACTTTGTGAACTTGTCGATAGCAACGTACAAGTACTCAAAGCCCCCGGTAGCACGGGGGAAAGGGCCCAGTATGTCGAGCCCCCAGACCGAAAATGGCCAGGAGAGAGGGATTGTCTGAAGAGCTTGAGCTGGTTGATGTAATTTCTTTGAATGAAACTGGCATGCTTCACACTTGGTTACTAGTGCAGTTGCATCCTGGAGAGCGGTGGGCCAAAAGAAACCTTGCCGGAATGCTTTCCCGGCAAGTGCTCTTGACCCTATGAGAGAGCCACATATGCCCCCATGTATCTCCGCCAACAGCTCTAGTCCATTCTCCCGAGGAATGCACTTCAATTTCACACCGTTTGGTCTCTTTTTGTACAGGACGTCATCGACGAACTTGTACATAACAGACCGACGGGCTACTCTCTCTGCTTCTTCCTGTTCCTCAGGGAGTTCACCTGTCTGAAGGAAATGGACAATGTGCTGCGCCCATGCTGGAGCCTGAGGCTCGACAGCTAGGACTAAAGGCATCTCCTCTGCCGGGGGAACGTTCGTCTCGACAGCAAGGACCTGAGGTCCTGCCTGAGCGTGTTGTTCCTCGGCAGGCGTGTCGATCCCGGCAACTTCCTTGCCGGCGGCTCCGGGGAGCTCTGCCGGGAAGTACTGGCCAGAGTTCAACTTTCTTCTCTTTTCTTGCCGCATCGATGGCGCCACGGATGGTTGAGTCAATTGGAGCACAAAAGTTCCTGGTTCCACAAGCAACTTGAGGGCGGCACGCTTTGACAGGTCGTCAGCAATACTGTTCTCGGCACAAGGAACGTGCTCCATCTGCAGACCGTCAAAACGTTCTTCCATTTTCCTCACTTCATCTACGTAGGCTTGCATCAATGGACTTTGATAACTCTTGTTAACTTGCATGACGACAAGTTGTGAATCGCCTTTGATGACGAGCTTTTTGATACCAAGGTCCGCCGCGATCCTGAGACCGGCAAGCAAACCCTCGTATTCTGCAGTGTTGTTGGTCAAACTCTCCAGGGGAAAGTGCATTTGGACTACATACTTGAGGTGCTCTCTGGTGGGTGCGACAAGCAGCACGCCAGCACCGGCGCCTTGCAGTGAGAAAGCCCCGTCAAAGTACATAACCCATTGCTGATCAATTTCCTTGCCGGGAAGAGCTGTATCTTGAACCTCTTCGTCTGGCGTTGGGGTCCATTCTGCAATGAACTCTGCCAGGGCCCTGCTCTGGATCGTCGAAGTGCTTTCAAACTTGAGGCCAAAGCTCGACAACTCCAACGCCCACTCCACGATCTTGCTGGTTGCTTCTGGATTTTGCAAAATCCGTTGCAACGGAAAGCGAGTGACGACGGTGATTTCATGTGCTTGAAAATAATGGCGCAGCTTTCTCGAGGCCATAAGAAGGCCGAAAAGCTATTTCTGCACACCAGAATATCTTGATCTAGCTCCTTGTAAAAGAGAGCTAACAAAATAAACTGGGCGCTGCACCACCTTCTTCTTCTGCACGGGTTCTTCTGTTTGCGTAGATCCTGTCTTGCTGGGATCAACCCTTGCCGGGGAAGATCTTGCCGCGCCATCTGGCGGTCCTGCCGCTGGTGTTGCTTCCTCATCAGCTTCTCTCTGCGCCACTAGCGCAGCGCTAACCACTTGATTTGTTGCTGCCAGATACAGCAGCAACGGCTCTTGTGGTTTAGGCGCGACTAGCATCGGCGGAGAGGAAAGGTATTTCTTCAAATCTTGCAGCGCAGCCTCCGCCTCTGGACTCCATTTCATCGGACCTGCCTTCTTCAAAATTTTGAAGAAGGGCAGGGCGCGCTCAGAAGATTTGGAAATAAACCTGCTTAGAGCAGCAACATAGCCGGCAAGACAACGCACATCCTTGACGCGTCTCGGCGCTTCAATTTGCTCAATAGCTTTGATCTTGTCGGGGTTCGCTTCGATTCCCCGGCAAGATACAAAAAATCCGAGGAGCTTGCCGGAAGGGACACCGAACACGCACTTCTCAGGATTGAGCTTCAAGTTGATCTTGCGCAAGTTTGCAAATGTTTCTTCTAAATCTTGAATGAGCGTTGCTTTGTCCTTGGTTTTGACCACTATATCATCCATATACGCCTCCATATTTCTATGGAGTTGAGGCTCAAAACCAATCTAGATTGCTCTGGCAAATGTTGAACCAGCACTTTTCAACCCGAAAGGCATTCGTATAAAACAATACGTACCACATGGGGTGATAGATGCGGTCTTCTCTTCATCTTCTTTTGCCATAAAAATCTGATGATACCCTGAATAGGCATCAAGGAAGGACAGGAGATCACAACCAGCGGTGGCATCCACAATCTGGTCGATGCGCGGCAAGGGAAAGGGATCTTTTGGACAAGCTTTATTGATATCTATATAATCGATACAAAGCCTCCATTTCCCATTCGCTTTCCGCACTACAACCGGATTGGCCAACCAGGTTGGATGAAATACTCCTTTGACTAGTCCTGCCGCCTCCAGCTTTCTGATTTCTTCGGCGATGAATTCTTGCCGTTCCAAGGCTTGCTTCCTGACCCTTTGCTTGACGGGCCACGCATGAGGACAGACAGCAAGGTGGTGCTCAATTACCTTCCTGGGAACACCGGGGATGTCAGACGGTTGCCATGCAAACACGTCGACATTCGCCCACAGGAAAGCAACGAGCGCGCTTTCCTATTTGTCATCTAGGGTGGAACTTATGGTGAAAGTTCCCCCCGTTCCGTCCTCTCTGACAGGCACCTTCTTGGTCTCCGACGGAGCAGCCTTGGACTTCTTGTTCTTGCCGGTGGAACTTTCTGGTACGTCCTCGACGGAAGCGCAGCACTCCGAGGAGGTGCGCTTGCCGGAGTTCGCGCCAAGGTTCCTGCCGGTCTTCTTCTTCCCCCCAGGAGTTCCAGCGGCAGGAGCAGGTGCTGCAACTGCTTCCCGGTAAAGTTGGTCGGCACAGATGAGCGCATCCTTCTTATCGGAATGGATAGTGATGACGCCCAATGGCCCAGGCATCTTCAAGACATTGTACGCGTAGTGTGATGCTGCCATAAACTTAGCCAGTGCTGGCCGACCAAGGATCCCATTGTATGACATGGGGATCTTGGCGACATCAAACACCACCTTCTCGTTCCTGAAGTTAAGCTCGCTGCCAAATGTTACCGGCAGTGTAATCTTGCCCTTAGGCTGGGTTCTTCCCGGATTGACCCCTTGAAACGTGCCCGTTTCCTCGAGGTCCTCGTCGGGAATCTGGAGCTTTCTGAGCACATCTGGTGAGATTAAGTTTAGGCCGGCCCCGCCGTCAACTAACATTTTCGTCACCTTGAGGTTCCGAATCATTGGCGAGACCAACAATGGCAAGCACCCGACCGCAGTTGTGCGATCAGGGTGATCCTCGGCGTCGAAAACGATAGGCGTGCTGGTCCACTTTAGGGGCCTACATGCATCTGGTGATGGCTCTGCCGCGTTGACCTCCCGCACCCACTGTTTGAGTTGGTGGTGGGAAGAATGCAGCGACGCACCCCCATCGATACACATGGCCTCCGTAGCCTTCTGGAATTCTTGCTCACTGGATTCATCATCTTCCTCATCATCATCTCCATCTTTATCTCGGCCCCGAGCGGGCCGATCCTTTTGCTGCTTGGCCTTGCCGCGGCGCCCCCCTCGGCCACCGCGCTTCTTGCTGGACCCATCAGCACCATCTTGGGCCTTCTCCTTATCTCGCCTCTCGTATTCGGCTCTCTGCTTCTCGGCAAGCTGCTCAACTTGCCGGCAGTTCTGGAGATCGTGGCCCTTGGTGCGATGGATCTTGCAATATTGCTTGCCGGAGTTCTCCGACTTGTCGGCAGCCGCCAAGGCCTGACAGGAAGGGCACCCGGCAAGATCCTTGCCGGGGTCACCAACCTTGGCCTTCTTGGCGGCGCCGGGGTTGTCAGATTCCTCGACAGCAAGCACGGCCTTGCCTCCGCGCTTCCTGTTCCGCCGCCGGCCTTTCCTTGACGGGGCCGCGGCGTCTTCATCTTCGGACTCGCCCGCCGCGCCAACAGCCTCACCAGGGAGTTTCCTCCCCTCTTCAGCTCGAGCGCACTTGTCGGCCAGAGCGTAAAGCTCGGCAATACTCCTGACTTTGTTCATTGCCAGCTCTTCCCGCATTTTGCAGTTACGCACGTTCTGGTGGAACGCGCTAACGACAGCGGCAGGGTGAACGTCAGGAATATTATACTGCACCCGACTGAATCTCTGGATAAACTTGCGCAGGGACTTGCCCTCCTTCTGAGGGATGATGTGCAAATCGCTCTCTTGGCCAGGAGCTTGGTGGCCTCCAACAAAGGCGCCAACAAACTGATGGCACAGATCTGACCAGGAAGAAATAGAATTCTCCGGCAGATGCATCAACCACGACCTGACGTTGGGTTTGAGCACCAACGAGAAGTAGTTGGCAAGTATCTTGTCATCTCGGCCCCCGGCAGCCTGCACCGCAATGGTGTAGATGCTCAGGAACTCCGAGGGATGGGTCTTACCATCATATTTCTCCGGGACCTCCGGCTTGAAGGTTCGGGAATTGGGCCACCGGACTTGCCGCAGCTCACGGGTAAACGCTGGAGTCCCTACCTCATAAGGCAAGTCTCCTACGTCCCCTGGTGCAGGCTCGTCGACAGCCGGCCCCCCGCGCTTATCAGACTGATAGAGCACTTCCCGTCGCCGCTCGATGGTAGTTCGAGCGTCCTCCTTGCCTCGTTTCTGGAGAACTTCACGCTGATCGCGGCGCATCCATGGATCGGATGACGCCGTGGAAACTTCTTCATGGCGGTCGACTTGCTGGGTTGTCGGCCACCGCTGGTGCCGCGGAGGGGAGTGCACAGTAGTTGCACCGCCTCCGGTTTTCTCTACATCGGCTCGCGCCGGATCGATGGGCCTCCGCTGCGAGGGCCCTGCCTCTTGCGGCCCATCTTTGTTGGCGAAGCCGATGAGGCTCTAGATGGTAGCTCGCCACTCCTCCATCTTCTCTGGGGCAGGAGGGAAATCGAGGAGCAGCTGCGCACGTGCCAAGGCTTCCGCTGGCATAGGCAACGGCGACAAGTGCGAGGTACGTGAGGTGCTCTGACTCCTAACCATGTTAGAAGGAGCACCACCACGGTCACGCGACCGCGCGCCACCTCCGCTGGCAGCTCGGTGTGCATGCTGGTCCCACGCATCTTGGGATCGATGCGCAGAAACCTTTTCATGGGGATGCCCTGAACCACCAGCGCCATGACGTCGCTCCTCATGCACGACCTGGGTGGGTCGTGAGGCTTGCACCGGCGTGGGAGCTCCAGCAGGGGCCTTCCGATCTCTCGAGTTTGTTGTGCCACCCGTAGGCAACACAGCGCCATCTCTAGATCCAGCGGCGTGCAGGTTACCACTTCCACTGCGAACAATGTCGCTCGCCTGGCTCGGATCCCCAGAATGCCGTGGGGGTTCTAATCCTCTTCCTTCTGCACCCACGCCGTCGCCCGTACGCGAAGGTGTAGGCAAAACAGACGTGGACGGTTGCGCCGTCGCAACGCTCTTCTTCTTGGGTGGCATGATGATGAAGATGATGAAGAAACTAAGGCGCCGATCACTAGATCAGGTTCACGCAACCTTCAATCCCCCTACCTAGCGCGCCAAAGATGTCGGGGCACGACACCTATGGGATCCCGAGAGACCCCTTTACGATTCGGCGGGGGGAGAGGTATACGCAAAGAGCAGAACCAATGATCGACGCGGGATGTTTTTACCCAGGTTCGGGCCGCTGATCAGCGTAAAACCCTACTCCTGCTTTGTGTTCTTATTGATGTTCTTGAGCCCAGCCTTCAGGAGCGCTTGCAATGAACAATACGTTCAAAGAGCAGCTACGCATGCAGAATGGGCGAGAAGTTCTCCTCCTCTGTAGCAGTTGCCTTGGGCCTCCTTTTATATGCTCAAAGGGGTCTCCACAGTGGCAAAATGTACATACATTGAGGTGTAAAGTAGCTACAGGGTATCATACCTAACCCCTGACGGATTAGGACAAGCGCATTTAATGCACTGTGAGGTGTCCGTTTAGGTGTCCTCACTTTCTTGGGGATGGAAAAAGGGGTCATCCCATCAGCACCGCTTAAGCTCTCCTCCACTGGCGCGTTGCCACGCATCCAGCGAAGGACCCAGAATGTCAGACTTGTTACTGTGCCGAAGCGGTGCCACAGTGGCAGAATCTCGCCAGGCGCCGAGTCTTGCCGGGGCACCAAGCCTTGCCGGACGCCAAGCCTTGCCGGGCTCCACAGGCCATCCCGGCAAGGATCTTGCCGGGGAAGTTGTCCTTCGGATTCCAGCTTTGCTTATCTGCTGATCCTTGGATCTCTGACTTGATGATTTCCTTGATGGCTTAAATCGACCTCGAGCTATTCCCGGCAAGCCTTGCCGCGAGGATGGCTACAACTGCCCGTGCACAAGTACGGGGTACTAGTGGCCCAATACTTAGTACACCGACATCTACTCCTCCTTGATCCAGCAAGAGAAGGAAAAGAAGTAGATGGGATCACAACCAGCACGATGGTATGGTGGTGATGGTGGTGATGGAGCTAGTTTAGCAGGGCTTCGCCAAGCGCTACTAGGACAAGCACGGAGGAACTACGGAGTAACGGGAGAGAGAGGGGCACCAAGGGATTGGTGTGTCCTCTTGGGGTGCCCCCTCCCCTCTATGTATAGGTGGAGGGGCGTGGGGAACATCCCCTCCAAGCCTGAGGGCGCAACCAAGGGGGAGAGGACTTGGACTCCAAGTCCAATCCTATTCCTACTAGGACTCCCCTTTTTTCCTTCCTTAGCCAGATGGGCTTTTGAGGACTTGGTGCGCCTAGCCCAATAAGGCCAGGGCGCCTCCCCTTAGCCCATGTCAGCCCTTGGGTCATAGTGGACCCACTTTTGTACTTCTGGACCCCTCTGGAATCCTCTAGAACCTTCTAGAAGCTTCACGGCACAATACCGAAAAAACTGCATCTTTTTCCGGAACCCAAAATATGACTTCCCATATATAAATCTTTACCTCTCGACCATTCTGAGACTCCTCGTGACGTCCGAAATCTCATCCGGGACTCCGAACAACATTAGGTTACCAAACATCAAATATCCCAATACTACTCTAGCGTCAACGAACGATAAGCGTGCGACCCTGCGGGTTCGGGAATCATGTAGTCATGACCGAGACACCTGTCCGGTCAATAACCAATAGCGGGACCTGGATGCCCATATTGATTCCTACACATTCCACGAAGATCTTTTATCAGTTGAACCACGATATCAAGGATTCGGTTAATCCCGTATGCAATTCCCTTTATCCGGCGATATGTTACTTGCACGATCTGATGCTAAGCTTACGGTTGGGTCTTGTCTATGACATCATTCTCCTAATGATGTGATCCCGTTATCAAATGACAACTCATGTCTATGGTTAGGAAACCTTAACCATCTTTGATCAATGAGCTAGTCTAGTAGAGGCTCACTAGGGACACTATGTTGTCTATGTATTCACACATGTATTTAAGTTTCCGGTCAACACAATTCTAGCATGAATCATAAACATTTATCATGAACAAGGAAATATGAGAATAACCAATTTATTATTGCCTCTAGGGCATATTTCCAACAGTCTCCCACTTTTAGTAGAGTCAATAATCTAGTTTACATAGTTATGAATCTAACACCCATGGAGTTTTGGTGCTGATCATGTTTTGCCCGCGGAAGAGGTTTAGTCAACAGGTCTGTCATATTCAGATTCGTATGTACTTTGCAAAGTTCTATGTCTCCATCCTTAACATGATTACGAATGGATTTGAAGCGGCGCTTGATGTGCTTGGTTCTCTTGTGAAACCTGGGCTCATTGGCAATGGCACTAGCTCCAGTGTTGTCACAAAAGATAGTCATTGGATCCGATGCACTAAGTATTACACCCAGATCGGATATGAACTCCTTCATCTAGAATCCTTCGTGGGCTACTTCTGAAGCAGCTATATACTCCACTTCACATGTAGATCCCGCCACGACGCTCTCCTTGGAACTGCACCAACTGATCGCTCCACCATTTAATATAAATACGTATCCGGTTTGATACTTAGAGTCATCTGGATCTGTGTCGAAACTAGCATCAATGTAACCCTTTACGACAAGCTCTTCGTCACCTCCATAAACGAGAAACATGTCCTTAGTCCTTTTCAGGTACTTCAGGATATTCTTGACCATTGTCAAGTGATCTACTCCTGGATCACTTTGGTACCTCCCTGCCAGACTTATGGCAAGGCACACATCAGGTCTGGTACATAGCATGGCATACATTATAGAGCCTATGGTTGAGGCATAGGGAATGACTTTCATCGTTTCTCTTTCTTTCGACGTGGTCGGGCTTTGAGTCTTACTCAACTTCACATCGTGCAATACAGGCAAGAACCCTTTCTTTGACTGATCCACTTTGAACTTCTTCAAAACTCTATCAAGGTATGTACTTTGTGAAAGTCCTATTAGGCGTCTTGATCTATCTCTATAGATTTTGATGCCCAATATGTAAGCAGCTTGACCGAGGTCTTTCATTGAAAAGCTCTTATTCAAATATCCTTTTATGCTTTCTGGAAATTCTATATCATTTCTAATCAACAATATGTCATCCTCATATAATATCAGAAATGCTACAGAGCTTCCACTCACTTTCTTGTAAATGCAAGCTTCACCGTAAGTTTGTATAAAACCAAAAGCTTTGATCACTTCATCAAAGTGAATATTCCAACTCCGAGATGCTTGCACCAGTCCATAGATGGATCGCTGGAGCTTGCATACTTTGTTAGCATCCTTAGGATCGAAAAAACCTTCTGGTTGCATCATATGCAACTCTTCCTTAAGAAACCCATTAAGGAATGCCGTTTTGACGTCCATTTGCCAGATCTCATAATCATAAAATGCGGCAATAGCTAACATAATTCTAACAGACTTAAGCATCGCTACGGGTGAGAAAGTCTCATCGTAGTCAACCCCTTGAACTTGTCGGAAACCTTTTGCGACAAGTCAAGCTTTATAGACGGTGACATTACCATCATTGTCTGTCTTCTTCTTAAAGATCCATTTATTCTCAATGGCTTGCCGATCATCGGGCAAGTCCACCAAAGTCCATACTTTGTTATCATACATGGACCCTATCTCGGATTTCATGGCCTCAAGCCATTTGTTGGAATACGGGCTCATCATAGCTTCTTCATAGTTCGTAGGTTCATCGTTGTCTAACAACATGACTTCCAGGACTGGATTACCGCACCGCTCTTGTGCGGAACGTAACCTGGTCGACCTACGAAGTTCAGTAGTAACTTGATCCGAAGTTTCATGATCATCATTATTAGCTTCCTCTGCAGTTGGTGTAGGCATCATGGGAACTGCTTTCTGTGATGTGCTACTTTCCAATTAGAGAGAAGGTACGATTACCTCATCAAGTTCAACTTTCCTCCGACTCACTTCTTTTGAGAGAAACTCCTTTTCTAGAAAGGACCTGTTCTTGGCAACAAAGATCTTGCCCGCGGATCCGTGGTAGAAGGTATACCCAATGGTCTCTTTAGGGTATCCTACGAATACACACTTCTCCACTTTGGGTTCGAGCTTATCATGCTGAAGCCTCTTCACATAAGCGTCGCTTCCCCAAGCATTAAGAAATGACAGCTTAGGTTTCTTGCCAAACCACAACTCATACGGTGTCATCTCAACGGATTTAGACGGTGCCCTATTTAAAGTGAATGCGACTGTCTCTAATGCATAACCCCAAAATGAAAGTGGCAAATCGGTAGAGACATCATAGAATGCATGATATCCAATAGAGTACGATTACGATGTTCAGACACACCATTACTCTGTGGTGTTCCAGGTGGCGTGAGCTGTGAAACAATTCCAGATTGTCTTAAATGTATACCAAACTCGTAACTCAAATATTCACCTCCACGATCAGATCGTAGAAACTTTATTTGGGGGATTCCTCGGGAACCCACGTACGTCCTTGCCTCCTTAGCACCAAAGAGGAAACTCTCCTCCTCTGCGCCTGCCGGCGCCCTCCTGGCCTCGGTCGTCATGGCTCACATCATCGCACGCCTCGCGAGGCGGGAGGCTTGCATAGAGATCTCCGCTCCTCGGGAGGCAGCCTCGGGAGGCCGCTCCTTGAGGGGGGCCTTGGTGTCATTCTCCTCATGGGGCGGGGGCCTCGCGAGGGTCTTGTCCGTGGAGTCTTGTAGCTGGGCTATACCGGGCCGTCGATGGAGCCATGCGTTGGGCCGCAGGCAGGCAGGTCTGGGTACCCCCGATCCCAGAACCTCGACAGTAGCCCCCGGGCCCAAGGCGTGCTCGGTCTAGCTTCGAGGCGAAGGCAGCGAAGGAAGGGCGAAGCGACACAGGCCCTCACCGCCCGCGGGCCAGGCTTGACACATGGCGCATGACAGGAGGCGGACGCCCCAACTTCCCCATGTCGCCTCGGTAACTGCCCAGGCTGACAAAAATGCTGGCGCGCGTGCAGCAAAGCCATCATTGCTCATCCTCGTCTTCTCCCGATCCCCTTCTCTAGACAGAAGCTCCTCCAGATCCAATCACAGCGCCATCTCTCCCTTCTTCCCTCGCCGGCACCAACGACTCCCTGAATGGCGCCCGCCGGGAAATCGAATCCTGTGGCCCATGTCGCGACCTCCTCCTCTCTCCTGCTGGTGCTCACTGCCTCCTCCATTGCCAAGGAGGAGGACCTCAACCCGGCGCTCCCGCTGATGGTGGGTGACATGAATGAGTGGGGCAAGGCTCTGATCTGGCCAGGCTCCGCAGAGCAGAGGACCCTGGCGAAGTCGGCCTACCCCTTCTTCTTCCACAGTGTCTTCACAGGGTTCGTTCCGCCCTTCTTAGAGTTCTTCTACGCCATCCTCAAGCACTATAAGATCCATGCCCTCCATCTTCAGCCTAACTCCATGCTCCTCCTGTCCATCTTCGCCTTCTACTGCGAAGCCTTCGTGGGCGTAAGGCCCTCGGTGGCTCTCTTCCGCCACTACTTCAGCTTGCGGTTCCATGTTCGGGACCAGCGATCCGCATGCGTCTCCTTTGTCACGGTTCAAAGCGGAAACTCGCTCCTGAAGGCCGGGAAGAAGGTGGAGGGCTTTCGGCACTACTGGGTCTTCCTGGACGCCCAGGGCTCCGATCCACTCTTGGCACCCCCGGTGGCGCTGCCAGCGCGCCCCTGAATGGGGCTCCGCCAAGCTCGCCAACCCTCGAGCGAGGCCTATTCTGGAGAATATAGACTCGCACATGAGGGAGGAGCAGCTGACGGGGGCAATGTCCGTGAAGGAGTTCCTGTTGCAGCGCTTGGCGCCGCTTCAGTCGCACTCGAAGCTCTTGTGGAAGTACCAGGGCACGGGGGACGAGATAAGGCTACACCCCGCATGCCTGTCGTGCGAGGAGCTGGATGTGGCCCTGGTCGCCCTGCTCAGCTGCATTCCGGGAGACATCCCCGAAGCCTATGCCCCGCTGTAGAGCCGCGATGACATGGAGGATCTGGTCGCCGCCATGCCCGCCTTCGACAAGCTGGGGCTTGTGCCGTCCGACAACCCCGTTTCCTCGATGGAGCTGTCCTCCAGCATCAGTGGAGACCATGAAGACTCGAAGGAGACGGAGGAGGACGACCTCGAGGAGGCGTCTCCATTGTCGCGGCGGAAGCTCCTCCTCGACCTTGAAGACGATGATTCCGACGCAGGTGAGCTCCCGACCGCAGGTTCCCCGCGCCTCACCAAGACGCTTAGGAGGGCCGAGTCCACGCCTCTGACCGCGCGAACATCTGGCCAGGCGGCCCCAGGCGAGGGGGCGGTGGTACCTCCTCCAGAAGGCCCTTCTTGCCCTGCCGGGGCGGCCGAGGAGGCGGGTTTGTCCCCACAAGGCACGTCGTTGAGGGGGGGGCGGTGAATGGGAGATTCAAATTTTCTTTCGAAAGCTTTGAAACCTAACCCAATCACAGCAGCGGAATAGAGTGTCGAAGGAAAAGTACTGAATTAATCTTCTTCGTCAGAAGCATATTCTTCGAGAGAAGCATTGACAATGGTACGAGCTTCATAGATCATAGGTTTAACTACAACTAGTTGACCCATTGCGCCAAATGGCGCAGAGGCCCACT
The DNA here is from genome assembly GCA_011799875.1 of Thinopyrum elongatum. Classification (NCBI taxonomy): domain Eukaryota; kingdom Viridiplantae; phylum Streptophyta; class Magnoliopsida; order Poales; family Poaceae; genus Thinopyrum; species Thinopyrum elongatum. Next base: position 240,692,318 of record CM022299.1, on the reverse strand, counting down.
AAAGCCATGTTATCGATGAAAATAGTTTCATTTTGCAAGGACATATTTGATATTGTGTCGGTGTACTAAGTATTGGGCCACTAGTACCCCGTACTTGTGCACGGGCAGTTGTAGCCATCCTTGCGGCAAGGCTTGCCGGGATCAGCTCGAGGTCGATTCAAGCCATCAAGGAAATCATCGAGTCAGAGACCTGAGGATCAGGAGTTAATAAGGACTAAAATCTGAAGGCCAGCCTCCCCGGCAAGATCCTTGCCGGGATGGCCTTTGGGGCCCGGCAAGGCTTGGCGTCCAGCAAGGCTCGATGCCCGGCAAGGTTCAGCGCCTGGCGAGATTCTGGCACTGTGCCACCGCTTCGGCACAGTAACAAGTCTGACATTCTGGGTCCTTCTCTGGATGCGTGGCGACGCGCCAGTGGAGGAGAGCTTAAGCGGTGCTGATGGGATGGCCCCTTTTTCCATCCCCAAGAAAGTGTGGACACCTAAACGGACACCTCACGGTGCATTAAATGCGCTTGTCCTAATCCGTCAGGGGTTAGGTATGATACCCTGTAGCTACTTTACACCTCAATGTATGTACATTTTGCCACTGTGGTGACCCCTTTCAGCATATAAAAGGAGGCCCAAGGCAACTGCTACAGGGGAGGAGAACTCCTGGCCCATTCTGCATGCATAGCTGCTCTTTGAACGTACTGTTCATTGCGAGCGCTCCTGAAGGCTGGGCTCAAGAACATCAATAAGAACACAAAGCAGGAGTAGGGTTTTACGCTGATCAACGGCCCGAACCTGGGTAAAAAACTTCCCGCGTCGATCATTGGTTCTGCTCTTTGCGTATACCTCTCCCCCAGCCGAATCGTAAAGGGGTCTCTCGGGATCCCATAGGTGTCGTACCCCGACATCTTTGGCGCGCCAGGTAGGGGGATTGAAGGTTGCGTGAACCTGATCTGGTGGTCGGCGTCCTAGTTTCTTCATCATCATGCCACCCAAGAAGAAGAGCGCTGCGACAGCGCAACCGTCCGGATCCGTTTTGCCTGCGCCTTCGCAAACAGGCGACGGTGTGGGTGCAGAACGAAGAGGACTAGAACCCCCGCGGCGTTCTGGTGACCCAAGCCAAGCGAGCGGTATCGTTCGCAGTGCCAGTGGTAACTTACACGCCGCTAGATCTAGAGATGGTGCTGTGTTGCCTACGGGTGGCACAACTAACTCTAGGGATCGAAGGGCGACTGCTGGAGCTCCCGCGCCACCGCAGCCCTCACGACCTACTCAGGTCATGCAAGATGAGCGACATCATGGCGCTGATGGTTCGGGGTGTCCCCATGAAAAGGTTTCTGTGCATAGATCCCAAGATGCGCGGGACCAGCATGCACACCGAGCTGCCGGCGAAGGTGGTGCGCGGTCGCGTGACCGTGGCGGTGCTCCTTCTAACTTGGTTAGGAGTCAGAGCACCTCACGTACCTCGCACTTGTTGCCGCCACCTACGCCAGCGGAAGCCTTGGCACGTGCACACCTGCTCCTCAATTTTCCTCCCGCCCCGGAGAAGATGGAGGAGTGGCGAGCTACTATCCAGAGCCTTATCGGCTTCGCCAACAAGGATGGACCGCAAGAGGCAGGGCCCTCGCAGCGGAGACCCATCGATCCGGCGCGAGCCGGCGTAGAGAAAACCAGAGGTGGTGCAACTATAGTGCACTCCCCTCCGCGGCATCAGCGGCGGCCGACAACTCAGCAAGTCGACCGCCATGAAGAAGTTTCCACGGCGTCGTCCGATCCATGAATGCGCCGTGATCAGCGTCTGGCTCTCCAGGAACGAGGCAAAGAGGACGCTCGAACAACCATCGAGCAGCGACAGGAAGCGCGCTATCATTCTGATAAGCGCGCGGGGTCGGCTGTCGACGAGCCTGCGCCAGGGAATGTAGGAGACTTGCCTTATGAGGTAGGGACTCCGGCGTTTACCCGTGAGCTGCGGCAAGTCCGGTGGCCCAATTCCCGAACCTTTAAGCCAGAGGTTCCGGAGAAGTATGACGTAAAGACCCATCCCTCGGAGTTCCTGAGCATCTACACCATTGCAGTGCAGGCTGCCGGGGGCCGAGATGACAAGATACTTGCCAACTACTTCCCGTTGGTGCTCAAGCCCAACGTCAGGTCGTGGTTGATGCATCTACCGGAGAATTCCATTTCTTCCTGGTCAGATATGTGCCATCAGTTTGTTGGCGCCTTCGTTGGAGGCCACCAAGCTCCTGGCCAAGAGAGCGATTTGCACATCATCCCTCAGAAGGAGGGCGAGTCCCTGCGCAAGTTTATGCAGAGGTTCAGCCGAGTGCGGTACAACATTCCCGACGTTCATCCTGCCGCTGTCATTAGCGCGTTCCACCAGAACATGCGTAACCGCAGAATGCGGGAAAAGCTGGCGATGAACAAGGTCAGGAGTGTTGCCGAGCTTTATGCTCTGGCCGACAAGTGCGCTCGAGCTGAAGAGGGGAGGAAACTCCCCGGTGAGGCTGTTGGCGCGGCAGGCGACTCCGAGGATGAAGACGCCGCGGCCCCGTCAAGGAAAGGCCGGCGGCGGAACAGGAAGCGCGGAGGCAAGGCCGTGCTTGCTGTCGAGGAATCCGACAACCCCGGCGCCGCCAAGAAGGCCAAGGTTGGTGACCCCGGCAAGGATCTTGCCGGGTGCCCTTCCTGTCAGGCCTTGGCGACTGCCGACAAGTCGGAGAACTCCGGCAAGCAGTATTGCAAGATCCATCTCACTAAGGGCCACGATCTCTAGAACTGCCGGCAAGTTGAGCAGCTTGCCGAGAAGCAGAGGGCCGAATACGAGAGGCGAGACAAGGAGAAGGCCCAAGATGGTGCTGAGGGGTCCGACAAGAAACGCGGTGGCCTAGGGGGTCGCCGCGGCAAGGCCAAGCAGCAGAAGGATCGGCCCGCTCGGGGCCGAGATAAGGAAGGAGATGATGATGAGGAAGATGATGAATCCAGTGAGCAGGAATTCCAGAAGGCTACGGAGGCTATGTGCATTGATGGGGGTGCCTCGCTGCATTCTTCCCACCGCCAACTTAAACAGTGGATGCGGGAGGCTAATGCGGCAGAGCGATCCCCCGATGTGTGTAGGCCTCTGAAGTGGTCCAGCACGCCTATCATCTTTGACGCCGAGGATCACCCTGATCGCACAACTGCGGTCGGGTGTTTGCCATTGTTGGTTTCCCCAACAATTCGCAACCTCAAGGTGATGAAGATGTTAGTTGACGGCGGGGCCGGCCTAAACTTAATCTCACCAGACGTGCTCACAAAGCTTCAGATTCCCGACGAAGACCTCGAGGAAACGGGTACGTTTCAAGGGGTCAATCCGGGAAGAACCCAGCCTAAGGGCAAGATCACGCTGCCGGTAACATTCGGCAGCGAGTTTAACTTCAGGACAGAGAAGGTGGTGTTTGATGTCGCCAAGATCCCCATGTCATACAATGGGATCCTTGGTCGGCCAGCGCTGGCTAAGTTTATGGCGGCATCACACTACGCGTACAATGTGTTGAAGATGCCCGGGCCGTTGAGCGGCATTACTGTCCATTCCGATAAGAAGGACGCGCTCATCTGTGTCGATCAACTTTACCGGGAAGCAGTTGCAGCACCTGCCGTCAAGGCATCTGCTCCTGCCACTGGAACTCCCGGGGGAAGAAGAAGACCGGCAGGAACCTTGGCGCGAACTCCGGCAAGCGCGCCTCCTCGGAGTGCTGCGCTTCCGTCGAGGACGTACCAGAGAGTTCCACCGGCAAGAACAAGAAATCCAAGGCTGCTCCACCGGAAACCAAGAAGGTGCCTGCCAGGGAGGACGGAACGGGGGGAACTTTCACCATAAGTTCCACCCTAGATGACAAATAGGAAAGCGCGCTCATTGCTTTCCTGCGGGCGAATGTCAACGTGTTTGCATGGCAACCGTCTGACATCCCCGTTGTTCCCAGGAAAGTGATTGAGCACCACCTTGCTGTCTGTCCTCATGCGCGGCCCGTCAAGCAAAGGGTCAGGAAGCAGGCCTTGGAGCGGCAAGAATTCATTGCCGAAGAAATTAAGAAGCTGGAGGTGGCAGGACTGGTCAAAGGAGTGCTTCATCCAACCTGGTTGGCCAATCCGGTTGTAGTGCGGAAAGCGAATGGGAAATGGAGGCTTTGTATCGATTATACAGATATCAATAAAGCTTGTCCAAAAGATCCTTTTCCCTTGCCGCGCATCGACCAGATTGTGGATGCCACCGCTGGTTGTGATCTCCTGTCCTTCCTTGACGCCTATTCAGGGTATCATCAGATTTTTATGGCAAAGGAAGATGAAGAGAAGACCGCCTTTATCACCCCATGTGGTACGTATTGTTTTATATGAATGCCTTTCGGGTTGAAAAGTGCTGGTTCAACATTTGCCAGAGCAATCCAGATTGGTTTTGAGCCACAACTCCATAGGAATATGGAGGCATATATGGATGATATAGTGGTCAAAACCAAGGATAAAGCAATGCTCATTCAAGACTTAGAAGAAACATTCGCAAACTTGCGCAAGATCAACTTGAAGCTCAATCCTGAGAAGTGTGTGTTCGGTGTTCCTTCCGGCAAGCTCCTCGGATTCTTTGTATCTTGCCGGGGAATCGAAGCGAACCCCGACAAGATCAAAGCCATTGAGCAAATTGAAGCGCCGAGACGCGTCAAGGATGTGCGTCGTCTTGCCGGCTGTGTTGCTGCTCTAAGCAGGTTTATTTCCAAATCTGCTGAGCGCGCCCTGCCCTTCTTCAAAATTTTGAAGAAGGCAGGTCCAATGAAATGGACTCCGGAAGCGGAGGCTGCGCTGCAAGATTTGAAGAAATACCTTTCCTCTCCGCTGACGCTAGTCGCGCCTAAACCACAAGAGCCGTTGCTGCTGTATCTGGTGGCAACAAATCAAGTAGTTAGTGCTACGCTGGTGGCGCAGAGAGAAGCTGATGAGGAAGCAACACCAGCGGCAGGACCGCCGGATGACGCGGCAAGATCTTCCCCGGCAAGGGTTGATCCCGGCAAGACAGGATCTGTGCAAACAGAAGAACTTGTGCAGAAGAAGAAGGTAGTGCAACGCCCAGTTTATTTTGTTAGCTCTCTTTTACAAGGGGCTAAATCAAGATATTCTAGGGTGCAGAAGCTGCTTTTTGGTCTCCTTATGGCCTCAAGGAAGCTGCGCCACTATTTTCAAGCACATGAGATTACCGTCGTCACTCGCTTTCTGTTGCAATGGATTTTGCAAAATCCAGAGGCAACCGGCAGGATCGTGGAGTGGGCGTTGGAGCTGTCCAGCTTTGGCCTTAAGTTTGAAAGCACTTCGATAATTCAGAGTAGGGCCTTGGCGGAGTTCATTGCAGAATGGACCCCGACGCCAGACGAAGAAGTTCAAGAAACAACTCTCCCCGGCACGGAAGTCGATCAACAATGGATTATGTACTTTGACGGGGCTTTCTCGCTGCAAGGCATCGGCGCTGGTGTGCTGCTTGTCGCACCCACCGGAGAGCATCTCAAGTACGTAGTCCAAATGCACTTTCCCCGGGAGAGTTCGACCAACAACACCGCACAATACGAGGGTTTGCTTGCCGGTCTTAGGATCGCAGTAGACCTTGGTATCAGAAAGCTCATCATCAAAGGCGATTCACAGCTTGTCGTCAGGCAGGTTAACAAGAGCTATCAAAGTCCATTGATGTAAGCCTACGTGGATGAAGTGAGGAAATTGGAAGAGCGCTTTGACGGTCTCCAAATGGAGCACGTTCCTCATGCCGAGAACAATATTGCTGACGACCTGTCAAAGCGTGCTGCCCTCAAGTTGCCTGTGGAACCAGGAACTTTTGTGCTTCAATTGACTCAACCATCCGTGGCGCCGTCGATGCGGCAAGAAAAAAGAAGGAAGTTGAACTCTGGCCAGTACTTCCCGGCAGAGCTCCCCGGAGCCGCCGGCAAGGAAGTTGCCGGGATCGAGATGCCTGCCGGGGAACAACAGGCTCCGGCAGGGCCTCAGGCCCTTGCTGTTGAGACAAATGTTCCCCCGGCAGAGGAGATGCCTTTAGTCCTAGTTGTCGAGCCTCAGGCTCCAGCATGGGCACAGCACATTGTCCATTTCCTTCAGATAGGTGAACTCCCTGAGGAACAAGAAGAAGCAGAGAGAGTAGCCCGTCGGTCTGTTATGTACAAGTTCATCGATGACGTCCTGTACAGAAAGAGACCAAACGGTGTGAAATTGAAGTGCATTTCTCGGGAGGATGGACTACAGCTGTTGGCAGAGATTCATGGGGGCATATGTGGTTCCCACATAGGGTCAAGAGCGCTTGTCGGAAAGGCATTCCGGCAAGGTTTCTTTTGGCCTACCGCCCTCCAGGATGCGACTGCACTAGTAACCAAGTGTGAAGCGTGCCAGTTTCATTCAAAGAAATTACATCAGCCAGCTCAAGCTCTTCAAATAATCTCTCTCTCCTGGCCATTTTCGGTCTGGGGGCTCGACATACTGGGCCCCTTCCCCCGTGCTACCGGGGGCTTTCAGTACTTGTACGTTGCTATCGACAAGTTCACAAAGTGGACGGAGGTGGAAGCAGTGAGGAAGGTGACAGCGCAGTCGGCTGTCAAATTCTTCAAAGGAATTGTTTGCCGTTTCGGTGTGCCTAACAGGATCATCACCGACAACGGCACGCAGTTCACAAGTCGCACCTTCATGCAGTATGTCCAAGACCTTGGCGGCAAGATTTGTTTTGCCTCTATTTCTCACTCGAGAAGCAACGGCCAAGCGGAGAGGGCCAATGCTGAAGTGCTGCGCGGTCTCAGGACCAGAACTTTTGACAGGCTGAAAAAGTGCGGAAGACGCTGGATTGATGAGTTGCCGGCGGTTCTTTGGTCAATCAGAACGACACCAAATCGAGCCACCGGCCAGACGCCCTTCGCTCTGGTCTACGGAGCGGAAGCAGTTCTCCCCACGGAACTCATATACGGATCTCCTCGAGTGCTCGCTTATGATGAGCTTGAGCAAGAGCAACTGCGGCAAGATGACGTTGTGCTCCTTGAGGAGAATCGTCTTCAGGCTGCTGTGCGAGCTGCACGCTACTAGCAAGCTTTGCGCCGCTATCATAGCCGCAAAGTTCATGCCCGAAGCCTTGAGGAAGGCGACCTTGTTCTTCGACGGATTCAGTCCGCCAAGAATTCAAACAAGTTGACGCCAAAGTGGGAAGGCCCCTATCGGGTAGTACGAGTCACCAGGCCTGGCGCTGTCCGCCTGGAGACCGAAGATGGCATTCCAGTGAGCAATTCCTGGAATATCGAACATCTTCGCAAGTTCTATCCATAGGGTGCGGTTGCCGGGGGCTCCCGGCAACCACCCTTTTTGTACAAGTCTTGCCGGCAAGGCATGTGATCCTTTGTACAAAGCCAGGCGCGGACCCTGAGCACAGATGAATAAATTTAAGTGTTGTACATTCCCTTATTGATTCCCATGTTCATATTCATATATACATGTTTATCTAAGATGTTGTATGACACCTGATCCCGGTAAGTTCTAACGAACCGCCAAAGGTTTCATCCCCTTATTTTCTCTTCTTTCTTTTTCTCAAAGACAGAAGGATTCCTCGCGTGCACATTTGCCGGGGGGGAAGGGAGGTATGAATACCAGTTGGTGACGTTCGGAATCGATGCTTGCCGGAGGAAGAACGAAGCCAGAAAGCTAAGTCCTAAAAACTTAGAGCAAGTTTTTCTTTAATTACCAAGTTATTTCCTTGGACGATTCTGATTCTTGTATGGAAAATCTGCACGCGAAGGAACCCTTGCTGTAATCGGTTGCGCCCTTATTTTGTTTCGAGTCCGCTCAACGATTTAAGTGGCTGCACTGAGAACACCAAGGAGTCTTGCCGGCCGCTGCGCCTCCGGCAGGCTGCTGAAGTCCCGCACCCAGCGCTCGCGGCAGGTTGCGCGCCGGCAAGTTTTTCAGTAAGCGTAGGATGAACTCCATACATAAAGGAATCAGACAAGGAAAGTAGCAAGCATGAGCCTAAACATAGTCAAATTATATTGCATCCATGAGTTGCCATAGTTCTAACTTGAGACTTAATTGTCTTTTACATGAGATGATGGCGGCAAGAATAAAAGGGAAGCACTCAATCCCTGCGCTGGCCTTCGATCCTTTTGATGGAGTCCACCTTCTCAAGGATTGGCGCGATGCACTTTTCAAGCGCCTCAACATTTGCATCCTTTGGCAGATGGCCGAGTGCGCTGGAGAGGTCGATGCCGGGATTGCTGTGCACCACCTTGATGAGCACCTTGCGAAGGACGGTCCGGCAAAGCCGGTGAGTCTCGTTCGCCAGTTGGGTCGCCCGGCTGGATTGGAGCGCCCTCAACGCGTTGATGATGCTTTCAAAGAACATTGTCAACCTGGCGCTTGGAGATATTCTTTCCTCGGAAGAATATCTGAAGTTCGACAAGCCCATGGTTGACAGTTCTGCGGTAAGCTTCTCCGCGGTGGCGATGAGACGGCCAGTCCAGATCTCCACTCCCTTCTCGTACTCGTTTTGGGCAGCGGCGGCGCTCTTGAGCAGGTTCCACTCTCCTTGGAGATCCTTGAGTAGAGCCTTCTCACGGGCCTTGCCGGCCTCGAGAGACTTCTGCAGCGTGGTCAGCTTCAGCTCCAGAACCGCAATACTATCAGCTGCAGAGGAGAGCTGCTTGGTCTTGTCGGACAGGGCAACTTGCATCTCCGCCAAGGAGTGGAGGGTTTTCTCCCTGTCCCCCTTGAGCGTCGAGAGCTCCTTCACTTTGTTGCTCAGCTCGTTCTTGGCGGCCTCTGCAGCTTCGGCAGCATCGACGGCCTCCTTGAGCTTGCCGGCATGACTTGCAGTCAGAACTTCGAGCGCCTCCTTGTGTTTCTGCTCCAGCTCCTGGGTCCGCCGCGCAACAAGGTTTTCGATGTCTTCATCCTTGCTACGAAGCTTGGCGGCGAGCGCCTGCTCACGTGCGGTGAGATCTTCTTCGTAAGCATCAAGAGCAACGCGGTGCCCCGTCAGGAGAGCATCTTCGGCAGCAATCCTTTGGACAGCTTCATCATGTGCCTTCTCCATATCTGATTGCTTCAGGAGGATTTCATTCCATTGCTGGCTCACTTGTTCTCGGCCGGCAACCAGCTCTTGGAGGGCCTCGGCGTGCCAGATTTGCATTTGTGCGACGCGCCTTTGAAAATCCGCTTCGGCTGCTTCGACAACTGCCATTCTGGAGTTCGCCTTCTCTTTTCGGGCATGATGGAGAGCCTGGAGTTTGCGGAAATTCTCGCCCATGGCCTGAAGGAGCTGATCCTCTTCAGACTTGTCGCTGCTAGCGCTGGGATCATCAACGACTTCGAGCCCGGCAACGGCAATAATTTCCTCGAAAATTTCTCCTTCGGCTAGTGCCTCAGTGCTTGCCGTCCCTGGCAAGTTGATGAATAGATTCTCGCCAACCTTGAGATACTTGCTGGATGAGGGGTCTTCAGATGTTGATGGCTGGTCTTCAGTGGCCGCCTCACCAGTGACAGGGGGCTCTGTGGCCGGTGCAGCGCCTGGCGCTCTTGCGGCAGGAATGCTGTCAGTGTGGTCCTCAACCTCCCTGTCGCCCTCTTCAGCAGGTTCTTTGGCGATTTCCTCTTGTGCTGTCTTGGCGGCCTCCCCGTCAAGAGCATCACCAGCCCCGGCAACGTCATCCTTGGTGGCCTCGCTGGCAGCGATCCTGTCCGCTTCGACGGCGGCATCCCTGGCGGTCTCCTCGATGACGATGTCGACGTCCATATGTTCCATCACAGGGAACTCTGAAGGGCGAAGGAGGAAGACAGAATAAGATCGAGGTTTGGATTTTGAAGTGACTAAAGATAAAGAGATAAGAGGAAAAGAATAACAAGCACTCTGAGGCGATCGAGTACCTGCGTCGGGCTGTCGAGAAGTGGCTTCGCCTCTCCCGGCAACTCCGGTTGCCGGGGGTGGGTTGCCGGAGTCCGTGCTTGTCGGCTCCTTCTCAGTCAGGACGGGCTCGTCGGCAGGGTCTCTTGCCGGGGATGTGCTTGTGGGCGGAGCGGTCGATGAAGGAGGCACAATGGGGATATCTTCTCCTTGTTGCCGTTCTCCTCCTGCGAACCCAAAGATATCAGCGGCAAGAATGAAAGCCTCGGCACCAGCCAACAGAAAAAGAGACGATGAACTTACGCTGGGGGCTGTGCTGGGGGCTGTGTTGAGGACTGGACTCCGGGCTGACAACGACAGTTTCCGGCGCGCTCGTGGAGCTCGCCGGGGGCTCGTCGCTCGTAGAAGTCCTTGACCTCTTCGCCATCCTCTCCAGCAAGGTTTCTGTGTCACTGCAGAAACAATACAAGCAAGTCAGTAAGATTGATGCAAATCGGAAGGTAGAAGCTGTGGCAAATACTCACTCTTCTTCCTCTCGCTCTGGACTAAAGCCAGAGATGTCGAAGTCGGCCTCCGTTGCGGTGTCTGAGTGGGGAGGCGGAGGAGGGGTCCTAGGCCGCTTGGCTGTGACAGGCGCTGGGGCAGCCTCCGGCGCGGTAGTACGAGATCCTCCTGCCGCCCCAGCAGTGGTCGCTGGTGTGGGTCTCGCGCGCCGCGCAGGCTGTTGACGAGCCCCCTGCCACGGTCCAGTCTTGCCGGCCACTTTCTTGCCGGGGGATTCACCGCTCGAAGTAGGCTGGCTTGCCGGGTTGCCTGATGCAGCTTTCCGAAGGACACGCTTTGTCTTCTTCGGGGGCGAGGGCTCTTCTCGCGTCTCTTCTTCGGCCGTGTCTTCGCCGGATGAGCTCTCGGCGACTGCGCCGCCTTCTTCCCCGGCAACCTTGTTCTCCTCGGCAGGTTTTGCCTCCACTACCACCTCTGCGTCGCTGGCTTCCCACTCTGTGAAGCCAACGTTGCCGACCTCCGCGGCAAGATTCACCTCCTCCACTCTGGTAGCGATGTAGGCTACCTCCTGATCAGTGGTGGCGCAGATAAGATCTGACTCTTGCCGGACAGGCTTCTCCGTCAAATTGTCAAAGAACTTCTGCGCTTCTTCCTCGCTTGGCTCGACCCAGGTCGGGTCAAGGCCGTGGGCACTGAACATCGGCAAGAAGGCAATGATTGACCCCAAGGCAGAGTTGTTGCACAAGGGGACGATCCTTGCCGGCAGCCGGTGCTTGTCTTCGCGCTGGAATAATTTTTGGCGGAGAGCGCCAAGCTGCATAGTGGTCAGATTGTTGTTCAGCCCGGGGCGCAGCCTCATAACATCTGCCGCGTTCTTGTACTCCCAGGCTGGCCTTCCCCTGTTCTGCAGAGGGGCGATGCGGCGGCGGAGAAAGTCGAAGCCGATCATCTCCATTGTCAGCCCGGCAGCCTTCAAGCAAAGGATCCTGGTAGTGGCGATTGTGAGCTTCTCGTCTTCTGCGGCGAGATCGCCCCAATCCTTGCCGCGGACCACCTTCTGTCACCGGGGATGACAAAAAGGATGAGGATCTGCTTCCTGGATCCAGCACCATTCGGCCCGCCACTCGTCCCACTTTTCGCGGTAAACTCCCTCTGGGTATATTTCTTTGTTCCAAGCCCTTGGAATCCAGGCAATGGATCCAGAGAGAGCCTCTCCTTTTTGAATACGAGGGTAGAAATAATGGCGGAAAAGAGCAGAATTGGGGATCACGCCAGCGAAATTCTCACAGAGATGGGCAAAGATAGACATGCAAAATACGGCATTCGGTGTGAAATCAAGAAGGCGGAAGCCGTATGTGTACATGATGTCGTTGAAGAAATCGGAAAAGGGGGGACAGAGCCCGCAATAGAAATATGCAGCGAAGAAGGGGTATCTGTCCGATCCACCTTTGGAACAAGCACCTGGGATTACGCGTGTGGCGGGGTGAGCTTGCGTTCCCTTCGCCCACATGCATTGGTATCGCCCTTTCAAAGTTTTGGCGTCGAGCGTCGGAGGGAAGACGACGAGCCTCTTCCGCATCTTCACCAGTTCGCTCTCCGGAACTTCGGCTTTCGCCTCCTTGTCCGTGCCCTTGCCTTTGCTGGCCTTGGGCGGCATGGCGACTGTGAGGACGGAAGCAGGGGGCGGAGCAAGCGCGGGAGCAGCGGGCGGAAGAGGAAAAGGTTTCGCTCTGAGCTCGAGAAGAGGAAGGTGATGGCGATGGCCAGATTGGGAAGAAGAGGGGGGTAAATAGGTTTGCGCCTCCGCGACTTCTCCTTTTTATGGGGAAGGAGCGGGGCTGCCTTGTTTATCCCCCAATATGAATGCGCCTCTATAGGCGCGAGACTATTTGCAGCCTTTTTGGCACGCTTCCCACGTCGCGCGCTCCGTGCGCATAGTGGGGGGCACAGTAAAACGAGATATTTACGAGCAGTTAATTCCCTGCCACGCGTGCCCGTGCACTGTTTGGGCCTAGCCCAACAACGCCTCGCACTCGTGTATGGCCTAGGCCCGGGGGCTCCTGTCGGTGTACTGAGTATTGGGCCACTAGTACCCCATACTTGTGCACGGGCAGTTGTAGCCATCCTTGCGGCAAGGCTTGCCGGGATCAGCTCGAGGTCGATTCAAGCCATCAAGGAAATCATCAAGTCAGAGACCTGAGGATCAGGAGTTAATAAGGACTGAAATCCGAAGGCCAGCCTCCCCGGCAAGATCCTTGCCGGGATGGCCTTTGGGGCCCGGCAAGGCTTGGCGCCCGGCAAGGCTTGGCGCCCGGCAAGGCTTGGCGTCCGGCAAGGCTCGACGCCCGGCAAGGTTCAGCGCCTGGCGAGATTCTGCCACTGTGCTACCGCTTCGGCACAGTAACAAGTCTGACATTCTGGGTCCTTCTCTGGATGCGTGGCGACGCGCCAGTGGAGGAGAGCTTAAGCGGTGCTGATGGGATGGCCCCTTTTTCCATCCCCAAGAAAGTGTGGACACCTAAACGGACACCTCACGGTGCATTAAATGCGCTTGTCCTAATCCGTCAGGGGTTAGGTATGATACCCTGTAGCTACTTTACACCTCAATGTATGTACATTTTGCCACTGTGGTGACCCCTTTCAGCATATAAAAGGAGGCCCAAGGCAACTGCTACAGGGGAGGAGAACTCCTGGCCCATTCTGCATGCATAGCTGCTCTTTGAACGTACTGTTCATTGCGAGCGCTCCTGAAGGCTGGGCTCAAGAACATCAATAAGAACACAAAGCAGGAGTAGGGTTTTACGCTGATCAGCGGCCCGAACCTGGGTAAAAAACTTCCCGCGTCGATCATTGGTTCTGCTCTTTGCGTATACCTCTCCCCCCGCCGAATCGTAAAGGGGTCTCTCGGGATCCCATAGGTGTCGTACCCCGACATATTGGTAATAGAAAGCCCATGTGTTAAGTCATGCTATATTGAAAATATGTTTATCATGATGAGAAATCTGAGTTTAAAAAAATCATATTTCTATAACATGCATAGACCAGCTAAGGAAGCATTCTTTTTAGTTAAAAATATGGTTATCTTGATGAGAAATCTGAGGTTGAAAAAAAGAACATGTTTGTATAATATCTATAGACTAGTTAAGGATGTATTTTTTTAGCAGTGTTTGCAATAAACTTTTATTTTCCATGTGCACAAAGAAAAAATCTCTCTGTGTTGTGCATATGGAGGCATAGGTATGTGAAAGGTACATATGCTACCTAGCCCGGTCCAGGAACAATTCTTTCTGTGGCCTGTTCGAAGCCACGCCTGCATATACCCTTTTCTTCCTGGGTTCCTAATTTGGGCGAGAGAAGCATACTCAACCGGTGAGATTTCCCCTTTCCTATTATTTCTGATTTCTCTGCATGCATGGTTGCACAAATGGCCCATTACACCAAACAGCACAATGTCCATTTCAAACACGAAGTGTTTTCAAAATTAAATTAGGTTTTAGCACGGAGGAACATTCCAGACTTGTAACAGCGGATGCAACCACTTTACCAATTCAAACTCTTTAGCAACCATTTATGATTATGATGTCTAATGGCACAAGGTGTCAATTTAGACTAAAGAGTTATTTGAAATATTGTTCATTTGCTCTTTACAAAGTGTTAGATACAATTTCACTGCACATAAGAATTTTCAAGCTCGAAAAAAGGTATTTTCATGCATACAAACCATAACTAAACAACATGAATGTAAATATATATGACTGAGTCATACTTCCTAATACAAAAGCAAGCAACAGACTGGTAATAGGTAGGCCTGTTTTAGAGAGATTGTGGTAAATTGCAGTTCATTATTTCACGCAAAATGTTTTTGCGTCGGAGCAAAACACTGATCTATCTTTGTCTTCATATCCTTTTCTTCTCAGAGCTGGAGTGTGATGCCTTGCTCCTATTCATGGCTCTTGACCTACAATTTTTTAACAATCTAAATTAGTTATTCATTCAATGGGAAATCTGAAGTGGGGATTACTTCACCAATATCGTTAGCAAGTTTATGAGGGAAAAGAAAGAATGTAACTTCCCAAAGAAGGTAAGAATGAAGTACATAGTAGTGTAGCTGGGAAAGTAGGAACATGAGCTGAGACATGTTTCAGAAAAATGGTCGAGGTTCCCTGATCCTATTAACATGAGCTGCGATTATTTTGTCAGGGACTCATGGCTATAAATAACTTTCACAAGCAACATCCCCTATGTAACAACCTACCTTCGATCACAAAGCTATATAATCTATATAATGGAGAAAAATGGAGCTTTCGATAACCTGCATACCTATTTCCTAAAGCAAAGCTAGGAATGAAGTACACAATATTGTAACTGGGAAAGTTGGGAAATCAAATCATATACTCTGAAACATATTGCAGAAAGAGAAGCGTGAAGCACACTTCCTTGAAATTTGAACACAAGCGGACATTCATTTTTGTTGAACCTGCTATTTATCTATGGAGAAGCATGGATAAGTAAAGATAGAAATTTGGAAAATGTATGCAAATTCACATATATTTTTCAAAAATCCCATGGAAATGTCTTTCAGGACAGTGTATTTCAAAAAAGCAAGTCAGGCAGCTAATAGTTTGGATAAAACCTCTATAGATAGTAGAAAACAACTTCCAACGATTCAACTGTACAGGCTAAACACTTCACCAGGAAATGAGAAGAGCCAGGAAAATACACTCAACTATACAGACTAAAAACTTTGCCAGGAAATGAGAAGAGCCAGGAAAATACACTAAGTTACAGAAGAAGCACCTGAAATACAATAGTGGCAGTTAGTTTGGCAAGAAACCTGCATATATTTGAGTGCAATTCACATCCTCTAGGCCATCGTTCTCACGCATTTTTTCCTAGTAAGTAGAAAAGCATATATGGAGATACAGATCACACAACAAATAGTAGTTTCAGAGCTTTAGAAGGTTGTTCGGTTTTGCACAGTATGCTTTCACCTATGCAGAACTGGACGTTGTACTACTTATCTCGGAGTCAAGACATATTTCAATCTCTAAAAGAAACCTGACTCTAATCATCTGCTACTTAAGAAATTTTATTTATCATGGCTAACCAACATGGAATGATCATCTAACTTTCTGGTTATACTAACGTGTAAATATTTGGCAGGTATAGACTATAGTGTCAACCATAAAGTATTATTTGCAAAAGCAAGGAAGGTTGTTGTAGCTAGATAAATGACTCTTTTCAAGTTGACTGCCAAATTTTTATTAAAAAGTCGATGCCTACTAATAGCGCATCTCGGGGAATCACAGTGAGAATGAAAGGCCTGTAGAAATGCAAAACAGGAAGATAAAATTCAGACATGGGCATAGAGAGAAACTAATAGGAAAACATGCACCATTGCTACTTCTTGAGCTTGCGTTGGTTTTTCCCTTGAAGAGGAAAGGGTGATGCAGCACAGTAGAGGTAAGTATTTCCCTCAGTTAAGAACCAAGGTATCAATCCAGTAGAAGAAGAACGCACAAATCACCAACACCTGCACAAACAATCAAACACTAGCACCCAACGCGATAAAGGGGTTGTCAATCCCTTCACGGTCACTTGCAAAGGTGAGATCTGATAGATAAAAGATAAAATATTTTTGGGTTTTTTGGTATATAGATATGAAAATAATAGATTGCAAAATATTAGACCGGAAAGTAATATGATGGAAAATAGACTCGGGGGCCATAGGTTTCACTAGAGGCTTCTCTCATGAAGGCAAATAATACGATGGGTGAACAAATTACTGTCGAGCAATTGATAGAAAAGCGCAAAGTTATGACGATATCCAAGGCAATGATTATGCATATAGGCATCATGTCCGTGTCAAGTAGACTGACTCCTGCCTGCATCTACTACTATTACTCCACAAATCGACCGCTATCCAGCATGCATCTAGAGTATTAAGTTCATAAAGAACGGAGTAACACCTTAAGTAAGATGACATGATGTAGAGGAATTAACTCAAGCAATATGATGAAAACCCCATCTTTTAATCCTCGATGGCAACAATGCAATACGTGTCTCGCTACCCCTACTTTGTCACTGGGTGAAATCACGCAAGATTGAACCCAAAGCTAAGCACCTATCCCATTGCAAGAAAAGCCAATCTAGTTGGCCAAACCAAACCGATAATTCGAAGAGAAATACAAAGATATTAAATCATGCATAAAAGAATTCAGAGAAGATTCAAATAATATTCATAGATAAGCTCATCATAAATCCACAATTCATCGGATCTTGACAAACACACCACAAAAGAAGATTACATCGGATAGATCTCCAAGAACATCGAGGAGAACATGGTATTGAGAATCAAAGAGAGAGAAGAAGCCATCTAGCTACTAGCTATGGACCCGTAGGTTTGAGGTAAACTACTCACGCTTCATCGGAAGGGCAATAGAGTTGATGTAGAAGCCCTCCGTGATCGATTCCCCCTCCGGCAGGATGCCAAAAAAGGCCCCAAGATGGGATCTCACGGGAACAGAAGGTTGCGGCGGTGGAAAATTGTTTTCGTGGATGCCTCTTGTGGTTCTGGAATTTATGTGAATTTATAGGAGAAAGATCTAGGTCAGGGGAGTCCCGAGGGGCCCACAAGGTAGGGGGGTGCCCCCCCTAGGGCGCGCCCTCCACCCTTGTCGCCTTCTCGTGGCTCTTCTGACTTGGACTCCAAGTCCCCTGGGTGTCTTCTGGTCCAAGAAAAATCATCGTGAAGTTTTATTCCGTTTGGACTCCGTTTGGTATTCCTTTTCTGCGAGGCTCAAAAACAAGGAAAAAACAGAAACTGGCACTGGGCTCTAGGTTAATAGGTTAGTCCCAAAATAATATAAAATAGCATATAAAACATCCAAAACAGATAATATAATAGCATGAAACAATCAAAAAATATAGATACGTTGGAGACGTATCAAGCATCCCCAAGCTTAATTCCTGCTCATCCCCGAGTACATAAATGATAAAAACAGAATTTTTGATGTGGAATGTTACCTAACATACTTATCCATGTAATTTTCTTTATTGTGGCATGAATGTTCAGATCCATAAGATTCAAACAAAAGTTTAATATTGACATAAAAACAATAATACTTCAAGCATACTAATAAAGCAATCATGTCTTCTCAAAATAACATGGCCAAATAAAGTTATCCCTACAAAATAATATAGTCTGGCTATGCTCCATCTTCGTCACACAAAGTACTCAAATCATGCACAACCCCGATGACAAGCCAATCAATTGTTTCATACTTTTAATGTTCTCAAACCTTTTCAACTTTCACGCAATACATGAGCATGAGCCATGGACATAGCACTATAGGTGGAATAGAATATGGTGGTTGTGGAGAAGACAAAAAGAAGGAGATAGTCTCACATCAACTAGGCGTATCAATGGGCTATGGAGATGCCCATTAATAGATATCAATGTGAGTGAGTAGGAATTGCCATGCAACGGATGCACTAGAACTATAAGTTTATGAAAGCTCAAAAAGAAACTAAGTGGGTGTGCATCCAACTTGCTTGCTCATGAAGACCTAGGGCAATTTGAGGAAGCCCATCATTGGAATATACAAGCCAAGTTCTATAATGAAAAATCCCCACTAGTATATGAAAGTGATAACATAGGAGACTCTCTATCATGAAGATCATGGTGCTACTTTGGAGCACAAGTGTGGAAAAAGGATAGTAACATTGCCCCTTCTCTCTTTTCTCTCATTTTTTTATTTTGGTGGGCTTCTTTGGGCTTTTTTTTTATTTTGTGGGCTTTGTTGGCCTCTTTTATTTTTGTCCTCACATGGGACAATGCTCTAATAATGAAGATCACCACACTTTTATTTACTTATAACTCAAGAATTACAATTCAATACTTAGAACAAAATATGACTCTATATGAATGCCTCTGGTGGTGTACCGGTTTGTGCAATGATCTAGCGTAGCAAATGACATCAAAAAATGGACAAGCCATGTAAACATCATGCTAGCTGTCTTACGATCATGCAAAGCAATATGACAATGATGGAACGTGTCATAATAAAACAGAACGGTGGAAAGTTGCATGGCAATATATCTCGGAATGGTTATGGAAATGCCATAATAGGTAGGTATGGTGGCTATTTTGAGGAAGATAAAAGGTGGGTGTATGGCACCGGCGAAAGTTGCGCGGTACTAGAGAGGCTAGCAAAGGTGGAAGGGTGAGAGTGCGTATAATCCATGGACTCAACATTAGTCATAAAGAACTCACATAATTATTACAAAAATCTGTTAGTCATCAAAACGAAGTACTATGCGCATGCTCCTAGGGGGATAGATTGGTAGGAAAAGACCATCGCTCGTCCCCGACCGCCACTCATAAGGAAGACAATCAATAAATACCTCATGCTCCAACTTCGTTGCATAACGGTTCACCATACGTGCATGCTACGGGAATCACAAACTTCAACACAAGTATTTCTACAATCCACAATTACTCACTAGCGTAACTCTAATATCACCATCTTTATATATCAAAACAATCATAAGGAATCAAACTTCACATAGTATTCAATGCACTTTATATGAAAGTTTTTATTATATCCCTCTTGGATGCCTATCATATTAGGACTAAATTTATAACCAAAGAAAATTACCATGCTGTTTAGAAAGACTCTCAAAATAATATAAGTGAAGCATGAGAGTTCAAAATTTTCTATAAAATAAAACCACCGCCGTGCTCTAAAACGATATAAGTGAAGCACTAGAGCAAAATTGCCTAGATCAAAAGATATAAGTGAAGCACATAGAGTATTCTAATAAATCATGATTCATACGTGTCCCTATCAAAAGGTGTGTACAGAAAGGATGATTGTGGCCAACTAAAAAGCAAAGACTCATATCATACAAGACGCTCCAAGCAAAACACATATCATGTGGTGATTAAAAATATAGCCTCAAGTAAATTTACCGATAGACGAAGACGAAAGAGGGGATGCCTTCCGGGGCATCCCCAAGCTTAGGCTCTTGGTTGTCCTTGAATATTACCTTGGGGTGCCTTGGGCATCCCCAAGCTTAGTCTCTTGCCACTCCTTATTCCATAGTCCATCAAATCTTTACCCAAAACTTGAAAACTTCACACCACAAAACTCAACAGAAAACTCATGAGATCCGTTAGTATAAGAAAATAAAACCACCACTTTTGGTACTGTTGTGAACTCATTATTTATTTATATTGGTGTAATATCTACTGTATTCAAACTTCTCCATGGTTCATACCCCCCGATACTACCCATAGATTCATCAAAATAAGCAAACAACACAAAGAAAACAGAATCTTTTAAAAACAGAATAGTCTGCGAAGATCTGAATTGTTCTAATACTTCTGTAGTTCCAAATATTCTGAAAACTTAGGAGAACAGAGGCAATTCATATTTAAATCCTGTGTAAAACATTCAGGGTTTTTCCACGCTCCAGTGAATTACTAAAATTCTGTGACTGGACGCAAAAGTTTCTGTTTTTCAGCAAGATCAAATCAACTATCACCGTAAGCCATCCCAAAGGTCTTACTTGGCACAAACACTAACTAAAACACCAAAACACAATTAATACAGAGGTAATATTGCGTATTTTATTCAAAAACAGAAGCAAAACAAAAAGCACAAAAATAAAATTGGGTTGCCTCCCAACAAGCGCTATTCTTTAAAGCCTTTTAGCTAG
The DNA here is from genome assembly GCA_011799875.1 of Thinopyrum elongatum. Classification (NCBI taxonomy): domain Eukaryota; kingdom Viridiplantae; phylum Streptophyta; class Magnoliopsida; order Poales; family Poaceae; genus Thinopyrum; species Thinopyrum elongatum. The sequence continues at coordinate 240,672,209 of CM022299.1, read as the reverse complement.
GCATTGAAAATTTTAATGATGCTCACATGAAAGAAAAGAATTGAAGCACAAAGAGAGCATCATAAAGCATGTGAAAAACACATCTAAGTCTAACATACTTCCTATGCATAGGCATCTTATAGGCAAACAAATTATCAAGGCAAGTAGAAACTAGCATATGCAAAGAAGAAGAAACAAACAATAGCAATCTCAACATAACGAGAGGTAATTTAGTGACATGAAAATTTCTACAACCATATTTTCCTCTCTCATAATAATTTACATGTAGGATCATAATCAAATTCAACAATATAACTACCACATAAAATATTCTCAACATGATCCACATGCATGCAAAGTTGACACTCTTCCAAAATAGTGGGACTATCATCAAATAAAGTCATGACCTCTCCAAACCCACTTTTATAAAAAAAATCATAAGACTTATCAATCTCCAAAGTAGTGGGATCATTATTACCTAAAGTTGACACTCTTCCAAACACACTTTCAATATTATAGCAAACATATTCATCATGAGGTTTAAATAAATTTTCAAGATCATAAGAAGCATTATCACCCCAATCGTGAACATTGCAATAAGTAGCGGACATAGCAAAACTAGCATCCCCAAGCTTGGGGTTTTGCATATCATTAGCACAATTGACATTAATAGAATTTATAATAACATCATTGCAATCATGCTTTTGATTCAAGGAACTATCAAGTATGGGTGCAATAGCAACAATCTCATGTTTAACATAAGGAACTATAGCAAATTCATCTCCATAAATATTGGCATCATGGCCATAAGAATAGGAAGCATCATGTTCATCAAGGGACATTTCAATCAAATCATCGGAATCATAATTATCTATATGCATATCATTATTTTCTTCCAAAGCAACGGTCATTCCCTCAATAAATTCTTTGACATAGGCATTGCGAGCATAGTTTTCATAGAAATATTTAAGTATGTCAAAATTTTCAGATTTGTAGAGAGTAATATCATACTTTTCAATCAAAGAAGCAACTTCATAAGCACCCTTGAAAGCAACAGATTCTTCAATTTGTTCGATATCATAGTAACTGTAAACACCCTTTTCATAAGAAGATAAGATTTCATTATCATTAAAATCACATAGGTAGGGAAGGTGTTTTTTAGGGTTCTTAGAGCAACAAGTAAAATCACAAAGTTCACAAAGATTCCAAGCATAACATAGCAAACAATTTATTTGATTCCATAAGAGTCTTCCTTTTTCAGTCAAACGGTGACGCACAAAATGAGCATGCTCATCTAAAGATTTTCCCTCAACTAAACTAGTTGGGGTTTCAGCACGAGCACATATGGATCGAAGATGATCCAAGTAGAAAACTTTAAGTGGATCCATAGCAATAGATTTTTAGCAAGCAAAGATGCAAGCAAATAGAAGGCACATGGCAACACAAGCAAAGATAGCAAACGAGCAAAAAGGCATACGGAAAGATGAACGGAAGAAGGGCGAATAAAAAGGCAAACTTTTCGAAAATCATTTTAGAAGTGGGGGAGAGGAAAATGAGAGGCAAATGGCGAATAATATAATGCAAGAGATGAGAGTTCTATGATGGGTACTTGGTATGTCTTGACTTGGTGTATATCTCCCCGGCAACGGCGCCAGAAATTCTTCCTACTACTTCTTGAGCTTGCGTTGGTTTTTCCCTTGAAGAGGAAAGGGTGATGCAGCACAGTAGAGGTAAGTATTTCCCTCAGTTAAGAACCAAGGTATCAAACCAGTAGGAGAAGAACGCACAAATCACCAACACATGCACAAACAATCAAACACTTGCGCCCAACGCGATAAAGGGGTTGTCAATCCCTTCACGGTCACTTGCAAAGGTGAGATCTGATAGATAAAAGATAAAATATTTTTGGGTTTTTTGGCATATAGATCTGAAAATAATAGATTGCAAAATAGTAGATCGGAAAGTAATATGATGGAAAATAGACCCGGGGGCCATAGGTTTCACTAGAGGCTTCTCTCATGAAGGCAAATAATACGGTGGGTGAACAAATTACTGTCGAGCAATTGATAGAAAAGCGCAAAGTTATGACGATATCCAAGGCAATGATTATGCATATAGGCATCACGTCCGTGTCAAGTAGACCGACTCCTGCCTGCATCTACTACTATTACTCCACACATCGACCGCTATCCAGCATGCATCTAGAGTATTAAGTTCATAAAGAACGGAGTAACGCCTTAAGTAAGATGACATGATGTAGAGGAATTAACTCAAGCAATATGATGAAAACCCCATCTTTTTATCCTCGATGGCAACAATGCAATACGTGTCTCGCTACCCCTACTTTGTCACTGGGTGAAATCACGCAAGATTGAACCCAAAGCTAAGCACCTCTCCCATTGCAAGAAAAGCTAATTTAGTTGGCCAAACCAAACCGATAATTCGAAGAGAAATACAAAGATATTAAATCATGCATAAAAGAATTCAGAGAAGATTCAAATAATATTCATAGATAAGCTGATCATAAATCCACAATTCATCGGATCTTGACAAACACACCGCAAAAGAAGATTACATCGGATAGATCTCCAAGAACATCGAGGAGAACGTGGTATTGAGAATCAAAGAGAGAGAAGAAGCCATCTAGCTACTGGCTATGGACCCGTAGGTCTGAGGTAAACTACTCACGCTTCATCGGAAGGGCAATAGAGTTGATGTAGAAGCCCTCCGTGATCGATTCCCCCTCCGGCAGGATGCCGGAAAAGGCCCCAAGATGGGATCTCACGGGAACAGAAGGTTGTGGCCGTGGAAAAGTGTTTTTGTGGATGCCTCTGGTGGTTCTGGAATATATGTGAATTTATAGGAGAAAGATCTAGGTCAGGGGAGTCCCGAGGGGCCCACAAGGTAGGGGGGCGCCCCCCCTATGGCGTGCCCTCCACCCTTGTCGCCGCCTCGTGGCTCTTCTGACTTGGACTCCAAGTCCCCTGGGTGTCTTCTGGTCCAAGAAAAATCATCGTGAAGTTTTATTCCGTTTGGACTCCGTTTGGTATTCCTTTTCTGCGAGGCTCAAAAACAAGGAAAAAGCAGAAACTGGCACTGGGCTCTAGGTTAATAGGTTAGTCCCAGAAATAATATAAAATAGCATATAAATGCATATAAAACATCCAAAACAGATAATATAATAGCATGAAACAATCAAAAATTATTGATACATTGGAGACGTATCAACCATCAATCACTCACCGTAAGGTCAGCAGCTGGACAATAGCTGAGCTACAGTAGATGGTTACCAAGTAATGAATAGAAGGAAAATCACTACCAAAATAAACATGAGAGCACCAAACTATCTGCAAACATGAAGGCCCTTGCTTGGATTAGACAGGATGAGTACGCCATGATAATCCAAAGAACAAAAAGATGGATTAAAATTTATAGAGCAATGCCAGGAAGATATTGTCTTGAAGAAAGGAAAGTAAGAAAACACAATAAAGCAAGCAACAAACCTGCAAAAATATCCTCCAAGTTTTGCATGAAAATCCATCGAATATATCCTTGATCGCATATTTGTCTCTGTCGAGGTACTCTACAGGAAGGTTCTCCAAAAAACAGAGTAAAGTTGCTTTTCCTTTTTTGAGAGTTTGATAGCAAACCTACAATGTATCAAAAAGGGATTAGAATTGATAGGAAAAGGAATCTCTGCTACTTTATAGTCAAAGAACATGGCTCCATCGACAAAATTACAAAAACATTGAAATTTGATGGTGTAAGGAACCTGCAGTGATATACTGAGCCGTAAACTATTTTGCAATGATATACTGAACCATAAACCTGAAGCTCAACTTTGATGCCAATAAATTTATAACTGGGAAAGAAGGAAAATGAAATCATATACTCTTAAACATATTGCAGAACCAGAAGCATGAAGCACACTTCCTTGAAATTTGAACACAAGTGAACATTCATTTAGCATACGGAGCTAACATAAACTTAAGCAATACTATTCAAATGATCATGGTACATGGTGGATATCATAATTGATATTTGGCTGGAAGTGGATAAGTTCTATAGATATTCTGAAGCTCATTTTCAGTAGTTAGATAAACCGACCTGATTTTCTAGCTTAGACGTTTCAGACATGTCTCACAATATGATGTGACCATGGGTTCAATCCCATATTCGATTATGTACAAAGAGAGGCCCCATTTGGGTACAATCTTGGGACACAATTTGGAAAAGAGAGGCCCCATTTGGAAACATGTAAGCACAATCAAATGCCTGGGCACATAATTCTGTTTACGAAGCTATTTGCAGGTTTGAATGCATTGTAGCAAGATGGCATGATAATCTATAGTAACCAAGAATGATCGAAAAACACGACAGAAAAGCATAGCAGAGGAACTGAGCAAATCAGTTAAGCGTGATATGTAAGATATGACTGACATGATGGAACAAGATGCATTAATGGCAAGTAAATACTACTGCCACATGATGTAGAGAAGGAGAGCACGATGTTTCAGCATAATGCCAATATATACTTCAAAACAACATGTCAAAATTTAAAAAAATCCGTTGAGATAAAACATGTGATTGATCAGTGTGAGCCACATTGCTTCTATTTTTGAAACACACTACTTGGACATTTGTAAACATTGGTGATACACATAACATAGGTTTAGTGACTGTACAGTAAAATGTGTATATCTTCCGGCTCAGGGATGTGATAAATTACACTTCAGCATTTGAATAATAGTTTTGAAAATAATATAAAGTTCTCCACTTTGACGTTCCTAAACACAAGGAGCTTGTAACAAATCTGGAACCACTCCAGCCGTATACACATTAGTCCATGCCAAACATCTTAACTTAAGAATAATCTTATGATCTAATATCTTTAAAAATAGCTGAAACTTATTTCTTCTAAGACGGTTACTACAGGTATGAAACTCCAGCTATTAGTATGTATGAAACTTCCCTTTAGTGTTTCCATGCTGCCTGTCTGCACTCTTCAATTATTTTTTGCAAGAACAACCCAGAGTAAGAAAGCATTAGTGTGTTGCATCTTACTCAAGTTACCAGAAGGTGAGAGAATGCTTGCCGACAAAAAGGGGAGCAAGGATATAATAACCTTTAAACATCCAAGGAAGTAAGGTGTAATCCACCCAGCAAGAAAAATAGAGGCCATGGAAAGTCTCACCTCAGCATTCCAAGACCTGACTTGCCCTCTGGATACAGATCACGAGAGTAACCAGAGATGATCAATTTTACACGTGCCTCATGTCAAGTATTCCGAGCCAGTAGAGACCTCTGTCTATCTGTTAGGGCTGCCAAAACAGTACAAATACAATTAATTCCATATTATAGGAAATATAGAAATACAACTGGGTAGCAAGATCCTCAGGAGAGATTTGTAAACTAAACACAAACAAAATCATAGACCGTCCAAAAACAACTGGACACACATGTAAACATTTCAAGGAAAAATGCGTAAACCCACAACTCAACATCAAGATGATCAAAAGAAACAAACAAGTAACAGGACCATGTGTCGGGGATATACCCCGCGGTATGACCCGGCCAGAAGTATGACCCGGCCGGACTTCGCGACTCACTAGTGACCCGCCCTGACTTGGCGACTCACTAAGTGACCCGCCCGGATCTCTCCACTCACTGATGACCCGACCGGGCCTGGTGACTCATTGGTGACCCGGCAGGCGTGTCAGAAGAGCGACAAGACCTGGTGGCCCAGAAGGCGGCTCATGGAAGGCCGGCTCATGTTATGGTAGGCCGGCTTAAGAGGAAAAGGATAAGGAGTTTTTCCCTTATAAAGGAAGCAAGACTAGGATTCCACTTGTAGTCCTAGTCCTACTAGGACTCCACATGTAACCCGCCCCTCCAACTTATATAAGGAGGGACAGGGCACCCCAAGGGGGACAGGTTTTTAGACAGACAAGTTAATAGCTCGAGAGAGAGAGGTAGCCAAAGAGCACCCTTGTAATCATGAGCACCATGATCAATATCAATGAAGTAGGATGTAGGCTTTTACCTTCACCATGAGGGGCTGAACCTGGGTAAAAAACCTCGCGTCTCTCGTCCCACTCAATCCCTTTCAAGCTACTACGTAGATGCGTCGGCCTCACGACTAAGTCCTCACACTAGGACATCTGTCGTGACAAAACCATGACACCATGTGTGATTGCTTACCTAATTAGACATCTATATAAAACAGAACGACATAGATAACCACCTCACAGAATGATTGATGCCTATGCAACCATGGAGGCATCCATACTAAACAGCAACTGAAAACATTTTTACATAATAGTCACTGTCAAACAATCAGTCCAGAATCTCAGAAAATACCAGGAAATAAGGTACATCTTACATATGTCTATAGAAGATCAGAGCAGAGGAGAATATAATGAGCATTTGGTGCTTCTTCATTTGCGACCTCACACATGCACGAATGTGCCGACAAAGCACAACATGCTGCCATGGATTCCAAAATAGGTATAACGACGGAGACAAGAATGCACATCCTGTTCAAATGAAACGACAAAAATAAGCAACATAATAGAAGTGGTAAACAACACCCAGGAATATCCCTATTTTAAAAAGAACAAGGTTACTCAACTTGCTAATATTCCTAAACAAAATCGAGACACAAAATCGACCTTTCTAGTTCAGATTTAAGGGCTATATATATATTGATTACAGATCTGAACTTCTAGCTAGCCATGCACCTGAAGAGCCAGACATGGCAACAATGATCATCAATATATACACATATATATTCCCTAAATCCAGGGGCAGTAAAATGAGAACACTCATTCCATTACCCATTTCTAACCTTTACACTATCCCTTTTCCAAAGAAAGGAGGCTAGCTAAATGATATCATACTCTTTGATGAGAGTGATATTAATTAAACAAAGTACAAATGTCAGGTTGCTTGATTAGTTGAAGGAACACTTCATACAACCACATAAACAATAGCAGGCACGTATGTGACTCCTCCTCTTTGCTGGTTACGATTAACCAAATATAACAAACCAGTTGCAGCACGAGGATGTCAGCAAACTTGACACAACTGCATTCTCTGTACATCATATATAAGAACGAGGTGAAGCACCAAAAGAGGTTATTAATTACCATTAGAGCCATTGGAAGAAGATCACATTCGAATCTGAGGAACGTGGTCTTCTATGTCAGATCTGCACACATCAAGTTTAAAAATCCAAATATTAGCAAAGTAAAATATGAGTGTGGAAGGAAGTGAGGGAGAGAAAGAGTGAAGCACCTAGTTCACCGCTGGCCTGCATCGCTCAAGTCACCTCCAACAGGCACGTGTTGGCCTCCTTATACTCCAGATGCACGAGGTAGCCATTAGAGGAGAGATGATCTCCTGCTTCCTCTCGCCTTCCCACCTCCTGTTCACCTCGAGCTCCTTGCCCGGTGGGGGGTGGAGGCAGAGGTGGCACATCATGGCGCAGAGGAGGCAACGACGCGGTGGCGCGACAATAAGACCTGCCGGCCTCCAGCAGGTGCGTGAGGCCTCACCCTGCCCCTTCCCACCCGCTAGGATCGCTCACCCAGCTCCTTCCCCGCTGTTGCTTGCCTTCCTTGCCGGCTTCCTCCTTCCCCTACATCCCCACCCGCACTTCGAAGACCCCTCCGCCGCTGCTGTCCCACGATGATGACCTAGGCAAGCAGAGGAGAAGGCCGGTGGTGGATCGACGACAACGTGGTAGAGGAGAGGAGGAGGTGAGTGGAGAGAAGGCCAGCGACTGCTGGTGAGGAGAGAATGAGGGAGAGAGGGAGGGGTGCGGCGGCTCATGGGATGGAGGGGAAGGAGAAAGGGCGCTAGGGTTAGGCGGGTGGGGTGGGAGTAGGGCGAGAAGCAAGTGATTGGGTGCTGAGCGTGCCGATCTCATTGGGCAAAACCTCGTGCACGCAGAAACAGCCCACCCAGCCAATGAGCGCCGGACGTGAGGCCACTCATCAATGGACAACTAAAACAACTGTGAGGTGAAAACTAGATTTGACTGCGAGGTGAAGATCTGACGGCCCAGACACGCCAGAAAGCCAGATCGGACGGTCAACGAAGGCTGAATCGGGGGAGCCTCTTGGGAGCGAGTTGCCAGCCACCTTATTGGTTTAAATGAGGGTTATGCAACCAGCAAATAGATGTAATAGGATAAGACACAACATGACAGATACTGAATAAATAGCTACTCAGAGATTTCACAAGAAAAATAGAGGTACAGGAAGGTAGCGAAAAGATACGGGTGATGACGAAGAACAGGGAAGAATACAGACACACGGTACGAGGAAAAACAATATAGATTGATCAAGAAATCTATCAGCATAGAGCACGAATAAGAACTACTGAAAGAGAAGTAGTAGAATAGAAGTAACCAGTGGTGCTCGATGGTGACAGAGAGATTTGGTAGACCAGTTCACCCTTCTGCCAAAGGGCTATGTCTGGTTGGAGAGGTTGTGACTTAACACGGAAGATAAACTCTCTTCACCCTATTCTCCTTCAATGCAGAGCTGATCAAACTCAGGTTGATTTCACTCGTGGTAGATCCTTGTGGGCGATCTCCAAACCTTCAGTCTATCTTCGTGAACCACAATCACTCTTAGTTGCTGAAGATCAGTCTCGGTGAAGACAACAACTCTTCATCACTCGAAGCCGAAACCTATCCGTCTAGAGAGTGCACAGCTCTCAAGAGTAATAGGTACAAGAACTCTCACTCAGAACTACTGTGATGCTAAACCACTGTCTAAGTTTGGGCTCTTGGTTTTTCTCTCGGTGGATCTTAAACTCAAATCACTCGGAGAGGGGTTGCTCAAATCAATCTTCTCAGAAATCTCAAGCGGAGCAGCCAACGGACAACATTGGAACGGGGTGGCTATTTATAGATGCAACCTTCCCTGATGGGACATGACCAAATTAGACATCGGGCTTAGCCAATGGCTGAACGACATGATTCCAACGATCGGATTTGAGCACAACGGTAACATTTCTTGTGGAGCAAGAAATGCTAACTCCTCGGTCCGAGGCAAATCTCTCACAGCGAAGAAGATCACGGTCTCTTGCTGGCAAGTATTTGTTCGAAGCTCAAAGAGATTTCTCTCGCAACTTTCATAGGTTATGGCTAAGCATCACAGCGGATCTAAGCATCGAGAACCTATACCCCTCTTAATAGTACGGAGGTCCTATGACTCAAATGACTCGAAGAAGAACAACTAAATGAATGCTACGTCTTCACATAGTCTTCGACTTCCATCGCTGCAGTCAATTTCTTTGGACGACAATACTGAATCAAAAGATTTGCTTCAGCAGTAATCTTTCGAGGGGTTGATTTCTTCACATCAATCTTCTCGACTCTAACACTTCAACAAGTATAGCTCATTCTTCTTTGCAACGCAGATGTACTTCGGTGAAGTTCCTCGAACTCAGCACTGGAGACAACATATTCTTCAGTTGTGTATGAACTTTTTCTCTGTGTCTGCACTAGCAAAAAAATTAGTCCATACCTATTTCTGTCAACAATCTCCAAAACACAAGGTAGGCAGATATTGCACCAACAATCTCCCCCCTTTTGGACAACTATTGACAAAATAGATCACATCGAATGATAGATAAGGAATGAAATGTAATGCAAACAATAATGAAAAGACAAGAGATAATTACGAAGATAAAATATTCTCCCCCTAAAGATATGCTTCGGTTCATGAAGGATCAAGGGGAAAATGAAATTTTTCTTCGTATGAGTGTCATTGACCGCAGATCATACACTTGAGGTCTTTCAATGCACTCGATGGTGTCTGAGGTAGTTCCTATCACAAAAACTTCGTCAAGGGTTAGATATGAAACAATTGTTGAAAGATTTGTGACAAAGATAAGTCATGAAGGTTTTCTTAGAACATAATTTGAATCCACACGAGATGTAGTTGTCCTGCATGTTAAGCATTTGATATGACCAGAGTAGGAATGGATAATAAAATGGTACTCGGAGTGGATAAGCTTCGAAGGTGATTTTCCTACAAAATAGATGATGTAAATGATATCTGTGAGGAAAAACACTTTGTCAGTCATATAGATAGCCTTCAATAAGGCACTTTGTGCATAGGCTGACTTTAGCTTCCTGAGAGATATCGATAAGAGCATATCCACCCATAAAATGATATCATCATTTGATGATTCTCTGTTCTTCTTCGAGGAGCAGTTATGTGTCCCTGTAAGATAGATAATTGTCTGTGATAGGTACTCACAGCACAAACATGTTTAAAGATACCTATAGACAAATAGTGCGAAGCAAATGATATTGCAGGCGGGGGTTATTAACGTTACATGATGATCGAGTGTTTCAGCACCACATGCGGTGCGATAAAGTTCTTGCAGCAAAATGTTCGAGGGAAAACCAAATGGCAAATGAAAATACAAACCATGCAAACCCCGATAAACTATCACTCGATGTAATTCTCCCCCTTTTTGTCAACAATTGTCAAAAAGGAAAGAGAAGACATCCGAGGAATTACTCTGAGGGAGAATCTTCTGAATCAGAATTGAAACCACTAGTAGAATCAGAGTCAGAAGAATGCAGAATGGTCGAGGCAGAAGCAAGAGTAGCAGCCTTGGTCTTGGAAGGCTTAGAAGGATGGACATCAGGCTTGTAGATTTGAGTACTGGCTGTATCTGCAATCTCATCATCATGATTAACAAATAGCAGATCCGTTGAAGCAGAATGCTGTGGGAGCACTGGAGTTTGTCTTCGGATACGCGGTACTTCAAGCAAGTCCAGATGATCATATTCCTTGAAGAGGCCCTTCTTGGATAGATCCTTGCGAGAGTAATGCTTCCGCTGCAAGGTCCATGACCACTTTCTTGCATCCTTCTCATGAAGAAGAATTTGGCGAGTATGATTATGAATCAGATTCAACTCAGCCATCAATTCCACTTTTTCCTTTCTGTCCATCTTGATGCATCTTTCCAAAGTCTGCTGCGTGCGAATATAAATCTCATAGATTGATGGATTTTCTTCGCGAGGGATTTCAATCCTAGCTTCCTTGACCTTCGATGCATTTTCAGGTGCAGAGACATTTGCAGCAGCATCGACCAGATCCTTCCCTTTTCTATTATCCTTCATAATGCGCAGAGTGTCACAAACAGGTGGCAAGAATACTTTCGGCTCGTAAGCCCAAAAGAATTTCTCATTGGTGAGCTGCTCAATGGCGAACATGATCCATGGAGCATACGGTTTCAGCGATTGAGGGCTATCTGCAGCACATGCCAGGTTTCGAATGAAAAGATCAGGAATGTCAAACTTGATTCCCTGAGATATTGATACAAGAGCATTTCCTACGATGCCTTTGATGGAGTTGGGCCGATTTGTTGGCGTGATGGTATTGCACAGAATGTGGAATAACACTTTGTTATCATAGGCCAACTTCTTCGGATCAACCACAATGCATTAGTCTCCCACCATAGTGGGATCCATCAGGAAATGGAGTTGAGCTTTGGATACTTCCCAGAAATGCAATATGTGTTCTCTGTCGTTCTCAAATTCACATCGAGGCAAATTTAACAGGGCTAGAAAATGATCTGCTGAACATTTGATTCTCTGCCTGCCAGTCATCCATTCAAGCGTCCATGTTGAGGTATTACCCAAATCTCCTGTGATGTACATCATAGCATAGAACTGAAGAATAACTTCCTTATTCCAGCCATGATTGAAACACATGAATCCCTTAAGAAGAGCATGTTCAATATGATCAAGTGTATTGTGGAAACAGGGCATTTCTTTGAGCTTGGCGAAGTTCAACATCTTGTGATTGAAAATTCTGTGCTTGCCAAATAAGATTCGAGCATAATAGATGGCCTGCTCTTCTGTCCAGAACCTCGGTGACAAAGATGTCCTTTCTCCTTCGTATGGGCTGACCCCAAAGAATACAAGCTTCAATGAATGAAGATGTTCATTGAATGCGGGGCCATTGGGGCCATACTCAGCTGAGAATAGCGGGAATGACTCTTGAGGATTTTTCTTGAGTTCTTCCATGCTAATTTCCATCATCTGTACTCCTTCAGAGGCTGGAGCAGTTTCATCAGTGGGCTTCAATGGAGCAAGAGGCTTTAACACCTTTTCTGAGGCAGATGGCATTGAATCACTAGACTGATCGACATTTTTATTCACTGGAACTCCTTCAGCGGCTTTCCCAGATTCAGGCACTAGGGCCATTTCTTTTGGTGAGGTCTCAATTGTGGGTGGTACAACAACCTTTTTAGACTCTTGAGTCATAACTGGATCTCCTACAGTCTGTAGACGCAACACTGGTGATACAACTTCCTGTCCTTTCTCTTCGGGAGCCATGGGCTCTTCAGATTTCTTCTCTTCCTACTCTGGCTGTGAAGCCAATGAGCCAGGAGCAGGGTCAACCTCCATCGGAGCAGGAGCACCAGATGGGGAGAACATAGGGATATTACCTTGGGAAGCGATTAGCTCCCATTCAACCTTCTCACCCTCCTTGGTGGATCCAGAGGGTTCAGCTTCCATTTCCTTCAAAGGCGATGAAGTTGCCTTTTCCAACTCAATCTCTTTGTTAATCTTTTCTTCGGCAGCATTTTGTTTGGGCACAACATTCACTTCATCAGGATTGACAAGATACATGTCCACAACATCTGCTAATTGTTCGACTGGGGTAGGAATGATAATGTTCACAGGCACAGACTGTTGTTCAGTAACTTCCTCGGGATGAGGAGACGGTGGAATCTGTTGCAGTGGGACACTTGTATCAATGGGTGCGTCAGAAGTCGCAGATTGGAGGCGATCCTTAATCTCTTTTGGCTTATTGGCTCTAGCCTGAGCTCTCTGACATTTTTATTCTCTTTCTCTGCGTCGAGCAAGATCTTGATGCTTCAGCTCATCATTCCTTCGATCACAGAGTTGGGAGACATCCATCTTCATCTTGGAGTGCCAGTCAATCTTATTATTTCTCATGGTAGTGAGGGCTTTGGTGATCTCAAGAATTTCCTTGTTCACATCTTTTCTTTCAGAATCCGACTTAGCTTCCCTTCTCATTTTCTCAAGAAGCTTCTTATCATCGACAGCTTGATTGAGTTCATTGGTGATTTCTCTCAGCTCAGAGAAGTGCTTTGCTACCATCTTGGTAATGCCTTCAGGCAGACCCAAACTGCTCAGCTTAGCTGGATTTGCTTCATAGGAGGCACCTTCGATGATGTCAAATATCAGATCAAAATCATATTCCTCTGTGGGAGCAGGAATGATTTTCTTTGCCTTCTTGGCAGGAGCAGTAGCTTTTTATCAGTAATCAGCTTTCTCTTCACCACTGGGGCAACAAAACCCAAAGGTTTTTCTGAGGGGACGGGAGCAAGCCTTGGTGAAGATCTCACTGGTGGCAAAACCTTTGTTGGAGATGGGGTTTGGTACGGCTTATCAAGCAGAGCCTTTTGATCATACATCGGAGTTTCCTCGCCAGCATTATCATCGGACGAATCCTCATCAGACGAGGCATATGCGACCTTTCAAGATTTACTGGCAACAGACTTCTTCTTCGAAGCTTGAGGGGAAACAGATTTCCTCTTCTTCTTTTCTTTTTGGGCAGATGCCCTTTCCTTCTTTTCCATTACATCCTGTTGAGTCAACTATACATTTCTCTGTTCCACTTCAGACGAGTCTTGCCTCACGCTTGGCCTTTGCCTTTTCCCTCTTTGCAACTTCTTCGGGAAAATCAGCTATGGTTTTCAACGAATCAGCATGAGCGTTGGGAGGTGGTGCTGGCCTTACTTTTTCATCGTCCTGGCCAAGACAACCCTCTGCAATGCAATCATTCCAGGGTGGAGTGAATGCAAACAGAATTTGGTATTTTCTTTCGGATGTTCTCATAATTAAACCATTTCTTCACCCAATGTTGGCGAATCTTTTGTAGCCTGTTGTTCCTTTCCTGAGCAGTTTCTACTCCAGGTGGAGTCTTGTATGTTTCATGATCAGACATCTCAGCCGCAGTATTCCTTTCTCTTCCTCAGCCACCCTTTTTGGGATTTCCATTAGAGAACATGGTTTTGGAGTCTATGACTAGCTCATCCTCTGGCTGACTTTGAGCTAAGGGAACATCATCATCTCGTCAGCAGATTCTGATTTGATCTTTTTCTTCAGTGCTCTTGGCGGTTTTGCAGATTTTCTTTCAACCAACTTTGCCTTGTCAGCCACACGTGGCTGTTGTGGAATATCTTCCTCTGACCCAGAATGCTCATCCGAACTATTAGCAATGACCACTCCTGAGAAAACAAACACAAATCCGAAAGAAAATACAGGAAGAAGTCACAAACATGCACAGAATCATTTTAACTCAAAACAGATAAGTTTCTCGGAAGAAGAATGGGATCCATGATATACACTTGCAAGATATTGTCGAGAGAATTGCAATATGCCATAAGACAACATAACTATTTCTCTAATCTTTCAAAGTATACACAGAGAACCCTAGATACAAGAGACTAGTACGAGGAACAACTACAAACCGTACAAGTCAAGTCTTAGTGAATCCTAAAGATCTACCACAAGAAAATAACACAGGATAAAAGGCGACAGGATGAACTACCGTAGAATAGGAAGGGAATAGAGCAAGTTCCAGATCTGAATGCCCTAGCTTGGCGAGTCAGATCGACTACGGCAGTACGAGAAAGAAGAGTTACCGCACTGGCGTGACCAACGGTGACGGAGCTCCGCGGGAGTTGCACGGCGAGGCTTGACGTCGACGCTGCTTCGAGCTCAGGCTCGGACGGAGTGCAAGAGGAGAGGTCGAACAGAGAGGAAACTGAGGAAGAAGAGACCTAGAGAGGGGCTATAAATAGCCTGAGGGAGAAACCGCCCACTCCGAAATCTACGGACGAAAAACCTGGGATGTTCCGCATTCAACAGACAAGATCATGATTGAGTGATCGTGGGCACGTGTCAGCCGTTTCCTGCAAAAATCTCGGTAACTGAACTAGATGCTGAAAGGTTTGAAGAAGCGCAAGCGCCAAAACAAATGGAAAATTGAAATGGATTTCATTCGCAACCAAGGACGTAGGAGTGAAATCTTCAGATCAAGTTGCATGTTTATGACACGAAGGCACAAGAGCAAACTTGAAAGAGAATAGACTCGAAACACAAAACTATTGAAAAAGAACACAAACACTATGAGGGAAAACTCAGAAAGATAAGCACCAACAATTAATGATCTCAGGGCTTGAGATAAACATGAGATATCCCTGAGAGGGTTTCCTGCAAGAGGTGATTAGTTCTTCTTCACTACCCAAACTTGTGTGGGAGGTGAGGATCTCATCAGCTTTGTCTTGCTTGGAATATTTCTTCGGCGAGTCCTGCGAGACACTTGTGCATTATGATAATAATCATATAAATAGGCATTGAAGTTGTTTCCTGATACATGAGTGTAATGATTTGAGGATGTATGCAAGCACTCCTTCTGATGTAGTACAGGGTGATAATCATTCGAGAGTGATATTCGAGTAGACCTGGAATGATAACCATTTCCTCATCGATGATTATCTTGCAAAGTCAGGTCAACAGTAACAGCTAAATTTTCAACGGTGCACTTCTTTACCCAGATTTGCTTCTTGGGTAAACCTGCCCTGCAGTTAGTTCCAACATATCGAGTGAAACCCTTACCATTCTGATGCTTGAAGAGTTTGTAATTTGAGTCATCAGACTCGTCAGTATCAACAGGAATGGGTGAATGATAACCAGTTAGAGTTTCAGGTTCGAGGGTTTTACTCTTTGCACAAACCCAAGTCGTACGAGGATACTGTTCGGGAGTCCAATAGGATCCATCCACATTAAGTTTCTTTTCGAAACCTAATCCTTCCTTTCGAGGATTTTTCTGAAGAATGGACTTCTTGAGCACATCACATAAGGTTTGATGCCCTTTTAGGCTCCTTAGCATTCCAGTCTCAAGTAAGCCCTTTAACCTGCAACTTTCTTCAGTAATAGCAGCAAAATCCTCGAAAGAGGGATCAGTAGTGGTACCAACTTCAGTAGTAGCAATATTTTCTTTGGCAGCATTAGAAGTTTCAGCATGAGATTCAGCATTGCTTCATTCTAGACATTTTAAGCACGGGTGTACAAAACCATCAGGAATTTGAACAGATTGCTCGGCGAAGAGAGAAGCTTTCTCTAAAACCAGCTCGTTATGAGACTCTTTCAGTGACACGAGTTCCTGATTCCTGTTGAGGAGTTCATTTGATAAACCCTCATAGTCCGCTGAAAGTGAGTCATTTCGAATGGTGAGATCATCAATAGTTGATGAAAAAGCATCTTGCTCTTCAATCAACCTTTGATTCTTCTCCATCTCTTCGACCAGTAATCCCTCAGTTTTCCTGAGATTTCTTTCAAGCATTTCAAGTTCATCATGTTGAGATTTAGCAATCTTGACCAGCTTGGCATAAGATATATATTCAGGAGAATATTCATTCATGGATCTTAGGTGTTTGTCAGATACCTGATCCTTTGAAGATTTTGCCATGAGACAAAAGGTAATTGGTTCATCATCGCTTGAATCATCATTACTTAAAGCATCATCATCAGCATCTGATTAACTAAAGTTCTTCGATGGTTTAATGGCAACATATGCATTACTTCTCCCAATCCTTTTGTAGAATTCTTCATCATCTGATTCAGTGTCAGTGGCTTCTTCTTCAGAATCCACTGTCAGATCCGCATATGCTCTATTTATCTGTGACATCCTCTTCATATTAGATTTGATGACTGCTCTGGCTTTCACGTCAGTGACTGGTCTCGTCGAAGAAGGTGATGAAGTAGCAATTTCCTTCGAGAGCTTAGTATGACAATCCATTCGAGTAAAACCACTGCAGCGAAGGTATTTCCATCTGCTGCTAGGTTTTCCTTCCCAACCAGGGCAATCAGTGATGACGTGGCCGTATAACTTGCACTTGAAGCACTTCATATCTTTTGGAGGTAATCTTTTTCTAGATGATTCAGGTTCATCATTGTTTGTGAGATAGAGATTGTCCCTTTTTAGATCACTTAGCCTTGGAGTGAGCATCTCCAGTTCTCTGGTGATGGTGTGTTGATTCTCGACATCTTCTTCTTCTTCTGAACTGCCATAGTGTGAGAGAATTTCTCCTTCACCTTCCGAAGATGATCCTTGATTAGCATTTTTCCAGCTCCATCTTTTCTTCGTGAATAGATAGCAGTGTCATGACCTCGACATAGTGAAGCTCTTCATAGTCAGGTCTTTGTTTGATTTCAGACACAATGGGATCGAAGGATTCATCAAGTGCACTCAGAAGCTTGTTGACTACATCTCTATCGGTGATATCAGTCACTCCTCGCCGATGTAATCTTTCGACAATGTTTGTCAATCGATCAGTGAGTTCCATGACACTTTCTTTGCGAAGGCCTCTGAATCCAGTGAACATAGATCGAAGCATTTTAGTGTGAGGATCTGATCGAGCGACTAATTCTTCATGGGCACTTTTGAGAGCATCCCAAATTTACTTTGCTGTGTTGAGCCTGTGGAACCGAAGGAAAATGTCTTTTGGTAGACAAGCACAGATAATATCTTTTGCTTGAGCCTCCAACTGCAGATTTGCTTTATCATCAGAAGTCAGATCATTTTGTTGCTAAATGGTGTAGCCATCTTCCACAATCTGCCACAGATCATAGTTGACAGCATGAATTCTAATTCTCATTCGTTCCTTCCAGTATAGATAGTCATTCCCATCGAAGATGGGAAACCTTTAAGAGTGCGAGGATCTACCTGCAAGCGACATACTCAAAACTCCAAGGACGTTAGACCTTTAATAAGCGGAGATAGGGAGTACCTGCTCTAATACCAATTGTTAGGACCGAGAGTATATTGACCAGAGGTGGGGGTGAATGGGAGATTCAAATTTTCTTTCAAAAGCTTTGAAACTTAACCCAATCATAGCAGTGGAATAGACTGTCAAAGGAAAAGTACCTAATCAATCTTCTTCGTCAGAAGCATATTCTTCGAGAAAAGCATTGACAATGGTACGAGTTTCATAGATCATAGGTTTAACTACAATGCGGGTTGTGCAACAAGCAAATAGATGTAATAGGATAAGACACAACATGACAGATACTGAATAAATAGATACTCGGAGATTTCATAAGAAAAATAGAGGTACAGGAAGGTAGCGAAAAGATACAGGTGATGACAAAGAACAGGGAAGAATACTGACACACTGTATGAGGAAAAACAATGCAGATTGATTAAGAAATCTATCAACACAGAGCATGAATAAGAACTACTGAAAGAGAAGCAGTAGAATAGAAGTAACCAGTGGTGCTCGATGGCTACAGAGAGATTTGGTAGACCAGTTCACCCTTCTGCCAAAGGGCTACGTCTGGTTGGAGAGGCTGTGACTTAACACGGAAGATAAACTCTCTTCACCCTATTCTCCTTCAACGCAGAGCTGATCAGACTCAGGTTGATTTCACTCGTGGTAGATCCTTGTCGGCAATCTCCAAACCTTCGATCAATCTTCATGAACCACAATCACTCTTGGTTGCTGAAGATCAGACTCGGTGAAGACAACAACTCTTCATCACTCGAAGCCAAAACCTATCCGTCTAGAGAGTGCACAACTCTCAAGAGTAATAGGTACAAGGACTCTCACTCAGAACTACTGTGATGCTAAACCACTGTCTAAGTTTGGGCTCTTGGTTTTTCTCTCGGTGGATCTTAAACTCAAATCACTTAGAGAGGGGTTGCTCAAATCAATCTTCTCAGAAATCTCAAGCGGAGCAGCCAATAGACAACGTTGGAGCGGGGTGGTTATTTATAGCCGCAGCCTTCCCTGATGGGAAATGATCAAATTAGACATCGGGCTCAGCTAATGGCTGAACGACACGATTCCAACGGTCGGATTTGAGCACAACGATAACATTTATTGCGGAGCACGAAATGCTAACTCCTCAGTCCGAGGCAAATCTCTCGCAGCAAAGAAGATCAGGGTCTCTTGCTGGCAAGTATTTGTTCGGAACTCAAAGAGATTTCTCTTGCAACTTTCATAAGTTATGGCTAAGCATCATAGCAGATCTAAGCATCGAGAACCTATATCCCTATTAATAGTATGGAGGTCCTATGACTCAAATGACTCGAAGAAGAACAACTAAATGAATGCTAAGTCTTCACATAGTCTTCGACTTCCACTGCTGCAGTCAATTTCTTCGGACGACAGTACCGAATCAAAAGATTTGCTTCTGCAGTAATGTTTCGAGGGGTCGATTTCTTCACATCAATCTTCTCGACTCTAACACTTCAACAAGTATAGCTCATTCTTCTCTGCAACATAGATATACTTTGGTGAAGTTCCTCGAACTCAGCACCGGAGACAACACATTCTTCAGTTGTGTATGGAATTTTTCTCTCTGTATGCACTAGCAAACAAATTAGTCCATACCTGTTTCTGTCAACAATCTCCAAAACACAAGGTAGGTAGATATTGCACCAACACTCGACCTTGAAGACGATGATGCCGACGTAGGTGAGCTCCCGACCGCAGGTTCCCCGCGCCTCACCAAGACGCCTAGGAGGGCCGAGTCCGTGCCTCTGACAACGCGAACGTCCGGCCAGGCGGCCCCAGGCGAGGGGGTGGTGGTACCTCCTCCAGAAGGACCTTCTTGCCCTGCTGGGGTGGCCGAGGAGGCGGGTTTGTCCCCGTAAGGCACGCTGTCGATGGTCGTGACGGCCCCCACTGGCGTGCCCGAGGTTTCGCCGGCCAAGGCCCCTCAGGGAAGCCCCCGCGCTCCCGCGGCTAGCGACGCCACCAAGGGGCCTGTCATGGGCCACTCTACCAGCCCCCGGGCCGAGACCGCGGCGAAGAAGGAAGCGGCCGCACAGTCCTCCGAGGAGGAGAAGAAGAGGAAGTGGGCTGCTCCAGACGAGTGAGTGTCTTTGCCTTACCTTTTGATCATGCATTCATGATCCATGTGCTCATGCTGTCCCTTGTCGCATCAACCAGGGGTGACGGCACGGGGAAGAAGAAGAAGAAGCTGAACGCCGATGTGTAGGTACCGATCGTGCTAAAGGCAGCCTCAGCGCTTGGTTGCAGCCTCGGCGGGCGCGGGGGCGCGCTGCGCCGGCCTGGCGCAACCCTTGGGCATGCAGGCGGCACCGCGCCAAGGGGCACAAGCGTGCTGCCCCCTCCCAGTGCCTCGCCGGCGCCGTTTGGGGGGCTGGCCATCAAAGACATGGGAACTCACCAAGCCGCGCTCCTCGCTGCGGTCGCTACAGCCCCAGCCTTGGGGGAGGGGGTGGCACCTCATCCCCCTCTGGTCGAGCCTGACTCAAGGGGTGCTGCGGCGCAGTCTCAGGCGGAGTCAGCCCCCGCAGTCCAGCAGGTTGCGGAGTCGGCTGCTCTTGTCGTGTCACAGGAGTCGGGCGATGCTGAGGGGAACCCGAGGCCTCCGGCGCCTCAAGCTGACCGCCCTGGGGCCTCCTTGGTCATGTGGCCGGAGGACGCACTAGTGCCGCCCCCTCGTCAGACCCTTGCGCTGGCGAGCTGCGGCCCCTTGATCAGACCTGAGGCTCTGGACGAGGCTTACACTGCTCTTGGCCGGCGTCGGGCAGACCTTCAGGTGCCTCGCGAGGCAGCACCTGGGGCTCGTCTTAGGGTGGCTCCAGGTTGACGCAGCAACCAAAGCGGCTTGGGGCCAGACCAAAGCTGCCACCACAGAGAGCAAGAAGGAGGCCATCAAAGCCAAGGTGGCCCGCGATGAGGCGCTGGCTGAGGCAGCGTCGGCCGTGGAGCATTGCGGCAAGGCAGAGGCCAACCTGAAGGCACTCCAGAGGAGCAGGTCACGCGCGCACATCGGCTTCAGCAGTGGGAGGACGACCTCAAGGCTCGCGAGGCGAAGCTCAAGGTTCGCAACTCTGTGCTAGCGAAGGTGGTTGTGGAGCAAGCCACGCAGCACAAGCGCTTGACCAAGCTGCACGAGGAAGTGATCGGGGCCCAAGCGTCCCACGCCAAGAACGTCTTTGAGGCGGCGGCCCGGCTGGACGCCAGTGAGAAGATCCTTGCCAATGCCGAGGGGAAAGAGGCGGCGGACCGCGACGCCTTCTCCGCCCTTGAGCTTAGGGCTCGCCGAGCATTGCAGTCGATCTGCAGAGGAGGGTTCGAGGGCCCGCTCGCGGTCCCTGAGGACAGTTATGCGAAGTTTTCCTCCAGGCTCGCCTTGGAGCTTGAGGGCGCCGGCACCAAGGTGGACGCCATCCAGGAGGTGGAATGTCGCGACCTCTTCTTCGTGGCTGCAACGCGCGTCTTCAGGCACCTTTATCTCTGTGACACCAACTTCGACTTTGATGCCTTGACGGGCCCCGTTCCTCTCGTCCGCGCCGACACAGCGGAGGCCATGAAGGGCCATGTGGCCACGCTGCTCGGGAAGTTTACCTATGTCGACGGCGGGCCCGCCTCAGCCGACGCGAGCGGCGGAGGCGACAGTAGCGGTGATGGTGGCGACATTGAAGACGAGCCTGCTGCGGTAGAGGCGAGCGGTGGTGACGGTGGCAATAGTAGCGATGGTCCTTCCCCCTGAAGTTTATCCTACAACGACTAATCGTGCCTCATGGAGGCGTAACACTTTGCCTGAATTAGTGATACATTTGGTGCTTGTAATAACTGTTTGAGCTCCGTGATTTTCTTTCCGCGCTTGGTTTCCTTCGTGCTTGCCTTCGTGCTCTGCGTCGATAGGGCCCAGTCCCGCGCATGCCTCGACCACCATTGGGTCGTCAGGTCGCGATGCCTGGACAAGGCCAAGGGGCGTGGGGCTATGTGACTAGTGAGGCCCCTGAGTCGCGATGCTCAGGGGTCCCCCTTGACGTGCGAGCGGCCCTCATGAAGGAAACATGGGCGACGACGAGGTTAATCCGGGGCCCTTCATACCTCTTTCTCGTCAGCCTTCGCCTGGGGGGACGCGGGAAGATCAGGCACCAAGGACCTGGTGAGGTGGCATATGCAGAGGCAGGCCTGTGCGCCAGGGCCTGGCCTAAGCGTAGGCACAATGTATAGCCCCCTCACATACGCATCCCAGGGGAATGCTGCGAGAAGTGCCGCCTGAAGAGCCTAGAGGTCGTCCTGAAGTTAGTGCTATCATAGGGCGCCCTCAGTTGTTATCCAGCAGCGCGGAGCATGGGGCTTCCACTAGGCGTGGGCATGGTCGCGGTTCAACCGTATCCGCCAGCGCTGAGCATGAGGCTTCCACTGGGCGTGGGCAGGGAGCTCTGTGCTAGAGTCTTTGGGCGTGTATAGCCTTGTTTCGCTCGTACGTGTGCCATGCCATGGCAGAACTTGGAGGAGGTGTATCTGGACACTCGTGAGCCTGCACGGGGCTCAGGAGGCCTACCTCAAGGTGGGTTGCGCCTGGATTTTGGCGCGGGGCGCGCTTATGAAACATAAGTGACAGGGCGACCTGCGTCGAGTGAACGTCCGGAGGTCATCGCATGAGAAGGCCGACCACCATGGACTCACAGGAGGTGACGTGTGTCGGAATCAGGGCTCCACAAACCCAAACAAGGTTCGAACTCTGGGGCGTGTACGAAGAATCTCGCTTCACAACAACGCTCAGGTCGCCACACCCACGGCTTGATCTCACCGAGTGCGTCGGATCGTAGAGAAGGGATGAACACAGAGATTTACCCAGGTTAGGGCCACCTTGCGGTGTAAGACCCTACTCCTGCTTTTGGTGGATTGGCCTCACGAGGAGGTTGAGGATGAACTAGTACAGTGGATGAGAGGCCTCGCGATGGCTCAAATGATGAGGATGGATCTATCTCCCATCCCTTCTACGGTGGTGGCTAGACCATATTTATAGTGACCTTGGTCCTCCTCCCTCATAGCTTAGGCGGGAAGGGATTCCATAGTGGTTAATTTTGAAAGGGACAGGAAGTACATCTTATCCTGACGAAAGGTGGTCTTTGCGTACAAAGCTTCTGGCCGTGACGCAGTGGTGGGCTCGGCGGTGACATCTGTCCTGCCGAGCTCGTGGTCTTGGTCTCGTTACACTGGAATGGAAAGCTTTGGGGCCTTCCTCGGGAACCTGCGCCTGTCCTTGCTCCCTTAGCACCGAAGAGGCAATTGTCCCCTCTGCGCCCGCTGGTGCCCTCCTGGCCTTGGTCGTCATGGCTCACGTCATCGCAGCCTCATGAGGCGGGGTACCTGCATAGAGATCTCCACTCCTCGGGAGGCAGGCTCGGGGAGCTGCTCCCTTGGTGGTCTTGGCGTCGCTTGCCTCGCGAGGCCCAGGGGGTCCTCGCGAGGGTCTTCCTCGCGTAGTCTTTGTAGCTGGGCCACGCCGGGCCGTCGACGGGGCCACGCGCCGGGCCGTAGGCAGGCAGGTCTAGGTACCCCCAATCCCAGAATGCCGACAGTAGCCTCCGGGCCCAAGGTGTGCCCGGCCTGGCTTCGAGGCGAAGGCAAGGAGCGAAGGGAAAAAGGCCGTGGGCCCCAATTGCATGCGGTCCAGGCTTGACACATGGCGCACGACGGGACGCTGACACCCCCGCTTCCCCACGTTGCCTCGACAACTGCCCAAGCTGAAAAAAGCCTGGCGCACACTGCGGAGCCATCATTGCTCTTCTACCTTGCGCCTTTCCTCCCCTGCTCAGATCCCCTTTCCTTTGCGAGAAGTTCCTCCAGATCCAGGCGGAGTACCGTCCTTCATCTCGCTCCGCCAACTTCAAGGATTCCTCAGATGGAGCCCGCTGGGAAGTCAAAGCCTGAGGCCCAGGTCTCGGCCTCCTCATCTCTCCTGCCAGCGCTCACGGCCTCCACCATTGCCAAGTAGGGGGACCTCGCCCTGGTGCTCCCGCTGACGGCGGGCGGCGCCAATGAATGGGGCCATACCCTAATCTGGTGCGGCTCCACAGAACAGAGCACCTTCTCGAAAATGGTCTATCCCTTCTTCCTCCACAGCGTCTTATCTAAGCTCATCCCGCCCTTCTCAGAATTCTTCACCGCTGTCCTCAAGCACTACGAGATCCAGGCCCTCCATCTTCAGCCTAACTCCATCCTGCTCCTGTCCGTCTTTGCCTTCTACTATGAGGCCTTTGTGGGCGTGAGGCCCTCAGTGGCCCTCTTCCATCACTACTTCAGCCTGCAGTTCGACGACCGGGAGCAGCGGTCCGCGTGCATCTCTTTCGTCGTAGTCCAGAGCGGGAATGTGCTCCTGAAGGCTGGGAAGAAGGTGGAAGGCTTCCAGCACCGCTGGGTGTTCCTGGATACCAAGGGCCTCGATCTGCTCCTGGAGCTTCTGGCGGAGCTGCTGTGGATTCAGGGCTCCGCAGACCCAAGAAGGTTCGAACTCTGGGGCGTGTGTGAAGATCTCAACCAACCCAAGTCTCAAGCTCGCCTCCCTACAGCCTAGCCTCGACAAGCTCACGCGAGCGGGTAAGAAGATGAACACAGCAGTTTACCCAGGTTCGGGCCACCTTGCGGTGTAAAACCCTACTCCTGCTTTGTGGTGGATTGGTCTCACGACGAGGCTGAGGATGAACTAGTACAGTGGATTGAGCGGCCTCGTGAGGGCTCAGGTGGTGAAGGTGGAATGGATCTGATCCAGGATCCTCTCTATGGTGGCGGCTAGCCTATACTTATAGTGGCCTTGGTCCTCTTCCCTCGAAACTTAGGCGGGAAGGGATCCCACAACGGCCAATTTGAAAGGGGACAAGAAGTACATCTAATCCTGATGAAAGGTAGTCTTCACCTACAAAGCTTCTGGTCATGATGCAAAGGTGGGCTCGGGGATGACATCCGTCCTGCCGAGCTCATGGTCTTGGTCTTGCTGCACTGGAATGGAAACCTTTGGGAGACTCCTCGGGAACCTGCGGCACTTTATATGAAAGTTTTTATTATATCCCTCTTGGATGCCTATCATATTAGGACTAAATTCATAACCAAAGCAAATTACCATGCTGTTTAGAAAGACTCTAAAAATAATATAAGTGAAGCATGAGAGTTCAACAATTTCTATAAAATAAAACCACCGTCGTGCTCTAAAAAGATATAAGTGAATCACTAGAGCAAAATTGCCTAGCTCAAAAGATATAAGTGAAGCACATAGAATATTCTAATAAATCACGATTCATGCGTGTCCCTCTCAAAAGGTGTGTACAGCAAGGATGATTGTGGCAAACTACAAAGCAAAGACTCATATCATACAAGACGCTCCAAGCAAAACACATATCATGTCGTGAATAAAAATATAGCCTCGAGTAAATTTACCGATAGACGAAGACGAAAGAGGGGATGCCTTCCGGGGCATCCCCAAGCTTAGGCTCTTGGTTGTCCTTTAATATTACCTTGGGGTGCCTTGGGAATCCCCAAGATTAGGCTCTTTCCACTCCTTATTCCATAGTCCATCAAATCTTTACCCAAAACTTGAAAACTTCACAACACAAAACTCAACAAAAAACTCGTGAGATCCGTTAGTATAAGAAAATAAAATCACCACTTTTGGTACTGTTGTGAACTCATTATTTATTTATATTGGTGTAATATCTACTGTATTCCAACTTTTCCATGGTTCGTACCCCCCGATACTACCCATAGATTCATCAAAATAAGCAAACAACACAAAGAAAAACAGAATCCATAAAAAACAGAACAGTCTGGGAAGATCTGAATTGTTTTAATACTTATGTAACTCCAAAAATTCTGAAAAATTAGGAAAACAAAGGCAATTTGTATATAAATCTCTTTTAACAAATTCAGGGTTTTTCCACGCTCTAGTGAATTATTAAAATTCTGTGACTGGACACAAAAGTTTCTGTTTTTCAGCAAGATCAAATCAACTATCACCGTAAGCCATCCCAAAGGTCTTACTTGGCACAAACACTAATTAAAACACCAAAACACAATTACTACAGATGTAATAATGTGTATTTTATTCAAAAACAGAAGCAAAACAAAAAGCACAAAATAAAATTGGGTTGCCTCCCAACAAGCGCTATTGTTTAACGCCCTTAGCTAGGCATTGATAATTTCGATGATGCTCACATGGAAGATAGCAATTGAAACACGAAGAGAGAATCATGTAGCATGTGAAAGACACATCTAAGTCTAACATACTTCCTATGCATAGGCATCTTATAGGTAAACAAATTATCAAGGAAAGCAAAAACTAGCATATGCAAAGAAGAAGAAAGAAACAATAGCAATCTCAACATAACGAGAGGTAATTTAGTAACATGGAAATTTCTACAACCATATTTTCCTCTCTCATAATAATTACATGTAGGATCATAATCAAATTCAACAATATAACTATCACATAAAATATTCTCAACATGATCCATATGCATGCAAAGTTGACACTCTTCCAAAATAGTGGGACTATCATCAAATAAAGTCATGACCTCTCCAAACCCACTTTTATCAAAAATTTCATAAGACTTATCAATCTCCAAAGTAGTGGGATCATTATTTCCTAAAGTTGACACTCTTCCAAACCCACTTTAAATAATATAGCAAATATATTCATCATGAGGCTTAAATAAATTTTCAAGATCATAAGAAGCATTATCACCCCAATCATGATCATTGCAATAAGCAGCGGACATAGCAAAACTAGCATCCCAAGCTTGGGGTTTTGCATATCATTAGCACAATTGACATTAATAAATTTATAATAACAACATTGCAATCATGCTTTTGACTCAAGGAACTATCAAGTATGGGTGCAATAGCAACAATCTCATGTTTAACATAAGGAACTATAGCAAATTCATCTCCATAAATATTGACATCATGGCCATAAGAATAGCAAGCATCATGTTCGTCAAGGGATATTTCATTCAAATCATCGGAATCATAATTATCTATAGATTCATGCATATTTTTATTTTCTTCCAAAGCAACAGTCATTCTCTCAATAAATTCTTTGACATAGACATTATGAGCATAGTTTTCATAGCAATATTTAAGTATGTCAAAATTTTCAGATTTGTAGAGAGTAATATCATACTTTTCAATCAAAGAAGCAACTTCATAAGCACCCTTAAAAGAAACAAATTCTTTAATTTGTTTGATATCATAGTAACTGTAAACACCCTTTTCATAAGAAGATAAGATTTTATTATCATTAAACTCACATAGGTAGGGAAGGTGTTTTTTAGGGTTCTTAGAGCAACAAGTAAAATCACAAAGTTCACTAAGATTCTAAGCATAACATAGCAAACAATTTATTTGATTCCATAAGAGTCTCCCTTTTTCAGACAAACGGTGACGCACAAAATGAGCATGCTCATCTAAAGATTTTCCCTCAACCAAACTAGTTGGGGTTTCAGCACGAGCACATATGGATCGAAGATGATCCAAGTAGAAAACTTTGAGTGGATCCATATCAATAGATTTTTAGCAAGCAAAGATGCAAGCAAAATAGAAGGTACATGGAAACACAAGCAAACATAAGATCGAACGAGAAAAAGGGCGAATAAAAAGGCAAATCTTTTCGAAAATCATTTTAGAAGTGGGGGAGAGGAAAACGAGAGGCAAATGGCGAATAATGTAATGCAAGAGATGAGAGTTTTATGATGGGTACTTGGTATGCTCGAGGTAGCTCCCTCCAACAACGAAGCCAAAAATTGGCAAGTCCATGAGAGACTAGTCTTGACTTGGCGTAGATCTCCCCGGTAACAGTGCCAGCTACTTCTTGAGCTTGTGTTGGTTTTTCCCTTGAAGAGGAAAGGGTGATGCAGCACAGTAGAGGTAAGTATTTCCCTCAGTTAAGAACCAAGGTATCAATCCAGTAGGAGAAGAACGCGCAAATCACCAATACCTGCATAAACAATCAAACACTTGCACCCAACGCGATAAAGGGGTTGTCAATCCCTTCACGGTCACTTGCAAAGGTGAGATCTAATAGAGATAGATAAATAAAAGATAAAATATTTTGGGTTTTTTGGTATATAGATCTGAAAATAAAAGATTGCAAAATAGTAGATCGGAAACTAATATGATGGAAAATAGACCCGAGGACCATAGGTTTCACTAGAGGTTTCTCTCATGAAGGCAAATAATACGGTGGGTGAACAAATACTGTCGAGCAATTGATAGAAAAGCGCAAAGTTATGACGATATCCAAGGCAATGATTATGCATATAGGCATCACGTCCGTGTCAAGTAGACCGACTCCTGCCTGCATCTACTAGTATTACTCCACACATCGACCGCTATCCAGCATGCATCTACAGTATTAAGTTCATAAAGAACGGAGTAATGCCTTAAGTAAGATGACATGATGTAGAGGAATAAACTCAAGCAATATGATGAAAACCCCATCTTTTTATCCTTGATGGCAACAATGCAATACGTGTCTCGCTACCCCTACTTTGTCACTGGGTGAAATCACGCAAGATTGAACCCAAAGCTAAGCACCTCTCCCATTGCAAGAAAAACCAATCTAGTTGGCCAAACCAAACCGATACTTCAGATACAAATACAAAGATATCAAATCATGCATAAAAGAATTCAGAGAAGATTCAAATAATATTCATAGATAAGCTGATCATAAATCCATAATTCATCGGATCTCGACAAACACACCGCAAAAGAAGATTACACCGGATAGATCTCCAAGAACATCGAGGAGAACGTGGTATTGAGAATCAAAGAGAGAGAAGAAGCCATCTAGCTACTAGCTATGGACCCGTAGGTCTGAGGTAAACTACTCACGCTTCATCGGAAGGGCAATAGAGTTGATGTAGAAGCCCTCTGTGATCGATTCCCCCTCCGGCAGGATGCCGGAAAAGGCCCCAAGATGGGATCTCACGGGAACAGAAGGTTGCGGCGGTGGAAAAGTGTTCTCGTGGATGCCTCTGGTGGTTCTAGAATATATGTGAATATATAGGAGGAAGATCTAGGTCAGGGAGTCACCGAGGGGCCCACAAGGTAGGAGGGCGCCCCCCTAGGGCGCGCTCTCCACCCTTGCCGCCGCCTCGTGGCTCTTCTGACTTGGAATCCAAGTCCCCTGGGTGTCTTCTGGTCCAAGAAAAATCATCATGAAGTTTTATTCCGTTTGGTATTCCTTTTCTGCGAGGCTCAAAAACAAGGAAAAAACAGAAACTGACACTAGGCTCTAGGTTAATAAGTTAGTCTCAAAAATAATATAAAATAGCATATTAATGCATATAAAACATCCAAAACAGATAATATAATAGCATGGAACAATAGAAAATTATAGATACATTGGAGACGTATCACTTCATACTATTATCCAATGATATGTTGCCATCCTATGATGTGTGAGTAGATTTTTGTTGTCCTACCGGTAATTGGTGAATTGGTTTGTTTGGTTTAATTTGCGTTTGTTTATGTTGCTGTCCTTTGGTGCCCATCATATGAGCGCGCGTGTGGATCACACCATAGGGTTAGTTATATGTTGATAGCACTATGCATTGGAAGGCAAGGGTGACAGAAGCTTCAGCCTACCATAGAAACTGATGCATACAGGATTGAAGGGGGACCAATATATATCTTAATTCTATGGTTGGGTTTTACCTTAATGAACGTTAGTAGTGGCGGATGCTTGCTAATAGTTCCAATCATAAGTGCATAGAATTACTAGTAAGGGATGACATGCTAGCAGTGGCCTCTCCCACATAAAAACTTGCTATCGGTCTAGTAACGTAGTCAATTGCTAAAGGACTATTCCGCAAATCCTACCACCACTAATCCACACTCGTTTTACCAAACTTAATTGTTTCTTTATTAAAACAACACCTAACTTTTATTTTCATGTTCTTTATTATCTTGCAAACCTATCCACACCTACAAAGTACTTCTAGTTTTATTCTTGTTCTAGGTAAAGCAAACGTTAAGTGTGCATAGAGTTGTATCGGTGGTCGATAGAACTTGAGGGAATATTTGTTCTGCCTTTAGCTCCTCGTTGGGTTCGACACTCTTTTTTATCGAAAAAGGGTACAAACGATCCCCTATACTTGTGGGTTATCAAGACCTTTTTCTGGCGCCGTTGCCGGGGAGCAATAGCGTGGGGTCAATATTCTCGTGTGTGCTTGTTTGCTTTATTAGTAAGTAGTTTTTATTTTCTGTTCTAAATTGTTCTCTATCTTTAGTTATAGATATGTAACACAAAACACCAAAAAAATAGTTGTACTTGCTACTCATGGAGATGGGGAACCTCCTAAAACCCTCGATGCTCGTTATGTGAAAAATACGAAACATTACTTTGATAATTCTGAGAAAATCCCATTCAACATGATAATGGGAAACACGTTGGATCAACGTGAATACTTTAGGGATTATCGCTTGGCACAAAAAGGGAACTTTTATGGGATAAAATTGATATTTTGCATTGGTATGCTTGGAATTTATGGTAGAGATATGATTATACTTGTTGCTCTAGGATGAAGGCTTGACACCTTCTCTTTTCTTGTAAATTTAACTAGCGGGTCCACCCACGCAATTGCGCGGCTAGAGTTGATTTTTTTTAGTAAATAATATGTTTTTGCTATTTTTCTTAATAGTCTTGCTAAATCTCGAGACTTCGTTATGTCTCGATCGATGCTATATTCGTGTAATTTTACATCGAGATCCGTTCAATTTTTTCTTTCTTACATGTTATGTCACTGACCGAGGCTTGGTTAAGTTACCTCAGTCTATTATTTTAGTTCTCTTAGCATTTATTTGCAATGAATGCTTAACAATTTTCTATTTGTATATTTTCACTGTATGGTCCTAATCCATCCCGGAATACTGGATTATCTAGGTTTTTCAACGAAAAATCCTAGATTTTATTTTCTGAAAATATTTCATGTGCTACCCCCATCCCTAAATATATAAGATGTTTTTGCGTTTAGTACAAAGTTAGTAGCTAATACCCAATTGCGTTAGAAATGAAAATATAGTCTAGGATTGAATAAATGAGATAGTAAAATTCTTATACTCTTTTCGTTCCTAAATATAAGGCTTTTTAGAGATTCCAATAAGAGATTATATACGGAGCAAAATGAGTAAATCTACATTCTAAACTACGTCTATATACATACATCCGTATGTAGACCATGAAATCTCTAGAAAGATCTATATTTAGGAATCGGAGGGAGTATATGTTTACCATCCCGCCCGGGGAAAAAAACCAGTGCTTGAAGTGTTTCGCGCGGGCGCTCGCAGGCCGTCCGATGCAATTGCCAGAGAGTAGTGCTTGACATATGGAATTGGGGGAAGCGGTAGGAAGCGACACACGTTTCTTTATCCCATTTTGCATCTCGTTAAAAAATCTATGTTACATCTGTATACGGGTGTAGTACCATTCATCCCTTTCCCCATTCTCATTCTCCTCTTGTTCCTTTTTCTCCGTTCCTTACTTGATCTAAGGATTCATCCACAATTTGTAGCTAGATCTGACAAGAAAAGAGGACGGGGGGAGAAGTGTGACTTGGGGCGTAGTGTGGTGGCCGCAGGCTCCCGGCGGCGGAAGGTCGTCCAGCTCGACCACACGTGCCTGCTGCTCGCCGTCGTCGTTGACTGGATGGCCATGGAGTTGGGTCCACTTGAACCTGAGCAGTGACACTCCTCCAGGTAATCACTGCTCTTCCTCTCCTTCTCCTTCCTTCCTAGATCTTGGTCTGCTAACCTCCAGCAATGGCATGGATCCTTTATGGAGATTTTCTATGGCTATGAGAAGGATATGCTTATGGTCTCCTGACCTTTCTCTTGTCTTTTCCAGTGTAGAAATTTTTTGTTGGAGAGAAGTATTTTCTGCCCCCAAGCAGCAAGGCTGCGAGGCAAAGCGGTCGCCGGGGAGGCCACCGGAGAAAATGAGAGATTTGTTTCCCTGAGTGGCGTTGCTCTCCTGTTCGTGGCACTGGCCGAGAGCTGTGTGGTCGGGTTGGACGGCCATGTTCTTTGTAGTGTTCTAGGATATAATTTATAGTTATGTGACTTGCCATTGATGTGCCTTGCGTTGTTTTAGGTAATTGAACCTATATTATTTTTTTAGTTGACATTCTTCTCAACTTTGATTATTGTCTCTTCAACACATCCATACTAATTATATGAAGTTTCCCATAGCAAAAAGTGTTCAATATTTGTTGGATAAAAGGTGTATTCTTTCTATTTGTTGTCACCATATATTAGCAAGTCATATTAATAATAGTTGTATTTAAGAAAAAGGAAGAAGGCTTTCATGTATTAACTGAATTTGACCCGTATGCGTTAATTCATATGCAATAGATTTTAGTTTTTTCACACGGGTTGTAGGAGGTGCGTATAATACTGAAGCTTTTCTCATTGTTCTCTTCAAATGAAAAGGTTGTAGGATAGAATGGTTGTTTTCAAGAACAAAAATCTCACAAAAGTGCATGTATGAATGTATTTCGAATAATTACAATTTGACATGCTTCTCATAGAGCTAACTTTTGACCCTTATCTAATAACTGTCCTCCTTATACTGATTGATGTCAAGCATTATTCTCTATCTCAGTAAACATAAAAGGTTTGCTTGGTGCTTCTTAGATATTCCCATCCAATAAACTTAGCATTTTTTACTTATCACTGTTATTAGTGCAGAGTAAATATAATATGAAAGTTCTCATTGAAATTAGCAGAATATGCTTACCAGGTGTTATGATTTCTAGATATGTACCACAATTTTCACGGTAACACTTTCCACTTCCCTTTGTAGTTAGTTTGTGTCAATTCGAATATGATCATTTTAATATTTTTGTATAATAGATTATTATACCTATTGGTGTGAGAAACAAAATCCTAAGAAAATGACCCAAAAACTTAGAAGTTAGCACCCGAAGAAGTTGAGAGACAAATAATTCAGATATGATTCCATTATAACTGATATGACTCAATTGTCACAAAAGCACTGCAGGTCTGAGAGTCTCGTTTTCCTCAAGAAGTGGTGATATCATACCTTACAAGAAGTTTGATCCATCACCTGACTTGTCTGGTTTTTGTGCCTCATTCCAGTAAGTTCTTGTAATGTGCTCCTTCTATAAAATATTTCTACGCTCCTTGTTTTTGCTATCCATCTCGATCATTTTTGGTAAACTTTCTTCTCCTCCATATATAGAGTTAGTCAAGCAAAATTCCTATGTTATATTGGTGAATAAACATGAGTCACGATTTATTTGGATAAATAATAAATTATTTATTTTATCTTTACTGTTTATAGAGGCTCAAATATATCCGGCGTTTAGATAGGTTGGTGCTTGCTTTTTTTGTACCGTGCCTCGTACCAATGTCTATTTTTCTGCCCGTTAAGTCCGAACATGTCTGGCCGTTAGAATTAGATGCAAGTGTGTGCATGTACACATGGGATGTGTTTGGCAGCTAGACTTTTTTTGTATATTTCCCAGTAAATTGAATAATTTAGGCGTGCCTTTTGTTTTTCTCCGAAGGTCCTGCCCATGTTTTCTTAAAGTGTGTAGATGATCTGATTTTGTACTCCTAGTAGATGGAATTACTTAGGCATATCTTTTTTCTCAAAAGGACATGCCCACATTTTCCTAATTTGTATAGGGGACCTAGCTTTGTATGGGCCCATACTGAAATATGTCTTTACGTGAATGATTATTTCCTAGTAGATTGAATTCCTTAGGCATGCACGTGAATTACTTAGACCTTTTCTGTGCCTATTTATTTTTTGGCTGTGTAGATCCATATATATTCTCCGACGCTGGTTGACTTTAGGCACAACCCTATTAAATCAATGACAAATCTATTAGATTTGTTTGTAACATCATTGGACTTGTTGTATGAATTTCTGTAATAATTACATTTTCATTTGAACAATAAGA
Organism: Thinopyrum elongatum; assembly: GCA_011799875.1. NCBI lineage: Eukaryota > Viridiplantae > Streptophyta > Magnoliopsida > Poales > Poaceae > Thinopyrum > Thinopyrum elongatum. The sequence continues at coordinate 240,638,397 of CM022299.1, read as the reverse complement.
AAACATTCCCCATAGTCTAGTTCCGGTTTGCTTACCATAAATAATTTATTTAGTCTTTACTAGAGGCTCAAATATATCCGGCGTTTAGATAGGTTGGCGCTTGTTTTTTTGTACTGTGCCTCGTACCAATGTCTATTTTTCTGCCTGTTAAGTCCAACATGTATGTCCGTTAGAATTAGATGCAAGTCTATGCATGTACACATGGGATGTGTTTGGCAGCAAGACTTTTAAGTATATGTCCCAGTAAATTGAATGATTTAGGCGTACCTTTTGTTTTTCTCCGAAGGTCCTGCCTATGTTTTTAAAGTGTGTAGATGATCTGATTTTGTACTCCTAGTAGATTGAATTACTTAGGCATATCTTTTTCCTCAAAAGGACATGCCTATGTTTTCCTAATATTTATAGGGGACCTAGCTTTATGCGGGCCCATACTGAAATATGTCTGTACGTGGACGATTATTTCCTAGTAGATTGAATTACTTAGGCGTGCACATGAATTACTTAGACCTTTTCCGTGCCTGTTCCTTTTTAGGCTGTGTAGATATGTATATATTCTTCTGGCACTGGTTTACTTTAGGCACAACCCTATTAAATCAATGACAAATCTATTAGATTTGTTTGTAACATCATTGCACTTGTTGTATGAATTTCTGTAATAATTACATTCTCATTTGAAAAATAAGCAAACATTCCCCCACAGTCTAGTTCTGGTTTCATCACACCTAAGGGGTTAAGCTGAAAAAGTGTTAATCTTAGCCGCAATGGTGGAAGTCCAATTAAAACTTCGGTAATGGACATGCATTATGCACTTTCTCTATTATCAGAAGCAGTCTTGTAGTAATATGAAGTTTCTAAAATCTTTATTGTTATTCTTTATTCCTTTTTTGCGGGGATTGTTATTTTTGATTTTAGATGCTTCATTTGGGTGAATAATCCAATGTCATGCAAATTTCGGAGATTAATTTCTTCACTGTTAAAAATATTAATTAGATTCTTTAAAAGTATAGAGCATAGATATATCTGAGCATTGCTTAACTTTATCCCCCTGTTTTTATATCGTGTCCTTGGTGGCAAACTCGGAGTTGTATTCTAGAAAAGACTCTAATGGTCCTTTCACCTTCTTTACCTTTACATTGTATGAAGAAATTAATTTATTTATTTATCAATGGGTGATACTTTGTGGATTCCACTAACTTAAAAGTATTATATGCATACCCATAAAAAAGTGTTATAAGCATAAATAGAATTATCATTTTCTTTCATTAATATAAGTTTATCGAATTCCTCCGGATAATAGCATGATGCTTTTAATGTTGATAATAAAATGAACTATTTTGCCATGTCAATGCAAACAAAATATAATTAGCATTTGCTTGTTTTAAATTGTTGATCTACTGTATGATTGAGGTAATCCCACATTCTCTGTAGTTTAACTTGAATATTATAGTTTGTCCTGTTGTTGGTAAGCACTAAACTTCTTCAACACCATTGTTTTTTGGCTGTGAAAGGATTCTGAAATTGTTAGTCAGCTATCTATGCAATATATAAGTGTATCAAATTTCTCCGGATAATAGCATGATGCTTTTAATGTTGATAATAACATGAACTCTTTTGCCATGTCAATGCAAACAAAATATAATTAGCATTTGCTTATTTTAAATTGTTGATCTGTTGTATGATTGAGGTAATCCCACATTCTCTGTAGTTTCACTTGAATGTTATAGTTTGTCCTGTTGTTGGTATGCACTAAACTTCTTCAACACCATTGTTTTTCGGGTGTGAAAGGATTCTGAAATTGTTCATCAGCTATCGATGCAATTTTTATTCTGATAAAAGAATTAATTAATTCATAATATTTACGAACCTAGTTCAGGTGAGAGGCAGCTCCGAAGACCTATCCTGGCTTCATTGGGCATTGAGATGCAGTCACATTGAAGCTTTGGCATTTTTTGATATTTGTCTGGCATCACAAAGCCGACAATCTTTTATTTTGTTGGTTGTCCTCTAGTCGGATAGCAGATTTGTTTTATAGTCTTCGATTTTGTTGGTGATGCTCTGGCCGGGTAGCAGATTCTAGAAGATCGGGTAGCAGATTTACATACATTGTCCAGAATTGGTTGGATTCGACTCTTGGGGTTGGATGTGGCCGGCTGGTTGCCTTTCTGATTTGTTACCTTGGCCGATCCATTGGAGTTTCTCTTTATCAAGAATCCATGTGGAGGGAATTTCCTTTTATCAAGACTCATGTGGAGTTCTATAGATTGAGTCCGGCTGTAGTTAGCCTTGTTTTTTTTGGCATGCATATGCCTGATTTGGAATTAGATGCACGTGAGGTTATGTATCTTCTGTTACGTGATTACAACTAGACTGTTTGGAATTATATGCACATGAGGTTCCGTAGGCGTATGTTGTACGGACTTTTTTACTTGACGTGGGGTCCGGATGATTCCTGTACTCATTAATTACATGTAGATGATTGAGTCTTCCGTACATGTACCATATATGCATATGCATAGACGTGACATCGTGCTAGTCCAATAAGTTAGTAAATACATGTTAGCATGTTACGTAAAAACTCTTAATCTCAACCATTATTATTCAAATCTAAGGGCTCAAATAATATTAACGTATGTGGATAAACGTGGTAGCTTATTTGTCTTCTATTTTAAGTATATAATAGATGATAATGAAACCTTGGCTTCTTATGCTAATGGTAGATATGATTACTATTATGTGGAACAAATAGAAGAATTTATTACTTTTAAGGGTGCTTATGAAATTGAATCTTTGTTTGAAAAGTATGAATATTATGATGATTCTGTTTATGGACCTGAAAATTTTGCTATACTTAAATATTGCTATGATAATTATAAATACAATGTCGATATTGATGCGTTTATTGAGAAAGTCTTCGTTGTCCATGAAGAGACTAATATTTTGCAGGAAACTATGGAGGAAGAAATTGATGAAACTGTGAGCTCATTGGATGAAAAAGATGAGGAGAGTGAAGAACAAGAGGAGAAAGAGCGGATTAGCTACCCGTGCTCACCTTTTAATGAGAGTAACTCTTCAACTCATACATTGTTTAATTTCCCTTCGTGCTTACCGAAGGATGAATGCTATGATAATTGCTATGATCCCGTTGATTCTTTTGAAATGTCCCTTTTTGATGAACTTGATGCTTGCTATGCTTGTGGCAAAGATGCCAATATGAATTATGCTTATGGGGATGAACTTTCTATAGTTCCTTATGTTAAGAATGAAATTGTTGCTATTGCACCCACACATGATAGTCCTATTATCTTTTTGAATTCTCCCAACTACACTATATCGGAGAAGTTTGCGCTTATTAAGGATTACATTGATGGGTTGCCTTTTAATGTTGCACATGATAATTTTGATGAATATAATATGCATGTGCTTGCTGCTTCTACTTGCAATTATTATGAGAGAGGAACTACATCTTCGTCTCTCTATGTTTCCAACATAATAAAATTGCAAGAAACTGCTTATGCTATGTATTGGCCTTTACTTGATGTGCATGAATTGTTCTATTATGACATCCAATGCATAGGACGAGAGTTAGACTTTGTCATTGCATGATATATGTTGCTTTGTGTTCACTACTAAATGCCAAATCATTGTTAATTAAAATTGGCTTTGATATACCTTGGGATCCGGGTGGATCCATTACTTGAGCACTTTATGCCTAGCTTAATGGCTTGAAAGAAAGCACTTCCAGGGAGACAGCCCGGAAGTTTTAGAGAGTCACTTTATTCTGTTGAGTGCTTTTATAAAGTTTAAAAAAAATATAGAGGGGAATTTAAAAAACTTTTTCAAAAAGAGAAGCGATTGGAAGGTTATGCATTGGAGAAGTGAGGGTCGACCTTGAACACTTGTGTTCATGCTCATGGAAACATTGTAGAATTTTTCATGGAAGTTTCTCACAAAAATAATTATCTCCTTATACAAATTCATTGTATTATAAAAATAATGTGCCAAGATTTGCCTTTAGGATGATTAGATTGCTTGTTGGATGTGCGGTGCAAAAACAGAAACTTCGGCTGTAGTGCGTGATTTTATATTTTTTACTGGAACGTCAAAAGTTTCTGAAAAGTTTACACAGTACTTCTATGCAAATGTTTATTTTTTTCTAATTTTTCAGAATTTTTAGAGTTACAAAAGTATGGTCAATGTTCAGATTGCTATAGACTATCCTATTTTTAATAGATTCTGTTTTTGATGCATTGTTTTGCTTGTTTTGATGAAACTATTGATTGTATCAGTGGTATAAGCTATGGAGAAGTTATAATACAGTAGCTACAATACAAAAACAAAATATGAATGGGTTTGCAACAATACTTAAAGTAGTGATTCGTATTATTATACTAACGGATCTCATGAGGTTTCTGTTGAGTTTTGTGTGGATGAAGTGTTCAAAGATCGAAGAGGTCTCGATATGAGCAGAAGGAGGAGAGGCAATAGTTCAATCTTGGGGATGCCCAAGGCACCCCAAGTAAATATTCAAGGAGACTTGATAGAGGCAAAGGTGTTCCGTCTTTCGATGAGATGGTAGCTATCACTACAAAAAAAGACACATCCGTGACATTTTGGGCCGAACGAATTTTTTCTGTCATGCTTATGACACTTCTATGACGATAATTGTGACAAAACCCGGTATCATCATAAATGTGGTGGGCTCCTACTTCTATGACAAAAAATCATGACAGAAAATGGGCTTTTCGTCCTGGGCGGGCCGGAGATGCAGCTGCATGACATTCTTTGGGCCGTTCATGATGGAAAAAATCGTGGTAGAAGTGAGGGCGAGGAAAATATCGGGGAGTTCCCGGTTACGGTGGGTGGTCGGGGCCGAGCGATGCACGGAGGTTTGCGCGTTTTCTCTCATATACGTACGCGTGTGTGTGCGAGGCGTTGGGCTCTAACTGAACCCGAGTGAGGCATTCGCTTACTGAACCTGAGCGATTGCGCTAACTACGTTACTGAACCCGAGCGATCGATCCCTTGGCTGCTGACTGAACCCGAGCGATTCCTTCGCTGCTGCTGCAAACTGAACCGAGCGATCGATCACTGCTGCTGCTTACTGAAGCCGATCGAGCCCCCGTGGGAGACGTAGCCAGCCGGTGTTGGGTTGCCTCTCGATGAACAGTGACCATTGCTACCGTGCGTGCAGTACGTAGAACGAGTCGAGACGTGGTGAGTCGAGCTGGTTGGTTGGCTGTGGATGAACAGTCCCGGTGGGGGTTGGATGAACAGGACCCCGTGGTAGTAGGCCATTGCCGCTGGATGAACAGGACCCCGAGGAGGCCGCTACACCCCAGCCGGTTGGGGGTGGATGAACAGGACCCTGTGGAGGCTCTATGAACAGCAGCCGGTGGAGGCTGGATGAACAGTAGCCGTGGATGAACAGTAGCCCATGGAGGCTGGAGGAGGTCGACGGTGGATGAACAGTAGCCCGTGGAGGCTGGAGCGAGGCAGTAGACGGTGGATGAACAGGACCCCGTTTCGACCGTAGGCGCTCCAACACAAGTCCGTTTCCTCCGTTTTGCGGTACGCCACACCCCTCCCGATCAACAGGACCCCGTTTCGACCGTAGGCACTCCAACACAAGTTCGTTTCCTCCGTTTTGCGGTACGCCAGACCCTTCCCGATGAACATGACCCCATTTCGACCGTACGCGGTCGAAGAGAAGGCCCGTTTCCTCTGTTCTATGGTACGCCAGACCTCGTTTCGACTGTTCCGTCCAAGCCGGTTGGCTCCCGATGAACACGACGTATTCCATTGCCTCCCGATGAACACGACGCATTCCGTTGCCTCCCGATGAACACGACGCAGTTTCTCTGTTCCGACCCAGCCAGTTGGCTTCCAATGAACAGGACGCCGTTGCTGCCGTCCGTTGCCTCTCCATGTACATGAGCCCTGGCCGTAGGTATGCGCGAGTACGCGTTTGAGACCCCGCCCGTATGTACGTACGTGGCTGTATTTTTTGGCATCTGGCTGTACGTATGTGTACACGGTTTTGACTGGACTGCCTGAACTGCTACCGCTCCTTACTCGGGCATGGTTCGTCATGGCAGACAGACCGATTGATCGGTATGTACACAGAGAACGCTACGTACGCTTCGACCGGGCGGGCCCAGCTGCTAGGAAGGCCAAGGAGGCACTTCCTTGCGTGCGAATATATAGCTGGCGGGTCCCAGCGGTCAGGGGCGGAATATATATTTTTTGCCCGTAATAAGGAGGCACTTCCTTGCGTGCAAAGATGTTGTTGGTGGGTCCCAGCTGTCAGGGGCAGGCATAAGGAGGCACTTCCTTCCTTATGAAGATATACGTGGTGGGTCCCAGCTTTCAGGGAGAGGAATAATTTTATTTTCGCGTAATAAGGAGGCGGTTGCATGCGTGCGTCCATGGACCTGGTGCGTCCCCACTGTCAGCCTCTCCACGTACAGTCCTTTTCCGATGACTCTCGTTTGTTGACCACGCCGGGCCGAGCGCACCAAGGCGGTGGACGACGGCGAGGCCCCGGACGGCAACGAGCCGGTAATGGGAAGACGCGGCAGTGGAGTCGCAAACGGAGAGGTGTATGAGGGTTAACTGGTTCTGGTGCGGCGTGGTTCTGCAGTCGACGGAGAATAACAGGATGTTTGGAGGGGTGGAGGGATGGCTTGGCCGGCGGTGGGGTAGCGCTTCACAGCGAAGCGTGCTAAGCAGAGCTGCTAGCAGCCGGAGGCAGGAGCAGGTGGTCCCGGCGGTGCTGGAGGAAGAAGACGAGAGATTGAAGATGAATGATGGCCGTTGGATGTAAATCCAACGGCTATCGATGTCAGAATCATTTGTTGACTAAGTTGACAACGTCTTGCATTGGCTTCGACCTATTGGCCCACATTTTAGTCTCCAAAAATGTCGCACATATTCAACTCATTTTTTTTTAGAATTTACAGTCCATTCGCTGCGCTGGGTGAACAAATAATGTAGCGTCCATGCGGCCCATTTATTTTTTTTGTAAAAAAACTACAACCCATTTGCACTTTCTAGAAATAGACGAATTTGCTGGCCTGGGTGAACAAATAATGTAGCGTCCATGCGGCCTATTTATTTTTTCCTAAAAAATTATAGCCCATGTGCACTTTCTCGAAATACACGATTTTGCTGGGTTGGTTCTAATTATAATGTTGGGTTGGGTGCAACAATGTTATCAAAAAATAAATAAGGGCTGAGCATTTTGTTATAAATATATTTAAATAATAAGTGCTTTATTTACATTGGTCCTTAAATCTTACCAAGATTTTGTACACAATCACCTGTATTTTCGTTGAACTTAAGTAAAAAAAAACAGGATTTTATTGTTAAACATTTATTTTTATAAGTTCATAATATATGGGATTTTTTTCTTATATATGTAAGTATCTGTTAAATATATGATGATAATAACAATAATATATAATAACAAATAAAATAATATAAATATATATAATATAGTTAGAAGGGAAACGTAAGTTGGACCTGGCGTTCCTATTCTTATATAGAAAAATAGAACAGACCTCTGCGTTTTCTTCAAAAATATATATAAGTTGGGCTGCGGATGTTTAAGAACAAATAAAACCTAGGATGGGAGGGCCATAGGCCGGTCGATACATGATGTCCCTCAAACAAATACAAACCGGCATGTCGTGGGCTATACATGTTAAAAAAGAAAGCCTAGACTGGGCAGCCCACAACCCAGCAGATACTTGTTGGCCCACTGATAATAAATGATACTTGCCAGCTCCCCCGATGACTAGCTTCATTGTAAATTTATCTCCTTTAGTAACTATGTTGACAAACCCGTGGCCCCCAACGTTAGTATAGCATTAGAAGGAAGTATTTTTTCAATGAGGCACTTGCTTGCGTACGGCCATGGACCCATAGACGTGCTACAGTAGTGGTAGATGTTGTGCCTAATTTCTAGCGAAAGTACTGGAGTAGCCCAGTGGTCAAGTTCTACTCCCCAACCGCTGCTCCGCCCGGGTTTGATTCCACCTGATGCAGTGAAAATATCCACAAATTTTTGCCTCTGCCTCTGACATGTGGGTGCCCATTGTCATCTACGCACACCACCTCCAACACACTCAACATTGTGTGGGCATTTTGAAAATAACATATCTTATTGGCTGTGCATCATATGAAGATGTGCTATGCATGAATGTTGATCAGCATGATGTTAACTGGCTGGTAGTTCCATTTTCGACCATGAATAAAACTTCCAACATGATGTTTTCCCTGTTTGAAAAGGGCGTGTTAATATAAATGCTCTGCCTCGGAAACTTGCAGTTTCTTATCTCAAACTGAAACTTGCAGTTTCTTATCTGAGAATCACATTGTCTGCACTTTTATATGAAACTACATTTTTAAAGTGCTAAAAATAGATCTCTAGAATTCATAAAATACTTCATATGCTCAATACTGCAAATCTGAAATTCAAAAGACATTCATATCTGAAAGTACTCTCAAATCTGAAACACAAAACACAACCTGTAAATACTGACAACCCTAAGCTCCTCCTCAGGCTATTTGGGGGGGGGGGGGGGAGAGTCCCCTCCTATTCCTCAGCGACAGATAGCCACCCCGTGGGACGAGGTGAACGGTGAGGGAGAGGATGGTGGGGAAGCGTCGTCGCGCCAACTATTTTTCTCCTCTTGCAGTTGGGTTCGGTCGACGAAGACTCCACCGGCTCGCTCTGCCACGGCACCCGCACGAACGGCACCGTGTAGATGCTTAATCCTTCAATCTCGGGTGGATGCTCCATCTTGGATTAATACTCCCACCACCGCAGCCTCACGATCGGATCCGGTGAATCTGTTTGCTCCATGGCCCAGAGGAGCAGCTCTATGTACTCCTGTGCGACTCCCTCCCGGTGTATCGCCTCCTTTTCGCTCTTCTCCAGATATTTGGCCATCGCTTTCGCCGTCGCCGCTAATTTCTCTGGGTTGTCAAACCAAGACTCTATCTCCAAATCCTAGCTAGCTTCACAGGGTCGCCGTCTGCGAGACACACGTATCGGTTGTACTCCTCCATCGATCTACTTCTCCGCAGCACCTTCACTCGCCAGCGGTGGTTTTTGAATGGAAGAAGAGAGGAGCGGCGCTGGTTTTGGATTAGAATGGGAGAGGAGCGGCGGTGGTTTTGAAATGGAAGAGGAGAGGAGCGGCGCTGGATTTGGATTGGAACAGGAGAGGAGCGGCGGTGGTCTAAGAGGAGAAGAGCGGCGCTGGTTTTGGAAGTATTTTTTTGTTTTGCGTATTTTGGGTCAAAGTTTGACCACGTACTGTATTTGACAAGCAAAATGTGAATGCATGTCATAAAAAATTGTATCATTTGGTTCGTATCTGAATGTACTTTTAAATTATATTATTTTTGCAACGTATAACATATATTTTATTTGTGAAAATCATGGTCAAATATGACCCAGAATACAAGGGAGACTAGTTAATGTGGGGTCGCTTTCTTAATTGAAGGGTAAATTGATTTTGATTTTGATCCAGTCACAGCGTGCCGGCCCTCTCGTACAATCCTAAATCGTTGCCGCACGCTCCTCTCCCTCTTCTCCATTGCAAAACCACCCCCTCTCCTTTCCATCATCTCCATTCCGAAACCACCGTCTCGCCCCTCCCTCTTCTCCATTGCAAAACCACCCCCTCTCCTCTCCATCTTCTCCATTGAAAAACCACCGTCTCGCCTCTCTCTCTTCTCCATTGCAAGACCACCGTCTCTCCTCCCATCTTCCAAAGCTAGCACCGGACCTCTCAGAAGGACATCTATGGAGAGGATGCAGCAGCGAATCGGACAGATCACCGACGGCGACCAGGCGAAGTTAGCCAAGGTTGAAGGAGATCCTTACTTGGTTTGACAACGAGTGGGAGATTTCAAGGACGGTGAGGGCCATGTGGCAATGTATGCGAAAGAGCGTACGACGGCGATGAGGGCGGCGATGTACTCCCTGGTGGCAGTCACGCCGCAGTCCTTCAAGTTCATCGAGTATCTCCTCTGGGCGATGGAGCAGACAGATTCGCCCGACGCGAAAGTCAGGCGGAGGTGGTGGGCATACAGGTCGAAGGTCGAGCATCCAGAAGATAACGAATCGATTGAGTACGGTGTGCCATTTGTGAGGGTGCAGTGCCAGCCGGAGCCATAGGAGTATTCGTTCTCCCACCGCAAGAGGAGGCCAGATGGCGCGGCGTCGCTTCCCCACCATTCTCCATGGTTCCCTCGCCGCTCGCCTCGTTTCAGCGGCGGCGGTAGGGCTTAAGGTAAGCTTCGCACTAACCTAATCTTCCATCTGCTCATGCTTACAATCAGTGTGACGGCTAACGAAAATCATGCTTACAATCAGTCTCCGAGTACTATGCCAATCACCCTAAAAATAGCTCTGGACCAAAAACAAAGATGTGACACTGTGTACAAATAAAGAAAAATAGATTGGTGCTTCTTTCAGAAAAGACTACTCCCTAGAAAAGTGCCAATATAAGCTACTAGTATTTGATTAGAGGATTTGCTGTCGAGAAAGATCCGTCCACAGAGAGCGCCACCCATCCCACTGGTGGTGGATGCCAATGCTTAGATGGAGCATGGTTGGTGTCGGTAATTTTTACTTGGCACCTTGCACTCTACATATATGCTAGTGACAGAGGCAAAGGTGTCCCATCTTTCGATGAGATGGTGATTATTGTTTCGGAGGAGTAGACTTTCACGATCCGACTACAAACGTGCGAGGACGTCGCGTCTTAGCAATCGCTAAACCAACTCCGAGAGGTTATTGACCACGCCGGAGCACGATCAACCTGACCACAAAGGTCTATTTCCTGCAAGCAAACGAAGAACAAGCAAGAAACTAAGATTGCAATCTGGATATTGCGAATATAAGATGAAAGCTTTATTGATCAAGGTGGGGTTCTGTGACGTCTTGGTCTGGTCGTTGAACACAAACGAAGTACGTGAAGTTGCAGCTATGGCGAACTTTTAATCTAAACAAAACCCAAAGTCTAAACGGCGCCCTAAGGGCTATATATATGGAGGAAGAGGGGGGAATTTCGTGGCCCTTGGAGGAGGGGTCCGAAACCAACCCTAACTCTTGTTTCCCCACACATACGGACTCTAAAAACAGCCTATACTCAAGTATTTCAAAATTACATGGGCCTGGCCCAAAAATAAGGTGGCGCAGCACCTAAAATAAGCTATGGACGAAATTTATGAAGGGGCATCTTGTATATTTCGTCCAAGGCTTCATGCACTCATTATGGTGGCTTCAAAGTCCTGAAATCATCACTTGTAACTCCGTTCTTGTTCCCCTTGCGCATGCCATCATCTCCATGCTTGATCTTGCTCCAATGTTCATCCTTCTTGTCCAAGCTAGGCCCTTCATTTGTAAGCAAGACAAATGTATCCAATTTAGGCAGCATCATATTCTCATGAACATTAGAATCATTACCAAGAAACGAAAGTACCTGATAATTTAATTAGCGTGCGCGAGCTCTAGTAATTGGTCCAGTATGTATAGCAACAGGGGATGTGGGTGTAACAATGGTATTGATGTCCTCATCAGCCAGTTCCATCCGTACATTTGTGCAGTTTCACCAAAATGCAGCTGAATAACCCTGTTTGCACAGATAATGAAAAAGCGTGATTACATTATAGTGGCACTAGTTGATGAAACATACACTAATAAACAGAAGAAACTTCATTTTCTTAATGGGAAAATATTGCGATAGTATCACAGTATGCCATGATGCGAGGGCGAGATGGGCCCTGCGACGCCTCATACGGTAGGCCTCATACTGGAAATTGACCCAATTCTTCCCGATACACCTTCTGCCAGTGATGAACATCAGTGTACAGCGGTAGTACAAGGAGGGGCCTTGAGACACTCCAATCTCTATTTTTGTGCAGATCAACTAAAATTAAGTACCCCAGTTTGCAGAAACACTTAAACATTAACAATGGGACTAGTTGATGAAACATATACTAACAAAGAGAAGCACTTTCTTTATCTATATTGGAAATGAAATGATAGAGAGGACACTCGGTCTATTTTAACTGCATTATTACTTCATTTTATCAGTGGCACTAGGGTCGAGCAGGTGGCAAGCGAGGTGTACCGTGCGTCGCAAGGATGGAGGTCGGGGGTGCTTAGACTGGGATGCTGAAGCTGGCTCTTTCAGTCCCTATCTTCCCCCCTGATGTTTCTGTGGTAGCATTTGGGTTGTAATCCAAACTTGGTCGAGCTGGTGAAAGCACAAGTGCTCCCTGGGTGATTTTGGTAATTAATGTCAACATATCTCTTGTTGGACTAATACTTTTATCTAGTATATTTCAGATAAGTTCAACAGTGGAGTGGCAGGACAAGAGGATGTGGAACCCCTTCAAAATGCTAAGGACACATATTGGCTCAAGCTCAAGACTCTACTCTTTTCATTTTAGTGATCCAAGATCACATTGAGTCCATAGGAAAAGCCAATACTATTAAAAGGGGATGAGGTGTTGCTTAATGGCTTGCTTGCTCAAAGTGCTTAGTGATATGCTCCAAAAGCCCTCAACCACTTTCTCATTTCCACATATGTCCTAAACCTAAAGTCAAACTCGGCCCCACTGATTTGATCTATCCGGCGCCACCGAGTTCATTTGACATAGCCACTGCCAGAAACCCTAATCAGTTCGGTCTCACCGATAGGGATCTCGGTCTCACCGAGATGGGATTGCTAACTCTCTGGTTCCCTTCGTAATGTTTCGGTCTAACCGAGATGAGAAATCGGTCCCACCGAGTTCGCAATGCAAACTCTCTGTTTCCTCTTCGTAACGTTTCGGTCCCACCGAAATGAGCGATCGGTCCCACCGAGTTTGCTTGACCAACTCTCTGTTTGCCTATTATAGAAATCGGTCTCACCGAGTTCATGTGATCGGTCTCACCGAGATTACGTTATGCCCTAACCCTAACGAAATCGGTCCCACCAAGTTGACATGTCGGTCCCACCAAAAATCCTAACGTTCACATTTTGAACTAAATCGGTCTGACCGAGTTTCACTATTCGGTCCCACCAAGTTTGGTAAATTGTGTGTAATGGTTAGATTTTGTGTGGAGGCTATATATACCCCTCCACCCTTCCTCCATTCATGAGGAAAGCCATCAGAACGTGCCTACACTTCCAGCATTCATTTTCTGAGAGAGAACCACCTACTCATGTGTTGAGACCAAGATATTTCAATCCAACCACAAGAATCTTGATCTCTAGCCTTCCCCAAGTTGCTTTCCACTCAAATCATCTTTCCACCAAATCCAAATCTGTGAGAGAGAGTTGAGTGTTGGGGAGACTATCATTTGAAGCACAAGAGCAAGGAGTTCATCATCAACACACCATCTATTACCTTTTGGAGAGTGGTGTCTCCTAGATTGGTTAGGTGTTACTTGGGAGCCTCCGTCAAGATTGTGGAGTTGAACCAAGGAGTTTGTACGGGCAAGGAGATCGCCTACTTCGTGAAGATCTACCCTAGTGAGGCAAGTCCTTCGTGGGCGATGGCCATGGTGGGATAGACAAGGTTTCTTCTTCGTGGACCCTTCGTGGATGGAGCCCTCCATGGACTCGCGCAACCATTAGCCTTCGTGGGTTAAAGTCTCCACCAACGTGGATGTACGATAGCACCACCTATTGGAACCACGCCAAAAATCTCCGTGTCTCCAATTGCGTTTGCACACTCCAATCCCATCCCTTTACATTCTTGCAAGTTGCATGCTTTACTTTCCGCTGCTCATATACTCTTGCCATGCTTGCTTGATATGTATTGTGAATGCTTAAACTTGTGCTAAAACTCCACCTTAACTTGAAGAAATTAAAAATTGCCACCTTTATTTGCTGAGGGTCTAATCACCCCCCCTCTTGACACCTCTTCTCGATCCTTTCAATTGGTATCAAAGCTTTGGTCTCCATTGCTTTGGTTTAATCACCATTGGAGGAAGATGGATGAGTCTACGTTGGTGAGTCTTAGACGTAGAGTGCCTATACTTGATGGAGAGTTCTTTCATGAATGAAAAAATGAGATGCTTGAGATTTTCAATGAATATCACTTGAACAAGTACATTACTAGCCCTTGTGCGCCCCTTGTTAATCCTTTGCATCCTACCCCCGATGAATCTATTGACATGATTTGCAATCTTAGAACTGTCAATCTTATCACTAGAGGATTGCCTAGAAACTTGATAGGTCGCTTGCCTACTCTTGATTGTGCCTATACCATATGGAGATTTCTTGAGGAAAGATTTCCAAACTACTCCTTGAAAAACTTAGATGAGATTCTTCATAAGTCCATTGCTTTAAATAAGATGAGTCCAAATGATCCTAAGTTTGGTGATTGTCTATTTGAGCTTCGTGACCTTATGCGTGCCAAAGGAGATGTTGGAATTATTAGCAATATCATTTCTGAAGTCATTAGAATTCATAAAGATGAACATTGTCATGGTCATAAAGATAATGAATCACTCTCTCTAGGTAATGATCAATCACAAGACGATGTCGAACATGGATACTGTGATGAGGATGATGATAGTGACTTTGATCTCGATGAGTCTATGAGACACTTTGGTCTTATGGCTAATCTTCGTGGCTACATGGCTGGAGGAAAGGAATGGGTCCTTGATAGTGGATGTACCGATCACATGACCGGAGACAAGGATATGTTTCGTGAGCTCGCTGAAAACGATGGCCCTCGAAAGTATGTCACCTTTGGTGATAACTCAAAGGGTAAGGTGGTTGGCCTTGGTAAGGTGGCCATCTCACATGATAGCTCCATACAAAATGTCATGCTCGTCGAATCTCTTGGCTATAATTTACTCTCTGTATCTAGACTAGCCGATTTCGGTTTCAATGTCCTATTTACTGAAGTAGATTGCCAAGTGTTTCAAAGAGATAACCATAAAATGGTCTTTACCGGCATACGTAGAGGTGATCTATACATTGTTGATTTCACTAAAAAGGCTCAACCTAGAACTTGCTTAATTGCTAAATCTTCTAAAGGTTGGTTGTGGCATAGAAGGTTAGGTCATGTGGGCATGCGAAATCTTGATAAGCTTATTAAAGGTGATCATATCCTTGGAGTGAAAGATGTTATATTTGACAAGGCTAGAATGTGCAGTGCTTGTCAAGCAGGAAAACAGGTTGGAGGAAGCCACCCCGTGAAGAACATCATGACCACGAGAAGACCGCTCGAGCTACTTCATATGGATCTCTTTGGTCCAAATGCCTATAAAAGTCTCGGTGGAAACTCGTTTGGTTTAGTCATAGTCAATGATTTTTCAAGATTTACGTGGGTGTTCTTTCTTGATGATAAGTTGCAGGTCCAAAATATCTTCAAGAACTTCGCTAGGAAGGCCCAAAATCAATTTGAAGTGAAGATCAAGAAGGTTTGTAGCAACAACGGAACGGAGTTCAAGAACGCCAATGTGGACACCTTTCTTGATGAAGAAGGGATTTCACATGAGTTCTTGGCTACGTACACGCCTCAACAAAATGGAGTTGTTGAGAGGAAGAACCGGACTCTTATTGAGATAGCGAGAACGATGCTTGATGAGTACAAGACGCCAAAACACTTTTGGGCGGAAGCGGTTGAGACATCTTGTCATGCAACAAATCGTCTATATCTTCACAAGCTACTCGGCAAGACGGCATACGAGCTTCTCACCGGTAACAAACCCCAAGTTGGATACTTTCGAGTATTCGGCTCAAAGTGCTATATTCTTGATAAGCATCGTCGTTCTAAATTTGCTCCTAAATCTCATGAGGGTTTCCTACTCGGTTATGGCTCAAACTCTCACACTTACCGTGTCTACAACAATTTCACCCGAA
The DNA here is from genome assembly GCA_011799875.1 of Thinopyrum elongatum. Classification (NCBI taxonomy): domain Eukaryota; kingdom Viridiplantae; phylum Streptophyta; class Magnoliopsida; order Poales; family Poaceae; genus Thinopyrum; species Thinopyrum elongatum. The sequence goes on along the minus strand of CM022299.1, from coordinate 240,622,513 downwards.
AGGTTGAAGAGACGGTAGATGTGAAGTTTGATGAATCTAACGGCTCGCAAGTAGAGCAATTGCCAATTGATGTAGGAGACAAAGACCCTTCGAAAGCAATCCAATACTTGTCTATTGGCAAGGTTCGTCCAACGGAGGTGAAGGAGAGTACCTCGTCCGTCCAAGTGGAAGCCTCTACCTCATGACTAGGTGAACCAAGAGTTGACATGGAGGCATCCACAAGTGGGACACGCCAAGATGAAGAAAATGAGGAAGTACACCAAGACGAACCTCATCAACCTCCTTCTCCAACTCGACAAGAGAACGACAACATCAACAACGAAGGAGGCCAAGAGGAAGAACAAGATGATGAAGAAGATGTTCCACCCCGACCTAAGCAAAAGCTCTCACGAGTTAGAGCAAGAGTCTCAAGAGATCATCCCGTTGAACAAATCTATGACGATATCCAAACCGGGAGAATTACACGCTCTAAAACACACTTAGCTAACTTTTGTGAGCATTACGCATTTATCTCTAGTATTGAACCAAGGAAGGTTGAAGATGCTCTAGAAGATCCGGATTGGATAAATGCCATGCATGAAGAGCTACACAATTTCGAGAGGAACCAAGTTTGGACCTTGGTTGAGAAGCCCGACAACAACCAAAATGTCATTGGAACCAAATGGGTGTTTCGGAATAAGCAAGATGAAGATGAACAAGTTGTACGCAATAAGGCCTGACTCATCGCCCAAGGCTACACTCAAGTTGAAGGTATGGACTATGGTGAGACATATGCCCCCGTTGCTAGACTTGAGTCCATATGTATCTTACTTGCCTATGCAAATCATCATGATATTACCTTGTACCAAATGGACATCAAAAGTTCTTTTCTAAATGGTGAAATTGAGGAGGAAGTTTATGTTAAACAACCTCCCGGCTTTATCAATCCTAAGAAACCTAATCATGTTTACAAACTTCACAAAGCCCTTTATGGTCTTAAACAAGCTCCTAGAGCGTGGTATAAATGCTTGACCAAGTTCCTTATTGAAAAAGGCTTTGAGATTGGAAAAATTGATTCAACACTTTTTACTAAAAGGGTTAGTGGTGAATTATTTGTGTGCCAAATTTATGTTGATGATATCATATTTGGTTCGACTAACCCTCTTTTTAGTGAAAAGTTTGGAAAGCTAATGTCGGAGAAGTTTGAGATGTCTATGATGAGTGAGCTCAAGTTCTTTCTTGGTTTGCAAATCAAGCAAACTAAGGAGGGTACCTTTGCCTCTCAAACAAAGTACACCAAGGACTTGTTCAAGAAGTTCAACATGCAAGAATGCAAAGGTATGAATACACTCATGCCTACTAGTGGACATCTTGACTTGACCAAGGATGGCGAACCGGTTGATCAAAAGGTTTACCGCTCTATGATTGGTTCATTGTTATATCTATGTGCCTCCCGTCCCGATATTATGCTTAGTGTGTGCATGTGTGCACGATATCAAGCGGTCCCCAAAGAATGTCATCTTAAGGCTGTGAAAAGGATAGTGAGGTATTTAATTCACACACCAAACTTTGGCATTTGGTATCCTAAGAGGTCTTCTTTTGATCTTGTTGGCTACTCTGATTCGGACTATGCCGGAGACAAGGTTGATAGAAAGTCCACTTCGGGTACTTGTCAATTTCTTGGTAGACCTCTTGTGTCTTGGTCCTCCAACAAACAAAACCTGGTATCCTTATCCACCGCTGAAGCGGAATACATTGCCGCCGGTTCATGTTGTGCTCAATTACTTTGGATGACCCAAACTCTTAAAGATTATGGGATACATGTGTAACATGTTCCATTGCTTTGTGATAATGAAAGTGCTATTAAGATTGCTCACAATCCCGTGCAACATTCTCGAACAAAGCATATTGAAGTTCTTCATCATTTCATTCGAGATCATGTTGCTAAAGGAGATATTGATCTTAAGCATGTTTGTACCGATAAGCAATTGGCGGATATATTCACCAAACCGCTTGATGAAAAAGTATTTTGCCGTTTGAGAGGTGAATTGAACATCGTTGATGCTTCAAACTTGGAGTAGAAACTCCATTTGGATACATGCAAGGCATGCGTTTTGACTAATCCTTGATGTTTCTCTTATGTTGATGATCATATGTCTTGGATCTATATTTGTACTCTTGCATGTTATCTAACCCTTGTAGGTACTTGGATAAGCCAAAGTCTATGAGATTGCAACTCACTCACATCTTGAGCAATCTCTACATCACCAAGTCTCTACAATATGGTGGTTGAAGACAAGGAAGCATGAAACCTTTCTACATATCCTTTGACAATCTCTATATATCAAATTTCATTTGGTATCAAATTTCATGCTTGTCATTTTGGATACACAAGTGCTCTTCCTTGCAAAACTAACCCATGTAGGTAGATGAACTCAAACTACAAGTGGTGCTCCCAACTCTTGACGAGCTACATCAACCTTGAGCAACCCACACAAGTTCAACTACATGATCAAGATCAACACCACCACCCAAGGTATGTTATTCCATCTTAGAGAAGCTTTACCCCAAGTCATGGGTCAAAGCAGCTCAACAAGATGAGAATACATCAAAATGCTTAAATGAAAAATGGCAACCCCATTTTGAGCTTAAACGATGAGTATGACCTATGATCAAGTGTTCTCACTTGACTCCTCAGTCAATATACTCTAACATAGGTGACTTTGTCGCTGACCAATTCTAGATGAAGTTCTCTAGTGTTTCTCTGAGTTCTTGCATTTGTCTCTAGCATGTGAGTTTCCCTTTTGTCCAAAAAAACTTCATCTAGGTTTCTTTTCTTTTCTCTGTTATGTTCTGCATTCCCTGCATCCAATTCATTGCAAATCTTTCAGTTAATTCCTTGCAAATCTTTGTGAGATCTTATTTGCCTAAGTGAGCTGAAATGACAATTGTTTTCTCTCTGTGTTGAAATCGGCCTCACCGATTTGTTCTTCTCGGCCAAACCGAACCAACTCGGTGCCACCGAAGCAAACAACTCGGAGTAACCGAATTCAATACTGAGAAAACACTTTGCCATTTGCATCCTGCATATTTGTTCCAGCTCCACTCGATGATTCTTGTTCTCTACCAGCATCCTATATTACATGTTGCTTTGTACTATGACTCAAGGACCAAACCTACTTGACTCATGCTCCAGAAGTTCCCTTCTTGGAAATTGATGTCAAAGGGGGAGAGAGAGCACATCAAAGCTTATCACATAAGAGAGAATGCACACCTTAAGCTTCTCCAGATGCTTATTTTCCATAGAGGAGAGAAGTCACATGTCTTCAAGAGGGGAAAGACATGTTAGTATGTGTTATGTTTGTTATGATTGTTTTACTCTGGTTTTGTTTTGCTCTGATTTTCTTTTCACTATCTTCTCCCATTATCGAATATATAAGATTCAAGGGGAGAGAGAGCTCATTTCCAAGGGAAGAAAATCTTCGAATTCATTGCATATCTTTACTCTTTGGGGACATGTCAATATCCAAATAGAGTACTAAGTACTCACTCACTACATGTCATCCTAATCTTGGTACTCTTGTGGTTTACTGTTCTTGCTCTGCTTAGTAGATATTCCTATGTTATCTAACCTTGTTTACTCAGGTTCATCTCTTCCAAAGCCAGCTCATGACCGCAAGGTAAGTATATGCATCACACTCATGTGCATGATGATCTCTTGTTGATGTACATATTGTTTGCAAGAAGGAATCATGAACATTGAGGTATACTTCCTATATTCACACCATTTGCTCTGATGCATATAGCCAAGATACATGTAACTCATTGCCTGCTCTGTCATGCTTATGCATTCACATGGTATTATATTCTATCTTCACATGATTGCATACATGTAGGGGGAGCCTATGCATGTTACATGTCTTTCCAAAGCTTTACTTGCTATTCCTTGTATCTTTATCTAAAGCTTTGATGTATGTTGTCATCAATTACCAAAAAGGGGGAGATTGAAAGCACAAGTGCTCCCTGGGTGATTTTGGTAATTAATGTCAACATATCTCTTGTTGGACTAATACTTTTATCTAGTATATTTCAGATAAGTTCAACAGTGGAGTGGCAGGACAAGAGGATGTGGAGCCCCTTCAAAATGCTAAGGACACATATTGGCTCAAGCTCAAGACTCTACTCTTTTCATTTTAGTGATCCAAGATCACATTGAGTCCATAGGAAAAGCCAATACTATTAAAAGGGGATGAGGTGTTGCTTAATGGCTTGCTTGCTTTCTCATTTCCACATATGTCCTAAACCTAAAGTCAAACTCGGCCCCACCGATTTGATCTATCCGGCGCCACCGAGTTCATTTGACATAGCCACTACCAGAAACCATAATCAGTTTGGTCTCACCGATAGGGATCTCGGTCCCACCGAGATGGGATTGCTAACTCTCTGGTTCCCTTCGTAACGTTTCGGTCTAACCGATATGAGCGATCGGTCCCACCGAGTTCGCAATGCAAACTCTTTGTTTCCTCTTCGTAATGTTTCGGTCCCACCGAAATGAGCGATCGGTCCCACCGAGTTTGCCTGACCAACTCTCTGTTTGCCTATTACAGAAATCGGTCTCACCGAGTTCATGTGATCGGTCTCACCGAGATTACGTTATTCCCTAACCCTAACGAAATCGGTCCCACCTAGTTGACATGTCGGTCCCACCAAAAATCCTAACGTTCACATTTTGAACTAAATCGGTCTGACCGAGTTTCACTATTCGGTCCCACCGAGTTTGGTAAATTGTGTGTAACGGTTAGATTTTGTGTGGAGGCTATATATACCCCTCCACCCTTCCTCCATTCGTGAGGAAAGCCATCAGAACGTGCCTACACTTCCAACATTCATTTTCTGAGAGAGAACCACCTACTCATGTGTTGAGACCAAGATATTCCAATCCAACCACAAGAATCTTGATCTCTAGCCTTCCCCAAGTTGCTTTCCACTCAAATCATCTTTCCACCAAATCCAAATCTGTGAGAGAGAGTTGAGTGTTGGGGAGACTATCATTTGAAGCACAAGAGCAAGGAGTTCATCATCAACACACCATCTATTACCTTTTGGAGAGTGGTGTCTCCTAGATTGGTTAGGTGTTACTTGGGAGCCTCCGTCAAGATTGTGGAGTTGAACCAAGGAGTTTGTACGGGCAAGGAGATCGCCTACTTCGTGAAGATCTACCCTAGTGAGGCAAGTCCTTCATGGGCGATGGCCATGGTGGGATATACAAGGTTGCTTCTTCGTGGACCCTTCGTGGGTGGAGCCCTCTGTGGACTCGCGCAACCGTTACCCTTCGTGGGTTGAAGTCTCCACCAACGTGGATGTACGATAGCACCACCTATCAGAACCACGCAAAAAATCTTCGTGTCTCCAATTGCGTTTGCACACTCCAATCCCATCCCTTTACATTCTTGCAAGTTGCATGCTTTACTTTCCGCTGCTCATATACTCTTGCCATGCTTGCTTGATATGTATTGTGAATGCTTAAACTTGTGCTAAAACTCCACCTTAACTTGAAGAAATTAAAAATTGCCACCTTTATTTGTTGAGGGTCTAATCACCCCCCCTTTAGACACCTCTTCTCGATCCTTTCAGCTGGTGCTACGTCTCCCTACCTGCCTAGCTTATGTGGCGAACTTGTCTCCTGCTAGTACTCAGTCTGTTCTAGTAGTAGTTGCATAACTGCCCATTTACACTGAGATGTTGTCGGATAATGGTTCTCTATGGTTGGGTTTCTTTAATGAAATCGAAGGAAACCCCCTCTTTCGATATATAAAAAAAATCAGTGGCACTAGCGGTGCCAAAACATTGCCTCAAATTAATAGTGCCACTAGATTAAGGTGCAAAATAATAACATTACTGCTTTATCATGGCAGTGCCAAAACAGTAGCACAAGAGCAGAGTCAACAAGCAGGATCTTTGGCAAACGGTCGGACCAAAAAGGAACATACCTCGCGATGGGAACCATATCTGGAGTCAACGCCATCGTAGAAGGGATGACACTAGTCACCAACATGGATGATTCAATTCATGGGACCTTTTTGTGCAGTTCACCTAAAATGAAGCAATGTCCCATGAGCTAGCAGCTTCTTCTTCATTAGTTGCAATAAAATTGAGCAACATCAAGGTTGGTCGTGAAGCTCGTGGAATGTTCAACTATAATTAGGATATCATTTGTGCAGTTCAACTAAGATCATGCATGAAATGTATATCTCTGTTTGCACAAAAAGGTGGAAAGGAGGGTGACTAACAAGTGATGAAACATACATCAAATGAAAAGAAGCATGTTCCTTATCTGAATGGCGATCCTACAAGGACAGTAGCAATTTCTAAAGCAGCATCATTGCTAGTTATTAGTGTGGGCATTAGGATTAACTATGACAACCGTTAAATATGACATTACTTTAATGGTGCCATTGCTTCATTTTACCAGCAACATTACATTAACATCTGCTAAAGAGTTGGTATTTGGGCACGGGAGAGTAGGCGTACCAGGACATTTGCATTTCTAACGAAAAGAAGCAACTTATCTTAATGGGAAATTTAGCAGGACATGAAAAATAATGCTATTGATTCATATTACTGGAGGCATTACATTGAAAACAACATTGGTTTAATGTGTCCTTACTTTTAACAGTGGAACTGCTACATTTTACCAGTGGCATTATATAAGAGGGGCTCAGGGCAACAAACATCAGAACATGATATCTGGGTCCATGGAATACCAAAGAATTGTTGATCCATTGGTATACTGCTGCTAGCTAGCTGTATATTTGTTGTCATATTGCTATAAAATTGCACAAATGAATACCAAGCAAGAAATTCCTAGCTCCGCCACTGTCTGGGTTGGTCCCATTTTTGTTCGGTATAGCCACCTTATACTATATGAGGCTAGCAAATCTAGTGCTGGACATACTCCGTTGACTTGTCCCCCAGTCCCCACTTTCTTTCCTTTTTCAACCAATAGATCGGTTTATATTGAGTTTGTATTGCGTTTCCCTTTATTTCCCTATTAGACCAAGAGACCAGTTGGATAGCCAGTCTCTGCTACTTTTCGCCCCCATTATTTCCTCTTTCGACCAAATCCTAGATTCAGGTAACAAATCTTCCCCCACCCCCACCCCCTTTCTTCCCTGTTTGAACCAAGTAGTACTAGATTCGACTGCATGAAGTAGTTTTACCTCTTAACAGTAAAAATATAGGTGGCTTTCGAACAGCCAATCGATCATATCTACGAGGGGGCCTGAGAAATAGTAAAAGATAAAAAAGCAGCGACGTCAGGAGCTGGGGTAGTAGAGCAAGGCCGGTTTCGAAGGAAGTTATACCTGAGGGTCGCCGGGATGTCGCTAGGTGGGCGGCGGGAGGCCGGATCTGCCCACACTATGGCAGCAAAGAAGAAGGGGTCGGAGGCCCTCCCTAGCCGGCGCTGTGTGGGAGAGAACGGCAAGGCACGCTCATCGGGACGCGCCGGCAGTGGGTAAGAGCCATCACCGAGGATGACTACGTGAACATTGCACCTTCTCACCTTCACCGGCGGAGGGGATCTGGCCAGATCTATGACCAGCAGTGAGCAGAGAGAGAGTGTGGCCATCGCTGTCGTGTTTAGATCTGGAGAGGATGAGAGAGCGTGAAGAGAGCAACACTAGCAAGCAAGCGCGGAGGCTCCTGCCTATATAGTGGAGTAGTTTTCTTTTATCTACTGGAGCCAGCTTGACCTCGTCAATGACTGTCGAGAAGTCTTCATGCACGTGCCCCGGAGGCGCAGTTGTCGTCATTTTGATCTAAAGCACCGGATTAATATATACGTAACACGAAAAAATGCCACATGACAAGAAACCATAACCTCACTGCCCCAAGGAGACAATATGAATCCCGACGGACAAACTAGACGAGGATCAAAGCTCAAATTAAAGACAAACTCGTAGAAAAGGGATCAATCGATAGATGTCCTAATTAACATAGCCAGCTTGACCTAGATGGCAGCCGAGTAGTCTTCGTGCATGTGCCCCCAATGACCAGCGCCTTGGAGGAACGCAGTTGTCGCTGTTTAACCCTCGCAGTGATCCGAAGCACATAACACCTAATATTGCGAGATGACAAGAAACCTTTTTTTAGATTTCTCATCAGAACTACAGCCCTGTACAACACAGCCTGCATGATATGTAGACGATAGCCAATCCAGCCGTCTTCTCGAGTCTGGTCACATGCATGGATGAACTAATCTCCCGTGTCGTGCAGGGATCGTCCAGGCACTGACGTGTTTACAACACTACTCCAGTACTACTATCGCTCGTCTCTCTCTTCTATCAACTCAGCCGACTTGCGGGGACAGGGGACTGTGCCTATGGTCGGTTCTCAATTGCGGTCCCACATGTGTGTGCAAACGCAATATGACGCGCGTTCCATTCGAAGAGCGGTGTGACAAACCGACCGACCGTCTGGGGTGCGACTCGAACACGACGGGCGTGCTGTATACATGTGTACCGCCGTTTTCTTTAGGCTTTGCTCCATGGCGCAATCCATGGATACAAAATTATATTTAAAAGTTGAGGGCGGGGCTTTTCCCGCACAGTAGGCGGGGCAGTTCCGCCTAGTCGGTTCGACAGAGAGGCGAGAAGATGAGGGAGTAGGCTGCTGCAAATGTAGGGCTGTGTGATTTGACGGCTCGTTACTGCTGGACAGGTGGGGCCCTGTGATTTTACTTGCCATTATCATTATTACTGCGGCACTACGACCGGCGAGAGTCTCCCGATTCCTGACCGCCTCCATGGTATACAGGTGCCAAGTACTAGTACTCCTTACTCCTTGGCAAATGCAGTAAATACTATGAAGAAAGAGATAGAGAGAAGTAAAAAAATACTCTTAAAGCCAACCTTATAGCTAACTTTGTTGTATGAGTGACTAAGTGATGACTATGTATGACATGCCAACATCAGATAGCCTAATGCACCTAGACGGAGGAAGTAGTTTCATGCATGCGAAGTACGCAAAAAAATGCTCATTTATAGCCGTCTGAAATCTCCAAGGGCGCGACCGCGTGAGCGAGGCGATGGTCGTGGTAGGCGCGACCATGATATGGTGATATGGGCTGCTGACAGCCCTTGGATCTGAGATCGAACGGTCGCATGCTAAGTGATACGTCTCCATCATATCTACTTTTCCAAACTCTTTTGCCCTTGCTTTGGACTCTAATTTGCATGATTTGAATGGAACTAACCCGGACTGACATTGTTTTTAGCAGAATTGCCTTGGTATTATTTTTGTGCAGAAATAAAAGTTTTCGGAATGACCTAAAACTTTACGGAGAATATTTTTGGAATAAATAAAAAATATTGGCAAAAGAATCAACTAGAGGGGACCCACCAGCTGTCCACAAGGGTGGAGGGCGCCCCCCCCAGGTCGCGTCTCCCTGCCTTGTGTGTCCCCTGGACCTCCACTGACCTCAACTCCAACTCTATATATTCACTTTCGGGGCGAAAAAATCAGAGAGAAGGATTCATCACGTTTTACGATATGGAGCCGCCGTCACCTCCTGTTCTTCATCGGGAGGCCAGATCTGGAGTCCGTTCGGGGCTCCGGAGAGGGGAAATAGTCACTATCATCATCACCAACCATCCTCCATCACCAATTTCATGATGCTCACCGCTGTGCGTGAGTAATTCCATCGTAGGCTTGCTAGACGGTGATGGGTTGGATGCGATTTATCATGTAATCGAGTTAGTTTTGTTAGGGTTTGATCCCTAGTATCCACTATGTTCTGAGATTGATGTTGCTATGACTTTGCTATAATTAATGCTTGTCACTAGGGCCCGAGTGCCATGATTTCAGATCTGAACCTATTATTTTTTCATTAATATATTTGTGTTCTTGATCCTATCTTGCAAGTTGTAGACACCTATTACGTGTTATGATCCGCATACCCCAAGGTGACAATAATTGGGATTCTTTTCGGTGATTACCATAGTTTGAGGAGTTCATGTATTCACTAAGTGCTAATGCTTTGGTCCAGTTCTCTATTAAAAGAGGCCTTAATATCCCTTAATTTCCATTAGGGCCCCGCTGCCACAGGAGGGTAGGACAAAAGATGTCATGCAAGTTCTTTTCCATAAGCACGTATGACTATATTCGGAATACATGCCTACATTATATTGATGAATTGGAGCTAGTTCTGTGTCACCCTAGGTTAAAACTGTTGCATGATGAATGCCATCCGACATAATTATCCATCATTGATCCATTGCCTACGAGCTTTTCATATATTGATCTTTGCTACATTACTTTGCCGTTGCCATTGTTACAATTGCTACAAAACTGCTACTGTTACTTTTGCCACCGTTACCGTTACTTCCATACTACTTTGCTACTAAATACTTTGCTGCAGATATTAAGTCTTTCAGGTGTGGTTGAATTGACAACTCAGCTACTAATACTTGAGAATATTCTTTGGCTCCCCTTGTGTCGAATCAATAAATTTGGGTTGAATACTATACCCTCGAAAACTGTTGCGATCCCCTATACTTGTGGGTTATCAAGACCTTTTTCTGGCGCCGTTGCCGGGGAACATAGGTCTATTCTCTGAGTCACTTTGATTTATATCTGTTGATCACTATGAAGAATTTGAAAGATACTAGAACCAAGATTTTTCCCTCTACTACGAGTGGAGGTAAGGAACTGCCATCTAGCTCTGCACTTGATTCACCTTTTGTTTTGAGTAAGCTTGCGACACCTACACCTGCTATTGATTCTGATATGTCGCATGTTATTGATGATGCTACTTCTACTATCAATGATGCTTATGATGCTACTACTTTGCTTGATAAAACTGTGCCACTCGGTGAATTACTTGATAAACATCTTGCTAGAGTTAGAACTATTGATTATGCTAAAGATGATGATATTTCTGAAACTGATGAAATTATTGAAACTGAACACTTTGAAACACCTGATAAGACAACCTCTCCTAGGTATGAACTTCCTGTTGTACCTGAGGGTTATATTATGGATGAAGAAACTGCTAGAGACTTTTTTGCTTGTAATGATAGAGATGATCTTAAGAAACTGTTAGCTAAGCTGAAAGAAAAGTCTTTGAATGCTAGAATTCAATATGATCCTAAGTTTGCTACTTCACCTATCTTTGTTACTGATAAGGATTATGAATTCTCTATCGATCCTGAGTTAATTACTTTGGTTGAATCTGATCCTGTCTATGGTTATGAATCTGAAACTGTTGTGGCACATCTTACTAAATTGAATGATATAGCCACCCTATTTACTCATGAGGAAAAAATTCGCTATTATGATATTCTTAAGTTGTTTCCTTTCTTGTTAAAGGGTGATGCTAAGTTATGGTTTAATTCTCTTGCTCCTGGTTGTGTGCGTAGTCCCCAGGATATGATTTACTACTTCTCTAAAAAATATTTCCCTGCTCATAAGAAACAAGCTGCTTTAAATGAAATATTTCACTTTGTGCAATTTGAAGAAGAGAGTCTCCCACAAGCTTGGGTGAGGCTCCTCCAATTACTTAATGCTTTGCTTGATCATCCTCTCAAGAAAAATGAAATACTCGATATCTTTTATAATGGACTAACCGATGCTTCTAGGGACCACCTAGATAGTTGTGCTGGTTGTGTTTTCAGGGAACGAACTGTTGAGCAAGCTGAATTACTATTGAATAATATATTGAGTAATAATAATGATTGGACACTTTCTGAACCAACTCCTAAGCCAACTCCGAAGAAAAGAGGTATTCTATTTCTCAGTCCTGAAGATATGCAAGAGGCAAAGAAATCTATGAAAGAAAAAGGTATTAAAGCTGAAGATGTTAAGAATTTACCACCTATTGAAGAAATACATAGTCTTGATAACCCAACACAGGTAGTAGAGATAAATTCTCTCTATAGATTTGATGAAGGTGATATTCCTTATAATAAGTCTGCTAGTCAATGCTTGGACGAGTTTGATAATTTTATTGTTAAACAAGAAAATTTCAATGCTTATGTTAGTAGACAATTGAAACATAATGCTTATATGCTTGACTGCTTGAGTGATTATATGAGTAGAACTATTAATGATCTTAAGCTTATTAGTAAGCATGCTTCCATGGTTAAAACTCAAGTAGAGCAAGTACTTAAGGCACAAGATGATTTGATCAATGAGATGAATAGTAAGAACAATGATAATGCTGTTAGAGTTATGACTAGAGGTGGTAAAATGACCCAGGAACCTTTGTATCCTGAGGGCCTTCCTAAGAGAGTTGAGAAAGATTCTCAGAGAATTAATACTGATGCACCTAGTCCTAGTGATAAAAAAAAAGAAAACTGATAGGACTTTGCATGCTTCTAGTGAACCTGTTATAGATACACCTGAGAATCGAAATGATATTTCTATTTCTGATGCTGAGACACAATCTGGTGATGAACATGAACCTAGTGATAATGTTAATGATGATGTTCATGTTGATGCTCAACCTAGTGATGATAACGATGTGGAGGTAGAACCTGCTGTTGATCTTGATAACCCACAATCAAAGAATCAACGTTATGATAAGAGAGACTTCGTTGCTAGGAAACATGGTAAAGAAAGAGAACCATGGGTTCAGAAACCCATGCCCTTTCCTCCTAAACCATCCAAGAAAAAGGATGATGAGGATTTTGAGCGCTTTGCTGATATGATTAGACCTATCTTTTTGCGTATGCGTTTAACTGATATTTTGAAAATGTCTCCTTATGCTAAGTATATGAAGGATATTGTTACAAATAAAAGAAAGATACCAGAAGCTAAAATTTCCACCATGCTTGCTAATTATACTTTTAAGGGTGGATTACCAAAGAAACTTGGAGATCCAGGAGTACCAACTATACCATGCTCCATTTAAAGAAACTATGTTAAAACTGCTTTATGTGATTTGGGAGACGGTGTTAGTGTTATGCCTTTCTCTTTATATCGTAGACTTGAATTAAATAAGTTGACACCTACGGAAATCTCTTTACAAATGGCTGATAAATCAACTGCTATACCCATCGGTATTTGTGAGGATGTGCCTATTGTGGTTCCAAACGTTACTATCTTAACGGACTTTGTTATTCTTGATATTCCCGAGGACGATAGTATGTCGATCATCCTTGGTAGGCCCTTTTTGAATACTGCAGGGGCTGTTATTGATTGCAACAAAGGCAATGTCCCTTTTCATGTTAATGGTAATGAGCATACGGTACACTTTCCAAAGAAACAACCTCAAGTTCGTAGTATCAATTTTATTGGAAAAATTTCAACTATTACTATTGGAGGTTTTGAATTTCCTCTCCCTACTGTCAAAAAGAAATATGATATTCTTATTGTTGGGGACATGCATATCCCCGTTGAGGTAACCTAGTGTTATTCGAAAATTCTCTGGTTTCATGTTATTCGAAAGAAGTTTGTTAATAAGACTTGATCAACCTTGTTAATGGATTCCTTTTGATGAGCATGAGATGGATGAATTTAGAAAGCACAACTTTCTGTACTAACCTTTTACTTTTTGTTATTTAGAATAAATAAAGCAAAAATAGTATTATCTGTCTGTTTTCTGAATTATCCATGCAATAAAAAAATGTCCCGAAAATAAAAGTTCCCCAAATGCCCTAAAAATTTAGTATGATTTTTTAATAGAATATTTTAGAATTTCTGGCACTAAACATGCACCAGGGGGATGCACCAGTGGTCCACAAGGGTGGAGGGCACGCCCTACCCCCCTGGGTGCGCCCCCTACCTTGTGGGTCCCACGTAGGCCCCCCTCACTTATTCCAGCTCCCATCCATTTCGTCTTCCTCCAGAAAAAATCATCCCGTTGCTCAAACCCGTGTTCTAGCTCATCTTGCTGCCATTTTCGATCTCTTTGTGCAAAGATCCATTTGCAAAACTGTTTTGGGGGATTGTTCTTCGGTATGTGACTCCTCCAATGGTCCAATTAGTTTTTGTTCTAGTGCTTTATTTATTGCAAATTTTTGCTGCTGTGGTGACCTTGTTCTTGAGCTTGCATGTCAAATTTATATGGTCCAAAGTAGTTTTGATGCATGATATAGCCTCTAGACACTTGTAGGAGTAGTTGCTATCAATCTTGTTGAGTTTGGTTCACTTTTATTTTGAGTCACTAAAAATTTCATAAATTTTTCAGAGGAAGAAAATGATGAGGAGATTGTTAAGAGGCTCTTCAAGTCGGGGTTCTAAAGAAAAGGAAAATGAAGAGAAGAAGAAGCCCAAGTACAACCTTCCTCGCACCGTGGAGGTTCGGCAGTGTGAATGGCCATGTGATGCATTCTTGGAGGCGGCTAGAATTTATGAGGATTTCTATTATTTGGCTGGGAATGCAGGCATCACCGACTTTCTCCACGATAAGTGTGATCAGTACCTCCTACTCACTAATACTTTCGTGCAAAATTTTCACTTTCATGCTAGGAGATCACCACCCATGGTAGAATTTCACTTATATGATGAGCATAAGGAGATGATGCTTTATGACTTTTGTGAGGTTTGCAAATTACCTTATGAGGGCAGCATCGATGAGCCACGTCCTAGAGATGTGGAAGATTTTATTGATGAAGTTACCATTGGGGAAAGGAGAAAGGTCTCGGAAGCGAGAGTGGCTAGTTTAGATTTTCCTGTTCTGCGCTACTACTCATTATTTGCTGGGAGATGTTTAATTGGTCGCGGGGAGAGTGGAGGCCTTAGTGCTCCTGACCTTGCTATTTTGCGCCATGCTTTACTTCGTGATAAAACTTTTAGTTTGGGCGCTATGGTTGCTCGACGGTGGAGTTTAAACCGTTCGAAGGGGCCTATTTTCGAAGGTATCTATGCTTCCCATCTTGCTAGATGCTTCGAGATACCCATTAGGCATGATGAAAAAGAGGAGAAGCTGCTACCCACTATATACTTACATTATGACAGTATGGTAGCACATGATTTTATTAAGAAACATGATGACAAGAGACTCATCTATAACCTGGTATTTAGCGAGAAGACTTGTCAGATTATTACCTTGCCTGCACCTTCTTTGTTCGATATTCATTCAGGCAGGTATCTCATCATGCCCGCGGACATTTATGCATACTGGGAGGGGACGCGATCCCCAGTTCCTGAGCCAGAGCCATCACCTGACCCATATCAGGAGTCTATTTATCAGTGGGAGCCACAGGAGCTCGCTAACCAGTGGAACCCCCAGGATCCCCCTCAGTACACCGGAGAGGGCTACTTTGATCCATGGGCGTAGACCAACTTAGGCCAAAAGCCTAAGCTTGGGGGAGTACGTATTTCTCACCGACATTACATTCATGTTCACACACTCATTCCAGTTGTCGGTGTTCATACTTTTTCATTGTATTATCCATGCTAGTTTATTTTCTTTTTCCCGCTTTCTTCTTGTGTGTTTGAAAAACCTTAAGAAAAACCAAAAAAATAGTAGTAGCTTATTTCCTTTCCATGTTTATTTAGTAGTAGTATTAAAGAAAACCCAAAAAGATTTCTCGTTCTTCTTTTGCTTGTTGGGAGCTTTCCCGTGTAAATAGTTTTTCTCGTTCTTGTTTTACTTTATTCAGAAAAACAAAAACTCCAAAAACATTTCAGTGTGTTTCTTTGAAATTATTTTTCCTTTCTTTGGGGGTCGAGAGGAGAAGACCATGATGAAAATGTTGAGTGGCTCTCATATGCATTATTGTTGGTCTAACAAAGAGCCCATATTACCTTGTCTTCTCCTTTGAATAAATGTTTCCAGATTCCAGCTTAGTCCATTGCACGTGCACTATTATTATTATCCACACCATGTGGTCATGCAAGTGAAAGGCAATAATGGCGATATATGATGAAATGATTGAGATGAGGAAAAGCTGGTATGAACTCAACCTATCTTGTTTTTGTAAATATGATTAGTTCATCGTTCTTGATTCAGCCTATTATGAATGAAACATGTTTGCAATGACAATTAGAGATTATAGTTACTCATACCATGCTTAATTTGCTAGGAGTTTATAATGGTTTACCTTGCGTGCCAACATGCTTTTAAAATGGTTGTGATGTGGTATGATAGGATGGTATCCTCCTTTGAATGATTCGAGTGGCTGGACTTGGCACATGTTCACGCATGTAGTTGAAACAAAATCAACATAGCCTCCACGATATTTATGTTCATGGTGATTTATATCCTACTCATGGTTGCACTCAATGTTGGTTAATCTCAATGCTTGTTTATGACTGTTGACGCTCTCTAGTTGGTAGCTCCTCAATCCCTTTCTAGCCTTCACTTGTACTAAGCGGGAATACTGCTTGTGCATCCACTTCCATAAACCCAAAGTTGTTCCATATGAGTCCACCATACCTACCTATATAAGGTATTTACCTGCCGTTCCAAGTAAATTTGCATGTGCCAAACTCTAAACCTTCAAATAATAATCTGTTTTGTATGCCCGAATCGCTCATGTAGCGACTGGGGGCTGTCAGTATCTTCCATGCTAGGTGGGTTATTCTCACGATGAGTGGACTCTGCTCATCATTCACGAGAAAATGGCTGGTAACTGGGATGCCCAGTTCCATGCTCAAATCAAATCAAAATATAATTGCAAACAAAACTCCCCCATGATTGTTGTTAGTTGGACTGTACCCGTTGTTTCGGACCAGCCGTGGAATGTGCTTGTTGGTGGTGGGGGAGTATAAACTTTACCATTCTGTTTGGGAACTGCCTATAATGTATCTAGTATGGAAGATACCGAGATCTCTTGGTTGTTATGTTGACAATGAAAGCATACCGCTCAAAATATTATTCATCTCTGTTTCAAAAAGCTCGAGCTCTAGCACCTCTGCAAATCCCTGCTTCCCTCTGTGAAGGGCCTATCTATTTACTTTTATTGCTGAGTCATCATCCTCTTATAAAAAGCACCAATTAGAGAGCACCACTGTCATTTGTATGCTTTGCTATTAATCGATATTGAGTATGACTGTGACTGGATCTATTTTGCCATGAATTACAATGTCTAGTCAGTCCTTGATCTTCAGGGGTGCTCTGCATTTATGTTTTGCGGTCTCAGAAAGGGCTAGCGAGATACCATTCTGTTATATCATATCATGATTGTTTTGAAAAAAGTGTTGTCATCCGAGATTTATTATTATTGCTCGCTAGTTGATTATGTCATTGATATGAGTAAATGTGAGACCTAAATGTTATTGTGAATATGGTTAGTTCATAATCTTTGCTGAAAACTTGAATGCTGGCTTTACATATTTGCAACAATAAGATCAAACAGAGTTTGTAAAAGTTTTTCTTTATCACTTTCAGTTTGTCAACTGAATTGCTTGAGGACAAGCAATGGGTTAAGCTTGGGGGAGTTGATACGTCTCCATCGTATCTACTTTTCCAAACTCTTTTGCCCTTGTTTTGGACTCTAATTTGCATGGTTTGAATGGAACTAACCCGGACTGACGCTGTTTTCAGCAGAATTGCCTTGGTGTTATTTTTGTGCAGAAATAAAAGTTCTCGGAATGACCTGAAACTTTACGGAGAATATTTTTGGAATAAATAAAAAATATTGGCAAAAGAATTAACCAGAGGGGACCCACCAGCTGTCCACAAGGGTGGAGGGCGCCCCCCTAGGGCACGCCCCCTGCCTTGTGGGTCCCCTGGACCTCCACCGACCTCAACTCCAACTCTATATATTCACTTTCGGGGAGAAAAATCAGAGAGAAGGATGCATCACATTTTACGATACGGAGCCGCCGTCACCTCCTATTCTTCATCGGGAGGCCAGATCTGGAGTCCGTTCGGGGCTCCGGAGAGGGGAAATAGTCACCATCATCATCACCAACCATCCTCCATCACCAATTTCATGATGCTCACCTCCGTGCATGGGTAATTCCATCGCAGGCTTGCTAGACGGTGATGGGTTGGATGAGATTTATCATGTAATCGAGTTAGTTTTGTTAGGGTTTGATCCCTAGTATCCACTATGTTCTGAGATTGATGTTGCTATGACTTTGCTATGCTTAATGCTTGTCACTAGGGCCCGAGTGCCATGATTTCAGATCTGAACCTATTATGTTTTCATTAATATATTTGTGTTCTTGATCCTATCTTGCAAGTTGTAGACACCTATTACGTGTTATGATCCGCATACCCCAAGGTGACAATAATTGGGATTCTTTCCGGTGATTACCGTAGTTTGAGGAGTTCATGTATTCACTAAGTGCTAATGCTTTGGTCTGGTTCTCTATTAAAAGGAGGACTTAATATCACTTAGTTTCCATTAGGACCCCGCTGCCACGGGAGGGTAGGACAAAAGATGTCATGCAAGTTCTTTTCCATAAGCACGTATGACTATATTCGGAATACATTCCTACATTATATTGATGAATTGGAGCTAGCTCTGTGTCACCCTAGGTTATGACTGTTGCATGATGAATGCCATCCGACATAATTATCCATCATTGATCCATTGCCTACGAGCTTTTCACATATTGATCTTTGCTATGTTACTTTGCCGTTGCCACTGTTACAATTGCTACAAAACTGCTACTGTTACTTTTGCCACCGTTACCGTTACTTCCATACTACTTTGCTACTAAATACTTTGCTGCAGATATTAAGTCTTTCAGGTGTGGTTGAATTGACAACTCAGCTGCTAATACTTGAGAATATTCTTTGGCTCCCCTTGTGTCGAATCAATAAATTTGGGTTGAATACTCTACCCTCGAAAACTGTTGCGATCCCCTATACTTGTGGGTTATCACTAAGTTGCTGAAAATTAGCAGAATAACCCTCCAGGATAGGATATTCACCCATAGGTCTAGAATCACGCCATGCAACCGTTCGATCTCAGATCCAAGGGCTCTCGGAAGCCCGTATCATGGGAGCATGGAAAGCTTCGTATCACCTGTAATTTTCTCGACGCTTGACGTGTGAACACGCAGATGCATGAAGCCATTTAATTGGGCGTCTAGTAGACATGACATCTAATTGGGCCCCCATAGTACTGTGCATGAATCCATTTATCCATCGGGCAAGCCACTACCATGCCGTTCGCACGACCCACTCAAGCATTTTTAGAATCGGAAAACCGCTAGTAGTTCGCTCCTACTCGTCCCCGACCGTCCTTTAACATTACGGCAGTTCGCTCCTAGTCGTCCTGTCCTTTCACATTACAGCAGTTCCATTAATCCTAACCATCCTCCCAAATCCATGGCGTCCCAAATCTCCATGATCGGCAGTGAGTACAAGGTTAGAACCATCACCGGCGATGAGTTCGACGTCATCTACACCCGTTCTTTCGCGACGGTGAAAGGATGCCTTGCTCGCTTTAGACACATGTTTGAAAAGTCAAATGGTGATGGGTGGGTCGCTGGGCTAGATGTTGATTACACCACAGTCCTAGGAAAAGAGAAGAATCTAAAGGAGGAAGAGAGGAAGAAGCCTGCCGTGATCCAGGTTTGCGTGCATAACTTGTGCTTGGTCTACCACATATGCCACGCCGACGTTGAGTGCGAGGATTTTAAGAACTTCCTCGCGGGCGGCAAAGTCAAATTCGTTACTGTAGACTTTATGAATGATAGAAGAGTCTTGAGTCGGATAGGCCTCGTTGTAGGCCAGCCGTTCGACCTCCAGAAGAATGGGCTGGTGCCCTCCCGTTAGCCTTCAATGCTGACCCTGGCAGGAGCCATGGTTGATCCTTCATACGGTAAACTAACGAAACCTCCGCTCGAGTTTCATCTTACATGGAAGTGGAATGTACTAGATAGAGACCACATCCAGTACGCTGCAATGGATGCCTACCTTTGTTTCAATATCTACAAGGGTTGGATGAAGAGCGAGAGCCAAGTGTGCGGTTCAAGCAAAGAAGTATCGGCCAAGAGGAAGAGGGACAATGACGAAGTCGAGCACATGGACGAGGAGTCCGAGTAAGGTGGCAGTGTCGTTGCTCATGGTGGTTCTAATGCAGCGTCTACCGGATTAGTTGCTTAGTTTAATTTCAGGGTGCTTAGTTTTATTTGAGGGGTGTGTTGTGCTGAGCCCCCAACAGAACTATGTTATGTTCCTTCTCGTCACTTTAACTCTTCAGTACGTACATACTAGTATTTCTTACAGTTCATCTTGTAGTTGGTAGTACTACCACTCGTTTCTTCACATTATATACGGTTAATATGTATGGCCAACACCATATAGCCAGTAGTTGGCTATACTATTAACCTCGCTCTAAGCATGCCACATACGCAAAAACACTTAAATGAGATATGTAATTCTAAAAAAACACTTAAATGAGAGAAGTTTACCCAAAGCATGAAGGAGTTTAGTTATCAAAGAATTAAATAGGTATGCTAATTTCTTTAATAGACTTTAGCACCCCATCTAAGCACGTTCTAGCTTTTTTAATAGTACTGTATGCATAATTTGGCGACGAGCACTCTCTATATGTACCACCTTTTTTCTTTAATTTCATCTTGTTAGTTTTGCTCCATGGCGCAATCCATCGATACTACTACTGTACAAAAGTATACATTTAAATGGCTAGAGGGCGGGGCAGTCTCGCTTGGTCGGTTTCACAAGAGGCGAGGGCCTTTGTGATTTGACGGCTCATTACTGCTGGAAGGCGGGGCCTTGTGATTTGACTGCTCGTATAAATGTTGCCGACGACCTGAGGAGGAGCAAAGAACCGTGTTGTATACTCAAGTTTTCCACTGGAGTACTAGTACGACGGAGGAGCACGAAACACCGCAGCCCAGTGCGATATGGCGATAAAAAATGATCTAATTTTCTAGTCATCGATCCCACGGCGCCGCTCATAGTTAGCATTGTTCTATTCATGCATCGCAGAGAATGTGACACGTGCGGCGAAACACCCGAAGCAAAAGAAGAAACACATGAGCAAAAGAAGAAGGAAGATTATCCCCCCAAAAAAAGAAGGAAGACGCACACACAAGTCTGGGGCGCTGCTCTCTACTACATGAAGGGTTGCTGGACGCAGAGTTGTAACTGCTTCTTCATCGCCTCCACGACCTCCATCTCCTTGCGCATCTCCTCTGCCATCTTCTTCATTCTGTCCATGATGCGGGATTTCTCGATGCGAGCCTTCATCATCTGTTCCACGACCGCATTACGTACCTTGACAGCAGCCGGATGCTCGATGCGGAGCTTCGCCAACTCCTCCTTCTGTTCCATGACGAGGGCGTGCAGCATCTTCACCGAGGAACTACTCTTCTCATGCAGCTTCTTCCAGCCGGCATTCTCCTCCTTCAGCAGGTCGAGCTCGTGGCAGAGCTTCGCCTTGTCCTCCTAAAGTTGCATGATTTCGCTGGTCGCCTTCTTACCTGAGGCAATGCTCTCCTTCAGCAGCATCACCAAGCTGGCGCTCAACTCCCCCTGCTCATTGAACTCAGCGGGCATGTCGTCGAGGCTCTCCTTCAACAGCTCCACCAAGCCGTCAATGAACTCCTTTTTCTTATTGAGCTGATCGGGCATGTCGTCGAGGGATAACGACTCCAGTGCCGCCAGCTCGGCATGTTCGCCTTCGTGGCTAGGGCGCTCCTGGGAGCCCTCGCCTACCTATGAGTTCGAGGTCTCTGCGAGGCGGCGAGCCCTCTTTTTTTTCCGTGGCCTTGGTCGCCGCTCCCTTGTTATGAGTAGTTATCGACCTAGAGGTCTGCACACCGGCCATGGCAAGGATGGACGAACAAGAAAGACTTATGAGGAGGAAGGTCGAGTGATTTTCGGCTAGGTAGTTCCCCTTTTTATAACCTAGTACTAGCACTAGTACTAAAACCTGCATAGTGGGAACACGTTCAGGTTTGATACGTACTAGGTGTGAGCAGGTTTGCACTTAATTATAGCATGGTAGTACTACTTTGGAATGTGATGGGAACAAGCTAAAGATTAATTGATGGTTTTGGTTTCGAGGCCCGAAACGGCTCTCGATGGGTTTCCTGGAACACAAATTTTAAGTACTACTGCTCAAATGCGGTCGCACAAGTCAGTGATGTAACTGGTCGTATATGTCAGACCAAGCCGATGCGTGTCCCTTCGGTGAGACACGGGTGCGACCGACCGTCTGTTGGTGCGACCGACCGTAAGTATTACGCGATGGAGACTTCTGGTTGTGGCTTCGGGTGATTGTCATGACCAAGCATTCAAAAACTAGTGATAAATCAATTACTACCATCTTTTTTCCAAACGACCAAGTATTTTCACAGGAATACAATACATATAGATGGAGTGATTGTCACGGTTGCAAACCGCCATGGAGCCGCAAGTTCACTGCAGCAGCAACCGAGTAGGTCACTGCATCGCTGGCGGGGAAGGAGGGCAGCTCACCTCGCCTACGATGCATGCCCAGCGGCGCCGCCGCAGCTCGTCCTGTGATTTGGCTTCTCCTACCGCCCATTTGAACAGTTGCACCGGCTGCTCATGCCATTCCGCAGGCATGCGTGTTCTTTCCTCCATAGTCGACTTCGTGAATATGATCTCTGCCATTAGCCCAGCTCAAAATCAACGTGATGCTGCCAGATGCTGATATCCCTCAGCATCCCTCCCCTGAGATCGACTTGCGCCTCCGCCTTGTGCTTCGCCAGGCGCAGCTCCTTCGAACTTGTCTCCAATCGATGTGACGCTTCCTCGATCCGATTTGCCCTTACTGCCCACCACCTAAAACGCAGCCCTGGCTTGTCCTTTGGCGCCACCGATCTGTGATTCCAGAGCAATGGATCCCCTCTGAAACACATGTGGGTTTCGCTCAAAGGTGGCAGTGCTGCGGGCCGCAGCGAGAGGGCAGCCCGTGGGATCCTGGGATCTAAGGGATTATCCATGGCGGAATCCTCCATGGTGGGATCCGGTGGGCGAGGTGGTGAGACGAGCGTAGGCGATGGGAGAGCCCTACGAGGCTAAGATAAAGATAGTACTACTCCACTCCGTCCATATTTAAATACAAAGGCCACCAACAGTAACCCAGGCAAAAATTGATCATCCTGCCTGCGTCCTAGTTTATTGGCCCCCTTTTTATTTTGTGCCAATTTTTGACCAAAAATTTAATGAAGAAAATGTTAATGCATGTCACCAAAAATTATATCATTGGAATCACATTTGAACATAGTTTTCGATGACATTAATTTTTATGACATGCATAAATATTGTGTTACTTGAAATTATGGTCAAAATTGGCACAAAATATGAAGGAGACCCAGGAAGTAGCAACCCATGATTTAACTACTCGCATGCACACAGTGGAGTAGTAATGTCTTTCTCAACTACTTCCTCCCTCACGTCCACTCAATTTGCATGCACTGTATTAATTGACCATCAATGAAGTGAACGACTTTACACGCGTCAAATTATCACATGGGGTGGATCTTCGTACAAAAATACGTCCCACCGTGTACCCGCATGTGCATGCGAGGGAATAAGTGCGTGCGTGCACATCTTCGCTTCGTGCATGTACTGCCAGTGTGCGTGAGAGAGGACGAGTACATTCTTATGGAACCAGCAGCACGTCACTATGATCAATCCAGACAAGGAGGTCGTGACAGTGCCTCCACATGTGCCACGTGGCTTCATGGATGCCCCCACATCATTTTAATCATAATATATTAACTGAAAAAGGGAGAGACACTGTGTAGCGTGCCATTGGAATTCTAATTTACGTGTTTTGCACATACTGGAAGTACTAGTAAGGTACACGTGCATTGCATGCATGAGATTTGGCAACCAAATTATGAATAAATACCACACTATAGCATGTAAGCTTTGAGACATATATGCATGATGTAGACATTCATTTAATTCTTATAGTTCATCTCATTCAAAATCAATTAGTTTTTATAAAAAAGTTAACCTATTTTATGATTCATGGAATTGTGCGTTGTAAAGCATAAAGTAAAAACAAATAATGGCAATTCAACTAGAAAATAAGTTTGGGCAATTATGATACGAAAGATTCTAGAACAAAGGAGAAGTACTTGTGTTTTGAGGTTTGTGCATTATGCTTAAGTTCAACCATGGAGTCGATCTAGATTGTACATGTGGCAGAATCTGGTGGAATGTAGATGATATCCAATGGCCAGTAGTGCTCGGATTTGCCATCTCTGCACCGTCTGATTGGCTTCATCCAACAACCATCTTTCAGATTTATTCGCACTCAATATAAGGGTATAGATATATATATAGATATATATATAGAGGTATAAATATAGACTAGTGGCACATCATCTAAAGCCTTTCTACACGCTCATTTTTTGTACAAGTGTGCTCCACCGTGCACCCGCGCGTTTGTATGTAGGAATGAGTACATGTGTGCACCTCTTCTCTTTCGCACACATAGTCCATGTGTGTGAGAGATACTAAGATATGGTGAGGGAATACGTGTCAATGCAATTTGTGTGAAGGAGAGGCCTATATACATACATGTATGTGCATGGGGCCGGGGTGATATACGAGAAGGGAGGGGAGGGGTCGACCGCGCGAGATATCGATATCGATAGATAGAGGGCAGAGCTCTACGAGTGTACAAGCACTGGGATATGAGGGGTGGGGTGCTGGAAGATGGTGCGAGGAGCCAAGTGGAGGTAGACTATGAAGGAGTGCACAAGTGCGAGATCGATATTTAAAGAGAGGGGGCGAGAACGTGCGCGGTTGCGCGCAGTGGCGGAGCCATGAAAAATAAATGAGCTAGGGGGCCAAGCATTGCTAATCCTTTACAGGGAGGGCCAATTCATCAACTTAAACCATTTTGCCAGCAATTGATCTACTAATCACATTCACATTAGCCTCAGTATATAGTGATGTTAGGGGGGCCAGGGCCCTTGCTGCCCCCTGTCTTCGCCACTGTGCGCGCGTCTGAGAGATGAAGCGGAAGGCATGGATGATGAGAGGGGGACGATGGATAGATAATGTGGGTGTATCGGCTATGTAATCCTATATAGAGAGGTATAGATTGATCGATGTGTACGTGGGAAAGAGGGTGAGACCTGACTAATATATAGATCGATCGGTTTGTGTGGTAAACTGGGAAAGACCTAGCTATATATATACACACATAGAGGAACATCGATCGTTGCGCATGCATGTGAGAGATAAAGAATGCCCGAAGTGATGAAGAGGGGGAGGTGTGTGTGTGCATGCATGGGAGACCGACCTAAAGAAAAAGATTGCATGTGTGCGATGGATAATGCCGAGTGGTAGTGTGTGTGCATGCATGCACGAGTGAAAGTTAGTGGTACAAATATAAAGAGAAGACGACTGTGTGGGTGTAAAAGACTAGGTGAGGTCATAATGAATGTAAAGTTTTATTCAAATATTTGAATAAGAGATCATGATGTTTGAAACCCATGCATGCATGAATATAACTGAGATATGCGTGGTGTCGTTTGGAAACGAGCATGCTATACTGTATACACATTGAACAAGGTCAGACTGATTTGAATTTGAGATACCGATGGCAGGCATCGTTTGGCCACATTGCATACGTGCATGGACACACTATTCAAATTGGAGATGATGGGTGGCTTTCGCATCACATATCTATACCCCAATATAGTGTGCGAATAACTTTGAAAGATGGTCGTTGGATGAAGCCAATCCGACGGTGCAGAGATGGGAAATCCGAGCACTACTGGCTGTTGGATATCATCTACATTTCACCAGATTTTGCCACATGTGCAATCTAGAAGACTCCATGGTTGAACTTAAGCATAATGCACAAACCTCAAAACACAAGCACTTCTCGTTTGTTCTAGAATCTTCCGTATCATAATTGCCCAATTTTTTTTCTAGATGAATTACCATTATTTGTTTTTACTTTATGCTTTACAACGCACAATTCCATGAATCTTAAAATAGATTATCTTTTTTATAAAAACTAATTAATTTTGAATGAGATGAACTATAGGAATTAAACGAACTTCTACATCATGCATATATGACTCAAAGCTTACATGCTATAATGTGATATATATTCATAATTTGGTTGCCAAATCTCATGCGTGCAGTGCACGTGTACCTTACTAGTCTAAATGGTGTGTGTGTGTGTTGTGCGTGTTAAACACATCGTACGTAGTATCATACATGGTTTAGATTCTGAACATCTAGCTAGAGCGTACATGTACTATATATGATTTGAATTCAACATAAAATGGATACATATATTTGAATTCGAGATCGTATGTACATGTATTTCATATTTATATGGGAATTTACTACTCCTATATTCATGTCATGTGTTGTGAAGATAATATTTAGATGGTTGTATAACTAACCCAAGTACAATCCCATTCAAATAGGGAAAATGTACTCAAATTTAGTCCATATGCTAGACAACACGAATTGTTTTTTTTATTGTTGAGGGAAGTGCAAATTGATTTGGTACTGTACACGTTAAGTTCGTTGTCCCAATTTTTTAGTTTTTTGTTGTTGTATTTGAATGCATTTCTAGTAATATAGTAAAACGGGACATGGCTCTCTCTAGTGAGGTGCGAATTGTCTTTTTTTTGTACACGTTAAGCTTATTCTCCCGAAATTTCAACCCGCGCCTTGTTATGCTGAAATTTCAAGCTAGCATATCTGTCTATCGTGATGCGAAACTCCCGCCTCTTCAACCCACGCCTTGTTACCCCGAAATTTTAAGATATCTCTTTGTCTCGTTGTGCTCCGAAAACTCCCTCCATCTCAACCCGTGCCTTGCTATCCCAAAATTACAACACGCGCGAAAACTCCCACCTCCTGCGAAATCACGACATGTGAAATGCCCGTGATAGCCCTGAACCAAAAGAACCGCCTAGCTCAAATCGGTGGGGTTACTTTTGTAACTTACCCCACATTTTGGACAAGCACATCCCTAAGCCATGGTTCCCCCCTCCCCTCCCGTCCGCCCCCATTCGTACACTGAGGCCGCGAAAACCCGCGAAGCCCCACACCCTCCTCTGTCCGCCCACCCAGCAGGAGCCTCTTCCCCGACGACGTCGTCCACATCAACACCTCGATGTCCCTCATCCACCGCACCGGATGAGGATCCGTCGTCGATCTCGTCATCCTGCCGGTTCAGCCACCCCGTCCTCCACCTCCAAGGAGCTGCCCCGACGTTCCCCTCGTCTTTCACGCCACCTCCATTCCCACACCGCCATCTTCACCTGCACCACCGAAAGAGCAGCATCATCACCGATTCCTCGCATGAAGCTGAGGCCTAATCAGCGGCACCAAAGAGGGTCTACACTAATCGCTGCATTTTCTTCTTGATTTGATCTCACGGTGCTGTCGGCGCTTGGTCCCGAGCCAACATGGCGCAACTCCATCTACGGCGGCGTCGCCGGCCACTTCCTCCACGGCGTCGCTCTCTCGGTGGCAACGTCCACATCAGTAGGAGCTGCTGCTGCATTGGCTCTCGCTTGCGCTGCTGCTCCGCTCTTGCTCTCGGTCCCTTGCCTGGTCTGCTCTTGCTCTTGCTCGTGCTGCTGCTCTCACTCTTGCTCACGCTACTGCTGCACGAGCACCAGATCCTGCTCTTGCTCGAGCCCCTGCAGCTGCTACCCGAGATGCTACTACATGACCAGCTGCCTCGGCTCTTGCACGCGCTACTACTCCAGGCGATGCTGCTGCTGCTGCTACTACTGCTTTTCTGCTACTAGTGCATTCAGCTTCGATAGTAAAATTCAGTTTCGATAGCAAAATTCAGTTTCGACAGTAAAATTCAGTTTCGACAGTTAAATCCAGTTTCGACAGTTAAGTTCAGAGATGAGCGGCTGATGTATTTTACACCTAGCACTTTGTGGTTATGTATTTTACATCATCTATTGGAGATGCTATTAGAATTCCACTCAGGTTAATGTTGTCTCTCTTGTCCTGCCTCAGCCTCGCCGTCGTACAACTCACGAGAGCTACTCCAATGATGAAACCCTCCATCACAGCGGAGTAGTACCCCCGGCTCCATCTCCAGACGCGTAAGATCATCTTCCCCTCCTCCGACAGCCAAATCAGCCGGAGCATCCTCACCGACCAACCCAATCATGCTGAGATCGACATGGCTTCGCCAAAGAGGTTGTACATTTGTTGCATCGCTTTTTTACTCTACATGTTATATATATTGTCCACTGAGCACACGTAGTAATGTGAAATATGATTAGTTTCTCCTACTATATGACAAGCAGTGAGGTACCAGGCGACTTAGCTATCCATGATGGACTCTCTTGAACGCCATCATTATTTATTTCTGCGTGTTTGAGCTATGCATTTGTAGATGGGCCTGGGAGTTGAGCTAGTAGGGCAGTGGCCCGGGTCCAAAGTAGTAGAAGTAGCACAAAAACATTTTTTGAGTGTAGGCTTTTCCCTGTTCAAGCCTAGGTACTAGAATCGCCAGTGCTTGAAAGGAAAAGTGAAGGAAAAACATAGGAATTGGAAAGTTTCCTATGGTACTACTATTCATGCATTTGGTACAAAGGAATGGAAGAAAGGAAAGCTGTAGGATTTGCTCCTTTAGTGTCTCCTTGAAAGAAAAACCGTAGGAATTTTAATATCCACTTGTCCTCCTTTTCAAATTCTTATTCATGAAGCGCAAGACCAAGAGATAGTAGCATAATATCATTATAACCGTACATTTTCTTATGGCTTGACTTAATCTCACCATGCTTCTTTGCATCCTGTGATCTTCCAATTCTTGTGAACCAAACACCCAGATTGGCAGAAATCCTGTGTTTTTAAATTCTCTGTTTTGCACGTGCATTCCTATCCTATTCCTGTGTATTTCCTATCCCTGCATTGTTAGAATCCTCCAATTCAAACAAGCCCTTACAGAATTACTTCTCTTACAGATATGTGTCAAAGAAAACCTTGTGTGGTTTGTCCCGCTCCTGCTGTGCTGTGGTCCACCCCAGCTCAGCTGCTCCAACGACGGACGGGTTCACCACAGTAGGGATCCGCCCTCCAGACTATCTTTCGCCTCCTAAGATCTTCTTCCCCACCGCCGGCAGCCATGACAACTGCATTACCATCATCAACTAAGCAGATGACCTTGAGGACTACACGGGTTCTCAAGAGAGGTCGCACTCTTTCGTGTCTGCTTTTGTTATGCATCGCTTAATACGATGACATGCTACTATATCGTCTTATTCACCGATTAGACTCCGAGTCAAGTCCAAACTAATGCTCAAACTTGAGTTTTTAAATGGTTGTGAGGTACATATTGGGGCAGCAACCAATACTATCTGTCTACTATCTGGTTAATCTCGGGTGTCTACTATGAGTTTCCTGTTGGGTGGAAACAAACATTAAAGGAGCCATTATCTGTATTTTTTAACTGAAGCTATTATCTGCCTGCTATCATTGGTTTTGGGTCTATCCACAGTTTGCTACCATCACTCTAGATTTGTGCATGCACTCCTTACATAATCTCACTATGTTTTATTCCTATGCATTTCAGTTATTGTTCACAATGGTACCAAACATGTAGAGCAAAAGAGACGAGCTTTGTGTCGCTATAAAATATCATGCAGACGTCGCTCCACGGTGGGCGCAAAAGCAACCCCCTCCCCCATTCCAGACTGTAATCAAGAGGAAGATAACTATTCAGAGGGGGATTCAGAGGGAGCATACCACTCCTATTTACCCCCTGAGGTCTTTTGCTCTAACTTGGCATGCTGATGTTGGTCATATCATGCATATGGTGCCTTGCATTGCTTACTTTATACATAAAATATGTCATCTGCTTAGTTTAGACATGCATTGTGTGAATGCCATCCGTTTAGTTTCTATATCATATATGTGAATCTTGCAATGCCATCTTGCTTAGCCAGACATCATATATGTGAATTTTGCAATGCCATCCTGGTTAGCCAGTCATCTTATATGTGAATTATATCATGCCATCCTTTTTTATTACGTATTCAATTTGTCAACAATTTTAGTACATTCAATTACTCTTCCGGTTCATCAGCCATTCGACACGGTCATGGAAAATTCTGGAGTGCAAACAAGGTCTTCAGAGCAGAAAATGCTATCTGACGAAGTGCATGTCTTGCTGGTTACGGATAGCTCCTCAGAGGAGGATTCAGAGACAGATGACCAGTCGTATCCCCCCCTAGATGCATGCTCTAACTTAGCAGGGTTATATTGCTCATATCGTGCATATGGTGTCTTGCATTGGCATGTCATTTGCTTAATTTAGACATGCTTTGTGTGAATGCCACCTGTTTAGTGTCTAATTACCATATATGTGAATTTTGCAATGCCATCTTGTTGCAAGACATTATATATGTGAATTATGCAATGCTATCTTGTTGCAAGGCATTATGTATGTGAATTATGCAATGGCATGCTGTTTAGCCAAGCGTCATATATGTGAATTTTATCATGCCATCCTTTTTTGTATTACTCATTCCATTTCTTGACAATGTTTGTATATTCAACTGCTCTTCCTGTGCATCAGCCATTTGAATTGGTGATGGAGAAATCTGGAGTGAAAACAAGGTCTTCAGAGCAGACAATGCTACCTGCTGAAGCAGATATCTTGCTGGTTACAGATAGCTCCTCAGAGGAGGATTCAGAGGCAGATGACCAGTCCTATTTTCCCCCTGAGGTGTATGCTCAAACTTGGCAGGGTTATATTACTCATATCATGCATATGTTATCTTGCAATGCTTAGTTTTTACATCATATACACAATATTGAATGCCATCTCCTTAGTTGACACATCATATATGCGATTGCCCTCTGCTCACTTGCTTAGTATATAAATCATATATTTGAATTATATCATGCCATGATGTTTACATAGACAATATGTATCTGAATTATGGCATGCCAACCCATTTTCTAAAGACGTAATATAGTTATATCATCTCATCCTGGTTACATAGTCATCATATTTTGAATTATGTCATTCTATCCATGAATTATATCATGCCATCATGTTTCCATCGACGACATATTTGTGAATTATGGCATGCCAACCACTTTAATAGACACATCGTATAGTTATATCATGTCATCCTGTTTACAGAGTCATCATATTTTGAAGTATTTCATTCTATCCTGTTTAGTTAGCCATCATATATGTGAAATTGTGTCATGCTATCCTGTTTAATTAGCCATCATATATGTGAAATTATGTCATGCTATCCTGTTTGGTTAGACAACATAAATGTGAATTATTTCATGCCCTATTTTCTTCCCTACTATCCATTGCACCTGTCTATATTACAATGTCTGTACATTCAATTACTTTTCTTGTTTATCAGCCATTTGAATTGGAGGGGGTGATGGCAGTATCTATGGGAGTAAAAACACGGTCTTCAGAAAAGATCGTGCTACCCATCGATGCAGATAGAACCACGGTTGTCACTACTAGGGAAAACCTTATACACAGAATCTTAGCAGTAGCGTTGGACAAGAAGGGGCGCTACTGCTAATTAGCAGTAGCGCTGGCCCCAAACAGGCGCTACTGCTACCGACTTAGCAGTAGCGCGTCTCGGTAGAGCCACGCTACTACTAAAATTCCCCGACCGTTCCCGCCACGCTAGGTTTAGCAGTAGCGCGCCCACTTTAACCGTGCTACTCCTAATGTATTAGTAGTAGCGCGCTTTTTTTCAAGGTCGCTACTGCTAATTATGAACATGGCCACATGGCGGGCCCCGCTTAGTAGTAGCGCCTCTTCCAGAAGCGCGCTACTGCTATATTATTAGCAGCAACGCGTTTTACACCCAGCGCTACTGCTAAACCGCAGCCATACCACCTTTTTTCTCCCCCCTCCCCCCTCCCCCATTCTCTCTTCCTTCACTTTCCCCTAGCTCCCACCTCCTCTCTCCCTCACTTTGCTTCTTCCTCACTACTTCTTTCCCATTACTCTCCTTCTTCTACCTATCTTTCTCTCTCTTTATTACTCCTAGCTAACTACACCACCTCCATTAATGCATCTCCTTTCTGTTTTTCCTTCCCCCTCCACTAGTTGAACTTGTCTCCTCCCAAACTAGCTAGCTAGGTAGATCTAGCATTTAGTGAAGTGACCTATGTACCTCCCTAACTAGATCTAGCCTTGTCAAGAAGAGCTTTGTCCACTTTTGATCCTTCCATAGGTGTGTGTGGCGACACCTATCGACATCATCATCACCGTGCTCGATCTCGAGATAGGTGATTAGAAATTTATGCTTTTGCAAGAATGGAAATATGTGTATGTGTGTGATAGGAGATAATCGGGCGATATGATGGAAATTGTGTGTGTGGCATGAGTTGCCGCCGAATTGTGCTTGTGAGTTGCTTATGTTTTGCCGAAATGTCGATTTATTTCCGTTTCGGCGAATTCCGGGCAAACTCTATATGTCCTATTTTTAGGGAAGGTCATGCCGAATCTTTGTATGACTTTGATGCATGCATGCATTTTTATAATCAATTTGTTTATTATTACTGTGCAGGCATTCATGATGGTCAGTGGAACGATTGTGGACAGGTGGTTGCGGTCGGCGGTGCAGGACATGAAAGAAAATAACCTGACAGAGATTTTATGTCCGTGTCGAAGATGCAAAGGACGAGTTTGGCTCAACCCCTATGATGATGGTCGTGTGATGGCGCACCTGCTCATGACTGGTTTCATGGATGGCTATACTTGGTGGATAATTGAAGATGAGGATGATGATGTTGAGGAAGCCGACGGGGCAGGCACTGACGACATGGGGCAAGACAAAGAGATGATCGATAATGGCGGCGGAGAAGGGGCCGGACATGGCGGCGGGGAAGAGGCTGGACATGGCGGCGGAGAAGGGGCCGGACATGGCGGCGGAGAAGGGGCCGGACATGGCGGCGGAGAAAACATGGACTCCACGCCGCAGACTTCGTCGGTACTAAGTTCAATCATGCGGGACCCTCATGTTCAAGCACTGCTTCGCAAGGAGACGAGTACTAACAGAGCTGCTTCTAGAGAGGAGGCCAAGCTGCAGCAACTGGTGGTAGACTCGAACACTCCATTGTATCATGGTTGCGATCCCGAGGTGACCCGCTCGAGTTTCACGCTCGAACTCCTGAAGACGAAGGCTAAAAACAAATGGACCGACACTAGCCTCGATGAGCTTCTCAAGTACCTAAAGGATGTTCTTCCCGCTGGGAATCTATGTCCTACTAGTGTGGATGAGGCTAAGAAGATCGTGTGCCCTCTTGATCTGCCGCACGTTAGATACCATGCATGCGTCAACGATTGCATAATTTATCGGAAGGAGCACGCGGAAAAAACCAGCTGTCTGGTGTGCAATGCTTCTCGATACAAGAAGGCCGGGAAGAAATCTCCCCAGAAAGTTGTATGGTACTTACCGATCACTCCCCATCTGCAACGTTATTTTGTAGATCCCAAGGAAGCAAAGCTCATGCGTTGGCACGCGGAGAGGGCAAAGCCCGACGATGGAGATGATCCGAAGCTGAGACACCTCGTGGATGGAAGCCAGTGGAGAGCGTTCAAGGGCGAATATCGGTATTTCGCATGTGATGCAAGGAACATCGTGCTCGGCGCGTGTACCGATGGCATGAATCCGTTTGGCAACCAGAACACCAACCATAGCATATGGCCCGTGTTTGTATGGATGTACAACATCCCCCCTGGGTGTGCATGAAGTCGAAGTACATACACATGAGCATGCTGATTCAAGGGCCGAAACAACCGGGAAATAATATTAATCTGTATCTGGGGCTACTTCAAGAGGAGTTAGACACGTTATGGAAAACACCGGCCAAGACATGGGACGCCAGCAAAGGCGAGTATTTCTATATGAGAGCTGCGCTGATCACGACGGTGCACGACTATCTCGGTTACGGATATGTCGCAGACCAGGTGTGCCATGGATATTGCGGATGCACGCGATGCATGGATGATACGACGTCTCAACAGCTAACGTCAAGGAAAGATGACGGGTCTGGGAAAATCATGTACATGGGGCATCGAAGATGGCTCGATAAGGACGACCCGTGGAGAAACCATGGAGATCTATTCAATGGTGAGGCTGAGCATCGAGGACCCCACATAAGCGGAGCGGCGCCAAAATCGATGAGCTGTTGAAAAACTGGGAACAGTGCCCTGCGCCTGGAAAGACGATGAAAAAGGCGCCGGAGCCGCTGCTGAAGGTATGGAAGACGAGGTCTGTTTTCTGGGACTTGGAGTACTGGCACAAACTCGACACGCCTCATTGCCTTGATCAAATGCATATCTGTAAGAATGTCCTTGAGATCTTGCTTGCAACACTGATGAACATGCCGGATATGACCAAGGATGGGCCGAAGGCAAGAAAAGACTTGCAAGATTTGAAAATCAGGGAAGATCTGCACATGCCGCCCCGTAAAAAGTCAGAGGAGACAGAGACGGAGACAGAGGCGCGGGAGAAGAAGGGCAAAAAAGTAAAGGAAGAGGATTATTGCCCCCCTTCTTGCTTCACCTTAAGTCTGGCTGAGATCAATCAATTCTTCAAGTGCCTTACCGAAATCAAAGTTAGTTCTGGTTACCGTGGGAAGATAAGCAGATTTCTAGACAAGAAGAAGAAAAGGTTCAGCGGGATGAAGTCCCATGACTGTCATGTGATGATGATGCATATACTACCTGTTGCCCTTAGAGGGATAATGGACAAGCATGTCCGTGACACGCTTATTGGTCTCTGCAACTTTTTCAACGTCATCTCTCGAAAGTCGATCAGTGTGAAGCAGCTCCGAAGGCTACAGGAAGAGATCGTTGTTATACTAAATGAGCTTGAGATGTACTTCCCGCCCGCGTTCTTTGACGTCATGGTGCATCTGTGTGTCCATATTGTGGATGACATAATAGACCTGGGGCCGTCATTCCTGCACAACATGATGCCGTTTGAGAGGATGAATGGGATCATCAAAGGATTCGTTCGTAACATGTCCCGTCCGGATGGAAGCATCATCCAGGGCTATCTGACACAAGAGTGCATCTCTTTCTGCGAGAATTTTCTATATGGCGCAGACCGGCCGCCTGGTGTTGGTTTGCCCGTTAATAAGCACGATGGGAGGCTCGAAGGAGAAGGTCACTCCAACGGTCGCAGGGAACTGCATGTGGCCTACTCAGATCGATGCAATGACTTTGACAGAGCAAACTTGGTCGTGCTACAACACCTAGACCAGGTAGATCCTTTCGTGGCACTTCACAAAGAAACTATCGCAAAGAAGTATCGTGACCGGGGGGTATGCAGGACAGACGCCAAAGTTACTAGAGAGCACAACTCCACTTTCCAGCATTGGTTCAAAGAGCATATTCTTGCTAATCCCCCGGAAGAGGGCTCTAAGGACGGATTGCTCATATACGCCTTAGCACATGGCCCCTCGCCCAACCTCATCACCTATCAGGCATACGATATCAACGGATACACATTCTACACGGAGGCCAAAGATATGGACAGTGATGATCAGAACTCAGGGGTGATGATGGAATGCATGACCGGCAGCAAAAACGGCACAACTGAGAGATTTTACGGAAGGTTCGAGGAGATCTGGGAGCTTGACTACTCTGGACTGCACAACGTGACAATGTTCCGTGTTAGATGGGCTAAGAATATCGAAAGAGAAAACCGGTATTTCACTACCATGACTATACCCGACGCCAAGAGCGCTACCGTGAATGCCATCACAAAAAACGAGCCATGGGTACACGCTAAGCACGTGACACAATGCTTCTTCATAACCGACCCGTGCAATCCCAGCCGTGGTGTCATGAGGAGAGGCAAAATGAACATCATTGGAATGGATGGAGTCGCCAACGAGGAAGACTATGACTAGTAAGGAAACCCAATGAGGGAAGATGACGATGACGATGAAGTATACGTCAAAAGAAGAATCAATACTACATTACCTAATAAAGATCGTACTCCATGGAAAAGGAAAAGTCACAATGAGGGGCTCAATTATTCGTCAACGAACAAGAAGGGAAAGAAGCTCACTCAAAAACGAAAATGTCGACGCTGAGAAACCGTTGTCGGTCAAATGATGTAATATATATGTTCCTATTTTGTATGCACACTGAACCATTATGGGTCAAATGATGTAATATATATGTTCCTATTTTGTATAGCACACTTAACCGTTATGGGTCAAATGATGCAATATATATCACCTTAGTTATATACATTGTATCACCTTCCCTTCGTTCCGGCTCTCAGGAAAAGTAGGAAAAGAAATGAAGAAAAGAAAAGGAAAAGAAGAAAATATTACCTTAAAGAAAAGAAAAGGAAAAGAAGAAAAGAAAAGGAAAAGAAAAGAAGAAAAAGAAGAAAAAAAGGAAAAGAAAAGAAAAAGAAGAAAAGAAAAGGAAAAGAAAATAGAAGAAACAAACAGGAAAAGAAAAGGAAAATAAAAAATGAAAACAATAGCAGTAGCGCTTTTCTTGAAAACACGCTATAGCTAACTTAGCTACAGCGCGTTTTCAAGAAAAGCGCTACTGCTATTTTCACATAACCCCCCGCGCAGGCTTCCCTCCTCTCCTTCCTCCCCCAATTCCCCCACTCTCTTCTCCCCCTGGTCGCCCCTGCCGTCGCCCTCGCCGGAGCCCGAGCGCCGACGCCGATGTCAAACGCCTCCCTCGCCCTCGCCGGAGCCCGAGCGCCTCCTCCCTCGGCCCCGGCCCCGACCACGATGCCGCGCGCCTCCTTCCTCGGCCCCGGCCCCTACCACGACGCCGTACGCCTCCGTCGCCATCGCCCGGCCCCGACCCCGACCCCGACGTGCCACGCCTCCCTCCTCTGCTTCCTCCCCTCCCAACCTCGGCCCTCCTCGCACTGCACCCTCTGTAAGCCCCCGACCGCTCCTCCTCTCTCTACCATTAGAGTTCTAGCTAGGGTTCTTTGGTTAATTTACTTAGGTTTTAGTTAGAACAGTAGGTTAATTAGGTTATCTATTTAGTTAGGGCAATAGGTTAATTAGGTTATCTATTTAGTTAGGGCAGTAGGTAGTTATTTTTTTTGCTGTGATGAATTTAGTTATGAATTTAGCTAGGTATCAAACTAGTAGGTTAATTTGGCTATATTATGAACCCCTAGGTGCATTTTGAACCCTAGTTAGTATGAACCCTAGTTAGGATTAACCCTAGTTAGTATGAACCCTAGGTTTCAAATATTGTGAAGAAAAATGACTTCTTGCATTTTTCTTCAAGTTCTATATTTTTCTTCCTTTTATATGCAAATTTGAAGTGGACATGTGATATGTGGACATGTGATTTGGACATGTCATATTTGGAATTTGGACATGTGATGTTTTGGACATGTCATATTTGGAAAATGATGATTATGTGCAGGG
Source organism: Thinopyrum elongatum (assembly GCA_011799875.1). Classification (NCBI taxonomy): domain Eukaryota; kingdom Viridiplantae; phylum Streptophyta; class Magnoliopsida; order Poales; family Poaceae; genus Thinopyrum; species Thinopyrum elongatum. Next base: position 240,585,240 of record CM022299.1, on the reverse strand, counting down.
TAAATGATCCGAGTGGCCTATGTTTCGCCGGAATGTTGATTCATTTCCGTTCCGGTGAATTTCAGGCGCTCGATATGTCCACTTTTTAGCAAAGGTCATGCCGAAATTTCCCGTGAATTTTGGCATGGCTTGTGCTAGAAAGTAGGCATATCGAGTGTCGGGAAACGACATTCCGGCAAACCATAGACCTTTTTTTATGTCATTTCTCATTTTATTATAGTTTTAGAATTAAACGAGGAGACTTAATCATAGGAAACATATCGAACAACGAAGAAACCGGGCCTTCTGACCAAGATGCAGATGAGATGGATTATGAGGGTGAACAACAGTACCTCGACTTTTTGTCTGCTAAGCACAGTCAAGGTTTGCAGGGCGGCCTCAATGATGGTACCGATGCCGACATCGACACCGACGGCGCTGGCAATGATGGCAGCGCCGAGACCGGCGGGGAAGGTACCGGCGGGGAAGATATCAGCGGGGAAGGTACCGGCGCCGAAGCCGCTACCGAAAAGAAGAAGTAGAAGAAGCAGAGGATACGAAAACCTAACAAACTCGGCATTGGATGACTAGTGATCACAAAGATGGCCCCTGGCAAGTTTGAGCCATTAGAGCCAGAAGAACCTCGCAAGTGCTATGGGAACCAAGTGGGAAGTATCCTATGGGAATGCGCGAGCATCAACAACGATGACTTATGTAGTAAAGAACATTTGAGGCAGTTGCTCCTGACGAAGTTGCACAAGAGTTTCAAGTTCCCCGACCGGGATGATAGCATAGAACAACCGTGGGATGATCCGAAGATGAAAAAGATTAACAATCACGCAATGGGCATGTTCAGCAATGATTTGGCCTCCTGGAAAGGGAGGGTGAAACGAGCTATTGAGGCTGAGGAACCCCTATCCAAGATTTTGGAGGAAAATCCGACACTTACGGAAGTGGAGTTCCAAAAGTTCAAGGACACTTGCGCTACCGTGGCAGCCAAGGCTAAGGCTGCGAAATTCAAGAGCCTTCAGCAAAGGAACACGGGGAAGCATCGCCTCGGAAGCCATGGCTACCTTGGCAAAAGGCCCATATGGGATAAGGAGGACGCGGAACATGAAGCCGCGGGTCTCCCAGCCCCCTTCACGAAGTTCACCAACCCCTTGGAGTGTGACTTCATCAGGGCCCGCTACAAGTATGATAAGGAAAATAAGGTTTTTTACATGGACCAGATCACGAGGAAATTGATTAGAATACTGGTAATTATTCTTTTACCACCTTACATTTAGCTTCTGATCAAGTCGACCACACATTCGCAAACGATTCTTGTTCCTTCTGCAGGAGAAGCAACACTAGCTTGCAGCCGAAAGCCTACTTCGTCGATGAGGCCCAGGTGGGACTCCCCTCTCAAACGGGCCTTGAACGAACTTAAGGGACTCCCTTTGGGCCAGCGGCCGCAATATGGACGTGTGCACGGCACCGGAGACGGTGCCACATGGAAGGTGTTTTACAACGAGGGCCCGGAGGCCAAGAAGCAGAAAAATATGTTTAGTCAGGCGGACATCGACGAGAAGGTGAAGCTTGCATTCGAGAAAAAAGTAGCTGAGGACGCGAAAAAAGCAGCCGAGGAGAAAAATGAGTTGCTAGAGCAGGCAGTCGATGCAGCTGTACATGCCTGTATAAATGATTTCGCTACTAACTTGATCCCGACTATCATCAACTGGACGAATGAAAATCCAGACAAGACGGTAGATGATTTCCCCATGCCCAGTTTCGTCGGGAGCAACTCGATGAACAACACCACCACACCATCACCTGCTCACACAACCGCGCCTGCTCCCACACCTGCACTCGCATCGGCACCCGCTCATAGCAGCCCGTCCTTAGTCTCTGGCGTGCTAGGTGGGCCTTCGTCTTTAGCTGAGCTCGACGCCCTCACGGTAATTACATGTCGCACCAACATATATCTAGAATATTCCATTTTCGTTGCCTTACGGATATTTTACGCCACAGACATGTGTTTGCAGGCCGACAAAACCCCGTGCACCGTACTCTACTTGATCAAAGGCCAGAAGGTGGACGTGGGAAAGGCGGTGATAACGAAGCCCTTGGAACTCATGTTCCACAGCCAGCCGATGCCCGGTGGGCACTTCAGGGTTACCTTGTCGAGTGTGAAATCGGGGCACAAGGATTTGCCTCCTCCAGTATGGCTAGGGGGAGAGGACAATGAGACCCCGCCGCGGATTGGAAACTGCAAGGGTTGGGTGCTGCTATGGCCGAAGAATCTTCTTCGTCTGGAGCCGGCCGAGAGCACTCCAATAACCACACATCAACAAGCAGGTATGGACACCACCACCCCGCCTACACAATTACCAGCGCCTGTAGTGCCGGGTGAGAGCGGCGGATGACGTGATGAAGGGGGTCCAATAGTGGCTGATGTAATCACCCCCGTAGAACAAAGAATGGATGATGAGATGGAGGAGGACCCTCTTCGGTTCCTCAATACAGGCGCCTATGATGGTGACTTAGATATGATGAGTCAGCCATATGACGACTCAGGCTATCAGCATGCTGATGAGGATATGGATGATCTGCCCGGGCAAGAACGTCCTAGCAGGGATTGCAAGAAGTCTCTCTTCATGCAATCCTCACAGGACACGCCTGAAGATGCTGCCTCAACATAGGCTCAACTAGCCGAGGGTCATACAGTGCTTAGCCCGAAAACACTGGGGCAGGGGTTAAGGAAGGGTCTAGAAGGTCAGCCCAAGAAAAAGGAGAGGAAGAGACCGGGGAAGAGAGGCTCTGCTGCCTACAAACAAGCCAGAGCACATAGCAGCAGAACGGTGGATTTTGAAGAGCATGTACCGGTCAAAGGTGCGGCCATGTTCCATGTCACGGGCGAGCCAATGCTACCGCCGAAACCGCTGGAGGCAATATCAGGGGATCTCAGGAGACTGCACGACCATGTGCTGTCGACTGAGAAAAGCCTACTAGCCTCGAAGGATCCAGGATATCCGACATACGCGGCTCGTGCGCATGAGGGGAAGTGCTACGTCGACACACGGCCCGCGGAGGTGTTCTTCCTGCGGTTTGAGCATATCTTCAAGATGTTTCTGACAAGGCGGCTCGATTGTACAATCGTCCGCCTTTTTGCGCTACATATGAGCTCCATCATGAAGAGAGAAGAAGTCTTGCAAATCTGTGTGGCGGATCCATACTACATGCACGAGTCCTTCTTGAGTCTCGTCGACTTTGAGCGTAAAACTGCTAGGGAGTACCTCGAAAACTTCATGTTACAGAATAAGGACCAGGAAATTGTTCTCCTGCCTTATCATCCAAAGTAAGTCAGTGCCGGACAACCCTTTCGTACATTTCAATCATTCCTTCTCGCTCATATGGAGAATAATTTGAGGTGTTTTTTTCCCCGCAGCAACGGGCGCGCCGTCCTTATCGTTCTTTACCCGCGAGTCTCCCACGCCGTGTATTTTGACCCTAACAGAAACTACGAGAAGAAGGACTAGACCCACGTAATGAATATTCTAGATGATGCTCTCCAAGGCTTCAGCTTGAGGGGTGGCTACCTGCAGATCCGGAAACAAAGGAACAAGAAGACGGGTTTCTCGCATAAAACTAACTTCTGCTGCATCCATGTCCCAAAACCAAGCAGGAACGATGGATTCTACCTCCTCCATCTCATGATGGAGTTCAGAAGGGATCACCAAAAGCTTCGCATGACAAGCACAAATGATGATCATATCCGCAAGTGGGTAGAATCTCATGGAGAAGCGGATTATAAACTTAGAGATGACTTCTTTCGCATCCAGAGGGACATTGCGACGATCATCATGAAAGAAGTCGTCGAAGAGAAGGGGATGTTCCACCACGGCCCTATATCATGAGCTGACGTCTGAACTCGCATAGGCATGCAACGTCAGGACCTCACGCCGTTCAAGAAGCTAGGGTCCATCCTCGATGATATGGAAGGATGGAACTTCTAGTTATTTACGATGCCGATGATGATGATATGTGTCAGTTGAACTTGTATAGTTTCTGTAGCGATGAAACTTTGTGATGTCCACGGTCCTTGCCGAACTTGCGTAACGCTACTTTGTTAGTTTGGGTACGATGACCTGCGTACCTCTAGTTAATTAGTTTGTGTACGATGAAACTGCATTGATTATTTGTATGTTTACTATATGTTGCATCTAGTTGCTAACCCTTTCTTTTTCGTGTTGCTCAAGTATATTTTGTTGCATATGATTGTACATTCTCTTGATGAAGATGCATCTCTAACAGGTACCTAGATTCTTGATGGCGAAGAAGCAGTGCTATGTCGTGTAGAAAGGGAAGGTTCCGGGAGTGTACGACGAGTGGCCTGAGTGTCAGGCGCAAGTGGAGGGGGTCTCGGGCGCCAGCCATAAAGGCTTCAAAAGCAGACAAGAAGCTGAAGCCAGTTACTTGAGGTTCATGCTAGCGCAAGAGAGGACTCATAACCGCCGCCTCATGTACTGCATAGTTCCGCTCTCACTCATAGTGATAGCTCTTCTCGCGTATATCATTGTTTAGATGGATGACGATGTAGTTGCAAGTATTCGAGACTTGTATCGTTATTTTCGAGATGATGACGAGAGACCACTTTGTGTTGGATTATGATTATGATGATGACATAATTTGATGAGACTATTTGTATGTATATGCTATGATTACATTTGTATGTGTATGATGATGACATTTGTATGTGCTAAAGATTATTGTATAAAGCCTGTTCAAATACAAAACAAATATGCAGAAAAAAATAGAAACTAATAAAACTAGAAGTAGCGAGGGGAGAAAAGTTAGCAGCAGCGCGCCCTTACCAGTAGCGCACCTTAATTGAAAGCGCTGAAGCTATTAGCAGTAGCGCGTGGCTGCAAAGATCGCTACTGCTATGCATGCATAGCAGTAGCGCGGGCCAACATGCGCTATTGCTACAGGTTAGCCGTAGCGCCGTATCAGTAGCGTGGGAGCCCGCGCTACTGATACACCTAATACCCGCGCTACTGCTAGGCTTTTCCCTAGTAGTGTGTACTTGCACAAGAACCAGCCCCACCACACATAACCCAGACTCACGCAGATTGTACCCCTACCCAGTTGGACAGAGAACCAGCTACACCCCTTCTAACCCCAACCCCAGCAGATAGTAACCCAGTTCCAGTTGACACAACACCGTCTCCACCACAAAGCACCCAAACACAAGCAGTTAGTAAGGCAACTGCAGTGCCCAAAGCACGAGGACCACCACTGCGAACCCCAAGTCAACGCTTAAAGCAGAAGAAGAATTGTTCTCAGGTCAGGTTCCGTAGCTATGGTTCATACTCCTTTGCTCTTGCATCACTGTATTTACTCATACTAACTAATTTCAAATTTGAAGGACGCAATTGAAACTCCAATGGCGCAACAGGTATGTTTTAAACCTGTTTGTTTAACGTGTTTGCTGTTGTAACTTGCTCTATGTTGATTTCAGTTTCAATTGAATAAACAATTATGTTCTCATGCCATGCACATTAAAAGTGTTGTTATTGCTGTGTAGTTTCCCACACTTATATTCTGTCTATGCTGTTTTGTCTTAAACAAATATGATTTTAACTGTCTCTATCTTCATTTGGCAACGTAAACTAGAATGATATAGACCATATAGTGACCATACTACATAGATATATGTCTATTTCATGCTGTTATCCTGTCCACCTTACTACTGAACTGGTTTACCAAAATGAGTTTCATATACAACATGGTAAACCTGTGATCTGTCTGCTTGTTTCTCTCTTAGAATGCGGACAAAATATTGGAGAAGAGTACCCCGTTATGCAATGGTAAAGGAAGTAATGCAGATAAGGTTCAAGATAGTGAGACATCCCTGTTGGTCTCCAAGAAAGCTGATAAAAACTATACTGAATACACTAAGACAACCCCAAAGTCCTGTCATGATGTAGTGTTCGGGTTACTGGCCACTACTGTTGGCACCAGCTCTTTGAACTCGCTGCCTGAATCAGTTTGGCTTCTTGAGTCTCAACTTCAAGTTGAAAGACATCGATCAGATGTGCTGCGACAGGAAGCCGAAGGACTGAGGAAGTCCCTGCAGAATTCAGATGCATACTTTCTGGTGCAACAGCAATTGCTAGAGGATTTAAGTGCCAAACAAGAGAAAGCTAATAAGCTTGCTAAGCATCTTACCAGCAAGGTGGATACCCAGGATATTGTTTCTTGAGCTCTTGTGAAGTGGTTTCAGTGCTGGACTTGTTTTGCTGCGGCGTTTATTTGCACTGGTCGCCAACTTTGACAACTAGTGTATGTAATATGCTGCTTTGTTCCCCATATTTGCACCGGTGGCAAACTTTGATGCCTAGTGGATGTAATATGTGTAATAGCCGTGATAGCCTAGCGTAAGTTGCTTACTTATTTATTTCCTTGTTGTCTTGTTTATTTGTTTGCTTGTAGTCAGTGTAGTTCTTTTTCCGTGGTTTGCTAGTGGCCGCAATAACCTATTTTTCAAAACTAGGCCACAATAACCATGGGCTACATATTTACTGTAGTGACCATGGGCCTCCTACGGGCCTTAGAAACAATGGGCCTTCTACAGGCCGTAGAAACAATGGGCCTTCTACGGGCCGTAGCATCAATGGGCCTTCTACGGGCCGTATGATCGATTGGCCAAACATGGGCCAATAACGGAGCGCATTATGGGCCGTAAACGGGCTAGTGTTTGAATCATCCATTCATGGGCCGACCATAATAGGCCATCGTTGATCGGCCGTATTTGATGACGCTATGAAAACGGCCCAACAGATTAACGGGCCATAAACGGGCCGACTTTAACCACGGGCTGAATTTGGCCCACAATCAGAACAGGCCAGTAACGGACCATAAGTAATCGAATGCTGCAAATCAGCCCAAGAATAAATGGGCCCTGAGAAGGCCGAAAGATAACACGGGCTGGAAACGGCCCAATGGAATAATGGGCCTTTAATGTGTATAAAGCGATACACTGTTCATTACGGGCCAGTTTAACCACGGGCCGTTAATGGGCCAAGAGTTACAAAGAGCCTCATATGGGCCGAAAGACGTCATGGGCCATACATGGGCCGGAAGTTACAATGGGCTGGAATCATATTGGATGGCCCAGATGACGCTACTGGGCCTAATTCGGATAGGCCGTAACGGGCCATGAGTTAGCGGGCTGTAAATGGGCTATATGCGAACAGGCCATTAACAGGCTTTCCGTGGGCCGGCCCGCTACCTTTTGACCAAGTCAAATGGGCCGGCCTTTTCACCGGAATGGGCCTTTGTTGGGCCGTGCCACATGTCGACATATCATAGGCGCCTCCGGTCCAATGAGTGGATGACATCTGTCCCAACGGTGAGCCGACACGTGGTTCCTCTAGCCATTGAGAATTTTACACATGGAAAATCCCCATTGGTCCGGGCTGTTAACGGGTTATCGGATTCAAACCGGAACCCGATAGCTTAACGGCGACCCGTTACGGTGGATGCCACGTGTCGGTTACCCTTGACGAAAGCACTTCCATGACATGCCATTTATCGTCATGGAAGTGGACACTTCCGTGATGATAATTTTGGTAATGTCATGGAACACTTCTACGATAGCACAGGTATGACTATCTTGATTCTGTCATAAAATCATCATGGATGTACATGCATGACAGAAAACGTGACCTACTCTGACAAACACGTATTATCACGGAATTGTATTTTTTTTGTAGTGTATCATTTTTGGTGGAGTAGACTTTGACGATCCGACTACGAACGTGCGAGGACGTCGCGCCTTAGAAATCGCTAAACCAACTCCGAGAGGTTACTGACCACGCCGGAGCACGATCAACCTGACCACGAAGGTTTATTTCCTGCAAGCAAATGAAGAACAAGCAAGAAATTGAAATTGCAATCTGGATATTGCGAATATAAGAGGAAAGCTTTATTAATGAAGGTGGGGTTCTGTGACGTCTTGGTCTGGTCGTTGAACACAAACGAAGTACGCGAAGTTGCAGCTATGGCGAACTTTTAATCTAAACAAAACCCAAAGTCTAAACGACGCCCTAAGGGCTGTATATATGGAGGAAGAGGGGGAAATTTCGTGAGGAGGGGTCCGAAACCAACCCTAACTCTTGTTTCCCCACACATACGGACTCTAAAAACATACTATACTCAAGTATTTTGAAATTACATGGGCCTGCCCCAAAAATAAGGTGGCGCAGCACCTAAAATAAGCTATAGACAAAATATATGAAGGGGCATCTTGTATATTTCATCCATGTCCATGTAGGTCATCACCGAGGCTTCAAAGTGCTCAAATATGCACTAGAAACGCCATTCTGGATCCCTTCGCGTGCGACTTCATCTCCATGCTTGATCCTGCTTCAGTGTTCATCCCTCTTGTCCATGGTAGGCCCTTCATTAGTAATCATCACAAATGTATCCAATTTAGGCAGCATCATATTCTCATGAACATTAGAATTGTCACCAAGAAACAAAAATACCTGGTAATTCAATTGGCGTGCGCGAGCTCTAGTAATTGGTCCAGTATGTATAGCAGCAGGGGCTGTCGGTGTAACAATGGTATTGATGTCCTCATCATGCTCCCCTTCTTGAAATTCAGTCGTCCTCGGCGGAAGCTCATCTTCCTCACCCAAATAAGGCTTCAAATCTGCAATGTTAAAAGTGGGACTAACCCCAAAATCTGCAGGCAACTCAAGTTTATATGCATTATCATTTATTTTCTCTAACACCTTAAAAGGACCATCAGCATGTGGCATTAGCTTTAATTTGTGCAAATCAGGAAATCTATCCTTACGCAAATGTAACCAAACAAAATCTCCAGGTGCAAACACAACACATTTTCTACCCTTATGTCCAGCAAGTTTATATTTAGCATTCATACGCTCAATGTTCTCCTTAGTTAACTCATGCATTTTTATTATCAATTCAGCATGTTGTTTAGCATCAAAATTAACCTTCTCCGAAGATGGAAGAGGCAACAAATCAATAGGTGCACAAGGTAGAAAACCATACACAATCTCAAAAGGGCACATCTTAGTAGTAGAATGCAGTGAATGATTATAAGCAAATTCAATATGAGGCAAGCATTCTTCCCACATTTTCTTGTTATTCTTCAAAACAGCCCTAAGCATAGTAGACAATGTTCTACTAACTACTTCAGTTTGTCCATCAGTTTGGGGGTGACAAGTAGTACTAAAAAGTAGTTTAGTCCCCAACTTAGCCCATAAACATCTCCAAAAGTGGATAAGAAACTTAGTATCACGATCTGAAACAATTGTATTTGGCACACCATGCAAGCGAATAATTTCACGAAAGAACAAATCAGCAACATTAGCAGCATCATCGCTTTTATGACATGGTATAAAGTGTGCCATTTTTGAAAATCTATCCACGACAACAAATATGCTATCCCTCCCTTCTTTGTTCGAGGTAGACCTAAAACAAAGTCCATAGATATATCCTCCCATGGAACACTAGGTACAGGCAAAGGCATATATAAACCATGAGGATTGAGTCGTGACTTAGCTTTTTGACATGTAGTGCAGCAAGCAACAAAACACTCAACATCCCATCTCATCTTTGGCCAAAAGAAATGTGTAGCAAGTATATCCTCCGCCTTCTTCACGCCAAAGTGTCCCATTAATCCTCCTCCATGCGCCTCCTGCAACAACAAAAGACGAACGGAGCTAGCTGGAATGCATAGCTTGTTAGCACGAGACACAAATCCATCGTTAACGACGAACTTGTTCCATGTTCTCCCTTGTTTATAATTCTGCAATACATCTTTAAATTCAGCATCATGCACATATTGATCTTTGATGGTCTCCAAACCAAATATTTTAAAGTCAAGTTGTGAAAGCAAAGTATAACGACGAGACAAAGCATCAGCAATAACATTTTCTTTACCCTTCTTGTGTTTAACGACATAAGGGAAAGTCTATATGAATTCAACCCATTTAGCATGTCTACGATTCAGTTTTGCTTGACTTTTAATGTGTTTCAAAGATTCATGATCATAATGTATAAAAAATTCTTTGGGCCATAAATAATGTGGCCATGTTTCTAAGGTCTGAACAAGAGCATATAATTCTTTATCATAAGTAGAATAATTCAGGCTAGGCCCACTCAATTTTTTAGAAAAGTATTCAACCAGTTTGCCATCTTGTAATAACACACCTCCTAATCCAATTCCACTAGCATCACATTCAAGCTCAAAAGTCATATTAAAATTAGGAAGTTGGAGTAAAGGAGCATGTGTCAACTTATCTTTCAATACCATGAAGGCTTCATCCTGTGCAGTACCCCAAACAAAAGGCACATCCTTCTTTGTAAGCTCATTGAGAGGTGCAGCAATGGTGCTAAAATCTCTCACAAAATGCCTGTAGAAACCAGCGAGTCCAAGAAAACTCCTCACTTGTGTGACCGTTTTGGGCTGCGGCCAACTCTCAATAGCTTCAATCTTGGCTTTATCAACTTCAATTCCCTATGGAGTAACAACATAGCCAAGAAAAGATACTCGGTCAGTGCAAAAGGTGCACTTCCCAAGGTTACCAAACAAACGTGCATCACGTAGAGCAATAAAAACAACACATAAATGTTCCAAATGTTCTTCCAAAGATTTGCCATAAATCAGTATATCATCAAAATAGACTACCACAAATCATCCAATGAAAGCACGTAAAACTTCATTCATTAATCTCATGAAAGTACTAGGTGCATTAGTTAACCAAAAGGCATGACTAATCACTCATATAAACCAAACTTAGTTTTAAATGTTGTTTTCCATTCATCTTCCAATTTCATATGAATTTGATGGTATCCACTACGCAAATCATCTTTGGATAATATTGTAGAGCCACTCAATTCATCAAGCATATCATCTAACCTAGGAATAGGATGACGACAATGAATAGTAATATTATTAATGCCTCTACAATCAACGCACATACACGACGTACCATCCTTTTTTGGCACTAGTATAATAGGAACAACACAAGGACTAAGAGATTCACGTATATAACCTTTGTCGAGAAGTTCCTGAACTTGACGCATAATCTCCTTCGTCTCCTCTGGATTGGTATGATATGGTGCATGGTTTGGCAGCGAAGCACTGGGAATTAAGTCAATCTGATGCTCAATCCCACGAATAGGTGGTAATCCCGGTGGCACGTCTTGTGAAAAGACATCGGCGAACTCCTGCAAAATGTTAGTGATAGTAGGAGGCAAAGAAGAAGGCACATCCTTGAATGAAAAAATGCCTCTTTGCACACAAAAGCATCACAAACAGATTTGCTGAACTCTAGATCATCAATATCAGATTTGGTGGCAAGTAAACATGCACTTTTCAATTTAATTTCAGAAGCAACACTAGATGATTTGTTATTAGGCTTCATTCGTTGCTCGAATTCTTTTGCCACAATCTGATTTTCACTCTTATTTTTCTCCTGTTTTGCTTTATTAGCTCTATTAATATCATCTTTCAAAATGGAATTAGGAGTCATAGGAAGCAAAGTAATATGTTTATCCTTATGAACAAGAGTATACTGATTGTTTCTACCATGGTGTGCAATGTTTTTATCAAATTGCCATGGTCTACCAAGTAATAAGGAACATGCTTGCATGGGTGCCACATCACAATCAACATATGTAGAGATACTAAAATGCACACGAACAGTACGTGTTACCATAACCTTGCCGCTATTGTTGAACCATTGGATGTAGTAAGGATGTGGATGTGGTCTTGTGGTGAGAGATAGCTTCTCCACCATATCCATGCTAGCCAAGTTGTTGCAGCTCCCTCCATCTATGATGACGCAAACATAACGTTCCTTCACAACTCCCTTTGTATGGACCAAATTATGCCTCTGATTTTGCTCAGCTTGTGTGTCCTGCACACTCAAAACACGTTGAGCAACTAAACTTTCATACCTGTCAGCATCTTCAGCAGCCATGTATTGCGTCTCATTATCAGAATCATCTCCACCGTGTTCTTCACTTGTAATAAGAGCCAAAGTCTCCTCATCATAGTCATTAGCAGACTCATACCCACAATCCTCAGTAGCAATCATAACACGCGGAGATTGGCATTCTCTCGCATAATGGCCTCTACCCTTACAACGATGACAAATAATATCGTGTGTGTGCCCTGTTGATGCCATGGAGGAATAAGAGCTCTTGCAGGCCCGGTAGGTGTGCTCTTGGCAGATAGTGGCAGTAGTGTCTGCTTTCTTGTATCATGGCTGGAGGTGGCAGATGACGGAGGTGCCAGTGTAGCAGAACGTGTGGAAGTAGAAGATGCACGCGGTGTCCATGATGAAGGTCGACCCGCAGAAAAATTAGTTCGCGCTAATGCCTGTCGATCCTGCACTTTATGTTCAGCTTTGCAAGCAAGATGGAATAAGTGAGTGATATTGTTATACTCCTTATACACTAAAATGGTCTGAATCTCTTTATTAAACCCACCCATAAAACATGCAAGCATAGCTTCATTATCCTCAACAATACCACATCTAATCATGCTAGTTTGTAATTCCTGATAATATTCTTCTACAGAATTTTTTACTTGTCTTGAACGCTGCAATTTTTGTAGTAATTCACGTTGATAATATGGTGGAACCCAACGAGTACGCATAACAGCTTTCAAAGCAGCCCAAGTAGTAGGGATATTATCATGATATAATCTACAAAGTTCAGACCACCAAACAGAGGCAAAACTAGTGAATTCACAAACAACTTGTGGTCCTGCCATGGTTAGCAGCAATAGAAACACACAAGAATATGGTCCTACAGACTACTAAAAAGTGGTGGTGGTAGGGTGTCACAAATCTGTCAAGAAAATCTCAAATTCTTACCAGTTCTTACCCAGCAGCACGTGGTGATCGGCAACTGTTGTAGTCAAAACTCTCAAAGCTTGGACAGAGCAATTACCAGGGAGAGTCAAACGCATGACGTAGATATATGTGGACCTGGGAAGGCTTATGATATGGTAGCAAAAATGTCAGCAATAATCAATTCAGAGATGCAAAGTTGAATAAACGCTCAACGATGGCACTGTGCTGGTCCTAGGCTAGACCGTGCTAGAGACGCGAGCCTAGAACACCAACAAAATCACGGCGTTGCACGTAAACAAGGGAGGAGCACACTCTAATTTTTTTTTCCTTTTTTTCACTTTATTTTGCACTTTTTTCTCTTTTTATTTTTGCTCCGCAACACATTTTTTTTAAACTGGAACTATTTTTCTTTTACGGGTGGCACGAAAGTTGGGGAGTCTGAATTGGTCACGACTCATAGTATGGTGTGATCTGGAAATCGAAAACAAAGCAACAAATACTGGACTCGGACTAGGACTGGTGGCGGAGATGAATCTGGTGGAACTCAGACTGGTGGCGGATATGTATCTCGTGGCAACTCGGACTGGTGGCGGAGATGTTGGAGGTGGACTCGGATGGGCGTGATGGTGGCGTATATGGACTCAGATTGGCGGCGGATATATGGTGGTAGTATATGGCAGCGGCGATGAAGTTGGTGCGGTGGTGGTATATGGCAGCAGCGATGTAGATGGTGCGGCAGCGGTGTGACAAACTGTGACAGAACTTGAAACTCTAAAGGACTAGACGCTAAGACTAGCAACTTGACACGACGATGCAACCGCAAATTCAACAAAGCAAATACAGAAAAGATTATGCAATGGCTCAGATTGGTTTGGATATGATGAACTAACCCTAATTTTTTTCTAGCTTATTCGTGGACTGTAGGTATGAAGAACAGACTCGATCTAAACTACCAAAAACTGCAGAATCTCACCGAGCAACCTAGAAATCTGATACCACTTGATAGAGGCAAAGGTGTCCCGTCTTTCGATGAGATGGTAGCTATCGTTTTTGGTGGAGTAGACTTTGATGATCCGACTACGAACGTGCGAGGACGTTGCGCCTTAGCAATCGCTAAACCAACTCTGAGAGGTTGTTGACCATGCCGAAGCACGATCAACCTGACCATGAAGGTCTATTTCCTGCAAGCAAATGAAGAACAAGTAAGAAACTAAAATTGCAATCTGGATATTGCGAATATAAGAGGAAAGCTTTATTAATGAAAGTGGGGTTCTGTGACGTCTTGGTCTGGTCTTTGAACACAAACGAAGTACGCGAAGTTGCAGCTATGCCGAACTTTTAATCAAAACAAAACCCAAAGTCTAAACGACACCCTAAGGGCTATATATATGGAGGAAGAGGGGGAAATTTCATGACCCTTGGAGGAGGGGTCCGAAACCAACCCTAACTCTTGTTTCCCCACACATACAAATTCTAAAAATAGCCTATACTCAAGAATTTCAAAATTACATGGGCCTGGCCCAAATATAAGGTGGCGCAGCACCTAAAATAAGCTATGGACAAAATTTATGAAGGGGCATCTTGTATATTTCGTCCATGTCCTTGTAGGTCATCACTAAGGCTTCAAAGTGCTCAAATATGCACTAGAAACGCCATTCTGGATCCCTTCACGCGCGACTTCATCTCCATGCTTGATCCTACTCCAGTGTTCATCCCTCTTGTCCATGCTAGGCCCTTCATTAGTAATCATCACAAATGTATCCAATTTAGGCAGCATCATATTTTCATGAACATTAGAATTGTCACCAAGAAACGAAAGTACCTGGTAATTCAATTGGCGTGCGCAAGCTCTAGTAATTGGTCCAGTATGTATAGCAGCAGGGGCTATGGGTGTAACAATGGTATTGATGTCCTCATCAAGGCTTAGGCGTCTAAGCTTGGGGATGCCCCGGAAGGCATCCCATCTTTCTTCAACAAGTATCAGTAAGTTTTCGGTTTCATTTCGTTCATGTGATATGTGTAAATCTTGGAGCGTCTTTTGTGTTTAGTTCATGTGATGGTATGAGATAGTCCATGTTTGATTTATAGAATGCCCATTGTACTTCACTTATAATTTTTTAGTATGCCTTTATAGAATGCTTCATGTGCTTCACTTATATCATTTGAAGTTTGGATTGCCTGTTTCTCTTCACATGGAAAACCGTTATTTGTAGAATGCTCTTTGGTTTCACTTATATTTATTAGATTATGATATTTTGTAGAATGAATTAAACTCTCGTGCTTCACTTATATCTATTTAGAGAGTCCACAGGAATTGGTCATTTGCATGGTTAGTCATGAAATCCTACATAAAACTTGTGGATCACTGAATATGATATGTTTGATTCCTTGCAATAGTTTTGCGATATAGAGATGGAATATGTGGGAGGTACTAGTAAACGGTTGTTGTTAGTAAGAATATTGGTGTTAAGGTTTGTGATTCCCGAAGCATGCACGTATAGTCTCTCATTATGCTATGAAGTTGGAGCATGATTTATTATTGATTGTCTTCCTTATGAGTGGCCGTCGGGGATGAGCGATGGTCTTTTCCTACCAATCTATCCCCCTAGGGGCATGCGTAGTAGTACTTTGCTTCGAGGGCTAATAAACTTTTGCAATAAGTATATGAGTTCTTTATGACTAATGTGAGTCCATGGATTATACGCACTCTTACCTTCCCGCAATTTGCTAGCCTCTTCGGTACCATGCATTGCCCTTTCTCACCTCGCGAGTCGGTGCAAACTTCGCCGATGCATCAAAACCCCGTGATATGATACGCTCTATCACACATAAGCCTTATTATATCTTCCTCAAAACAGCCACCATACCTACCTATTATGGCCTTTCCATAGCTATTCCGAGATATATTGCCATGCAACTTCCATCGCTTCTGTTTTGATGAATTGAGCATTCATTGTCATATTGCTTTGCTTGATCGTAAGATAGCTAGCATGATATTTCCATGGCTTGTCCTTTTTTGATATCGTTGTTACGCTAGATCGTTGCACATTCTGGTACACTACCAGAGGCATTCATATAGACTCATACTTTGTTCTAGGTATCGAGTTGTAATTTTTATTTCTTTTGAGTTGTAAGTAAATGGAAGTGTGATGATCATCATTATTCATTATTAGAGCATGTCCCAGTGAGGAATGGATGATGTAGGCTATGATTCCCCCACAAGTCGGGATGAGACTCCAGACAAATATAAAGAAAAGGAAAAAAAGAAAAAAAGTGAGGCAAAAAAGAGCCCAAGAAAAAAAAAAGAAAAAAAAAGAAAAAAATGAGAGAAAAGAGAGAAGGGACATGCTAATTCCACACTTGTGCTTCAAAGTAGCACCATGTTTTTCATATAGAGAGTCTCCTATGTTGTCACTTTCATATACTAGCTAGTGGGAATTTTTCATTATAGAGTTAGATGCACACCCACTTAGTTTTCACATTGAGATTTCATACACTTATAGCTCTTAGTGCATTCGTTGTATGGCAATCCCTACTCCTCACATTGATATCAACTGATGGACATCTCCTCGCGTTGATGTGAGACTTTCTTACCTTTTTTGTCTTCTCAATATTTACCATTATCATCATACTCTATTCCACCCATAGTGCTATATCCATGGGTTGCGCTCATGTATTGCGTGAGGGTTGAAAAAGCTGAAGCGCATTAAAAAGTATGAACCAATTGCTCGGCTTGTCATCGGGGTAGTGCATGATAAATACTTTGTGTTAAGAAGACAGAGCATGACAAGACTATATGATTTTGTAGGGATAGATTTCTTTAGCGTTGATATTTTGAAAGACACGATTGTTTGTTGGGATGCCTGATGGCCCGCTGGAATGAGGGTTCTCCGGTGAGACTTCTCGTACCCGTAGCGTCGCCAGAGGTGGTCGGACGGCGATAATTTCTTCATCGTGGGCGGTGGTCTTCGGTCATACTGGAACTCTGGCGAGGGAGCTTCAATTGAGCTGGCTCCAAGGCTGGGCGTGCTCAGTGGAGCAAGGGAAGGCGAACGATGGTGGTGGGTTGGCTCGGGGAGCCATGGGTGGACCAAATCGAGTTAGGCTCGCCGGTGCCAGAACCTTGTCATGGAGAAGGGCGGAGAGCACATTAACACGAGGGTGTCGTCCAGTAATGGTAAGGGAGGGCAAGGAGAAGGTGTGAGATGAAATGGAGGCCAAGGGTTTCCTTTTATAGGTCGAGAGGAGGAAGGGGGCCCTAGCGACGCTGTGATCGGTGCTGAGGGCCATCCGGGCCTATGCCGGCCTACGGCTAGCTTGGCCAGGGCTCGGGTGGGCGTCAGGAGGCTAGGAGGAACCAGGAAAGGTTCTCTGCGCCAACCTATGCATCGTGACGCCGCTCAAGTCACGACCAAATAGTGGCCGAAGCCACGGGCGTGCTCGGCGGAGGGGAAGGCCAAGGTGGTGCGGGCTGGAGGTTAGGGAGGGCTGAGACATGTGCTAGAGGTGCTGCACGTGGCTCTAGGCGCCGGGGATGTGCTACGGTGGGGTGGTCACGTGGCCAGTGGCTTGGCATGGCGCAAAGTGCATTGTGCCATGCCATGCCCGTGGTCACCAGGCCAGCGGGCGCCTAGGTGGCTCTAGCTAGATTTGGCTATCTCAGGGAGCTAGAGGGGGGGTGGTGAGTAGGTGCTAAGTGTGGCTGTAGTTCGGTCCCAGTGTGGGTGAGCTCCCAGCTGGCTCTTCTAGAAGATTCCGACAACAAGGTGTTTGTGATGTGCTGAGTGGGGAGGGAGTTAGGTTTAGGGAAGAGTTTTGGGAGAGTGTTGGCAGTCACTAGGGTGATCATGTTCACCAAGTTTGAGCCATGATAGATCAAGTATCAGGGTACTTGCTATTCAACTTAGGGTTTATGTCGGAAATAGATTTGAGGAAGAGGCACTCTGCAGGATGGTTCTAACGCGATGTACAATTAGAGACCCTTCAACGAGACTGTTTGCAATGCATTAATCTTAAGTAGTGGTGTAAGAAAACCATAAAAAATGATGCAAACTATTTGCGACGACGAAGACATCAAACACGATTTAGATTAGAGTTGCGTGTGCGATACGTGGCATACAGTTGATCCATACGAATGGTTTGCGATGAGCATAACAACAGAAACGGTCAGCCAGATGAAGGTGTGTGTGATATAGGACATACAGTTCACTCGGATGAACTGTTTGTGATTAGGCAACACAACACATATGGTCAGCCAGATGAAGGTGTGTGCGATATACGGCATACAGTTCACCCGAATGAACTGTTTGCGATGATCCAAGATAACATAAATGGTTCAACTTAACAAGATGTGTGTGATACGCGGCAAACAGGTCCATAATTAGAAATGGGTGCAAAGACCGATAATAACACAGACGATTGCTGCTAATAAGCCATGTGTGTTGTGGGCAAACGCTTGATGGTATACAATTGTTAGCGATTGATGAAATCATCACCGATGGATTCCCTAGTTTACTCCGTGTGTGATGTGATTTGCTCTGTCTATAGAAGAACAACATATATAACAAAAATAAATATCCAATTACATAAGTGAATATTCAAAATATTCGCACACACCTCAATAAACAATTACATGCTTTCTAAACTAGGAGAAATGATCATCTAATCATCTACTTCTTGTGACGCTGCCGCACTGCTCGGTGGCTCGATCCCTCGTCTAGGGTAGGAGGATGGCACTTCCTCATGTGAACGATCCTCTTGTACATCTCGTAGCTTGTGTACGCGTCCTTGGCCGCGTACTTGACGTGTTCTTCATCCAGTCTCTGCTCCCAGGCACTGTACTAGGCGATCTTGTCCTTCTTGCTCTCATCCTTCATATTCATGTAGTATGGGTCGATGATGGCCGAGACGAGGTCAACCAGGGAGTCCTGATTGTTCTTCATGCTGCTCCAGACCGTGTAGTGATCATGGATGTCGACAAGATTCCGGCACGCCAAGCCCGAAACCTTGAGTGCTTTTAGATCATTGTTGGTGTCCATCGTAGCAAAACTGTAGTCGAGGCTGTTGATAAACCTAGCAAAATGCTTGCAAGGCCTTGTGTCCAAGCGGTAGTGGTAGACGAGGATGTCATGGCGCACACACAACTGGGCGACAGCAACCTTCGGATCATACCCCGCATGACCGTAGGTGAACTCAAGGTCGAAGCCCACCACTTGGTACTTTTCCTCAGGAAGCAACTGCTCCATAGTGTGGATGGCGCTGTCCACCGAGCCCGGCTCATTCGTGTACACCACCGAGAGATACTTCCCCCTCACGTGGGTGTCTACTACGTGAGGTTTGGTGAACTGCTGCCCGTTGTCGTTGTCAACCGCTGGGAGCGCCATTGGAGCCGCTGGATATCCTCTATGTATGTGTCTCCATGGGTGTGCTTATTGTGTCGTGGTGTCGGTGCAACAAACAGGTGTGTTTGCTGACCTGACTTGTGCACCGGCGTATGACCGCCCATACATTAAGTACCAAGACATGACACAAGATGGGCCAGAGAAACCGCTCTCCGTGAGATCAAGGAGTGCATTAAGAAGACCAAAGTGACAAGAGAATATCCCCCAGGAAGGCCTCCCTTGCCGGGCAGGTGGGCCTGGCAGGGTCGAGACTATGCCTAAGGCCAAGTCTAAACCGCCCCAGTAAGGTTCCTAGGGCCGCCAAGATCACAAGACAGAGTCTCGGCAGGCTCCGTGCCGGCAAGCCTCCGCCAAGACACCACAGCTCCACCTCATCGTATGTCAGTCGTTAATCAGTGCGGTCTCGAGCTCCCAAGTGGCTAGGTGGATCCCACCGAGCACATGGCAACCTGCTGGAGAAGAGATTAACTTTATTGACACCCGTCCTGATGGCATGTCACGCTAATAAGAGGTAGATGGATAAGCGGCGCGGCAAGCTTGCCGGGATTCAACCTCAACATGACACCTAGCAGTGCATTTAATGCACTTTGTCCTAACTGCCAGAGTTAGGTATGATAACATTGTTGGCTATCTAATCATACCGTAATGACTGTTTTGCCACTGTGGTCGCCCCTTGAACTATAGAAGGAGGCCTGAGGCAACCTAAGAAAAGGGTTCGAATCTTTGATCCCTCAACACTTGTATGGGCGTAGCTGCTCTCCCCGAGGCACACTTGTCGGGCTTGAGCGCTCCGTGTCTTCGTGTTCCTCCAGATCAATCCACCATAGCAGGAGTAGGGTTTTACGCTGCAAAGCGGCCCGAACTTGGGTAAAAGAGAGTAGTCCATCGCCGTGCTGCCCTGTTGTTTCTGCTCTTTGTGCAATGTGATTGCTCCCCCGCCGAACCAAAAAGGGGCAACCCTGCCCCATAGGTGATCATGCATACCCCCGCAACATCTTTGGCGTGCCAGGTAGAGGGCTTGACTTGCGTGAATCTGAAGCAATAACCAGCACGTCGATCTTCATCACCTTCTACATCATCAATGGCTCCCAAGAGGAAGAGCGGTGCGGCAGCATAGCCCTCTACTTCGAAGGCTCCTTCACCCGTGGCTGCGGGCGCCACATGCAGCACGACCAGAATGGGTGGAGTGAGTGCCACGGGCGGCGCGGTCACCACAGACGGTGCGACTGACGCCCCCTCCACAGTTGGAACAGGAACTGGGGCAACTAGGGGTGCCCAGTTCCCTCATCCTTCCGGCGAGCACACTCACACCAGTGCGGGTCATGGTGATGTTCTGCCTCCACCTCCCTGCCGCACCAGTGAGCGCAACCAGTGCAGCATCGTTGCCCACTCTCAAGCAAGCCATGACCCTCTGGCTACACCGACCAGGGGGGCGACATCGAGACATGCGCTCCGCCCCGCGCAGGTTGAGTGTGACAAGACCCCGAGCGGTACCGTTGACCCACAACGACTGCGCCCCCACGGAAAGGGCCTAGCTGATTAGGAGCTTGGCCACTAGGATCAACATCAGCCTTGCCAGACTGCCCTTGTGATTGGTCCAAGGCAGCGATAGCACAACGACGCTCCTTCTTGCTCGACCAGGAGTCGAGCGATGTCACGCTCCACTTCCCACGCCGTGCCAGGGACAGTGGCCGAAGCAATGGTGAGGCTCAGCTACTACTGAACTTTCCCCCAACGGCAGAAAAGATGGAAGAGTGGAGAACCACCATTCTAAGCCTCATCGGATTTGCTGAAGCCAACAAGTCACAGCGCGTAGAACCTTCGCAACGCCCGCAGGTGATGCCGGCAACCCACGGTGATGGCCACGCAGAGAGGACTATACCCACGGTTTAGTCCCCACCGTGGCAACCAGCCCAGGAGCAGGCACGGCGGCTCAACAAACCGAGCGTGTTGAAGAGCCTGACGAGATATCGATGGCCTCGTCTTATCCGTAGCTCCAGCAAGATCAACGCCAAGTGTTGAAGGACAGGAGGAAGGAAGACACCCGCGTCACCATTGAGCGGCACCGCGAGGAACGCCGCCAATAGGATAGGCGCAATGGCCCAGACATAGAGGAACCCGCGCCTAGTGCTGGTGGGTACTTGCCTTACGAGGTAGGGTGCCCCGCCTTCACTCGCGAGCTGCGGCAAGTCCGTTGGCCATCGGCTCGCACCTTCAAGCATGACCTGCTGGAGAAATATGATGGAAAACTGAACCCGACAGAGTTTCTGGGCATTTACATGATTGCTGTCCAAGCTGCCAGGAGAAGGGATGAAAAAGTGCTCGCCAATTATTTTCCATTGGCACTTAAGCCCAATGTGAGATCTTGGCTGATGCACCTGCCTGAGTATTCCATCTCCTCCTGGGCAGACCTGTGCAATGAGTTCATTGGCGCCTTTACGGGCGACCATCAAGACCCCGGGCAGCCTAGTGACCTGCAAGCCCTTCTACAGAAGGAAGGGGAGAGCCTGCGCAAGTACCTTTAGCGATGCAGCCAAGTACACCACAACATTCCAAAGATACATCCGGCAGCTGTGATTGCTGCATTCCATACGAATCTGCGCAATCGGAGGATGCGCGCCAAGATGAATGTTCGGCTACCCAAGACCGTCAACAAGCTCTATACGTTGGCGGCCAAGTGCGCTCGTGCTGAAGAGGGGAAAAGACTTCTAGGGGAGGAAGTCGGTGTCGAAGTCGATTTAGAAGACGACGACGACGCCGCCACCCCTAGGAAGAGGAACATAAAGCACAACAAGAAGTGTAAAGGGAAAGCAGTGATGGGTGTTGAGAGCTCCGGTGATCTTAGCGCCGGCAAGAAAGCAAAGACCGAAGCACCCGGCAAGGAAGCTTCTACATGTGTTGATTGCCGGGCGGTGGCGGCAGCTGAGAAAACCGGCAAATCCGACAGGCCATACTACAAGATCCATAGGACCAAAGGCCATGATCCCCAAGATTGCAAACAAGTCGAACAACTGGTCGAAAGGCAAAGGCTGAATATGAAGGGCGTGATAAGGAGAGAGACCAGGATGGCACTGGCAGGAAAGGCCATAGTGGCCGCGGTGGTCGTCGTGGCAAAGTCGATCAGCAGAAGGAGAAGTCCGCCAGGGGCCGTGAGAAAAAGGAAAGTGAGGATGACAGTGAAGAGGATGATGATGAAACCAGTGAACAGGAATTTCAGAAGGCTACTGAGGCAATGTGCATTGACGGGGGTGTGTCCTTGCACTCCTCGCACCGCCAACTTAAGTAGTGGGCGTGTGAGGTCAATGCGGTACAGCCGGTAGCAAGCGCTGGAGACCCAATTAAGTGGTCCCGCACACCCATCATTTTTTACGCTGAGGATCACCTAGATCGCACCATTGCGGTTGGATGTTTGCTGTTGTTGGTTTCACCAACAATCCGCAACCTCAAGGTCACAAAGATGTTTGTTGACGGCGGGGCAGGGTTGAATTTGATTTCCCCTGACATGCTTGAGCAAACTTCACATTCTTGATGAACATCTGAAGAAGACTTGCACTTTCCAGGGGATCAACCAAGGAAGGAGTCAGCCTAAGGGGAAGATTACGTTGGCAGTGATGTTTGGCGTGGAACTAAACTACAAGACTGAGAAGGTTGTGTTTGATGTTGTTAAGCTTCCCCTGCCATTCAACGGAATCATTGGTCGCCCAGCTTTGGCTAAGTTCATGGCGGCGTCCCATTATGCATATAACACCTTGAAGATGCCGGGCCCTATGGGAGTCATCTCCATCCCGTCAGATAAGAGGGATGCAGTCATATGCATCCACAAGATGTACAGAGATGCGGTAGTAGCTGAGGCTGTCAATGCCCCAGCTGCTGCCAAGGAAGAAAAGAAAGTTAAGAAAGCTAGCAAGGACACCGATAAGGAGCCCGGGAAGCGTGCCTCTTCGAAGTGCGCTGCACCCGGTAGCGACCTACCGAAAAGTTCGGCCAGCAAGAAATCCAAGACTGCTCCCCTGCAACGAAGAAGGTTCCAGCAAGGCAGGATGGCACTGATGGTACTTTCACCATTAGCTCCACCCTTGACGACAAATAGGAAAGCGCGCTCGTTGCCTTCCTGCGGGCGAATGTTGATGTGTTTGTATGGCAACCTTCTGACTTCCCCGGTGTTCCCATGGAGGTAATCGAGCACCACCTTGATGTCTTCCCTCATGCCCGTCCCATCAAGCAGAAGGTCAGAAAGCAAGCCTTGGAGCGGCAACAGTTCATTGCCGAAGAGATCAAGAAACTTGAAGCAATAGGTTTGGTCAGGGGAGTGTTGCACCCAACTTGGCTAGGAAACCCAGTGGTGGTGCGCAAGGCAAATAGGAAGTGGAAACTTTGTATTGACTTCACTGACTTGAACAAAGCATGTCCAAAGGATCCCTTCCCCTTGCCGCGCATCAATCAGATCATCGATTCCACTTCGGGATGTGATTTGCTCTCCTTCCTTGATGCATACTCCGGCTATCATCAAATCTTCATGGCCAAGGAAGACGAGAGAAAACCGCGTTTATTACCACATGTGGCATGTACTGCTTTCTATGTATGCTCTTCGGGCTAAAAAGCGTCGGTTCTACGTTCGCGAGGGCTGTGCAGATTGGTTTTGAGCCTCAGCTTCACAGAAACATAGAAGCCTACATGGATGATATAGTGGTCAAAACCAAAGACAAGTCCACGCTTGTTGCAGATTTGGAGGAAACCTTTGCGAACCTGCAAAAGATCAACTTGAAGCTCAACCCAGAAAAATGTGTGTTTGGCGTTTCGTCCGGCAAGCTTCTTGGATTTTTTGTGTCTCAGCGAGGGATAGAAGGCAACCCCGACAAGATCAAAGCAATAGAGCAGATCCAAGCCCCAAAAATCGTCAAGGATGTGAGGCGTCTGACTGGTTGTGTTGCCGCGCTAAGTAGGTTCATCTCAAAATCCGCCGAGCGTGCCTTGTCATTCTTCAAAACTTTGAAGAAGGCTGGACCAAAGAAATGGACTCCGGAGGCAGAGGCTGCATTGCGGGATTTGAAAACCTACCTTTCATCTGCGCCAACTTTGGTCGCGCCTAGACCGCAAGAACCGTTGCTGCTGTACCTAGCAGCGATAAATTAAGTGGTTAGTGCTGCATTGGTGGCGCAGAGAGAAGTAGGTAGAGAAGAAGCCGAAGCAGCAGAGCCACCCTGTGATGAACCAAACCTATCCCCGGCAAGGCATGACATTGACAGCGATAGGGGGCCACAAGCAAATGCTGATAATCAAAAGGTGTTAGCAAGGAAGAAAATGGTGCAGCGACCAGTCTACTTTGTCATCTCCCTCCTACAGGGGGCTAGGTCAAGGTACTCTGGGGTGCAAAAATTGATCTTTGGCCTTCCCATGGCCTTGAGGAAACTGCGTCATTACTTCCAAGCTCACGAGATCATAGTTGTGACTCGCCTTCCATTGCAGCGTATTCTGAGGAACCCCGAAGCTACCGGCAGGATAGTGGAGCGGGCGCTGGAATTGTCAAGTTTTGCTTTGAAGTTTGAAAGCACGACAACTATCCAAAGGAGGGCCCTGGCGGAATTTATCACAGAATGGATGCCAACGCCTGATGAAGAAGTGCTAGAAACAACCCTCGCCGACAAGGAGACCCCCAAAGAATGGGTAATGTACTTTGATGGAGCTTTCTCACTACAAGGCGCAGGGGCTGAGTGCTTCTTGTCGCACCCACCGGGGAGCACCTCAAGTATGTTATCCAAATGCAGTTCCCCCGCTACCAACAACACAGCCAAGTACGAGGGGCTACTTGTTGGCCTCAGGATTGTGATGGAACTGGGGATAAAGAAGCTAGTCATCCGTGGTGATTCTCATCTTGTTGTGAAGCAAGTAAATAAGGATTATCAGAGCCCGTTGATGAAAGCATATGTGGAAGAAGTGAGAAAGTTGGAGGAGCACTTTGACGGGCTGCAAACAGAGCACGTGCCCCATGCGGAGAATGGCATTGCCGACCACCTGTAAAAGTGCGCCGCTCAGATGCTTCCCATGGAACCAGGAACTTTTGTACTCCATCTAACTCAACCATCAGTTTCCCCATCAGCATTGGCCGGAAAGAGAAGAAAACTAAACACTAGCAAGCATTTCTCGGCAGAGCTCCCTGGAGCTGCTGGTGAGAATGTTGCTGGAGAGAGCCCTCTGTTGGTAGGTGAGCTGCATCCTCCAGCGGAACCTCAAGTTCTCACTATTGGAGCTAGCACTCCCACGGCAGAGGAGATGCCTTTGGTCCTCGTCGTCGAGCCACGAGCTCCGGCATGGGCACAACATATAGTCCAATTCCGGCATATAGGAGAATTTCCCGATGGCCCAGAGGAATCTGAAAAAGTGGCCCGCCAGTCGAGTATGTATCAATTTGTGGATGACACTCTATATAGAAAGAGACCGAACGGTGTGAAATTGAAATGTATCAGCTAGGAAGATGGACTAATGTTGTTGGCAAAAATTCATGGAGGTGTGTGTGGTTCACACCTAGGACCAAGAGCACTTGTCGGGAAAGCCTTCCGGCAAGGATTCTACTGGCCCACCGCCCTCCGGGATGCAACTGAGCTCGTCACTAAGTGTGAAGCCTGTCAGTTCCATTCCAAGAACATTCATCAACCTACTTAGGCCCTTCAAACAATCCCTTTATCCTGGCCTTTCACAGTCTGGGGGCTCGACATCTTGGGCCCCTTTCCCCATGCCACCGAAGGCTTTGAATTCTTGTACGTAGTAATCAACAAGTTTACACAGTGGCCCGAGGTGGAGCCAGTGTGGAAGGTGACTGCGCAATCAGCTATCAAGTTCATTAAAGGATTGGTGTGCCATTTTGGAGTACCCAACAGGGTGATCACCGACAATGGCACACAGTTCACAAGCCGCGCCTTCCTGCAGTTCATCCAAAGCCTTGGAAGCAAGGTCTCTTTTGCTTCTGTTGCCCACCCTAGGAGCAACGGACAGGTCGAAAGGATGAACGCTGAAGTGCTTCGAGGGCTAAAGACAAGAACTTTCGATAAATTGCGAAAATGTGGCAAGCGCTGGGTTGATGAGTTGCCGGTGGTTCTTTGGTCAATCAGAACAACACCAAATAGAGCTACTGGCCAGACTCCCTTCTCCCTAGTATATGGTGCAGAAGCAGTACTCACCACGAAACTCACATACGGGTCACCTTGAGTACTTGCCTACGATGAAGTAGCGCAAGAGCAGCTGCGGCCTGACGATGCCCCGCTCCTCAAGGAAGATTGTCTCCGGGCAGCTGTACGTGCTGCACGATACCAGCAAGCCCTGTGCCTCTATCACAGCCGCAGGGTTCATGCCCAGAGCCTTGAGGAAGGTTACCTTGTCCTTAGGCATGTTTAGTCCGCCAAGGGTGAAAACAAGTTGACACCAAAGTGGGAAGGCCCTTACCGGGAAGTACGTGTCACTAGACCTGGCGTAGTCCGTCTGGAGACCGAGGATGGTATCCCAATGCAACACTCATGGAATATTGAGCATCTTCGAAAGTTCTACCCATAAGGCGTGGTTGCCGGGCCTTGCCCCGACAACCTGTTTTGTACAAGCATAGTCCCCGGGACTTGTAACCCTTTATACAAAGCCAAGCGCAGGCCCTGTGCATAGTTGAATAAAATGAAGTGCTTTCATAAAACTTGCATACATGATTTCTGATACATCTCCAACGTATCTATAATTTTTGGTTGTTCCATGCTATTATATTATCTATATTGAATGTTTTATATGCATTTATATGCTATTTTATATCATTTTTTGGGACTAACCTATTAACCTAGTGCCCACTGCCAGTTGCAGTTTTTCCTTGTTTTTGACTTTTATAGAAAATCAATACCAAACGGAGTCCAAATGGAATAAAACTTTACGATGATTTTTCTTTGACAACAAGACACCCACGAAGCTTCGGGAGGAGGCCAGAAGACCCACAAGGGGGCCAAAAGCCCTAGGGGCGTGCCCTAGGGGGGGCAGGGGGCTTGTGGGCCCCCTGTGGCTCTCCTAACCCTAATCCCAGCTGTCGGGGTAATTGACCACGGGTACCCCGAAGACGGCAAGACAATATTTCAAGACATCGGGGCTAGCAAAGCCCCTCAGTCCGACTGCTCAGGCCGCCCCAGACGGCCCCCTGTCCGACTGCCCGGGCCGACTCACCACCCGACCTGCTCTCTGTCCGGCTGCTCCAGCCGGCCTGCTGCACGGAGTCAACCACTGCTCTGACCCGACACCGACAAGACCCCGACGAGACGGCCGTACCCGGCACTGCTAGAGAATAATGGAGCACTGTAGCAGGTGTAGCACGTCACATCGATGTCCCCCGAATAGTGTATTTGGTGGGTGGGCACCACCCACCATGCCCACACCCATGCTCACATAGCTTACCTCCTAAGCTAGTCCACACTATAAAAGGAGCCACATCCATCCATCCACACATGAGCACTCACCGGAGCACCACATTCCCACGGCCACACATGGCCAGGCTCATGTGCCACACTAGCTAGCTAGCTCTCATTGCTACTGCTCTTAGTCCAATACAGCTCCAGGAGCGCTCTGTACTGCTACGTATATTCCACATATATTCAGACATGCAGGAGTAGGGGTATTATCTCTACGGAGAGCCCCGAACCTGGGTAAAACACCGCGTGCTACTCGCATACCCGTCCCCGGATATTCCAGCGGCAGTCTTGCCCTCACCTCAAGCCACCCCGTGGCATCTGTCGACTCGCAGTATCCCCTGCCGACTGACGCGAGAATACTCCGACAGTTGGCGCCCACCGTGGGGCGAGCTGTTGCTGGAATCGCGGTCCGGGCAGGACCATCTTCGTCGTCACCGCGGCGTCGCCGTCGTCTCTCTGGTAGCGCTCGGGGCCCCGACATCGACACGCCCCCGGGGCGGCCACGAGGGGCGGCGCGTCCTCGCCGTAGGCCTCTTTGTCATCACCACCACAACGCCGGCCGTCCGTCCGCGCGCGCGCCGCGGGCGGGGACTCGCTTCGGTTGGCTGCATCCATCCACGCGCCGCCCGCGTCTGCTCCCCTCCGCGTTGCACCTTGCTCTGGCCGAAACGCGCGTTCGCTCCTCCATATACCATCTATGCAAGCTAGCTAGATGCAAGTTAAACCATGGTCATACACCATCCATACACTACTCAAACAATGGCGTGATTTCCTGTTAGCGCCTACACTGCACCATGCCTCGTGCATCTCCGGCCACGCCAGCGTTGCTGCGGTTTGCTGTGTCCCCGTCGGAATCCCGCGCGGCCGCGCCCCGAGCGCCGCTTCGCCCGCCTCCGCAGCTGCTCCACTGCCTGCAATCTCGACCACCTATGGCCCGCCCCGCCGCGCCCCCACGCTCTGCTTCGCCTCGTTCCGGCCTCTCCTCGGCCGCCCCTCCGCAGGCGTACAAGCTGGCGACACTTCCGGTCCCTGTGCATGCACGCACTCTGTGCATGGCTAGCTAGCTAGCTAGCCAACCCAATGGATTGGGCTACATGCGTGTTAGCTTGGCTAGCTAGCCATGTTCGCCAGCACGCATGTCCGTTCAGTGGCTGCCCGCGTCGGCGCACGCCCGGCAGCTCCCCGCGTTGGCCGCCTCCGCGCCCTGCCGCGCTTGCGCCGGCCTGGCCCCCACTCCAGGCTGCCTCCTCCGCCCGGCCTACGCCGGGCCGGCTCAGCCTCGCCTTTGCCGCCTTCGCCTGCTCCGCTACCGCGCCCGGCCACCTGCTCCGCCTGCCCGCCCGCCAGCTTGCGCTCGCGCCGGCTGCTCCTGCGTCCAGCTGCGCCCTGCGAGCCCCCGCCGGGTCCTCGCCGCCGCCTGGGCCGCGCCTCCGCCTTCTCTTCCGTGCCGCGCCTCCCGCGAGCCGGCCCCGGCCTTGCCGTTCGCCGGCTCCACCGTCCGCCTCCCGGCCGCGTGCCACCTTCCGGCGCCGTGTGGGCCTGCCCAAGACACGGTCGCACTCCCGCGCTGGCCGGCCGTTCGCCCCACGCCGGCTCCGCCTCGCCGACCGGCCTCCGCATCCAGCGCCGGCCCCGGGGCGGCTCCCCTGCGCCGCCTTGCCTCGAGTCCGCCAGCTCCCCGTCGGCGCGCGGGCCGGCTCCGCCCCGCTTCCGCCGGCTGCTCCTGCGTCTGACTGCGCCCCGCGAGCCCCCGCCGGGTCCCGCTGCGGCCGCCTGCTGAGAAAGAAAGAAGTAAAGAAGGGCCGGGTGCCCAGCCGACTGGTTTAAAAAAAAGAGAAGAAAAAAAGCGGGGGCCCGCAGTCCGCGGGGAGCCGGCCAGAAAATTCAATGGCCGGGTGTTTAAACAGAAAGAAAAAGAAAAATAGTCCTGTTGCTCGCGTGATCCAATCGGTCGTTAAAAAGAAAAGTGTCCGGCTGCAGACGAGAAATGAAGCAGAAGAAGAATTGTCCGTCCGGCTGCTCACAGCCGGGCAGAGAGAAGAAAAAAAAATACGTCCGGCTGCCACAGCCGGCTGATGAGAAAAAGTGTCCGTCTGGCTGCCAGCAGCCGTCCAGAGAAAAGAAAAAACATACAGCTGGCCCGTCCGCCTGCTTCGCCATTCGGACGGTTAGTCGCGACCCGCACTGCCGGTTGTGCCAAGCCAGCTGGACCGCCTCCTGCTCCGACGCCTGGCCGGCAGGCGAGCCGGCCGTGCCGCCCGTCCGCCTCGACGCCCGTTCGGTCGGACCCGACCGGCCGGGACCCCCTTCGAGCACTCGGAGGCTCGAAGGCTACACCCAGCGGGTGCACCGGCGCGCTCCGCGAGCGCCAAGCCGGGCCGCCTGCCGGAGTTCATCTCCACCCCGTCTGCGTCAAAGCAATGTGAACTCCTCACCTGCATATTTTTGCACCATGCAAACACGGACAACCTCGAGCGATGCTCGGGGGGCTATCTCCGCATTTTATTACAGTTGCACTACTGTTCGCCCCGGCGCCAGCCAGTGTTGGCCCGGAGGCTGGTCGATTGGCCTGAGACGTTCATTCCTGCAGACGGTTTAGTAGCGTGCATGGTACCAAAGGCTCACTCTTAGTCACAGACCACAGAGCGGCTGTCCGGCTAGCAAGAGCGAACGCTGGAGGCCACCCACGCGAAAAACGTCTCGGGAGAAAAAATGGTTCGGGTGACCCGGCCGTTTGCTTTATGAGTATCTACTCAGTTAAATCCGCTCCCAGAGTCTGAGTACTGTACAATCCACCCCGCGGCCCACTCTCAGCCACAGACCGCAGAGCGGCTGTCCAGCAAGCGAGAGCACAAGCCAAAGAGCGGAGGGAACATGAAAAGGATTGAAGGGGGCTCGGACGAAACCGAGTCGGCACCCTCCGCATAAAACTTGCACTACTAAAAGCAAACATTTGATATATCTACGCGGACTAACCTTGTCTTTTTCACGATCATTGCCGAGAGGAACCCCCTCCTCGCACGGAGACTCGGAGGCAGGTTGCAGGCCCGACGCCGGCTGCAACCGGCATCCCACCGCCTGCTTCATCTGCAGTAAAAACCCTTTGCCCGATTCTTCGAGTCGCCCGGAGGCTCGGAGGCTACACCCAGTGGGTGCGCTGGCGCGCCCTCACTGGAAGTAAGCCGCGCCGGTTGCAGCCCGCAGCCGGCTGTCTTCGACAACATCAGTCGGTGGACCCCTTGTCCGCGCCCGACAGCATCAGTCGGCGGACCCCACGTCCGCGCCTGACAGCATCAGGCGGCGGACCCCGCGTCCACGCCCGACAGCATCAGGCGGCGGACCCCGCGTTCGCGCCCGATAGCATCAGTCAGCGGACCCCGCGTGCATGCCCGACAGCACCAGCCGGCGGACTCCGCGCCTGGCAGGGCCCCGCGCCCATCAGGGCCCCGCGCCCATCAGTCGGCGGACTCTGTGTCCGCGCCCGGCATCCTCGACGTCGCCGTCGGTTTCATCATCAACAACAAGACCCTCCGCTCAACTTTTCCAAGTTGCCCGGAGGCTACACCCAGCGGGTGCACTTGCGCTCCCACGCCGGAAACAAGCCACGCCGGCTGCCGTCCGCAGCCGGCTGTCATCGACATCTTCTACATCAACGCCCGCTAAAAAACCTCCGCCCAACTTTGCCAAGTTGCCCAGAGGCTCGGAGGCTACTGTCGGGGTAATTGACCACGGGTACCC
Organism: Thinopyrum elongatum; assembly: GCA_011799875.1. Classification (NCBI taxonomy): domain Eukaryota; kingdom Viridiplantae; phylum Streptophyta; class Magnoliopsida; order Poales; family Poaceae; genus Thinopyrum; species Thinopyrum elongatum. Next base: position 240,553,812 of record CM022299.1, on the reverse strand, counting down.
CGAAGATGGCAAGACAATATTTCAAGACATCGGGGCTAGCAAAGCCCCTCAGTCCGACTACTCAGGCCGCCCCAGACGGCCCCCTGTCCGACTACCCGGGCCGACTCGCCACCCGACCTGCTCTCTGTCCGCCTGCTCCAGCCGGCCTGCTGCACGGAGTCAACCGCTGCTCCGACCCGACACCGACGAGACGGCCGTACCCGGCACTGCTGGAGAATAATGGAGCACTGTAGCAGGTGTAGCACGTCACATCGATGTCCCCTAAATAGTGTAGTTGGTGGGTGGGCCACCACCCACCATGCCCACACCCATGCTCACATAGCTTACCTCCTAAGCTAGCCCACACTATAAAAGGAGCCACATCCATCCATCCACACATGAGCACTCACCGGAGCACCACATTCCCACGGCCACACATGGCAGGCTCATGTGCCACACTAGCTAGCTAGTTCTCATTGCTACTGCTCTCAGTCCAATACAGCTCCAGGAGCGCTCTGTACTGCTACGTATATTCCACATATATTTAGACATGCAGGAGTAGGGGTATTATCTCTCCGGAGAGCCCCGAACCTGGGTAAAACACCGCGTGCTACTCGCATACCCGTCCCCGGATATTCCAGCGGCAGTCTTGCCCTCACCTCAAGCCACCCTGTGGCATCTGTCGACTCGCAGTATCCCCTGCCGACTGACGCGAGAATACTTCGACAATAGCACTATAAATCCTCAAATATTCCCCTATACCATATTGGGGCCTTTTCTGGTACTCTGCCAGAGGGGGATTCGCTCACGGAGGGCCTCTACACCAACCTTGCCGCCCTTCTGATGATGTGTGAGTAGTTTACCATAGACCTACAGGTCCATAGCTAGTAGCTACATTGCTTCTTCTCTCTCTTTGATCTTCAATACGATGTTCTCCACGATGTTCTTGGAGATCCATTCAATGTAATCTTCTTTTGCGGTGCGTTTGTTGAGATCCGATGAATTGTGGATTTATGATCATATTATCTATGAATATTATTTGAGTCTTGTCAGAACTCTTTTATGCATGATTAAGATAGCTTTGTATTTATCTCCGATCTACTGATTTGGTTTGGCCAACTAGATTGGTTTTTCTTGCAATGGGAGAGGTGCTTTGTGATGGGTTCAATCTTGCGGTGTCCTCACCCAGTGACAGTAGGGGCAGCGATGCACATATTTGTATTGTTGCCATTAAGGATAAAAAGATGGGGTTTTTACCATATTGATTGGATCTATCCCTCTACATCATGTCATCTTGCTTAAGGCGTTACTCCGTTCTTGTTAACTTAATTCACTAGATGCATGCTGGATAGCGGTCGATGTGTGGAGTAATAGTAGTAGATGCAGGCAGGAGTCGGTCTACTTGTCATGGACGTGATGCCTATATTCATGATCATTGCCTTGGATATCATCATAACTTTGCGCTTTTCTATCAATTGCTCAACAGTAATTTGTTTACCCACCGTATGTTTTCTTCAAGAGAGAAGCCTCTAGTGAAACCTATGGCCCCCTAGTCTATTTTCCATCATATGTTTTTAGATCTATAAAACCAAAAACCTAAAAATACCTTGCTGCAATTTATTTATATTTACTTTATTTTGCCTTTTATTTACTTTATATCTATCTCTATTAGATCTCAATCTTGCAAGTGACCGTGAAGGGATCGACAACCCCTTTTTCGCGTTGTGTTCAAGTGTTTGTTAGTTTGTGCAGGTGCATATATTGGTGACTTGCTTGTACCTCCTACTGGATTGATACCTTGGTTCTTAACTGAGGGAAATACTTATCTCTACTTTGCTGCATCACCCTTTCCTCTTCATGGGAAAAATCAACGCAAGATCAAGAAGTAGTAGGAAGAATTTCTGGCGCCGTTGTCGGGGAGGTTCTACATCAAGCCTACCAAGTAACTATCATAAACTCTCATCTCTTGCACTTACATTATTTTCCTTTTGCCTCTCATTTTCCTCTCTCCCACTTCTAAAACATTTTTAGAAAACACAAAAAAATTTGCCTTTTTATTTGCCTTCTTTCCATTCGTCTTTTCATTTGCCTTTATGTCTTGGTTAGTTTGCTCGTTCTCTTGGTATAATTGTGTGTTTATTGAAAATCAGAAAGGAAAAAGTTTATGGATCCTCATCCACTTGCTAATCTTTTTAAAGGATTGAATTGTGATGAACCAATTGCTAGTGAGTTGAGTGTACTAGATTATCTTTATCGAGTTTTGCTTGAAATTCATGAATCTGAAAATTGTGATGAAGTGCTAAAAGAAGAAATTTATGAAGTGATTCATGATAGCTCATTGAATGAAAAGCATGGTTGCAATGATTTTACTATAGACTCTATTAATGTAAATTGTGCTAATAATATGCAAAACCCCAAGCTTGGGGATGCTAATTTTGCTATGTCCACTCCTTATTGCAATGATCATGATTGGGGTGATAATGCTTCTTATGATCTTGAAAATTTATTTAAGCCTCTTGTTAATAATGTGTGCAATAATATTGAAATTGGGTTTGGAAGAGTATCAACTTTAGGAAATAATGATCCACTACTTTGGAGTTTGATCAATCTTATGAATTTTTTGATCAAAGTGGGCTTGGAGAAGTAATGGCTTTATTCTATGTTAATCCCACAATTTTGGAAGAGTGTCAACTTTTTGCATGCATGTGGATCATGTAGAGAATGTGTTATGTGATAGCTATATTGCTGAATTTGAATTTGATCCTACATGTAATTATTATGAGAGAGGAAAATATGATTGTAGAAATTTTCATGTCACTAAATTACCACTCGTTATGTTGAGATTTCTATTGTTTCTTTCTTCTTCCTTGCGTAGGCTAGTTTTTTCTTGTCTTGATATATCTTTTACCTATAAAATGCCTATTCATAGGAAGTATGTTAAACTTAAACTTGTTTTTCACATGCTACATGATGCTCTCTTCGTGTTTCAATTGCTATCTTTCATGTGAACATCATTAAAATTATCAATGCCTAGCTAAAAGGCTTTAAAGATAAGCGCTTGTTGGGAGATAACCCAATATTTTTATTTTATTTTTGATGAGAATACACAATATTACCTCTGTAGTAATTGTTTTTTAGTGTTTTAATTAGTGTTTGAGCCAAGCAAGACCTTTGGGATGCTTTGGTATATCATTGATTTGGTTTTGCTAAAAAACATTAACTTTTGGGTCCAGTAGAAGAATTGTTAAAATTCACTGGTGCGTGGAAAAATTCTGAATTGTTTACACAAGATTGATATATTAATTGCCTCTGTTGTCCTAAATTTTCAGAAGTTTTGGAGTTACAGAAGTATGACTAATATTCTAGTCTTTACAGACTGTTCTGTTTTTGACAAATTCTGTTTCCAATGTGTTGTTTTCTTATTTTGATGAATCTATGGGTAGTATCGGGGGTATGAACCTTGGAGAAGTTAGAATACAGTAGATATAACACCAATATAAAGCTAGAATGAGTTCACAACAGTACCTAAAAGTGGAGATTTGTTTTAGCATACTAACGGATCTCACGAGTTTTTTTTGAGTTTTGTGTTGTGAAGTTTTCAAGTTTTTGGTAAAGATTTGATGGACTATGGAATAAGGAGTGGCACAAGCCTAAGCTTGGGGATGACCAAGGCACCCCAAGGTAATATTCAAGGACAACCAAGCATCTAAGCTTGGGGATGCCCCGGATGGCATCCCTCTTTTGTGTTTAATCCATTGGTAAATATACTTGAGGCTATATTTTTATTCACCACGTGATATGTGTTTTGCTTGGAGAGTCTGGTATTATTTGAATCTTTGCTTTTTAGTTTGCCACAATCAGCCTTGCTGTACAGACCTATTGAGAGGGACACACATTAATCATGGATTTATTAGAATACTCTATGTGCTTCCGTCGGAATCGGGGCTCCGCGGACCCAACAATGTTCGAACTCTGGGGCGTGTACGAAGATCTAGCCTAGCCACAGACTCAAGCTCATCACTCCATGGCTTGGCCTCATCGAGTTTGTGCGAACGGGGAAAGGAGGGACACGGCAGTTTACCCAGGTTTGGGCCACCTTGCAGTGTAAAGCCCTACTCCTGCTTTTTGGTGGATTGGCCTCACGAGGAGGTTGAGGATGAACTAGTATAGTGGGTGAGCGGCCTCGCGAGGGCTCAGTGGGTGAAAATGGTTCTGCCTCTAGAAGACCAGAATCGGATCCCCCCTCTCTACGGTGGAGATTAGCCTATATTTATAGTGGCCTTGGTCCTCTTCCCTCATAGCTTAGGAGGGAAGGGAATCCACAACGGCCAATTTGAAAGGGGACAAGAGGTACATCTTATCATGACGAAAGGTGGTCTTCGCCTGCAAAGCTTCTGGCCATGATGCGGTGGTGGGCTCGGGGATGACATCCATCCTGCCGAGCTCGTGGTCTTGGTCTTGTTGCACCAGAATGGAAACATTTGGGGGACCCCTCGGGAACCTGCACTTGTCCTTGCCTCCTTCGCACCAAAGAGGAAACTGTCCTCCTCTGCACCCGTTGGCGCCCGCCTGGCCTAGGTCATCATGGCCCTCGTCACTGCGAGCCTCGTGAGGCGGGGTACCTACATAGGAATCTCCTCTCCTCGGGAGGCAAACATGGGGAGCTGCCCCTCGGGAGGTCTAAGTGTCGTTCGCCTCACGAAGCTGGGAGGTCCTCGCGAGGGTCTCACTCGCAGAGTCCTGAAACTGTGTCGTACCGGGCCATCATCGGGGCCACGTGCTGGGACATAGGCAGGCAAGTCTGGTTACCCCCGATTCCAGAACGCCGATAGTAGCCCCTGGGCACAATGCGTGCTCATCCTGGTTTCGAGGCGAAGGCAAGAAGCGAAGGTTGAGGCAACGCGGGCCCCAATTGCCTACGGGCCAGGCTCGACGCGTGGCGCACGAGAGGACACGGAAGCCTCCACTTCCCCACGTCGCCTCGGCAACCGCCTCGACTGATGAAAGTATGGACGTGCATGCTGTGAGGCCATCATTGCGCAAAGGTGGAGGGGCGCCGGTTGGCCCATGATCGCCTATAAGAGGGCGAGGGGGCAGAGCCCCATCCCATCTCTGTCTTCTCGCCCTTTCTCCTCCAATCTCCACCGTAGTTACCATCTCGCCGAAGCAACCATGGCGCCAGTGAGGAGGTTCACCGCCGAAGAGAAGGGCAAAGCCCCCAAAGAGGGGCCGGAGTTGCCGCTGCTCAAGAGGGCGCACAACCGCCTCCGCAAGTCCGCGGCTATGCCTGCAACGCCGTCTCGGGGGCATGGGCGCCCTCCGCTGGTGGTTCATGCAGGCTCCGGCAGCCGTGGAAAGAACCCCTCCCATGGAAACGGCCACAGAGGCCGCGGTGGCCACTAGACCACCTCTCCCGCGAGCTCACTCGGCCGACATGGCCCGAGAGTTCGTGGTGTGGATGGAAAGCCCGCCGCGTACTTGGATCCAGCTTCCGCGCTCCTTCGCGGAAGAGCTGCCGGCCAGGCGGCCCATCGGGCTGTGGCTGGAGCCCGACGGCTGCTGCAACCGGTCTTCATGGGTGGAGGTCAAGGTTACCCCCGTAGGTTATGTGTTCCTGACCCGTGGGTGGCAGACATTCGCCCGCGCCCTCGGCTTGGAGGGGAGGCACACCCTCCACTTCAAGTACGACGGGGCGACGACGCTCTTCGTCAAGATCTTTGGGGAAGACGACGGACGCCTACGGTGCTACCCAGACGGCGGCAACAGCGGTGGCGATCACCCCTCCGATGACGATGGCCAATAGGGCATGGACTTCCTTTGAGGTGAACTTGCCCTTGGTGACGGCAGTGACACCTCCAGCAGCGGCGGCAGCTCCTCCGAGGGGAGCTCGAATGACGATGACTACGATGAGCCGCCGTGTCGCCGCGCCCGGGTCAAGGAGGAGGAGGACACCGACTAGGCGACGTGATGCCAGAGTCGGCGCCTCCTGAGCTGCGGCCCTCGGGAGGTCGTTTATTTTGCTTTTTATTCCCTGCACCAGAAACCATGGAAAGCCCCGCGGGGGCGTGTAATGAACCGCGGAGCTCGCGCCTTTATATTAGTGTTTCCTGCTTATGTACTTCAATTATGTTGGTGTTAATCGAAAGGTTCCTGCCTCGGGCGATTAGGATAACTTAGCTCGGTGCGCTTGTGGAGGCCCTTGGTGGGTTCCTGCATCGTGGGGGCGCTCTTGGAGCTTCTGATGCTACGTGCACTTCCTATTCTGGCGGTGATGCTGCTGGATCATAGAGGTAGCCGAAGAAGCATGCTGGGGGGGGGGGGCTTCCTCCTCATGAGTCGGACGGCTCCGGAGGCTCGAAAGGCTCACGAGGCCCGGGGGCTCGCAAGGGTATTGCGCCTCCTGAGGCGCCTTGGCCAGGGGTCGGGCCCTGTGCCTAGAACCCCCGAGCGAGGGTCAGTCGTAGCTGGTACACTGGGTCATGGCGACACATGCCTGTTAGCTCGCTCAAGAGCGTCGTGCGAGGACTTAGGCGCCAAAGCCTTGGCGAGGTGTGCATATGGGCGGACCCGCGGCCGTCTAGGCCTGGGTCCTTGACGCCGCTAGGGCTAGCCCAAGCGTGAACACCGTGCCCATCCCCCGCTCGCGGGCCGCACGGGAGGGAGCAACAAGCAGGCGCCAACTCACTTAAAAGACAAGATTCAAGAAGGGAAACACCGCAAGGAGAAAAATCCCGACCCATTTTTCGAACAAAGATGCAAAAACTTCAAACTTCATTCCGAGAAATTGCAAATTCGATTACAAGAGAAAATAAAAAACGGCCGTGTCCGGCACCTATACTAGTCTTCCCTCCAGCGCGGAGCATGGGGCCTCCACTTGGGCATGGGCATAGTCGTTGTTCGACCGTTTCCACCAGCGCAGAGCATGGGGCTTCCACTGGGGCGTGGGTGGGAACTCCCGCGAGGCCGCGAAATGGCGCACCGGGAGACTCCGTGGCGTGTACAACCCCACTCATTATTACGTGAGAGTGTCATGGGTAGAACTTGCGGAGGTGCTGGATGTTCCAGGCATTCCGGATGGGGACCCCGTCCTCCGTCTCCAGGCGCGCAACACCAGGCCTGGAGACGCGGGCAACCCTGAACGGGCCCTCCCACATGGGAGAGAGCTTGTGGAGGCCCTCCCTGGAGGGGACCCATCTCAGGATGAGGTCTCTGACTTCGAGAGTCTGGGGGCGGATGTTGCGGCAGTGGTAGCGCCGCAGGGCCTCCTGGTACTTGCGGCTCGAAGAGAGGCTTGACGGCGTGCCTCCTCTTTGAGCACAAGATCAGTCCCCCGCGAGACATCCTAACGCGCCTCGTCAAATTCCAGGACTCGTGGGGAACGATGCTTGATCTCAAGCGGGAGGACCGCCTCGGCCCGGTAGACGAGGAAGAATGGGGTTTCGCCAGTGGGCTTAGTCGCGGTGGTGCAGACGGACCACAACACGGACTGCAGCTCATCCAGCCAACCCCTGCCGCAGGCCTTGAGCTTCTTCTTGAAGCTTCTGGCCTTGAGGCCCCTCAGGACCTCCGTGTTGGTGCGCTTGGCCTAGTCGTTGCTTCATGGGTGCGCCACCGAAGCGTAGCATATCTGCGTTCCAAGGTTAGCACAATATGACCTGAAGAGATTGCTTGTGAACTGAGAGCCGTTATCGGTGATGATGCGTTTGGGGACACCGAATCAGCTCACGAGGCCCTTGATGAATTTGACAGTCGACCCTACGGGGAAGGTGCACACAGGCTCCACCTCTGCCCACTTAGTGAACTTGTCGATGGCGACGTAGAGGTAGCGGTAACTGCCGACCGCCTGAGGGAATGGGCCTAGAATGTCCAACCCCCAGACCGCGAAAGGCCATGAGAGTGGGATGGTCTGGAGCCCTTGCACTGGCGGGTGAATCTGCTTGGCGTGGAACTGGCAGGCCTCGCAGGATCGGACCAGCTCAGTGGCGTCGTGGAGCACCGTAGGCCAGTAGAACACACTGCGGAATGCCTTTCCCACGAGGGTGCGAGACGAAGAATGGTGCCCACAGTCTCCACCATGGATGTTGGCCAACAGCTCGCACCCTTGCTCCTCTGATATGCACCGCAGCGAGACATTGTTGGGGCGCCTGTGGTATAGCTCGCCGTCCTACAAACAATAAGTAGTGACTTGGCGAGCCATGCGCTCTGCATCTTCCTCCTTCTCTGGCTGGGCGCCACGGAACAAGTATGCCTTGAACTCCTCGGTCCAGTCGCCCGCCTGAGGCTCCAATGCCAGGAGTAGGTGGGCTCTTGAGGTCGGGCCGCATGCCGGGGCGCCAAAGGGCGGCGCTAGCGGCGGCTCCTCTCGACGCAGTGTCGGGCCTGCGGCTGGGGGCGCAACCGATGGCTTGAAGAGCCTTTCCTTGAAGACACCCGGCTTCTGAGGCTTGTGACGGTATGCCCTTTTGGTGATGTCATCTGCTTCCCTATTCGTGCCACGCGGAACATGCTGCAATTCCAAGCCGAAGAAATGCTTTTCGATTTTAGGTACCTCTTCCAGGTATGCCTCCATATGCTCGTCTTTCGGTTTGTACTCCTTGTTGGAGAAGTTGATAAGGAGCTGGGAGTCGCCCTTGATGGTGAGGCGCCTAACCCCCAGGGTGGCCGCGGCCTTGAGCCCAGCGATCAGGCCCTCATACTCCGTGATGTTGTTGGAGACCTTCTCGCCATGTTGGAAACTGAGTTGTACAGCGTAGAAGAGCTTGTCCTTGGTTGGGGAAATGAGCACGCCTCCAGCCCCCGCGCCCAGTCGCGTGAAGGCGCCGTCGAAGTGCATGACCTAGCCGTCGCGTTCTTATCGCTGGGCGCAAGGGACCGGTCCTTGCTCGGCCCCTGGGCAGGAGCATCCGTCCATTCTACCATGAAGTCGGCAAGGACCGCCCCCTTGATAATCCGAGTCGAACTGAACTCTAGCTGGAAAGCTTGGAGCTCGATGTTCCACTTAGCGACTCTGCCGACAGCGTTGGGGCTGCGTAGTATTTTCTCCAGTGGGTATGCGGATCCAACCTTGATGGAGTGGCCCTAGAAATAGTGGCGTAGCTTCCTGGAAGCAACAAGGAGCACGAGGAGGTGCTTCTGCTACATAGGGTAGCGCGCGCATCCCACAGCAAGGTGCTGACGAAGTACACCGGATGCTCGACGAGGCGCGAAGTGTTGACGGCATCCTACCTCGCGTGGGACACGAGGGGTTCAGGCGCCTCGTCAGGCGATGGAGGGGCAGTGGCCCCTTGCCGGGGCCGTGACACGATATCCCAGAAATTAACCCCTCGTGTCATCACCAGCCCATGATTACTGTTATTGGTGGACATGTCCTTGTTACAGAATTACCAAGCTATTACAAGAATTGGATACAAGACCATAAAGGTCTAATGATACAACAGGGATTCCGGTGGTGGATGTCGGAAATGACTCATGGTACTCCAGCGTCGATGGGGCTCCTTTCCCACAGGAACAGCTGACCCGGATAATTCCTATCCGCGTGGCTGCTATCCTAGGCTCCGCACGGTCGTCGTTGTGGTACTCCTCGTAGAACTCCTGACCTGGCCAAGTAAATAGCCAGGGACAAGCCTGTGAGTACGTTTGACTGTATTCGCAAACATCATGAACAAGAGATATACCGAATGCAGCAGACAAAATATATGATCATGTTGAACCAAACTATATGCGTATGCTCATGCTGGATCATGCTAAAATGCTCATCATGACATGACAATAGCAAAATGATACGGAAGTAAATATAGCATGTTAGTCATGATCAAACTTTTCAGAAATAACGCAAATGAATGCCACGGGTAGTCTAGCCAGCCCAAGTGACATTCAAAAAAATAAAATAAAAGAAATGCCAGTCAGGTGTCAAGTGACGCCACGGTCGGACTTGAAGAGAAATGCCAGTCGGGTGTCAAGTGACACCATGGTCGGACTTGAAGAGAAATGCCAATCAGGTGTCCACAAGAGTAGTGGCGGGATAAACCGCCTGTTAACTCGAGAGACGCCACGAGAGGTCTTGGAAATAAAATTGAGTGCCCGGGGTAGTCTAGCCAGCCCCTGAGACACTCAGGAAATACAAAATAAGAGAAACGGGTTAGTCCTCAATAATATAATCATAATAATATTAACATGCATAAAATATTCATGGTAGCATCAGGGTGACAACAATTATCCTGCAAAAATAATTCAGGCTCAATTTAATTATTTTCCTCCGAAGACCGACACTAAGACCGACACTTGACCAACCCAGACTGTAGCCCTTAACCGCGGACACGGCTATTCAAATAGGTTTAAACTCCGCAGAGGGTGTACTCTTTACCCAAAAGTAAAGGATTTCTTTAGTCAGTACCGTGACACTGACTAATTCCCATTACGGTCTTTGGGTTGAAAACACACCTGACCAGCACACACCAGATTAACTTTCCGGATGCCAGGAATCACCCAAAGCATCGTTCAAGAAAAACTTTAAGACGAAGAGACCAACGTCCTGCATGGGATCACTATTTATACACGCGGATTACAAGGGGTGCCCCCTCTCAGTCACAACTCGAAACACCCATGCCCCCTGACTCGATGACAGGATTTAGTCCATCAACATGGAAACCCTCAGCGTAGCCCTCTATGTGGTGTGTGCACGGAAAGGGGTTAACTACTTACTGAACCATACCCCACCTGTGGCAGGGACAACTGGCAGCACGAATCAAGTTTGGGGGTTACCGGGACAAGACTCAATCTACGGTCGACTCAGGAGGTTCAAGTTTTCCTAAAGTGGTTAGCACAATATATTCCTTGGTGATACCCAACAGCATCACCACTCAGCATGTCCCGGCATGCCCTTACTGATCATTCTCGTCACCACGAGAAATTTCAGTCTCACGGTCACTTTACTCGTGACTGATTCTTTCCTGCAGTTTAGTCCGGACCGGCACAGGCATATGTGACATAAGAAAAATAGCCATGCTTACTCTTACTTCATGCCTAAATGAAGGTAAAATATTTCATGGGGTCATGCCTGCATAATTATCAATATGCCAACTTTATATGAACTCAACATAATCATGGTGCAAATATTAACTATGCAATCCACCATATCAAGTGTTCAAGATGCTTGCCTTTAGTATGTAGAGATATTGGGTGCACTCTAAAAGTTTGAAAAGTTTCTTCCCTCCATTTTTCCTATTTTCAAAATATTGCAATAATCATCTAATTTGAAAACATCACCAAAAATTGTTTCAAATATTTTTGAAATAAATACTAAAATAAACTAGATGAAATATGAAAAATAACAGAAAAATAATCAAATTTTTTGGAGTTGGTATGAATTACTTAGAGTATTTCTAAGATGGAATAATTGAAGAAGTGGGCTATTTAATTCATCGACCAGAGACAGAGCTTAGGAAAAATGTTCACCTAGGCTGAAATAATAGATCATGATTTTAGGAACCTACAGAAATTTGAATCACTGGATTTGGATATGAAATGGTTACTGTAGAAATATTTGAAAACTGCTGAAAAAGAAAAAAGAAAAGGAGCAAAGAAGCGCCCTGAGCGCGATTTTGTCGTGCGGTGTTAATGGGCCGAGCCCAGTCGATCAGCTACGCGAGAGGCTATGATGACGAAGACGTATTCCAGGGAGTACACTTTCCGAAGAGGAAAACACACTTCCGTGATTGCGCCTCCACTTAAACAGATCGGACCCAGCCGTCAGTGGGTCATACCCCTTCGATGTGTGGCTGACATGTGCGGTCCATGCGGCTTCTCTCTCCTCCCCTGTCTCCTTCTTCTTCCTCCTCCCGACAGGAACAGAGGGCGGCTCGGCCTCACCAGCACCGGTGGCTGGGGGCACGGCGGGCACCACCGGGGATGGATCCGTCGCTCCACCCTCTGCCGGTGGGTGGTGTAGTTGGGGCCGAGGGTGGCCGGAGCGAAGCGCGGTGTCGTGGCACAGAGCTGGCCGAAGTTGGATCGGGGCGAGGCCATGGCCATCCCCGAGGCTAGCTAGGGATCGGGAGGGCCTCGTGGTAGTGGTAGGTGTTGGCCGGTGGTGATAGGTGGAGAGCAGAGGGTTAGGGTGGGGTGTATTTTGGCCGAGGTGGGCAGCGGCCATGGTGGTGATGTGGAGCGCCATTCAGATGGAGGAGCTCGATGCTCGGGCGTGGGGGTTCTAGCCGGTGAGTGGAGGAGCTGCGTGATCCTGGTGAGCTTGGGGAGGGGCTTTATAGCGCGGGAAGGTCGGTTCCCATGGCTTCCCGAAGAGAACACGATGGCGGGCGGCCATTTAAGGCAGATTGAAGGGTAGCTGTGGTCGGTGGTGGTCGGTGAGGACGGTGGTGGTTAGCAGTCAAGCTTCGGTGCGCTGGTTTGACCGGAAGAGCTCCAGGTGGCCTGGGTGGTCCCGTCCCCGAATTGACTTGCGGTGGCGGCCGTTGCAGGGCGGTGGTGGGCGGCACTAGAGGACGAGGGGGTGTCGGTGAGGTGTGGTGCTTGCCCATGAAGCATCCTGGGGTGGCTCTCGTGCGGGGAAGGCAGCGGGGCCATGACTGGAGCTCACTGCCGACGCCTGCCATTTGGGCACTCTGCGGGTGGTGACCAAGGGGTGGCCACGCTCACGTCCCTTGTGCTAGACTGAGACAAGATGGCTGAAATTTACCAGAATAGCATAGATTTGGATGATACATATGGTGGACATAATGGTTGGATCAAATGATCAAGTTTCAAATGAAGTTAAGAAAGAGGCCAAGTTTTTGTCATGCCCACAGGGTGTTTGACAAAATGTTAGGGCTATCTAGAAGATTTTGTTAGCTTTGGAAATCACCAGGATGATGCTTCATTGGATGGTAGAGATGGTGGTATGGTTGGTTCTGAAAAATGAAAAACTTGCTAGTGCAAGTTTTAGAGAAATTCATTTCTGGACAGAAATTTTAGAGGAATATTTGGTGAACTTAAAAGATGCAAATGGAGCTGATATTCTGGACTTAAGGGTTTTGTTGGAAGGACTATTAGTGGGAGAAATTTCAGAATTTTTGGAGCAATGAAAATTAGGGTTGTAGTTGAAACCCAAAAACAGGACAGAAATGAAAAGAGGTTGGTTCGCTCAAAATTTTCAAAACACAAAGTTGGGTTTTTGCATAAAAGTGGTCTATAGGCAACACATGACCTCTACTAATTTTTGTGGAATATTTAAATAATTATTTAAAGTGGTTGTAGTGCAACAGAGGCATTTAAAGAATTGAAAATGCTATTAAAATAATTATTTAGAAGCAAATTTTATTCTGAAAATAATTCTTACTGTTATTAAAGTAATAATGAAATGGTTTAAGAAAACTTCTAAAGTCACAGTATTATTACCAAAAATTTCTATATGGAGGGAAATTTTTCGAAAAACAGAGGGCAGAAAATACTCCGAAAATAATAAAGGACTTAATATATTTCAAAATTTTATTTCTGGCCAAATTTTTATTTAGTAAAAACATGATTAAATTTTTGGGGTGTTACAAACTCTACCCCCCTTAAGAAAATCTCGTCCTCGAGATTTGTTAAGGGCCGAGGAACTAAATGCCATTCACCACAGACAAGCAATCATACACAAGACAATGACACACAAGCACGTCATTCAATCAGACTCTACACACTGCTAGAAACATACACATGATCGTCTATGGCGTGATGGTGGAATCTATAGGGCAACAGGGTAACTAGGGACTCGACAATTACTTTGGCGGACTCAGTCCACTTCGTCGACATCCAGACGGGCGTGTCTCGCGGACGTCGAGGCTTCTCTGGGGGCTTCAACGTCGGAGTTGACTGGAGTGTTATGAGGAGCTGTAGGGTTGGGGTAGCGATGATGACCCACGCGGGGTGTAGTGGCTACAGTCCTGTTGGAGGAAATCCCAAAGAGACGACGGAGTTCATCCGGGGTAGCCAATGCATTGCCTGGGTGGGCAACAGGGGTAGACCTCGCAGGCTCGATTGGTCTCCCGAACAGTACTACCGGGTTGTCAGTGGCAGGTGCAGCTTCACTTCTCACCGGAGTCAGGAGAGCAAGCGTCCTGCGGGTCTCAATCAGGTCAAAAGTGACCTGATCGAACAGTGCCTCTTGCGCTCTCAGGTAGCGCACCAGATGCACCAGAGCAGGATCCGTCTCATGGTCTCCATTGGCGACTTGGGTCGGTCTACCATAGCCTTCATGACTAGGGTAGTAGTAGAAAGAACGGCAGTTAACCCCTGGCGACAGATGCCGGAGTTGAACTACAGCCTCTCGGGCTGCAAGTTGGATGGCTTGGGGCTCGTCGGAGGTCGTCCTCCCGGTGAACCGGTAAGGGCGCTCTGCGGTGATGCCCCTCCCGTAGATGTGCACCGTGGCCCAGAAGTGGTGGATGGCATCACTCACGTGCTCTTGGTACACGACATACTCCGGTGGCTCTTCGATGCCGAGAGCACGACGGGTGAGATTGGCGAGGATGGCTACAAAGCCTTCAAGCTTGGCTGCGGTGGTCTCGTTGTGGACAATGGGACCAGGCATCTTGGGGTGTTGGATATTGAACTGAGAGTGAGGCTGTGATGTGCTGTGTCGAGGCAAGGCTTCTCTTATAAGCCAGCAGAGACTTCCATCGCATGCTTGCGGATGGGACAACTCAGGTGTCGGCCACAGGCATACGGCCTATGGGCTAGGTTGATAGGTTGGGCACCGTCTATCAAAAAGATGTCGGCTGGCCACTGTGTGGTTATCGGATAGGATGGGCTAGACGATGGATAGGAAATGATGTGGACGGTGTGAAAACCTAGGGATAGCGACCAGGCTAAGATAGGATTAGCCAATTATCAGCCTGGCTCTGATACCAAGGCTGCCGGCGCCGGGACACGATATCCCAGAAATTAACCCCTCGTGTCATCACCAGCCCAGGATTACTGTTACTGGTGGACACGTCCTTGTTATAGAATTACCAAGCTATTACAAGAATTGGATACAAGACCATAAAGGTCTAATGATACAACAGGGATTCCGGTGGTGAATGTCGGAAATGACTCGTGGTACTCCAGCGTCGATGGGGCTCCTTTCCCACAGGAACAGCTGACCCGGATAATTCCTATCCGTGTGGCTGCTATCCTAGGCTCCGCACGGTCGTCGTTGTGGTACTCCTCGTAGAACTCCTGACCTGGCCAAGTAAATAGCCAGGGACAAGCCTGTGAGTACGTTTGATTGTACTCGCAAACATCATGAACAAGAGATATACCGAATGCAGCAGACAAAATATATGATCATGTTGAACCAAACTATATACGTATGCTCATGCTAGATCATGCTAAAATGCTCATCATGACATGACAATAGCAAAATGATATGGAAGTAAATATAGCATGTTAGTCATGATCAAACTTGTCAGAAATAACGCAAATGAATGCCACGGGTAGTCTAGCCAGCCCAAGTGACATTCAAAATAATAATAATAAAAGAAATGCCAGTCGGGTGTCAAGTGACGCCACGGTCGGACTTGAAGAGAAATGCCAGTCGGGTGTCAAGTGACGCCATGGTTGGACTTGAAGAGAAATGCCAATCGGGTGTCCACAAGAGTAGTAGCGGGATAAACCGCCTGTTAACTCGAGAGACGCCACGAGAGGTCTTGGAAATAAAATTGAGTGCCCGGGGTAGTCTAGCCAGCCCCTGAGACACTCAGGAAATACAAAATAAGAGAAACGGGTTAGTCCTCAATAATATAATCATAATAATATTAACATGCATAAAATATTCATGGTAGCATCAAGGTGACAACAATTATCCTGCAAAAATAATTCAGGCTCAATTTAATTATTTTCCTCCGAAGACCGACACTAAGACCGACACTTGACCAACCCAGACTATAGCCCTTAACCGCGGACACGGCTATTCGAATAGGTTTAAACTTTGCAGAGGGTGTACTCTTTACCCACAAGTAAAGGATTTCTTTAGTCAGTACCATGACACTGACTAATTCCCATTACGGTCTTTGGGTTGAAAACACACCTGACCAGCACACACCATATTAACTTTCCGGATGCCAGGAATCACCCAAAGCATCGTTCAAGAAAAACTTTAAGACGGAGAGACCAACGTCCTGCATGGGATCACTATTCATACACGCGGATTACAAGGGGTGCCCCCCTCTCAGTCACAACTGGAAACACCCATGCCCCCTGACTCGATGACAGGATTTAGTCCATCAACATGGAAACCCTCATCGTAGTCCTCTATGTGGTGTGTGCACAGAAAGGGGTTAACAACTTACTAAACCGTACCCCACCTGTGGCAGGGACAAGTGGCAGCACGAATCAAGAATGGGGGTTACCGGAACAAGACTCAATCTACGGTAGACTCAGGAGGTTCAAGTTTTCCTGTAGTGGTTAGCACAATATATTCCTTGGTGATACCCAACAGCATCACCACTCGGCATGTCCTGACATGCCCTTACTTATCATTCTTGTCACCACGAGAAATTTCAGTCTCACGGTCACTTTACTCGTGACTGATTCTTTCCTGCAGTTAGTCCGGGCCGGCATCGGCATATGTGACATAAGAAAAATAGCCATGCTTACTCTTACTTCATGCCTAAATGAAGGTAAAATATTTCATGGGGTCATGCATGTATAATTATCAATATGCCAACTTTATATGAACTCAACATAATCATGGTGCAAATATTAACTATGCAATCCACCATATCATGTGTTCAAGATGCTTGCCTTTAGTATGCAGAGATATTGGGTGCACTCCAAAAGTTTGAAAAGTTTCTTCCCTCCATTTTTCCTATTTTTAAAATATTGCAATAATCATCTAATTTGAAAATAGCACCAAAAAGTGTTTCAAATATTTTTGAAATAAATACTAAAATAAACTAGATGAAATATGAAAAATAACAAAAAAATAATCAAATTTTTTGGAGTTGGTATGAATTACTTAGAGTATTTCTAAGATGGAATAATTGAAGAAGTGGGCTATTTAATTGATCCACCAGAGACAGAGCTTAGGAAAAATGTTCACCTAGGCTGAAATAATAGAGCATGATTTTAGGAACCTACAGAAATTTGAATCACTGGATTTGGATATGAAATGGTTACTGTAGAAATATTTGAAAACTGCTGAAAAAGAAAAAAGAAAAGGAGTAGAGAAGCGCCCTGAGCGCGATTTTGTCGTGCGGTGTTAATGGGCCGAGCCCAGTCGATCGGCTGCGCGGGAGGCTGTGATGATGAAGACGTATTCCAGGGAGTATGCTTTCCGAAGAGGAAAACACACTTCCGTGACTGCGCCTCCACTTAAACTGATTGGACCCAGCCGTCAGTGGGTCATACTCCTTCGATGTGTGGCTGACATGTGGGGTCCATGCGGCTTCTCTCTCCTCCCCTGTCTCCTTCTTCTTCCTCCTCCCGACAGGAACAGAGGGCGGCTCGGCCTCGCTAGCGCCGGTGGCTGGGGGCACGGCGTGCTTGGGCACCACCGGGGATGGATCCGTCGCTCCACCCTCTGCCGGTGGGTGGTGGAGTTGGGGCCGAGGGTGGCTGGAGCGAAGCGTGGTGTCACGGCACAGAGCCGGCCGGAGTTGGATCGGGGCGAGGCCATGGCCATCCCCAAGGCTAGCTAGGGATCGGGAGGGCCTCATAGTAGTGGTAGGTGTTGGCCGGTGGTGATAGGTGGAGAGGAGAGGGTCAGGGTGTGGTGTATTTTGGCCGAGGTGGGATGCGGCCATGGTGGTGATGTGGAGCGCCATTCAAATAGAGGAGCTCGAGGCTCGGGCTTGGGGGTTCTAGGGGGTTAGTGGAGGAGCTGCGTGATCCTGGTGAGCTTGGGGAGGGGCTTTATAGCGCGGGAAGGTTGGTTCCCGTGGCTTCTGGAAGAGAACACGGCAGCGGGTGGCCATTTAAGGCAGATTGAAGGGTAGCTCTGGTCGGTGGTGGTCGGTGAGGACAGTGGTGGTTAGCAGTCAAGCTTCGGTGCGCTGGTTGGACCGGAAGAGCTCCAAGTGGCCTGGGCGGCGCCGTCCCCGAATTGACTTGCGGCGGCGACCGTTGCAGGGCGGTGGTGGGCGGCACTATAGGACGAGGGGGTGTCGGTGAGGTGTGGTGCTTGCCCATGAAGCATCCTGGGGTGGCTCTCGTGCGGGGAAGGCAGCGGGGCCATGACTGGAGCTCACTACCGACGCCTGCCATTTGGCACTCTGCGGGTGGTGACCAAGGGGTGGCCACGCTCACGTGCCTGGTGCTAGACCGAGACAAGATGGCTGAAATTTACCAGAATAGCATAGATTTGGATGATACAGATGGTGGACATAATGGTTGGATCAAATGATCAAGTTTCAAATGCAGTTAAGAAAGAGGCCAAGTTTCTGTCATGCCCACAGGGTGTTTGACAAAATGTTAGGGCTATCTAGAAGATTTTGTTAGCTTTGGAAATCACTAGGATGATGCTTCATTGGATGGTAGAGATGGTGGTGTGGTTGGTTCTGAAAAATGAAAAACTTGCTAGTGCAAGTTTTAGAGAAATTCATTTCTAGACAAAAACTTTAGAGGAATATTTGGTGAACTTAAAAGATGCAAATGGAGCTGATATTCCGGACTTAAGGGTTTTGTTGGAAGGACTATTAGTGGGAGAAATTTCAGAATTTTTGGAGCAATGAAAATTAGGGTTGTAGTTGAAACCCAAAAACAGGACAGAATTTAAAAGATGTTGGTTCGCTCAAAATTTTCAAAACACCAAGTTGGGTTTTTGCATAAAAGTTGTCTATAGGCAACACATGACGTCTACTAATTTTTGTGGAATATTTAAATAATTATTTAAAGTGGTTGTAGTGCAAGAGAGGCATTTAAAGAATTGAAAATGCTATTAAAATAATTATTTAGAAGCAAATTTTATTCTGAAAATAATTCTTACTATTATTAAAGTAATAATGAAATGGTTTAAGAAAACTTCTAAAGTCACAGTATTATTACCAAAAATTTCTATATGGAGGGAAATTTTTCGAAAAACAGAGGGCAAAAAATACTCCGAAAATAATAAAGGACTTAATATATTTCAAAATTTTATTTCTGGCCAAATTTTTATTTAGTAAAAACATGATTAAATTTTTGGGGTGTTATACCCCTTGAGCGCCGTCCTGTGGCGGCGGAGGCCGTGGGGCCTTACGCGGGCCGCCAGGCCCCACGCTGGTGCTGGCGCGCTCTTCCCGGACCGCCACAAGCGCCACGGTAGCTGAGTGCCGGGTGGCGGCCAAGTAGAGCACCAAAGGCTGACGAGGACGGGGCGCCACCATGATGAGGGGGCTCGTGAGGTACCTCTTGAGATCCTCGAAGGGCGCCTCTGCTTCCGGGGTCCACTCAAAGGGGCCCGCTCTTTTCATCAGCTTTAAAAAGGGGAGCGCGCGCTTGCCAAGCTTAGAGATGAAGCACCCCAAGGTAGTCAGACACCCTGCCAGCTTTTGCATTTCCTTGTCGGTCCGAGGCGGTCGCATCTTTTCAATTGCCTTGACCTTCTTGGGGTTGGCCTTGATCCCTCGATGCGAGACGAGGAAGCCGAGCAGCTTGCCGGACGGGACCCCAAAAATGCACTTCTCCGGGTTAAGCCTCAGATTCACCTTGCACAGGTTGGCGAACATTTCCTCCAGATCTTCGACCAGGGTCCTTGCCTTGCGTGACTTGACTACGATGTCGTCAACGTATGCCTCTGCATTCCTCCCCAGCTGCGGTCCTAGCGTGATGTGCATCAGCCACTGGAAGGTGGCACCAGCGCTCCTCAGCCCGAAGGGCATGCAGGTGTAACAATACACGCCACACGAGGAAATGAAGGCCCTCTTCTCGACATCCTGGGCCGCCATCTTAATCTAGTGATAGCGCAAAAAAACATCCAGAAAGCACAACAGTTCACACTCCGTGGTGGAGTCCACGATCTGGTCAATGCGCGAAAGCGGGAAGGGGTCTTGAGGGCAAGCCTTGTTGATTCTTGTAAAGTCGATGCACATGCACTCCTTTCCGCCCTTCTTGGGAACAACAACCGGGTTGGCCAGCTACTACGGGTGCGGCACTTCCCTAATAACCCCGGCTTCTTGCAGCTTGCACACCTCCTGAACGAGGAACGCATGCTTTCTGCTTCACCGGGCGCTCGCCGGGGCATACTGCCAGGTGATGCTCGATTACTTCCCTCGAGACACCCACTAGATCAGACGCCTCCCATGCAAACACGTCCTTGTTTGCCCAGAGGAAACCGACCAGCGCCTCCTCCTGCTCCGGAGGAAGGCTGGCGCCAATGGTGAAGGTGGAGCCCGAGCCATCGCCATCGACAGGCACCTTCTTTGTCTCGGCGCGTTCCTGGGAGAATAACTACTTCTTCTTTGCTGGTGCGGCCTCGGGGGCCTCCGCGACGCCCTCAGCGTCCAGGCGTGAAGCCGCCGCCGCCGCGTAGGCGAGCTTGAGGACCTGCACCGCATCCTTTCTGTCGCCAGCCACGGTGATGACTCCGCTGCTCCCCGGCATCTTGACGATGTTGAAGCCTGGATGGGTTACCGCCATTAATTTGGTGAGGGCAGGGTATCCCAAGATGGCGTTGTACGGGAGGCCAATGCTGGCCACGTCGAAGTCGATGAGCTCCGTGCGGTAGTTGTCACGCTTGCCGATGGTGACGGGGAGGCGCACTTTCCCCAGGGGCGTGACGGAGCCCTTCGTCACCCCTGAGAACTGCCTGGTTGGCAGGAGCTGGTCGTATGGTACTTGAAGCATCTCAAAGAGTACATTGAGGCCGGTGCCGCCGTCGATGAGGGCCTTGGTGACCGCAATGTTACTGATGGTGGGCGTGCACAGCATGGGGAGCGCATCGGCAGCGGCCGCAGATTATGGGCGGTCCCTGGAGTCGAAAGTGATGGCGACCTCGCGTCGTACGCGGCCTCGCGGGGTTCCGGGCCGAAGCCCAGCGGCGCTCGCCTATCGGAAGACCTGCTTGACATGGCGACCAGATGTGGGCGCCTGCGACCCGCCAAGGATGCAAGCGACCGCAGGGGGCCCCAGAGCTGCAAAGCGCACGATGAACTGACCATGGAGCCCTTCCCAGGAGTATACCGAGGCCTCCGGGAGGCCAAGGAGCCAAGAGCGAGAGACCTCTGGGACGGCCAGAGTGAGCCAGTTTGCCATGGCCTTGTTGTTGCCTCCTGCCATCCGAATACTCTGAGCATACAGCTGGAGAAACTCCTCGGGGTCGGCTGCACCATCGAAGCGCGTGGGCAACACAGGCCGGAACCTGACTGTCCATCGCACTCGGTGCAGGTCAGGAGTGAAGGCCGGGCAACCAGCAGGGCTCGCCGAGGCGGCGGTCCTAGCGGTGAGGCGAACGGTGTCGTCCATGGAAGCGATGAGGCGGGAAGGAGCGGAGCGGAAGAGAGCTTTGACACGCCCCTACTTGGCGCGCCAAATGTTGGAAACGGGGCTCCACGGACCCAACAAGGTTCAAACTCTGGGGCATGTACGAAGACCTAGCCTAGCCGCAGCCTCAAGTTCATCACTCCATGGCTTGGCCTCGTCGAGTTCGTGCAAACGGGGAAAGGAGGGACACGACAGTTTAGCCAGGTTTGGGCCACCTTGCGGTGTAAAGCCCTACTCCTGCTTTGTGGTGGATTGACCTCACGAGGAGGTTGAGGATAAACTAGTACAGTGGGTGAGCGGCCTCGCGAGGGCTCAGTGGGTGAGAATGGTTCTGCCCCTAGAAGACCAGAATGGGATCCCCCCCTCTCTACAGTGGAGACTAGCCTATATTTATAGTGGCCTTGGTCCTCTTCCCTCATAGCTTAGGTGGGAAGGGATTCCACAATGGCCAATTTGAAAGGGGACAAGAGGTACATCTTATCCTGACGAAAGGTGTTCTTCACCTACAAAGCTTCTGGCCATGACGCGGTGGTGGGCTCGGTGATGACATTCGTCCTGCCGAGCTCGTGGTCTTGGTCTTGTTGCACCAGAATGGAAACCTTTGGGGGACCCCTCAGGAACCCGCGCTGGTCCTTGCCTCCTTAGCACCAAAGAGGAAACTGTCCTCCTCCGCGCCCGTTGGCGCCCGCCTCGCCTTGGTCGTCATGGCTGAGGTCACTGCGAGCCTCGTGAGGCTGGGTACCTGCATAGGAATCTCCGCTCCTTGGGAGGCAGGCTCGGGGAGCTGCCCCTCAGGAGGTTTTAGTGTCATTCACCTCGCGAGGCCGGGAGATCCTCGCGATGGTCTCGCTTGCAGAGTCTTGAAACTGGGCCATACCGGGCCGTCGTTGGGGCCACACACTGGGCTGTAGGCAGGCAAGTCTAGGTACCCCCAATCCCAGAACGCCGACAGCTTCACTTATATCTTTTGAGCTAGGCAGTTGCTCTAGTGCTTAACTTATATCTTTTTAGAGCACGACAGTGCTTTTATTTTATACAAATTTATGAACGCTCATGCTTCACTTATATCATTTTGAGAGTCTTAAAAATAGTATGGCAATTTGCTTAGGTTATGAATTTGGTCCTAATATGATGGGCAGCCAAGAGGGATATAATAAAAACTTTCATAAAGAGCATTGAATATATGAGAAGTTTGATTCCTTGCATTTGTTTTAAGATATAAAGATGGTGATTTTTGAGTCATGCTAGTTGGTAATTGTGGATTAGTAGAAGTACTTGTGTTAAGGTTTGTGATTCCCGAAGCATGCACGTATGGTCTATCGTTATGTGATGAAGTTGGAGCATGATTTATTTTTGATTGTCTTATGAGTGGCGGTCGGGGACGAGCGATGGTCTTTTCCTACCAATCTATCCCCCTAGGAGCATGCGTATTAGTACTTTGCTTCGATGGCTAATAAATTTTTGCAATAAGTATGTGAGTTCTTTATGACTAATGTTGAGTCCATGGATAGCCTTCCACCATTGCTAGCCTCTCTAGTACCGCGCAACTTTCTCTATTACATTAAACCCACCATATACCCTTCCTCCAAACAGCCACCATACCTACATATTATGGCATTTCCATAGACATTCCGAGATATTTTGCCATGCAACTTCCACCGTTCCGTTTATTATGACACATACCATCATTGTCATATTGCTTTGCATGATCATGTAGTTGGCATAGTATTTGTGGCTTCATTTTATACATGTCACTCTAGATCATTGCACATCCCGGTATACCACTGGAGGCATTCATATAGAGTCATATTTTGTTCTAGTATCGTGTTGTAATTCTTGAGTTTTAAGTAAATAAAAGTGTGATGATCATCATTATTAGAGCATTGTCCCATGTGAGGAAAGGATGATGGAGGCTATGATTCCCCCACAAGTCGGGATGAGACTCCGGACTTAAATAAAAAAAAGAGGCCAAAGAGCCCAAAAAGAAAAAAAGAGGCCAAAGAGCCCAAAAGAAAAAAAGTGAGAGAAAAAGAGAGAAGGGACAATGTTACTATCCTTTTCCACACTTGTGCTTCAAAGTAGCACCATGTTCTTCATGATAGAGAGTCTCCAATTTTATCACTTTCATATACTAGTGGGAATTTTTCATTATAGAACTTGGCTTGTATATTCCAATGATGGGCTTCCTCAAATTGCCCTAGGTCTTCGTGAGCAAGCAAGTTGGATGCACACCCACTAGTTTTCTTTTTGAGCTTTCATACACTTATAGCTCTAGTGCATCCGTTGCATGGCAATCCGTACTCACTTGCATCGAGATCTATTGATGGGCATCTCCATAGCCCATTACTATGCCTAGAGTATGTGAGACTTTCTCCTTTTTGTCTTCTCCTCACAACCTCCACCATACTCTATTCCACCCATAGTGCTATATCCATGGCTCATGCTCATGTATTGCGTGAAAGTTGAAAATGCTCTAGAACATTAAAAGTATGAAACAATTGCTTGGCTTCTCATCGGGGTTGTGCATGATAAAT
Organism: Thinopyrum elongatum; assembly: GCA_011799875.1. Lineage (NCBI taxonomy): Eukaryota > Viridiplantae > Streptophyta > Magnoliopsida > Poales > Poaceae > Thinopyrum > Thinopyrum elongatum. The sequence continues at coordinate 240,529,882 of CM022299.1, read as the reverse complement.
ACTTTATGTGATGAAGATAGAGCACGACAAGATTATATGATTTTGTAGGGATAACTTTCTTTAGCCATGATATTTTGAGAAGACATGATTGCTTTATTAGTATGGTTGAAGTATTATTGTTTTATGCCAATATTGAACTTTTGTTTTGAATCTTATGGATCTGAACATTCATGCCACAAAAAGGAAAATAAAATTGATAAATATGTTAGGTAGCATTCCACATAAAAAATCTGTTTTATCATTTACCTACTCGAGGACGAGCAGGAATTAAGCTTGGGGATGCTTGATACGTCTTCAACGTATATATAATTAGGTTCCATGCTATTATATTATTTATCTTTGATGTTTTATATGCATTTATATGCTATTTTATATCATTTTTGGGACTAACCTATTAACCTAGTGCCCAGTGCCTGTTGATGTTTTTTCCTTGTTTTTTACTTTTATAGAAAATCAATACCAAACACAGTCCAAACGGAATAAAACTTTACTATGATTTTTCTTGGACAACAAGACACCCACGAAGCTTCGGGGTGAGGCCAGAAGACCCACGAGGGGGCCACAAGCCCTAGGGAGGGGGGGCATAGCCAGGGGGCCTGTGGGCCCCCTGTGGCTCTCCTAACCCTAATCCCAGCACTATAAATCCTCAAATATTTCCCCTATACCAGGGGGCACACAAAAAACCTTTTTCGCCGTCGCAAGCTTCTGTTCTCGTGAGATCCCATCTTGGGGCCTTTTCCGATACTCTACCGGAGGGGGATTCGATCACGGAGGGCCTCTACACCAACCTTGCTGCCCTTCCGATGATGTGTGAGTAGTTTACCACAGACCTACGGGTCCATAACTAGTAGCTAGATGGTTTCTTCTCTCTCTTTGATCTTCAATACAATGTTCTCCTTGATGTACTTGGAGATCCATTCGATGTAATCTTCTTTTGTGATCCGATGAATTGTGGATTTATGATCAGATTATCTATCAATATTATTTGAATATTTTCTGAACTCTTTTATGCATGATTAAGATAGCTTTCTATTTCTCTCCGATCTATCGATTGGTTTGGCCAACTAGATTGGTTTTTCTTGCAATGGGAGAGGTGCTTTGTGATGGGTTCAATCTTGCGGTGTCCTCACCCAGTGACAATAGGGGTAGCGAGGCACGTATTTGTATTGTTTCCATTAAGGATAAAAAGATGGGTTTTTTACCATATTGATTGGATCTATCATTCTACATCATGTCATCTTGCTTAAGGCGTTACTCCGTTCTTGTTAACTTAATTCACTATATGCATGCTGGATAGCGGTCGATGTGTGGAGTAATAGCAGTAGATGCAGGCAGGAGTCGGTCTACTTGTCACGGACGTGATGCCTATATTCATGATCATTGCCTTGGATATCATCATAACTTTGCGCTTTTCTATCAATTGCTCAACAGTAATTTGTTTACCCACCGTATGTTTTCTTCAAGAGAGAAGCCTCTAGTGAAACCTATGGCCCTCGGGTCTATTTTCCATCATATATTTTCAGAACTATAAAACCAAAAACCTAAAAATACCTTGCTACAATTTATTTAGATTTACTTTATTTTGCCTCTTATTTATCTTTTATATCAATCTCTATTAGATCTCACTATTGCAAGTGACCGTGAAGGGATGGACAACCCCTTTTTCGCGTTGTGTGCAAGTGTTTGTTAGTTTGTGCAGGTGCATATATTGGGGACTTGCTTGTACCTCCTACTGGATTGATACCTTGGTTTCTTAACTGAGGGAAATACTTATCTCAACTTTGCTGCACCATCCTTTCCATTTCAAGGGAAATATTAAAGCAAGCTCAAGAAGTAGCAATTTCCTGTTTGCTTAAGTATGATCTTATTGTGATTACACTAGTTTCTAGATGAAATGACTAACATGCTGAGAAAGGCCACATGCTATCCTCCTTTCTCTTCTTCCTTTGATGAAAATAGTTGGACTTTCTCCTGGAAGGAAGGATAAATGCGATCCCGCACACTCGGTCCCCGACAACCTCTCCTTATCTAAGACAATAAGAAGGACAGGAAAGAAAGATAAGTTCACATCCCACCATTCTGTGTTGTGCTTACATATGAGAAACTTGCACGTAGGGAAACCTTGCTACCTCTGCCATTCGTGCTCCTATCTTTGACTCGAGTCTGCTCAACAATTTTGGTTTTAGTTGCACATGGAGGGGTTGGAGAGGGGCCGGCCTTCGTTCGCGCTCCTAACCCATTTTTGAGCTCACTAAACAAGGTTTTAGTAGGAGCTGCATTCAAGGCCAGAAAGATGTCTTGCCGGAAATCTTTGTTCACAAAGAGTATTGAAGGCTTGTCCTTCAGTATGTTGAAATACATGCACAAGTGTCCAACAAACTCTTCTTCTCAAAAATACGTGGACAAACAAGTACAGATCATACGAGTACTAATATGGATGAAGGATTACATAATTTTGATTCGAATATTGGCAAGTGCCTACATTTTTTTCTAATTAAAAAGATAAGTGCCCCGTAATGCGTTTCTTGTCCCTCTCCTCCTAGGAGTTACATTGAGAAGAAAAGAGGGCAAAAGGAGCACCTGGGAAGAAGCCTAGGCTGACCCCGTCAGGATCAGCGGGGCGCAGCCTGACAAGATCGGGAAGGCGCCTTCCCGGCAAGGTAGAAGAGGCAGGGGACGGGGAGAGGGACTAGGCGATGCCATGGTCACCCCCGCCAGGACTACAGGGATGCGGCTTAGTAGGGACACCGACAGGTAAGACGAAGCCGGAGTCAACGAGCCTGTCGGGGTTTGGCTGGAGGAAGCGGAGACGACCAGGCCAAGCACCCCCGGCAAATCGCTCTACCGTTGTCCAGCTGCAGATGGCGGTGCTGCCAGTGCCTAGGTGACGGTGATGGTGCGTCCGGTGTTCAACTGGAGTCCGAGTCGTCGTCTTCATGCTTGACGGCCGGGGGCTCGCCGACGCCATCTTCCCCGTCAGTGTCCTCCTCATCGATGTTGCTTGAGGAGGAGCTTTCGTCATCGCTCGAGCTTTCCGCGCAGCACCCTAGGCGAGCACCTGAACGCCCAAAGACCTTGATGTAGAGTGTATCGGACTCCACCGATTTGAAGCGGAGAACGTGCCCTTCTGCAAGATAATGGGCACGGGTGAAGGTTTTCCAGCCACGCCTAAGAAGCATGACGTGCGGTGCGGGGAACTCGACATTTGCCCACACAACGCCATTTCAGCTGCCACTCATACGCAGGTCTAGCCTGAGCGGCTGATCGACCTTCATCACCCTGGCAAAGGGACAAGGGAGCCGCAGACGACTGCGTGGAGGATCGCGCAGCTTGACGATGAGCTCCAACGCCATATCCCCCACGTGGCCTTCTGTTGGCATTGGAGCAGCTGGAGGAGGAGCAGCGAGTGCACCACTTCACCCGCCTTAACCGTGGGTGCTGCGTCGACCTCTACCGCGCCCCACGGTTGCACCTTGTGCACTGGATCCAGCCTCTGCAGCTGCGGCAGAGGCAAGGGTGGGGTGCCGAGAGGAAGTTCTCATCGCTACCGTCGGAGCATGGGCTCGGCCCCTTCCCCTCACCATGGTGGAAGCAGAAGCAGGGAAGGAGAAGGAAGAGATGATGGATGAGCATCGCCATGCCCTCAGATCCCGTTTTTATAGCGGAGTAAGAGGGGGGCTGGCTCTCCACTACTCTGGGGCAACTGCCCCACTCCTCAAACCCAACCTCCTGTATCCCTGATGGCGTCCTGGTTCATCGCCGCCCCAATACATCAATCAGGGGCGTTGCGTATTCTGCCAACGACACACGTTCCCGCCCTGCGCATCCACCACCAACCTCACACAATGCATGCGGCACGCGTGGCAGAAACGACGTTCGTTATGGGTAAACTTAAGGTAAAATGGCCGTGACCACAATTCACGCACAAGCATCGTAATGGGCTCTCGTGGGCATGGACACCTATGGCTTGCAACATGAACAACGCACACCTTATGTATATGAAGGCGCCGCATGATACGTGGAAACTGACCCCAGTCCATATTAATGAAGAAGCAAAGAAGATCTAAAAAATACAAGTGCCAGCCCAGGCGAGATCTTCGTGTACGCCTATGCATTGGTTGGGCCTACCCTAACGATGCCCGACGGCACGTGTGGACCAGGCCCGGGGGCTCCTGTCAGTGCAACCAACAGCTGTGTTTGCTGATCTGATTTATGCACCGGCGTACGACCGCCCATACATTAAGTACCAAGACATGACACAAGATGGGCCAGAGAAACCGCTCTTCGTGAGATCAAGGAGTGCATTAAGAAGACCAAAGTGACAAGAGAATATCCCCCAGGAAGGCCTCCCTTGCTGGGCAGGCGGGCCCGGCAGGGTCGAGACTACGCATAAGGCCAAGTCTAAACCGCCCCGGCAAGGTTCCCGGGGCCACCAAGATCACAAGACAGAGTCCCCGCAGGCTTCGTGCCGGCAAGCCTCCACCAAGACGCCACCGCTCCACCTCATCGTACGCCAATCGCTAATCATTGCGGTGTCGTGCTCCCAAGTGGCTAGGTGGATCCCACCGAGCACGTGGCAACCTGCTAGAGAAGAGATTAATTTTATTGACACCCGTCCGATGGCGTGTCACGCTAATAAGACGTAGATTGGTAAGCGGCGCGGCAAGCTTGCCGGGCTTCAACCTCAGCATGACACCTAGCAGTGCATTTAATGCACTTTATCCTAACTGCCAGAGTTAGGTATGATAACACTGTTGGCTATATAATCATACCATAATGACTATTTTCCACTGTGGTCACCCCTTAAACTATAAAAGGAGGCCCGAGGCAACCTAGCAAAGGGTTCGAATCTTTGATCCCTCAATACTTGTTTGCACGTAGCTTCTCTCCCCGAGGCAGAGTTGCCGGGCTTGAGTGCTCCGTGTTTTCGTGTTCCTCCAGATCAATCCACCATAGCAGGAGTAGGATTTTACGCTGCAAAGCGGCCCGAACCTGGGTAAAAGTGAGTAGTTCATCGCCGTGCTGCCCTATTGTTTCTGCTCTTTGTGCAATGTGATTGCTCCCCCGCCGAACCACAAAGGGGCAACCATGCCCCATAGGTGATCGTGCATATCCCCACGACACGTGGGGTGTGAGAGATTAAGGTAAATGGCCACGGGAATAAATAGGGGCCGGGTGGCCTGGATTTTCGGCCTGTCCACATGGAAGTTTTTGCAGCGGGTAACTGCAACGTGGCACTGCGCCCGACGCAACCGCATGCATAATGGCAGCATGAACATACGTGATCGTGCACCGGCCCCAAATGCCGGCAACGTGCGCGGAGGGACGAGTGAGCAGAGCGTGCGTGGCGGGATGCGAGCCGAGTGTGTTGCGGCCACCTCAACCACAAGCAACCACACGCATAGAGCAGTTGAACATGTAGGGACTGATCATCTACAAGCCGAGCCGGCGGCATGATGTGAAACTGCGTCATGTTCCACATCACACGGTGGTCGAATAATCGTTCGTGACGCTGCCTAGAGAGCGGCCGTGTGCTAGGCAATTAAATCACAAACTTTTTTTTATTAACCATTTGTGTACGTGTCATTTCGTCCTCCTCTCACATGACTTGTCACCCTGCAGCCGTAGAAGCTTTGAGCGCAAGCTTGAGCACCGCACATGCGTTCTTTTGGCCAAACAGTGGCTCGAAGTGGCGCCAATGAATCATCGGTGAGCCTGTTCCCGCGCAACCACGCAGGTTCCCGCGCACAGCCATGCAAGCTTCCCACCCGACTCGGCGAAATTGCCCAAAACCCCAATGCTTACCGACTTGCTATATAAACCGTCATGGCTGGCAAGTACTACATCACATTTTCCCCTCCCTCCCTGTAGCATATCTCGTATGCTTCCCCGAAAATCACCAATGGCACCGGTCCATTGTCGTCGCTCAGCTACTCCGCCATTATCAGAGGATAGCCCCAGCTGGGAGGCTACACCATGGCAGCGGCGTAGTCCCCAGCGTCGTGTACTGCATGTGGCGTCCCTGTTTGATGTGCGCACAACACCCACCACATGCTCCACTGCCACTGCCCGTCGGTAGCTATTGCCGACCGTCGTTGCCGCCACCCCACCGTCTACGGTCGTGGCCGCCACACCACCGTCGAAAGCCAGGGCCATCGCCCGCTCCACCACCGCGGCCGAAGATGGGAGGTGGCCATCACGGCTGCCACCCCACTGTCGGCCGCCATGGCCATCACCCGCTCCGCCACCGAGGCCCGAAGGCAGGAGGTGGCCATCATGGCCGCCACCCCACCATCGACCGTCGGGATCATCACCCGCTCCGCCACCACTGCCCGAATGCGGGAGGTGGAGGTGGAGCCCCGCATGTGCGTCAGCGACCTTGCGCGCTACATCAAGTTCCTGCAGGAGGAGGAGGAGCGCCTGGTCGAGCACATAAAGATTCACCGCCACCATGGTTGCAGCACACACTGCCATAGAGGCGCGGAATGCGGAGATCTATGAGTAGTCCCGCCGCTTCGAGTGGGTTTGCCTGGAGCGATAGAGGGCGTTCGAGGTGGGCGTCGCTAAAGGTGCAATGACGGCAAGCACCGGCTTCCATTTCTCCAGCTCATTGGTAGGCGCTTCCTCCTCTGCCTCTTACTGAGCGTGCTGGGTGGAGGAGAGGATGCTGGATGTAGTACAAAGCCCCTCCGTAGTAGTAGTATTTAGGGGCTATTTGCTTCAGTTCATTTAACTATAGATATGGTTGAGCTGTACTACTTACTTAAAATTAGCTTGTATATATAGTTGAACTAGTTATTTCAGTACGTGGTTGGAAACAATTGGGAAAAAGTTTGTTTGGTTCAGCTATCGAGTTGAACTGTTTGTATGTAGAACGACTGCTTAATCTACGAATGAAATCTATGCTTACTGATTTTCAGTTGCAAAATTAGATAATGCTAGTAATTTTTAGCTGCAAATTTTGACCAATGGCAGTATTATAAGGTTGACAAATGGCAATGTTACTAGATCAACAAATGCCAATGTTTCCAGTTTGTCACGTGGCAATGTACCCCATATGACAGATGCAAATCTTACCAAATTCTCTGTACGTGGTTGCACACGGGTCATCATAAAAAATGATTTGTGATGAAGGGACGTACAAATCCTCCACACCAGATTTTCTCCAGGCTTAGTGGCGAAGGAACCATAGCTCTCGCTTTGCATACCGTGTTTAATCTGAACTGTTTGCGATGAAGAGATGCACAAATCCTGCGCAGCAAATTTTCCCTTGGCTAACTGGGGAAGGACAATAGGTCTCGCTTTGCATATAGGTGTTCTATCTAAAACGTTTACGATGAAGAGATGCACAAATCCTGCACGACAAATTTTCCCTTGGCTTGCTGGGGAAGGACGATAGCTCTCGCTTTGCATATAGGTGTTCTATCTAAAACGTTTGCGATGAGTGTTTTCAATTTCAAAAACATTGATGTTTTAAAAAAAATACTTTGATAATTCTGTACATTCAGAGAGAAAAATGCAAGGTTGTTCAAACCATAGGTTTCATTAAGTCACACTATGAATTTACATTCATACGATCGATATACAATATGAAACACCAAAAAATAATTGAAGCGGCGGCAAAGGCAGCATGCTGCGCTAGCATTGTCGTTGTCGTCCTCCGGGACGCTATTGTCCAAGTCTTCAAGCCAGCCCAGAATGTTCTTGATATGGAAATCAAAGACCCTGTCATCGCGCAATCGACGTGTGGGGCGCGGGAGGACGGCCACTCACGGGGCTACGAGGTAGCGGTCGATGGCAGCGTCCCATGACGCTGAGGGGGGTGCGCACACAGGCACGAGCGTGGTGGGTGCAGGAAAACACACGGGGACCGGCGCCGCGGTGTGTGTACGGGTGCGCACGGATAGGCACTGGTGCTGGTGCTGGCATGTACACGGGCTCGCGCGGGTATGTAGCGACCTTGTTGATGCTCGTGACTTCCAGTGTTGTGATAGTGCTTGACGACCAGCCCGTCAATGCCATGGGATGGTCGCTGCCACGGACGCGGGGATGGGAGCTCGGACGAGCGCGAGGGCAGCATGTGACGCGGCCAGCTCGTTCAGGGCCATGTCCATGAGGCCCCATTCCTCCTTATTTTCTGTCTCCTCCGGCTCAGAGTCCACTTCACCAAACTAGAAGACTAGTGGCAGATGATCCTTCTGTGCCATGGCGTTGGTGGAGGTCTGCGAGAGGGGAATGGGAGGCAAAGAGTATGGCCGCCTATATTAAGTAGTGGCTCGGGTGCAATTAATGGAGAAGTTGGGAGTGAGGCGGGCGACGATGGAAGTCAAAGGGCTCGAGTGAGCCCGCACCATGTACAACTCACATGCTTCCCGGTGAGCTTGCGCATCGGAGGACTGTTTGCACGCCTTCCAATCAGCCTGCGCAGTGGACTACACTCGCACGCCTGCCGTCTACTCAAGCAGCTGCCCGCACAACACCTCCAAGCTGGTAAAAGTGTGATACGCAGTGTCACATGAATGTTTAGCAGAACACCCATGTTTTAAATTATACAAAGGTTTGAGATGATAACGTGGCAGCTATTTGTTTCAAAATGCCTTTTGTTGGCTGTTAATTCGTGCGCCTTCTCTCAAATTGGACCCTAAAAATACCACATCATGTTGGTGCCATTCCATGATAGCATGACAAGTTTCATGAATTCAAGACAAGTTTTGGATTTACTAGAATATTAAAACCAAGTATCTCAATGTTTGCGGTAGAGCCACGATGCCGAGGTGTTTGAAGTTCATTCCCATTTCTTGCATGGGACCTAAGCATGCACCCAAGGACACTTGTATGATTTTTCAACCTATTTTGCTGCACTGAAGCATGTGCCTGTAGTTCAAATTTGAATTATGCAGATGAAATGCCTAGAAAACTCAGTTAATGTATAAGAATGTCCAAACGAACCCTGAATAATTCCAAATTTTAACACGTCACTCCTATTGATCTATGTTGTATCTAGAAAAATATTGAAGGCGAGAAGAGGCAATGAATGTCGTTTCGTCCACAAAGGTGACACACGTTCCCAACCGGAACCACGAGGCTTCTTGTGAGAAGCTCTAGTTTGTGAGGAGCGTATACCAAAAGCTGCCACAAATGGTACAATTTTTTACCACAGCATGTTGGTGCCATTCCATGATAGCATGCCAAGCTTCATGAATTGCAGACGAGTTTTGGATTTACTAGAATTTTAAAACCAAGTGTCTCATTGTTTGCGGCCGAGCCATGATGCCGAGGTGTTTGAAATTCATTCCTATTTCTTGCATGGGACCTAAGCATGCACACAAGGACACACATATGATTTTTCAACTGATTTTGCTGCACTGGAGGATGTGCCTGTAGTTCAAATTTGAATTATGCAAATAAAATTCCTAGAAAACTAAGTTAATGTATAAAATTGTCCAAACGAACCCCGAATAATTCCAAAATTTAATATTACACTCCTATTGATCTATGTTCTATCTAGAAAAAATTCAAGGCGAGAAGAGGCAACGAATGTCGTTTCGTCCACAAAGGTGACACACGTTCCCTAACGGAACCACGAGGCTTCTTGTGAGAAGCTCTGGTTTGTGAGGAGGGTATACCAAAACCTGCCCCAAATGGGACAAATTTTTTACCACCGCATGTTGGTGCCATTCCATGATAGCATTCTAAGTTTCATGAATTTCAGATGAGTTTTGGATTTACTAGAATTTAAAAACCAAGTATCTCAATGTTTGCGGCCGAAGCACGATGCTGAGGTGTTTGCGGCCGAGCCATGAATTTCAGTGGAGCATATGCGTGTAGTTCAAATTTGAATTATGCACATAAGATGCCTAGAAAACTTAGTTAATGTATAAAAATGTCCAAACGAACCCCAAATAATTCCAAATTTTAACACGACACTCCTGTTAGTCTATGTTGCCTCTAGAAAAAATTTGAAAGCAAGAAGAGGCAACAAATATTGTTTCGTCCACAAAGGTGACACGTTCCCTACCTGAACCAAGAGGCTTCTTGTGAGAAGCTCTGGTTTGTGAGAAGCTTATACCAAAACCTGACCAAAATGGGACATTTTTTTTACCACAACATGTCGGTGCCATTCCATGATAGCATGCCAAGTTTCATGAATTTCAGACATGTTTTGGATTTACTAGAATTTTAAAACCAAGCATCTCAATGTTTGCCAGTGAGCCATGGTGTCGAGGTGTTTGAAATTCATTCCCATTTCTTGCATGGGACCTAAGCATGCACCCAAGGACACACATATGATTTTTCAACCCATTTTTCTGCATTGGAGCAAGTGCCTATAGTTCAAATTTGAATTATGCACATAAAATGCCTAGAAAACTCAGTTAATGTATAAAAATGTCCAAACGAACCTTGAATAATTCAAATTTTAACACGACACTCCTATTGGTCTATGTTGTATCTAGAAAAAAAAATTCAAGGCGAGAAGAGGCAACCAATGTCATTTCGTCCACAAAGGTGACACACGTTCCCAAGCTGTCAGCATCGGGGCTTTGGGGACCCAAGAAAGGTTCGAACTCTGGGGTGTGTTCACCGAACCTCACTAAGCCCTAACTCGCTGCTCACTACCTCATGGCGATGCTCCGGCGTGCTCGAGCGAGAGGAAAGACAAACTACAGACGCAACAATTTACCAAGGTTCGAGCCACCTCGTGGTGTAAGACCCTACTCCTGCTTGTGGATGGATTGCATCATGAGGGAGGATGAGTATGAGAGTACAAGGGAGAGTGTCAGGCCTCAGGAGGATTCGATCTCTCTCCGGCCGATCCCTTTCTATGGTGACGCCTAGCCTATAATTATACTGGCCTCGGTCCTCTTCCCCTGAAAATACTAGGCGGGAAGGGTTGCCACAACGACCAATTCTGAAGGGGAATAGGAGTACAACTTATCCTGACTAAAGGTGGTCTTCACCTGCTAAATCTTCCTGCCATGACGCGCTGGTGGGCTCGGTGATGACATCCATCCTGGTGAGCCTGCTGTCCCGGTCTTCTTGCACCAAAGTGGCAACCTTTGGGAATTGCTTCAGGAACCGACGCGAAATCCATGCTCCCTTAGCATGAAAGAGGAACGCCTCTTCATCCGCGCCTATTGGCGCCCCTCTGGCTCCGCTCGTCATCACGCGCGTCACCCACATGGAGGCGCTAGGCTGCGTGACTCCTCCATCTGATCCTTGTTTTGCACGCCTCCGCGAGGGGCCTGAGGAGGCAACCTCGGGAAGCCGCCTCGCGAGAGGACCTTGCGAGGTTACTAAAGATGCTTGCTGACGTGCGACTCGCGAGGGCCTTGCTCGTGAAATCCAACGGTGGGCCACGCATGGGGCCCAGGTAATGCGCCGCGCGATGGGCCATAGGAAGACGGTCCTGGGTACCCCCAGTCCCACGAGCCCGACAGTAGCCCTCGGGCCCGCATGGGTGCACGACTTTGCCTGCGAAGTAGGGGGGCAAAACAACGCGTCCCTTAACCGCCAGCGGGCCAGGCTCGATGCATGGCACACAATGGGGTGCGGGATGCCCCCACTTCCTCCACGACACCTCGGCAACCGCCCGAGCTGACATAAAGCCTGGCAGGCATTGCGCGAGGCCATCATTGCTCTGCTTCAATCTCGCATCCGTCCTACTGCGCCTCCCCTCTCCACACGAGATTCCCCACGATCCAATCTCAAGCGCCATGCCTTCCCCTTCTCGCCCAAGACTGCGACACATGCATGGCACCTGCCGGCAAGAAGGCAAAGGTCCCGACCCCGGCCGCGAGTTCTCCCATCGTCGGGCCAGCGCTACTAACCACCTCCATTGCCGTGGAGGAGGACTTGGGTCCAGTGCTCCTACTGCTAGCTGGCAACCAGAACGAAGGACGACCGACCAAGATCTGGCCGGGCTCAGAGGTGTGGAGTGCCCTGGAAAAGTCCATGTAACCTTTCTTCTTTCATAGCATTTACGCCAGGCTGGTCTCGCCGTTCTCCGATTTCTTCTATGCCATCCTCTCCCATTACCAGATCCACGCCCTTTACTTTCAGCCCAACTCCATCCTCCTCCTGGCCATCTTTGCCTTCTACTATGAGGCCTTCGTGGGTATGAGGCCCTCAATTGCACTTTTTTGCCACTTCTTCAGCCTGCGGTTCAACGCCCCAGACCAGAGTTTCACGTGCGTCTCCTTCATCGACGTTAAAGGCGAGAACATCCCCCTGAAGGCCGGGAAGAAGGTGGAGGGCTACCGGTAAAGCTGGGTCTTGATGGACGCGTGCCGGGTCAGTCCGTTCCTGCTGACCCCGGTGGCCCGCGCAGAATCCTAGATGGGGCCATAAGAAGCTTGTCGACCCCAGGGTGGAGCCTATCCTAGAGCGGATACCAGCGCATGAGGATGCGAAGCTGATGGGAGTGATGTTCGTCAAGGAGTTCCTGGGGCAGCGCATCGCACTGCTCCAAGCGCACTGGCAGCCTGTGTGGGAGTACACCGGCGCGGGGGACGCAATGAGGCTGCACACCACCGGCTAGACGACCGAGGAACTAGATGGGGCCCTGGGGGCCCTACTCGGCTTCCTCCTCGAGGACCCTCCTGATGCCGCATCCCCGCTATACAGCTATAAGGACAAGGCAGAGCTGGTCGCAAAGATGCCCGCCTTCGACGAATGGGGGCGTGCGCCGGGCAGCCGCGTCGGCCCACACGCCCCCCCCACAGTGGTGTTGTCCTCCGGCGAAGGCGATAGTAATGAGGATTCAGAAGAAACGGAGGAGGAATGCGACGCCGGCAGGGTGCAGCCGCCCGATCGCCGCCGGTCCCTTCATGGCTTTGGGGACAATGACGATGACAGATGGCCCCAGGCGGTGTCTCCTCAGCCCGCCGATACGGCGGAAGGGACGGGCCCCAGCCTCATAGCTGCCCAACCCCCTGCAGCGGGGGCTCATGCCAGGGAGGCGGCATCCGCACCCCTGGCGGCTGAATCCCCTCACGAGACAAGTTGAGGCCCCATGCTCCGTGCTGGTGGGAAGATCAATGAAGGTGCCGGACATGGTAGCCTTTTTCCTTTTTTTTTTTGTAAACAAATTTGCAGTTTCTCTGAATAAAGATTGAGATTTTTTGCTTCTTCACTAAGAAAGGGAATGGGGGTTTCTTTGCGGTGTTTAGTTGGATTTCATTTTTTGACAGCTATGCGTTCCTATTGCCTCCCTCGTGAACCTCGTGCAAGGAGGGGCTGGGCATGGTGCTTGCGCTCGGGCCAGTCCCAGTGGCATTAAGGGTCTAGGCGGGTAGGGGCCTCTGGGCCACAGGCCTGCCCCCACGCACACCACCCCACCAAGGCCTTGGTGTCTAAGCCCTCACACGATGCTCATGAGGGAGCCAACGGGCATGTGTTGCTCCCAAGCTTCTCACCTCAGGAGCGCTCACCTCCTGGACTTGCTCGGGCATCACGACCCAGCATACCAGTGATGATCGACCCCAGCTCGGGGGCTATGTCTAAACAACATTGAGCACAAAAATAAGAGTGAAGGAAAGTCAAGCCCAGGAGGACACAAATGTGGTTCGGTACATCATTAAAAGATTCCAGCAAAATGTTCTTCACGTCCCCGCGGGGTTACAGTTAAGTGTCGGTAGGCAAGGAAAGAAAGGTGGACTAAGGAGACACGTCACCGTTGCCGTCGTCGTCATCGCCCCCATGTTCCTCAGCTCCGCGCTAATCTTCGCGGCTGTCAGGGGTGAATCGTGCGCTCAGCGCATCCATGTGATCTTCCACCCACTCCTCGAGGGCGTTGCGGAACACTCCAGGGATGGGGGCTATCACGGCCTCAAAGTCGAAGTCGGGGTCGGAGCGAAGGAGATGGCTGAAGACACGCGTCGACGCTTGGGCAAGGAGGTCGCGGCTTTCCTCGTCGACGAGTTTGCCCAGCTCCTTCACACCCTCATCAAGCCGCTCCATGACCCTGGTGAAAAAGGCAAGGTAGTCGGTGTCGTCAGGCACGAGCGTGCTAGAGACGCTCCCCCTGGAGATGGAGCTCACAGTGCGGCGAGCCCTCTACTCAAGGTCCTGGAACATCTTGGAGCGCGTGTGCTGCAGCCCCCGCGCCCGGTTCGCCTTGTCCGCCGCCCGTTCCACGAGGGAGGTGACGCCCACCACCTGCTCATAAAGCAACGCCAGATCGGCCTCAGGGATGGCTTGAGCGCCCAGTGCGGCTTTCAGTCACTCATCTGCCTCGGCCAGCTTCTTCTTGATGTCGTTGATCTCGCCCCTTAGCTCCCCGCGCTTGGCGCAAAAAGGGTCTCCTGAAGCTTCAACTTCTTGCGGTGGTCCTTGATCAGTGCCCAATGGGCGCTCAAGATCTTCTTGCTTGCCTCCGTCTGGACCCTCGCCTCCTGGGAGGCTAGGGAAGCGTTGGCCTTCTCCTTGCGTTGGGCTAGTGAAACTTCAGCGGCTATCACCTGGTGCTCCGGCACCTCCAACCGCACATGCTCCAGGCTCTACTAAGACGACAACAGCGCCAGCTCCTCCTCGAGAGCCTGGAGGCTCACCTCTCGCGTCAACGGCCCTTCCGCAGAGGTGGAGCAGGCGGCTCTGCACGCTCGGATTTGCTGCTCCAGGGCGGCATTTGAGGCCAGGAGCTCCTGCTCGCAGGCCTCCGCCGCTTCGCGCCGCTGGTTCGCGTTCTCGGCTTCCTCGAGGGTGCGCTCGCGAGCTTCTTTCGCTGCAGCGTTGGACTTCTCATCCTTTGAGCGGGCGGACTCGTGCTGTAGGTGGCTGAGCTTGATGACGACCTCAAGCCGATGCCACCCACGCGCCTGGTGTAGGTGCTCGTCCTCAAGGCGCGCGTCGGCATCATGGAGCATTGCCGCGAGCTGGCTCAGCATGCCCTTCGCTTCCTGGAGAAGGTCGTGTTTGACGGCGCCCCGGCTGCTCACGAGCGCCAAGGACCTACCAGGGCTAAACCCTGCATTCCCGCCTCTGCCAAGGCATGAGAAGGCTCGGCCGCACCCATTGGGGGCTAGAAGTTGGCCGACTCCCCTTTCGTTCCCCCTGTTCGGGGCATTGCTCCCCGCGGGCTCGACACCCTTCCGCTAGAGGCTGTTGGCCCGCAGCTTCATTGGGCGCCGGCAAGAGCAGGCATGACGAACAGTGGCCCCGCCTTCACTCGCTCGTGCTGGCCTTGATGGACGGTGCAGGGGAAGCAGGGAAGCGGCACGCCAGGGGCCCCCCTCAGAAGAGCAGCAACCACCCCCGCACACGCATGGCCGACCACGAGGACCAAGGGGTGCATGGCCATTCCTCGCCCCGCGTCTTCAGTAAGTGGTGGAGAGGACGCCCTTCGCCCAGGCGCGGTCGCGACATCCGGATTGGAGGCGCCCCCATTTCTCCACCTAGAGAAGACCTACGAGATGGAAGAGCTTAGGGATACTTGCCGCGCGTAAGGAAAAGAAGGCGGGGCGCTTACTCGTCCATGGCGACCCACTTTCTCTTCTTCAGAGCCCGCGGCAGCGCACCGGAGCCGCTCTCCAGCCAGACGCTTTTCCTGGGGCATGCAGCCCGTGGATCGTCGCCCCGGGGTTTTGCACGTGGCTCATCACGCCTAAAGCGGTGGCCGCACCCCGGGACTGGGCAATGCCGCCAGTGTTCGCTGGTGCAGGAGCATGTTGCTGGATGACCCGAGGAGGCAGGTCGACATGTCCCTCCACCACCACCGCCCGGGACACCTCGCCCGCGAAGCCCCCGGGCTCTGGGACCACCAGAAAGGGGTTGCCCGAGGCCCATTGTGGCCCTCAGGGAGCAGCCCCCACTGGTCGAAGCATGGCAACCTCCCGAGGAAGGTCTCCTTGCTCGTGTAGTTGTACAGAGGAAGCCCCTCTGGGGGAGCGCACTTGCTTCTCCGTCGGTTAAGATTTCGGAGTACCCCGCTCAGCACATCGCGGGGCAGGCAGCCCGCTTGGAGCTTCATTGCATCTCCAGGACCAATGAAGGCCCACATGGGGCAAGAGTGGCGCTGGAGGGGCGCAATTCACTGACGGGTGAACTCCCTCACCACCATCGTCGCCATCACTCACGCCGCCCTTAGGTTGGCCATCCTCACCATGACCCGCGATAGCCTCGGGTCGGCAAGCGTCTCGTGTCCCCACTCAAAGCTTGCTTCCGCCGGGGACGACGGGGTTTGCAGTAAGGGACTGAACTGGGCTGCGTCAATGTACACCCATTGCTGCCGGAAGCCCTCCGCGTCAGGGTGGATCTCCATGTCGATGCCTTCGCCCACCGTCGCGCTCACGGTGCAGAGCAACATGCACCCGGAGCACTACGTATCGGCAGTTAGCCGCAGACAGAAGAAGTGGCAGAGCAGCGCCACCGAGGGGGCAAGACCCACAAAGGCCTCGCATAGGAATGCGAAGGTGGAAAGGAGGAGAACATATTTCGGGTCAAAGTGCAACGCATGAACCTGATAATGCAAAAGCACGACATTGAAGAAATCCAAGAGTGGAGGCAGCATGCCGGAGAAGAGAGCATGGAGATGAATGGTGATGGTGGTGGCTTCCAGCTCGGGGGAAGGCCGCGAAGCGGGCCAAATCTTCGTCGCCTTCCACTCATTAGAGTCGGCCACGATCATCGGCAGGACCTTGTTGAGCCCCTCGCGGTTGAGCACCATGGACCGACCCAGAGCGGGCTCCGGCCCCGCTCGGCTATCCGCCGCTGCTGCGGCCTTGCTCCTCTTGTTTAGGGGTGCATGGTGGCCCAGCGGAACAGGAGTGGCGCAGGATCCGACGGGAAGGGCGCAAGCTTTCTAGAGAAGGAAGGTGCCGTGGATGGGCGCGCAGTAAGGTAAGGACGACCGCACGGCCCGCACGGCCGGCTTTATGTCAGTCCAGATGAATGCCGAGGCATCGTGGGGAAGTGGGGGCGTCCCATGCCTCGTCGTGTGCCACATGTCGTGCCTGACCCACATGCGGATAGGGCCCGCACCATTTCGCCCCCTTCCTCACTGGGCGGGGCCGCGAGCGTCGCAGGCCCTGGGGCTGCTGTCGGGCCCATGGGAATGGGGGTACCCAGTCCCGTCTACCTATGGCCCAAGGCACGATGCTTGGTGCGAGCCAGGTACGGCCTACCTTCAAGGCTTCAAGAGCAAGACCCTCATGAGGGCTGCCACCTCACGAGGCGCCTGACGATGAGCTACTCAGGAGCTCCCAAGGCCTCATGCTTGACGGCGTCCCCATGCTACCTCCCAAGGCCCCCTCGCGGGGCTAACATATCTAGGCTCGCCACCTCGCCTCGCGCTGCATGTGGGTGACACGAGCCACGACGAGCGGAGCCATAAGGGCGCCAGTGGGTGCAGACAAGGGCACTTTCCTCTTTTGTGCTAAGGGAACAAGGACGGCACGCGGGTTCCCGAGGCAATACCCAAGGGTTGCCACTCTGGTGCTATAAGACCAGGACCGCGGGCTCGCTAGAACGGAGGTCATCGCCAAGCCCAACGTTGCATCATGCGTAGAAGCTTTAGCAGGCGGAGACTGCTTTTGCCAGGATAAGCTGTACTCCTGCCCCCCTTCAAAATTGGTCGTTGTGGTATCCCTTCCCGCCTAGAGTTTTCGGGGGAATAGGACCAAGGCCAGTATAAGTATAGGCTAGCCTCCACCACATAAAGGGTCAAATCCTGAGCCCTCCCGAGGCAGTTTATCCTTGAACTTGTTCGTACTCAACCAACCTTGCGAGGCAATCCACACAAAGCAGGACTAGGGGTTTACACCGCAAGTTCGCCCGAACCTGGGTAAGTCACCGTGTTGTGTGTTCTGTTCCACTCACTCTAGCACGCCGGAGCATCGCCGTGAGGCAGTGAGCAGCTAGGCGTAGCTTAGTGGAGCTCTTCACGCACACCCCAGAGTTCAAACCTTTCCTTGGGTCCACGAAGCCCCGTTTCCGACAGACTAGGGGGTCCTCGGGTTGCCGGCCTATCTCTTATGGGCCGGACAGGTGGGCCTGTATATGACTGTCACAAGGCCGAGCTATAAGGCGACTCCATGTCTGGACAGGAAACCCTCGAAGTCTTGGTGTGTCCTCCAAGTCAATATAGAAGATTCGGCATGTTTATTCCCTTGTTGTAACCGACCATGTGTAACCCTAGTACCCTTGGTGCCTAGATAAACCAGAGGGTTTAGTCCGTAGTGGCTAGAACAACAACCATCATCCTACTCACCTAGGGTTTAGTTCATTTGATCTCGTGGTAGGTCGACTCTGTAATCATCCTATACACTTAAATATAATCAAGCAGGACGTAGTGTTTTACCTCTTCGAGAGGGCCCGAATCTAGGTAAACATCGTGTTCTTCGTCCCTTGTTCCCCATTGATCCAAGATCCACAGCTCGGGAACCCCTACCCGAGATCCACCGGTTTTGACACCGACATTGGTGCTTTCATTGAGAGTTCCGATGTTGGATCGCGAAAGGATCGATGGCTCACCTGATCATCGGACATGGCATCAACACCGGGGACATCTTTGTCCCCAACCAGCTTTTCACGTTCGGCAGCATCGTTCTGCACGCCAACTCGACCGGTCATCTCGACCAGGTCGATAGCTTCGCCCCTGAGCACCGGATCAGGTTCAGTAACCTAGAGTACATAACTAACACTCGGGGTGATCTGATCTTCACCGGCTTCTCAGCCTTGTCTAAGGCGCCTGAAAGCCATGAAGCGTCAACTTAGGGACCTCTTCCAGATCTGATCTTTGGATCGACTCTTACCTCACACCCGGCTTCAAGCCTAGACGTGACCACTGCGTCCGAAGACTGGGAGTCAACCCGGCCATACTTACCACGGATTTGGCTTTGAGCCTTGACGCAGCTTCGGTGTCTGAAGACCGGGAGTCCGCCCTGGCCTGATTCACCCCTCACTCCAACATCACGCCGGAGGTCGACTCCGAAGAAATCTCATGTACTAATCCGGCTAGTCTTGCCCTATTAAACGAGGCACTAGATCAGGTCCAGATGATGACTATCACGGATGGCTCATCCTCGACCTATGCTCGGCAGGGCCTTGAGGCGGGCCACAGGGAATTTTACGTCCTACCCACCACCCACTTAGTAGCCACTTTCGAAGACTTAACCGACATGCTGGACTACGCCTCTGAGGAGGCCGAAGACATGGACGAAGACGTCGAAGCCACGGCCCATGCTAATACTGCCCCTCCAATCACCGGCCGCTGGACGACTACCTCCACCTACAATGTTTACATGGTGGACACCCCCAAGGACAACGGTGATGATGCTAATAATGGTGACGGCACCCCCAGGAGAGATAGCATAAAGCCCGGCTAGGAGCCGCCCAAACGCTGGAGACAGCGCCGACGATCCAAGGGGCACCGAGGCAGGGAAAGCAACACAGGCACCAGAGAAGATGACACCCCGGATAATATGGAAGACCTCAGTGAGCCCGCTGCCACCGAGCAATGGCCAGATGACTCGGAGGAGCGTGAGGATCAGTTTAATCCTGAGGACCTCAACTCTTTGAGGAGGTTGTCAGTCTTAGAGCCGAGGATTTCATTGTCCCCGAGGATGCACTGGACCAAGAGCGGTTTAAAGGGCAACTTATTGCCACCGCACGAAGCTTGAAGAAGCAGCAACATATAAAAGCTGAACAAGACACCCTCAATGACAGATGGACAAAAGTCCTAGTAGCCGAAGAAGGGTACGACTATGAGCGGCAAACCAAAAGCTACCCAAAGCGGAAATTACTGTCGCAATTCAACGATGAGGCCCTTGAGCCTGCACCAGAAAGATACACTCAGGCAGATCAGCCAAACCATGCCCCTCAAGGACGGGACAGGCCGGCTGTAGAGGCCGAATACCCACCCGCTCCTCCTCGCCGAAGAGGCAAGGAGCCGGTGCAGCCAGAATACAAATACGACCTACAACGTGACTTTGATTATAGAACAGGTCAGACAAGATCCATCTACGGATCCAAAGGATACCCTCCCGCTAGACGGGACGGATACCAAGCTTGGCTCGACCGAAACGATAGAGCTCGGGAGCAGCACAAGGCCCGGATGGCAGCCGGACTCCGGCGTGACGTGACCCGAGTCAGGGGTGCCGCTCACCCGATGTGTTTTATAGATGAGGTGATGCAACATTAGTTCCCTAAAGGGTTTAAACCCATAAACATCAAACAATACGACGGGACTACAGACCCTGCTGTGTGGATCGAAGACTTTCTTCTCCACATTCATATGACATGAGGGGATGGCCTCGACGTCATAAATACTTGCAAGTAAAGCTCAATGGACCAGCCAGGCATTGGTTGAACAGCCTCCCCGAAAACTTCATAGGGAGTTGGGAAGAGCTCGAGGATGCTTTTAGAGCTAACTTTCAAGACACTTACATTCCGCCTCCCGATAGCGATGACATGAGCCATGTGGTCCAACAGCCCGGTGAGTCAGCACGACAATTTTGGAATCGGTTTTTGACCAAAAAGAACCAGATCGTCGATTGTCTGGACGCCGAAACTATAGCCACATTTAAGCATAGTATCAGAGATGAATTGCTCGCTCGCCAGCTCGGCCAACATAAGCCAAGGACAATGTCGGGACTTACCTCTCTCATGACCCGCCTTTGCGCGGGGGAAGATAGCTGGTTGGCTCGTGGAAGCACCAACCCTGAAGACCCCGGTACCTTGGAAGTCTGGGACGGAAACGGGAAACCATGACACAACAGAAATAAGCGTCGTCACAATGTCAGTGAAGCCGAAGACACGGTAGTGAATGCCAGATTCCGCAACTCCAAACCGGGACCGCGAAAAAAGCCCTCTAAAGGGTACCAGGATGGACCCACCATGTTGGACATAATCTTGGACAGGCCCTGCCAGATCCACGACAACTCTGATAAGCCCGCCAACCATACCAATCGTAACTGTTGGGTGATCAAACAGGCCGGCAAACTCATAGCCGAGGCCACAGGCAAAAGCCCCCGCAGCAAGGACGATGAAGAACCTTGTAGGCCAAACAATGGAGGCCAAAAATAGTTCCCTCCTGAGGTATAGATGGTGAATATGGTCTACGCCACTCATATACCAAAGAAGGAGAGGAAACGCGCACTTTGGGATGTCTACGCCGTAGAGCCCATAGACCCGAAATTTAACCCATGGTTGGCATGCCCGATCACTTTCGACCGCAGGTACCATCCAACTAGTATCTGTCATGGAGGATCAGCGGCCCTGGTTCTTGACCCTATTATCGATGGGTACCACCTCACTAGAGTCCTCATGGAGGAGGTAGTAGCCTCAATATGATTTATTTAGACACAGTGAGCAAAATTGGTATTGATCCGTCAAGGATCAAACCTAGCAAGACTACCTTTAAAAGGGTAATCCCAGGCGTGGAAGCCCGTTGCTCGCGCACCCTGACCTTGGAAGTGGTGTTCGGCTCACCGGACAACTTCCACAGCAAAGACTTGTTCTTCGACATTGTCCCTTTTCGCAGCAGCTATCACGCACTCCTGGGCCAGACATTGTTTGCTCGTTTGAATGCCGTACCCCATTGTGCATACCTAAAGTTAAAGATGCCTGGACCCAAGGGCATCATCACAGTCAATGGCAATACCGAGCACTCACTATGGACCGAGGAACATACAACAGCTCTGGCAGCCGAAGACCAAACCGGCGTCGAGGGGCCGAAGTACCAGGCAACCGTCAAGGCACGAGAGGCAAGTAAACAGGCCCGAGCCCTGTCTCCATTCAGGGAGACTCCCTATGCTCGACATAAATAGGGATACTCCCCCCACAGCATGCCCACCCCAGTTGCACACTACGTGCCTCGTACGCACAACTTCGCGCTTAAAATATCATGGGCCACTGCGGGGCCCAATCAAACAAAGATCCAAGTGTTCGGCTCAATCGAGGTATGGTCAAACACGTCCTTGGACATCAACAGGTACCATCTAGGACCTATACGGCATTAAGCTAGAATAGCACGGTGACTTCTCAAGACCCTTTGTAAAGGGCCCGTCGGCCGATTATCATCCCCTCCAAGGAGTTATTCTTCCCCACAGAAGCAAAGGCGCAGACGTGCAGCAGGGCACAGTAAGGGCATCAACCGACGCATCGAGGCCCTGTGTAAGCCTTTCATCTGTAAAACTTTTTCTTTCCTACAAAGTACCTGTAATAGTTGCTTCAGCAGTTCGAATTGTATGGCTAGACGTCATGAGCTCATTGGAAATAAAGACCACCTTTTACGGTCCTCTCGCAGTCATTTATATTGCACATTTTTTTTCTGCTCTTTGACGCCGCCATAAATTAGTTTGGTACACATTTTATCTAAGATACAATCGGTTAATAGAACGGGGGCTCCATTGTAATACTCGCCCTATGCACCAAGTCCAACACTATCTTTTCCTATGTGTTCGGCATCTCGGATATTGCATTATATGAATCGGTTCCGAATTATGCCTTGGGTCAATAGTTGGGTCTCCCGGCTCCTGTGCTTACCCTCTTACATTCCGCACATTCGGCTAAAAAGGTAAAGGGGGAACCACTGCGATTGTACGTCTGGCTAGCCCAGTTAAGTACCTCTGTGGAGAAAGCCAAAAACTGACTGTCATAATAAGTGAGAACTGGTCAGCGATCCGATGACAAGTTCAAACTAAAAATTAATGGAGATTACTCGTGTTATATGAAGGGTTTTTATTTGCACAAACCATGTGATGAAGGTATATACCTCGGCTCACTCGAACATCACAAAAACACGGGGGGCTAGTCACTAGCCCCCACAGTCAAGCTCATATGGTTAACTGAAAGTAATAAAATCGTATAGTCCGATTGTTTTGTTTCCCTCATGCACTACCGCCTTCGGGCACCGAGACATCGGCTAAGGGTTACAGTGCGGAGGATGAAACACCCCCATAGCATCTACATGGGGGCTGAAGCCGATGACTAGTAACTTTTATATTAAAAATGACCGCACATGACTCGAAATAAAATTAAAACAGATACAAGTATGATAAACCATACAAAGCAACCGCATTATAAAGCAAAAGGTTCAAATGACATGTAACACATGATAGTACGTTCATTCAAGGATTACATCCTTCGTACACTGGTCCTCTATCACCCGAGCACCATCCATCACAATGGGGAAATACTGCTCGGGACATCGGTGTCCTTTCCAGCGGGCGGGGGACTGGTGGCCATCTCGACTGGCTTGATTTTGGGTCAATGCACCATGGTATTCGCGAAGGCCATCCAAGCTCCCTCGATGCACATGAAGCGCTTAACAGCACCGACCCAGGAAGCAGTGTCACATAGCTTCTACACCAGGCCGACGTAGCTGCTCGGTATTGGCTCTGAAGGCCATAACTGGACTCAAAGGTCCTTCATGGCCGGTTTCGCCATCCGGTGGAGCTCCATCAGTTGCTTCATCTGATTACTCAGAAGGGGAGGGTGTTCGGCCACCTGGAAATGCGCCTAGAACAACATGTGCTTGGCGTTACCCTCCTGGGCCGCACACTCCTCAGAAGCTCGGCAAACGCGCCTAAGGAATGCCACACTCGTGTGAGCGACGCAAACCTGTGACTGCCAAAGACACTCTATAGTAAGTACGGCTTACCATCTGCAATCTGCTTTACTTGGCGGAGCTCTTCCCGGGCACCCCACGTCTCTGTCCTTGCCTCCTGGATCTCCTTCCTTATCTTTCCCAGCTCGGTGGCTTGACCATTATTTTTCTGCTCAAGGTCCTCACATTTAGTGATGGCATCCTTGATCTCCTGCTGTACTTCGGCCACTCTGGCCTCATGCTTGTCATTGACGGTTTTCACCGTTGTGATTTCAGCGGTCGCTCGCTCGGCCGCCGCCTTCTGTTTAACTGCTTCTTCCTTGGCCTTCTTCAGTTTGGCCTTGAGGCCCTCAACCTCCTCGGCGATAGTTGCGGTCATAATTAAGCAATTCTTGCTTAGGGATAACGCCGAATACCTTGCTCGACAAGGAAAATCCAAATTACTAAGTCTTGACTGGACTAACCTTGCGCTTCGTCAAACCACTTGTTGACAAGGTCGAGCTCCTCATTGGAGCTTTTGAGCTTCCAATTCATTTCGGTCAGCTCCGCGGCATTGGCAGACACCGCCAAAGACGAGGCCTATAAAAATAAAAAGATCACATGTCACAGCCCTAGAAGTTGTTTGTTAATAGTTGCATAATCATGCAAGAATCATGTGTAAATTAAAATGAATTTGAAATGGGGGATGATCAAACCCTAGAACCAAATAACTCAAGAAGGTTCAAGTGAAAAATATTTTCAATGAACCCAAAGTGCCTTTAGAAAGTCCATCATTTTTGAATTGGTCTAGAACCTCTTCCAAAAATGGTGCACATTTTTCTAGGTCTTTTCTGGATTTCTGAATTAAATCATAGTGTATTTGAATTTGAGCATTTAAATACTATAACTATTTTAAATGCTCAAATAATTCTGGAAATGATTGAGGGCTGTTGAAAATAATTCAAACAGTACCCAAAATTATTTTTAGGATTTTACCAAGTGGTTTAGTATTTTTGCTCAATAGAAAACAAAGACAGAAATAAAAAACTGAAGCAATTTAAAAACAGAGAGAGAGAGAGAGAGAAAGGCCACAGGCCACTTACCTACACTGGGCCGGCCCACCTGGCCTGGTGCCAGTCGTCACCCACCTCTGCCAGTAGGCAGAGGAGGGACAACGCGCGCGCGCCCAAGAGCACCATGCCACCAGGGCGTCTGCCTGTGTCCCTAGGCCAGCTCGACAGCAGGGCCGACCTCCTCGGTGTCGTCCTGATCACTCTGACTCTCTGACTCTCCCCCTCGCTCTCTTTCCCGCCTCTGGACGCCACATACGGGCACTGCCGTTGCCACCGCTCACTGCCCACGCGTCCACTGCCGCTGCCTCGCCTAGCCGTCATGTCCACCAGATCGGTATCGGCGCCATGAAGCTCCACGCAAAAGAACGCGTCCTCGGGTCCCTGGAAAATTCGCCCTCGAGCTCATCACCGCCGCATCTGGTCGCCGGAGCTCGCCGTCGATTCCTGCGCTGGAGGTCGTCCCCGGGCCCACTCACCTACTCATTGTGTTCACCGTGAGGCCCTGCCCCCTTCCCATCTCTCCTTGTGCTTTAATTTGCATGCTAGACACCGTCCCGCAAGCACCCGAAGCCGTCGTCCGCCATGGCCGGCGAGCAACGTGATCCAGAGCCCCTCCGCTCCAACCGGTTGCTCCTCCGTGCTCCTGCTGCCCCTTAGGTGCCGCCTAGCACCTTCGTTCGCTCGCCCTCGAGCTGCTGCACCGCGCCCGTCCACAACCATGCTCCGGCCGCTGCTGTCTACATTGCCATCGCCACTGTAGTCTGCCCTGGGACCGCCCACGGGCACCACCCAACACGCCTCATCGCGCTGCAGCCGTAGAGCCCAACCCCGCCTCCTCTCGACGCCGAAATCACCGGAATGAGCGATGCCGCCGCGTCTGTGTGTCACCGGCGGTTAGCCACCGATGTGGCCGCATAGTAGGGGCTAATCACCCACTAATTAACCCCCTAGAGTCTGACAGTGGGTCCCGCAATATCAGTGTACTGGTTAACTAAAATAATTCGGTTATTAATAAAACAAGTGGACCCACGCGTCAGCATTGACCGTGCTGATGTGGCCTTTCGTTGGGCCCACATGTCTGTGACCCCAGCCAGCATTGTGCCATTGACTGTCAGGCCCCACATGTCAGGTTTGACTCTAGGCAGTTCAGTTGACTGCTGATGTCAGCATGATGTCATGCTGATGCAGTGCTAACGCAGTAACTAATTTTCTGGATTTTGGATAAATCAGAAGATGATTTATTTAATTCAGAAAATACTTTAAACTTCTAAAAATCATAGAAAATAATCTATTACTCTAATGACAATAATTTATATATGAAAAATGATCACAAAAATCCAAAGAATCTGGTTATGGCATATTCATGCATGCTTGAACAACTTACATCTACTGTATATGACAATTTGAATAAATAACATTTGAAATGTCCTATGTGGAGTTTGAATTTGAATCTTGGGTTCAAACCAACTTCATTTAACTTTGTTGAGCTGCATTAGCAAAATCAACAGCATATTGCCATGTCATTATCATGCATCATATTGTTGCATTGCATTGATTGTGTTCCCTCTTGTTTGTCGGTGTTGTTCCCTCTCAGTAGACGTTGTTCTGATGTTGAGATCGATGACACCGACGAAGAGCTACTATCTTCAGAAGTGCCAGGCAAGCAAACCCCATTTGAGCATTTTGATACAATCCCACTCTCTCGATCCTGCTCTCTTTTACTGCATTAGGACAACAATGATTGAACTATTACATATTGCGGTAGTTGAATCCATTCCAGTGTATGACCTGTCTTTGCCACAGTAAATAGTTGAAACCCACTAGCATGAGTAGGAGTTGTTTGAGACATGATGTGCCTACTCATTTATGGTTGCTTGTTATGCTTGCTATGTTTAGAGTTGTGTCAGGTGTGATTCATCTGGGATGGATTAGAATGGTGGTGAACACGCCCTACTGTTGAGAGCTAAGTGTGTGAACACGACCTGGTAAAGGTAGCGATGAGAGGCCATGCAGGATTACATGGTGGGTTGTCTCATTGAAACCGTCCTCAGGAACTGAGTTCCATGTTTATGATCCAAGATAGTTACTACCACACATTGGGTTCCGGGAAATCCAAGCTCTCTCGACTTATTAATCGCCTTGATCTCTGTCCATGAGATGCAACTAGTTTCTGGTGTTTGTAGGATATGTGTTAGAGGCCGTGAATAGCGTTGACCCTAGGGCTGGGCTATGATGCGGTAGAGACACTGAGGCATGGTGTACCAGGATGACACCCGGATGGTGCTCTTGGGAAACCTGCTCTCATCGTTTGGGGCCGTGATTGAACCTCGGCTGGACTTCCGTTGCAGACACTACCTCAAATAGGTGATAAAACTAGACTAGAGACTTGTGTGGTTAGTCCGCTCATGGCCGACACCCTCACCACGCTTTCGCTTGAAGGTTGCCGAGATAGATGACGTGTACATGGCGGTAAGTGACGAGAGCGTGTGTGAAGAATTACACCATTGCATGGTTAATGTTCTATTCAGATAGCTGCGTACTCGGATATGGACTACTTGGAAAGCTAACATTGTTCATAGACAATTTGAAATGGATACTCTAAAATGCGCAAGATAAGTGTGAGTGATATGGATGGCCTTCCGCGGAAACAGGAGCAGATCCATAGTGGTGTATTGATATGGTGAATATGTGGACTCGTGTGCACTTTCTCACCTCAAATAAAATACTAGTAGTCGTAGTATAGGATAGCCACTGAGTCAAAGCTGGCTTGCTGCAGTCAAACTCCACCACCCCTTTGTTGATACCTGATGCATATGTAGATAGTTCTGATGTAAGTCTTGCTGAGTACATTTGTACTCACGTTTGCTTAATTTATGTTTTTGCAGAGGAGACTTCAGTCTCACTAGTAGTTTTACATGGACTTCGACGATTAGCTTGGGAATCCCAGACGGAGGTCTGGTTCCTATGGAGGGTCCTGTAGATAGACAGGCTTCCTAGCCTTCTTTCTTTTCAGCTGTCTGTATTCAGACACAAACAGGATTAGCTTCCGCATGTGCTTGTTACTTGTATGACCTTGTATGTTGGGTCATGAGACCCATGTTTGTAATATCATGCTATGTAAGGCTCCTTGGAGCCTCTTAAGGAGATACTTTGAGTCGTAGAGTTATGTTGTGATGCCATGTTGTATCTACACATATCGAGCATATTGCATGTATGTTATTGAAATGCTTTGGTATGTAAGGATCTGACACCTAGTTGTTTATTCTTGGTAGCCATCCTTATGGGGAAATGCCTCCTAGTGCTTCCACCGAGAACACATGGATTGATCGGAATGTGTCCTTCTTTTCTCCTATATCTGTCCCTTCGGGGAAATGTCACGTGGTGTTTACCGGAGTCCTGATAGCTTGCTACTGCCCGGTTACATTCGCTGCTAACCGACACGTGCATTGCTGGGTCATGTATGCATGTCCCTGTAAGTTTGTGCCACCTTGGGCTTACGACTAGTCATGTCGGCCCGGATTCTCTGTCATATGGATGCTAGAGACACAATCATATATGAGAGCCAACAGGCTCAAACGGTCCCAGCCAAGGTAAGGCTACAGCCGTGGGAATACCGTGCATGAGGCCACAAAGTGATATCATGTGTTACATGCTAGATCGGTGTGACTTAGGATTGGGATCTCGACATCATATCATTTTGACTCCCGATTCAATGATTTTCGATCCTCTTCTAGGATTTTTAATTCTGACAGAGTCTCGGGGGCTACTATATATGAGGATTGAACAAACTTTGTGCACAAAATCCGCTTTATGGAAAGAATATTACATGGCTTACCTCGAAGCCCGTCAGTAAGCCACCAAAGGCTTCCTTTAGTCTTCTATTAACGATTAACGCACATAATACTTTGCAAAACCATGCCCATCAGGGCATGGTGTTCCGCGACGATGGAGGAGCTATTCAAAGCCTCCTCCATCATGTCCGGCTACCCAGCCACAACCCGATCTCCGGTGTTTGGCGCTGGTAGCGGGGCCTCGGCTCCCCCTTCGGTGGAGGGTGGAATTGACGCCTCCAGGGGGCTTGGGGGCTCGGGAACCATCTTTTGGGAGGGCTCGGATCGACCGAGCTCCCCCTCCTTGTTCACCAGGAAGGATCCCCCTCCTAGTCTTCGGTGACCGAGGTGTTAACCTCGGTCATGATGTCATCATCACCTCCCATGTCCGGACCAGGAGGGGTCCTTCGGGATAGCACCTCTCCGGTCTCCCCGATGTCGGATTCGGGGTTCCGCAGACCCTTGAGAGGTTCGAACTCTAGGGTGCGTGCGAAGAACACTCTCTCCCCAGTCTGCCTGCTCAACGATTCCACAACCTAGCTCGATGAACCCAAGGAACAAGGGACACAACTGTTTATCCTGGTTCGGGCCACCTTGCGGTGTAATACCCTACTCCAGCTTTGTGGTGGATTGCCTCGGAGGGCTGAGGATGAACTAGTACAGAGGTGGAACGACCTCAGGAGGTGAGGTGTTCTTGAGCTCGATGAGCTGGTGAGGTGGTGAGGGTGGAATGGATCTGATCCAGCTCCGGTTGTTCTCCCCTCTCCCAAGGTGGGGGCTAAGTCCTATTTATAGTGGCCTTGGTCCTCTTCCCAAATGTAGGCAGGAAGGGATCCCACAACGCCCAAATTCGAAGGGAGACAACTAGTACAAGTTATCCTGACAAAAGTAGTATTCGCCTGCAAAAGCCTCTGGTGGTGACGCTGCATTGGGCTCCTCGATGACCTCCATCCTGCCGTCCTGGCGGTCCTGGTCTTGTTGCACCGATATGGAAACCTTTGCTTGATTCCTTGGGACTCCGCACCTGCGCTTGCCCCCTTTGCACCAAAGAGGAAACTGGTACACTGCTCCCGCTAGTGCCCGCCTGGTCCTGGTCATCATGGCTTATGTCAGGTGAACCTCGCGAGGTGCAGCTCGCATGGATATCTCCGCTCCTTGGGAGCCAGCCTGGGGAGGCTGCCCCTCGTGGAGGTCTTGGTGTCGTCCGCCTCACGAGGGTCTTGAGTTGTCGTTGCTGAAGCTGGGCCGTACCAGGCCGTCGATGGAGCCACGCCACGGGCCGCAGGCAGGCAAGTCTGGGCACCCCCGGTCCCAGGACGCCGATAGTAGCCCCCGGGCCCAAGGCGCGCTCGAACTTGGCTTCGAGGCGAAGCCAAAGGGCAAGTGCGGAGCGCCACGGGCCCTAACCGCCTGCGGCCTTGGTTACCGCATGGCGATTGATGGGACGTGGGCGCCCCCACTTTCCCACGCAGCCTTGATATTCGCCTGGCTTGACGACCGCCGTTGCCGACGCAGCCTCGTCCCCATTGCTTGCTGCGCGCTCCTCCAGCCCCTTCGCCTTCCAGAAAGACAGCGGCTTCCTTCCCAGGCCTGACCCCGGCGCTGGTTCTCCCCGTTGCTATGGTGCCACGCCCGAAGAAGAAGGGAAAGGGGAGAACCTGCGCCCTGATAGAATCGCCGCCGGTCTACGAGCCCGCCCTTGAGCGGTCGGAGGTGCTCAACTCTCTGCTCTTTCTTCCTCGGGCACCAGCTATTCCCAGCTCCGGCCGGGGGCACGTGAAGCTTGTCGACCATGTCTTCCCCACGTCTGGCGCAGGCTTGCCAGGTTGAAGAAGCTTGGGGTGATGGCGTCCATGGTGGTGAAGGAGTTCATCCAGCGCCGCATCGCTCCGCTACAGCGTCATCTCGGCCAATGTGGACCTTCTCTGGTAGCAGGGACCCCATGAGGCTCCATGTGCACGCGCTTCCTCCCGAGGCACTGCGGATGGTGCTTGAGCTCTTGACGGGTGACCCGGCGCCAGCCAGCCTGCCGGAGGAGGGTTGCCTCTTGTATTGCTGCTCGAACAAGGTGGAGTTCGTGAGGCAGATGCCCCCTTTCGACGAATGGGGACTGCGCACGGCCGGCCTTGAAGGGGCCCGCGAGAACCCCATCCTCGTGGTTCCTCTGCCCGCCATCACCGCGGTGCGCACCCCGGAGGCCGACGCAGGGGGGCGTGCGTCGCCGGACGCCGCCGAGGCGACTGCTGAAGGGCTGGCGCCAGTCGGTGCTCTTGAGGTGGCTGCCCCTGTGGCTTGGGTGAGCCGTCCTGAAGAGGCAGCCGGGGAGTTGGTGCGGTCCGAGGTTCCCGAGGCCGCCGCCTCCGGAGCTCGGGCGAGCAGTCCTAAGGTGGAGACTGGTGAGCTGGCACAGTCCTGGACTCCCGAGGCCTCCACCCCAGAGGCCCCGCCGAGTGTCCCTGAAGCTGATGGTTGCGCCTTGAGCTTCGGCCGGCTTCGTCTGAACCTCGACGCACTCCGCAAGAGAAAAGGGGCTCCAAACTGCAGTGGTGATGTCTACCAGCCGCTGAAGCAGAGGAAGTATATGGCCATAGATGAGTAAGTACCTTCCCCTTGCGATTTCCTGCATGTTGCGCTCCTTCCTAACGATGGCTCTCCAGGATCCCTTCGGCTGCAGCCGCGAGGTCTCCTGAAGAGCGGCCTTCGCCAGTCCTTGGCTCGTCCCCGGTCTCGAGCTCCCCATGCTGGGCCGCTGTGCCAGGCACGGGGCCTGTTCAAGGAGCGGATGCGCCGACGGGGGGCCTTGATCCTGCGTTCTTGTCGTCCTTCCTCCGTGGTCCGGCCTGGGGCGCAGAGGGCGTGCCGAGGGCTCTTCCGTTGGTCGTCACCGGCGGCTGGGTAACCCCAGCCCCGGCTTCATCCTCGAGCAGTGTGGCCACGCCATGCCACACCTCCACCGAAGCCCGAGGGGTGGCGGGGAAGGCGCCGGCCCCCAGCCCCCTGCCAGGGGCAAGTAGGCCGCCTAATGTTTCCCCGATAACCCCCAGCGTGAAGGACTGCCTTGGCCATGCGCTGGCGCTCGCGCGTGGGCGCGGTGTCGTACGCCATGAGCTTTTTCAGGAGGCAATGGGTGCGTTGAGCCGGCTCAGAGAAGACCTTGCAGACGTCGATGCTCGCCTTGAAACGGAGAACCTTCGGCTGGCGGACGAGTGGCATCAGTTGAAGGTGGCTATCAACCTCGGGCATCTTCAGCATGAGTGCGCTAATGCGAAGGCCGCAGAAACCCTCGCGACCTCACATGAGGCTTGCGCCTGGGCCTTGAAGGAGGCCAGGGCGGCTGACCATCACCGCGAGGCCGCCGAGGAACGAGAGCGGGAACTCCAGTCCTCAAACGCTGCCCTTGAACAGCGGATCGAGGCACGCAGGGCCGTCTTGGCGTCGAAGAAGGGAGCGCCTTCCGAAGAGGAGGATATCCGGAAATGCGAGGAGGCGCTGGTGCTGGAGGCCTCGGAGCGCAGCCTGGAGCTTGAGTGGCTGGAGGTTAGGGAGCGCCAGGTGACCATGGCTGAGGACGCCGTCACCGCGCGGGAAGCAAAGATCCAGGAGGAGGTCGATCAGAGGGTGGTGAAGGCTTGTGCAGCTCGCCCCGACGAGCATCGCCTGGAGCTAGAACTCCTGAGAGCCGAGGATGAGGGCAGGGCCACTGCCCTCAGGACAAGGCTGATCAAGGCAGAGCAGCGCGAGATGGCCGCCAAGGAGGCTCAGGCCTCAGCCCAAGGTGACTTGGCGTCCACTCGTGCCGACCTGCATTTGCTCCAGCAGCAGATCGATAAAGCCGCAACCCTTGCAAAGAAGAACGCGGACGAAGTGTGCCGCCGTCTGTCGCTGCAGCGCGAGCATGCCTCCATGCTCCAGGCTCTCAGGGTGAGGGCCAATCGAGCTTTGGGCACCATCTGCGAGGAAAGCGCCCCTCACCCGCACGAGGGCGACTACGCCAGCCACCTCCGCTTCTTTACCGAGATCGTGACCCGCCTGGAAGATCAGGCCGCGAGGGTCCGCGAGCTCGTTGAAGAGAGAAGCCGCGGCCTCCTCGGGCGTGCGTTCTCACGCGTCTTCAACCATCTTCAGAATCTTGACCCTCATTTTGATTTTGACGCCACGATAGCCCCTGTGTCCTGGGTTATCCAGAACAACTTGGCGGAATGGGTGGACGGCCATGTCGATGATCTGGTCGCGGAGTTTGCTCCTGAGGACGACGCGGTCATGATCGCAGCTGAGGAAGGCAATGCGGATGACGACGTCGAAGACAAAACCAGCGACAGCGCGAGTGGCGCGGGTGAACATGGCGACGACGGCGCTGACGAAGATGAATCCGATGACAGTGTCGATGGCGTAGACGAGGGTGGCGAGGACAGCGCTGGAGGCGGCGCCTCTGGCTAGGCCTGCCTTCCCTTTGCCTTGACCTGTATGCAAAAAACTTGGGGGGCATGAAAGCATTTTGAAGGGGGAGCCCTTTGTATGAAATGACGATATGATTTTGAGGTAGGATCTGAACTGCGCCGTCGCGAGCCCGCGGGCTCCCGAGCGGGGTAGCTGTTGTGACTTATCTTTGGTTCCGTAGATCCTGAGTGGGTCCTGATGTCGTGATTGCATCCTCTCCCTGAGGTAAGCCTGAGGGGTTCGTGAGGTCCTGAGCCTCCCGAGGAGCCTCCTAGGCTGCCCCAGAGTGCCTCGCAAGAAGCCGATTGCCGGATCACGGCAGGGTATGCTGGTGACTGCGCCCCCGATCCCCGTGGGACCTTGGCGTCTCCGGGGCTGACCCGAGGGCACTTGATGCGCACATGCCACGCCCAGCCCCCGCTCACGGGGTGCTCGCAGGGATGGGTAGCAGGTGCGAACCGTACTTGTTGAATACGAAACCAGAAAGCAAGAAACTGCCGCGAAACAAGAGAAAAGCAAACTCCCCCCATTTTTGACAACATAAAAGAACTTCAAATCTCAGTCCAGAAGGCGGCGAATCGAATTACAGAAAATGGGGCAAAAGCAAATAGCCACGTCCGGCACCTAGCTAGTCTTCTTGTCTTCCCACCAGCGCGGAGCTAAGTGCTTTCACTGGACGTGAGCATAGTCATTGGGGGACAGTGTCGACGGCCAGCGCCGAGCATGGTGCTTCCACTTGGACGTGGGCGGGAGCCCCCGAGGCCCGAGGGCGGCACTCCGGAGGCTCTGGGGTGTGTACAGCCCCACTCATTATTACGTGAGAGTGTCACGAGCGGAGACCATCACAGGCGTGAGCCTTGCTTCATATCGCTAGATGACGGTCCTGCCCTGCGCCACCCCTGGCCACCGTTGGGGCGTCCGGAAACCAGGACGAGACCAAGGGGCAAGGGGGACGCTGGCGGCACCCTCGACGACCTCGGGCCCTCTGCCGGGGGGAAGGGCTCGCCGGCGCCTCCCCCGGCAGAGGACCTACCTCCGTGCAGCGCCTTGCTCCGCTCACGAGGGTCCCACCCTGCGCCACCCCCGACCACCGTTGGGGCGTCCGGAAACCAGGACAAGACCAAGGGGCAAGGGGGACGCTGGCGGCACCCTCGGCGACCACGGGCCCTCTACCGGGGGGGAAGGGCTCGCCGGCGCCTCCCCAGGCAGAGGACCTACCTCCGTGCAGCACCTTGCTCCGTGCGGCGCGGGGGAGGCCCTGGCTCCGGGCCCGTGAGAGTGTCATGAGCAGAGACCTTCACAGGCGTGAGCCTTGCTTCATATCGCCAGACGAGGGTCCCGCCCTGCGCCACCCCCGACCACCGTTGGGGCGTCCGAAAACCAGGACGAGACCAAGGGGCAAGGGGGACGCTGGCGGTACCCTCGGCGACCACGGGCCCTCTGCCGAGGAGGGGGAAGGGCTTGCCGGTGCCTCCCCTGGCAGAGAACCTACCTTCCTGCAGCGCCTTGCTCCATGCGGCGCAGGGGAGGCCCTGGCTCAGGGCCCCTCCCGCGCAACCCCCAGTGCGCCGCTCCCGCCTGGAGCGGTGCCTCCGCCCCGGGGTTTCCGACCGCTGCTGTGGCCTGGTTCACCTGCGGTCCATGGTTAGCGCAAGCATGCTCCCGAGATATCAGCTGTACCCTGCGGTCGTTGTCGCTGAAGGGGCCGGCAAATTCTCCGGGCAGCTTGTGGAAGACTCCGGCCTCTAGCGTCCCTTCTGCCCAGCTTGGCTTGGGGAACGAGCTGGGGCCTTCCTCCGGCGTGTACTCCAGATCCACCATGCGGGGTACGTAAGCATCTGCAGTCGCCGCATCGGGGCCATCGCCTGGGTGCCCCGCGTCTTGGTCCTCCAGGCCCGACGCCTGGTCCCGATGGCCGTGGGGTGAAACCCCGGCGTGGCCCCGCTGTGGGCCACCAGAGCTCACCCCTCCTGGAAGCGGTGCTGTCGTGGTAGGAAGAGCGGCGCCGCGGGCCACGTTGGTGTTGTCGAATCCTGCAGGCGCTCCAGGGGGTGCGCGCATGCCTGGGCCCAGCGCGCACCCCCGTCACTGCCTGAGGTGTGGGCAAAGGGCAAAAGGGCGCCGCACCTCTGAAGGCGGCGTCAAGCAGCTCGGCGACCCGCACCAGCAGCGCGTCGCGGCCGCTCTCCGCCAACCTGCAACGTAGCAGCTCCCGTGCCACGATGAGCGCAGCTCGCATGTTCGCCTGCTCCCGACGAGTGCGTGGTGCCATCGCCGCGGCGTAGCCTGAAGACCGCGCAGTAGCGCGTGCGCGCCGGGGTGCTAAGGCGGACGGTGCCGCCCCGCGCCGCCCGCGCCCGGCTGTGTTGGGAGGTGTGCGGGCCACCTGGAGTGCGGAGTTGACGTCCTCTTGGGCGGACGGCACTGCCCGGACGGGCCATGCAGCCCAATGCTCGGCGCGAG
Source organism: Thinopyrum elongatum (assembly GCA_011799875.1). Classification (NCBI taxonomy): domain Eukaryota; kingdom Viridiplantae; phylum Streptophyta; class Magnoliopsida; order Poales; family Poaceae; genus Thinopyrum; species Thinopyrum elongatum. The sequence goes on along the minus strand of CM022299.1, from coordinate 240,494,555 downwards.
CCCTCGGATCGTCGGCTATCGGAATTGCAGAGCGACGGCGGGCCGACTGGAAGAAGAGGGGCCCCGACGCACCCCTACCTGGCGCGCCAAATGTCGAATTCGGGGTTCCGCAGACCCTTGAGAGGTTCGAACTCTGGGGTGCGTGCGAATAACTCTCTCTCCCCAGTCTGCCTGTTCAACAATTCCACAGCCTAGCTCGACGAACCCAAGGAACAAGAGACACAGCAGTTTATCCTGGTTCAGCCCACCTTGCGGTGTAATACCCTACTCCAGCTTTGTGGTGGATTGCCTCGGGGAGCTGAGGATGAACTAGTACAGAGGTGGAACGACCTCAGGAGGTGAGGTGTTCTTGAGCTCGATGAGCTGGTGAGGGTGGAATGGATTTGATCCAGCTCCGGTTGTTCTCCCCTCTCCCAAGGTGGTGGCTAAGTCCTATTTATAGTGGCCTTGGTCCTCTTCCCAAATGTAGGCGGGAAGGGATCCCACAACGGCCAAATTCGAAGGGAGACAACTAGTACAAGTTATCCTGATAAAAGTAGTCTTCGCCTGCAAAAGCCTCTGGTGGTGACGCTGCAGTGGGCTCCTCGATAACCTCCGTCCTGGCGGTCCTGGTCTTGTTGCACCGATATGGAAACCTTTGCTTGATTCCTCGGGACTCCGCACCTGCGCTTGCCCCCTTTGCACCAAAGAGGAAACTGGTACACTACGCCCACTGGCACCCGCCTGGTCCTGGTCGTCATGGCTTACGTCAGGTGAACCTCGCGAGGTGCAGCTCGCATGGATATCTCAGCTCCTCGGGAGCCAGCCTGGGGAGGCCGCCCCTCGTGGAGGTCTTGTTGTCATCCGCCTCGCGAGGCTTGGCCCCTCGCGAGGGTCTTGAGTTGTCGTTGCTGAAGCTGGGCCGTACCAGGCCGTCGATGGAGCCACACAACGGGCCGCAGGCAGGCAAGTCTGGGCACCCCCGGTCCCAGGACGCCGACACCCAATGATCGGAGGAGGCATAGAGCACGATGCAGTCCCACTCTCCACCAGTTCGGCTGGCGGAGAAGTCCCCTCTGAGACTTGATCAATGGGGAGGTCGCGAGGTGGGCTGTAACATGAAGTGCACATATACTATCAGTAATAGACTAATGAAACAAGAGCCCGGGGAATCTCCAGATTCGTACCTTTCGGCGGAGGGCTTGACCCTGGGGTTCCTCTTAGGAACCTCTTCGGACGCTGTGGACTCCTCGTCGGAATCCAAGCTGTCATCAGGCAGGACCAACTTGGGACTGCACTGCTTCTTCAGGGCATGGGGAGGTTGTTCCTCCTCGGTGTCGTCGGACGCCGCCCTCTTCCTTGTCCGGGAGGAGTTGCTCTCCTCCCCGTCCTCTTCCTGCTCCCCCTCATGAGCAGAAGGAGCTTGGGTGTCCTTGGACTTTGTGTCTGGATGTACTCTTGGGCGGAGGCCTTCCCTAGCCTCCCTTGCCTTGTTCTTCTTCTTCATCTTCTTCTTCTCTAACTTCTCTGGCGCCTTGTACGGTGCCACCGTCAGAAACTCCTCTAGCAGGGCTGACCTGGGGTTGATCCGCGCGGCTTTTTCGAGCCAGCCCTATGAAGGTGGGGAAGAAAGAGTCAGACCCCTTGTTAAAAAATAGATATAAAAACATAAAAGGATAAAACTTCATTACCTACCTAGGAGGATGCGTGGTGTCGAGGCCGATGTCCTGCTCCTTGGCCGGCCACTCCTTCTGAGTCTTGAATAGCACCTTCCACAGCTTGTCGTGGGTGGTGCCATAGAAGTGGAGCAAGCTGATAGGGTCTTTGGGCTTGTAAGCCCACATTGGGGCATCCCATTGCTGGCAGGGGAGGAGGCGAGGGCCGATCATCACTTGAACCACATTGGTCAGCTTGGCGCCCGCCTTTTTCATACTGACAATGCGCTTCTGCAGCGACTCCACCTCCGTAGGTGACCCCCAGTCAAGGCTCTTCTTGGTCCATGAGGTTAGCCTCGCGGGGGGTCCGGATCTGAATTCGGGTGCCGCCGCCGAAGCCTCGTCATGTGGCTCTGTGATGTAGAACCACTCCTTCTGCCAGACTTTGACACTGTCTATGAATGTGCCCTCCGGCCACTCGACTCGGGCGAGCTTGCTGATCATCGCCCCCCCCCCACATAGTCCGCCTGCTGGCCGTCGACGATCTTCGACTTGACATTGAAGACTTTCAGCCACAAGCCGAAATGTGGCTGGACCCGAAGAAAGGCCTCGCAAACGATGATGAAGGCCGAGATGTGAAGAAAAGAGTTTGGGGCTAGATTGTGAATGTCTAGCCCGTAAAAGAACATCAATCCCCTGACGAAGGGGTTAAGCGAGAAGCATAGTCCCCAGACAAAGTGGGGGACGAACACCACCCTCTCGCCGGGTTGGGGCATGGGGATGACATGGCCCACTTCTGGATCCAGATGGACGATGTCGTCCAGGAGGTAGCCGGCATGCTACAGGCCCTCAATGTCATTGTTGGTGATGATGGAGGCCTCCCACTTGCCCTTAGCACCAGATCCGGACATGGCCGAATTGAGGGGGTGGCTGGGAAGGAGTGCTTGAGGAGAGGTGGTTTGGGACGCTAGAGCTCTGTAGATTGGAAAAGTGATGGCGAGAGGAAGGAGAAGGCATACACAGATAGCGGTGGTTGTTCCCTTTTATAAACTACTGTAATACTAAGGGTCCTTTTACTGCGCTGCAGGCCTCGCCACTTCCCGATATAATCATGAAGTTAAGCGCAAGTGGGATAACCAAGATCATTGATCATATCCCTTAAAAAACGGGGCATGATCTCCACCTTGACGAGACGTACCAATGGAGGAGCTGCCTCAAACCACGCATCTAGTTCTCACAATGGTTCAGTGATGGTGACCGGTCGTGACCTTCCGCTAAAAGTTGTCAGGTGAAGGCACTATTCACACTTGGGCGTTTGGCCTTCAAGGCTAAGAAATATCAATACTTTGGATTCCGTGGTACAACCTAATTGATTTAATTCAAAGGCCCAAAATAAATATTTTATAGCCTCCAAAAATATTGGATTGAATTTTATTCTTGCCAATATTTTTCAATGTGAAACAGGAGCATTTTCTTGGGCTCATTTGAAGAGATTTTATCATGGTCATTTTTAAAAAGATTCCGAGGCTTCGAAAATTCCTCAATTCAAATTTCATTTGAATTTAACAAGATGCATGCTCACTGATGCAACTATTACACTCAGATAATCTAGGGTTGTGATAGCTGGACTCGTAGAAGGGCCTCACAGACGATGATGAAGGCTGAGATGTGGAGGAAAGAGTTGGGGGCTAGATCATGAAAGTCCAGCCCATAAAAGAACATCAACCCCCGAACGAAGGGGTGCATAGGAAATCCTAGCCAACGGATAAAGTGGGGAAGGAACACCACCCTCTCGCCTGGCTTGGGCGTGGGGACGACCTGGCCCTCCTCGGGGGCCCGGTGAGCGACATTGGCCAACAAGTAGCCGGCTTGCTTCAGCTCCTCGATGTCGCTGTTGGTGACGATGGAGGCCTCCCACTTGCCGTTGGCACCGGATCCGGCCATGGCCGAAGCTGGGAACAAGATGGGAAGAGACTCTCAGCAGAAGGAAAAGGTAGGGCGCTGGAGCTCTGGCGATTGGAAAAGTGACAGTGAGAGGTGGAAGAAGGCGTAGGCTGGTAACTGCAGCTATTCCCCTTTCATGGGCCGCGAAGAGGCCAAGGTTCCTTTATCCACGCCCTGGGCCTCTCCAATTCCCGATATGCTCGCGATGTTATGCGCAGGTGAGATGATTGAGATCATTGATCATATCCCTTAAAAAGCGAGGCACCATCTCCACCCTTATGAGACATGGCAATGGAGGGGCAGCCTCGGACCATGCATCGAGAACTTCCGACCATTCATTGTTATGACCGGACGCGACCCTTCGCCAAAAAGTTGTCAAATCAGGGCACTGTTCATATTGGAGCGCCTCGACCTTCAGGGCTAAGCAAAGCTAATGCTCCGGACTCTAGATACTACTCAACTCCAAGCACGCACAGGACAAAATGGAGAACTCGCCTCACAAGCCGAAGACTATGGGATATGCGGATGCCGATCACAAACCCTGGCATTGGAGGTTAGTTCGGGGGCTACTGAGGGAGTCCTGGATTAAGGGGTCATCGGGCCGCCGGCCCATTGCTTATGGGCCAAACTGATGGGCTACTATGGAGCCAAGCTAGGGCATGGACCGATGACCGGATAGAAGATCTTCGGAGCTGTGGTGTGCCCTCCAAGTCAAGATTTAGCATGATCTTTTCTTTATTGTAACTGACCGTATGTAACCCTAACCCTACTGGTGTCTATATAAACCGGAGGGTTTTAGTATTTAGGGTTAGAGCAACATCCAATAGACATCTTCTAATTTGAAAAATGATAAGTGCCCCGTAATACCTTTCTTGTTCCTCTCCTCCTAGGAGTTGCATCAAGAAGGAAAGAGGGCAAAAGGAGCGCCTGGGCAGAAGCCCAGCCCAATCTCGTCAGGACCCGCGGGACGCAGCCTGACAAGATCGGGAAGGCGCCTCCCCGGCAAGGAAGAAGTGGCCAGGGACAGAGAGAGCGGCTGGGCGATGCCCTGGTCACCACCGCCAGGACCAGAGGAACGCGGCAAGAGGGACAATGGCAGGGAAGACGAAGCCAGAGTCCACAAGAAAGCCTGTCGGGGTCCAGCTAGTGGAAGCAGAGTCGACCAGGCGAAGCACCCCCGACAAATCGCTATGTCGGGGTCCAGCTGCAGATGGTGGTGCTGCCGGCGCCTAGCTGACGGTGACGGTGCATCCGGCACTCAGCCGGAGTCCGAGCCGTCATCCTCATGCTTAAGGACTGGGGGCTTGGCATCGCCGTCTTCGTCGTCAGTGTCCTCTTCATCGCCGTCGCTCGAGGTGGACCTTCGTCATCGATCGAGCTCTCTACGCAGCACCCTAAGCAAGCACCAAAATGCGCGAAGACCCTGATGGACAGCAGATCTGCCTCCATTAGCTTGAACTGGAGAACATGCCCCTTCGCCAGACTATGGGCATGTGCAAAAGTCTTCCAGCCACGCCAGAGAAGCATGACATGAGGTGCAGGGAACTCAACGTCCACCCACATGGTGCCATTGCAGCAACCCCTCATGTGCAGCTTCAACCCGTGTGGCTGATCGACCTCCATTACCCTTGCAAAAGGGCCAGGAAGCTGCAGACGACTGTGCAGGGGCACGTGCAGCCTGACGATGAATTCCAACACCATGTCTCCAACATGGCCCTCCATTGAGATTAAAGCGGCTAGAGGACGCGCGGTCGAAGCACCACCACGTCCACCTTGGCCCCGAGCGCCTCGCCGGCCGCAACCACGTCCTGCGGGTCCACCTTGTGCACTGGATCCTACCCCTGCATCCCCAACGGGAGCGGGGACACGGGGCTGAGAAGAAGCCCTCATCGCCACCGCCGGAGCACGAGCGCGCCCCCTTCCCCTCACCATGGTGGAAGGAGAACACAAGAAGAAGGTAGAGAAGGTACGTGGATGAGCATCTCCATTCCCCCTTGCGCTCCCTTTTATAGTAGAGCGAGGCAGGGGGCTGGCTCTCTACTATCCCAGGGCAACCGCCCCACTCCTCCAATTCGTCTTATCTGCACCGCTGACAGCGTACAGTTTCACCGGTCGCCCCTCTACGCTAATCCAAGGTGCTACGCTTTCTGCCATGGCACATGTTCCCGCGCACTGCGTGTCCGCCACCAACCCTGCGCAATGCATGCAGTGCGCGTGGCGGAAACGGCAGGCGTAGTGGGCAAGGTGAAATGGCAGTTACCTCCGGATCATGCGCGGGCGCTCTAATTTACCTCCATGAACGTGGGCGTCCTCTGGTCCGCCGCATGGGTGAACCCACGTTGTTTGGCGTTGGATGACTCGCGGGAAATCCGGAAGTTAGCTCAATTCCAGGTTAATCAAGGAGCAAAGAAGATCTCAAGGACATGAACTCCGCCATGGCAAGGTCAAGGTGCCCGCCTGTGCATTGTGTGGGCCTACCCCAACGGTGCCCGGCAGCACGTTTGGGCCAAGCTCGGGGGCTCCTGCCGGTGCAGCAAACATTCATGTTTGCGAACTGAACTCATGCACATGTGTGCTAATGATCATACATCCAGCACCAATACCTGACAAAAAGATAAGACAGAGAAGCCGCTCTTCGTGAGATCAAGGAGAGCATTAAGAAGAACAAGATAGCAGAAGGCCACCTTGGGTAGGCCTCCCTTGCCAGGCAGGAGAGCCTGGCCAGGTCGAGGCCGCACCTAAGGACGAATCCAGATTCACCCCGGCAGGGATGCCGGGGCTACCAAGACCAAAACCCGCCTGGCTTCTTCGCGATAGGTTTTCACCAATATGCCACCACTCCACCTCATCGCACTCAAGTCGTTTATCAGTGCTGTGTCAAAGTACCAAGCAACCAGGTGGATTATATCAGGCACGTGGCAACACAGAAGAGAAGAGATTAGCTTTATTGACACCCATCCAGGAGGCGTGTCAGGTTAATAAGAAGAGGCAGATAAGCGGCGCGGCAAGCTTGCCGGGCTTCAACCTTAGCACGACACCTTGCAGTGCATTTAATGCACTTTTTCCGAACTTCCAGAGTTAGGTATGATAGCACTGTTAGCTATCTAATCACACCCAAATGACTGTTTTGCCATTGTCGTCGCCCCTTGAGCTATAGAAGGAGGCCTGAGGCAACCTAGCAAAGGGTTTGACCTCCTCGACCCCCTCACACTTGGACGCACGTAGTTGCATTCCCCCAGGCACCCTTGCTGGGCTAGTGCACCTCGTGCCTTCGCCTTCCTCAAGTTCAATGCACCACAGCAGGAGTAGGGTTTTACGCTACAAAGCGGCCGGAACCTGGGTAAAGAGAGCTATCCATCGTCGTGTTGTCTCTTTGTGCTACATGACCGGCCCCATGCCGAACCACAAAGGGGCACCCGTGCCCCATAGGTGATCATGCTTCCACGCCGACATATACCATCCTCGAAGAGGTCAAGAGAGCATGCGTAAAGGAGATGATTCACCTTTGTGTACGTGAAGTAGATGTCGCACATGTCACTTGCCGAACGGGCTCTTGACATGGTGATGTCCGTAGCATACCCCGCATCACCTTTAGGTTGCGTGTGGATGACATGGCTACAACATGTAGGCTATAGTTCGATAGCCTACCGCTCTGCCTCACACTGTCATGCAAGATTTGCATGCACGCATGTCATGCACGTAGTTGTCGAAGTCGTGCTCGAAAAAGGGCGACAAGGTCCGCTAGTCCGTGTTGGTCCATGCGCCCGGAAAACAAACTAATCCTAGTCGCTGTAAATGTCGTGCATGCTTTAATTCTAGGGTAGTGGATGGATGTGAACGTGTCGTAAAATGAACCACCCGCCAGCTCCCTAATCTCAAATATAAACTGCACTAGTGCGCGCCCGCAGAACATCCTTTCCGAAGGGATGAAGCCCTGCAGTTACCATCTCCTCTCGTGTAAACCAGCTCCCCAAGGGACAAGGCAGTTCGTCGCCATTGCCATTGATTCGCAAGGTGGTGGTGCTTCTCGTCCTTGTCGAGGTTGGGAGACCTTGGACGACAATCATTTTGGAGAAATCATAAGTTGCTCTGACTTCCTCACATCCACAAGACACAGCGGTACTTGCACCAAATATTTTAAGCGGATGCATAAATATGAGTGGGAGAAGGCCATGCTAGTTGGTCTGCCATGCGTCTTCAAGGACAAGGATGTTTACTGGGGGTTCTCTCCAGTGCGGCGTGTCCGTAGTTGCAAGTTGACGCCCCTTGACATGCCGACATTGAGGGGCACTCGGATTTTGTCCGATGAGCAGGTTAGTGATGAGTTTGATCATGTAAATGCATTCTAAAGACTACTTCCGTGTCCATTTCATAATTCCCCCGCTGCCCACTGTTTCACAGGTTAGGCTTGGTGCCAATGGATATTGGCTTGCATATGTACGGGAGGGTACCAACATCAATTTGCACAACATCTACAACGGTGACACCATTCTTGTAGAACCTTTGTCCAACATTGGGATCGGCCATGCAATGGGCCATCGCCTGAATTGGTACGATGGAACCACAGCGAGATTGAAGAAGATAGCAATCCCGGGGGCCCCGATAAGGTCATGCGCCAACAAAAATTACAGTCTCATCGCGTTGTTTGTCATCGCGATTGCTTTCACGATCCATCCTGCACATGGTAGTCAAAGGTGGACCATGCTGTCTGTGGCCGATTTGTTGCCGTACGAGTACGAAGACACTGTGCTCCTTTTTAACCGCATCTTCGCGGTGACAAACTAGGGGACTTGTTTTGTATGGGACACATCCTACGGTATACTCCCTCTCTTACAGTTTATTTGTTTAGTTTTTCTGTTTTATAAGTTTCAAATTCAAATTTATAGCTCCCCATTACATGTTGAGATTACAATGTGCATTAAATCGTTGCATGCTTATCGTAGTTTTTATTGGTCATTTATATCGGTCACACATGCATGCATTGCAATTGTCATTTTTAACCACAATATTTTAGGAAATTGAGTGCAATAATTGAGTTGTTTTGCAAACTAATAGTACTACGCCTGAAACGGTACAAAATCAATTCCACCAGCATGCTGGCGTCTGACCGCTCTGGCCCACCCAAACCCCCTCCCTTGCCACGCATGTTTCCCGCCTGAAATGGTCAGAGCCGCCCCAGAGCATCAGTGCCGCATTAATGTCCGGCCAGAGCGGAGGCGACCTCTCACTCGCGTCGGCTTTGAAGAAGTGCGACGACCGAGAGAGCGCCGCTTCCCGGTGCACGCAAATGCTCCGTGTTGAAATGACACCACAGCCGGCCGTTCGTCCGTGCGCTGCCACATTAATGACATGCAGTTGCCAAGGAACCTACTCCGGCGTCACCCATCTGCCCACCTGTCGCCGCTCATCGCCATTCGCTGGCTATATAAACTTCAGCCCCGGCCATGGCCGCAATCATCCTCCTCCGGTCCCTTTCTCCTCTCGGCACCACTCCCACCATGGCCTCCTCGCGTTCCAAAGCTCTCTGGGATGGACTCTCACCCAAGCAGAAGAATGGCATTACAGGCTCCACCCCAGCCTTGCTCCGCCACCACGATCACGAAGCTGGTACGGCTGTGCAGGCGCCGCCGGCAGCGAGGAAGACTAGTGCATGGCAGGTCGCCACTACTCGGGTCCCAAGAAGGCCACCACTTTTCCCCTCCCATCAAAGCTAAGTTCGTTGGCCACAACACCAAGGGCCGATTATCTAATTGGCGGCAACGTGGAGGTGGAAATCTTTACTTCCTGGAGCTCCAAAGGAGAAGGCTACGGAGGCGGAGCTAGAGAGCGCCGTGTCGGAATAGGAAAAGGAAAAGGCAATAGCCGGAGCTTCAGTTCTCGGAGCTCATGGCTGGACATGGGGGATGGATGCCGACAATTATTTAGAATATGTTTAGAGTAGGTTTTACTCTGGTTTGTATGAAAACTGTAATGTATTTCGTCTGGTTTATATGAAAAGTTTTTGAAATGTAATGATTTTCGTCCGATTTCTATGAATTCCGCCTTGTTTGCACGATTATGCAGGGAAAAGTAATCCCCTGATAAAATCAGATCACCCATCATGGATGTGCATGGGGCAGTTGGCCTAACTTGGAACCTTGTAGCTGACGACACCCTGTTGGGACGTACTATCTTAGAAGTCGTTACCCATGGTACCATTGAAGGGCAACAAGGTGCCACGATCTATCACGATCGGACCCTAATCATGTACCCAGTTAGTCCATTCTCTCTGATCTAAGAGTACTAGAGCCAGGAGCTATCGTATATCTTATTGCCATGTCATCTTATAACATTTCAGTACATGTCTCTTTATACTCCAGGAGCAGGAGTAGTTCTTTCCTTTTTTTATTGATTGGGATAGTCATCTCCGCAACTTTATAATGCGAGTTGTAATAAACTATATATGACTTAACAATTTCAATTCCATGTAGTACTAGCTAGGTAGCCATAATCCCGTCAAGCAAAACTACTCCTACTTTAATTAATGTACATGGCCCATGTAACACTCTCAAATTGTTTGTCGTCGCTCGTGCTGCAGCTGGTCTATACATTGCTTCCCTTCTCTCTCATAGAAATAAGCAATATAAAGTATTTTATTTTAATCCGTATCCTCTGCTTACGTCACCTTATTATACTTGCTTGCACAACATTTATCCTGCATCGACCTTAACCGAGCACGTCACCATGTATCCAGGTTTGAGATGCCAGGTGTACCAGATGGACGGCGGCGTGTTTGACCCCCGTGATGCTACCTGGGTGCAGATGAACACACCTGGAGAGTACCCGGTTTTCATTGGGGACAGCTACCCCATAGTGAAAACGATGCCACCTTCCATGCATGACACCGATGGCCTGCCAATCATGAAGAACGGGTGCATTTTCATTGCACACCGATGGATTCATATCTTGAATGCCCCTATCCCTGATCTATGCCGCTTCACTTTGGATGAGTGTCCATCATGGGAAGCCACACTAAGAAGCTGCAATGATATGGACTCCTGCTACCGACCATTATTGATCGTGCCATCTATGAAGAACACGTGGGACTGGAACTACAAGACAGACATGTACTGAGGGATGTATGAACCTGAGTAATGTGGCGCAGTAAGTGAAGTAGCCAGGCACAAATAGTTTGAACCTGGGTGGCAAATAGGCATTTGTCTTACTACCAATAAATGTTGCGTGCAATGCACAGTGATATTATGATGTACGTGCCTAAGTACTCTACTATATTAATTGCAGGCACATATTAGGTTGGATATTTGTTTACGTGTATGGTCGCACTTTGTATCGTTATACACTAGTACTACGTGTGGTCTCCGACCTAGAAGTGCATGAAGTGGAGACGCTCTACCACGCTGTTCATGTCCCCCTCCTTTCGCTAGTGTGTGGGACATCCAGCACGTGCCGTGTTTCACACTCCTCCGTCATAAGAGTTGAAACGCTAGCTTTCATCAAAAATAAAAAAGAAATATAAATCAGCAGTGACACTATACCGCACGGTTTCCTTGCTCCTCCTCGATATCAAAAAGAATAATTTCGTTTGCCGACATGTGGGACGTCGACCATCCTGGTCCACTTTCCATGCACCAAACTACAGTAGTAACTGGTACAGGTAGATGCTCGTAATTAATTAAACAAACGTACGGGCAACACAGACACACACACTAACTACTACTACTTCCCACATGCTGGCCAGACGAAATCATTCTTTTTGCCATTCTTGTCAGCGGCACGCCACCGTGCTTGGATCTCTGCCCAGCTCTCCTCAGCGTCGCGGTAGCTAACACCATGATCCTGGCAGGTGGAGGCATCGAGGCATGCTGGCCAGATGCCATCGTTCTCCTTCCCTGCCTTGTCTGCGGCACCCCACCGTGCTTGGATCTCCGCCCAGCTCTCCTCAGCGTCGTGGTAGCTACCGCCGTGATCCTGGCAAGTGGAGGCATTGGGGCATGCTGACTAGACATTGTCGTTCTCCTTCCCAGCTTGTCGCCGAAACCCCAACATGCTTTCATCTCCGTCGAGCTCTCCTCAGCAACGCGTGCGTCCTCTTCTTTCTTGCAGCGACGGAACACTCTTTTCTTGAGTGCTTTCTGCCTTTTCTGCTCCCTCTCTGCGGCTTTGGTCGCATCTTCCTCTACCGCCCATTCGGCCTTGGCAGCTTCAAAGTCCGCCCGCGTAGGTGTGAGGTCGCAAGCGGCGATGAACTCGGCACGGCAGGATACCATAGCTTCCTTACAATTTTGTGTGCGGTCGTGGGCGGCGAGGAACTCGGCGCGGCAGGATGCCATCGCTTCCTTACCGGTTAGTGTGCGGTGCGGTGGCATGAACGACACTTGGAGAGAGCTCAGGGGCGGAGTGGCCGGACAACCGTATAGTGCATTGGTTTGTCAAGAGCTCAAGGAGAGATGACGAAGGAAATTTGGATGCCCCTTCAATCCTGGTCATTTATTATCGCACACGGTTAATTTTCGTAGCGTCTGGAAAATGTGTGCACTGACCATATTGTGGGTTGCTTTCTGAATGGCCGCCACCTTAGCCACGCGGATCGCGCGTGTGCACCGGGATTGAATGGCATTCCACGTCCCTATCATCACACCTGTGTAGCTGTAGCTGGGATTTGATGTTTCTGCGCTACTCCCTCCGTCCTGGTTTATTTGTACCTTCACATTTTGTGCTAAATTTTGACTTTAGGTTTAACTAACAAAATGTTGATGCATGCAACTACAAATAATATCACTAGAAACTATGTTTAAATACGAATCCAACGATATAATTTTTCGTGGCATGCATTATTATTTTCTTAGTTCAATCTATGGTCAAAGTTTTGCACAAAATACTAAGGGGACCAATAAATCAGGATGGTGGTAGTAAATTTCTACAAAATGCACATAATGGCCTAAATATGGTAAATGAACCCGGAAAAGTGCCAAATTTGCACAGGGTGCTTTGTAGGGTGTATGTTGATCGTAGAAAAAAGTCAAGTGCCACATTAATTGAGTACTTTTGCAAACTACAAAAACAATATACCACCACGCCAGCGTCTGACCGCCCTGGCCCACCGAAACCCCTTCCCTCGCTCGCACGCGCTTCCCGCCTGAAGCGGTCAGCGCCGCTCCAGAACGTCAATACCCCATTCACGCCCGATGCGACCTCTCACTCGCGCCAGCATTGCAGCAGCGCGACAGCCGAGAGAGCGCCACCTGCGCCGCTTCCAGGTGCAAGCGAGTGCTTCGCGTTAACGACACCACGGCCATCTGTCTATCCGCCGCCCACATAAATGACTTGCGGCTGCCGACGAACCTACTCTAGCGCCCCCTTCCATTCATCTTCTGCGGCTCATTGCCATTCGCCCGCTATATTAACTTCAGCCCCGGCCATAGCCACAGACCGACAGTCAGTCTCCTCCGGTCCCTTTCTTCTGTCGGCACCACTCCAACCATGGCCTCCTTGCGCTCCAAAGCTCTCTGGGACGTACTGTTGCCGGAGCAGACAAAGGACATCACCGGGTCCGCTTGGGGCGCACTCCAAAGCTCTCTTGGATGTACTGTCGCAGGAGGAGAGGAAGTACATCGCCGGCTCACCTGGGCCGCCCTCTGCTGCCACGACCACGAAGCCGGCAAGTGTGCGCGAGCACCGCCGGCAGCGAGGAAGAGTAGTGCATGGTAGGTCACCGCCGCTCTGGTCCCAGGAAGGCCACCGCTCCTCCCCTCCGTCAACGCCAAGCTTGCTGGACTAAACATCGGCGGACGATTAGCCGCTTGACGGCGACATGGAGGTGGAAATCTTCAGAACCTTGTGCTCCGGAGGAGGAGGTTATGGAGGCGGAGCTGGACAGCGTCGAGGCGCATGAGGAGGAGGCGAGGGCAATAGCCGGAGCGTCAGTTCTCGGGGCTTATGGCCGGACATGGTGGTCGGGCGCCGGCGATCATTTAGATTAGGTTTAGAGTAGGTTTTAGTATGGTTTGTGTGAAAAATGTAATGAATTTCGTCCGGTTTATAGGAAAAGTTTTCAAAATGTAATGAATTTCATCCGGTTAATATGAAATTTGCTTTGTTTGCATGAATTTCGTCCGGTTTCTTCATATAGTTGTCGAAAGGTATGCGGGCAGCATGGGATGGCATCCTCCAGCATCAGCGTTCGCAGACATATGCCGGTATAAATTTGTGGGTCAACGCTGGAGATGCCCTAACCATCATGCTATAATCCCTACCAGTGCTCCATTATTTTGCAGGGAACAGTTATCCCTCAATCAAAATCAGATCGCCCATCATGGATGTGCATGGGGCATTCGGTCTCATTTGGAACCGTGTAACTGACGACTCCCACTTGGGACGTACTACTATCTTAGCAGTCATTACACATGGTACCATTGAAGGGAAACAAGGTGCCACGATCTATCGCGATTGGACCCAGATCATGTATCCAGGTTTCAGATGCCACGTATACCAGATGGACGGCGGCGTGTTCGACCCCCGTGATGCTACTTGGGTGCGCATGAAATACACTTGGAGAGTACTCAGTTTTCATTGGGGACAACTACCCGGACGGTCATATCACGTTGCTGCTGTGTTTCACACTCCTCCCTCGTAAGAGTGGAGATGCTTGCTTACATAAAATGAAAGAAGTGGAGATGCTCTACCACGCTATTCATGTCCTTGTCAATCCGTAGGAGGCGTGGTGAGCAATCTTCAAGTCATCACCTTGTTTAAAAAAATCTTCAAGTCATCAAGTAAGAAAAATAGTATGAACCAGTGTCCAGTGCACATGCCAAGTTCACTGGGCTGCCATGTTTCGCACTCCTCTGTCGTAAGAGTGGAGATGCTATCTTTCATAAAAAAATGAATCTCTATTTACTTGAAAAGAACGCAAGGTTCCCATTTCACCTTTCTTCCCAACACCCCTTCGTCCAACCTTCCTTGTATATGATAATCAAGCACCTTAATTTACTTACCTTCTAAACCAATTACACTTTAATTTACTTACCAAAGTTATAATCAAAATATAAGGTAATGGTCCAAATTTGATGAACATTTATTTACACAATCGCATTATTATTGAAAGGTAAATCACAACCTAACGTACTAGAATATTTATATCCCCTTGCGACGCGCGGGCATTGATCTAGGAAAGAATACTTTCGTTCGCTAACATGTGGGATGTCGACCATCCTGGTCCACTTACCATGCACCAAAAGTAGAGTGGATCTCGCAGAACTGAAGGTGAGACACACCCTGGTTGTAGCGCCTAAGTAATAATGACTAATGAGCCATCAAATCGCAGGCCCAACCTTTCCCACTGTAAGTTGCTCAGACGAAGGAACTGTCATGACTTCATTGAATCCGCTTCTTCAAGAAAACTTATCGCACCAGCAATACTGCTACCACACGCGAAGGCTGGACGACACTGTAGCACATCATATCACTCAAACCCACTAGGCCAAAATAGCCCGCCTAACGCGTGGGAAAGCCCCGCCCTCGTAATTTTGTTCTGGACTTCTATCGATCAATCGCACGAACAAGCGAAAGAAAAGAGTAGAAAATGTTACACTTTGCAAGTTCAAAAGGAAAAGACGGCACACTTAAAGCATGCCTATCGCATTCGCATCGCACCCCCGATAGTCGGTCTGGCATGCTGCTCACCAAAGGGGACACACATTGTCTTGCATTTTCACTAACATGTGGGACTGCAACTGAATAAACCGATGATAGCCGAAATCTAATCGCCCGCCGAGCATCAGCTGAGAAGAGAGAGACGGGGAGGGAGAAGAGATCGGCCACCTGCCGTGCATGGACTCCAAGAAATATGGTGATAATGCGAGGTGGGCCATATGGGAGTCCGGACCGCTCCCAAGCCCGCTTCTGACCGCCCTAGCCTGCCGAACCCCCCCCCCCCCCACACGTGCTCCCACCCGACGCCAGCTGCCTGGATTCATAGCAAGTACAATAGTCGGCTAGTATAATACTCATAGTGGGGAGTATCATATACTAGTATCATGCATATGATACTAGTGTATGATACTACCTTCATAGTGCATAGTATTATAGAGTAATATCATAGATGAGCTTATTTATTGCCATGCATGACACATACTAGCATAGCATTAATTATGATACGGTATCTACCTTAGGCTGGTCATAATGGGAGTATCATAAGTGGTATCATGCATGCCAACTAGAATTTTTTGATGATGTGGCACACAATTAAATGAGGAAAGAGAGGATGTGGTATCATATCATGATACCGTATCATATTAAATGTTATACTACTTTGTGTCATGCATGGCAATTAATAAGGCAAGCTAAGATACTAACTTATGATACTATGCATTACAGAAGTAGTATCATACACTAGTATCATATGCATGATACGAGTAAATGATACTCCCCATTACGATCAGCCTAACCTCCTCTCGGTTCTTTAATTATCTACCACATAATCATGTTTGCTACTCCCAAGTGCATGATACTAGTCCCTCCATCCAGGTGCATAAGTCACCTTACGAAAAACAAATAATCCCAAAACACATAGGCGCGGTGCATTAACTCTCACCTTGTTTCTTATTTTCTGACATAAATAAAGGAATCCACCAATAAGAGATGTGGGGCTTGTATGATTTCAATGACTAATGAGCCGTCAAATCACAGGCCCAACCTTTCTCACTGTTTGTTGCTCAAACGAAGGAACCATCATGACTTCGTTGAATCCGCTTCTTCAACAAAACTTACTGTACCAGCAATACTACTACCACACGCGAAGACTAGACGTCACTGTAGCACGTCATATCACTCAAAGCCACTAGGCCAAACTAGCCTGCCTAACACCAATGTTCTAGGATTTGTATGTCTCTGTACTACTATGGTTTTGTTAACGACTAAAAAGAAATGGAGGGTCTTTCTCTCTCTAGATCTCTCTCCATCCCACAACCCCTCTCTGGAACCCGTACACACTCTTTGTAAGCACTCCGAAAGTACGACGTCACTACACATTCATGCTTCCAGCAAAAAAATTACACAATCACGCATGTTACAAGTACGTGCCAATTTTGTTCCAAATGCTGGCTATTAATGTGAATGTATCCGTGAACCAACTCTTTGAGTTTGATGTGAATTAATGTATAGTTGTGGACTATTGTCTGATCGATCGCTAAGTCTACAATTTTAGGAACTTGGGCTATTGGCCGGTCAATGACCAATCCTATAAGTGTACAACGAGTTGATCTGCCCCAACGTTTCTCTTTGGGAGTGTTTGCAAGTACTATAGCTCGCACAGTAGCTAGCCAACTAACACAGCACGAAATCAGTCGAGGTTTGACACCAAGAATCATCAAACAATTTTTTCATCAGACAAGCCCTACTTATATGATAAATAGTTCAAACTTACGTCTAAGCATGCCATATATTACATGAAAAGCTGGTGAGGATACATCTGTTTCCATAACTCAGAGAGGGTTCACATGATTCACTATCAAACAAAAGTAGCAAGTACCACCCACACAAGACAGTGCACTAGCCCTAAGATGGTTTGATAAGATGCCTCATTCTGGTAATTAAACACAATGCAAACTACGTTGAAAGAGCGCAACCAACTATTTCTTGTCATCGATCTCTAGGGAAATGTCCACAGGATGGACAACGCCATGGGATTCGATCTCTGGGGCGATGTCCACAGGACGGACAGCGGCATGGGAATCGATCTCTGGGGCGATGCCCACAGGACGGACAACAGCATGGGAATCTATCTC
Organism: Thinopyrum elongatum; assembly: GCA_011799875.1. Taxonomy (NCBI): domain Eukaryota; kingdom Viridiplantae; phylum Streptophyta; class Magnoliopsida; order Poales; family Poaceae; genus Thinopyrum; species Thinopyrum elongatum. The sequence continues at coordinate 240,477,193 of CM022299.1, read as the reverse complement.
TAGGGCAATGTCCATAGGACGGACCATGATATAAGAATCGTAAAGGATGTCCACCGGCACCTGCACAACCCTAACATATTAGCAAGCACATTGCAAATAATAAAAAACCACTACTATGGTAAACCATTTTTTTTACCTTGTGCAGCTCGCCGGGGGATCCCATCCCTCCGGGGGCCATCTCCTCGAAGGGGGCCATCGCCTTGCCAGGGAAATACTGCTTCTCATCGGAGACTATCTCCTCAAACCCTGCCTTGAGACTCTCATAGGTGGCCATTAGAGTTTTTGGGTAGGCACGGTGGGGCCCTTGTTGTTCTTCCAGCTTTCTTTGTTCAGGATTCGTCCGCCAACATCATCAACTCTTTAGCCAGTGCTTGTTTCTTGGAGTTCTTCGTCTCCATGGGTTGGCCCACCAACATCGCCAACTCTTTGGCCAGTGCTCACTTCCTGGAGATCTCTGTCTCGAGTGGGTTGTCCACCGACGACTCTTTGCCTAGTGCTCCAGGATCCATCAATAAACTGACAAATAAAAAGCAATCAAAAGGAAACCATAATCGCAATGAAAACAGGAAAAGAATAGGCAGTGAGAATCAGTCGGTGCTTCGCAAAAAGAAGATTCTTGGAATGAAAATAGAGTAGCATCACTGATTCGCCCACCTGTCCTTCGTCGGTACAGAAGAAAAATGGAAGAAGTGAGTAGCTTGGAGTGAGGTTTTATTCAAGATACGGGGGAAAGGGCTTCAACGAGCATTCCTGTGAAATGATGATTGCTTCGGACCATCCAACTTACGTGGCCAATTTACCACTGCTGGTAAAGGTGTGGGTTTTGTGATATGACGGGTCATGACGGCCATGCCGGGGTAACTAGTGAGTCTCTGATACGTCTCCAATGTATCTATAATTTTTTATTGTTCCATGTTGTTATTATCAATCTTGGATATTTTATATTCATATTATAGCAACTTTATATCATTTTTTGGGGCTAACTTATTGACATAGTGCCCAGTGCTAGTTGTTGTTTTTTGCTTGGTTTTTACTTCGAAGAATATCAGTACCAAACGAAGTCCAAATGCCACGAAACTTTTTGGAGATTTTTTCCTGTCCATAAGACAACTTGGGAGCCAAGGAAGTACCAGAGGGGAGGCCCGTGGGGCCCACAAGGCACCAGGGTGCGCTAGAGGCCCCTCGTGAGCCCTGGTGGGTAGTGGGGCCCACAGGCCCCCTCTTCACCGCCTCTCAACTCTATAAATACCCAAGTATTCCAGAAACCCTAGGGGAGTCGATAGATCAGATTTTCCACCGCCACAAGTTCCAGAACCACGAGATCCAATCTAGAGGCCTTTTCCGGCACCATGCTGGAGGGGTCCATAGGCAGTAGCTAGATGGCTTCTTCTCTCTTTTTGATTCTTAATACAATGTTCTCCTCGATGTTCTTGGAGATCTATTTGATGTAATGACTTTTGGCGGTGTGTTTGTTAGGATCCGATGAATTGTGAGTTTATGATCAGATCTATCTATGAATATTATTTGAGTCTTTGTTGAACTCTTATATGCATGATTGTTATAGCCTCGTATTTCTTCTCCGAAACTTTGGTTTGGTTTGGCCAACTAGATTGATTTTTCTTGTCGTGGGAAGAGGTGCTTTGTGATGGGTTCGATCTTGCGGTGCTCAATCTCAGTGACAGAAAGAGACATGACATGCATGTATCATTGCCATTAAGGATAGAAATATGGGGTCTATTCCTACATGAATAGATCTTGTCTACATCATGTCATCGTTCTTATTGCATTACTCCGTTTCTTCATGAACATAATACACTAGATGCATGCTGGATAGCGATCGATGTGTGGAGTAGTAGTAGATGCGGAATCATTTCGGTCTACTAATCTTGGACGTGATGCCTATATACATGACCATTGCTTGAGATATCGTCATAATTATTTTCTTTTCTACCAATTTCCCAACAGTAATTTGTTTACCCACCATATGCTATTTTCTCGAGAGAAGCCTCTAGTGAAATCTACGGCCCCCGGGTCTATTTTCTATCATATTGCTTCAGATCTATTTATCCAAAAACCCAAAAATACCTTGCTGCACTTTTTCTTTATTTTTTTATATTGTGTTTTCATCAGATCTATTTGTCCAATCTTATACTATTTAATCTATCTTAATACCAAGGAGGGATTGACAACCCCTCTTATGCGTTGGGTAGCAAGTTTTTGTTATTTGTGTGAAGGTACTGCTTACATAGTTTGGTGGATCCTTCTACTGGATTGATACCTTGGTTTCATAACTAAGGGAAATACTTACCGTTGTTGTGATGCATCATCCTCTCCTCTTCGGGGAAAATACCAACGCAGATACAAGCAATCAGGAAGAATTTCTGGCGGCGTTGCCGGGGAAGATCAAGTCCAGATCAATCAGCTAGACAATCACAAATCTCATCTCCTTACAATTTACTTTTTTTGTCATTTGCCTCTCGTTTTCATCTCCCCCATCTCACAAAAATATTTGCCTTCTTTTTCGTTCGCCTTTTTCTTGTCATATCTCTTGTTTGCTCGTAATTTTGCTTGCCTACTTTACTGCCATGGCTAGTTCCCCTCCTTTGACTCCGGATTTTGTTGTTCTATACTTCAAACAGAAACAAGGAGAAAATTTAAAAGATGCTTGGTATAGGTTACTAGAATCTTACCGGATTTGCAATGTAAAAGGAGATGCGAAAATTTTGCTTCGTAATTTTTATATAGGTCTTACCATGCATCATAGACAACTTTTGGATTTTTCCGCTAAGGGGAACTTTGTTGAAATAGATGCTAATGTTGCTTATGAATTAATAGAGTGAACTTTGGAAGTTCCACCTCCACCCAAGGGATTTACTTTTACTCCAGAGGGGATTCAAATGTTAGACAAACTGGGTGACATACAGAAAAACCTGGTTGCATTACAAAAGTCTAATGAACCTCTCAAAAATATTAGTGGAAACCTCAATCGCAGGAATACTTTGATTAACTTGTGTAATAAGCGATTGGATATTTAAGATCTCAAGATGGTCTCTTTTTCTAAGAATAATGGGAAATGTAAAGAGCCTTCCAGATTTGAGAAAACACTTATAAAGGTAGAAAAAAACCAAAGATGACAATACTTGAATCTATGCATTATGCCTAGCTAGGGGCATAAAACAATAGCGCTTGTTGGGAGGCAACCAAATGAATAAAATTTATTTTTGTCTTTTTATTTCTGTTCTTGAGTGTTTGCACAATTATGGTACTGTTATGATTGGGTTTTTTATGTTTTAATTAGTGTTTGTGCCAAGTAAAGCCTTTGGGATCATGTTGGGTGATAGTTGATTTGATCTTGTTGAAAAACAGAAACTTTTGCGTCCAGTAGCAGAATTGTTAGAATTCATAGATGTGACGAAAAATTCTGAATTTTTTACAAAATATTGATAGGCAAGTTGCCTATGTTTTACCAATTTCTTAGAATATTTGGAGTTACAGAAGTATGAGTAAAATTCGCGTCTTTACAGACTGTTCTGTTTTTGACAGATTCTGTTTTCGTTGCGTTGTGTGCTTATTTTGATGAATCTATGGATTGTATTGGGGGGTATAAGCCATGGTAAAGTTAGAATACAGTAGGTATAATGCAATAACAAAATATGAATGGGTTTGCAACAGTACTTAAAGTAAAGATTGGTTTTCTTATACTAACGGATCTCGCGATGGTTTTTGTTGAGTTTTGTGTGATTGAAGTTTCAAGTTTTGAGTGAGATCACGATGGATGAAGGAATAAGGAGTAAAAAGAGCCTAAGCTTGTGGATGCCCCATGGCACCCCAAGGTAATATTCAAGGAGAACTAAGCAACTAAGCTTGGGGATGCCCCGGAAGGCATCCCCTCTTTCTTCCAACGACCATCAGTAATTTTACTTGGAGCTATATTTTTATTCGCCACATATCATGAGTTTTGCTTGGAGCATCTTGTATTTATATGAGTATTTTCTTGCTTTGCTTTTTAGTTTGTCACAATCATCCTTGCTGGACACACCTATTTTAGAGAGCCATAATGATGCTATGATTTGTTAGAATTGCTCTATGTGCTTCACTTAAATTTTTTGAGCTATGTAATTGCTCTAGTACTTCATTTATATCTTTTTGAGCACGGTGGTGTTCTATATTTTGAAGAAATATGCTCTCATGCTTCATTTAGATTATTTTGAGAGTTAGTACAATTTTAAAGAAATATCCTCTCATGCTTCACTTATACTATTTTGAGAGATGAAAATTATTTTGAAGAAATATGTGCTCTTGTTCTTCACTTATATTTGTTTAAAAGCTTTGCTAGTAGCAATGGAAATATATGAAATTAGTCCCAAAGTGATAGATATTCAAGTGGGATATAATAAAAACTTTCATGAAGATCTTTGGATATTAAAAACTTGATTCCTTGTAATAGTTTTGAGATATGATGATAGTAATATGTGAGCCATTTTGGTAAGTAATTATGCGTTAGTAAGAATATTGGTGTTAAGGTTTTTGATTCCCTATGCAAGCATGAAAGTCAATAGTTATGCAATGAAATTACATCCTGCTTGTGGTGCATTGTTCGGTGTTAGTTATGCTTAATGCTCTTTTATGATCGTTTTTGTTTCTTGGTTGGTCGCTTCTCAATCTATTTGCTAGCCTCCATTTGTAATAAGTAGGAATACTACTTGTGCATCCAAATCCTTAAACCAAGTTGTGCCAATGAGTCCACCATACCTACCTATATGTGGTATTTCTGTGTCATTCCAAGATAATTTGTATGTTCCAACTCTAATGTTCAAAATAAATTTTCTTTTTGTGTGTTCGTACCGCTCATGAAGCAGCAGGGGGTGGCCAATATTTTCCATGCAAGATAATTTATTCTCAAGATGAGTGTTTATTCACTTGTCATTGCATAAGAGTGTGGCAAAGGTAATGGGGATGCCCTGTCCCGAAATGCAAAAAAATATTATTTATGTTGTTCAATAATAAATTCCTTGGAAAGTGTTGGTATGGAGGGTACCCGTGGATATGGCTAGCCATGGATTGTGAAAGGATGGTGGAAAAAGGAATAAACTTTATTTTCTCTTGGGAACCACCTATGTTTTATCTAGCATGGAAAGTATTGGGAATTCTCGGTCATTTTCGTTGAAGGGAAAAGCATGCCACCCAAAATAATTTTATCTCTCAATTTAAGTTTTGAGCTCTGGCACCTCTACAAATCTCTTCTTCCCTCTGCGAAGGGCATATCTATTTACTTTATGCAATTTTTATTTTTGTTGAGTCTCCATCTTCTCTTATAAAACACCAACTAGGGAAGACTATTATCATACTTGTGCATTGAGCATAGTTAATATTTCAGTGTGTTTCATGAATGGATCAATGATTGAGCATAATGGGCTACGGATAGCTTTCTTTAGTGTTGATATTTTGAAAGACATGGTTGCTTGTTGATATGCTTGAGTATTGATGTCCTCATGTCAAATATAGACTATTGCTTTGAATCATCTAGAAGTCCAAATGTCCATGTTACAAAAGAAAAGATTATGAGATGAACATGTTAGACAGCATTCCACATCAAAAATTCTATTTTTATCATATACCTACTAGAGGACGAGCAGGAATTAAGCTTGGGGATGCTGATACGTCTCCAATGTATCTATAATTTTTGAATGTTCCATGTTGTTATATTATCAATCTTGGATGTTTTATATTCATTTTATATCAACTTTATATCATTTTTTGGGGCTAACCTATTGACATAGTGCCTAGTGCCAGTTGTTGTTTTTTGCTTGTTTTTTACTTCACAGAGTATCAGTACCAAACAAAGTCCAAATGCCACGAAACTTTTTGGAGATTTTTTTCTGCACAGAAGACAACTTGGGAGCCAAGGAAGTACCGGAGGGGAGGCCCATGGGGCCCACAAGGCACCAGGGCACGCCAGAGGCCCCTAGCGCGCCCTGGTGGGCAGTAGGGCCCACAGGCCCCCTCTCCACCGCCTCTCAGCTCTATAAATACCCAAATATTCCAGAAACCCTAGGGGAGTCGCGAGATCAGAGTTTCCACTGCCGCAAGTTCCAGAACCATGAGATCCAAACTAGAGGCCTTTTTCGGCACCTTGTCGGAGGGGGAAACGATCACAGAGGGGTTCATTGTCCTCATTGGTGCTCCTCCGATGATGCGTGAGTAGTTTACCACAGACCTACGGGTCCGTAAGCAGTAGCTAGATGGCTTCTTCTCTCTTTTTGATTCTCAATACAATTTTCTCCTCGATGTTCTTGGAGATCTATTTGATGTAATAACTTTTTGCGGTGTGTTTGTTGGGATCTGATGAATTGTGAGTTTATGATTAGATCTCTCTATGAATATTATTTGAGTCTTTGTTGAACTCTTATATGCATGATTGTTATAGCCTTATATTTCTTCTCTGAAACTTCGGTTTGGTTTGGCCAACTAGATTGATTTTTCTTGCCATGGGAAGAGGTGCTTTGTGATGGGTTCAATCTTGCGGTGCTCAATCTCAGTGACAGAAAGAGACATGACATGCATGTATCGTTTCCATTAAGGATAGAAAGATGGGGTCTATTCCTACATGAATAGATCTTCTCTACATCATGTCATCGTTCTTATTGCATTACTCCGTTTCTTCATGAACTTAATACACTAGATGCATGCTGGATAGCGGTCGATGTGTGGAGTAATAGTAGTAGATGTAGAATCATTTCGGTCTACTAATCTTGGACGTGATGCCTATATACATGATCATTGCCTTGGATATCATCATAATTATTTGCTTCTCTATCAATTGCCCAACAGTAATTTGTTTACCCACTATATGCTATTTTCTCGAGAGAAGCCTCTAGTGAAATCTACGGCCCCCGGGTCTATTTTCTATCATATTGCTTCAGATCTATTTATCCAAAAACCCAGAAATACCTTGCTGCACTTTTTCTTTGTTTATTTTATTTTGTGTTTTCATCAGATCTATTTATCCAATCTTATACTATTTAATCTATCTCAATACCGAGGAGGGATTGACAACCCCTCTTACGCATTGGGTTGCAAGTTTTTGTTATTTGTGTGAAGGTACTTCTTACATTGTTTGGTGGATCCTCCTACTGGATTGATACCTTGGTTTCATAACTGAGGGAAATACTTACCGTTGTTGTGCTGCATCATCCTCTCCACTTCGGGGAAAATACCAATGTAGATACAAGCAATTAGTCTCGAATGTAGTACTTCGCTGTGATTTGGTGGATGGCACGTGGGCCCGGATGCTTGATGTCCCGCATGTCCGTGAAACAATGTAATAGAGCGGCTAGTCAGAAAGTTTGGACAATAGAGGAGGAGCTGGCAATAGTAGTACTCCATAAAAACTATACTCTCACATTTTGTTTTGAGGATTAACAGTACTCCCACATAGAAAATATAAATAATATTGCATGTTGGTGCAACCCACGTTTCTGACAATTTGAGCCGTGGGCTAGTTCACAAATTTTACGAGGCGGTGGTTGTTCACTTAATGGAGGGTCTAGTACCAATCCTGAACGATACAAAGTGCAACCTGGCACACCGTTAGGGATGGACCAAAAGCTCGTAGCTCACGAGCTTAATGAGCGCTCGATAGTTCGGCTTGTTATGCTCGCGGGTCGCCTCTTAATGAACAAAGCCAATCATCAATTTCTTAACGAGCTTAACGAACAAGCTAACAATTTTCACGAGTAGCTCACTATGTTCGTTAGTAACAACACAACATATGTTTCATCTTACGTGACAAAATTGTTAACGAGCGCTCACGCTCTTAATGGGCTTCAAACGAACCGAGCCGAGCAGGTTTTTTTGCTTGTTAATCTTTCTGAGCTTAACGAGCATGAACTTAACGAGCCGAGCAACTTGTTAATCCACCCCTGCACATCTCTTGGAATAAGAGGATAGCTATCTCAAAAAACAATCAACAACTCAAAAAAATGGCGACCTGACACGTACACAATTTTAAATGATTGTTTTGATGGAGTGAAAAAACAAAACTACCCCACTATACGTATATATAGGCAGGAGCCTCCGTGCTTGCTTGCTAGGGCTGCTCTATTCACGCACTCTTGTCCTCTCCATATCTAAACAAGATAGAGGTGGTCACACTATCATTCTATCCTCATAGCTGGTTACAGATCCGGACGCACCCCCTTTGCCGAGGAAGGGGAGGAGGGACAGCGTGTAGGTCATCGTCGACGGCAAGGGAGGAGACCCACTGCCGGCCGCACCGTTATCTCTGGCCGAGCACTGACGCGGGAGGTCCTCCGATCCCTTGGTCGCCGCCTTAGTGTCAGCAGATCCGGCCTCCCGACCCCCACTTAGCCATACCCCGATGACCTTCAGGTATATCTTCCTTCAAAACCGGCCTAGCTCTACTTCCCCAGCTCGCTATGTCGCTGCATGTGCATTATTTTATACCTCTCACCCCCCCCCCCCCCCCACGTAGCTAGGGTCGATTGGATTGTCCAACGCCACCTAATTTTTTCTATTGTTAGAGGTAAAGCTACTTCATGTAGTCAAATCCTGTAGTACTTGGTTCAAACAGGAAAGAAAGGGGGAAACGATGTAGTATGTACATTGGACTTAGTACAAACAGGAAAGAAAGGGATGAAAGTTGTACAGACTATCCATCCAACAGGTCTCTTGGTCAAAATCGGAAATAAAGGGGTAATGCTGTACACACTGGTATGACCCAGACTAGATTTCCTATCCACACATACGAATAGGTGGCTTGGATATTTGTTTCTCAGGGCAACAAACTCTGAATCACCCAATATGTTGCTTGGATGTTTGTTTCTCAGGGCAACAAACTCTGAATCACCACTTTATGCCCCGGTTTAGGTACATGGTGCTGGACTGCTGGTGCACCCACTGTCCCATGTACTTAGAGAAACTATTTAGCCATTCTTAATCTAATGCCCCTGGTAAAATGAAGTCTTGCCACTGTTAAAAGTCATCACAGGTTTAACCAATTGTTTATGCCAGTAATTGTTTGAGACTCTGACTCTTTCCTTTGTAGCTTTTTGTGCAAATAGGAATATCCACTTCACGTCGTTGCTATTGCGACCTTTTGGTGCACTGCACAGAACACTTCTTAAAAGAAGTGATTTTTGTGCAATTTGACTGGAATGTCACACCGGAACCGTTGGTTGATTTCAGTGGAACTGCACAAATGGAGATATGTGTTCCAATCTTCATCCTCCATATTGGCACCCTAACCTTCCCTTAGGTAAGAATGTTATTTAATGCATGTGTTCACCTCTATTTTTGCAACTGCCATGAGAAAATAATGCTATTGTATACTAGTAGATTTGTACTCCCTCACTAACAAAACCAAATCTAACATTGAAGGCCAATCATGTACTTCGTTTCACCAATTGGTGAGGAGAAAGAGAAAATAGAGCAAGAGGAGGAAGACAAAGAAGAAGAAGAAGAAGAAGAAGAAGAAGAAGAAGAAGAAGAAGAAGAAGAAGAAGAAGAAGAAGAAGAAGGAAATGAAGAAGGATCACATGCTGGTACCTTTCTTCAAGTAAATTAATACTAGTTGCAACATCGCAATACAATACCACTAGCAAGATACCCCGAACAGGCCCCTCAAAGGATTATTTTCCATAGTGATAAGTGACAATAAATTGCAGCACGTAATATAAATATTTCCTTACCAAATTCCACTGACCAAAGGCGCTTCACTCCCTGGCAACAGCGCCAGAAAAGAGTCTTGATGACCCACAAGTATAGGGGATAAGTTGTACTCCTTTCGATAAGTAAGAGTGTCAAACCCACCAAGGAGCAGAAGGAAATGATAAGCGGTTTTCAGCAAGGTATTTTCTGCAAGCACTGAAATTATCGGTAACAGATAGTTTGGTAGTAAGATAATTCATAACGGGTAACAAGTAAAAAGTGTAACAAAGGTGCAGCAAGGTGGCCCAATCCTTTTTATAGCAAAGGCTAAGCCTGGACAAACTCTTATATAAAGCAAAGCGCTCCTGAGGACACAGTGGAAATATTGTGAAGTGAGTTTTCATCATGCTCATATGATTCGCGTTCCTTACTTTGATAATTTGATATGTGGGTGGACCGATGCTTGGGTGTTGTCCTTACTTGGAAAAGCCTCCCACTTATGATTAAACCCTCTAGCAAGCATCCACAACTACGAAAGAAGAATTAAGATAGATCTAACCATAGCATGAAACATGTGGATCCAAATCAGCCCCTTATGAAGCAACACATATACTAGGGTTTAATCTTCTGTCACTCTAGCAACCCACTTATTACTTCCCAATGCCTTCCGCTAGGCCCAAATAATGGTGAAGTGTCATGTAGTCGATGTTCACATAACACCGCTAGAGGAAAGACAACATATAGCTCATCGAAATATCAAACGAATACCAAATTCAAATGATTACTTATAACAAGACTTCTCCCATGTTCTCAGGAACAAACATAACTGCTCACAAAGCATGCTCATGTTCAAGATCAGAGGAGTGTTGAATATCATTAAGGATCTGAACATATGATCTTCCACCAAATAAACTAACTAGCATCAACTACGAAGAGTAATCAACACTACTAGCAACCTGCAGGTACCAACCTGAGGTTTTGAGGCAAAGATTGAATACAAGAGATGAACTAGGGTTTGAGAGGCGATGGTGCTGGTGAAGATGTTGATGAAGATTGACCGTACCACGATGAGAGGTTCATTCGTGATGACGATGGCTTCGATTTCCCCCTCCCGGAGGGAAGTTTCCCCGCAGAATTGCTCTGCTGGATCCCTAGATTGCTTCTGCCCAGGTTCTGCCTCGAGACAGCGGCGCTTCATCCCGAAAGCGGCCTTCTAATTTGTCTAGGTCAGAACCCTCCATATAGAAGAAGATGGGCACCGGGGCCTTGCTAGGGGGCCCACAAGCTCGGGAGGTGCGCCCTGGGGGTAGGGCATGCCCTCCAGGCTTGTGGCCACCTGGTGGGTCCCACTTTGTTGTTTCTTCGCCCAATATTGTTTATATATTCCAAAATAATTCTCCGTAAAGTTTCAGGACATTTGGAGTTGTGCAGAATAGGTATCTCAGATTTACTCCTTTCCTGTCCAGAATTCCAGCTGCCGGGATTCCCCCTCTTCATGTAAAGCTTTTAAAATAAGAGAGAAAAGGCATAAGAATTGTATCTTAAGGTGAAATAACAGCCCATAATGCAATAAATATCAACATAAAAACATGATGCAAAATGGACGTATCAACTCCCCAAGTTTAGACCTCTCTTGTCCTCAAGCGAATGCCGAAATCGATAATCATGTCCACATGTTTAGAGATAGAGGTGTCGATAAAATAAAATACGGACATGAGGTCATCATGATCATCTTTAGAACAACAATATATTGTCATATAACTTCTTATGCCAAAGTGATAATTCATTCACAAAGTAAAGTATAGACCAAAAACTTTATTGAAAACTAACAAACTATGATCTCAGTCATTGAAGCAATTGCAATTTATCATAACATCGAAAAGAGTCAATGTAAGAGCTCTTATTTAGCAAGTTCACATACTCAACCATCATTTAATCTTTCATAATTTCTAACACTCATGCGATACTTATGAGATCAAAGCTTCAATCAGACACAGAGGAAGATAGGTGCTTATAGTTTCGCCTCCCAACCATTTACCTCAAGGGTAACGTCAACAATAATAATTTATGATCACCTACATACGAGTGGATATGTATGTCTGGAACTTTCCCCAACACATAGTTCTTGCCAAAAAGAGAAAATATGAAAGGAAGGGTGAAGATCACCATGACTCTTGTATAAAGGTAGAAAATAAAATAAAAGATAGGCCCTTCACAGATTGAAGCAGAGGTTGCATGCGCTTTTTGGTTGGATGCAAGAAGTCTTAATGCAATGGAACGTCACTTTATATTGCAGCTTGTGATAGAGAACTTTATTATGCAGTCCATCGCTTTTATTTCTTCCCCATCACAAGTTCGTATAAAGTTTATTTTACTCACACTAAAAGATCATACATATTTAGAGAGCAATTTTTATTGCTTGCACCGATGAAACTTACTTGAAGGATCTTACTCAATCCATAGGTAGATATAGTGGACTCTGAAGGCAAAACTGGGTTAAAGGTTTTGGATGCACAAGTAGTATCTCTACTTAGTGTGGAATTTTCGGCTAGCATGATGAGAAGAAAGCTCAACATGTTGGAGGATCCATGACAATATAACTTCTATTCGGATATACGGGAACATAACACATTATGTTGTCTTCCTTGTCCAGCATTAACTTATTAGCATATAATATTTTAATGAGTGCTCACATTAACAAATGATGTCCAAGATAGCGTATTTATATGTGAGACCTCTCTTTCTTTATTACTTCCTATTAATTGCAACAATGACCAATACTATGTCAACCCTCAACTAATTTCATGCATCATACTTCTTATATGTGAAGTCATCACTCCCCATAAGATTATTATATAATCATTTTATTTCTTTTATTCCTTTTCTTTTTCAAGATCTAAGCAAGAAAGCAAATCCCTTAACTCCAAACTAATCTTTATTATATAACTCTCCCACTCGATTACATAGATAGAACACAAAGCAAAACTAAAAGACTAGATCATACTGAAACTTTTATTCTACTAGAGCAAGATTTAACCAAAAGGATCAAACTAAGGTAAACGATAAAGATAAAGATGTGATGGTGATATGATACCGGGGCACCTCCCCCAAGCTTGGCATAAGACAAGGGGAGTGCCCATACCCATGCACTCAAGTCTCCTTCGGAGGAGGTGGTGATGAAGTTGATGATGTGGGAGGCTTGTCCCGTCTTCCAACGCATAGGCTCACCATCATAGAAGGATGAGCGAGTCTCCAGAATCCTCAAATCTGCAGCCAAACTCATCCGCTTAAATATTTATTCATACTCATAGTTACCGAAAAAGGCTTTCGCCCCGCTTTATATATAAAGGAAACCACCGAGCACAAGGTTCAACAAGGTACCAACAAGCGGAAACACACACACACAGCCACCGCACGCAGGGTCGCATAAGACAACACACACACACACACACCACAGAGATAAGGTTATGCTGAGGGCACAGCTCAACAAGCACAACAAACACAAACAAGGGCACACAAACATAGGCGGCGGCGTCATGGGCGGAGAAGATCTAATCCACAAATAATTTACCGATAGACGAAGACGAAAGAGTGTATGCCATTCGGGGCATCCCCAAGCTTAGATGCTTAGTTGTCCTTGAATATTACCTTGGGGTTCCTTGGGAATCCCCAAGCTTAGGCTCTTGCCACTCCTTATTCCATAGTCCATCAAATCTTTAGCCAAAACTTGAAAACTTCACAGCACAAAACTCAATAGAAAAACTCATGCTGTATTCCAACTTCTCCATGGTTCATACCCCCCGATACTACCCATAGATTCATCAAAACAAGCAAACAACACATAGAAAACAGAATCTGTCAAAAACAGAGCAGTCTGCAAAGATCTGAATTGTTCTAATACTTCTGTAACTCCAAAAATCTGAAACATTAGGACGACAGTGAAAATTTGTGTATAAATATTTTTTTAAAAATTCATGGTTTTTACACGCTTCAGTGAGTTTAAACAATTCTGTTACTGGACGCAAAAGTTTCTGTTTTTCAGCAAGATCAAATCAACTATCACCGTAAGCCATCCCAAAGGTCTTACTTGGCTCAAACACTAATTAAAACACCAAAACACAATTAATACAGAGTTAATAATGTTTATGTATTGAAAAACAGAACCAAAAACAAAAAAATAAAAATAAAATTGGGTTGCCTCCCAACAAGCGCTATTGTTTAACGCCCCTAGCCAGGGATAAAACATAGATCTAGGTATTGTCATCTTTGGTATGCAATCCATAAGTAGCTCTCATAATAGATTCATATGGCAACTTAATTTTCTTTCTTGGAAAGTGTTACATGCCCTTCCTTAACGGAAATTGAAATCTAATGTTTCCTTCTTTCATATCAATAATTGCACCAATCGTTCTAAGGAAAAGTCTACCAAGAATAATAGGACATGTAGGACTGCAATATATATCAAGCACAATGAAATCTACAGGCACATAATTCCTATTTGCAACAATAAGAACATCATTAATTCTTCCCATAGGTTTCTTAATAGTGGAATCCGCGAGATGCAAATTTAAAGAACAATCATCAAATTCACGGAAACCTAGCACATCACATAATGTTTTTGGAATCGTGGAAACGCTAGCACCCAAATCACACAAAGCATGGCACTCATAATTTTTAATTTTAATCTTAATAGTAGGTTCCCACTCATCATAAAGCTTTCTAGGAATAGAAACTTCCAACTCAAGTTTTTCTTCAAAAGATTTCATCATAGCATCAACGATATGTTTAGCAAAAGCTTTATTTTGATTATAAGCATGAGGAGAATTCAACATGGATTGCAACAAGGAAATACAATCTATCAAAGAACAATTATCATAACTAAAATCATTGAAATCCAAAAGAGTGGGTTCATCGCTACTTAAAGTTTTGACCTCTCCAATCCCACTTTTATCAATTTTTGCATTAAGATCTAAAAACTCTGAATCATTGGGACGCCTTCTAGATAAAGTTGACTCATATCCAGTCCCATCTTTATCAAGATTTATATTATAAAGCAAAGATTCAATAGGAGCCACACCAATCACTTTAAGATCTTCATCATTTTTATCACAAGAAACCGAAGAACATGCTTTAACAAACCAATCTCGCTTAGCACCCATCTTAACGGTTCTTTCTTTGCACTCATCAATAGAAATTTTAATAGCTTTAAGAGATTCATTAATATCATGCTTGGGTGGCATAGATCTAATTTTCAAAGAATCAATCTCAAGAGAAATTCTATCAACATTCCTAGCTAAATCATCAATCTTGAGCAATTTTTCTTCAACCATAGCATTGAAAAGTTTTTGTGAATTAATAAATTCTTTAATATTGTTCTCAAGATCAGAGGGCATATTATTATAATTTCCATAAGAATTGTTGTAGGAATTACCATAACCATTAGAGGAATTACTAGGAAACGGCCTATAGGGTTAAAATTACCTCCATACGCGTTATTACCAAAATTGTTCCTACCAACAAAATTCACATCCATAGATTCGTTATTGTTCTCAATCAAAGTAGACAAAGGCATATCATTAGGATCAATAGGGGCACTCCTACTAGCAAATAATTTCATAAGTTCATCGATCTTTCCACTCAAAGTATTAATTTCTTTAATCGCATGCACTTTTTTTACTAGTGGAAGATCTTTCGGTATGCCATTGAGAGTAATTAGCCATGATATTATCTAGGAGTTTAGTAGCTTCTCCTAATGTGATTTCCATAAAAGTACCTCCCACGGCCGAATCTAAAAGATTTCTAGATGCAAAATTCAATTCGGCACAAAAATTTTGTATGATCATCCATAAACTTAAACCATGAGCAGGGCAATTTCTTATCATTAATTTCATCCTCTCCCAAGATTGTGCAACATGTTCATGATCAAGTTGCTTAAAATTCATTATATCGTTCCTAAGGGAGATGATCTTAGTGGGAGGAAAATACTTGGAAATAAAAGCATCTATACACTTATTCCATGAATCAATACTATTTTTAGGCAAAGATGAAAACCAAGTTTTAGCATGATCTCGTAGTGAGAACGGAAATAACTTCAATTTAACAATATCATTATCCACATCTTTCTTCTTTTGCATATATCACAACTCAATGAAAGTATTTAGATGGGATGCGGCATCTTCTCTAGGAAGGCCAGAAAATTGATCTTTCATAACAAGATTCAGCAAAGCGGCATTAATTTCATAAGATTCCGCACTAGTGGCGGGAGCAATCGGAATACTAATAAAATCACTATTATTAGTATTGGAAAAGTCACACAACTTGGTATTTTCTTGAGACATTGTGACAAAGCAAGCAATCTAGCACATGGGCAAACAAAAAGCAAACGAAAAGATGAACGGAAGAAGGGCAAATAAAAAGGTAAATCTTTTTGTGTTTTTCTGAAATCATTTTAGAAGTGGGGGAGAGGAAAACGAGTGGCAAATGGCAAATAATGTAATGCAAGAGATGAGAGTTTATGGTGGGTACTTGGTAGGCTTGATGTAGGTCTCCCCGGCAACGGCGCTAGAAATTCTTCCTGCTACTTCTTGAGCTTGCGTTGGTTTTTCCCTTGAAGAGGAAAGGGTGATGCAGCAAAGTAGAGATAAGTATTTCCCTCAGTTAAGAACCAAGGTATCAATCCAGTAGGAGATACACGCAAGTCTCCAATCTATGCACCTGCACAAACAATAAAACACTTGCACCCAACACGATAAAGGAGTTGTCAATCCCTTAACGGTCACTTGCAAAGGTGAGATCTGATACAGATAGATATAAAAGCTTACTAAAAAGTAAAAAAAATAAAAGTAAATAAATTGCAGCAAGGTATTTTTGAGTTTTTTTGGTTTATTGATCTGAAAATATATGATGGAAAATAGACCCGGGGGCCATAGGTTTCACTAGAAGCTTCTCTCTTGAAGGCAAATAATACGGTGGGTGAAAAAATTATTGTCGAGCAATTGATAGAAAAGCGCAAAGTTATGACGATATCCAAGGCAATGATTATGAATATAGGCATCACGTCCGTGTCAAGTAGACCGAAACGATTCTGCATCTACTACTATTACTCCACACATCGACCGCTATCCAGCATGCATCTAGAGTATTAAGTTCATAAGAACGGAGTAACGCCTTAAGTAAGATGACATGATGTAGAGGGATAAACTCTAGCAATATGATGAAAACCCTATCTTTTTACCCTTGATGGCAACAATACAATACGTGCCTCGCTACCCCTACTTTGTCACTGGGTGAGTACACCGCAAGATTGAACCCAAAACTAAGCACCTCTCCCATTGC
Organism: Thinopyrum elongatum; assembly: GCA_011799875.1. Classification (NCBI taxonomy): domain Eukaryota; kingdom Viridiplantae; phylum Streptophyta; class Magnoliopsida; order Poales; family Poaceae; genus Thinopyrum; species Thinopyrum elongatum. Next base: position 240,460,189 of record CM022299.1, on the reverse strand, counting down.
AAGAAGAACCAATCTAGTTGGCCAAACCAAACCGATAATTCGAAGAGAAATACAAAGTTATCAAATCATGCATATAAGAATTCAGAGAAGATTCAAATAATATTCATAGATAAACTGATCATAAATCCACAATTCATCAGATCTCGACAAACACACTGCAAAAGAATATTACATCGGATAGATCTCCAAGAACAATGAGGAGAACATGGTATTGAGAATCAAAGAGAGAGAAGAAGCCATCTAGCTACTAGCTATGGACTCGTAGGTCTATGGTAAACTACTCACGCTTCATCGGAAGTGTAATAGAGTTGATGTAGAAGCCCTCCGTGATCGAACCCCCCTCCGGCAGGATGCCGGAAAAGGCCCCAAGATGGGATCTCACGAGAACAGAAGGTTACGGCGGCGGAAAAGTATTTTTGTGGACGCTTCTGGTGGTTTGGGAATATTTCTAAATTTATAGGCCAAAGATTAGGGTTGGAGGACTCCCGTGGGGCCCACAAGCCAGGGGACGCCCCTCCTAGGGCGCGCCCTGAGGGCTTGTGGAGCCCTCGGGACTCTTCTGCATTCCTCTCCAAGTCCTACGTGTGTCTTCTGGTCCAAGAAAAATCACCGCGAAAGTTTTCTTCCGTTTGGTATTCCTTTTCTGTAAAACTCAAAAACAAGGAAAAAACAAAAACTGGCACTAGGCTCTAGGTTAATAAGTTAGTCCCAAAAATAATATAAAATAGCATATTAATGCATATAAAACATCCAAAATAGATAATATAATAGCATGGAACAATAAAAAATTATAGATACGTTGGAGACGTATCACGGTGGTGCCAGGCGGAGAGCCATCGCGCGAAGCTGGGACATGATGGAGTTGATGGCGTCCCGATCCCTGGGGAGGCTAAGCGGCCGCCAAAGCTGCAAGTAACCACACCATTTGAACATAGTGTCAGTAGCACGTCGTAGAGGTATACAATGAATCACGAGCTTATTCTGAGCCGTCCACAGTGTCCAGGCGAGCACCCCAATGGTCAGCCACCTAATGTGGCGGGACGTGGGAGGCAGGGCCTGGAGTTTAGGGAAGAGAGCGGGGAAGTTGTTGTGGTACCAACTTCCACCCACCACTTCGGGGAAACAGCTCCAGAGGAACTGCGCAGACACGTAGGTGAAGATGATATGGTTCGAGTCTTCCTCGGTCCCGTAAAGCGGACACAATCCGTCTCCGGGGCCGTTGTGCTTAAGCACCTCCACGCTGGAAAGCCGACGTCCGCGAATCCATTGCCACGGGAAGATCCTTATCTTCAAAGGGAGCCAGATCTCCCAGATTGCCTTGAGAGGCGCAAGACCTGGGGAAGCCGTGATAGCCTAGTAGAGGGATTTAGTGGAGAATTGGCCCGAGGGCTCAAGCCTCCACAAGGTGCGATCATCCTCGTGCTCCAAGGTAGGCTAGTAGATGGATTTAATGCAGTCTAGCAGGTCCTGCCATGAGGCATTCTCTATTGGGCCGAACGGCCTCCGGAACGCTAGGTGCACTAAGTCAATAAGGGCCACCTCAACGGAAATCCTAGGTTTGATCGCGATGGCGAACAAGTTTGGAAAGCGGGCCGCTAAGGGGGCGTCGCCGGCCCATCGATCGAACTAAAACAAGGTGGACATGCTAGAGGCAACCGCAATCGAGGTACCGATGCGGAGGACTAGGAGCAACTGGATGATGGATTGCCAGAACTGGGAGCCTCCGGTGTGCTGATAGAAGGCGAGTGGCTGTCCATGGAGGTATTTTTGCTGAATGATGCATAGCCAAAGGCCACCCTCTCCGTTCGCAATCCTCCATAGCCACTGAGTAAGCAGGGCAATGTTCATGCGTTTGGAAGACATGATCCCGAGGCCGCCCTGGTCGCGAGGCTTGCAGATCTCAGGCCACCAGACCGTGTGGTACTTCCGCTTATCGCCCTTACCAGCCCAGAAGAAGCGGCCCTGGTCTCTAGCAATGTCATGGTGTAGTGTCTCTGGTAGGCCGTAGAAGCTCATAATGAACAGAAGCAGGCTAGACAGGGATGAGTTAATGAGCATCGTCCGAGCGGCCTTAGATAGCCATCTACCCTGCCAAGGCTCAATGCGATGTTGGAGCTTGTTCACCGCGGGGCATAGGTCAGCCACAGTGAGCCTGGAATCACTAATGGGGATCCCCAGATAGGTAGTGGGGAAACACCCGAGCTGATAGTTCAGGCGGTCCATGATGCGCTGGCGCTCGTCCGGGGATTGCCCATCACCATCACTGCACTTTTATCGAAGTTAATCTTGAGACCCGACATCTGTTGGAAGGAGAGCAAGAGGAACTTCAGGTTAGTGATGCCGTTATCTAAGCCCTCAACCATTATAATGGTGTCATCCGCATATTGGAGGAGGGAGACCCCATTCCCTCCCACCAGATGCAGAACTATGCCACGGATATGTCCTGCCGCCTTGGCCTTATCATGGATGGCGGCGAGGGCGTCGACAACCATGTTGAAGAGGAACGGGGAGAAGGGGTCGCCCTACCGCACCCCACAGAAGGTGGGGAAGTAGGGGCCAATTTCTCCATTGATGTTGACCGCGGTCCGACCCGAGGAGACCATCTGCGTCACGCGGGTCACCCACCGGTCGTCAAAACCTTTCTGAAGTAATACTTCCCGAAGGAAGGCCTAACTGACCGTGTCATACGCCTTGTGGAAGTATAGTTTCAGGAAGACCGCCTTGAGGTGTTTGGTGTGCACCTCGTGGAGGGTTTCGTGAAAAACTAGTACCCCGTCAAGGATGTACCGGCCCTGAATAAATGTCGATTGGTCAGGGTGTGTGATGCGACCAGCAATCGGGGCCACCCTAATGGCGTACCCCTTGGCGATGATGCGGAAGATGACATTGATTAGTGTGATAGGGCAGAATTAGTGGATATCAGAGGCCTCCGGTACTTTTGGAATGAGGGTGATTATCCCAAAGTTAAGCCGAGTGAGGTCGATGGAGCCCACAAAGAACTCCTCGAAGAGGGCCATGACCTCCGGCTTTATGACATTCTAGAAGGTCTAGAAGAACTTCACTGGAAGGCCATCCGGACCTAGGGCGGAGGTGGGGTTCATGCCCTGGATAGCCGCCAGACTTTCGCCTCAGAGAATGGATCCGTCAATGCCAGGTTATCAGCCGCGGAGACACAATTGTGGGCCAGCCAAATGTCTGTGGCTAGAGCAATTCCTCCCCGAGGGGAGGCAGAGAATAGGTCTCTGTAGAAGCCATCTACATGGGTGCGGATGGCCTCCGGACTCTACAGGAGGGTCGCACTGTTCCATAGCAGGGGGATGGAGTTCCGGCGTCGTTGGCCGTTGGCAATAGCCTGGAAGTAGGCAGTATTGGCATCACCCTTGAGGACCCAATTCTGTGTACCATGCACGCGGCAATATGCCTCCTCGGCTGTGTAGATGACCATGAGTTGGTCCTCAAGATCGTATCGCAACAGGCATTCCTCGGAAGACAGGCTAGCAGAGTTCGCACAGAGGTCCAGGGATTGGATGGTGGCTAGTAGCACTTTCTTCTGTTCGTGAAGGTCCCGCCCAAGGTTGGCACCCAACCCCTTCATAAATTGCTGCGACAGCTTCACACAGAAATGCCAGGAGTCCACGGTTGAAAGGGCGCAATGTGGAGCAGTGCGAGCCACGAGCCACTGAGCACCCACAGCCTCGGTAAACCCAGGCTGGTTCAGCCAGAAGGTCTCGAAGCGGAAGCGAGGGGGTTGGGGAGGGCGTTCATTCTCGGACAAGAGGGGGAGGGGGACGTGATCAGATCCAATCTGGGTAATAGCCCGGAGAGATGCCAGAGGGCATCAGATGTCCCAATTAGGCGAGACGAAGACCCAGTCTAGGACAGTACGGGTTGGGTCTGTTTGTCGATTGGTCCAGATGAATCTGGCACCAACTCTATCTAGTTCGCGGAGGCCAAGATCTGCGATGCAGTCATTGAACATCTGCATCTGGGGGAAGTTGACCAAATTATTGCTCTTGTCTTCCTCCGACCGGATGAGGTTAAAGTCACCGCCAACCACCACCGGGAGCTGGGCTGCCGAGACCTTCCTGCGAAGCTCAGCAAGGAAGGCCTCGAAACGGCAGTGATCTGCAGACCCATAGACCGCTATGATTTCCCTTTTGAAGTTAAGCATGCGTTCGAAGATCTCCATGCTAACGAAGAACTCACCCCGGTCCATGCTTCCTACCTCAAAGGTGGCGTCCTTTATACCTAAAAGGATGCCACCCAAGTGGCCAGTGCTTCCACTAGAAGGGAGCAAATGCCAAGCAAATAAATGGGAGCTCAGATGTTCGAGCTCCGAGAGGGAGAATTCTGTGCGCATAGTTTCTTGAATGGCTACAATGTCAATTCGCTCGTCACGCATGTACTTGATCAGTTGGCGGCGGCAACTATCCTGACCGAAGCCGTGGATGTTCCAGAAGAGGGTCCACATCACGTTGCCATCGGGGGGCTGCTTGACCCCAAGACGGGAGATGCACTCTGGGCGCGTAAGGGGGCGGTGCGGGAGTGGGTGCAGCCCCGGAACTCAGAAGGGCCCGCGGCAATGTGCGAAGCCTGGGTGGCTAAAGAAGCAGAGGGCTCAGGGCCGGGTGCGGCCTGCAAGCGAGCACGGGCCTCGGCAAGACGACAATCAAGGATTTCGTGGGTGCTAATAACCTCAATCTGAACAAAAGGGGGGCAACCTCCCCCCTGAACATGATGTCCGAGTCGGCCGCAACCTTAGCCAGGTGACCAAGCAGGGCCGACTCGAGAGCACAGAACGAGCATGTAGCAGGAGTAGCTGGGATGGTCGGGGTACCTGGCTCAAGGTTCCAGGCAGCGGCCCGGAGCTCTGCTCGCTCAGGGATAGCCAGTGTCGAGCTGCCCGCAGGCCTGGCCCCCTCGATCCGGGCATTGCGGCGTGAGGACGTCACCGGTGTCGAGGTTGATCTGACCCGCCTGGAATAGGCCGTAGTCCGAGGGGGCGGCCGGGAAGCCACCAGAGTGGTAACCATAGCCATCGCCCCACCGAAGGCCGCGCTCGGGGCGGGCAGCCACTGGACTAGCGGAGACGAGGGCCGGACCGCGTCCGGGAACACTGGCGTCAGGGTCCTGGTCTCGTAGAGAGGGGATTATGCCGCCCCATGGACTATTAGCGCCGACCCGGCGGGTTGTGTCGGTAGGCGTATGGTGGCCCCGACAGCCGCCTCATCGGAGGCCTCGGCGGCGGTGGTCGGGAGCTGAAGAGCCGGGGTCTAGGCAGCGACGATAGAGAGATTAGTGACGCTGCCGAGGGAGACAGCGTCGGGGGAGCGGGGGATGAAGCCGGGAAGACCAGAAGACTCGCATCATATGCGTCGCTCCCATCGGCTACGCACGGAGGGGAGCCGGAGCCGAGCGGCTTGAGGGACGTTTCCGCAGCCATAGGCGGGGGGCTTGGGGGGTAGCAGGTAGGGTGGCGACGGAGCGGATGCGCTCGGGACCCGAGCCTCCCCTCGCGGACGATGAAGCAGGTGGATCATGGGGAGGGCTGTCCTCGGAGTCGTCGTCGTCATCCTCCGAACCGGAGTTGTGGCCGTGGCGTGGGTCGTGATCGCTACGGTGTCCCCCACTTCCGCCACCATCCGGCCCCTCCCCAAGGAAGCCATCATCGGGGAGGCGAGGACATCTGATTTGGTTGGGAGGCTTGGGAGAGATCTTGAGATCGAAGCCTTGGTCATTGAAGAAGACCCAGAACGTGGCACGAAGCTTGGACGAGTCGAGGGATTTGACCTAGACGCGCACCTCCTCCTCCTCGTGGAGTGAGAGCTCGTCCACCACGATAACCTTGCCGAGGATCCGGGACATGTGGCGAATGACCCTCTTCGAGCGCGCGATGTCAGGGAGGCCACCGGGGAGGATCCACGCCGTGTCCAGCACGGCCACCGCCTTGGTGTTGGGGAACGTAGTATTTCAAAAAAATTCCTATGATCACGCAAGATCTATCTAGGAGAAGCATAGCAACGAGTGGGGAGAGTGTGTCCACGTACCCTCGTAGACCGAAAGCGGAAGCGTTTAGTAACGCGATTGATGTAGTCAAACGTCTTCGCGATCCAACCGATCAAGTACCGAACGTACGGCACCTCCGCGATCTGCACACGTTCAGCTCGGTGACGTCCCTCGAACTCTAGATCCAGCTGAGGCCGATGGAGAGTTTCGTCAGCACGACGGCGTGGTGATGGTGATGATGAAGTTACCGGCGCAGGGCTTCGCCTAAGCACTACGACGATATGGCCGAGGTGTGTAAATGTGGAGGGGGGCACCGCACACGGCTAAGACAAATCTTGGTCTCTATGGGGTGTCCCCTGGCCACGTATATAAAGGAGGGGAGGGAAGAGGTGGCCGGCCCAAAGGGGGCGCGCCAGGTGTGGGGAATCCTACTAGGACTCCCCAGTCCAAGTAGGATTCCCCTCCTCTTTCCTATTCCTAGTAGGAGAAGGAGGGAAGGAGGAAGAGGGGAGAAGGAAGGAGGGGGGCGCCGCCCCCTCCCAGTCCAATTCGGACCAGCCCATGGGGGGGGGGGGCACGTGGCCACCCCTTGAGGCCCTTCTCTCATTTCCCGTATGGCCCATTAAGGCCCACTACTTCCGCCGGCGAATTCCCGTAACTCTCCGGTACTCCGAAAAATACCCGAATCACTCGGAACCTTTCCGATGTCCGAATATAGCCTTCCAATATATCGATCTTTACCTCTCGACCATTTCGAGACTCCTCGTCATGTCCGTGATCTCATTCGGGACTCCGAACTATCTTCGGTCATCAAATCACATAACTCATAATACAAATCGTCATCGAACGTTAAGCGTGCGGACCCTACGGGTTCGAGAACTATGTAGACATGACCGAGACATATCTCCGATCAATAACCAATAGCGGAACCTGGATGCTTATATTGGCTCCTACATATTCTACGAAGATCTTTATCGGTCAAACCGCATAACAACATACGTTGTTTCCTTTGTCATCGGTATGTTACTTGCCCGAGATTCGATTGTCGGTATCCTCATACCTAGTTCAATCTCGTTACCGGCATGTCTCTTTACTCGTTCCGTAGTGCATCATCCCGTAACTAACTCATTAGTCACATTGCTTGCAAGGCTTCATATGATGGGCATTACCGAGAGGGCCCAGAGATACCTCTCCGATACTCGGAGTGACAAATCCTAATCTCGATCTATGCCAACCCAACAAACACCTTCGGAGACACCTGTAGAGAATCTTTATAATCACCCAGTTACGTTGTGACGTTTGATAGCACACAAGGTGTTCCTGCAGTATTCGGGAGTTGCATAATCTCATAGTCAGAGGAACATGTATAAGTCATGAAGAAATCTATAGGAATAAACTTAACGATCATTATGCTAAGCTAACGGATTGGTCTTGTCCATCACATCATTCTCCTAATGATGTGATCCCATTCATCAAATGACAACACATGTCTATGGTTAGGAAACTTAACCATCTTTGATTAACGAGCTAGTCTAGTAGAGGCTTACTAGGGACTCGGTGTTTTGTCTATGTATTCACACATGTATTAAGTTTCCGGTTAATACAATTCTAGCATGAATAATAAAAATTTATCATGATATAAGGAAATATAAATAACAACTTTATTATTGCCTCTAGGGCATATTTCCTTCAGTCGCCCACTTGCACTAGAGTCAATAATATAGTTCACATCGCCATGTGATTTAACACCAATAGTTCACATCTTTATGTGATTAACACCCATAGTTCACATCGCCATGTGACCAACACCAAAAAGGGTTTACGAGAGTCAATAATCTAGTTCACATCGCTATATGATTAGCACCCAAAGAGTACTAAGGTGTGATCATGTTTTGCTTGTGAGAGAGGTTTAGTCAACGGGTCTGGCATATTCAGATCCGTATGTATTTTGCAAATTTCTATGTCTACAATGCTCTGCACGGAGATACTTTAGCTAATTGCTCCCACTTTCAATATGTATCCAGATTGAGACTCAGAGTCATCTGGATCAGTGTTAAAGCTTGCATTGACGTAACCCTTTACGACGAACTCTTTGTCACCTCCATAACCGAGAAACATTTCCTTAGTCCTCTTAGGTAACTAAGGATAATTTTGACCGCTGTCCAGTGATCTACTCCTAGATCACTATTGGTACCTCCCTGCCAGACTTATGGCAAGGTACACAATAGGTTTGGTACACAGCATGGCATACTTTATAGAACCTATGACTGAGGCATAGGGAATGACTTTCATTCTCTCTCTATCTTCTGCGGTGGTCATGCTTTGAGTCTTACTCAACTTCACACCTTGCAACACAGGCAAGAACCTTTTCTTTGACTGATCCATTTTGAACTTCTTCAAAATCTTGTCAAGGTATGTGCTTTGTGAAAGTCCTATTAAGCGTCTCGATCTATCCCTATAGATCTTGATGCTCAATACTTAAGCAGCTTCACTGAGGTCTTTTTATTGAAAAATTCTTATTCAAGTATCCTTTTATGCTATCCAGAAATTCTATATCATTTCCAATCAGCAATATGTCATCCACATATAATATCAGAAATGCTACAGAGCTCCCACTCACTTTCTTGTAAATACAGGCTTCACCGTAAGTCTGTATAAAACCATATGCTTTGATCACTTCATCAAATCGTATATTCCAACTCCGAGATGCTTGCACCAGTCCATAGATGGATCGCTGGAGCTTGCACATTTTGTCAGCACCTTTAGGATTGATAAAACCTTCTGGTTGCATCATATACAACTTCTTCTTTAAAAATTCCATTAAGGAATGTAGTTTTTGACATCCATTTGCTATATTTCATAAAATGTGGCAATTGCTAACATGATTCGGACAGACTTAAGCATCGCTACGAGTGAGAAAATCTCATTGTAGTCAACACCTTGAACTTGTCAAAAACCTTTTGTGACAAGTCGAGCTTTGTAGATAGTAACACTACCACCAGCGTCCGTCTTCCTCTTGAAGATCCATTTATTCTCTATGGCTTGCCGATCATCGGGCAAGTTAACCAAAGTCCACACTTTGTTCTCATACATGGATCCCATCTCAGATTTCATGGCCTCAAGCCATTTTGCGAAATCTGGGCTCATCATCGCTTCCTCATAGTTCGTAGGTTCGTCATGGTCTAGTAACATGACTTCCAGAACAGGATTACCGTACCACACTGGTGCGGAACGTACTCTGGTTGACCTACGAGGTTCGGTAGTTACTTGATCCGAAGTTTCATGATCATCATTATTAACTTCCTCACTAATTGGTGTAGGCATCACTGGAACTGATTTCTGTGATGAACTACTTTCCAATTCGGGAGAAGGTACAATTACCTCATCAAGTTTAACTTTCCTCCCACTCACTTCTTTCGAGAGAAACTCCTTCTCTAGAAAGAATCCATTTTTAGCAACAAATATCTTGCCTTCGGATCTGTGATAGAGGGTGTACCCAACAGTTTCCTTTGGGTATCCTATGAAGACGCATTTCTCCGATTTGGGTTCGAGCTTATCAGGTTGAAACTTTTTCACATAAGCATTGCAACCCCAAACTTTAAGAAACGACAGCTTAGGTTTCTTGCCAAACCACAGTTCATATGGTGTCGTCTCAACGGATTTAGATGGTGCCCTATTTAATGTGAATGCAGCTGTCTCTAATGCATAACCCCAAAACGATAGTGGTAAATCGGTAAGAGACATCATAGATCGCACCATATCTAATAAAGTACGGTTACGACGTTCGGACACACCATTACGTTGTGGTGTTCGAGGTGGCGTGAATTGTGAAACTATTCCACATTGTTTCAAATGAAGACCAAACTCATAACTCAAATATTCACCTCCACGATCAGATCGTGGAAATTTTATTTTCTTGTTACGATGATTTTCTACTTCACTCTGAATTTCTTTTGAACTTTTCAAATGTTTCAGACTTATGTTTCATCAAGTAGATATACCCATATCCGCTCAAATCATCTGTGAAGGTCAGAAAATAATGATACCCGCCGTGAGCCTCAACACTCATCGGACCGCATACATCGATATGTATTATTTCCAATAAGTCATTAGCTCGCTCCATTGTTCCGGAGAATGGAGTCTTAGTCATCTTGCCCATGAGGCATGGTTCGCAAGCATCAAATGATTCATAATCAAGTGATTCCAAAAGTCCATCCAAATGGAGTTTCTTCATGCGCTTTACACCAATATAACCTAAACGGCAGTGCCACAAAATATGTTGCATTATCATTACCAACTTTGCATCTTTTGGCATCAATATTATGAATATGTGTATCACTACGAGCGAGATTCAATAAACCATTTATATTGAGTGTATGACCATTGAAGGTTTTATTCATTTAAACAGAATAACAATTATTTTCTGACTTAAATGAATAACCATATCGCAATAAACATGATCCAATCATATTCATGCTCAACGCAAATACCAAATAACATTTATTTAGGTCCAACACTAATCCCGAAGGTAAAGGGAGTGTGCGATGGTGATCTTATCAACCTTGGAATCACTTCCAACACACATCATCACCTCGTCATTAACTAGTCTATGTTCATTTTGCAACTCCTGTTTCGAGTTACTAATGTCAGCAACTGAACCAGTATCAAATACCCAGGGGCTACTATGAACACTTGTAAAATACACATCAATAACATGTATATCAAATATACCTTTGTTCACTTTGCCATCCTTCTTATCCGCCAAATACTTAGGGCAGTTCCGCTTCCAGTGAGCAGTCCCTTTGCAGTAGAAGCACTTAGTTTCAGGCTTAGGTCCAGACTTGGGCTTCTTCCCGGGAGTAGCAACTTGCTTGCTATTCTTCTTGAAGTTCCCCTTCTTCCCTTTGCCCTTTTTCTTGAAACTAGTGGTCTTGTTAACCATCAACACTTGATGCTCTTTCTTGATTTCTACCTTCGTTGATTTCAGCATCACGAAGAGCTCGGGAATCATTTTTGTCATCCCTTGCATATTATAGTTCATCATGAAGTTCCAGTAACTTGGTGATAGTGACTAGAGAATTCTGTCAATTACTATCTTATCCGGAAGATTAACTCCCACTTGATTCAAGCAACTATAGTACTCAGACATTCTGAGCACATGCTCACTGGTTGAGCTATTCTCCTCCATCTTGTAGGCGAAGTACTTGTCAGAGGTCTCATACCTCTCGACACGGGCATGAGTCTGAAATACCGATTTCAGCTCTTGGAACATCTCATATGCTCCATGTCGTTCAAAACATTTTTGAAGTCCCGGTTCTAAGCCGTAAAGCATGGTGCACTAAACTATCAAGTAGTCATCATACCGAGCTTGTCAAATGTTCATAACGTCTGCATCTGCTCCTGCAATAGTTCTGTCACCTAGCGGTGCATCAAGGACATAATTCTTCTGTGCAGCAATGAGGATAATCCTCAGATCACGGAACCAGTCCGCATCATTGCTACTATCATCTTTCAACTTAGTTTTCTCCAGGAACATATAAAAAATAAAATAGGGGAGCTATACGCGAGCTATTGATCTACAACATAATTTGCAAATACTACCAGGACTAAGTTCATGATAAATTAAAGTTCAATTAATCATATTACTTAAGAACTCTCACTTAGATAGACATCCCTCTAGTCATCTAAATGATCACGTGATCCATATCAACTAAACCATGTCCGATCATCACGTGAGATGGAGTAGTTTTCAATGGTGAACATCACTATGTTGATCATATCTACTATATGATTCACGCTCGACCTTTCGGTCTCAGTGTTCCGAGGCCATATCTGCATATGCTAGGCTCGTCAAGTTTAACCCAAGTATTCTGCGTGTGCAAAACTGGCTTGCACCCGTTGTATGTGAACGTAGAGCTTATCACACCCGATCATCACGTGGTGTCTCGGCACGACGAACTTTCACAACGGTGCATACTCAGGGAGAACACTTGTACCTTGAAATTTAGTGAGAGATCATCTTATAATGCTACCGTCAAACTAAGCAAAATAAGATGCATAAAGGATAAACATCACATGCAATCAATATAAGTGATATGATATGGCCATCATCATCTTGTGCCTTTGATCTCCATCTCCAAAGCACCGTCATGATCACCATCGTCACCGGTGCGACACCTTGATCTCCATCGTAGCATCATTGTTGTCTCACCAACTATTGCTTCTACGACTATCGCTACCGTTTAGTGATAAAGTAAAAACAATTACATGGCGATTGCATTGCATACAATAAAGCGACAACCATATGGCTCCTGCCAGTTGCCGATAACTCTGTTACAAAACATGATCATCTCATACAATAAAATATAGCATCATGTCTTGACCATATCACATCACAACATGCCCTGCAAAAACAAGTTAGACGTCCTCTACTTTGTTGTTGCAAGTTTTACGTGGCTGCTACGGGCTGAGCAAGAACCGTTCTTACCTACGCATCCAAACCACATTGATTTTTCATCAAGTGTACTGTTTTAACCTTCAACATGGACCGGGCGTAGTCACACTTGATTCAACTAAAGTTGGAGAAACTGACACCCACTAGCCACCTGTGTGCGAAGCACGTCGGTAGAACCAGTCTCGCGTAAGCATACGCGTAATGTCGGTCTGAGCCGCTTCATCCAACAATACCGCCGAATCAAAGTATGACATGCTGGTAAGCAGTATGACTATTATCGCCCACAACTCTTTGTGTTCTACTCATGCATATAACATCTACGCATAGACCTGGCTCGGATGCCACTGTTGGGGAACGTAGTATTTCAAAAAATTCCTACGATCACGCAAGATCTATCTAGGAGAAGCATAGCAACGAGTGGGGAGAGTGTGTCCACGTACCCTCGTAAACCGAAAGCGGAAGCGTTTAGTAACGTGGTTGATGTAGTAGAACGTCTTCGCGATCCAACCGATCAAGTACCGAACGTACGGCACCTCCGCGATCTGCACACGTTCAGCTCGGTGATGTCCCTCGAACTCTAGAGCCAGCTGAGGCCGATGGAGAGTTTCGTCAGCATGATGGCGTGGTGACGGTGATGATGAAGTTACCGGCGCAGGGCTTCGCCTAAGCACTACGACGATATGACCGAGGTGTGTAACTGTGGAGGGGGGCACCGCACATGGCTAAGACAAATCTTGGTCTCTATGGGGTGCCCCCTGGCCACGTATATAAAGGAGGGGAGGGAAGAGGTGGCCAGCCGAAAGGGGGCGCGCTAGGTGTGGGGAATCCTACTAGGACTCCCTAGTCCAAGTAGGATTCCCCTCCTCTTTCCTATTCCTAGTAGGAGAAGGAGGGAAGGAGGAAGAGGGGAGAAGGAAGGAGGGGGGCGCCGCCCCCTCCCAGTCCAATTCGGAGCAGCCCATGGGGGGGCGCGCGGCCACCCCTTGAGGCCCTTCTCTCCTTTTCCGTATGGCCCATTAAGGCCCACTACTTCCCCCGGCGAATTCCCGTAACTCTCCGGTACTCCGAAAAATACCCGAATCACTCGGAACCTTTCCGATGTCCAAATATAGCCTTCCAATATATCGATCTTTACCTCTCAACCATTTCGAAACTCCTCGTCATGTCCGTGATCTCATCCGGGACTCCGAACTATCTTCGGTCATCAAATCACATAACTCATAATACAAATCGTCATCGAATGTTAAGCGTGCGGACCCTACGGGTTCGAGAACTATGTAGACATGACTGAGACATATCTCCGATCAATAACCAATAGCAGAACCTGGATGCTCATATTGGCTCCTACATATTCTACGAAGATCTTTATCGGTCAAATCGCATAACAACATACGTTGTTCCCTTTGTCATCGGTATGTTACTTGCCCGAGATTCGATCGTCGGTATCCTCATACCTAGTTCAATCTCGTTACCAGCAAGTCTCTTTACTCATTCCGTAGTGCATCATCCCGTAACTAACTCATTAGTCACATTGCTTGCAAAGGCTTCATATGATGTGCATTACCGAGAGGGCGCAGAGATACCTCTCCGATACTCGGAGTGACAAATCCTAATCTCGATCTATGCCAACCCAACAAACACCTTCGGATACACCTGTAGAGCATCTTTATAATCACCCAGTTATGTTGTGACGTTTGATAGCACACAAGGTGTTCCTCCCATATTCGGGAGTTGCATAATCTCATAGTCAGAGGAACATGTATAAGTCATGAAGAAAGCTATAGCAATAAACTTAACAATCATTATGCTAAGCCAACGGATGGGTCTTGTCCATCACATCATTCTCCTAATGATGTGATCCCATTCATCAAATGACAACACATGTCTATGGTTAGGAAACTTAACTATCTTTGATTAACGAGCTAGTCTAGTAGAGGCTTACTAGGGACTCGGTGTTTTGTCTATGTATTCACACATGTATTAAGTTTCCAGTTAATACAATTCTAGCATGAATAATAAACATTTATCATGATATAAGGAAATATAAATAACAACTTTATTATTGCCTCTAGGGCATATTTCCTTCACTTAGGGTCGCGGACTGGCTCCAAGATGTCCAACACTTGCTTGTTGAGGGCTAGAGTGATATCGCCGCTGCTGGTGCCGTAGCCGTGACTGACCGCGTCGGGAAACACAATAGAGAACAAGTTGCCAGCCAACAAGGTGACCTGCCAGTCCCAGCTACAGTGGTACAGGTGGTTGAGCTCAGCCTCAATCATCTCAGGGGAGGCCACCCCATCGCCCAACATGGTGACAATCGCCAGAAGCGAGGGGGATAGCGGGGGGATGTCAGGCACCACAATGTGGAAGAATCCCAAGTCCTCGATCCCATGCCCATACATCATTAGCTCCTCCGAGACCGGGCGGTCCGGGCAATAGACGGTAGGATGGCCCGGGTCCAACCGAAGGTAGCAGCATTGGGGCGGGTGCAGGCAACCTGGGAATGGCCGGCAACGCCACGGTTGAAGCATTTCGGGAGGTCGGCAGTGCGATCTTTGGGGCGGGTCACAGCCGAGGAGGAGGCAGGGGGCCAAGGCCGGGCCGACTGGAGGCGGGATGCCATTACCTCGCCCCCGCCCTCTCATTTTCTTCTTCTTTGCTCCCTGCCGACCGCGGTTGGGGCCGGGGCCAGGCGGAGGGAGCTGCGGGTCGCTGTGGGGCGGCTGGTAGCGGCGCGAAGGGGCGAGAGGCACTGCCTGTTAGGACTGCGAGAGCCGAGGGGAGTCGCGGCCCCCCATCGCGGGGAGGGGCTCTGGTCCTGACGTCGGATCGGAGAGGGGGAGCGCCATCGGTCGTGGCAGCCATTATCAGCAGGAGGCGGCGAATGGGACCGGCCCCGGCGGTCGTCGTGGCCTGGCGAGCGACGCGGGGGAGACCAGTACACCGGACGGGGAGCGGAGTGGAGGGCGTCGCGCGACGAGAGTTGGTTCCGGAGGTCGATCTCGCATCTGGCCGCGTCGGGGGATGGCCGCGGAGCGTCACGGCGGTGATCAAGTCGGCGCTTGCGGCGTGCCTCGTCATCCCCCCACTCGCGGGTCATGGTTGGAGGGATGGGGGTAGGCGGCGCAGGGGGGGTCAACACGGCGACGCGGGGGGGGGGGGGGGGGGGGGGGGGGGGGGGGGAGAGGAGGTAGGGTTTCCGGGCGGGGTGGAACGAGTGGAGTGGGAGGCAAAGGGAAACCACTCGGGGGCCAAATGCCCGAGCCTCGACAGGCGGCCCAGGGGGAGCCTGCATCTGGGCCTGGCATGGGCCTCCGGCTTAGAGCCACAAGGCCTAGCTGGCGCGGAGCAAGGATGGATCCCGTCTTAGGGCCACCTGTTTGGGGGGGGGGGGGGGGCGTGGCGCGACGGAATAGTCCAGCGGCACGAGGCGCAGCTAGCACAGGGCCGGGACAGGCGCTAGGGTTCGCGCATCCTCCAACCACGCCACCGTCGGAGCAAGGTGGACTGCCGTCGAGGGGCGTGGAACCAGAGCTAGCCAGGGGCGGCGAAGGGAGGGTGGCTTTGAGAAGCGGAGCGAGGATGTGCCAAATGCAACGATGAAAGGTCTGAAAGGGGGCCTGCGACTGGACAGTGGTGAGTCGGCGAGCTGAGGGGTCAGCCAAGCCACCGCGGGATCAGGCAGCAGGGAGGACCTGGGCACGGGCACCGGTGCAGGGCGCCAAGACGACCTGGCACGCCCAAAGTTGGACCGCCCCACAACACCCCACGCCGGACCGCGGCGGTGGCGAGCGGCTCCAACCCCCAAGGTCGCGTTTTGGCGGCCACGCGCCGCGGGCGCTCCTCCGGCATGCGGGCGCATCCACGAGAGGGCGGCCGAGCCACCCCCCACGCAGGATATCGCTGCAGCACGAGCTGGAGGCGAGCGCCGTTTGACGCGGCTCCCGGCAGCCCAGTCATCGGCCACCGCTAGGTCGGCAATCACAGCCGCAGTGTGGTCGGGGAGGAGAGACAGAGCCAGCGATGCGCCGAGGGAGGGCGGAGGGGGGCCGGGGCAGAGCTGGGGGACACCGACGGGGAGCAGGTGGGCAAAGGCCGGCCGGGGTAGGGGCTCCGTTGCCCGCACAATTTTGGTTTTGCAGGTCATAGATCTGGGCTTGGAGGTGCTGGATTTTCTCATGAAGCTTGAACATGGCCTCTCCAATATCATTGTTTTCCATCTTGTGATCACGGGTGAACTACGCGATCATGGAGTGGTTGGCGTTGAGTCTGCTTTCCACCATCCCTTGGCACTTGAAGACCTCCTGGTCTACCGCTTCGAGCCTGGCCTCCACGCTTCCAGTCCTCCTTGGCCCTTGAACATCCTGGATGTGAAGCACCCCCTCTTGCATCTCAATGATTTGAGGGTGTTTCATCACCTCCGGAAGGTAGGGGTTGATGACCTTCTTGTAGAACTTGTCCTTCAGGGTACCTAGAGACGTCATGGCGATATAGATCTGTCAGAAAAATAGCTCGAAACAAGAACAGAGGATATTGTCGTAATACGGTGGTCAAAACCTTCGGGAGATTATATAATGAATTTTTACCATGCAAAACAAGTATTCGTGGAGAAAACGGAGTCCGGGTGGTACACGAGATGGCCACAAGCTTGGGAGGCATGCCCAGGGGGGTAGGGCTTGCCCCCAGGCTTGTCACCTGCTCGTGCACTTTTCGGACTACTTTTTATTTTCCTAATTTTTTAATTATTCCAAAACGGACAAAAATTGCTTTTGGAAAACTTTTGGAGTCGGTTTACTTACCGTATCACATACCTACTCCTTTTCAGGGTTCTGGAGCGTTCTGGAAGGTTTCCTTTATGTACTCCTTCGTTGTTATGGAATGAATAATATTAGTTTCAACATTTATGGGTGTACCTGAGATATAATGTTTGATTCTTTGCCCATTCACCACCTTTGGGTTGTTGCCTTCAGCATTGTTGATCTTGATGGCACCGAAACGATAAACTTCTTCGATAATGTAAGGACCTTCCCATTTGGAGAGAAGTTTTCCTACAAAAAATCTTAAACGAGAATTTGTATAGCAAGACATGGTCACCTACATTAAATTCCCTCTTTTGTATTCTTTTGTCATGCCATCTTTTAACCTTTTCTTTAAACAACTTGGCATTTTCATAGGCTTGGGTTCTCCATTCATCAAGTGAGCTAATGTCAAATAACCTCTTCTCACCGGCAAGTTTGAAAACATAGTTGATTTCTTTGATTGCCCAATAAGATTTATGTTCTAATTCTAGAGGTAGGTGACATGCTTTTTCGTAAACCATTTTGTAGGGAGACATACCCAAAGAATTTTTATAAGCAGTTCTATAAGCCCATAATGCATCATCGAGTTTCTTAGACCAATTCTTCCTAGATCTATTAACAGTCTTTTGCAAGATCAATTTTATTTCTCTATTACTTAATTCTACTTGACCACTAGATTGAGGGTGATATGAAGATGCAATTCTATGGTTAACATCATACTTAGCAAGCAATTTACGGAAAGCGCCATGAATAAAATGTGAACCACAAAGTCATTAAATATCTAGGGACTCCAAACCTCAGGAAAATAACTTCTTTAAGCATTTTAATGGAGGTGTTATGATCAGCACTACTAGTTGGAATAGCTTCTACCCACTTAATAACATAATCAACAGCAACCAAAATATGTGTATACCCATTAGAAGAAGGAAAAGATCCCATATAATCAAATCCCCAAACATCAATTGGTGCAATAACAAGTGAATAATTCATAGGCATTTCCTGACATCTACTAATGTTACCATTTCTTTGACATTCATCACAAGACAAGACAAACTTTCAAGCATCCTTGAAAAGAGTAGGGCAATAAAAACCAGATTGTAATACCTTGTGTGCAGTTCTGCCTCCAGCATGGTGTCCTCCGTAAGCCTCTGAGTGACACTTGCATAGGATTTGTTCCTGTTCATGCTCAGGTACGCAATGTCTAATAACACAATCTACTCCTTCTTTATAAAGGTGTGGGTCATCCCAGAAGTAATGTCTTAAATCATAGAAAAACTTTTTATATTGTTGGTATGTAAAATTAGGTGGTATAAATTTAGCAACAATATAATTAGCATAGTCTGCATACCATGGGGTACTATGAGAAGCATTTATGATCACTAATTTTTCATTAGGAAAGCTATCATCAATAGGTAGTGGGTCATCAAGAAGATTTTCTAACCTAGACAAGTTGTCTGCTACGGGGTTCTCAACTCCTTTCCTATTAGTAATATGTAAATTAAATTCTCGTAGCAAGAGAACCCACATAACAAGTCTAGGTTTAGCATCTTTCTTCTTCATAAGGTATTTAATAGCAGCATGATCAGTGTGAACAATTACTTTGGAATAAACAATGTAAGATCTAAATTTATCAGAAGTGAACACAACTGCTAAAAATTCTTTTTCAGTGGTAGCATAATTTCTTTGAGCACTGTCTAGAGTTTTGCTAGCATATAGATAACATTTAATTTCTTATCAACTCTTCGTCCTAGAACAGCACCAACAACATAATCACTAGCATCACACATAATTTCAAAGGGTAGGTTCCAATCTGGTTGTTGAACAATAGGTGCAGAAATTAAGGCTTTCTTAAGTATTTCAAAAGCTTCTACACAATCATCATAAAAAACAAATGGAACAACTTTTTGTAAAAGATTAGTGAGAGGCCTAGAAATTTTAGAGAAGTCTTTAATAAATCTCCTATAGAAACCAGCATGACCAAGGAAACTTCTTATACCTTTGATATCTTTAGGACACGCCATTTTTTCAATAGAATCAACTTTAGCTTTATCAACTTCAATACCTCATTCGAAGATTTTATGCCCCAAGACAATACCTTCATTAACCATAAAGTGGCACTTCTCCCAATTTAAGACAGGATTAGTTTATTCACATCTCCGCAAAACTCGATCAAGGTTGCTTCACCAATCATCAAAAGAAGTTCCATAAATGGAAAAATCATCCATGAAAACCTCAACAATCTTTTCACAAAAGTCAGAGAATATAGCAGTCATGCATCTTTGAAAGGTGGCAGGTGCATTGCATAAACCTAAAGGCATACGTCTCTAAGCAAAAGTTCCAAAAGGGCATGTAAAAGTAGTTTTTTCTTGATCCTCGTGTGACACAGGTATTTGGGAAAAACCAGAATATCCATATAGAAAGCAGAAATGTGTATGTTTTGATAGTCTTTCCAGCATTTGATCAATGAAAGGTAGAGGATAATGATCTTTCCTAGTAGAATCTTTAATTTTCTAAAATCAATTACCATTCTATAACCTGCGATAATCCTTTGTGGAATAAGTTCATTTTTATCATTAGAAACAATAGTAATACCTCCCTTCTTAGGGACACAATGAACAGGACTTACCCATCTACTATCAGCAATAGGATAGATTATACCTGCTTCCAGAAGCTTTAATATTTCATTTCTTACCACTTCTTTCATCTTAGGATTTAACCGTCGCTGATGATCAACAACTGGTTTAGCATCAGGTTCCATATTGATTTTATGCTGACATAGAGTGGGACTAATGCCCATAAGATCATCAAGAGTATATCCAATAGCGGCATGGTGCTTCCTTAGAGTTTTGAATAATCTCTTTTCTTCATACTCTGAAAGGTTAGCACTAATAATAATAGGATATATCTTCTTTTCATCAAGATAAGCGTATTTCAAAGTATCAGGTAATTGTTTGAACTCAAATACGGGGTCACTCTTGGGTGGAAGAGGATCTCCAAGAGTTTCAACAGGTAAATTGTGTTTCAAAATAGGCATTTGTTTAAGGAATATCTCATCTATTTCATTTTTTCATTCATATGCATATGATTTTCATGGTCTAGCAAATATTGTTCCAAAGGATCGGTAGGAGGCACATCAATAGAAGCAAGACCAATAATTTCATCCTTACTAGCTAATTCTCTATCACAGGGTTGCCTAATAAATTTGGAGAAATTAAACTCATGAGACACATCACCAAAACTTACACTAACAGTTTCTTTCTCACAATCTATCTTAGCATTAACAATGTCTAAGAAAGGTCTACCAAATATAATGGAACAAAAATCATCTTGTGGAGAACCAAGAACTAGAAAATTAGTTGGGTATTTAATTTTCCCACACAAGACTTCAACATCCCTAACAATCCCAAGTGGTGTAATAGTATCGCTATTAGCAAGCTTAATAGTAACATCAATATCTTCTATCTCAGCAGGTGCAATATCATTCATAATTTCTTGATATAAAGTAAATGGGATTGCACTCACACTAGCACCCAAATCACATAAGCCATGATAACAATGATGTTTATCTTTTTCATCGGGTTTAGCAATTCTAGTAGCTTCATCACAGAAATAAATAACATGCCTATCAATATTTTTAGCCAAGAGATCTTTAACCATAGCAAGATTAGGTTGAACTTTAATTTGTTCAGAGGGTGTAGGTGTTCTTGTATAACTCTTTGAACCACAACTAAAGCTTTAGCATGCTATTTTATCCTAACAGGAAAAGGTGGTTTCTCAATGTAAGCAGTAGGAATAACTGGATCAACATTATAAGTAGTAGTTTCTTCTCTATCTTAAACGGGTTCTACTATTTTTACTTCAATGGTAGGATGATATTTAAACCACATCTCCTTAGGGATATCAATATGAGTAGAAAATGATTCAGAAAAAGAAGCTACTCTCAGAGTCAAGTCCATATTTAGTGCTAAAATTATGAAAAGCACCGGTATCCATAAAAGATTTAACACAATCAAACTCAAGCTTTATACCTGACTCCTTACCTTCGTCGAGCCCCCAATCTTTAGAGTTGCATTTAATTGTTTCCAAAAGATCCCATTGGAATTCAATAGTCTTCTTCATAAAAGAACCAGTACAAGAAGTGCCGAGCATGGATTGATCATTACGAGAAAGCCGAGCATAAAAATTCTAAATAATAATTTCTCTTGAGAGCTCATGATTGGGGCATGAATATAACATTGATTTAAACCTCCCCCAAGCTTGAGCGATACTTTCTCCTTCACGAGGCCAAAATTTATATATATATATATATATATATATATATATATATATATATATATATATAATTCCGATCACGATGAACCAGATGCATAGGATAAAACTTCTGATGAAATTCCAATTTCAATCGGATGTAATCCCAAGCTCCAATATCATCACAAAGCCTATACCATGTCAATGCTCTTCCCTTCAAAGATAAAGGAAAGATCTTCTTCTTGACTTTATGTCCAGGTAAACCTGCAAGCTTAAATAATCAACAAACTTCATCAACATAGATTAGATGCATATCAGGATGTAGTGTTCCATCTCCTGCATAAGGATTATCTAGCAGTTTCTCTATCATAGCCGAAGGAATTTCATAATAAATATTTTTAGTAGGTGCAGTAGGTTGAGGAGCAACTCTTTGTTCTTCCGGTCGGGGTGAAGATACCCCAAAGAAGCCCCTCAAAGGATTATTTTCCATAGTGACAAGTGACAATAAATTTCAGCATGTAATATAAATGTTTCCTTACCAAATTCCACTCACCAAAGGCGTTTCACTCCCCGGCAAAGGTGCCAGAAAAGAGTCTTGATGACCCACAAGTATAGGGGATCAATTGTAGTCCTTTTGATAAGTAAGAGTGTCGAACCCAACAAGGAGCAGAAGGAAATGACAAGCGGTTTTCAACAAGGTATTTTCTGCAAGCACTGAAATTATCGATAACAGATAGTTTGGTAGTAAGATAATTTGTAACGGGTAACAAGTAACAAGTGTAACAAAGGTGCAGCAAGGTGGACCAATCCTTTTTATAGCAAAGGATAAGCCTGGATGAACTCTTATATAAATCAAAGCAATCCCGAGTACACATGGGAATTATTGTGAAGCTAGTTTTCATCATGCTCGTATGATTCGCGTTCGTTACTTTGATAATTTGATATGTGGGTGGACTGGTTCTTGGGTGCTATCCTTACTTGGACAAGCCTCCCACTTATGATTAACCCCCCTCACAAGCAGCCGCAACTATGAAAGAAGAATTAAGATAAATCTAACCATAGCATGAAACATGTGGATCCAAATCAGCCCCTTACGAAGCAACACATAAACTAGGGTTTAAGTTTCTGTCATTCTAGCAACCCATCATTTACTTATTACTTCCCAATGACTTCCCCTAGGCCCAAATAATGGCGAAGTGTCTTGTAGTCGACATTCACATAACACCACTAGAGGAAAGACAACATACATCTCATCAAAATATCGAACGAATACCAAATCCACATGATTACTTATAACAAGACTTCTCCCATGTCCTCAGGAACAAACGTAACTACTCACAAGGCATGCTCATGTTCAAGATCATAGGACTATTGAATATCATTAAGGATCTGAACATATGATCTTCCACCAAATAAATCAACTAGCATCAACTGCGAAGAGTAATCAACTCTACTAGCAACCTGCAGGTACCAATATGAGGTTTTGAGGCAAGGATTGAATACAAGATATGAACTAGGGTTTGAGAGGAGATGGTGCTAGAGAAGATGTTGATGAAGATTGACCCTCCCATGATGAGAGGATCGTTGGTGATGACGATGGCTTCGATTTCCCCCTCCCGGAGGGAAGTTTCCCCCGCAGAATCGCTCTGCCGGAGCCCTAGATTGCTTTTGCCCAGGTTCCACCTCGAGACAGTGGTGCTTCGACCCGAAAGCTTCCTTCTAATTTTATCTAGGTCAAAACCCTCCATATAGCAGAAGATGGGCACCGGGGACTGGCCAGGGGCCCACAAGCTCGGGAGGCGCGTCCTGGGGGTAGGGCGTGCCCCCCAGGCTTGTGGTCACCTGGTGGGTCCCCCTCTGTTGTTTATTTACCCAATATTTTTTATATATTCCAAAATAATTCTCCGTCAAGTTTCAGGACATTTGGAGTTGTGCAGAATAGGTATCTCAGATTTGCTCCTTTATGGTTCAGAATTCCAGCTGCCGGCATTCTCCCTCTTCATGTAAACCTTGTAAAATAAGAGAGAAAAGGCATAAGAATTGTATATTAATGTGAAATAATAGCCCATAATGCAATCTATACCTACTAATAAAGCAAGGTGTGTTTCACCAATTTATTCATCCATTCACCGCCGACAAGAATTTTTTTCTATCCGAGGTGGTACTAAATTCTTATCCGTTTGTCTGCTAGAAAAAGAATTTTCGTACGTGGGCCGCGTGTTGTGGCCAAGAGAAGCCAGCCCACTTATTTTTATGCCCACACAGCTGCGAAAAGTCCATTTTCCGCACAGAGCGACAAATAGTTGGAGTTTCGCACAGGACAACGAGTAATGGGCTGGCCCATTTTTCTTAGTTTTTGTGTTTTAGTTCTATTTTTATTCTCCTTTCTCTACTTCTCTTTTGGCTTCGAAGTTTATTTTTGTTATAGAATTTTTTTCATAAATTAAAAAATCTCAGACAACTTGCAGAATCATTTTTTTTGGAAAATGTTCAGAATTCCAAAATTTTGTGGCTAATTTGGAAAATATTGACAACTTGCAAAACATTTCCCATTTTTTCAAAAACAATTATTGTTTTTCAAAGCTGTTCAAGATTTTTAAAAATAAAATGACATTTCAAAAATACTCCAAATTCAAAAAATATTCTTGTTTTCCTCACAATTAAAAATAATGTTCGTGTATAAAATATGCACATTTTCTTAAAAACTTATGAATTTTCCACACATGTTCCTTTTTTTTAAATGTTCAAAAATTTAAATAATGTTCATGTTTTTATAAAAAAAATATGTTTTCAGAAAATGTATGTGAATTTTAAAATATGTTCCCTTATAGATTTTGTTCGTGTTTTTACAAAAGTGTACATAATTTTCATAAAACTGTTCAGGATTTAAAAAATTCTTCATGTTTCCTAGAATATTCAGAAACTTTATACCTTAAAATCTATACCTATACCTATACCTACCTACTAATAAAACAAGGTGTGTTTCTCCAATTTTTTCATCCGTTGACCACCGAAAATATATATTTTTTATCCGAGGTGGTACTAAATTTTGTGGTCCATCTGCTAGAAAAGAAAAAAAAATTGGCCAGAATTCGTACATGGGTCGCATGTGCTAAGGCCCGGAGAAGCCACCCATTTATATCCTGCCCACGCAGCTGGGATACCTTATTTCTTGCAGGGAGCGGCATATAGTTGGAGCTTATACCTTAATTGTCGCAGGGAGCGACATATACCTTATTTAAAAAAGGCAAGAGTTGGGTAGTGGCCGCCACTCCGACCAACCCCACTACTATAAAGATCTCGCGGGCTAAACATGACCCGCGAGAACACTACAACTCTTCGCTCTGTCACCCCACTGTTGTGGAGACCGTTTTGATGGACACATCAATTATCTCTCCCGATGCTTCTCGGAAAAAAATCTCTCCCATTGCAACGCACGGGCATATGTGCTAGTAAATATTAACATAAAAACATGATGCAAAATGGACGTATCACCACTTCATAAATTTTGTACAGAGGCTATTATAGGTGCTACGTGACCTTATTATTGGGCCAGGCCCATGTAATTTCGAAATACTTTAGTATATGTTGTTTTTCGAGTCCGTATGTGTGGGGTAATAGAGTTAAGGGTTGGTTTCGGACCCCTCCTCTAAGGGGTCACGAAATTCCCCCTACTCCTCCATATATACAACCCTTAGGGCATAGTTTAGACTTTGGGTTTTGTTTAGATTAAAGTTCGCCATAGCTGCAACTTCGTGTACTCAGTTTGTGTCAACGACCAGACCAAGACGTCATAGAACCGCACCTTGATCAATAAAGCCATCCTCTTATATTCACAATATCCAGATTGCAATCTTAGTTTCTTGCTTGTTCTTCGTTTGCTTGCAGGAAATAGACCCTTGTGGTCAGGTTGATCATACTCCGGCGTGGTCAATAACCTCTCGGAGTTGGTTTAGCGATTGCTAAGGCGCGACGTCCTCGCACGTTCGTAGTCGGATTGTCAAATTCTACTCCTCCGAGAACGATAATCACAATCTCATCAAAAGTTGGGATACCTTTACCTCTATCAAGTGGTATCAGATTTCCAGGTTCCTCGTTGAGATTTTCCAATTTTTCGTAGTATAGATCGCATCAATTCTTCATACCTACAGTCCACGAAAAGGCCACAAAAATAGGGTTAGATCATCATATCCGTACCAATCTGAGCCTTTTACAATTTTCCGTTCGGTGTTTTGCTTTGCTGAATTTGCGGCTGCATCATCGTGTCGAGTTGCTGGTCTTAGTGTCTAGTCCTTTAGAGTTTCTAGTTCTGTTCACAGGTTGTCACACCGCTACCGCACCATCTTCATCGCCGCTACCATATACTACCACCACATATCCGCCGGCAATCCGAGTCCATATACGCCACCACATACCCGCCGCCATCACGCCATCCGAGTCCACCTCCGACATCTATCCACCACCAGTCCGAGTTGCCAGCATATACATATCCGCCACTAGTCCGAGTTCCACCTGATTCATCTCCACCACCAATCCTAGACCGAGTCCAGTATTTACTTTTCTGTAATTGATTTCCAGATCACGCCATACTATGTGTAGTGACCAAGTCGGATTCTTCAACTTCCGTGCACCCCATACAAGAAAAATAGTTCCAGTTTCAACAAAAAGAGGAAAAAAGTGAAAAAAAGAGATCCATAGTGTGCTTCTCCCTTGTTTACGTGCAATGCCGTGATTTTGTTAGTGCTTTAGGCTCGCTTCTCTAGCACGGTCTAGCCTAGCACCAGGACAGTACCGTCGTTGCGTGTTTATTCAAGTTTGCATCTCTGAATTGATTATTGCTAACCTTTTTGCTACCATATTATAAGCCATCCCAGCTCAACATATATCTACGTCGTGCGTTTGACATCGCCTGGCAATCTCTCTATCCAAGCTTTGAGGAGTTTTGACTACCCTGGTAGCCGATCACCGCCTGTTGCTTGGTAAGAACTGGTAAGAATTTGTGATTAGCTTGACGGATTTGTTACTTTCCACAACATCCTCTTAGTAGTCCGTAGGACATATTGTTGTGTGTTTCTATTGCTGCTAACCATGACAGGATCACAAGCACAAAATCTGGACTGTGAGAACATGGCAAGGAAGTAACTACATGATAAATTTCAACAAATGTTGGGTGAACAGGTGCAAGACGTGATCGCCAGCTTTGGAAAGGCACTGGATAGGATTGATGACATTGATAAGACAATTGACACCAAGTTGGACGCTAAGTTCAATGAAGTACTCGCGCGTCTACCACAACCACCTGCCGCCTCTGCTGCACCATTCCAACAACATCAACAACCACCTCCATGTCATGATCCAGCAGGACGAGCGAAGCATGTTCCTCATGAGCCAGGACAAACTTCTGGTGCCACTGCTACTACTGTTGATGCTTCTGTAGCTCTTGCTGGTACTACAGAGGAGGAGGACTATTACGAGGATGAGGTTGCTCAAAATCAGAACTATGTGCAACCACCAACACCACCACCACCACCAGATCATCCTCATGCATATAATCACAATGGTAGGGCTGCACCACCACCTCAGGTACGAGATTATGACCATATTCCTAAACTAAAATTGAATATTCCACCGTTTGAGGGTAGATGCATTCCTGATGTCTATCTTACTTGGGAGTTAGAAACTGAAAGACGTTTCACATGCTTACAATATCCCGAGGATAGACGTGCTGCTGCTGTTTGTGAATTCACTAGTTTTGCTTCTGTTTGGTGGTATGAACATTGTAGATTATATCAAGATAATATCCTTACTACTTGGGCTCCTTTGAAAATTGCTCTGTGTACTCGTTGGGTTCCACCATATTATCAACGTGAATTACTCCAAAATTTGCAGCGTTTAAAACAAGGAAAAATTCCGTAGAGGATTATTATCAAGAATTACAAACTGGCATGACTAGGTGTGGTATTGTTGAGGATAATGAAGCTATGCTTGCATGTTTTATGGGTGGATTAAATAGAGAGATTCAGACCATTCTACAGTATAAGGATTATAATAATATCACTCGTGTCGGCGACGGAGCCGGCGATCTATGGGGTGATGCAGCCCCTTTCCTGGTTTGTCAATGGGGTGCACCAAGCAAGACGATGAGGGATGCAATTGTTTTTACCCAGGTTCGGGCTGCTGAGAAGCATAAAAGCCTACTCTTGCCTTGGTTTATTGATGGCTGTGTGCAAAGGTACACGGAGCGCTCTCCCCCGGCAAGTCGCAAAAGGATGGCAGCTGCACGAATACGTATGCGTGAGGTTGTGATGGGTTCGAACCCTCGTAAAGGTTGCCCTGGCCCTCCTTTTATAGTTCAAGGGGTTACCACAGTGGAAAAAGGGTCATTACAGGGTGATTAGCTAGAAACAGAACTATCATACCTAACACTGCTAGTTAGGACAAAAAGAATTAAATGCACTGCTAGGTGTCGTAAAGAGGATGAGCCCCGACAAGGTTGCTGTGCCGCTTGATCATCTATCTCTTATTAGCTTGACACGCCATTAATACGGGTGTCAATAAAGGTAACTTTCCTTCGGGCAAGCCGACACATGCATGCGAGCTCCACCGTACCGTCTCCGTGCTCGATACCTCACCGAACAACTAACAGCTGGCTGGTGAGGTGGAGCGATGGCGGTTGACGGGGGTTCATTTGCCGCGGGGCTTGCCGAGGCTTCGTCTTGCTGGCAAGAGCCTACTTCTAGCACTTCATTTTTGTAACTTGTGTTGGTCTTCTTGATGCGCTCCTTGATCTCACAAAGAGCTGCTTCCTTTGGTCTCGGAGGCCTTCACTAAGGCTTTAACTTGGTGGGGGAGCTACTACTTGTCTGTGCATAAGTTGGGAATTACATACCTATGTTTAATACACTGCAAGGAGCCCCCGGTCCTTGGTCATACATGTTGCCGGGCATCGTTGGGCGAGGCCCAAACAATGCACAGGAGAAACAACATTGATCTGGATGATGTTGGTATGCTTTTGAGATCTTCTTTGCTTCTTCATTAATCTGAGCTTTGAGCTAGCCCCCAGTCTTTGTCTCACATTGTCATTTTTCCTCTCTCTCTTTTTTAAGCAACTTCCGCCATTCGTGCCAGAAACCAGGGGCGTACTCGTACATGGGTTGCAACTTGGCTTGACCTGGACAAGCCCACTACCATGCACAGCTTGACGTAACTGCTGCTCCTGCCATCACTCCCTCCTTTACTGCAGCTTGTCCTTTCCCCATGGCGCGGATTAGGCGCGGGGCGTGTGATTGGTGCATAAGGGCGGTTCTGGTGGTAGTGTTTTTATTAGCGGAGTCTGAATGCCGGATTGGTGAGGCTGGGTGGCTGGTGGTGTAAAGCGCTCGCTAGGGGTGCTGGGTACGTGATTGGCGAAGTGGGGCGGTTGTCCTAAGGTAGTGGAGAGCCGCCCCCTTCGCCCTCCCCTATAAAAAGGGGAGGGGCGTGGGAGGCGATGCTCATCCACCTCCCTCTCCTTTGTTTCTCCTTTCAGCTTCTATCATCATGGCGAGAGGAAGAGGCTGCGCTCGTGCTTCCACCGCGGCGGCGAGAGCTTCCCCTCAGAGTCACGCCTCTGCTTCGGCAGTGACCGCGGAGGTTGGCTCCAGTGCACGGGGCGGAGGCGCAGGGCGAGGTCGTGGTCGGCGCGGTGGTCGTGGTCGAGGAGGCCGGACCAGGGCGTCAGCGGTTCCACCTCCTGTGGCCCCGCCCCTGTCAGAAGGCCACACGTGGGTACCGTGCTTGAGTTCATCGTCGAGCCGAGTGATCTGCCAAGGAGCAGGCTGTAGCTCCCTCGCCCCTTCGCTAGGGTGATGGAGACGAACCAGGTGCTCGGGTTGTGGTTGCGCGTGAACGGCTACATCAATGGTGCCGTTTGGGTGGACGTGGAGTTCCCCGCCAACAGCATCATGTACCTCACCTGAGGGTGGAAATCCTTCGCGCGCGTGCTACTTGGCGGAGGGGCACTTTCTCGACTTCAAGCTGGTGGAGGCCGACACGCTCTTCTTGAAGTTCTTCGGGCCTTCAGGTGCTCGTCTAGGGTGCTGCACGGAAAGCTCAAGAGATGACGAAAGCTCCCCCTCAAGCGACAGCGATGAGGAGGAGACCGATGGTTAATACGACGACGACGGGCATCCGGTCCTCAAGTCCGAAGACGACGACACCATCATCACTAGCTGAGCGCCGACAGCACCATCATTTGCACTAGGACTCCAGCTTTGTCTTCCCTGCCGGGGTTCCCATCAGGCTGCATCGCTCTGGTCCTGGCGGGGCTGACCAGGGCATCGCCTAGGCGCTCCTTTTGCCCTCCTTCACTACAAAAAGAAGACACATTCGTGACATTTTGGCCTGAACAAAAACTTTTTCTGTCATGCTTATGACACTTCTATGACGATAACTTTGACAAAACCACGTATCATCATAGATGTGGTGGGCTCCTACTTCTATGACAAAAAATCATGACAGAAAATGGGCTTTTCGTCCTAGGCGGGCCGGGGGCGCACCTTCTTGACATTCTTTGGGCCATCCTTGACGAAAAAATCATGGTAGAAGCGAGGGCGAGGAAAATTTCGGGGAGTTCCCGGTTACGTTGGGTGGTCGGGGCCGAGCGGTGCACTGTGGTTTGCACGTTTCTCCCATGTACGCGTGTGTGTGCGAGGTGTTAGCTAGCTGAACCCGAGCGATCGCAAGTTATTGAACCCGAGCGATCGATCCCTTGGCTGTTAACTGAACCCGAGCGATTCCTTCACTGCTGCTGCTAAATGAACCCGAGCGATCGATCATTGCTGCTGCTTACTGAAGCCGATCCAACGAAATATTGCGCGCGCAACAAGTATGAAATTAAAATTTTCAAAATCCAAAAATAGTATTTTTTAACTAATTACCTGTTTGGTGAATTTTTTTTATAGTTACAGCCATGTTTTTATAATTACATCCCATTTATTATTTATTAAAGCCCATTTTCTTGTTAAGCCTAATGCATCCCTCCTAGGAAAGATTTGCAGCCCAGCGGGGCGGAGAATAATAAGTTGACCTGGGCTGGGTATTCCTAAAAAAGTATAGTTGGCCAGCCATTTTCACCTTGAAAAAAATTAATATTTGTTCTGCATATTTGGTCAACATAAAATAATAGACTGGGCTAGACGGGCCACGGCTCACGCAGTTGATACCCTGCTCCTCTGAACAACAACAAAAACATCGCTCAAGAAAAACTCTGCTCACACCTCAAAAGCACAAATACTGCTCGAGCTGCTAAGTCCCAGCTGTCGGCCGCTCCTTGTGCAATTCTCTCATTTATTGACTATATAGGTAGACAATGGTATGGGACCGCGATGTCAGGAAACCAGGAGGAAGCAAAAAAATAGTTGTATATAATAAGGAGGCACTTGCGTACGTGCGGCTATGGCCCTGGTGGCTCCCCACTGTCATCCTCTCCAAGTAATGTCATCTCCTGGTTCCTCATGTTCATTGACATTGTTGACAATGCGAGACGGCTGTGCCACAGGGAGCTCAACAACTCGAAGGACGATGGAGAGGGCCTCGCGGGCCCTACGGATCATGATACAGTGCCCGCTGCTCATTCAGGAAGCCAGGATCATAGGGCCACATGTCCGCGATGGCATTGTCGTTCGCTTGTTCGCCGACGATTTGTCCTTCCGCGAGCCGGTGCTCGTTGAGGAGAGGGAGGTTGCAGCACAGGTCCTCCTGCACTGGTAGCTCTTCCGCCCTTGGGGCGTCAAAGTGCGGCTGCACCTACTCAATTGTGAACACGACATGAACCGGCTTGGGCGGTGGCGTCGGCTCCTGGTCGGAGGCCACGTCCATTGTCTGGTTGTCGTCGCTGAGCTCGGCAAGCTCGCTGGCGAGTCTGCATGTCCGACTGCTGGACTGGACCGCTGCCAAGCACGAGTCTGACTGCCCTAGCCCACCCAGACCCCCTCCCTCGCCCACGTGCGCTTTCCGCCCGAAACGATCAGCGCCGCCCGCGCCGCTTCCCGGTGCAGGCGATTGCTCTTTGTTCAAACGACACAAGTGCCGTCTGTCCGTCTTCCACCCACATTAATGATACGCAGTTGCCGAGGCGGCTACTCCGAAGCCACCCATCCATCCCTCTGTCGCCCACCATTGCTATATAAACTGTTGCGCCGACCATAGCCGCAGTCATCCGCCTCTGTTCCTATTCTCCTATCCACACCACTCCCACCATGGCTTCCTCGAGCTCCAGCGCTCTTCAGGACGGGCAGACAATGGCCAGAAGGAGATGGCAGCCATAGCTGCTGACTGGCTGGCCGACAGGCAGCCGTAGGACGACGATGTCCCAATGGAGAATGTGGTAGTCGATGATCCGGCGCCAACCCCCTCCTGCGCACCATCCTCGCCGGTGCATTGCACCATGACCATCGGTGAGGCCCGTTGTCGTGGTATAACACAGCTTCCTATGGGACCATCGGCCCCTTGTGGTTCGGCAAGGGGGAAGAGCACATTGCACAAAGAGCGGAGAGCGTAGAGTAGAACGGCAACAATGACACGGGCATTTTTTACCCAGGTTTGGGCCCGTCGCGAGGCGTAAAACCCTACTCCTGCTTTGGTGGATTGATGAAAGGACAGTGGTGGAGACACAGCGCTCTAGCCCGGCAAGGCCGCCTTGGGACAAGAGCAGCTATGCGTGTATGAGTGTACAAGAGTCCAAATCCTTTCTAAGGCTGCAACGGACCTCCTTTTATAGGTTAACGGGTTACCACAATGGCAAAACTGTCATTATCCAGTGATTAGATAGCCACAGTGCTATCATACCTAACTCTGCAAGCAGGACAGGGTGCATTAAATGCACCGCTTAGTGTCACATCGCGGGGGAGCCCGGCAAGCCTTGTCGTGCCATTCATCCACCTTCTCGCCTGCCTGCGTGATACGCCCTTGGACGAGTGTCATTTGGGGGTGATATTCCTCAGAAATGGCTGCCATGTGCCATAGAACAGCCATTTAATCACTTGGGGGCTTGACACTGCACTAGGAGGTGACTTGCATCATCGTGAGATGGAGCGGTGGTGTCTTGGGGGGGCGATCCGCCCTTGGCGCCCCCGGCAAGCTTGCTGGGGGAGTCTTGAGACTTGTCTTCGAGGTAACCTCACCCTTGCCAGGCTCACCTACCCGGCAAGGGAGGTTTTTCCTTAGTGATATCCTACTCTTATGGTTGGTCTTGGTCTTCTTGATGCTGCAACCTTGCTTTGTTGTTGCCGAGTCGGAGACTTGCTTGTTCTGGCACAAGTCAGGGGGAAACATACACCCCTGTTTGTGTACCCCGACAGAAGCCCCCGGGCCTGAGCCATACGTGTCACTGGGCACGTTGGGTTAGGCCTTAAAATGGTGCACGGACACGTGTCAAAGAGGTGTTGCGCGTGCAGCGATTTGTCATGATGACCAGTCAATCCAACGTCCACTCTGCAGAATTACCGCAGGTCGTGGGGTCGTGGGACTGCAGCAGTTAATGTAAAACGGTAACTTTCTGAGGGAAAGTAGCGAGGAACCGCTCCTCTTCCCATGTTAGTCCTCCATAAAGGGAAGAAAACGCGGAAATGCGTGGTTCATTCGCACCCATTTCTCCATCGCCTTCCTCCTCGAGCCAGAGCACCTATCCTTGCGCCCAAATCCGCTTCTGACACCTTGCTCCGCCCTACATTTCCTCCAAAGTTCCAGAAGATGAGGAAGAAAGCCGCTGCCGCGAAGGGGAAGCAGGCGGCCACCATGAAGGAGATGGCTACGGAAGGGAACAAGAAGACGGTAGCATATTTGGATAGGAAGCGACGGGGAGATGTGGTTTTCTTCCCGTCGAACCTAGATAGCGATGCCCTGGTTGCGAGGTATGGATATATGTGGGGGACGGAAGTTCCAAAGGGGCATAGCGAACCCAAGGTCGTGTCGGAGGGAGAAACGCATACCGATTCTTCTGCGTGTATTTCTTCTGCGGCCTCTGTCCCTCCTTCTCAGATTTGTTTGAGGCGATGATGATGATATATGGATTCCACCTCTTGGATTTCACGCCAAATGCAATGGCGTGCATGGCGATTTTTGCCCACTTGTTCGAGAACTTTGTCGCGGTTGCCCCCAAGGTGGATCTATTCCGGCACTTTTTTGTCCCGCGGGTGGAGAACAAGACCCACCATTCCGGAAACATAAGCTGGATCCCTCGAGTGGCGAGGGAAACTTGGGGTTATCTTCCCGGTCAGCAGCGCGGCAGATGGGAGGAGTGGAGGGCGGACTGGTGCTGGATCCAGGATGAGGAAGCCCCAGAGTTTTGCCAGGCGCCGACGGAATGCATCGTGCGCGACAATGACTGGAGGGAATTTGGCCTCACTGACGATAGGCTCCGCCCAGCGCTGAACAAGATTGCCCGCCTAAAGGCTGCCGGGTTAACCATCGAGCAGGTGTAAGCCGATTTCCTCCGTCACCATATCGTGCAGCTGCAGAAGAGGGAGAGGTTCACCTGGCTATACGGGGACGCCGCTGACAGGATGCGATTGTACCCGGGCCTGGCCAACAACTTGTCGGTCTATGGCCATGCTTGGTTGTGTGAACAACTGTTCGGCAGCCTTGGGCCGTTCAAACTGCCGGCAAATGTCATCCCGCTGAACATCAACTCCGCCCGGGTCCAAATTCTGAAATAGATGCCAGATTGCAACGCTCATGGGGTTGCGGGTGACTGGCAATTACCCGAGCTTAACGAAGAACTTGCGTGGGCCTCCAACCTAGTGGAAAGGGCTACCAGGGTGGAGACCAACATTTTCAAGCGCACCTCCAAGGCGGAGGAGGCGTTCATCAAGAAGCATATTGAGCAGGATAAAGCGCTCCGGGCCACCGGGAAAGCAAAGCCCAATAAAGGGGAGGAAGAAGAGAGAGAGGAAGCCGAAGGCGAGGCGTCTTCCCACGGCAGGAGTGCGGGGCGAGCCGCAGAAGAGGCTGCCGTGGATGAATCTGCCGGGGATGAGCCTGCCACAGACGAGCTTACCAGGATAGAGGCTTTATACGTAGCGGCAGCGTAAGCCCAACAAGAGGATGATGCCGAAGAAGTGGAGCAGCCCGGGGAAGAGTGGCTTGCCGCGGGTCCCCAGGCCCCAGAACCGGACTTGGAGCCCTGCCCTCGCAGGCGGACCGGACGGGGAGCAGCGGCCCCAGCCCCCAGGCCTGCTAAGAGGGTGAAGAAGATCGCCTCCAAAGGTGATGGGGCGGGTGCGGTGCGCCGCCACTCTTCTCGCCTCTCCGAGGCCAAGATCCCTCCCGCCAAGCAACGAGTGGTCACAGAAGGTGACTCCAGCTCCCAGTCCGAATCGATTTCGTCGAGCAGCTCATCCGCGTGAGAGCCCCCTACATCCCAGCAGGGTCTGCAGTTGTCGGGGAGCACCGTCACCACGACCCTGAAGAGGAGCAGAGCACCTCTGACGCCCATGGGGTTTGAGCTGGGCTCCATGCTCATGGACTTAGAGTAAGAACAGTATCCTCCGTTCTCATCCGAGTCTGGCATGCTTGTTGGTTTGCTAATTCCAAGCTCGCTTACTACCTTTGGCACGGAAGAGGAGGAGGAGGAGGAGACCCTCGTCCACCGAGCCAAGCGGCTCAGGCATGCAGAGCTGCCGAGGTCCTCGGGAGGCACGGGCCAGGTAGGGAGTAGCACGAATGATCCAGTGGTAAGCCCCCAGCCCGGCCCTCGTCATGAAGACATGGTACTGATTTCTCCCGCCAAGGATGATGCAGAAGAGCACCCCCCATCTCCAATCAGAGAAGAGGAGGAGTCCGCCCAGGGTGGGGCCTTCCAGGAGGGGCCCACTTCGCCTGTTGGCCGCGCCGAGGGGACCCTGATAGAGACTCCCACGGAAGGCTCTGCCCGGGTCGACACCACAGTTAACAGGGAAGAGGGCGGTGTCGATGTCCCGGCAACTGATGTTGCTAGGAAGAATGAAGACCCTCCACGGCAGACAACTCCCGGTAACTTATCTGCTTTTCCTTTATAATCTTGTTCCAAGTTCTGCGTCCTCCAATGTTTCTTCCTCCTTACATTTGCTTGCTTTCCCTTGCTTGCAGCACTTTTGGCTGAGGAGCCCAAGTTGTTGGAGGAGGTAGCCAGCATTGGGAAGGATGCTGCTCAGGAAGCCCTGAAAATTGCTGCCGCGGAGGAGCCGGAACACACTGCCGGGGATGCCCTGGAGCCCCTGAAGGAAGCAAGGCAGGCCCCCGACAGTGCGTCAGGATCAGGGATGCTGGTTGAAAAAAAATCCCCCTTCAAACCATGAGCCCCCCTTCATCTTTTGGCACCTTGGCTGGGATCCTGCAACCAACCTCAAGCCAACTGGCATTAGTGCTGGCCCAACCTGGTCTCGGAGCCCCTGGTTCTTCGACAGCAGCGAGCGCAGAACTAGATGAAGAGATCCAATGTATCATGGTGCCCCTGTCTCAGCAAATCGGAGAGACTGACGGCTCTGTCAATGCTATCTTGGACCTGTCCTTCCTGGAGTCCGTAGCGGCGGGCATCAAGGAAATGCAGAACTGGTACGGCCAGAAGTGGCAGGCAGTCAAGGAGCAGCGTAGTTCCACCAACAGAGTAGACCAGAAGCTGAGGGACAAGGGCAGCGAGCTGTGCGAGTGGCATGGCAAGCAGTTCCAGGTCCTTATAAGGCAGCAAGAGACGATCTCCATGTAAAGGGAGGATGTCATTGCTCGGGAGGCCCGTCCGACGGAGCACACAACGCTTCTGGATGCCAAGGAGAAGGGAATCTCCTCCCGGGAAGAGAAGCTCGAGGCCACACTTCGCGGCAAGGACGAGGAGCTGGAGGCCATGGTCCAGCAACACACCAAGGAGCTGGAGGACAAGCACAAGGAAACCCTCAATGTGCTTTCTGCCGATTCCGCCGCTCAACTGAAGAAGGTTGCTGATGATCTTGCCGCTGCATCCACTGCCAAAGCTAATCTTGATCAACAGGTGGCCAAACTGACAGAAGAGCTTGCCGGGAGCACCAAGGAAACCGCGGCTCTTAAGGAGGAAGCACAGAAAGCTGAGACCCTCCTGAAAGAGGTGCAATCGCAACTCTCCTCCAAGAGCCAGGACCTTCAGACTGCCAATAACACCATCACCGATATGAAGAGAAGGATCAGCACCTTGGAGAGCAAGCTTGAGTCTGCCGGGGTTTGTGAGAAGCAACTGACAAGGGATATGGAAAACATGGAGATCCTCCAGAAGGACGTAGAGGACAAGTTGGCAAACCGGGTCCAGCAGCGCGATCTTTGGATCAAGAACCTGGTCGACATTGCCGAGCGCCTCACTGCCTAGCTTGCCAAGATGGGCATGGAGGGCCCAGTATTCTCAGTTGGCGAGCATGAGGCCCCAAGCGTCAAACTGACACTCTTCTTCGACGCGCTGATCGGAGGGCTGAAGGTCCATGAGGAGGGAAGAGCCGCTCAATTTGCAAGCGAGTCCTAGTGGCTTGCTCGCAACGCCCTCTTCATGGTCCTGAGCAACATCGCCTACCGCCACCCCGAACTCAACCTTGCTGATGGCTTCAGGAAGCTCCCGGCAGGTGTCGATGTTTCTGCTACCGAGAAGAAAGTTGGGCCCTTCACTGATAGGGTCCTCTCCGTTCCCACGGCTCCATGAGGCCGCCAAGCATGACCCAGAACCATTCGCATTGGCGTACCGCCCTGTAACAAAAACATTATGCATGTCTTGTGTTTAGATCTAGTACTACTTTTGCTTGCGCTGAACTAGTGTATTAATTAATTTCAAATGCATGCTATCCCTCTCGCATTTCATCCATGGATGTTCGTACGGTTAGTTTCTTTTTATGTGCTTTGGCTGCCCGCCGGTGGCATACTGTCGCAATTGCTGCGAGGAACAGGTCCTTGATGTAGGTAGGCTTTTCCTTCAGGAGCCCTTGATGTAGCGACCCGCTCCGTGAGCAGGCTCGGAACAGAGCGGGGGCGCAGGTAAATCCATTAAGGTGCCATCACACGAAAGGCTTAACCATACGAACAACATTGATTGTTCGAGGAATAAGCAAGTGCAAACTCCAGAGAGGAATTCAAAGGACATGTTAACTTAGCTTTCACTGGCGCTTATCTCCTTCTCTGGCCGTGGTCGTTTGTCACACCCACACGCCTCGGGAAAATGGCGCTTCGTTTGTTGCTTACGGATCCCTGGCAAGGGCCGGAGCGGATCGCAAATCTCTTCGCGGGCGGCGAAACACGACACAAGGTGAGGTCGGTTTCTCTCCCTTCCCCTTCACACCTTTGACGATCTTACAGTGCTGGTGGAAAGGTTACATTGACGCGGACAGCCTTGCTAGAGCATGCTTGCCGGGGCGTCAACCAACGGATTTGCACCGATGCTCCACTCAGGATTTTCCCTTAACAGGGTAAAATGCAGGACCGAGTTTTGCATGGGCTCATCGACGTTGTCGATGCTAAAAACCCGGTGTGGCTCGATCGTCGACAGGTGGAAGTGACAAGGAGAGAAAACCATGTACCTTATCACCTCGCCGCTTTCTTCACACGGGGCTCACATGGTGAGCATGCTGCTTGACCCATTTGGGGCTGTCGTGCCGTTGTCATTTCTTGCCCTCGCCGCAGCTGTAGCCGTGGCGGAGAATGATGATGGGAACAGGACAGGGCGGGCGAAGGAACGAGCTCGTTTCCTTCCCGATCCACTACGCCGCATTCTTCCTTGGTGTCATGGATGATGAAGTCGTCGATGAAGAAGAAGATGATGAAGATGGCGCGCTGCTTACACCCTTGGGTTCGCGCAAGCGCCTCCCCCTACCTGGCGCGCCAAAGATGTCGTGGTATAACACGGCCACCCATGGGACCATCGGCCCCTTGTGGTGGGGAAGAGCACATTGCACAAAGAGCGGAGAGTGTAGAGCAGCACGGCAGCGATGACACGGGCAGTTTTTTCCTAGGTTCGGGACGCCGCGAGGCGTAAAACCCTACTCCTGCTTTGGTGGATTGATGAAAGGATCGTGGTGGAGACGCAGCGCTCTAGCCCGGCAAGGTCGCCTTCGGACAAGAGCAGCTACGCGCGTATGAGTGTACAAGAGTCCGAATCCTTTCTAAGGTTGCCACGGCCCTCCTTTTATAGGTTAAGGGGTTACCACAATGGCAAAACTATCATTATCCAGTGATTAGATAGCCACAGTGCTATCATACCTAACTCTGCAGGCAGGACAGGGTGCATTAAATGCAACGCTTAGTGTCACATCGCGGGGGAGCCCGACAAGCCTTGCCATGCCATTCGTCCACCTTCTCGCCTGCCTGCGTGACACGCCTCTGGACGGGTGTCATTTGGGGGTGATCTTCCTCAGAAATGGCTGCCACGTGCCATAGAACAACCACTTAATCACTTGGGGGCTCAACACCGCACTGGGAGGTGACTTGCGTTGTCGTGAGGTGGAGCGGTGGTGTCTTGGCGGGGCGATCCGCCCTTGGCGCCCCCGGCAAGCTTGCCAGGGGTGTCTTGAGACTTGTCTTCGATGTAACCTCGACCTTGCCAGGCTCGCCTACCCGGCAAGGGAGGTTTTTCCTAAGTGATATCCTACTCTTATGGTTGGTCTTGGTCTTCTTGATGCTGCAACCTTGCTTTGTTGTTGCCGTGACGGAGACTTGCCTGTCCGGGCACAAGTCAGGGGGAAACATACACCCCTGTTTGTGTACCCCGACACCCATGCCCAATACATGGACATGGTGAGGCAGAGGCGTGAGGAGCAGTTCCGGGAGGCACAGGCTGACGCCGCCTACAACCACCATGTCCTCCAGGAGCACCTGCAGGCGGAGGAGCAGATCATCGCGGAGCAGGCAGAGCAGGAGGCGTTGCTCGAGTCATACTGCTCCGCCCGCGAGAGCTGCCTCGCGCGCTGGCGGTACCGCGTGCGGGTGGCGGAGGTTGCGGCCGCCTACAAAGAGGGTGATGAAGCCGGCAAGGCGCTGTTTGGTGAGACCAACGACAAGGCGAAGGACAATGCCGGCTCCGCCGAGACCCCGCCCTGCCGGCACCGAGGCGAAGGACTTCGCCGGCTTTGGCAAGGCCCTGCTCGGCCGAGGCCCCGCCCCACCAACAATGAGGCAGAGGACATCGCCGGCTCCGCCCTGCCGGAAACGAGGGGGAGGATTTCCCCTGCTCTGCCGAGGCACCGCCCCGCCGGCAACAAGACAGAGGACATCGCCGGCTCCATCGAGGCCCCGCCCCGCTGCCAACAAGGCCGCGCCACACAGAAAACGAGGAAGAGTAGAACACAGTAGGTCGCCGCTGCTCGGGTCCAAGTAAGGCCATAGCTGCTACCCTCTGGTTGAAGCCAAGCTTGGCGGGTTGAACATTGACGGCCGATTAGCTGCTTGGTGGCGACATGGAGTCGGAGAGCTGAGCTGGAGAAGAAGCTTCTGTTCGGCTCAGCCGGACACGCGAAATGGGCGCCGGAGATCATAGATTAGGTTAATTAATTATACCTCCAGCGCACCCCTTTTTAGTTGAAGAATGTATGAAATGTAATGAAATCCGGCATGTTATGAAATCCGGCCGTGTATGAACGAATTTAGTTCGATTAGTTCGAATTCTTTATCACTAGCATTAGATGAACATGCAAAACAATACGTACTAGCATTATTCTCAGGACGCATGGTGATCACCTAGTTTGCAGCAATCTCACACGTACAAAAAGTTTGAGCAGCTTTTTAGCATGCCTGTACATTGCAATCAAACTCACAAGCCTGGCAATTTATAGAGAACATTCAAAACAATTGATGATTATGCATCTCAATGATTCACATGTCAGAGCCAATATTTACTTCACAACTAAATAATAAAGAAAAATCGATCGATGCTGCTGACGGCAAAGGGCGTCCCATTCAAAAATATCAAACGCATGTCTTCTTGCTAACATCAATGAGCAAAATTTGACAAGGTTGTCCCATTCCAAAATATCAAATGCGTATCTTTGCGTACATTAATGAGCAAACTTTGACAAGGTTTTCCCATTCCAAACTATCAAATTCCTATGATTGTGGAATGGGCGGGGTTTGCCATCAGTTTGCACATTGAAATGTCACCTCATGCTAAATAAACCAGTTATTTTTGTGCAGTTCCACAAAAATCAACCAACTTTGCGCGCCTTTATATGTTGCAATGCCTTGAACATATTGGCACTGCCTTTATTGTAGCTAATTTTGTGGCTGGAGGTGGAAATGAATGATTCGTGAACATTCGATGTATTGTGCATGATGAAGTATAATGGAGGGCACGAACCATCAGAACATTTTGTGCAGTTCCCATTGAAATCAAGTTGAGCATCCCTGTTTGCATAATTACAAAAAAACTGATTAGTATAAAGCAAACTATACTATGAATTTATAGTTATGAATCTACAGTTTAAACATGCACCTACATGATCCATGCAGAGCACACATTTAAAAAAATGGAACTCACCAAAAAGAATCCCAAAACAACATTGTATTGGCCATCACAGCAACAAAGATGGAGATCTATGAGTCCTTCTGAGCTGAAGTTAGTTTGTTCTTGTAGGCAGTAATGTAACCATCCTTCAACTGCTCCTTCTGATAAGAAGAGAAGGGCTTGGCTTCTTCATCCTGGCATAATCGGAACTAGGCACTTCACGTACTCCATATTCTTCTTCAGAGGAGGATGACCCTGTTGTGCAAAGATAAGAGAACAACTAAATGCTAGCATCCCCGTTTGCTCAAAAAAAGGAAAGGAAATATTTAAAATAGCCATTACATTAACAATGGGAGTAACTGATGAAATGTATAGTCACAAAGAGATGCATCCTCATTATCCTCATAGGAAATGATATGATACCAAACACAGCAGCTCAACTTGAACTGTATTATTACTTAATTTTATCAGTGGCTATAACAGTGGCAAACCGGTGCCTCAATTTATTAGCAGCCTTAGATTAACATGTGAAACAATACCACTTTCTCATGACAGTAGCTAAACAGTAGCACAACACCAATAGAGATGACAAAGCTCAATCATATGGATGAAATCCGTGGGCCGGTACCAACCTTTGTCTGGAGGCTTATTGTGTAGAGCATGCAGATGAAGCACTTCTCCGGAACCATCTGTTATTATCTACTGTGGTTGCCATGCTTACTATAAAATCCTCGATTACTTTAATGTTTCCAACATCTTCTTGTGCAGTTCCACTAAAATATATGTTATCTTCAAACAAGATCCCTGTTTGCACAAGTAGAGATAAATACATATTACATTAAGAGTGGCATCAAATCACAGTGGCAAAACAATTGCTCGTTCCATCCATAGCAATAAATTAAGATGCGAAATTATATCATTACTTGTGTCATCACAGTTCTAGTGCTTCATTACTGCATCGGGAGTTGATTTTTGTTCTTCTTTCGCTTGTTCTTCCCCTTCATCACTTGGTTCAATAACAGACAAGCTTTGCCTTCAATGTAAGATTTGGCATGTCAATTAGGGAGCACAAGTATAGCACTAAACAACAACATTACTTTTTTGAGGACAGTAGCAAAATACAGGCCAACAGTTGCGAAATATCATTATCTTACTTCAATTTGATATTACGGCACACATACAGATTGGAAGTCTGGTCTCTTTTTGTGCAGTTCACTAAAATCAAGCAACATTACCGTATAAGTAGCACAACATATGAAAGCACACTACACAATCATGTGGAAGTAGGCCAGTACTAACCTCTCATGATGCGGAATTCAAACAACTCACAACAAGAAGATCTGAAACAAATTTGCCAACACGGATAGGCAGTCAGATCTCCTCTTGTGCAGTTCCACTAAGATCAAGCAATCAAGCAACGTTGTCGGTGTGACATTTTGGTTGAACTGCACAAAACACTCTTAAAACAAAAGTGTCTTGTGCAGTGCAACAAAAGGTCGCAATAGCAACGAGGTTAAGTAGATAACCCCATTTACACAGAGGTGCAAAGGAAACAACTACTGGTCAATAATGGTGGATGACATAGAAGCCCACAAAAAGAAGCATCTAACTTATCTAAATGGAAAAGAAAGCAAGACAGTAGCATTTCTCAAACAATGGCACTGATTCATATTAACAGAGAGATTATATTAATATAAAAAATCGCTAAACAAATAATTTGCTTTTAACTGTGGCATTGCATCAATTTTCCAGCGGCATTATGAAAGTGCAACTAATCCGCGGGTGGGTTTAGTAATTCATAACAACATATAGCTCATTGAACTAATATCCATTCAAGTTTAATATTTCAGAAAGTTCAATGAATGACATGGCATGGACTAGAGATGTGGAGCCCTGAAAATTCTAAGGACACATATTGGCAAAAGCTCAAGACTCTTCATTTCTATTTTAGTGATCCAAG
Organism: Thinopyrum elongatum; assembly: GCA_011799875.1. Taxonomy (NCBI): domain Eukaryota; kingdom Viridiplantae; phylum Streptophyta; class Magnoliopsida; order Poales; family Poaceae; genus Thinopyrum; species Thinopyrum elongatum. The sequence continues at coordinate 240,417,266 of CM022299.1, read as the reverse complement.
ATCACATTGAGTCAATAGGAAAGCCAATACTATTAAAAGGGGATGAGGTGTTGCTTAATGGCTTGCTCGCTCAAAGTGCTTAGTGATATTGCTCCAAAGCCCTCAACCACTTTCTCATTCCAAATTTGTCTAAAACACAAAGTCAAACTTGGCCCCACCAAATCATCCTATCCGGCGCCACCGAGTTCATATGACATAGCCACTGCCAGAAACCCTAATAGTTCGGTCACACCGATACGGATCTCGGTCTCACCGAGATGGCCTTGCAAACTCTCTGTTGCCTGTTGCAATTGTTTCGGTCTCACTGAAATTGCGATCAGTCACACCGAGTTGGCTGGAAATCTTCCCTGTTGCCGTATCGCTTCACTTCGGTCTCACTGAGTTGACGCAATCGATGCCACCGAGTTGATGTTTTCCCTAAGCCCTAGCACATCGGTCCCACCGAGTTGTTCCAGTCGGTCCCACCGAGATTCCTAACGTTCACATTTTGAACTAAATCGGTCTCACCGAGTTCTTCTATTCGGTCTGACCGAGTTGGGTCAAATGTGTGTAACGGTTGGATTTTGTGTGGAGGCTATATATAGCCCTCCACACCCTTCTCCATATGTGAGAGAGCCATCATAACGTGCCTACACTTCCACCATACATTTTCCGAGAGAGAACCACCTACTCATGTGTTGAGATCAAGATATACCAATCCTACCACAAGAATCTTGATTTCTAGCCTTCCCCAAGTTGCTTTCCACTCAAATAATCTTTCCACCATATCCAAATCTGTGTGATAGAGTTGAGTGTTTGGGAGACTATCATTTGAACCACTAGAGCAAGGAGTTCATCATCAACACAACATCTATTACCTTTTGGATAGTGGTGTCTCCTAGATTGGTTAGATGTCGCTTGGGAGCCTCCGACAAGATTGTGGAGATGAACCAAGAAGTTTGTAAGGGCAAGGAGATCGACTACTTCGTGAAGATCTACCCGAGTGAGGCAACTCCTTCGTGGGCGATGGCCATGGTGGGATAGACAAGATTGCTTCTTCATGGACCCTTCGTGGGTGGAGCCCTCCGTAGACTCGCGCAACCGTTACCCTTTGTGGGTTGAAGTCTCCATCAACATGGATGTACGATAGCACCACCTATCGAAACCACTCCAAAAATTTCCGTGTCAGCATTGCGTTTGCACTCACCAAACCCTTCCCTTTACCTTCATATGCAATGTTTTACTTTCCACTGCTACACTCTTAGAATTGCATGTGTAGGTTGATTGCTTGACTTGTGCCAATTGCTAAAATCTGCCCACAACTAAAATTGGGAAAAGGTTAGATTTTTATTTGGTCAAGTAGTCTAATCACCCCCCTCTAGACCTACTTTCGATCCTACAAGTTGTATCAGAGCTTTGGTCTCCATTTGCCTTGATTTCCATAGTTTGGTGATCATAGCCTTGGTTTCACAACCTAGGAGAGTATGGCGTCTAGCGAGGGAAATTACCACCGTAGAGGTCCTTACTTTGATGGTACTAATTTTGCTAGTTGGAAGCATAAGATGAAAATGCATATTCTTGGTCATAACCCTGCCGTTTGGGCTATTGTGCGCATTGGCTTGCAAGGTGATTTCTTCGAGGATGGAAAAGAACCGGATCGTGAAGCGTCCGTGGAAGAAATGAAGATGTTGCAATACAATGCTCAAGCTTGTGATATTCTCTTCAATGGATTATGCCCCAAAGAATTGAATAAAATCAGCCGCCTTGGTTGATATGCATGAAGGTAACGAGTCTGTCAAGGAATCCAAATTGGATGTGCTTCAAAGTCAACTTGACAAGTTCAAGATGGAGGATGGTGAAGGAGTCGCCGAGATGTACTCTAGGCTTGCTCTCATCACAAATGAGATTGCCGGCTAGGGAAGCGAACAGACGACCGACAAATTCTTCATCAAGAAGATCCTAAGAGCCTTGGATGGAAAATATGATACCGTGTGCACATTGATCCAAATGATGCCCAATTACAAAGATCTCAAGCCCACGGAAGTCATTGGTAGAATTGTTGCTCATGAGATGTCACTCAAGGATAAGGAAGAGCTCCACAACAAGTCAAGTGGTGCTTACAATGCTTCAAGTGATGCCCCTAAATCATCAAGTGAGAAGCAAGTCTCCAATGAGGAATTGAGCTTAATGGTGAAGAACTTCAACAAGTTCTACAAGAATAGAAGCAAAGAGAGAAGCTCTAAGTCAAGATCCTAAATGACAAAAGATCTTCTAGTCATGATCGTAATTGCTACAATTGTGGAAGACACGGACACTACTCCAATGAGTGTACGGCTCCCTACAAGAAAAGAGAAGATTCACCAAAAAGGAGGAGTAAAAGATATGAATCACCTCCAAGAGAGAGAAGGAGTATAGATGATTGTTAAGAATGAAGACCCTCTCGTAGAAGCAAGGATTCGGAAAGGAAGGACAAGTCATCAAAGAGCTACACAAGACGAAGACATCAAGCTCATGTTGGTGAATGGGTATCCGGTTCTGACTCCGACAACTACTCCGAGACAAGCTATCACTCTGACTCCGAATATACTCAAGATGAAGGTGTTGCCGGTCTTGCACTTGTGTCAACCAACTCCTATGACATATTTGACTCACCAAATGAAGGAATTGGAAGATGCTTCATGGATAAAGGCCCTAAGGTGTCACACCCTGAGTATGTTGATTTCAATAGTGATGAAGATGATTTGCTAGGTGATGATGATTTACTTGTTGACAACTCTAGTGACGAAAACTATGATGAACTTGCTAGTAATCATGCTAATCAAGATGAAAGGAATGACAATGATAAGAAGGAGATTGAGCGTCTAACTAAAGAACTAAACACTCTTAAGTTAGCTCATGAAACAAGTCTAGAGGATCATAGAGAGCTCCTAAGAACTCATGAGAAGGTACGCTTCGAGAAGCTAAATTTATAGAAAGAGCATGGGTTTCTAAAAGCTATCAATGATGATCTTCTAAAGAAGAGTGCTTCTTACATTGCCAAGCATTTACTCTTGTCTACTTACATTCCACAAGTAAAATCTAGCAATAAGAGCAAGAAAGATTCTTCTTCTAGTAGTAACAATAACAATGTTAAATCCAATATTGTTGCTTCTAGTAGTTCTCTTGATTCCACTAATGATTCTCTTAGCCAAGTTACACTTGAGCAAGAAAACAGCTTATTGAAGGGAATTATAGAGAAAGGTGTTTACAAGAGCCTTGCCAGGAGTAAGCAATTTGAGGAAATTGTACGCAAGCAAGGAAGGCACCGGAAGAATCAAGGTGTTGGTTTTGAACGAAAGTTCAATGCCAATGGAGTTGAGTGGGAAGAAGATCAATACCCCAAGACGAAGTTTGTTCCTCAACAAGAGAAGTATGATCCCACTTCTTTCAAAGGAACACAAGTTCAAGATGATCTTCCACCACAAGACCAGAAGCAAAAAGGCAAGGACAAGCTTCAAGAAGAGATTGATTCATTTGAAGAAGCTCCTAAGGCCATGGTCAAGTGGGTTCCCAAGACTACGTCAAGTTCCACTTCATCAAGTACAACTACAACTCCAAGGATTCCCATCAAGTTGATGTGGATCCCAAAGAAGAAGAACTAGAGTGTTCTTGAGGGTGACTCCGCCAACATACTTCACTCATATTCATTTTGGCAAGGACAAGTGCAATCAACTTTCACATCTTGCACTAGTTCATGGAGTCACAAACCCTCTTGTTGGTAAGACAAGGGACAAGGTAACCTAATGCTTTCATGGACATCATCATATGTGTGCTTCACTCTATGTCTATGGATATTCTTGCATGTCCTTATGGGACTAACCCATGTAGGTATTGAAAATGCAACACACTCCAATGGATTGCTCCAAAAGATCTACATCAACATTGAGCATCCACATCTTCACTATCTACATGAAGTCATCATCGACAAAACCCATGGTTAGTTCATCCCTCTTAGGGGGGATATCACATATAGGAGGAGCTTTGCTCTAAAAATTGAGCTAAAGCAACTCTAATGGTGTGAACACAACAATGCTTTATGTAAAAGTGGCAACCCCACTTGTGCTTAAACAATGAGTATGACCTATGATCAAATGTTCTCATTTGACTCCTAAGTCAATATACTCACATCTAGATGACCCAGTTCTCGCCAATTTCTTGATAGATGCTAGAGTGTATGTGCATGCTTTGTCACATGTTTTATTTGCTATCTTATTGTGTGAGCATGTTGGTTGCATAATTTTCTTCATTCGAGGACATCCATTTGTAGTTTTGATTGTTTGGTTTTTATTGGCCAAATGGATGGACAAGAATGCCTAAGTACTCCCTCTAGCTATCTATGCCTTTTCTATTCTCAAATTCTATACATGCTACATCACAAAATTTGAACAAGTCATTTTCGGACCCTCCGAGTAAGGAGCACTCGGAGCCACCGATCCGTCAAGGGCTGACTTCCAAAACCTCTTAGTGAATTTCGGTTAGACCAAAACTTCCTATTCGGTCCCACGAAAACTACTAAGTTGAGCTTGGTTTTCACCTCGGTGCCACCGATTAGAACAATTTGGTCTCATCGAGTTATAGCAACTGCAAGCAGTTTTGCATCTCGGTGCCACCGAACCGTTCCTCGGCGCCACTGACAGCTACTGGGTATATATACCGCGGCCCGACGTTTGGAAATTCCTTCAAACACTCGTGGTCGTGCCTCCCTAGTGTTGCCGCTGTTGGTCTCGGATCGTCTGCGTCTCCACCTGTGCGCCGTCGTCGCAGGTCTCCGCCGATGTCAACGGACATCGCCTCCGCCGTTTTCACCGTAGCGAACCACCGCCAAGTTAGGGTATGGTTCGGCCCCTTTGTGCTATTTCCTTACTCCGATTCAATGCAAAAAATCAAATGCCTGTATTCTTGCCACAATTGAAAGCTTCTTATCCACACAAAAGTTCCTCTAGATTAGATTTGATGCAAAATCTTAGGGTTAGGTTTCCACCGAACTCATCTCGGACTGACCGAATTGAAGTTTTCGGTCACACCGATTGGCCCTGGCCATTGCACAAAGTACAACTCGGTCTGACCAAAACATACTAATTGGTGACACTGAAAGCAATTTCTCAGTGAAACCCTAGCATCTCGGAGTCACCGAACTACAACTCAGTCTGACCGAAACTGCATGTTTAGACTCTATTAGTGCTTTGGTGTCACCGAGATTATCAAATCGGTAGCTCCGAAATGCTTTCTGCAGAAAACTAAAGTTAAGATTTTGAATCAATTTTTGCAAAAACCAGCTGTCTTTTGTGATGCTCATCTACTCGACCTACACCCATCTATTCACAGGGTCAGTTGCAGAGATGTCAGAGGCCAGTGATAGCCAGAACAAGTCAGAAAAGCAAGTTAACCTCAATGAGGGCACTAGTCCCAATAGCAGCTATGATGAGGGTAGAAGAAGCACCCCTAGCAACTTGCCAAAGGCTGCTACCAGACAGAGAAGAAAGAGAAATTCTGACAGTGAGGATGAGGACTTTGTGATTGAGGAGGAAGTGGCCTCCAAGAAGAAAGTTGTGAAGAAGGAATATGTTGGTGATGCTGCTACCACCAAGCCAGGCCTTCACAAGAAAGCTCGTGCCAAGAGGACTCCAATGTCCAAAGCCAGAGCTTTAATTCAGGAAACTATGTAGTTCACACTTGAGCCTAGAGAAGAAGATGAAGCTGCTCGTGGGAAGAAGAAAAGGAAGGAAAGTGTCAAGAAAACTATGGCTAGAGTGATTGGAAAACCATCCATGATGAGGGATGAGGAAGAAGATGAGGAGGAGGAAGAGCCTGTTGCACCCCCTGCCAAATCTCAGAAGCTGATGGCAGATGCTATCAAGACTGGTGCTGCTCCTTCAAATCCCAAGTCTGCTCCCAAACCTGCTGCACCCAAGTCAACTGCTCCAAAGAGATCCACTAGGAATATCTCAGCTGTAGAGAAGAATAAGGCCCTAGTGCCTGAGGTTCAAGAAGATGATGAGCCACAAGTGCTCAGGGAATTGAAGCCCAAGATCCCAGATCATAATGATGATCATCCAGTGGCTGAAAATATGAAGTTGAGAAAAGATGCAGGATTGAGACAATGGAGGAAGACAGATCCATATGCCATAAGGAGAAGGACTGTTGTGGACTACCGTTTTCACACCATAGAAAAGCAGGACTTCTATGAAACTGTGCTCCTGGACAAGAAGCCCATAGTCTTTGATATAAAATGGGTTGATTGGGAATATATTGATGATAATGAAGACTATTTCCCCCATGTTCATGAGAGTTTCAGGCTGAATGGAGTTGATGGCTTTGTTGGACAGAAGCTCACAAAATGGAACGATGACATGATCATGCAGTTCTACTCCACTGCCCATTTTTACCCTAATGGTATGATTGTTTGGAGGACTGAGGGAACCAGATACTAGACATCAATTTCTGAATGGGCTGAGCTCATCAAAGCTCCCAAGGAAGAAGAAAATGATCTTGATGTGTATGGCAAACCCAGGAAGGATCACAACTCAATGGCTAACATGTACAAGCCTATTCCTAATGCAGCCCTGCATACACACAAGTTTGGATCTATATATTACCTGCTTGCTGGATTAACCACCATGAACACCATCTTGAGTCATACTTTGTTGCCCAAGTCTGGAGATCATAGGATGACATGTGGTCACTCCATCAACTTGCTACATTTGTTTGATGTTCCCCAGAAGTTCAAAGTCATGAGCTTGATAGTTGAGATAGTGAATAGGACAGCAGCCGACCAAAAGAGGTCTTGTGGATATGCCCCACACATTCAGATGTTGATCAACTCTAAGGTTGGAACTGGGACATATCTGCTTGACAAAGAGCATCTACCTCTTAGGCCTGATTTTGAGGACAACGAGGTTGTCATGGATGCATCACATCCTATATGTGCTGAGGCCCAGGAGAAGATCGAGAAAGCAAAGGCTGCAAAAGCAGCAAAGGCAGCAAGTGCTCCAGATGCTTCAATAGTGAATCTCAAGATCAAGCAAGATCACCTCACTTATCTACTTGAGGCCACCATGAGGATTGAGAAGAGCTTGGCCACCTTGACTCAGAATCAGGAGAGTCTTGAAAGGATTATTGAGAGCAAGATATATGACCTAGATGTGAAGGTCACAGAGATTCATACCATAGTGGAGAAGTTAAGGGATGATGCTGAGGACAAAGATGACAGACCCAGTACAGACAGGTTCCAGTCAGTGCCAAGGGCACATACGTCTTCTGCTGAGCTAGTTGCAGACTTGAGACCAGCTCATTCTGCTCCTGCCTCCACAGCTACTGTTGCCCCTCCAGTGTCAACGCCTCCAACTCCATAGACTTCAGCAGAAGCATTTGCAGACGCAGTCATCTCAACGCCATCTACGCACACTGGAGCTACAAGCCAGAAGACCACTTCAGGAGCTCCCAGAGATCGTGCCTAGAGTGCCGCATAGCACTATACGCTTTCAAACATTTTGGTAACTTGTTGCCAAAGGGGGAGAAAGTGTATAGATCATAGGCTTCGAGAGAGAGTGTCTTTTGCCTTTGTTGGTTTTATTTTCCTTGCTACTTGCTACTTTGGTTTGTTTGGTTGTTACTACTCTTGCTACCTCTTGTGTTATGCTCGTGAGATACTTTATGTGATCATGTGTTTGATCATATTATGCTTAATGTGTGCTTACATGATTATCTCTATGAATGTTTGTGTATGATCAATCACTTGTATCCTTGGTGATGAGTGCATGTTATCCTATTCTTATCATTTTGTGCGCTCCACCAAGATGTATGTGACATTGAAGAGTGACCCATGATCCTAATCGATTGTGCATTTGCATTCAAACGCAAATTTTAAATAATGCACAAATTTAGGGGGAGCTCTTGCTTATCACATACTTCTCAAAGCGATGATGTATTTCATTCATATTATCATTTGTCAAAGCTTTGATCTATATGTTGTCATCAATTACCAAAAGGGGGAGATTGAAAGTGCAACTAATCCCCGGGTGGTTTTGGTAATTCATAACAACATATAGCTCATTGAACTAATATCCATTCAAGTTTAATATTTCAGAAAGTTCAATGAATGGCAAGGCATGGACTAGATATGTGGACCCCTCAAAATGCTAAGGACACATATTGGCAAAAGCTCAAGACTCTTCATTTCTATTTTAGTGATCCAAGATCACATTGAGTCCATAGGAAAGTAAAAGGGGATGAGGTGTTGCTTAATGGCTTGCTTGCTCAAAGTGCTTAGTGATATTGCTCCAAAGCCCTCAACCACTTTCTCATTCCAAATTTGTCCAAAACCCAAAGACAAACTCGGCCCCACCGAATCATCCTATCCGGCGCCACCGAGTTCATATGACATAGCCACAGCCAGAAACCCTAACAGTTCGGTCACACTGATACGGATCTCGGTCTCACCGAGATGGCCTTGCAAACTCTCTGTTGCATGTTGCAATTGTTTCTGTCTCACCAAAATTGCGATCGATCACACCGAGTTGGCTTGACATCTTCTCTGTTGCCTTATTGCTTCACTTTGGTCTCACCGAGTTGACGCAATCGGTGCCACCGAGTTGATGTTTTCCCTAAGCCCTAGCACATCGGTCCCACCGAGTTGTTCCAGTCGGTCCCACTGAGATTCCTAACGTTCACATTTTGAACTAAATCGGTCTCACCGAGTTCTTCTATTCGGTCTGACCGAGTTGGGTCAAATGTGTGTAACGGTTGGATTTTGTGTGGAGGCTATATATACCCCTCGACCCCCTTCTTCATATGTGAGAGAGCCATCAGAACATGCCTACACTTCACCATACATTTTCTGAGAGAGAACCACCTACTCATGTGTTGAGATCAAGATATACCAATTCTACCACAAGAATCTTGATTTCTGGCCTTCCCCAAGTTGCTTTCCACTCAAATCATCTTTCCACCATATCCAAATCTGTGAGAGAGAGTTGAGTGTTGGGGTGACTATCATTTGAAGCACAAGAGCAAGGAGTTCATCATCAACACAACATCTATTACCTTTTGGAGAGTGGTGTCTCCTAGATTGGTTAGGTGTCGCTTGGGAGCCTCCGACAAGATTGTGGAGTTGAACCAAGAAGTTTGTAAGGGCAAGGAGATCGCCTACTTCATGAAGATCTACCCGAGTGTGGCAAGTCCTTCGTGGGCGATGGCCATGGTGGGACAGACAAGGTTGCTTCTTCGTGGACCCTTCGTCGGTGGAGCCCTCCATGGACTCGCGCAACCGTTACCCTTCTTGGGTTGAAGTATCCATCAACGTGGATGTATGATAGCACCACCTATCGGAAACACGCCAAAAATCTCTATGTCGTCATTGCATTTGCACTCTGCAAACCCTTCCCTTTTCCTTTCATATGCAATGTTTTACTTTTCGCTGCTACACTCTTAGAATTGCATGTGAAGGTTGATTGCTTGACTTGTGGCAATTGCTAAAATCTGCCCACAACTAAAATTGGGAAAATGTTAGATCTTCATTTGGTCAAGTAGTCTAATCACCCCCCTCTATACCTACTTTCGATCCTACACATTATTAGATTAACAACAACTAAAGAGTTGTATGGGACAGTGGACGCACCAGCACCATGTGCATCTACCGATGTATAAAGGGGTGATGCACAGTCTATTGCAACAAAGAACAAACAACCAAGGAGCATATTTATATTGGTCCTAGTTTTGTTATCTATAGAGACCTTTCCCTATGTGAGGGCAGCAGATCTAGTCCTGCTCAAACTCTACAGCCTTGTCCACCACACACAGAAAGATCAGTTCATTACAGATGTGTGTACTGCGTTTGTCATTGTTTTCCCTTTTCGACCAACGTAGGTGTTGGATAGCCAGCCTGTACTACTTTTCCCCCTTCCTTTCCTCTTTGAACCACGTCCTAGATTCATGCTATACAACTTTGCCCACTACTTTCCTGTTTGATCCAACACCTAGGTTTGAGTGCAGAAGCGAAAAAAATCCACATGCAGCTAGAGCAATGCATGTGGATTAAGTAAATTATACCTTAAGGTTCTTGGGGTGTGGCACAGTGGCGGCCGGAGGCCGATCTGCCCACACTATGTACGGCAGCGAGGAAGAAGGGGTCGGAGGCCCTCCCGCGCCGCCGCTTGGTGAAAGAGAACAACAGCGCCAGTCATGGATTCTCTCCCTCGCCGACGGCGACAGATTTAAGCCGCCTTCACTTCCCCGATGGACGGGATGCTGTCGGCTCTTTGACCAGCAATGAGGGGAGAGAGGCCAACACAGTCTTGTTTTATATCTGGAGAGGGTGAGAGTGTGAAGAGAGCAACTGCAAGCGCTGAGGCTCCAGCGTATATATATATAGTGGAGAGATTGCGAAGAGAGCAAACCCTAGAAAACAAGCGCTGAGGCTGCAGCGTATCTCTACTCTCTACTTCTCTACTCTTATAAAAAATAGAGTTGGTGATGATGTTGTGCTTGCCATCCTGCAATATAGGCCGTCTGATCTATATCTGACGGATATGAAGGAAACTATGACAATTTTGCAAAAAGATACCTGTACTCCTCTCCACATTTGTAGATAAGGCCTTCCCTTGTTCATCCTTATCGCCCACAAGATAAACTACACATATAACTGCATCTTGATGCACGGGCATCTTGCTAGTATATATATATATATATATATAGTTGGAGTGGTTACCTTTTTCTCTCCATAAAAATCGTTTTAAATTGTGCACGAAACAGAACTCTTTATTTAATTTCTCCCTCCGTCACAGTTTACAGGGCACGCATCAACAATCTCTCGGACCAAGGTGATTAACGATTGGACTGAAAAATAGCATCGGCAGCTATACCATGGCGCCCAATTACTGGAGAACTAAATGCGTACACACATGGATGAAGTGCTTTCAGTCCACGTACACACATGCATGCATTTATTCCACCCCGCGTACACACCTGCATCGAGAGAAAATTGTGGCCTTGATTGCGGTTACGATGCCCTAATTAATTGGGCATTAAATCAAATGCGGCTAAAATCCCTCAAGTGGTGGAAATGCATGAGAATTGAAGCGCTCCCTGTAAACTATGATGAAGGGCAATGCTAATATGCGAAGATAATTTAACGCTCAAAGGAGTCAATTCGCAATTAACGCTCGACACCTCCCGGTCGCACTTACTATCGTTCACGTGTGGAACACGACCCTCCGAAGTGAACAACAACTAAAACTGCATGCGACGTGGAGGCATTGCCATTGTTGTGCGACCCGGTACCCGGACAATCCATGGCAAGGCGCAGTGCGTCAAATCCCGCGGCCGCAGATATGGCGGTTGACCACCGGCACATGAACCTGTGTGTGCGTGTGTATGTGTTTATTTTTAACAGTGTGTGTGTGTTAGAGAGAGCGACACATCGACCTACAGAGAGATTTTGTGTACTACTACGAGTTAGCCATGAGAGTCGGTGCAGCCTCTCATTTCTGGGCGTCCGGTCGGGACAGCAGCCACGCCCGCTCCTGACCACCCTGGCCCACCCAAACCCCCTCCATCGGCCGCGCGCGCATCCCGCCCAAAACGGTCAGCGCCGCTCCAGAGAATCGGTGCCGCATTCATGCCCGTGCAGAGCGGACGCGACCTCTCACTGGCACCTGCGTTGAAGGGAGAAGAAGATTCAACGAAGAGTGATGGTTGCTTCGTCCGTCCAACATACTGCAGGGTCTATGTGATTTGACGACTCATTGGTCATTATTACTGAGGTGCTACGAGCGTGCTGAGTCTTAGTTGCACTATACACTTTGCATTGGTGCATGACACGTGCACCGGATGCTGGATGTCCCACGTTTGGGCGAAAGGAGGTAGAGCGTCTCCAGTCTTTAAAAATTTCTCCACTCAAGCAGAGGAGTGCGAAAGCAGCGAAAACACGGCAGCTCAGTGATTACATGGCCCACCTCACACTATCGCCATATTTTCTGTACACCGTGCGACACCTAACTCTTTAGTACATAGTACATACTGTAATTTCTCGGCGAGATAAATTTGTACAATGCTATGAAGCTTCCAGCTTCTGTTTCATGTATCTTGCGTCCAAGGTTGCCCTGTTGCAACATTCCATCAAATACAAAGGAGACTAACATGCATGCTATTGCATCTCAATGATTCACAGATCATAGCCAATATGTACTCCCTCCGTTCCAAAATAAGTGTCTCAACTTTAAGCCAACTTTAGTACAAAGTCTTACTACTAAAGTTGACACTTATTTTGGAACAGAGACAGCTAAAGAAAAAAAGATCCATGCAGTCCCTAGGCCTTGCACCCTAAACCCTAACCAGGCTTTAATTTGCTGGCAACGTTGAACCTTCCAAAGAAATGAAGTTTGCAACCCTTTGACCATCGGATCATTTTGTGAAGTTTCACTAAAATCGAGCTGAGCATCCCTGTGGCAAAGAAATTGAAGAAGCGTGATTAGAATAAGACTAGTGGAACTAGTTGATGAGACATAAACTCATCACAAATACAGTAGAAGCCAGTAGAGGTACGTGCGGGGCAAAGAAGTAGAGAAATATCCACATGGAGCGATGTGGGCAGCTGGGGCAGTGGTGGAAGCCGGCTGTAAAGGATGTTGTACCTGAGGGATGTCGGGATGTAGCTAGCTTAGAGGAGGGCTGCGGGAGGCGACAACTGCCCACGTCGCGGCAGTGAGCAAGGGACAAAGGCAACCGCACCGGCTTTGTGAGAGAGAACGGCGGGGACCCTTGATCGGGACGTGCCGACAGTGGGTTTTCGTCATTGGCGACGGCGACCGCATCTACACATAGCATCCACCCCTTCCCCGGCGGACATGATCTGCCCGGATGTTAGAGATGTGGCCACAGTTGTTTTGTGTGAGAGAGCAACCCCAGCAAGCAACCGTGTAGGCTCCTGGCTATGTATATAGTGGAGTGGTTTATTTTTCTCTCCACATGAACCTATTTAGACTACCCATAGTGGGAGTAACATAGGTGGTAACATCACACATCTCTAGGCAAAATAGATGATGTGGCGAGTAATTAATGAGGAAAGAGAGGCATGTGGTAACATAGCTAGTTACTATAACATCACACATATCAAGACAAGATGAGTTTACAACCTAATAAATGAAGTGTTGCATGACACCACACATATGTTACTCCTCACTATAGAGGTAGTAGCATAAACTAGTAACATATGCATGTTACTAGTCTAAGTTACTACCCATTGTGACTAGTCTTATATTGCGTATGTGCCACTAAAGAAAAAAAACTTTATTTATAAATAATGCGGCACCATTCATGCGTGGTTCCCGACCCTCCATTAAGTGAGTAACTACTACTAGACGCGTCAAATTATCACATGGGCTGCATCATCATACAGAAATGAGCTCCACCGTGTCACATGTGTGGTTGGGGAAGACGCAAAGAGTGCTACGTGCATGGGTGCGTGCACCTCTTCTCTTCGAGCATGGTTATTAAAAGTATAGCCAACTACTCTACCACACGGTTATTATATGGGCAAAGAGTATAGGCAGTAATAATGACTAATGAGCCGTCAAATCACGAGGCCCACCTTTCTCTATGTTTGACCGAGGAAGCAGCCATCATTTCACTTCTCGTTGAATATCCATCCGCTGCTACCTCTGCAAATAAATAAAAATCCACTGCTACCTCCGCAGCATGGTTAATAATATAGCCATGTCAATCACGACGTACAAATATCATTCACTGATACAATAGGGATGGCTCTAAGGCTGGTGATTTTTTTTACTTTGTCTCTTTCTCTTTTTGTCTCATTTACTCATTTTACATAGGAGCACGTGTAGAGGATGGCTATTCCTTTCGATGGGACTTCTTAAGCAGCTCCGAATATTATTCCTGCTGCCCACCACTCTGAATTGGGCCATCTATGATACTCCAATTGCAACAACAATGTGGTCCACTAGGTCTAGCACATCCTGTAAGAAGAGACTGTCACGCAAAACATACATTCTTGTTGCCTTCTTCCTCACACAGTACGTACTACTAGTACTAGTACTACTCGTTCTCCTATAAAACTTGCGCTTGGAATCTCAAAAATATTAACCTTGCACTTGGCTCTTCGCCTCTTCGGGGAGTCGAGAAATGATGGTACTACAGTATATGGTTCTGGCTATCTGAGACCGAATGAATTGCTGCACGTCCACCTCGTGGGCAAGGGTCGAGGGGCGAGGGGCGAGGGGCGAGGGAGAGTGCGTACTACTATGTCCGTTTCAATATGGACTACATACGGAACAAAATGAGTGAATCTACACTCTGAAATACATCTATATACATCAGTGTTTGGAGTATGTACTAGTAGTTCATATTGAAATTTGCTAAAAGACATATATTTCAAACAATATGATAATCTCTCTAACTAAGGTTGGGACGAGGAGTATATATGTCTAACGGAGGGAGTAGTAAAATTTTCTCCTTGTCCTGCGAGCCACCGCGCTCGTGGTGAGGGAGCGGGCGTAGGCGTAGTAACAAGCTTCTCCTCATCCTGCGACTCTACGAGCCACCGCGTCCATGGGCGGGGGAGAGGGCATACTAAGCAAGCTTCTCCTCGTTCTGCGAGTTAACGGGACACATCAAAAGTAGTACAGAGCATCTCCAGTGTATAGAGCCTTGCCTCTAAGGTAGGCCCCACATGGTTTGCCTCTTTTTTTAAATAACGCATCAAGTCGCAATTTGTTTGTTCACCCGTGGTTGACGATCCTCCATCAAGTGGACAACCAGTACACGTGTCAAATTACCACGTGGGCTGCCTTTTCGTATAGAAATGAGCTCCACCGTGTACCCGCACGGGTGTGGTTGGGAAAGATATGAGAGTACGTGCGCCGTGCGTGCACCTCTTCTCTTCGTGCACGTCCCCCACCTACGTGGGGGTGTGAGAGAGATACAAACCTAGAGAGATGGCGTGTGCGTTCATGAGTGTTTTTTGTTATGGGGGGTGATTTCGTGAATGTATTTGTGGGAATATGTGTCGATGATATCTCAAACAAAAATGTGACACATGCAATGTGTGTGAAATAGAGGCCTATCTATATCATATATAGAGGGGGCGATCCATGAGAAGACTGTCGGGGTACGACACCTATGGGATCCAAAGGGACCCCTTTACGATTCGGCGGGGGGAGAGGTATACTCAAAGAGCAGAACCAACGATCGACGCGGGAAGATTTTACCCAGGTTCGGGCCGCTGATCCGCGTAAAACCCTACTCCTGCCTTGTGTTCTTATTAGTGTTCTTGAGCCCAGCCTTCAGGAGCGCTCGCTGTGAATAGTACGTTCAAAGAGCAGCTACGCATGCAGAATGGGCCAGAAGTTCTCCTCCCCTGCAGCAGTTGCCTTGGGCCTCCTTTTATACGCTCAAAGGGGTCACCACAGTGGCAAAATGTACATACATTGAGGTGTAAAGTAGCTACAGGGTCATCATACCTAACCCCTGACGGATTAGGACGAACGCATTTAATGCCCCGTGAGGTGTCCGTTTAGGTGTCCTCACTTTCTTGGGAATGGAAAAAGGGGCCATCCCATCAGCACCGCTTAAGCTCTCCTCCATTGGCGCGTCGCCACGCATCCAAAGAAGGACCCAGAATGTCAGGTTTGTCGCTGTGCTAGAGCGGTGGCACAGCAACAAAAACTTGCCGGGTGCCAAGCCCTGCCGGGCGCCAAGCCTTGCCGGGCACCGATCCTTGCCGGGCTCCGCAGGCCACCCCGGCAAGATCTTGCCGGGGAAGCTGGCCTTTGGATTCCAGCTCTCCTTATCTGCTGATCCTCAGATCTCTGACTGGATGGTTTCTTTGATGGTTTGAATCAACCTCGAACTGTTCCCCGGCAAGCCTTGCCGCGAGGATGGTTACAACTGCCCGTGCACAAGTACGGGGTACTAGTGGCCCAATACTTAGTACACCGACAGGAGCCCCCGGGCCTAGGCCATACACGAGTGCGAGGCGTTGTTGGGCTAGGCCCAAACAGTGCACGGGCACGCGTGGTAGGGGATTAACTGCTCGTAAATATCCCGTTTACTGTGCCCCCCACTACGCGCGTCGAACGCGCGGCGTGGGGAGCGTGCCTCAAAGGCTGCAACTGCGACGCGCCTATAGAGGCGCATTCACATTGGGGAATAAAAGAGGTGGCCCCGCTCCTTCCCCATAAAAAGGAGAAGCCGCAGAGGCACAAGCCTATTTACCCCCCTCTTCTTCTCAATCTGGCCGTCGCCATCGCCTTCCTCCTCTCGAGCTCAGAGCGAAGCTTTTCCTCTTCCGCCCGCCGCTTCCACGCTCGCTTCACCCCCGGCTTCCGCCCTCACAGCCGCCATGCCGCCCAAGGCCAGCAAAGGCAAGGGCAAGGAAGCGAAAGCCGACGTCCCAGAGAGCGAACTGGTGAAGATGCGGAAGAAGTATGTCGTCTTCCCCCCATAGCTCGATGCAGAAGCTCTGAAGAGGCGGTACCAATGCATGTGGGCTAAGGAGATGCAAGCTCACCCCGCCACACGCGTGATTCCAGGTTCTTGTTCCAAAAGTGGGTCGGACAGATACCCCTTCTTCGCTGCGTATTTTTATTGTTGGCTCTGCCCCCCATTTTCCGACTTCTTCAATGATATCATGTACACATACGGCTTTCATCTTCTTGATTTCATGCCGAATGCGGTACTGTGCATGTCCATCTTTGCCCATCTTTGTGAAAACTTTGCCGGAGTGATTCCCAACACTACTCTTTTTCGCCATTACTTCTTCCCCCGCATCCAAAAAGGAGAGGCCCTCTCTGGTTCTATCGCCTGGATTCCAAGGGCTTGGAATAAGGAAATATATCCAGAAGGAGTTTATCGGGAAAAGTGGGACGAATGGCGGGCTGAATGGTGCTGGATCAAGGAAGCAGATCCCCATCCGTTTTGTCTTCCCCGGCAACAGAAGGTGGTCCGCGGCAGCGGTTGGAGCAGTTTTGCCGCTGATGACAAAAAGCTCACAATCGCCACCACCAGGATTCTTCGCCTGAAAGCTGCCGGGCTGACAATGGAGATGATTGGCTTCGACTTTCTCCGCCGCCGCATCGCCCCCTTGCAGAACAGGGGAAGGCCAGCTTGGGAATACCGAAACACGGCAAATATCATGAGGTTGCGCCCCGGGTTGAATAATAATCTGACCACTATGCAGCTTGGCGCTCTCCGTCAAAAACTATTCCAGCGCGAAGACAAGCATCTGCTGCCGGCAAGGATTGTCCCTTTGTGAAACAACTCCGCCTTGGGGTCAATCATCGCCTTCATGCTGATGTTCAACACCCACGGTCTTGACGCGACTTGGGCCAAGCCAACCGAGGAGGAAGCACAGAAGTTTTTTGACAACTTGACGGAGAGACCCGTCCGGCAAGAGATAGATTTCATCCGAGCCACCACTGACCAAGAAGTAGCTTACATTGCTACTAGGGTGGAGGAGGCAAATCTTGCCGTGGAGGCCGGCAGCGTTGGCTTCACAGAATGGGAAACCAGCGATACAGAGGTAGTAGTGGAGGTAAAACCTGCCGGGAAGGACAAAGCTGCCGGGGAACAGAGCAGCACAGCCGCTGAGAGCTCGTCCGACGAGGACACGGCCGAAGAAGAACCGCAAGAAGAGCTCCCAGCCCCGAAGAAGACAAAGCGTATTCTTCGGAAGGCTGCATCTGGCATCCCGGCAAGCCAGCCTTCTTCGAGCGGCGAGGCTCCCGGCAAGAAAGTGGCCGGTAAGACTGCACCGTGGCAAGGGGTTCGTCAACAACCTACGCGGCGCGCGAGACCCACACCAGCGGCCACTGCTGGGGCGGCAGGGGTGTCTCGCACTACCACACCAGATGCTGCCCCGGCGCCTGCCACAGCCAAGCGACCTTGGACCCCTCCTCCGCCTCCCCACTCAGACATCGCAGCGGAGGCCGATTTCGACATCTCCGGCTTTAGTCCAGAGCGAGAAGAAGAAGAGTGAGTACTTTGCCACAGCCTTTATATTCCAATCTTGGATTGATCTTACTGACTTGCTCGTATTGTCTCTGCAGTGATGCAGAAACCTTGCTGGAGAGGATGGCGAAGAGGACAAAGACTTCCACGGGCGACGAGCCCCCGGCAGGCTCCACGAGCGTGCCAGAAACCATCATCGTCAGTCCGGAGCTCAGTCCTCAATGCAGCCCCCAGCACAGCCCCCAGCGTAAGTTCACTGTTCTTTTTCCGCTGGCGGGTGCTGAGGCTTCCATTCTTGCCACTGATATCCTTGGGCTCGCAGGAGAAGAACGGCAACAAGGAGAGTTGTTGGAAGACATCCCCGTTGTGCCACCTTCATCGACGACGCCGCCCACAAGCACGTCCCCGGCAAGAGATCCTACCGACGAGCCCATCCTAACTAAGGAGGAGCCGGCAAGCATGGACATCGGCAACCCTCCCCCGGCAACCGAAGTTGCCGAGAGGGGCGAGGCCACCTCTCAACAGCTCGACGCAGGTAATCAATTGCTTCAGAACGCTTGTTACTCTTTCCCTTATCTCTCTGCCTTTAGTCGCTTCAAACTTCAATCTTGATCTCTTATTCTGTTCTCCTCCTTCGTCCTTCAGAGTTCCCTGTGATGGAACACATGGATGTCGATGTTGTCATCGAGGAGACCGCTAGGAACGCCGCTGCCGAAGCAGACAGGATCGCTGCCAGCGAGGCCGCCAATGATGACACTATCGAGGCTGGTGGTGCTCTTGACGGGGAGGCCGCCAAGACTGCACAGGAGGAACCCGCCAAGGAATCTACTGAAGGGGGCGACAGGGAGGCTGATGACCGTACTGACGGCATTCCTGCCGCAGGAGCGCTAGGCGCTGCACCGGCCACGGAGCCCCCTGCCACTAGTGAGGCGGTCGCTGAAGACCAACTGTCAACATCTGAAGGCCCCTCATCCAGCAAATACCTCAAGGTTGGTGAGAACCTGTTTGTCAACTTGTCGGGGACGGCAAGCATTGGGGCACTAGCCGAAGGAGAAGTTTTTGACGAAGAAATCATCGCTGCTGCCAGGCTCGAGGTTGTTGACGATCCCAGTGCTAGCAGCAGAAAATCTGAAGAGGATCAGCTCCTTCAGGCCATGGGCGAGAATTTCCGCAAGCTCCAGGCTCTCCACCGCGCCCGGAAAGATAAAGCGGATTCCAGAATGGCAGTTGTCAAGGCGGCCGAGGCAGATTTCCAGAGGCGCGTCGAACAAATGCAAACCTGGTACGCCGAGGCCCTCCAAGAGCTGACTGCTGGCCGAGAACAGGTGAGCCAACAGTGGACAGAGATCCTCCTGAAGCAATCTGATATGGAGAAGGCGCATGATGAAGCTACTCAAAGGATTGCTGCTGAAGATGCCCTCCTGACGGGGCACCGCGTTGCTCTTGATGCTCACGAGGAAGATCTCACCGTACGTGAGCAGGCGCTCGCCGCCAAGCTTCACAGCAAAGATGAAGATATCGAGAAGCTTGTCGCGCGGCAGACCCAGGAGCTGGAGCAAAAACATAAAGAGGCGCTCGAAGCTCTGACTGCAAGTCACGCCGGCAAGCTCAAGGAGGCCGTCGATGCTGCCGAAGCTGTAGAGGCCGCCAAGAACGAGCTGAGCAACAAGGTAAAGAAGCTGGAAATAGATCTCGAAGAGCACGGCAAGGAGCTCTCGACGCTCAAAGGTGATAGGGAAAAAACCCTCCACTCCTTGGCGGAGATGCAAGTTGCCCTGTCCAACAAAACCAAGCAGCTCTCCTCTACGGCTGATGCTATTGCAGTTCTGGAATTGAAGCTGACCACGTTGCAGAAGTCTCTCGAGGCCGGCAAGGCCCGTGAGAAGGCTCTACTCAAGGATCTCCAAGGAGAGAGGAACCTGCTCAAGAGCGCTGCCGCCGCCCAAATCGATTACGAGAAGGGGGTGGAGATCTGGACTGGACGTCTCATCGCCACTGCGGAGAAACTTACGGCAGAACTGTGAACCATGGGCCTGTCGAACTTCAGGTATTCTTCCGAGGAAAGGATATCTTCAAGTGCCAGGTTGACGATGTTCTTTGAAAGCATCATCGACGCCTTGAGGGTGCTCCAGTCTAGCCGAGCGACCAAATTGGCCAACGAGACTCGCCGGCTTTGCCGGGCCGTCCTTCACAAGGTGCTTATCAAGGTGGTGCACAGCAATCCTGGCATCGACCTCTCCCACGCGCTCGGCCATTTGCCAAGGGACGCAAATGTCGAGGCACTTGAAGAACTTATCGCGCCTATCCTTGAGAAGGTGGACTCCATCAAAAGGATCGAAGGCCAGCGCAGGGATTAAGTGCTCCGCCTTTTCTTGCCGTCATCATTCCATGTAAAATACAATTAAGTCTCAAGTTAGAATTGCGGCAACTCATGAATGTAATATAACTTGCCTATGTTTAGGTTCATGCTTGCTATTTTCCTTGTCTGGTTCCTTTATGTATGGAGTTCACCCTACGCTTACTGAAAAACTTGCCGGCGCGCAACCTGCCGCGAGCGCTGGGTGCGGGACTTCAGCAGCCTGCTGGAGGCGCAGCGGCCGGCAAGACTCCTTGGCATTCTCAGTGCAGCCACTTAAATCGTTGAGCGGGCTCGAAACAAAATAAGGGCGCAACTGATTACAACAAGGGTTCCTTCGCGTGCAGATTTTCCATACAAGAGTCGGAATCATCCAAGGAAATAACTTGCAATAAAGGAAACTTGCTCTAAGTTTTTAGAACTTAGCTTTCTCTCACTGTCCTTCCTCCGGCAAGCGTCGATTCCGAACGTTGCCAACTGGTACTCATATCAGCCTTCCCCCCCGGCAAATGTGCACGCGAGGAATCCTTCTGTCTTTTAAAAAGAAAGAAGAGAAAATAAAGACATGAAACCTTGGCGGTTTGTTAGAACTTACCGGGAGTAGGTGTTATACAACATCTTAGACAAACATGCATATATAAATATGAACATGGGAATCAATAAGGGAATGCACAACACTTAAATTTATTCATCTGTGCTCAGGGTCTGCGCCTGGCTTTGTACAAAGGATCATATGCCTTGCCGGCTAGACTTGTACAAAAGGGTGGTTGCCGGGGGCCCCCGGCAACCGCGCCTTATGGGTAGAACTTGCGAAGATGTTCGATATTCCAGGAATTACTCACTGGAACGCCATCCTCGGTCTCCAGACGGACAGCGCCGGGCCTGGTGACTCGTACTACCCGATAAGGGCCTTCCCGCTTCGGCGTCAACTTGTTTGAATTCTTGGCGGACTAAATCCGTCGAAGAACAAGGTCGCCTTCCTCAAGGCTTCGGGCATGAACTTTGCGGCTATGGTAGCGGCGCAAAGCTTGCTGGTAGCGTGCAGCTCGCCCAGCAGCCTGAAGACGATTCTCCTCAAGGAGCACAGCGTCATCTTGCCGCAGTTGCTCTTGCTCAAGCTCATCATAAGCGAGCACTCGAGGTGATCCGTACGTGAGTTCCGTGGGGAGAATTGCTTCTGCTCCATAGACCAGAGCGAAGGGCGTCTGGCCGGTGGCTCGATTTGGTGTCATTTTGATTGACCAAAGAACTGCCGACAACTCATCAATCCAGCGTCTTCCGCACTTTTTCAGTCTGTCAAAAGTCCTGGTCCTGAGACCGCGTAGCACTTCAGCATTAGCCCTCTTTGCTTGGCCGTTGCTTCTCGGGTGAGCAACAGAGGCAAAACAAATCTTGCCGCCAAAGTCTTGGACGTACTGCATGAAGGTGCGACTTGTGAACTGCGTGCCGTTGTCGGTGATGATCCTATTGGGTACACCGAAACGGCAAACTATCCCTCAAAAGAACTTGACGGCTGATTGTGCTATCACCTTCCTTACTGCTTCCACCTCCGGCCACTTTGTGAACTTGTCGATAGCAACGTACAAGTACTCAAAGCCCCCGGTAGCACGGGGGAAAGGGCCCAGTATGTCGAGCCCCCAGACCGAAAATGGCCAGGAGAGAGGGATTGTCTGAAGAGCTTGAGCTGGTTGATGTGATTTCTTCGAATGAAACTGGCACGCTTCACACTTGGTGACTAGTGCAGTCGCATCCTGGAGAGCGGTGGGCCAAAAGAAACCTTGCCGGAATACTTTCCCGGCAAGTGCTCTTGATCCTATGTGAGAACCACATATGCCTCCATGTATCTCTGCCAACAGCTCTAGCCCATCCTCCCGAGGAATGCACTTCAATTTCACACCGTTTGGTCTCTTTCTGTATAGGACGTCATCGACAAACTTGTAGATAAGAGACTGACGGGCTACTCTTTCTGCTTCTTCCTGTTCCTCCGGGAGTTCTCCTGTCTGAAGGAAATGGACAATGTGCTGCGCCCATGCTGGAGCCTGAGGCTCGACGGCTACGACTAAAGGCATCTCCTCCGCCGGGGGAACGTTTGTCTTGACAGCAAGGGCCTGAGGCCCTGCCAGAGCCTGTTGTTCCCCGGCAGGCATGTCGATCCCGGCAACTTCCTTGCCGGCGGCTCCGGGGAGCTCTGCCGGGAAGTACTGACCAGAGTTCAACTTTCTTCTCTTTTCTTGCCGCATCGATGGCGCCACGGATGGTTGAGTCAACTGGAGCACAAAAGTTCCTGGTTCCACAGGCAACTTGAGGGCGACACGCTTTGACAGGTCGTCAGCAACACTGTTCTCGGCATGAGGAATGTGCTCCATTTGTAGACCGTCAAAGCGCTCTTCCATTTTCCTCACTTCATCCACGTAGGCTTGCATCAATGGACTTTGATAACTCTTGTTAACTTGCCTGACGACAAGTTGTGAATCGCCTTTGGTGACGAGCTTTTTGATACCAAGGTCTGCCGTGATCCTGAGACCGACAAGCAAACCCTCGTATTCTGCAGTGTTGTTGGTCGAACTCTCCCGGGGAAAATGCATTTGGACTACGTACTTGAGGTGCTCTCCGGTGGGTGCGACAAGCAGCACGCCAGCACCGGCGCCTTGAAGCGAGAAAGCCCCATCAAAGTACATAACCCATTGCTGGTCGATTTCCTTGCCGGGGAGAGTTGTTTCCTGAGCCTCTTCGTCCGGCGTTGGGGTCCATTCTGCAATGAACTCCGCCAAGGCCCTGCTCTGAATCATCGAAGTGCTTTCAAACTTGAGGCCAAAGCTCAACAATTCCAACGCCCACTCCACGATCCTACCGGTTGCTTCTGGATTTTGCAAAATCCATTGCAACGGAAAGCGAGTGACGACGGTGATTTCATGTGCTTGAAAATAATGGCGCAGCTTCCTCGAGGCCATAAGAAGGCCGAAAAGCAACTTCTGCACACCAGAATATCTTGACCTAGCTCCTTGTAAAAGAGAGCTAACAAAATAAACTGGGCGCTGCACCACCTTCTTCTTCTGCACTGGTTCTTCTGTTTGCGCAGATCCTATCTTTCCGGGATCAACCCTTGCCGGGGAAGATCTTGCCACATCACCTGGCGGTCCTGCCGCTGGTGTTGCTTCCTCATCAGCCTCTCTCTGCGCCACTAGCGCAGCACTAACCACTTGATTTGTTGCTGCCAGATACAGCAGCAACGGCTCTTGTGGTTTAGGCGCGACTAGCGTCGGCGGAGAGGAAAGGTATTTCTTCAAATCTTAGAGCGCAGCCTCTGCCTCCGGAGTCCATTTCATTGGACCTGCCTTCTTCAAAATTTTGAAAAAGGGCAGGGCGCGCTCTGCAGACTTGGAAATAAACCTGCTTAGAGCAACAACACAGCCGGCAAGACGACGCACATCCTTGACGCGTCTCGGCGCTTCAATTTGCTCAATAGCTTTGATCTTGTCGGGGTTTGCTTCGATTCCCCGGCAAGATACAAAGAACCCGAGGAGCTTGCCGGAAGGAACATCGAACACGCACTTCTCAGGATTGAGCTTTAAGTTGATCTTGCGCAGATTTGCAAATGTTTCTTCTAAATCTTGAATGAGCGTCGCTTTGTCTTTGGTTTTGACCACTATATCATCCATATACGCCTCCATATTTCTATGGAGTTGAGGCTCAAAACCAATTTGGATTGCTCTCGCAAATGTCGAACCAGCAGTTTTCAACCCGAAAGGCATTCGTATAAAACAATATGTACCACATGGAGTGATAAATGCGGTCTTTTCTTCATCTTCGTTGGCCATGAAGATCTGATGATACCCTAAGTAGGCATCAAGGAAGGACAGGAGGTCACAACCAGCGGTGGAATCCACAATCTGGTCGATGCGCAGCAAGGGAAAGGGATCTTTTGGACAGGCTTTATTGATATCTGTATAATCGATACAAAGCCTCCATTTCCCATTCGCTTTTCGCATTACAATCGGATTGGCCAACCAGGTTGGATGAAGCACTCCTCTGACCAATCCTGCCGCCTCCAGTTTTCTGATTTCCTCGGCAATGAATTCTTGCCGCTCCAAGGCTTGCTTCCTGACCCTTTACTTGACGGGCCGCGCATGAGGACAGACAACAAGGTGGTGCTCAATTACCTCCCTGGGAACACCGGGGATGTCAGACGGTTGCCATGCCAATACGTCAGCATTCGCCCATAGGAAGGCAACGAGCGCGCTTTCCTATTTGTCATCTAGGGTGGAACTTATGGTGAAAGTTCCCCCCGTTCCGCCTCCCTGACGGGCACCTTCTTGGTCTCCGGTGGAGCAGCCTTGGATTTCTTGTTCTTGCCGGTGGAACTCTCTGGTGCATCCTCGACGGAAGCGCAGCACTCCTAGGAGGTGCGCTTGCCGGAGTTCGCGCCAAGATTCTTGCCGGTCTTCTTCTTCCCCCCGGGAGTTCCAGTGGCAGGAGCAGGTGCCTTGATGGCAGGTGCTGCAACTGCTTCCCGGTAAAGTTGGTCGGCACAGATGAGCGCATCCTTCTTATCGGAATGGATAGTGACGACTCTCAACGGCCCAGGCATCTTCAAAACGTTGTACGCGTAGTGTGATGCCGCCATGAACTTAGCCAGCGCTGGCCGACCAAGGATCCCATTGTATGACATGGGGATCTTGGCGACATCAAACACCACCTTCTCAGTCCTGTAGTTGAGCTCGCTACCAAATGACACCGGCAGCATAATCTTGCCCTTGGGCTGGGTTCTTCCCGGATTGACCCCTTGAAACGTACCCGTTTCTTCGAGGTCCTCGTCGGGAATTTGGGGCTTTTTGAGCACATCCAGTGAGATTAAGTTCAGGCCGGCCCCACCGTCAACTAGCATTTTTGTCACCTTGAGGTTGCGAATCGTTGGCGAGACCAACAATGGCAAGCACCCGACCGCAGTTGTGCGATCAGGGTGATCCTCGGCGTCAAAAATGATAGGCGTGTTGGACCACTTCAGGGGCCTACATGCATCTGGGGATGGCTCTGCCGCATTGACTTCCCGCACCCACTGTTTGAGTTGACGGTGGGAAGAATGCAGCGAGGCACCTCCATCGATACACAGGGCCTCTGTAGCTTTCTGGAATTCTTGCTCACTGGACTCATCATCTTCTTCATCATCATCTTCTTCTTTGTCTCGGCCCCGAGCGGGCCTATCCTTCTGTTGCTTGGACTTGCCGCGGCGCCCCCCTCGGCCACCGTGCTTCTTGCCGTTTCCGTCAGCACCATCTTGGGCCTTCTCCTTATCTCACCTTTCATATTCGGCCCTCTGTTTCTCGGCAAGCTGTTCAACTTGCCGGCAGTTCTGGAGATCGTGGCCCTTGGTGTGATGGATCTTGCAATACTGCTTGCCGGAGTTTTCTGACTTGTCGGCAGCCACCAAGGCCTGACAGGAAGGGCACCCGGCAAGATCCTTGCCGGGGTCACCAACCTTGGCCTTCTTGGCGGCGCCGGGGTTGTGGGATTCCTCGACAGCATGCACGGCCTTGCCTCCGCGTTTCCTGTTCCGCCGCCGGCCTTTCCTTGACGGGGCCGCAACATCTTCTTCTTCGGATTCGCCCGCCACGCCAACAGCCTCGCCAGGGAGTTTCCTCCCCTCTTCAGCTCGAGCGCATTTATCGGCTAGAGTGTAAAGCTCGGCAATACTCCTGACTTTGTTCATTGCCAGCTCTTCCCGCATTCTGCGGTTACGCACGTTCTGGTGAAACGCGCTAATGACAGCGGCAGGGTGAACGTCAGGAATATTGTACTGCACCTGGCTGAACCTCTGCATAAACTTGCGCAGGGACTCGCCCTCCTTCTGAGGGATGATATGCAAATCACTCTCTTGGCCAGGAGCTTGGTGGCCTCCAACAAAGGCGCCAACAAACTGATGGCACATATCTGACCAGGAAGAAATAGAATTCTCCGGCAGATGCATCAACCATGACCTGACGTTGGGTTTGAGCACCAACGGGAAGTAGTTGGCAAGTATCTTGTCATCTCGGCCCCCGGCAGCCTGCACCGCAATGGTGTAGATGCTCAAGAACTCCGAGGGTGGGTCTTACCGTCATATTTCTCCGGGACCTCCGGCTTGAAGGTTCGGGAATTGGGCCACTGGACTTGCCGCAGCTCACGGGTAAACGCTGGAGTCCCTACCTCATAAGGCAAGTCTCCTACGTCCCCTGGTGCAGGCTCATCGACAGCTGGCCCTGCGCGCTTATCAGACTGATAGCGCGCTTCCCGTCGCCGCTCGATGGTAGTTCAAGCGTCCTCCTTGCCTCGTTCCTGGAGAACTTGACGCTGATCGCGGCGCATCCATGGATCGGATGACGCCGTGGAAACTTCTTCACGGCGGTTGACCTGCTGGGTTGTCGGCCGCCGCTGGTGCCGCGGAGGGGAGTGCACTGTGGTTGCACCACCTCCGGTTTTCTCCACATCGGCTCGCGCCGGATCGATGGGCCTTCGCTACGAGGGCCCTGCATCTTGCGGTCCATCTTTGTTGGCGAAGCCGATAAGGCTTTGGATAGTAGCTCGCCACTCCTCCATCTTCTCCGGGGTAGGAGGAAAATCGAGGAGCAGCTACGCACGTGCCAATGCTTCCGCTGGCGTAGGCGGCGGCGACAGGTCCGAGGTACGTGAGGTGTTCTGACTCCCAACCATATTAGAAGGAGCACCACCACGGTCACGCGACCGCGCGCCACCCCCGCCAGCAGCTCGGTGTGCATGCTGGTCCCGCGCATCTTGGAATCGATGCACAGGAATCTTTTCATGGGGACGCCCTGAACCACCAGTGCCATGACGTCGCTCGTCGTGCACGACCTGGGTAGGTCGTGATGCTTGCGCCGGCGCGGGAGCTCCAGCAGGCGCCCTCCGATCTCTGGAATTCGTTGTGCCACATGTAGGCAACACAGCCCCGTCTCTAGATCCAGCGGCATGCAGGTTGCCACTGCCACTGCGAACGATACCGCTCGCCTGGCTCGGATCACCAGAACGCCGTGGGGGTTCTAATCCTCTTCCTTCTGCACCCACGCCGTCGCCCATACGCGAAGGCGTAGGCAAAACGGACGTGGACGGTTGTGCCGTCGCAGCGCTCTTCTTCTTGGGTGGCATGATGATGAAGAAACTGAGGCGCCGATCACTAGATCAGGTTCACGCAACCTTCAAGACCCCCTACCTGGTGCGCCAAAGATGTCGGGGTACGACACCAATGGGATCCAAAGGGACCCCTTTACGATTCGGCGGGGGGAGAGGTATACGCAAAGAGCAGAACCAACGATCGACGCGGGAAGATTTTACCCAGGTTCGGGCCGCTGATCCGCGCAAAACCCTACTCCTGCCTTGTGTTCTTATTAGTGTTCTTGAGCCCAGCCTTCAGGAGCGCTCGCTGTGAACAGTACGTTCAAAGAGCAGCTACGCATGCAGAATGGGCCAGAAGTTCTCCTCCCCTGTAGCAGTTTCCTTGGGCCTCCTTTTATACGCTCAAAGGGGTCACCACAGTGGCAAAATGTACATACATTAAGGTGTAAAGTAGCTACAGGGTCATCATACCTAACCCCTGACAGAATAGGATGAACGCATTTAATGCACCGTGAGGTGTCCGTTTAGGTGTCCTCACTTTCTTAGGGATGGAAAAAGGGGCCATCCCATCAGCACCGCTTAAGCTCTCCTCCATTGGCGCATCGCCACGCATCCAAAGAAGGACCCAGAATGTCAGGTTTGTCGCTGTGCTAGAGCGGTGGCACAGCAACAAAACCTTGCCGGGTGCCAAGCCCTGCCGGGCGCCAAGCCTTGCCGGGCGCCGATCCTTGCCGGGCTCCGCAGGCCACCCCGGCAAGAGCTTGCCGGGGAAGCTGGCCTTCGGATTCCAGCTCTCCTTATCTGCTGCTCCTTAGATCTCTGACTGGATGGTTTCTTTGATGGCTTGAATCAACCTCGAACTGTTCCCCGGCAAGCCTTGCCGCGAGGATGGCTACAACTGCCCGTGCACAAGTATGGGGTACTAGTGGCCCAATACTTAGTACACCGACAAAGATAGGGAGGGGTCTTAGATATCGATAGAGTCGAATAGAGGATCAAGTGTGTGGGTGCGAAATCGATGAAGAGAGCCATCAAAATTGTGTGTGTGCACGTCAAAGATATAGGGCGACTGACCTACCGGAATGTCAAAGGGCAGAGGGCAAGTTTGTGTGTGGGGAGGGAGACATGACTAGAGCGCTCGATGTATCGGTGTGTGTGGGGGGTGAGGGGGGAGGCAGAGACCTAACTAGAGAGGTAGATCGACTCGTAAATGTGTTGAGAAGGAGAGACCTAGCTATGTCTTGAGGGAGATTGGTCGACATCCATACATAAGTGAAGGATGGAAAATAGGTTAGGACACACAGAGACAAAGAGAGAGAGAGAGAGAGAGAGAGAGAGGTAGAGTGTTGGAGGGGTGGTGGAGTTGCTTCTCGGAGATGGTGGGAGAGGCCTACTAGACAAACTGAGGGTACAACTGCAATATCAAGAACAGTGAGGATGTGGTTTTGTGTGTGCGTGTGCGTGATAGATGTGTCGAGAGGCATGCATGGATGATGAAGGGGGACCATGTGTTTGGTAAGCAGACCTAACTAGATCGGTAGATCAATTTTTGTGTGTCGGAGGAAGGGAGAGACATAACTAATGTGGTAGATTGATTGGCACGTGGGGAAAACGAGTTATAAACGACCTAGCTAGCTATATGTATAGTGGGAGATCGGTCGGTGTACATCCATTTGTTAGAGGCAAATAAGGCCCAGAGAGACGGATAGAGAGAGAGGGATGGAGCTAGTAGGTGGTTCGAGAGGCCTAATAGATAGGGGGGAGGAGTGCACGATTGTGAGATCGATGAAAAGAGGGGCGAGAGTTTACACGTGTGTTGGACCGTATGAGAGACACGAGGCATGCATGGATAGAGAAAGGAGGAGATGAAAAGTGTGTGTGTATGTGGTAGGCAGACATCGCTACAAAGGTTTATCAATCGGTGTGTCGGAAAGAAGGAGTTATGGAGACCGTGGGAGAACGACCTAAAGAAAGAAATGAATGTGCATGATGGATAGAATGATGAGGGAGGGGGAGGGTGAGGAGGGCGTGTGCATGCACGAGAGAAAGTTAGTGCTGCCTACAAAGGTTAGAGGATATGTGTCAATGATATCTCAAACAAAAATGTGACACATGTAATGTGTGTGAAATAGAGGCCTATCTCTTTCATATATAGAGGGGGCGATCCACGAGAAGAGAGGGAGGGGTCATAGATATCGATAGAGTCGAAGAGAGGATCAAGTGTGTGGGTGCAAGATTGATGAAGAGAGCCATTGAAATTCTGTGTGTAGGGAGACTGACCTACCGGAACGTCAAAGGGCAGAGGGCAAGTTTGTGTGTGGCAGGGAGACATGACTAGAGCACTCGATGTATCGATGTGTGTGTGTGTGGGGCCTAACTAGAGAGGTAGATCGACTCGTATATGTGTTGAGAAGGAGAGACCTAGCTATGTCTTGAGGGAGATCGGTCAACATCCATACATAAGTGAAGGACGGGAAATAGGTTGGGACACAGAGAGAGTGAGAGAGAGAGAGAGAGGTAGAGTGCCGGAGGGGTGGTGGAGTTGCTTCTCGGAGATGGTGGGAGAGGCCTACAAGACAAACAGAGGGTACAACTGCAATATCAAGAACAGTGGGGATGTGTTTTTGTGTGTGCGTGTGCGTGATAGATGTGTCGGGAGGCATGGATGGATGATGAAGTGGGACCATGTGTTTGGTAAGCATACCTAACTAGATCGATAGATCAATTGTTGTGTGTCGGAGGAAGGGAGAGACATAACTAATGAGGTAGATCGATCGGCGCGTGGGAAAAACAAGTTATAAACAACCTAGCTAGCTATATGTATAGTGGGAGATCGGTCGGTGTACATCCATTTGTTAGAGGCAAATAAGCCCAGAGAGACAGATAGAGAGGGAGGGATGGAGCTAGGAGGTGGTGCAAGAGACCAACTTGATAGGGGGAGGAGTGTGCGATTGTGAGATCGATGAAAAGAGGGGCAAGAGTTTACATGTGTGTGGGACCGTATGATAGACACGAGGCATGGACAGAGAAAGGAGGAGATGGAAAGTGTGTGTGTATGTGGTAGGCAGGCATCGCTAGAGAGGTTTATCGATCGGTGTGTGTCGGAAAGAAGGAGTAGTAGAGACCGTGGGAGAACGACCGAAAGAAAATAAAATGAATGTGCGTGATGGATAGAATGCTGAGGGAGGGGGAGGGCGAGGAGGGTGTGTACATGCATGAGAGAAAGTTAGTGCTAGCTACAAAGGTTAGAGTATTGTGTGGGTGTAAGAGACTAACAAAGATCATAATTTGATATGAAAGTGGATTCATGTATTTGAAACAGAGATCATAGTGTTATAAACCTATGCATGCATGAATATAGCGGTGATACGCGTGGTGTGGTTTTGGACATGTTATACTATAATGTGATAATGCGTGGCATTTGCAACTCACAGCTAAATATCGAACAATCTAAACCATACTATATATCGAACAATCTCACATTTTATTTGAATTTGTGATAATGTGTGCCGTTTGCAGCTCACAACTAAAGACCGAACAATCTAAACCATACTATATATTGAACAATCTCACATTTTATTTGAAATTGTGATAATGTGTGGCGTTTGCAACTCGCAGCTAAATACTTGTAGGCGTAGGGGCGGGGCACCATACATTATGTGATAAACACATTATACATATGAGACATGGTTTAGATTATGAAGATCTAGCTAGAGCTTGAAATGTACTGTGATTTGAAATCAACATAAAGTGGATTCAAAAACTCGAGTTCGAGTTCATATAGTACACATAGTTCATGTCTAACTCGACAGTAATCATGTGGTGTGCTGTGAAGATAATATACAAATGATGGTTTAACTTGACAATAATGATGATTGTAGATCTTATTAAATTAGAGAAACGAATTCAAATGGTTTAACTTGACAACAATCATGATTGTAGATCTTATTCAAATAGATAAACGAATTCAATTTTAGTTCATATTGAAGCGGTAGTATATACATTTGGAATGCACTAAAATGTTCATTTGAGTAGCAGGTTGCATGCATTATACACGTAGCGAAATATTTAATTGAACATAACATGGATTCAAAGTTTTGAATGACATTTGTAGTAACTCATACAGCAAAACGGGGCTAGACTCTCTTGTGTGGTGCGAATTGATTTCTTTTTGGTTTTTTCGTCGAGGGAAGTGTGAATTGATTTGGTACAGTATATGTTAGGATTGTCTGGAAATTTCAATCCGTGCCTTGTTATCTCAAAATTTTAAGATATCGCTTTGTCTCGTTGTGCTCCTAAAATTCACTCCATCTCAACCCACGCCTTGCTATCCCAAAATTACAACGCGCGCGAAAACTCCCACCTCCTGCGAAATCCCGACAGGCGAAATTCCCGTGATACCCCTGAACCAAAAGAACCACCTAGTTCAAATCGGTGGGGCTACTTTCATAACTTAACCCACATTTCGGACAAGCGCGTCCCTAAGCCATGGTTCCCCTCCCATCCCCCCATTCGTACACCGAGGCCGCGAAAACCTGCAAAGCCACACACCCTCCTCCGTCCGCCACCCAATCGGAGCCTCTTCCCTGACGACATCGTCCACCGCAACAGCTCGACGTCCCTCATCCACCGCACCAAATGAGGATCCTTCATCGATTTCGTCGTCCCGCCGGTTCAGCCACCCCGTCCTCCACCTCCAAGGAGCTGCCCCGATGTTCGCCTTGTCTTTCATGCCACCTCCATTCCCACAGCGCTGTCTTCACCTGCACCACCGAAAGAGCAGCACCATCACCGATTCCTCGGATGAAGCGGAGGCCTAATCAGCGCCACAAAAGAGGTTCTACACTAATTGCTGCATTTTCTTCTTGATTCGATCTCACGGTGATGCGGCGCTCGGTACCTAGCCGCCATGGCACGGCTCCATCTACGCTGGCGGCGCCGGCCACTTCCTCCATGGCTCTACTGCTGCTTCGGCTCTCGCTCACGCTGCTGCTGCTCCGACTCTCGCTGACACTGCTGCTACTACTTTGACTGTCGCTCGCGCTGCTGCTGCTCTGGCTCTCGCTGGCCCTGCTGCTACTGCTTCAGCTCTCGCTCGCGGTGCTGCTCTGCTCTTGCTCTTAGTCCCCTGCCTGGTCTACTCTGGCTCTTGCTCGCACTGCTGCTCTTGCTCGCGCTGCTGCTCTTGCTCTTGCTCTTGCTCTCGGTCCACCTGCCTGGTCTGCTCTGGCTCTTGCTCGTGCTGCTACTCTTGCTCTTGCTCTTGCTTGTGCTGCTTGTCTACTCTTGCTCGCGCTGCTGCTGCACGAGCAGCAGCTCCGGCTCTCGCTCGAGCTCCTGCTGCTACTACCCGACATGCTGCTACACGACTAGCTGCCCCGGCTCTCACATGCGCTGCTGCTCTAGGCGCTGCTGCTGCTCTGTCCCGACTGCTCTCTGGTAGTACGGTCCCTACTAGAGCGGCTACCGATTTAGATCACTGCTACTCTACCACTAGTGCTCGAGCGACCAAAACTATTAGTGCACTGCTTTTCTACTACTAGTGCGTTCAGTTTCGACAGTAAAATTCATTTTCGACAGCAAAATTTAGTTTGGACAGTAAAATTCAGTTTCGACAGTTAAATTCTGTTTCGACAGTTAAGTTCAGAGATGAGCTGCTGATGTATTTTACATCTAGCACTTTTTGGTTATGTATTTTACATCATCTATCAAAGATGCTATTAGAATACCACTTCAGGTTAACATTGTCTCTCTTGTCCTGCTTCAGCCTCGCCGTCGTACACCTCACCGGAGCTGCTCCAACAATGAAACCCTCCATCGCAGCGGAGCAGTACCCTTGGCTCCATCTCCAGGCGCCTAAGATCTTCTTCCCCTCCTCCGACTGCCACATCAGCTTTAGCATCCTCAGCGACCAACCCAATGATTCTGAGATCGACATGGCTTCGCCAAAGAGGTTGTACACTTGCTGCATCACTTTTTTACTCTACATGTTATATATATTGTCCACTGAGCACACTTAGTAACATGAAATACGATTAGTTTCTCCTATATAACAAGAAGTGAGGTACCAGGCAACTTAGCTATCCGTGATGGACACTCTCGAAAGTCATCATTATTTATTTCTATGCGTTTGAGCTGTGCATGTGTAGATGGGCCTGGGAGTTGAGTTAGTAGGGCAGTGGCCTGGGTCTAAAGTAGTACAAGTAGCACAAATACATTTTTGGAGTGTAGGATTTTGCCTGTTCAAGCCTGCCTACTAGAATTACCAGTGGTTCAAAGAAAAAGTGAAGGAAAAACATAGGAATTGGAAAGTTTCCTATGGTACTACTATTAATGCATTTGGTTCAAAGGAATGTTGCAAAGGAAAACTGTAGGATTTGTTCCTTTAGTGTCTCTTTCAAAGAAGAACCGTAGGAATTTTAATATCCACTTGGCCCTCCTTTTCAAATTCCTATTCATGAAGAACAAGACTAAGTGATAGTAGCATAATAGCATTATAACTATACATTTTCTTGTGGTTTGACTCAATTTGACCAAGCTTCTTTGCATTCTTGTGACCTTCCAATTCCTGTGAACCAAACACCCTGATTGAAAGAAATCCTGTGATTTTAAATTCTCTGTTTTGCACATGCATTCCTATCCTATTACTGTGTATTTCCTATCCCTGCGTTGTTAGAATCCTCCAATTCAAACGAGCCCTTACAGAATTACTCCTCTATCAAAGAAAAGCTTTTGTGGTTTGTCCCGCTCCTGCCGCGCTGTCGTCCACCCCAGCTCAGCTGCTCCAACGAGAGAAGGGTGCACCACAGCAGGGATCCACAGGTTGCTACCATCACTCTGGATTCCGGCATGCACTCCTTACATAATCTCACTATGTTTTATTCCTATGCATGCCAGTTCTTGTACACAATGGAACTGAACATGTAGAGCAAAAGAGACGATCCTTGCGTGGCAATAAAATTTCATGCAGACATCGCTCCATGGTGGGCGCAAAGGCAGCCCCCCTCCACCCATTTCAGATTGTAATCAAGAGGAAGATAATTGTTCCGAGGGGGATTCAGAAGGAGTGGACCACTCCTATTTACCCCCTGAGGTCTTCGCTCTAAGTTGGCATGCTGATGTTGGTCATATCATCCATATGGTGCCTTGCATTGCTTACTTTACACATCAAATATGTCATCTGCTTAGTTTAGACATGCTTTGTGCGAATGCCATCTGTTTAGTTTCTATATCGTATATGTGAATTGTGCAACGCCATCTTGTTTAGCCAGGCATCATATATGTGAATTTTGCAATGCCATCCTGCTTAGCCAGTCATCTTATATGTGAATTATATCATGCCATCCTTTTTTTATTACATATTACATGTGTCAACAATGTTAGTACATTCAACTACTCTTCATGTGCATCAGCCTTTTGACACGGTGATGGAAAAATCTGGAGTGAAAACAAGGTCTTCAGAGCAGACAATGTTATCTGACGAAGCACATATCTCGCTGGTTACGGATAGCTCCTCAGAGGAGGATTCAGAGATAGATGACATGTCCTATTCCCTCCCCCCCGAGGTGAATGATCTAACTTGGCTGGGTTATGTTGCTCATATCGTGCGTATGGTGTCTTGCATTGCTATCTCATTTGCTTAGTTTAGACATGCTTTGTGTGAATGCCACATGTTTAGTGTCTAATTACCATATATGTGAAATATGCAATGCCATCTTGTTGCAAGACATTATATATGTGAATTATGCAATGCTATCTTGTTGCAAGGCATTATATATGTGAATTATGCAATGCCATGCTGTTTAGCCAATCATCATATATGTGAATTATATCATGCTACCCTTTTTTTGTATTACGTATTCCATTTGTCGACAACGTTTGTATATTCAACCACTCTTCCTGTGCATTAGCCATTTGAAGCGGTGATGGAAGTATCTGGAGTGAAAACAAGGTCTTCAGACAGACAATGCTACCTGCTAAAGCAGACATCTTGCTGGTTAAAGATAGCTCCTCAGAGGAGGATTCAGAGATAGATGACCAGTCCTATTTCCCCCCTGAGGTCTATGCTCAAACTAGGGAGGGTTATATTACTCGTATCATGCATATGTTGTCTTGCATTACTTAGTTTTTACATCATATATGCGATTGCCATCTGCTTACTTGCTTAGTATATATATAAATCATATATTTAAATTATATCGTGCCATCATGTTTACATATACAGCATCTATCTGAATTATGGCATGCTAACCCATTTAATAAAGACATCATATAGTTATATCATCTCATCCTGTTTAGTGTTTATAGTCATCATATTGTGAATTATGTCATTCTATCCGTGAATTATATCATGCTATCATGTTTCCATAGGCGGCATGTATGTGAATTATGGCATGCCAACCTATTTAATAAACACATCATATAGTTATATCATGTCATCCTGTTTACATAGCCATCATATTTTGAATTATGTCTTTTTATCCTGTTTAGTTAGCCATCATATATGTGAAATTGTGTCATGCCATCCTGTTTAGTTAGCCATCATATATGTGAAATTGTGTCATACTATCCTATTTAGTTAGACAACATATATGTGAATTATTTCATGCCCTCTTTTATTCCCCACTATCCATTGCACCTGTCTATCATACATTCAATTTCTTTTCTTGTTTATCAGCCATTTGAATTGGAGGGGGTGATGGCAGTATCTAAGGGAGTAACAACACGGTCTTCAGAAATGATAGTGCTACCAGTCGATGCAGATAGAACCACGGTTGTACTTGCCCAAGAACCAGCCCCACCACACATAACCCAGACTCTCGTAGATTGTACCCCTACCCAGTTGGACAGAGAACCAGCTACACCCCTTCTAACCCCAACCCCAGCCGATAGTAACCCAGTTCCAGTTGACACAGCACTGTCTCCACCACAAAGCACACAAACACGAGCAGTTAGTAAGGCAACTGCAGTGCCCAACGCACGAGGACCACCACTCCGAACCCCAACTCAACGCTTAAAGCAGAAGAACAATTGTTCTCAGGTCAGGTTTTATAGCTATGGTTCATACTCCTTTGCTCTTGCATCACTGTATTTACTCATACCAACTATTTTCAAATTTGAAGGATGGAATTGAAACTCCAATGGCGCAACAAGTATGATTTAAACCTGTTTCATTAACTGGTTTGCTGTTCTAACTTGCTCTATGTTGAATTAGGTTCAATTGAATTAACAGTTATGTTCTCATGTCATGCACATTACAAGTGTTGTTATTGTTGTGTAGTTTCCCACAATTATATTTTGTCTATGCTGCTCTGTCTTAAACAGATATTATTTGAACTGTGTCTTGATTTGGCAACAAAAACTAGAATGATATAGACCATACAGTAACCATGGTACATAGATATATGTTTGTTTCATGTTATTATCCTATCCACTTTACTACTGAACTGATTTACCAAAATGTGTTTCATATACAACATGGTAAACCTATGATGTGTCTGCTTGTTTCTCTTTTAGAATGCAGACAAAATATTGGAGAAGAGTACCCCCGTTATGCAATGGTAAAGGAAGTAATGCAGATAAGGTTCAAGATTGTGAGACATCCCTATTGGTCTCCCAGAAAGCTGATAAAAACTATCTTGATGAAAGTGAGACAACCCCAAAGTCATGTCCTGATGTAGTATTCGAGTTACTGGCCACTACTACTGGCACAAGCTCTTCGAACTCGCTGCCTGAATCAGTTCTTCTTCTTGAGTCTCAACATCAAGTTGAAAGACATCATTTAGATGTGCTACGACACGAAGCCGAAGGACTGAGGAAGTCCCTATAGAATTCAGATGCATACTTTTTGGTGCAACAGCAAGCGCTAGAGGATTTAAGCGCCAAACAAGAGAAAGTTAATAAGCTTGCTAAGCATCTTGCCAGCATGCTGGGTACTCAGGATATTGTTTCTTGAGCTCTTCTGAAGTGGTTTCAGTTCTGGACTTGTTTTGCTGCGGCGTTTATTTGCACTGGTCACCAACTTTGACAACCAGTGTATGTGATATGCTGCTTTGTTCCCTATATTTGCACTGGTGGCAAACTTTGATGCCCAGTGGATGTAATATGTGTAATAGCCGTAATAGCCTAGCGTTAGTTGCTTGCTTATTTATTTCCTTATTGTCTTGTTTAGTTGTTTGCTTGTAGTCACTGCAGTTCTTTTTTCGCGTTTTTCCAGTGGCCATAATAACCTATTTTTTATAACTAGGCCACAATAACCATGGGAAACATACATACCGTTGTAACCATGGTCCTGCTACCTGCTGTAGTGACCATGGGCCTCCTATGTTCCGTAGGATCCATGGGCCCTCGACGGGCCATATAATCAATGGGCCTTCTATGGGCCATATGATTGATTGGTTAAACATGGGCATACTATTCGTGGACCAATAACTGTCCGCAAAATGGGCTGTAAACGGGCTTGAGTGGAAATCGTGTGTTTATGGCCCGACTATAATGGGTCGTTAATAGGCCGAAATGTATAACGGGCTTAATTCTATCGACAAGCATCACGGGTCATTAATGGGCCGTATTTGATGACGCTATGAAAACAGCCCAAAGAGTTAACGGGCCACAAATGGGCCGACTGTAACCACGGGCTGAATTTGGCCCACAAGCGGAACAGCCCAGTAATGGACTGTAAGTAACCGAATGCTGGAAATGAGCCCAAGAATAAATGGGCCCTTAGAAGGCCAAAAGGTAACACGGGCTGGAAACGGCCCAACGGAATAATGGGCCGTTAATGGTGTAAAGCGACACACTATTCATTATGGGCCAGTTCCCTATATTAATGGGCCTAGAGTTACAAAGGGCCTCGTATGGGCCGAAAGACATCATGGGCCATACATGGGCCGGAAGTTACAATGGGCTGGAATCATATTGGACGGCCCAGATGACGCTACTGGGCCCAATTCGGATAGGCCATAACGGGCCGTGAGTTAGCGGGCTGTAAATGGGCTATATGTGAACGGGTCCTTAATAGGCTTTCCGTGGGCCGGCCGGCTACCTTTTGACCAAGTCAAATGGGTCGGCCTTTTCACCTGAATGGGCCTCTGTTGGGCCATACCACGTGTTGACGTATCATAGGCGCCTCCCGTCCAATGAGTGGATGACATCTGTCCCAACGCTGAGCCGACACGTGGTTCCTCTGGCCATTGAGAATTTTACACGTGGAAAATCCCCATTGCTCCGGGCTGTTAACGGGTTACCAGATCCAAACCGGAACCCGATAGCTTAACTGCGACCTGTTACGGTGGATACCACGTGTCGGTTACCCTTGACAAAAGCACTTCCATGACGCGCCATTTATCGTCATGGAAGTGGACACTTCTGTGATGATAATTTTGGTATTGTAATGGAACACTTCTACGACAACACAGGTGTCGGTGTACTAAGTATTGGGCCACTAGTACCCCTTACTTGTGCACGGGCAGTTGTAGCCGTCCTCGCGGGAAGGCTTGCCGGGATCAGCTCGAGGTCGATTCAAGTCATCAAGGAAATCATCAAGTCAGAGATCTGAGAATCAGCAGATAAGCAAAGCTGGAAATCGAAGGCCAGCTTTCCCGGCAAGATCCTTGCCGGGATGGCCGTGGAGCCCGGCGAGGCTCGGCGCCCGGCAAGATTTGGTTCTCGGCAAGGCCTGGCGCCCGGCAAGGTTTGGTGCCCGGCAAGGATCGGCGCCTGGCGAGATTCCGCCACTGTGCCACCGCTTCGGCACAGTAACAAGTCTGACATTCTGGCTCCTTCCCTGGGTGCGTGGCGGCATGCCAGTGGAGGAGAGCTTGAGCGGTGCTGATGGGATGGCCCCTTTTTCCATCCCCAAGAAAGTAAGGACACCTAAACGGACACCTCACGCTGCATTAAATGCGCTTGTCCTAATCCGTCAGGGGTTAGGTATGATACCCTGTAGCTACTTTACACCTCAATGTATGTACATTTTGCCACTTTGGAGACCCCTTTGAGCATATAAAAGGAGGCCCAAGGCAACTGCTACAGAGGAGAACTTCTGGCCCATTCTGCATGCATAGCTGCTCTTTGAACGTACTGTTCATTGCGAGCGCTCCTGAAGGCTGGGCTCAAGAACATCAATAAGAACACAAAGCAGGAGTAGGGTTTTACGCTGATCAGCGGCCCGAACCTGGGTAAAAACTTCCCGCGTCGACCACTGGTTCTGCTCTTTGCGTATACCTCTCCCCCCGCCGAATCGTAAAGGGGTCTCTCGGGATCCCATAGGTGTCGTACCCCGACAACAGGTATGACTATCTTGATTCTGTCATAAAATCGTCATGGATGTACATGCATGACAGAAAACGTGACCTATTGTGACAAACACGTATCATCACGAAAGTGGTTTTTTTTGTAGCGCTTGCACTCGATGTAAGCCCTAGGAGGAGAGGGACAAGAAAGGAATTATCGAGCACTTTTGTTTTTAAAAAAATGGTATGATATCCGATGAGCTCAGATAAATCAAAAGAAATCATCTTCCTTGTTTGTCTTCGTTCTCATACATTTTTCAACTTTAACACCATACACTGTTTTGGAAGGTTGCCGGGGTGCGACCACAGGCAAAGCGACTTGCCGGTCTTGAACACAGCTGCACATACTCCGTCGAGTGTACTCGAGGTAGAGCAGGAGCGCGATACAAAACGCGGCAGGATTCCTTCGCGTGCATGTTTTTCGTACCAGTACAGAGATGTGCAAGGGAAATTTCTAACTTATCTTTCTTTGTTGTACTTCTTATTCCATGAAATGAAATGAACCGTCAATCCAACATTCAATCTTCGTTCCCCCCGGGAAACATGCACATGGGGAATCCTTCTGCATTTGAGAAAAAACAGAAAGGAGAAGCATAGTAGTATGGATACCTTGGCTGTATGTTAGTCACTTCGTACAAGCAAAACGCTATGTCACTATATTATGCATTAATACATGAGTAACTATGCATGAAAGCTTGTGGAGCGTTTAGCATTATTTAGATATGCGCAGGATCTGTGCATAGCTTTGTACAGAGGGTTACAAGTCCTTGGGACTATGCT
Organism: Thinopyrum elongatum; assembly: GCA_011799875.1. Taxonomy (NCBI): domain Eukaryota; kingdom Viridiplantae; phylum Streptophyta; class Magnoliopsida; order Poales; family Poaceae; genus Thinopyrum; species Thinopyrum elongatum. The sequence goes on along the minus strand of CM022299.1, from coordinate 240,376,754 downwards.
TGTACAAAGGGGTTGCCGGGGCAAGGCCCGGCAACGGCGCCTTCTGGATAGAACTTGAGAAGATGCTCAATATTCCATGAGTTTTGCACACGAATGCCATCCTCGGTCTCCAGACGGACTGCTCTAGGTCTAGTGACTCATACTACCCGGTAAGGGCCCTCCCACTTTGGGGTCAACTTGTTTGCTCCCTTGGCGGACTGAACGCGCCCAAGGGAAAGGTCACCTTCCTCAAGGCTCCGGGAATGAACCTTGTGGCTATGATAGCGGCGCAAGGCTTGCTGGTAGCGTGCAGCACACACAACTGCCCGAAGACGACCTTCCTCGAGAACCATGACATCGTCATGCCGGAGCTGCTGTTACGCTACTTCATCGTAGGCAAGTACTCGAGGTGACCCGTATATGAAGGCTCCCACTTTGGTGTCTGGCGAGTAGCTCGATTTGGTGTCGTTCTGAGTGACCAAAGAACCACCAGCAATTCATTAATCCATCGCCTCCCGCACTTGTGCAGCTTGTCAAGGGTTCTTGTTTTGAGCCCGCACAACACTTCAGCTTTCATCCTTTTTGCTTGCCCGTTGCTCCTTGGGTGAGCAACGAAGGCGAAGCAAACCTTGCTTCCAAGGCTCTGGATCTATTGCATGAAGGTGCGACTCGTAAACTGAGTGCCATTGTCAGTGATGACTCTGATTGGGACACCAAACCGGCAAACCAATCCTTTGAAGAACTTGCCGGCTGATTGTGCAGTCACCTTCGTCACCGGCTCTACCTCAGGCCACTTTGTGAACTTTTCAATAGCGACGTACAAGAATTCAAAGCCCTTGGTAGAACGGGGAAAGGGGCACAAGATATCGAGCTCCTAGACCAAGAAGGGCCAGGAGAGAGGGATTGTCTGAACGGCTTGTGCAGGCTGATGTATATTCTTTGAATGGAACTGGCACGCTTCACATCTTGTTACTAGCTCAGTTGCATCCTGGAGGGAAGTGGGCCAATAGAAACCTTGTCGGAAGGCTTTCCCGACAAGGGCCCTTGCTCCAATGTGGGAACCACATATACCTCCATGTATCTCTGCCAACAACTTCAGTCCGTCTTCCTGGCAAATGCACTTCAATTTCACTCCATTTGGTCTTTTTCTACACAAGATGTTGTCCACAAACTGATACATACTTGATCGACGGGCTACTTTTTCAGCATGATCTTGTTCTTCGGGAAGTTCTCCTGTCTGGAGAAATTGAACTAGCTGTTGAGGATCGACAACAAGGACTAAAGGCATCTCTTCGGTTGCAGGAGCGCTAACCTCGATGGAAAGAATCTTGGATTCCGCCTGAGGCCATTGCTCACCGGCAAGCGCATCATCATTCCCGGCAACATCCTTGTCGGCGGCTTCAGACAGGTCTTTGGAAAATATTTTCCGGTGCCTGTCTTCCTTCTTTTTTTGGCTATCGTTTACGGGGTGACTGTTGGTTGATTCAAATGGAGCACAAAAGTTCCTGGTTCCACAGGAAGCTTCTAGGCAACACACTTTGATAGCTGATGAGCAATGCTATTTTCGTCATGAGGAATGTGCTCTGTTTCTAAACCATCAAAGTGTTCTTCCAATTTCCACACTTCATTTACGTACGCTTCCCTCAACGGGCTATGGTAATGCTTGTTTACTTGTTTCACCACAAGTTGTGAGTCTCCTTGGATGATCAATTTTTTGATTCCCAACTCCACTGCAATTCTGAGGCCGACAAGTAGCCCTTCATACTCTGCAGTGTTGTTGGTAGCTTTCTCCCTAGGAAAATGCATTTCAACCACGTACTTGAGGTGCTCTCCGGTGGTTGCGACAAGCAGCACTCCGACACTGGTGCCTTGCAGTGAGAAAGCACCGTCAAAGTACATGATCCAATTCTTCTCAGTTTCCTTGCCGGGGAGGGCTGATTCCTTGAACTCATCATCTTGTGTTGGCATCCATTCTGAAATGAATTCTGCCAATTCTCTGCTCTGAATAGTTGACGCACTGTCGAACTTGAGTGCAAAACTCGATAGTTCCAATGCCCACTCTACTATCCTGTCAGTTGCCTGTGTATTCCTTAGAATGCGCTGCAACGGGAAGGGAGTGACCACCATGATCTCATGCTCCTGGAAGTAGTGGCGCAGCTTTCTTGAGGCCATGAGTAGGCCAAAGGGCAACTTTTGCATGGCCGAATACCTTGCCCTAGCCCCCTACGGGAGGGAGATGACACAGTATACCGGCTGCTACACCACCTTCTTCACTGGCATCATCTGCTGATTAGTTACTTTCTTTTGTGCTATTTTTGCCTTACATATGTTTGGATCTGTCGCGGTGGATCCTGTCTCATCATGGGATGGCTTTGCCACCATGGTTTCCTCACCAACAGCTTCTCTCTATGCAACCAGCGTAGCACTGACCACTTGGTTCGTTACCGCTAAGTATAGCAACAACGGTTCCTGTGGCTTAGGCGCGACTAAGGTTGGCGCGAAGGACAGGTACCTTTCCAGATCTTGCTGTGCAGCCTTCGCTTTTGGAGTCCATTTTACTGTACCTACCTTTTTCAATATCTCAAAAAATGGCAGGGCGCGCTCAGCAGATCTTGAAATAAACCTACTCAAAGCTGGGACACAACCGTCAAGACGCCGCACATCCTTGATGGTCTTGGATGCTTGGATCTGTTCAATAGCCTTGATCTTGTTGGGGTTCACTTCGATCCCACGTTGGGACACAAAGAACCCAAGAAGTTTGCCAGATGGAACACCAAACAAGCACTTCTCAGGGTTGAGCTTCATGTTTAACTTCCTGAAGTTTACAAATGTCTCTTCTAAGTGTCCAATGAGGGTTGATTTGTCTATGGTCTTGACCACTATATCCTCCATATAAGCTTCTACATTTTTGTGCAGCTGTGGCTCAAAACCAATCTGAACTGCTCTTGCAAACGTCGATCCAGCACTCTTTAGCCTGAAAGGCATGCGTATGAAGTAATACGTGCCACATGGAGTAATGAATGTGGTCTTCTCCTTGTCAATTCTCACACCTACACCAGTAAGGCTTATGGAGTAGCTTGGTGAGGATAGTGGCACAAAAATTGATGCAATTGTTAGCAAGAGTCCATAATGTTAAAATAGATTCACAAATTCACAAGTGAAACAAGTAGACGAATACCAATGAATGGCACACGGAAACACACACACACAGATAGATAATTGGGGTCGTACAACCAAGGAATGAGCACAAAATGTGGAACCCACAGAAAATGCTCTTGTTGCACAACTCTAGAGAGACGTAGCACGATTGATCAATAGGCGGATACAAAACTTGTGCACAACCTATGATAGTCAAAACGTATCAACTTTCTATCCCAAGTATGCTATGTATGTATGGTTCCCGGTGATTCTCTCACGATGATCCAAGATGATTAAATATAGTAATATGATATGCAATGTGGTGTGATGCTATGGCTATTGCTTACAAGCTCTTTGTTTCCTTTTTCTGTTTTCTTAAAAGCTTTTTATATGCCACTATGCGAAATGCTCCAACCAAGATAGCAATTATGTATACGCGGGAACAATGTGATGACACAAGAGATGATACGATGATATATGCATGCTATGATAGCTATGCGGCATATATATATATAACTAAAATGCACAGCATTGCCCGGCAATACTCAATGGCTAGTCTCAATAGGAAAGGGAAGCAAAATTGGCTAGGGGATTAACAATGCAATTACAAGGGAAATGTGCAATGATGTCGTGGAAGTTACCATCCTTGCTTACGGTCGTGGTATAAAAAAGATGAAGTGGTCGTTGTCAATGTCGAGTCCGTGGCGATGAACAACCATTCCTAATTAGCCGAAACACCTTAGGAAACGGAAAAACTGTGAACTCAAAATCTCAAACAGCAAATGTCAAATAGTGGTAGCGGAATGCGGTGGTTACGGAGTTGGCAATGCGGAAGTGGAGGTGGTGGGTTATGCGAGTTGGAGTTGAAGTCACCATCTCTAAGTAGGCAAAACACATTAGGAGACACGAACCACAACTCAAACAACATCAAATGCAATGGGGAACAAAATTGGTTAGGTTGCGGAAGTCTATGGGGGTATAGCAGATGATATGGTGGAGGGCCTAGACAAAGATGCCAAAGTTCCAAATATTTGATGGAGTCAAATGATGTTGTAAGTATTTTTGTGGGATGGGAGATGTTAATACCTAAAAAATGAGCTAAATAACGTCAAAATCGGACTCTAGATGAATTAGTCATGGAAAAAACGGTGAAACACAGAAGGCTGAAACTACAGGGGCCGGATGTTCGGGGGTAGGCCGGATTTCTGGGGCCCTCTGTCCAGAAACTTGCATGTGTTGAGGCTCGAGGTGCCGGATGTCCAGACGGGGACCCGGATTCTGGCCTGATGATTCTAGATCTTGTTTGGGGCTGAAATTTTTGAATTGGGGGTGGAATTTCATGATTCCAAGGTCAAAGTTGAGATGATTTCATGGATGGAAATTGTGGGGAAGATGGGGAAAGCTACATCCATTTGAAACACATCGAATCCATGGATCAAAATCAACAAAACATCATCAAACCAACAAATCACAAAAAAAATTGGTATGACTATTTTTGTGGGGATTTTCAAAATTGGGCAAAAACAAACAAATTGGGGCTAGAAAGTGGAGGGGAAGAACTCCAAGTTGTGAATCAACGTGGTTGTGATCCAAGATGATGTAGTGTGGAACCCTAATGGTCGCTCTTTTCACACTTGGAGTGAGGAAAGAGAGCCAAATCAAGAGAAACACAAGTTGAACACTCAAAGAGACAAGATCCAATCACACATATGCTAAATCCACATACACATAAGGAGATACAAGATCCAAAGTCAACACAATAGGATACAAAAGGTAGTTAGTTCATCCCAATCCTTGAAGGAGAGAGGTCTTGAATCCTAGAAGGATCTTCCCATGAAGGGGTCTTGAATCCAATTGGGGGATCTTCTCACATGGAGGTCTTGAACTCCATGGGAGTGGTAAGTGGATGAGAAAAGCTCGATCTCAAATGAGCTCTAACCTTTTCTAACACTAGGAAAGGGGAGGAGGAGGTCTATTTATAGTGCTAGGGACGAAGTGGTAAGAGAGGGGAGGTTACAAGGCACTTGGGCCGATTGCTGCGTGTAGGTGCCGGATGTCCGGGCGGGACGTGGATGTCCGGCCCGACTTTGGATGTGGATGTACGGCCAGGGCCGGATGTCCAGCCAAGATGTTGGCCGAAGATCTTCTGTGGATAGCATGTGCCGGAGTTCTAGAGCGATGCCGGATGTCTGGCCTTTCGCCAGGCGCCGGATGTCTGGGGGTCGGCCGGATGTACGGCCGCTATAGAGTCGCCTGGCATCCGTTATTCTCTGGACTTCTTCTGGTTGATGGCACAAGATGTCCGGGCTCCTGCCAGATGTTCGGCTGCTGTAGCTACGTGGCGACTTCACTTGAGGCCCTTGTTGCTTTGCTTCGGTGTGGACTTGTTCTATGCTACGAGCATCTCCATGGTCGTCTCCTTGGTTCCTGAGCTCATGTAGTGTCTTCATTAGGTAGCAACCATGTCTCGCATGAATGGAAAGGAAAAGCATTTAGGAGCGGGTTCACCTTGTGTCCAATGGTACATGCTTGAGCTCTTGTCGTATGTCCACTTGGGGATCGGGGAGTAGTTGTATTGTACATGGGGATGACCGTTGGATGTTACGCATCACAAGAGCTCTTCATTGACTATAGCACCATCGACATTGTTTGAAATGGTATCGTGTTTTAGGCTCGGTGCTTACCGAGGGCCTGGCCTGATCCTGTGTACACTACTGCTGCCAGACACATACCATGTCAAAGTAATTGAAATGTTGTGACTTACCAAAGCTCATTTTACAGTTTCAGTGCAGCTCCTCGTTATCTTGCGATGCTCCTTGAAGATGTCCCCAACATCCCGTATTTGGTCCTCTTTGTAACTCTGCATGTTGGCATTAGTATTTTTAAAATCCTAACATGGTAATAAAAATATACTAATACTCACACATCTTGTGGGCAACATTAAAGCACTCATCTACAATGTTGGCACGAGTAGTTTACAATATCCTACTTTGTGCCTATTCAACTTTGCTAGAACTACGTTGTGGTTTCATTCCGAGTTAATAAAACAGGGGGATCACCTCCCTACTATTCTCCAAAACTTTTTAATCATTTTTGGCACTACTATTTACTAGTCAAGAACCTACGCAAGCACACCGCAATACATGAGTGATGCACACTTACAAGATGATATTCTGTTGGATAATGCAAGCTGTAGCCTGTTACTTTTAGCTAAACAATAGCAGCTAGGAAGTTTGAAGGGTAGGTATGAACAAAATCAAAACTGCACACATACTGCTAAGAGAATCAATGTACACATTACCTATCGCAGAGTACAAAGGTCGCAACGGTGTCTATGCATCGTGGCAACGGGAGTCAGTTCACTGTCCCTGACAGTACTGCTACTGCGCTTGCCGTTGGCTTCCGGGAAGCAGATCCGAGATCATGGACGATGGCACCAGGGAAGCGGCTCCTATGCGGTCTACGACAATGATGATGGATCGACTCCAGTGTGGTGTACAATGTCATCGATGAGGTAGATGCACTACAGTAGATGAGGGCACCGATGTTGAAAGGGGGGGTAGGAATGTCGGCTAACCGCGGCCGGATTGTTCTCTGCAGTGCCATGGAGAAGTCTATTTTGCAGTGGGAATAGAAAATGGGGTTATTGAGGTGTACTCTGGGTGCGAGGGTGGGGGTGGCTGGGTGGGGTGAACGTGAAGTTAGCAAAGCATCCCCCAACCCACCACCATCCGTCGGCCTGTTTGACTAAGGGTGAGGGGAATTTTACATTGCTCGAATCTGGCTCGCGAGAGATCTCGATGGAAGTAGAGATTTTGCCCCGACCTAAAAATATGTAGCGCTATATTTCCCATCTGCTGTGTTGGGTGATTAGGCTAAGCAAATAGTACATCTGTTTCTAAGTTTAGTGTCATGGCATTTATTAATTGTAGTAATTGTGAAATAAATATATTGAGCTATTGACTTTAAATGTAATTGTTTATACAATTCAATAGTTAGAATATTTGTTGAATTCCAAGATGAATACCAAGTCTACTAGTACTTCACAATATACTCGAACTCACATAATACTACTGAAATGAAAATCCAAATGCATTTCATAATTATTAATTTGTTAGATACAGTAGAACCAACTATAACTCTACATGATCCAATCCAAAACAATATTTGAACACATCTCAAATGTGTGAATGCATGTGATGCGTGTGTGAATGAAACATGGAGAGAGCGCACAACTATAAAAATCTTTATATCTGAATTCAAATGAGTTTCCGGCACGGCAAGGCACCCGCCACTTCTAGTTAGAAAAAGTAGCAGTGACGGGTACCATATTATGCCCGCCAGAGTTATAGATATACTGTGTCGTCCTAGGTTTAAACCCGCCACACGTAAGCACTTATGAATATGCCCACGAGATGAACACTAATAGGGGCGGGTGATAATCCATGCCTGCCACTGATCTTCAAGGCAGCAGTGGCATGCACATCACATGCCCCACCACATATAAGTGCTTGAAACCGGCGCAAAATAAATTATCCAGATGTTAGGTGTTGTGGGAACCAGTTTGTTCTGCCACACATAAGTTAGTTGTGGTTTGTCCAAATTTGACTTAAAGATTGCCACTTGCCACCCCCAAAGTAGCAGCGGCGGGTCGTCCGCGCGCCTGTTGCACTAGAAGAACTCTATCCGCATGCATGTGCGTGGCGCCTCCCCTCCCCCAGTTTACTCCCACTCGCTCACTCTGCCCCCATCTCTCTCTCGTCACCGCCATCGCCTCTTCCTCGCTGCCACCGTCGCCATCCGCTACCACCGTTGGCCTCACTGCACTCGCCGTCACCCTTGCCCTCCGCCCTATTGCCCTCGCCCTCAATCTGCACCGTCTCCCTCGTCCTCAATCGGCCCCGTTGCCCTCCGCTCTGGCCGGTAATCCCTCATCATCCTCACCTCGATTCCGGCCCTCCTCCTCGACACCGGCGGCCATAGTCGCTATACACACGCACAGCCGTGGCAGCAGCCACATTCAACTACGGTTAGGGTTAGGGGTCTTATTATTTGTTCATATTCGAGATCGTATTGAGTTCAAATTATTAATATTAAGTTCACATTAGGGTTTGGGGTCTTATTATTTGTTAATAGACCGGCACCCACACCCATGGCCACGACACCCACACCTTCTATTCATATTGAGTTCAATTTGTAGAAACTTTTTGTGTTCGTAGATCTTATTATTTGTTCATATTCATGATCGTATTCATGTTCGTACATCGTATTATTGTGTATATTATTTGTATTCATATTTAGTTCCATTTGTAGATACTTTATGTTACAGGAATTAATACTAAGTGCTCATGTTTTAGCGAATTGTTGATTTATTTCCATTTCGCCCAGTTTCTAGCACTTAATATGTCCATTTTTATGCAGGGGTCATGCTAATTTTGTTTGTTAGTTTTTGATTCATATTGTGTTGTAGTAGATGTATTCAGTTCATTACAGGGATTCATACTAAGCACTAAAGTTTTGGGCAAACATTGATTTATTTCCTTTCACCCAATTTCTAGCACTTAATATGTCCATTTTTATGCAGAGGTCATGCCAATTTTTTTGGGTATTTTCAAAAATTTGTATCTGCATGTTCTAGGGCATTTTTTCTGGAAATGGCAGACAATGACACTTACCGTGGTGTTTCGGAGGCCCTGGGAGAAGTGGGGCGCCCAAATCCAAAACCCCAACAATGGCAAGAAGCAATGGCCTGGCATGTTCGACATCGCCGAGGAAGCGGCGCGTGCTTATGATGCCATGGCGCTCGAGTACCAGGGGCCAAGGGCCCAGCTCAACTTTCCTCACGATGCATGGCATGCGAGTCAAATAGCGCCTCCTAACATGAGGATAGTCTCCAAGGTCGAGGTGCTGGAGCACATGAAGGCCGAGGCGCTCATCAGGGCCCGTGAACAGCAAAGCACCGATCCCTTGGTGGAACAGTATCTCAGGGAGGATCCACATTTGTATGCCATTAATGAGGCATTGCTGATGATCACACGCAACCAGAAGGATGCCGAGGATGATCCGATAGACTAGGACCAAGCTGTCGAGTCCTCTAATGAGGATGATGACTTAGGCTCTGACATGGAGTTCGATTACGAGTTGATCTCTCCATCGTACCTAGTCATATAACTCTGTGCTTGAGCTGTTTGAACCATTAATGTAGTTATGTTGGAACTATGGAACTTGCTATGGCGTACTATATATGTCGTTGGAACCTATGACCTTATTTTGTAAAGTTGCTTAACCTGCATACATATATCGTCGTACTACCTGGTTCTAGAATTGTTCGTAATCTGTGATCATACCTCACCCTGAAGACAATTTTTTTCGTCGACGAACACAACAAATGGATGACGAGGATAGGATCCCCGAGTGCTACGACTCTACTGATGAGGGGCGTATGTGCGACAATCCTCACTTGGAAAATGGTAGGTGCTTCTCCCTCGCACTTAAAGAGGGCTACAAATATTATACGGTAATTATGCACTTATTTCCTTCTTAATTAAGCATGGCTTAAGATATTTGCTTTAACGTGTAATATTTAAAAATTCAACTAGTGTATCCCCTACTATGCAAGACATTAGATCCTAGACAAATCTATTTCGATAACATGGATACGGTGGATGAGAGGACAACTTACCTCAAGACAAAACATTGTTTCATTTCAAGGCTATGATCTAAAATAATGTAGGTCACACATATTTTTCTTGTGCAAATTAGAGAGGATTATGACAGGCTTACAGATTTGAGGTGGGTATGAGCATAACCTTCGATATTGGCATCATTCCTGAATATGATCCAGTCACCTTTCCTGAATATGATGTAGACATTTGGGTGGATATGGACATGATTCTATTTCTTCCTCCATGAGAGTTTCTTAAATAGTTGTTATTTATAAATAGTTGTTATTTATAACTTTTTTATTTAAAATTTACAGCATATTTTCTATTTCCAAGAAAAACATAGAAAGAGTAGACCAGACCTATTACACTGTTGCTTCAGAGCTTACTTGGGAGGAGATGAATTATCTTGTATCCGTTGTCAGTGATGTTCAGTCTTTTAAGGGCACTTATGGAGGTGGCCAAAATACTAAACGATACATGACACTAGTCCACAAGTTGACCGATACTAACACTCATGGAAAATGCATGGTTAGGTTATTTACTATTGTGTCTCTAGTCCATTTTTTCATACATTTTTCTGAAATAAACTACTTTCCTTACTATTTTAGTATTGTGTTCTTCAACATTGTCAAGGTACACAAACAGGGGTGTTTATTTCCCCTGACTTGTGCACGGATAGAAAACCTCCACTCCGATGGCCAGGACATGCCGGGGGAATGGCCACCTCAGTATAACTGAACCCGTCAGTACTTGCCCAAGATAAAGCCATGCAAGGCCATACCAGAGGAGCCGCTCTTCATGAGATCAAGGAGAGCATTAAGAAGAACAAAGCACCGGGATATCACCTTGGGAAGGCCTCCGTTGCCGTGCAGGAGAGCCCGGCCGGGTCGAGACCGCCCCGAAAGCAAGTCCAGAATTACCCCAGCAAGCCTGTCGGGGCCGTCAAAGATCAAACCACCGCCAAGACACCACCGATCCACCGCACCTCGACGCTAGTCACTTATCGATGCGGTGTCGAGCAATCCAGGTGATTAAGTGGCACTCATTAAGCACGTGGCAGCTTGCTGGAAGAAAGTCACACCCATTTGACACCCGTCTAGAGGCATGTCAAGATGATAAGCACAAGCTCGTTAAGCGGCAATATAAGCTTGCTGCCGATTCACCCCCGCATGCCACATAAGGTAGCATTTATGGCATTTTGTCCCAAGTTCCAGAGTTAGGTATGATAGCACTATTAGCTATCTAATCACAAGATAATGTCTGTTTTGCCACTGTGGTTACCCCTTGGGCTATAAAAGGAGGTCCAAGGCAACCTAGAGAGGGATTCAGACCCTTGCACACTTGTACTCGCGTAGCAGCTCTCCCCGAGGCCACCTTGCTGGGCTTGAGCGCTGCGTGTTCTTCATGTTCCTCCATCCAATCCACCAAAGCAATAGTAGGGTTTTATGCTTCTCAGCGGCCCAAACCTAGGTAAAAACCACCAGAGTCACATTGCCGTGCTGCCTCATGGCCTCCACTATTTGTGCAACATGATCTCCCCTTGCCGAACCACAAAGGGGCCCATGGCCCCATACGTGATCGTGTTCACCCACGACAAACATAAGCTCCCAAGATTTGTTGTGCCTGCACTAATGGATGTGCAAGGTGAGATGACAATTTTTTGCCATGAGAGAAATATGGAAACCTGTATATATATAGAGAGAGAAGCATGCGTGCAAACGATATTTTGAACATGTGGAAGGAGAAGAGACAAAGGGTTTGAAGAGAGAGCTAAAAAAACCATGGACGCGACGGGGGAGAGCTTGTGCGTGTGTGTGTGGTTGAGAGATTGATATTTTGTGCACGAGAAAGAGATAGATATAGATAGATAGATAGATAGATAGATAGATAGATAGATAGATAGATAGATAGATAGATAGATAGATAGATAGGGAGAGAGAGAGCAAAGGAGTCGGTCATCCGCTTCTACGTCGTCCTGCTTCCAAATGGCCCCGGATTTTCTAGTGCAGTCTTGTCGGTGTAGCCCTTCTTCCTAATGCCCTCCTTGAAGATCGATGTGGTGCATGTTGGGGTGCAGAGGAACAAAAGCAACTGTGGCCGCTATATAACCATGGACCGGGAGAGATAGAGTGCAAGGGGAGGAGGAGCGTGTGTGCGAGATACTAAGAGAAATCAAGCCAAGGGAGAGAATGTGTGTGCATAGTGTGCTGGAGAGAGGCTAATGTGGAGTAGGGTATGACTGCTGCGTGTTCTTCATGTTCCTCCATCCAATCCACCAAAGCAGGAGTAGGGTTTTACGCTACTCAGCGGCCCGTACCTGTCTAAAAACCACTAGACTCACATCATCGTGCTGCCTCATGGCCTCCGCTCTTTCTGCAACGTGATCTCCCCTTGCCGAACCACAAAGGGGCCCGTGGCCCCATAGGTGATCGTGTTCACCCATGACATCTTTGGCGCGCCAGGTAGGGGGAATTGCTTGCGCAAACACAAAGTTGTGAACAACGCGTCAATCTTCATCTTCAATCGATCTTCATCATCGCCTTCTTCGTCATGGACAAAGATAGGGAGCAATGCCGCTCCCTAGCCTCTTCCTTCCTAGACTCCGTCACACGTTTCTGCTACTGCAACTAAGGCGACGAGGGCGAGGGACGTCGGTGCTACGGTTGGCGCGGCTGGCACAGATAACATGGCCGCCGTGCCATCCGCGGTCAGAAGGTAGGACGGGCCGAGCAACGGCGCCGCCCTTATCGCGATCCTCGATTGAGCACACTTGATCACAAGACGTGTCGCTCGGTCTAACAGGCCAGAGAACGATGCGTACCAGGCCTTCCTTTCCTTCCTCGCCAACAATCAGGACGCGTAGCAACGATGCCGCCGGCGTCGATAAGTTCGCACAAAGCTCGGTCCTGCATATATCCCCCTAAGGGTAAATCTTGAGCTGAATGCTAGAGAGAATTCGTCGGTTGGCACCCCCGGCAAGCAAACCAAGGCAAGGTCCCGTACGCCAGCGTGTCCATCACGCTAGTCGCTGAGGGGTCATTGGAAGATGGGGAAAGGCAGAGAAGGGATGACCGCACGTGAAGGAGGGGATAGTATGCATGAGCGAGTATACACCCCGGAAAAAGGGAAGCATAAACAAAAGCTAAGTTGGCACACTTGTAAACTTTCCTTAGATCTTGTACTTGCGCATCCCCAGAATGACCCGGGTTTCATATGACAAGTCCTCTGCGTGTTGGAACCTTGTCGTATTTGTTTGTGCCCTTGCTTTGTTTCGAGCCCACTGTTGGTGTACTAAGTATTGGGCCACTAGTACCCCGTACTTGTGCACGGACAGTTGTAGCCATCCTCGCGGCAAGGCTTGCCGGGATTAGCTCGGGGTCAATTCAACCCATCAAGGAAATCATCAAGTCAGAGATCTGAGGATCAGCAGATAAGCAGAGCTGGAATCCAAAGGCCAGCCTCCCCGGCAAGATCCTTGCCGGGATGGCCTTTGGGGCCCGGCAAGGCTTGGCGTTTGGCAAGGCTTGGCGCCCGGCAAGATTCGGCGCCTGGCGAGATTCTGCCGCTGTGCCACCGCTTCGGCACAGTAACATGTCTGACATTCTGGGTCCTTCTCTGGATGCGTGGCGACGCACCAGTGGAGGAGAGCTTAAGCGGTGCTGATGGGATGGCCCCTTTTTCCATCCCCAAGAAAGTGAGGACACCTAAACGGACACCTCACGGTGCATTAAATGCGCTTGTCCTAATCCGTCAGGGGTTAGGTATGATACCCTGTAGCTACTTTACACCTCAATGTATATACATTTTGCCACTGTGGAGACCCCTTTCAGCATATAAAAGGAGGCCCAAGGCAACTGCTACAGAGGAGGAGAACTTCTGGCCCATTCTGCATGCGTAGCTGCTCTTTGAACGTACTGTTCATTGCGAGCGCTCCTGAAGGTTGGGCTCAAGAACATCAATAAGAACACAAAGCAGGAGTAGGGTTTTACGCTGATCAGTGGCCCGAACCTGGGTAAAAACCTCACGCGTCGATCACTGGTTCTGCTCTTTGCGTATACCTCTCCCCCCGCCGAATCGTAAAGGGGTCTCTCGGGGTCCCATAGTTGTCGTGCCCCGACACCCACTCAACAAAGCGGGTGGCTGCATCAAGGACTGCTAAGGAAAAACCTACCGGCGGCATGCCTTTGCCAGGAGAATGCTAAGGACCCGTTCATCAAAGCAATCGCAGCAACATGCTGTTGGCAGGCAACCAAAGTACGCGAGGAAACTAACCATACGAATAGCAGTGGGGAAGCGAAGGGGGGTAACATGCGTTTGCGTTAAAGCACCAGTTCATGCAACTACTTAAGAGTACTATTAAACATCATAAGATAGCAAAGCCTAACACAAGGCTGAATCATGTCCTTTTGTTTAATAGCAACGAAGTAAAATGACAGAAAGGATGGCTCAAGGCTGGGTCCGGCGACCTCCCTGAACTCTTGGGACTGAGCGGACCCTGTCGGCAAGGGGGCCGGCCTTCTCCGCAGCAGCAGAGACGTCAGCACCTGGCGGCAGCTTCTTGAAGCCATTAGAGAGGTCAAGGTTCGGGTGGAAGAAGGCGAGGTTGCTCAAAACCAGGAAGAGAGCATCGCGAGCAAGCTTCCAGGATTCGTCAGCAAAGCAGGCGGCCCTATCATCTTCTTACATCCTCAATCCTTCGATCAGGCCTTCAAAGAAGAGCGTCATCTTGACACTTGGAACCTCATGCTGGCCGACGGAGAAGGCCCAACTCTTCATGTCCATGCTTGCAATCTGGGTAGTAAGGCGCTCGGCGATGTCGACCATGCTCTTGATCTAGAGATCGCGCTGCTGAATTTGGTTTTCCAGCTTGTCTTCCACGTCTTTTTGGAGAGTCCTCACCTTGGTCAAGTCCGTCATCAGCAGCTTCTCACGGCAACCAGCAGATTCAATATCCTTTTCTAGAGAGGCAAGCCTGGCTTTCATGCTAGAAATGGTGCCGTTGGCAGTATCAAGGCCTTTGCTCTTGGAGGAAAGCTGTGATTGCAAGCCCTCCAGGGTGGCCTTTACTTTCAGCGCTTCCTCTTTGAGGGCCACGATCTCCTTGCTACTCCCGGCAAGGTCCTCTGTCAGCTTGGTCAATTGATTTTCAAGATCAGCCTTGGCAGTAGATGCGGCAGCTAGCTGGTCGGCAACCTTCTTCAATTGGGCAGATGATTCAAGGGAGAGCGCGTCGAGGGTGGCTTTGTGTCCATCCGCCAGCTCCTTGGTGCACTGCTGAACAAGGGCCTCCAGCTCCTAGTCCTTCTGCAGAGAGTAGCTTCAAGAGCCCCTTCCCGAGCGGAAATGTCCTTCTCCTTGGCGTTTAGAAGCGCTTCGCGCTCCACCAACCGGACCTCCCGGGCAGCAACGTCCTCCTTGGCCATGGTCAGCAACTCCTCTTGTCGCATGATAGACTGGGATTGCTTCTTGTACCACTCACGCAGTTCATTGCCCTTGCCCATCAGCTTCTGATTCACAAGATCGACGGATTTGCACTGCTCCTTGATTGCCTGCCATCTGTGGCTGTACCTGTTCTGCACATCCTTGAGCCCTCCCGCCACGGATTCCAAGAATACCAAATCCTTGGCGCCATCATCTGAATCGCCGGCTTCTCCAACACTCTGAGACAGTGGCGCCAGTATGCGACTGATCTCTTCATCAAAGTCCACGCCCGCTGTGACAGATGAGCCAGGAGTTGCTGGTCCAGGGTGAGCGAGGATTAGTGCCAGCTTGCTTGGGGAAGATTGCGGGGCAGTGGCCAGAGGACAGTTCAAGGGAAAAGGCCCCATTGATTGGAGAAGAGCCTTCTCCTCAATGACTATATCTGGGCGCGATATGCTGCCATGGATTTTCTCTGTCTTCCGAGAATTCCAGAATATCCTCGGCAGTCCTCTCGTGGCCCTCCACGGCAGCGATCCTGACTGCTTCCTCGGCAGCACTTTTCCCAATGTTGGCCACCTCCTCCAAGAGCTCGGGTTCTTTAGTTGATGGGGCTGCAAATAAGATCAGCAGACGAAATGATAAGGAGCCAAACATTCACAAGCCAAGACCAGGAAAACAAATAATTCAGGCGAGAGGGAGCAAAGACAAGTGGATTACCCGGTGGAGGCTGCAGTGGGAGGACATCTCCTTTCCCAGCAACATCGGTTGCTGGCGCGCGCTCCACATCCACCCCTTCCGTGACTATGGCCTCGACATGAGCAGACCCCTCGACAGAGGCCCTTGCCGGAGATTCCTTTGCTTGAACTTTGGCCTGCGGAGACCCTTGAGAGGTGGACCCCTCTTGGTGGGCCCCGCCTTGCTGGCTCTAACTCAACCCTTTACCGAGGGATGAGGGACGCTCCTCTGTACCTCCGTGAATAGGCGAAGCGTGTCCCACGCTTGTGCGCTGGGGGCTGAGTTGGGGGCTAGGCACGGGATCCCCTGCCTTATCCCCCGCCAGACCCGCATCTGTCGAACGGCCCGACACCACCGCATGCTTGGCCCGCTTGGCCCGTTGAGCAAGGAGCCCCTCATCCCTGCCAAGTCAAACAAGACAAGATTAAATTAGCAACCAAGGACAGAATGCTTCGACAAGAGGCTTGGTCGTTTTGCTTACTCTGAGTCCCTAAGCATGGAGCCCAGCTTGTACGCCGCGGGTGGCGGGGTTGCTCGGCCTCTTTTTAGAGTTGGAGGAGAAGAACTTGCCAGCAACAATGAGCTTGTCGGTGGGAGCGAGATCTCTGGCGGGATCGAGCTTGGCGAAGAAATTGGGCTCGATGAGGGGCTTGGATCCACCCCCATGACCGCTCCCCGCTTGGTAGGTGGGGTCTTGGCCCCAGAAAGGCGAGCAGAATGGCGGCGTGCCACATCTTGCTTCACACCCTTGGTGGTTGTCTTCTTCACCCTCTGGCTGCCCCGCGAGGGAGCAGGGACCGCTGGTTCTCGGCTAGCTCGCTTGCGGAGGCGCCGGCCTGGCCCCGGAGCTTGAGGACCCATTTATAGCCCTTCTTCCTCCACCTCAAGTTTCTTTGCCTTCTCGGCCTCAACTCCTTCTTGGCCTCCTGTTGTCGTGGCTTGGGAAGCCTCACCCCCGGCAGGCTCAAGCCCGGCAGCCTCCTCTGTGGCATGCTCTTCACTCCCCTCTTCAGAAGAGCCTTTGCCGTCAACACCTTCCTCCTCCTCCTCTATGGGCCCTGTTCCCCTGCAGCCCTAAGCTCCCTGTCCTATGCAATCCTGCTTGCAATGAATTTTGCCTCTGCCTTGGAGGTGCGCTTGACGAGATCGTCCTCTACCTTGGAGGCTCTTTCCTCCAAACGAGAGACCAGTCAATCTCATCGTCCAGGGTGGGCAGTTCCCACTCAGCTTTAACCCCAAACGCGTTGCAATCAGGCATCCATTGTAGGATCTGGCTCAGGGCGGAATTGAGATGCAGGGGAACACCCTTTGCTGGCAGATGAAATGGCCCAAGGTTGCCGAACAACTGTTCACATAACTAGCCATGGCCATATATCGTCAGATTGTTGGCGAGGCCTGGGTACAGCCGCATCCTATCGGCGGAATTCTTATATTCCCAGGCAAACCTGTCCCTCTTCTGCAGCGGCGCAATGCGGCGTCGGAGGAAGTCAGCCCCCACATGCTCGATGGTTAGCCCGGTAGCTTTGCGACGAGTGATCGTGTTCAGCGCCGGGCGGAACCTATTGTCAGTGAGGCCCAGCTTGCTCCAGTCGCTTCCGCGTGTGACACATTCAGTCCGTGTCGAGCAGAAATCAGGGGCCTCTTCGTCCTTGATCCAACACCAGTCACCCCTCCATTCCTCCCACTTGCTGTGCTGCTGGCACTTCCTTCTTGCACCGAGGGATCCAGCTTATGTTCCCTGAGCGGTGGGATTTGTCTTCTATCCGTAGAATGAAGAAGTGCCTAAACAAATCCACATTGGGGGCAACCCCAACAAAATTCTGACACAAGTGGGCAAAGATTGCCATGCATGCCATAGCATTGGGCGTGAAGTCCAGAAGATGGAATCCGTACACCATCATCATGGCGCAAAAGAAGTCGGAAAAGGGGGAGAGAGAACGCAAAGGAAGTACGTGCAGAAGAAATGGTACGAATTTGACGGAATCTTGGTCCCCTCCGGCAGAACTTCGGGCGCTCCATGCCCATTCTTGGTATCCCTCCCCCACATATAGGCATACCTTGAGATTAAGGTATTGCCATCCAGATTCGATGGGGAGAACACCGCGTCCTCCTGTCACCACCTCTCTAGTTCTTCTGCTTTCCTCTTCCTCTCCTCCACCGCGGGATCCGAGGGAGCAGCCGCCTGCTTCCCCTTTGCGGCGCCTGTCTTTCGCCCCATCCCTTGGACTCGCAGAAGGAGCGAGGGATCTAGCAGAGTCTTTTTGGGCAGGCGATGGCGGCGAGGGCGGTTTTTGGCTTGAGGAAGAAGATGAAGGAGGAAGAAATAGACGCGAATGAGCAGCGCCCCTTCGCGTTGCCTTTTTATTGGGAACATGCGCGGGGGCTGGCTCTTCGCTATCTTTTTCGAGAAGTTACCTTTCTTTCAGGCGCACTACTCAATAACGGCTACTGTTCCATGACCCCATGACCTGCAATCATTACGCAAAGTGGACGTGGGATTGAAAGAACATCATGACCAAGGTGCATGGACAACACTTCTTCGACGTGTGTCCGTGCACTGTTTGGGGCCTAACCCAACGATGACCAGTGTCATGTTTGGCTCAGGCCCGGGGGCTTCTGTCGGGTACACAAACATGGGTGTTTATTTCCCCTGACTTATGCACGGATAGAAAACCTCTGCTCCGATGGCCAGTACTTGCCGGGGGGATGTCCAACTCAGTATAGCTGAACCCGTCAGTACTTGCCCAAGATAAAGCCATGCAAGGCCAAACAAGAGGAGCCGCTCTTCGTGAGGTCGAGGATAGCATTAAGAAGAACAAAGCACCTGGACATCACCTTGGGAAGGCCTCCCTTGCCGGGCAGGAGAGCCCGGCTGGGTCGAGACCGCCCCGAAGGCAAGTCCAGAATTACACCAGCAAGCCTGCCGGGGCCTTCAAAGATCAAACCACCGCCAAGACACCACCGCTCCACCGCACCTCGACTCTAGTCCCTTATCGATGCGGTGTCGAGCACTCCAGGTGATTAAGTGGCACTCATTAAGCATGTGGCAGCTTGCTGGAAGACATATCACACCCATTTGACACCCGTCCAGAGGTGTGTCAAGATGATAAGCAGAAGATGGTTACGCGGCGATATAAGCATGCCGGGGATGCACCCCCGCATGCCACCTAAGGTAGCTTTTATGGCATTTTGTCCCAAGTGCCAGAGTTAGGTATGATAGCACTGTTAGCTATCTAATCACAAGATAATGTCTGTTTTGCCATTGTGGTTACCCCTTCGGCTATAAAAGGAGGTCCAAGGCAACCTTGAGAGGGATTCGACCCTTACACACTTGTACTCGCCTAGCAGCTCTCCCCGAGGCCACCTTGCCGGGCTTGAGCACTGCGTGTTCCTCATGTTCCTCCATCCAATCCACCAAAGGAGGAGTACGGTTTTACGCTTCTTAGTGGCCTGAACCTGGGTAAAAACCACCAGAGTCACATTGTCGTGCTGCCTCATGGCCTCTGCTCTTTGTGCAACATTATCTCCCCTTGCCGAACCACAAAGGGGCCTGTGGCCCAATAGGTGATCGTGTTCACCCACGACAAACATAAGCTCCCAAGAGTTGTTGTGTCTACACTGATGGATGTGCAAGGTGCAATGACAATTGTTTGCCATGAGAGAAATATGGAAACCTGTATATATATAGAGAGAGATGCATGCGTTCGAACAAGATTTTAAACATGTGGAAGGAGAAGATACAAAGGGTTTGAAGAGAGAGCTCAAAAAACCATGGACACGAGGGGGGAAAGCTTGTGCGTGTGTGTGTGGTTGAGAGATTGATATTTTGTGTATGAGAAAGAGATAGAGATAGATAGATAGATAGATAGATAGATAGATAGAGAGGGAGAGAGAGAGCAAAGGAGTCGGTCAGCCGCTTTTATGTCGTCCTGCTTCCAAATGGCCCCGGATTCTCTAGTGCAGTTTGGTCGGTGTCGCCCTTCTTCCCAATGCCCTCCTTGAAGATTGATGTGGTGCATATTGGGGTGCAGAGGAGCAAAAGCAACTATGGCCGCTACATAACTTTGGACTGGGAGAGATAGAGTGCAAGGGGGAGGAGGAGCATGTGTGCGAGATACAAAGAGAAATCAAGCCTAGGGAGAGAATGTGTGTGCATAGTGTGCTGGAGAGAGGCTAATGTGGCTAGATGGATAGATTGTGTGTGTGGGAGTTTTAAGAAAGATAGTTAGAGAGATCGTGTGCAGGATACAACGAGGGGACTATGGAGAGTGTATTTGTGAGGTTGAGAGACATAGTGAGAGATAAATCTGTTTGTGTGGTATAGGGTGTACGTGACGGAGATGTACATGCCAAATTGGGTTTTCAGGAAGAAAATTTGTGTGCGCATGCGAGAGAGTGTTGTAGGGGTCTTGGGTAGGAGAGGGGCCGGGTGAGGGTGTGAAAATGTGTGAGTTAATGCATGTTTTACATCCGAGTGTGTGAGGGAGGGACGAATTAAGAGAGATGGTTGTTGTGTTACAGATGCTTCCCTCCCTCTCTCTGTCTCTCTGTCTCTCTCTCTCTCTCTCTCTCACACACACACACAGAAACAAAAGACCATTCTCTCATGCATACATAATATCTCGGCATCTCTCTATCTCCCATGCATACACGATCACTTGCGCACTCACACCTCTCTATCACATGCACATGTCTCCACATTGTGCTTCCGCCAAGACACATATATAGATACATTGACACGTTCTCTCTTCATCACGCACAAAAAATCTCACTGAAAATATATTATTAGGGTGCACTTAAAACCTCCAAATCCAAATAAGCATGAACTGAAGCTAAATTCAAATACACGGGAATATTGTAGCATTAAGAACTTTTCCAGCAAAAAATATAGGGATATTCGGGGATTTTTTCACACACACAAAAAGGTTCGGTGGATGTCCTTCGAGCGCGACACCATGACACACTGTTCGATCGACCGCGCGGCCATGGTGCACATGCTTGCAGAGGATTCTGTATCGATGTTGTGCTAATTAATGTGGTAACTGTTACCTCAGTCCAATGTGTAGGTACCATCGATCCAATGTGTAGTGCATGATTTTTCCCTCTGTACCATAGCACACCATGTTTATGTGTAGTACAGAGTTCTTTTAAGTTTGACAAACCCTACATAAAACTAAACTATATAGAAGCTCCCATACGCGCACTCATCAATATGCCGCCATGGCCGTTGTGCATGCCGGCCCCCCGTGCTCTGGTCGGCCATTTCTCGGCCATCATGGCTGCGTTCCTGCCCTCCCTATGCCATGAAGTCACATGCCTCACCCACTCACATCGTCTGCAGTCCCTACAGGTGATGCCGCCGCGCTGCGAAGCACACAAGCATCTGGGGCCGCGTCTATGTCTACAACATACAAAGAGGAGGAGGACAAGCGCGTGATCCAGCATGTCGACGATGAGGAGGAGCTAGCAGGTTATTGTGGTGTCCCCCCACAGGGAGGAGGCCCGGATGGTGGCTGTCGCGGCGGAAGTTGGTCGCGCCCGCGAGGAGCATGAGCTCAACTAGTCCTGCACCAAGGCCACACGCCAAGTGCCGACATGGAATCTACCTTCAACACCTTGACAATAGGGTAGCACGTTACCGTAGCCCAAATTATAGGATGAACTTTAACAGACTAGTAGTACCAACAATACACTCGATGAACTCTTAAGAAATACTACTACTTGGGACTGGCTATCTGTCACTTGACTGAAAGAATAACTTAGGTCAGTCGAATCTTGTGAGTTGTTGGATGCAATATGGATAGCCAGACGGGCTTCTTCAACCTTCGGGAAATGATGCACTATTCATCTTCCCTCGAAACTACCAAGCCACCATAGGCCTAACCGCCTGCTGCTGCCGCCCGGACCCGCCTCGCCACCCCGCCCTCCCCTCACCCGCCTTGCCTCCCTACCCTCCCCTCAATCGCCTGCCATCGTTCTGCTACCTCCCCCAGCATCTCTCTAACCACGGGCATGACCATTTTTTCCAGCGAACTGCACCCCTGATGCCTCCATTTTGCATTATGTTTTCCTACTGTTATTTATAATGTTTTTGATCATTATAACACTTTGTGATGTAATTCTAATGCCTTTTCTCTCTTAATTTGCAAGATTTACATGAAGAGGGAGATTGCCGGCAGCTGGAATTCTGGACTTGGAAAAGCTACATCAGAGATACCTATTCTTCAGAACTCCAAATGACCTAAAATTTTATGGAGAATTTTGATGGAATATATGAAAAATACTAGAGCAAAGAAGTACCAAAGGGGACCCACCAGTTGCCCACAAGGCAACAGGGCACGGTCACCCCCTGGGAGTGCCCTGATGCCGTGTGGGGCCCATAGCTGGCCTCTAGTCCACATCTTCTGCTATATGAAGGGTTTTGACCTAGAAAAAATCAAGGGAGGAATTTTGGGATGAAGCGTCGCCGTCTTGAGGCGAAACTTGCAAGAGCACTTGAGCTCTGCGGCGGAGAGATTACGCCGTGGACACTTCCCTCAGGGTGGGGAAAATCAAAGCCATCTACATCACCAACAACCCTCTCATCATGGGAGGATCAATCTTCATTAACATCTTCACTAGCACCATCTCATCTCAAACCCTAGTTCATCTCTTGTATTCAATCTTTGCCTCAAAACCTCAGATTGGTAACTATGGGTTGCTAGTAGTGTTGATTATGTCTCATAGTTGATGTTAGTTGGTTTATTTGGTGGAAGATTATATGTTCAGATCCTTGATGATATTCAATACCCCTCTGATCTTGAACATGAATATGATTTGTGAGTACTTACTTTTGTTCTTGAGGACATGGGAGAAGTCTTGTTATAAGTAATCATGTGAATTTTTGTACTCGTTGGATATTTTGATGATATGTATGTTGTTGCTTCCTTTAGTGGTGTCATGTGAACGTCGACTACATGACACTTCACCATACTTGTGCCTAAGGGAAGGAATTGTGGATTAATAAGTAGATGATAGGTTGCTAGAGTGACAGAAGCTTAAACCCTAGTTTATGCGTTATTCCATAAGGGGCTGATTTGGATCCATATGTTTCATGCTATGGTTAGATTTATCTTAATTCTTCTTTCGTAGTTGCGGATGCTTGCAAGAGGGGGTAATCATAAGTGGGAGGCTTGTTCAAGTAAGAACATCACCCAAGCACTGGTCCACCCACATATCAAATTATCAAAGTAGCGAATGTGATTCAAATAAACATGATGAAAGTAACTAGATTATAATTCTCATGTGTCCTCAAGAACTCTTTTCTTATTATAAGAGACTGTTCCGGCTTGTCCTTCGCTACAAAAAGGATTGGGCCACCTTTCTGCACCTTTGTTACCATTGCTACTTGTTGCTCTTTACAAATTACCTTGCTATCAAACTATCTGTTATCGATAATTTCAGTGCTTGCAGAGAATGGCTTGCTAAAAACCGCTTGTCATTTCCTTCTCCTCCTCGTTGGGTTCAACACTTTTACTTATCGAAAGGACTACGATTGATCCCCTATAATTGTGGGTCATCAACCCCCACCACTAACACCCCTAAGATAAATCATGGGGCACCTTGCCACCCTAATATAGGTAGTGAGGTAGCTTCTCCGGCGCCTTCCCTCCGGCAAACTTCTTCTTTTCACAAATTGACTAACCCAAATTGTAAATTCCAGTGAATTACATATAGCTATTGTGTACTATTAAATAGGAACGTGAATAGATGAATAGTACCAACTTGTTACAAGATGAACTCTAGGAAATAACACTACTTATTAAGTAGGTACATGAATAAACGACTAGTAGTACCAACTACAAGATGAATTCCAAGAAATAGTACATACTAAGCAGTTCAAGTCACGGTAAAGAACATAACATAGTTTTGTTGGGGGATCAACACAACACACCCCTGAAATAAAACTAAGCAACTCATCCGGCTGACACAGAACCAGCATGAGCAACAGCACTGCCACCTCACTCATCGTCCTCTTCCTCGTCATCATCCTTGTCCCTCTTCCTCTTTGTCAATAGTTCTTTGCTTGAACTGGATAATAGGTGATGCCTCTTCATCCACCCCATGTAGATATGTAAACAAAGGTAGGCATCCAGTGTTGCGTACTTTATGTGAAGGTCATCTAGTATCTTCAAACCCCATGATAGATGAAACTTATACCCAAATTTCTTCTGTCCACCATACGAAGGATCAATCATGGCTCCTGCCAGGGTCAGGAGTGAAGGATGAGGGGAAGACACATTGACTTCCCTCTAGAGGTTGAAGGGTTGCCCCACATGGAGGCATGTCCGATCCAGGACTCTCCTATCATTCTTGAAGTCTGCAGTAACAAATTTGACTCTTTTGTCCTTGAGGAAGTTATCAAATTCCTGGTACCGCAAGTCGGCATGGCATATGTGGTAGATCAAGCACAAGTTATGTACACAAACCTGGATCACAATGATCTTCTTCTCTTCCTCCTTTAAATGCTTCCCTATTCCCATGATTGTGTGTACTCAACATTAGCCCAGCAACCCACTCATCAAACTGTCTGAACAGTGTTAAGAGGCAGTAAAGGCATTATTCCACCTTCGTGGCAGAACTGGTGTAGATGACGTCAAACTCATCACCGGTGATGGTTTTAACCTTGTACTCACTAATGATCATGGAGATTTTCAAGTCCATGGACTTTGGAGGAGGGTGAGGAGAAGTGGAATTGTTGTAATGTGAAAGGACAGGGACGAGCGGGAATAGGGTTATTCGAGCAAAATGCTAGCAGTTTTCTAATTGTAAAAATACTGAGTAGGGCGTGCGAATGACGTGGGGTAGTGGCTTCCCCCGGTGGATAAATGGTTGCATGACCGCATAGAGTTCTTTACTATGCGGGGCCCACTAGATGTCATCTCTGTTAGACCCACTTCATGGGCCTGACAGTATAGCATCCACGTGTTCGCACGCCATCCCGGCCTCTGCATGAACCTTTGAGTTAATTTTGTAAGGTGTCACACCTCCCATGACCATCGCCCCGCTCGCATGCTCGTGCCCTGTGAGACTCCAGATGGCCATAAATGAGCAATTTCTACACCTACGTAAAAAATTGTTACATAATTAACACGACAGGAGAGATGGAGGACGTAATCCTGGTCACAATGAGAAGTATCATAGAACGTCATGCATAGTACCCTAATGGATCATCATTTTATATGATATTGTATCATATCATGATACTCAATCCCATATTTTCTCATTTAATTGTGCGCCACCTTAGCAAAATTTGCTACCCACAAGAAAATGCCTGCTTCGCATTCATGATACTACTACTACTTCTACTACCGTTGTGACTAGTAATAACCCCCTGAATTCAGCTCGGTTGGCCCCCTCCACTAATTTGCTCCAACAACAAAAATGCTCACTCAGCTATTACATTAATCATGCAACATTTGTAATGTGTAGGTGTAGCATTGCTCGCAATAAATAATGCGCCTCCCATGACATTCAGAAGAACGCCCACATTCATCGTCTTTATCTCCTTGCCCTCCCTCTCAATTGCCCGTCGACCCACATGGCATTGCCCCTTGTTAGCCATAGGAGCCCCACGCTGCCCCGAGCGGAAGATCACGTGCCGGCATTCTATTCCTCAGTGCCATGAGTCGAGGAGAACGCATCATTGTTCTGCTTGTCATTGCCATGCATTAAGGTGGACACATCGGTGTTCCCCGCCTCGCGCCACGATACGCAGAGTGGGGCGCGTCGGTGCCCCGCTACGAGGAGGACGTCATGCCGGCCCCCGAGCCCCCCAACTTGGAGGAGCATTGGAAAGAAATGGAGGTCATGATGTGGGAGGCGTTGCCTCTGGTGGATCGCGCCAAAAGATAGGCGAAGAAGAAGGCCAAGGAAGAAAAGCGTGCCACGAGGGATGCTGCATGGTAGGTCTGTGTTGCCTCCAAGAGATTTAGGCAATTCTCTCTTTGGTCGAAGGCTCGTGAAATGGCCGTGTGGGTGGTAGAGGAAGCTCGGGCCAAAGCCCTGAGTGCAGTCGGGTCCATGCGCCTCATCTATGAGTGGAAGTACGTCAATCGGGTGTACGCTTCGAGCATGGAGGAGTACCTACTGGCGCTAGATTACCAGACCGATGAGATCATGACTACGCACCGACAAGCCACTAAACAAATCCTCATGAGTTGCGAGGCCAAGGAAGAGGCATTGTGTTGTAGCGCTGGGAAACAGCCATGCAGCAGAGCACTCATGGCGCAACGCAAGCACTCCTGGGAGCGTCGTGGCTTTATTTAGGAGTAATTTAGTGTCGTAAGGTGATGCCGCTAGTAGATAGTTTAGGGATCCCATTAATAGGTAGGAGTAGTAGTATTCTATGGTATTGAGACATAAATGATCAATCCTGAACTTTCAGAAATAATAAGTGTCCTTAATTAAGTATGTAAAGGAACAAGTTTGTAAACCTTTTGTATCTGTATGCATGTTGCTCTTTGTAAGTACGCACATAGCATGAAGTTCAACCCTATATATCCTAGTACATGTCTCACTCTATATCTATACTATCTATACTTCTATATATACTACTACTAGTATGTACACACGTGCAAATGCATGTTTGAACATTACGGTGCGATTTTGGTAAAAGTAGAAAAAATAGTAGACAACCTTGTGAAATGATTCAACGTCAAAGAAAAATAAAATGAGAAGTGAAAACTCCATTAATCATTGTTTGTAGAAAACAAAGAACACTTAAACAAGTTAGATTTTTTCTGTGGAGCTATAAACACTACAAAGAAAACACTTCTATGATGATACGTGTTTGTCACAGTAGGTCACATTTTCTATCATGCATGTACATCCATGACGATTTTATGAAAGAATCAAGATAGTCATACATGTGCTGCCGTAGAAGTGTTCCATGAAAATACACAAATTATCATCACGGACGTGTCCACTTCCATGACGATAAACGGCGCGTCATGGAAGTGGTTTCGTCAAGGGTAACCGACATGTGGCATCCACCGTAATGAGTCGCTGTTAAGCTATCGGGTCCGGTTTTAGATCCGATAACCCGTTAATAGCCTGGACCAATGGCGATTTTCCACGTGTAAAATTATCATTGGCCGAAGGAAACACGTGTCGGCTCCGCGTTGGGCTAGATGTCATCCATCCAATGGAGGAGACGTGCCTATGATACGTTGACACGTGGCACGGCCCAACAGAGGCCCATATAGGTTAAAAAGGCTGGCCTAGTCAAAGGCATGTATGATTTACTCAGGTACTAGTGGGCGAGCCCATTAACGGCCTGCTTAAACATGGCCCATTTATGGCCCACCGCCAAATCTGGCCCGTTAATTGTTTGCTCACTCTTTGGGCCCCATTATGGCCCAGTGAGTTTTTGGCCTGTTAGAGGCCCGATGTAGACATGGGCCCATTTCAGCCCGGTGCGTCTTTCGGCCTGGTAATGGCCCATGCTGCCCATGTGCCATATATAGTCCGACGCGACATCTGGCCCATTAACGGCCCATGATCATGGTGGCAACAATTCAGCCCAACCTGACTTTGGGCCTGTTAAAGGCTTGTCGTATAATTCGGCCCGTTGATGCCCCTACTAAGCTTTCGGCCTCTTAAAGGCCCATGATATCAGTGGGACAACCAAGCCCGAGATATGTTTCGGCCTGGTAACGGCCCATCATATAACTGGGCCAATAATGGCCTGGTGTATATTTCAGCCTGCTAAAGGCCCGTGGATGACTATTGAAAATTGAGGCCCAACATGCATTTCGGCCTACTAAAGACCTGCTAAAGGCTCATGGTGTCTTCTGGGCCATAATAGGCTAGCAGAATATTCAGCCTGTTAATGGCCCGAAGCTACATGGGCCCAACTAAATGTTGGGTCCACTAACAGCCTAACTAGACGTTGGGCCCAACGAAGGCCCATGTGAGTTATGGGCCTGGCGCACTGTGTCCATGAAGGGTCCAAATGGCTGGTCAGCGCAGGCCCAAATAAGTTGTGGGCAAGCCCAATTGTGGCCCAATAAAATGCAGGCCCATTAGAGGCGAATGTTTCAGCCCGGTCGCCTCCATCAGATTTTCACCGTTTTTTTAGATAGCGAATGATGGCATATACGGTAACTAGGAATTAAGAACAAACCTACCCTATACAATAAAGAAATTACAGCATAGTAACTTAGAATAAACCTGAACTATACAACAAAGGATTTAGGGTATATTACATCCACAGGGCATCAAAGTTCGCCACCACTGATCATAAAGCACAACGGAGAAGAATATTACAAAAACTAGGCATCAAAGGTCCTACCATTGCAGCGTAACAAAATAATACTGAACCAAGACCACTTCCAAGACAGATCAAGAAACGTTAGCCTTGCGCGGGAGCTACTCCGCAAGCAGCTGAGCAAGGCTGTGAGACCGGCCTAGCATGTCAGTCATATCTTCCAGTTGTAGCTGTATAGTAATGAGGTTCTCATTGGAGTTCTCCGCGATCTTCCTTAGAGATTGGACTTCAAGTCGATGTTGAGTTGAGACTGAAGAAGTCGAATTGTTTCAGGCAGCGAATTCTGTGAGCTTGTGTGACTGCTAGTCTCGAGTAACTTGAACACTGCATCAAGACATGACTTTGGGCTTGTCTCGCTATCTTCAAGATGTTTTGCCTTCTTTGTTGCAATATATGTTGGGTTTGTCTCACAACCTTCAGCACGCTTGTTCATGCCATCAGGCATATCACTCTGAAACAAGCAGAGAGATGAGAAGTTTTGCACGTATATAAACAAAGATGGTAACTGCACTGTCAATTCCATCCAATTTCAAATTAGAAAGTAAAGAGACAGTTCAAAATATCAATAGCATAATTTGGCATTGTTCATAATGCGGGAGCTTCACCACACTACTGGATTACCATATCAACAAAACAAGCATAGATGCAGGGCAAAAGACAATCATTGTATCTCTTTTGGCAAATGTGCATGGCATGTTGTCCATATCATCAGCCAGATTAGTAAGATAAAGCAGGAAATGACAAGGTGCAAATGTGGGCTGCTTCATGACACACTGGATTATATATCAACAAACACAATCATACATGCAGGGCTAAGGAAAATCATTGGATCTGTATTGAGTAATGTGCATGATATGAATAAGGATTTTGGTTTTATGATTAAAACTTGGGACTTACAGTTGTTGTGAACATGCATTTTGATAGAAACAACAAACTAAACAACGGTTGACGATAGGGAGTATGAGCAAACTAAACAGCAGTTGAGGATAAAGGCTTTAGAAGGACTGACTTACATTAACAGTTAACACCGGCTCTACAATGCCCTTCTCCATGTCAAGGGAAGGATAACTCAAGCATTTCAGCATAGAATCTTCTTCATAAGCATTGCTTGTACTCTACATTTTGTAGGGAGTAATTATAGATATAATAATACTTGAAGGGATAGATAATAATGAAGATAAGATGCAGATTTATGCTACATAATCAACTACCTATCCATGTAAGTAGAAGTGTTACAGGACAAAATGTACTAACAAGAGCAATGGGCTACACTTCTGCAATGGTATTGTTTGTGTATTCAACTTTTTGGTAAGGTTAAATATAGATACGATATTTTTTCGTAAATGGTGGGCGAGGTAGATAATAAGTAGAGTAATGCAACACAATGAACCAATCCCTCCTTCCCATAATATAAGAGTGTTTTGTACACTGGTGTACTGTACAAAACGCTCTTATATTATGGGACGGAGGGAGCAGCTATTAATGTAAGTACAGTGATACAAGACATTCGGTCCTTACAAGAGGACTTCAGAGCTTAACCTCTTCAAAAGCATTGTGTTGATTCTAAATTTATGTAAGAGTCAATACGGATCTTATAATGTCCACCAAAATGGAGGATAAGGAGGCTAACATGTGCAGTGATGCTAGATAATCAACCAGTTATGAAAGTAAGTATCATGATATATGGCAAGAGGTACTCACAAGAGCAATACAGTGTGCAGTATAGTTGCGAGATACTGAGGTCCCTTGAGAATGAATACCATATGCAAACAGTTTTCGTACAAGTGAGACGGTAAGGCACATGTAGAAATGTAGTTCAAATTGTGATGTGATATCATAGATAGTACATTACGGTGCAGACGAGACCAATGTACAACAATATTATTCCAGTCACTATCTACTAAATGTAGCACCGGAGACTTTACATAAATTTCGTTTAGAGGCTTGCCATCGAACTGCACTTGCCTCAGGTAGCAATGATACTTCATCAATGTGTGGTTGAAAAGCGAAACCAAGCCTTGCTCGTCTTGACTATCTAGTTTGGTCCTCACCTATTGAGGGAGTCATGGACTAAGGGGTCCTCGGGGCGACGGCCCATTGTACGTGGGCCGAACTGGTGGAGCCGTATATTGATAGGAGATCTATGAAGCCGTGGTGTGCCCTCCAAGTCAAGAAGGCAGAGGATCTCTTTAATTCCTTATTGTAATCTATCTTCGGTAACCCTAACCCTATCGGTGTCTATATAAACTAAGGGTTTTTAGTCTTTAGGGCTAGATCTACATTCATCACCTCATAGCCATAGGGTTTAGCTCAAGCTGATCCCGAGGTAGATCTACTCTGTAAACCACCTTATACATTCAATACAAACCATGTGATCGGAAAGGGCAGACTTTGATCCCTAAGTAAATCACCGGGGGCTAGTCCCTATTCCCCACCATCAAGCTCCTAAGGCTAAGTGAAAGCAGTAAAACCGAATAGTCTGATTGGCTGGTTTCGCTCCTGCACTACCGCCTCCGGGCACCAAGACGTTGGCTAAGGGTAATAGTGCAGGGATGAAACACCCCTCGTGATATTCACTTGGGGGCTAAAGCTGATGACTGGTAGCTTTCAGAATAAACACACAACCACACAGGAGTCAAAATATCAAATAAGTTCATCGGGCGCATAATGAAGCATAAGTCCCACTTGATAGAAACTACAACTACTCAAACATTACATCTTTCGAACACTGGCCCTCTGTCGCCCGCGCTCCGGTCATCACCTGCGCGAAGTACTGCTCGGGGTGGCGATGCTCTTTCCCCTTGCGCAGAGGACCAGTGGCCATCTCCATTGGATTAATCCTCCGCCAATGAACCATGGTCTTAACAAATGCGAGCCTCGCCCCCTCAAGGCACGCTGACCACTTTACGGCGTCAATCCGGAGCGGTGCCTCCGGCAGCTTCTACACAAGGCCGAAGTAGGTGTCCGAAATGGGCTCGGCCGACCATAGGCTAACACAAAGGTCCGTCAAGGCTAGATCAGACATCTGGTGCATCTCCATCAGCTGCTTCATTTGATCACTGAGTAGGGGCGGACGCTCAGAGTCCGGAAACTGTGGCCAGAAGAGCCGCTGCGTGGAGTACTCGAGGGTGGCATAGTGCCTCGCCGCGGCCGCCGCATTCTTCGGAAGTTCGGCGAAGACGCCTGCGGAGCACCAGACCCTCGTCAGCAGGGCGAATTTGTTGCCTCCGAACACACTATGCAGTAAATATTTCTTACCATTGGCAATTTGCGTGGCTTGCCGGAGCTCCTCCCGGACACATCGAGCGTCACTCCTCGCCTCCTGAAGCTCTTTCTTTGCCTTGGATAGCCGGGAGGATTGCTCCTCCTACCCCTTCTCAAGGTCCTCCAGCTTCTTGGCGGCATCCTGGAGCTCCACTTGGACTTCAGTCACCTGAGCCTCATGTTGCTCGGCAGCAAGCTTGGCCTTCTCAAGCTCGGCCACTACCTTCTCAGCAGCCATCTTCTTCTCGGTCACCTTGGCCTCGGCCTTCTTCAGGGCCTCCTTCAAGCCCTCGACCTCAGCGGTAGCAGCTACATGATTATCAAGATAGGGGATTAGCATACAGTCCAGATCGTCAATATCCGGCGTCAAGCAAGTACACATCTTCTCACAGGGCTTACCTTGCGCCTTGTCAAGCCATTTGTTGACAAGGTCAAGCTCTGGATCGGAAAGCTTGAGCTTTCGATCGATCTCCTCTAACACCGCGGCATTAGCAGCCGCGGCCACGGAAGTTGCCTGCGTCAGCAAAAGAAATGTCGACATTGTTAATCGACCTACCGAATTTGATCCTCTGCAGGTCTCTTCGAGGTCCTAGCAGAGTCTCGGGGGCTGCTATTTATGCGGCCTACCTAAACTAACAATTATAACTGCATTATGAGGAAAGAGCATTACTTGACTTACCTCAAAGCCTGTTAGAAGGCCTAGAACAGCGTCGTTCAGTCCGGATTGGACGGAACAAACACTCTGCGTGACCGCACTCATTAGAGAGCGGTGCCCATCAACGATGACGGAGTTGCTCACCAGCATGTCTGGCCAGCCAGCTGCCGCCCGTGTGGAGGTGTTTGGCGCAGGCGTTGGCTCCCCGGCCCCTTCCCCGCTGGGAGGAGCCTGTGCCGTTGAAGGCCTCGGGGGCTCGGGAGCGGTCGGTGGTTGGGGTACGGATGGTCCGGACTCCTTTCCCTCGCAAACCAGGAGGGACACTCCCTCCTGGTCTTCTGTGACCAAGGTGTTAACCACGGTCATTATGACGTCCGCCTCCCCCTCTGTGTTCGAGGGAGGAGAAGTCCTTTGGGACCACACCTCCTCAACCTCTTCGGGGATCGGAGGAGGTGCGGAGTGCGCCATAGACCCACTGTCCGCCAGTTCGGCGGGTGGAGACGTCCCCTCCGAAGTTTGTTCGGTGGGGCGTTCGCGTGGGGGACTGCAACTCGGAGGGGTTAACCTTCAACTAAAGCAAATTACTAAAACCGAGATAGCTAAAAATGCCAATGCCTTACCTGCTGGCCGGGGGCTTGTCCTGGGGATCCTTCTCCGGAACCTTCTCAGACACTTCGGACTCCTTGTCAGAGTCCGAACTATTGGGCAGTACCAGCTTGGGCCGGCATCGTCTCTTTGGGGCCGGAGAAGGTTGGACCTCCTCGACGTCCTCGGACGCCGCCCTCTTCTTGGAGTGCGAGGAGGCACTCTCCTCCTCGTCCTCATCCTCGCCCCCATCCTGCATGGAGGAGGCCGCAGCGTCTCCGGACCGATTGCCCGGACGAACCCGGCGGCGGTGGCCCTCCCTGGCTTCATGTACTTCTTTCATCTTGACCTTCTTGATGGGCGCCTTATAAGGCACCAGGACCAGCAGCTTTTCCAGTTGCTCTGATCGGGGCCCTTCTGGCAGGGGCACCGGGCCGCAAATCTTCTTGGCCTTTGCAAGCCAGCCCTGCGAAATCCACATATCAGGGTTAGACCGAATCAAGCGTGGTGTGAATATCCGAACACTCCTCGAAGAAAAAAATGCCGCTCACCTCCTTTGGGGGGTTCGCGGCGTCGAGGCCGACGTCCTTCCCATCGACTGGCCACTCCATCTGGGGCTAGAACTGTTGGCCCCATATCTTGTTAGGAGTTGTGCCGTAGAGGTGTCGCATAGTGGCCAGATCCTCGGGCTCGTACTCCCACATGGGCTTGGCTCTCGCCTGGCAAGGGAGGAGCCGGCGATGGAGCATGATCTGCACCACGTCGACCAGCTTTGCATCGGTCTCTATTATGCCGTCGACATGCTTCTGCAGCTCTTTCGTGTCGGCAAGACACCCCCAGTCCGGGCTCTTGGTGGTCCAGGAGGCCAATCTGGTAGGGGGTCTGGACCTGAATGCGGGGGCCACACCCCATGCGGCGACCCTCGGCTCGGTGATATAAAACCACTCCTTCTGCCACATCCGGAGTGTCGACAAAGTGGCCCCCCCCGCAGTCCGCATGCTCGCCGCCGACCACCGGACCCGTGTCAGCTTACTAATCATGCCCCCACCCCCCCGCAGTCCGCATGCTCGCCGCCGACCACCTTGGGCTTGACATTGAACACCTTCAGCCATAAAACGAAGTGCGGCTATACTCGGAGGAGCACTTTAGAGACGACGATGAAGGTCGAGATGTGGAGGAGGGAGTTGGGGTCTAGATCATGAAAATCCAGCCCGTAGAAGAAAATTAGCCCCCGCACAAAGGGATGCAGCGGAAATCCGAGCCCCCTAAGGAAATGGGGGAGAAAAACTACCCTTTCGCCCAGCTCGGGCGTAGTGATGATCTTGCCCTCTTCGGGGGCCTAATGGGAGACATTGGCCGGCAAGTAGCCAGCCTCCTTTAGCTTCCGAATGTCCTTGTTGGTGACGAAGGAGGCCTCCCACTTCCCATTGGTGCCAGATCCGGCCATGGTCGAAGGAGGTGAATTGGGATTCGCTGTGGAAGCAGAGAGAAAGGGCGCTAGAGCTCTGATGGTCTACGTGAGCAGAAGGTGGAAGAGGGCGTGGGATGCAGACTGTAGCGGCCCCCCTTTATAGGCTGTTGGCAGGCCAGGGATTCCTTTTTCCATGCCGCTGGCCTCTCCACTTCTTGATATCTCCGCAACATTATGAGCGGGGAGGGGAGTCAAAATCATTAACCATATCCCCCGAAAAGCGGGACATGATCTCCACCTTGAGGGGATGTGTCAAACGAGGCGTTAGCATTGAGCCGCGCTTCGAGAAATAGTAACTGCTTGACGTTATGGCCGGCAGCGACTCTTCGTTGAAAGAGAAAAATTGTCAGATAAAGGCAGTATTTGTGTTTGAGTGATGTTTTTATTATTACCTTCGGTGTTAAGTAAAACTACCGTTTTAGATTCCGGACATCACTTGATTCCGAATAGGGGAGAGACATAATGGAACTCGCCCCGCAGGCCGAATACTGGTCGGATGGATGGATACCGGATACAAGTCTTGGCGTTGGAGGCAAGTTTGGGGGCTACTGAGGGAGTCATGGACTAAGGGGTCCTTAGGGCGACGGCCCATTGTACGTGGGCCGAACTGGTGGAGCCGTATATTGACGGGTGATCTATGAAGCCATCGTGTGCCCTCCAAGTCAAGAAGGCGGAGGATCTCTTTAATTCCTTATTGTAATCTATCTTCGGTAACCCTAACCCTATCGGTGTCTATATAAACTGAGGGTTTT
This sequence comes from Thinopyrum elongatum, assembly GCA_011799875.1. Taxonomy (NCBI): domain Eukaryota; kingdom Viridiplantae; phylum Streptophyta; class Magnoliopsida; order Poales; family Poaceae; genus Thinopyrum; species Thinopyrum elongatum. Next base: position 240,341,779 of record CM022299.1, on the reverse strand, counting down.
TAGTCTTTAGGGCTACAGCTACATTCATCAACTCATAGCCTTAGGGTTTATCTCAAGCTGATCTTGAGGTAGATCTACTCTGTAAACCATGTTATACATTCAATAAAATCAAGAAGGATGTAGGGTTTTACCTCTTCGAGAGGGCTCAAACCTAGAAAAACATTATGTTCTTCGTCCCTTGTTACCCATCGATCCTAGATCCACAGCTCGGGACCCCCTACCCCAAGGTCTGCCTATTTTGACACCGACACCTATTTAAAAGAATGAAATATTTTGTCTTCTGTCAGCAGAAACATAGGTACTAATTACCATGAATAACATTAGTTCATTACTTACACGTAAGTTGCGGAGGAAGATTGGAAATTGTTCTTTGTGTGTGGTATAATCTTTCCATGAAGGAAAGATGCGCATGAAATTCCTGACAACAATAAAGCTTCGTCTTCTAAACTGGGAAGAAGTGGAACAGGGGTCCTATTTGCTGCAATTGGGGCTCTCTCTTGTTCGAAAAGGGATTTGGCAACTGGATTTGGTGTACTCTTTGCTGGAATGGGGGTTTTGCCTCGTAGAGCTGGTGCTATGTCAACTGGCATCATCATACTGTTTGCTAGAGTTGGGGCATCAGAGATGGCCAGTGTTGTAGGGCTAGAGTCTGCTAGAGTTGGGGTTCTGTTTTTGTGGTCTGGTGATATTGCCACTACAACTAATGGGCTATTTGATTTATAAGGTTTCACTACTTTTCCAAAAACTTTATTCGTGCTCCTTCATGATCAGCAATCGCCCTCTTCCTTTTGAACGTCTGATACACAAGAACAACATTTGAATGGAGAAATATGGTATGATGACAGATGGAGTATGTACTGAAAATGGATAGGCAGGGCATATTCACATAGACAATGTGTAAACTAAGCAAATGGCAGTGCAACAAAGTATAAGCAATGCAAAGCATCATTTGCAAGATGCGACCAATATAACCTTGCAAAGTTAGAGCAAGCACCTTGATGGGTGAATAAGATAGGGCATCTGCCTCTGACTCCTCTACATTGACTTAGGTCTCCCTCTAGCTCAGAATCATTGTTAGGATCATATTCTGAACACGAATCTGTAGGTGGAGAGCATGTGCATTGCATTGCATCCAGACTGGATCGCAGTCCCTGTCGGTGTACTAAGTATTGGACTACTAGTACCCCTTACTTGTGCACGGGCAGTTGTAGCCGTCCTCGCGGCAAGGCTTGCCGGGATCAGCTCGAGGTCGATTTAAGTCATCAAGGAAATCATCAGGTCAGAGATCTGAGAGTCAGCAAATAAGCAAAGCTGGAAATCGAAGGCCAGCCTCCCCGGCAAGATCCTTGCCGGGATGGCCCGTAGAGCCCGGCAAACCTCGGCGCCCGGCAAGGCTTGGTTCCCAGCAAAGCTCGGCGCCCGGCAAGGATTGGTGCCCGGCAAGGATCGGCGCCTGGCGAGATTCTGCCACTATGCCACCGCTCCAGCACAGCGACAAAGCCTGACATACTGGGTCCTTCTCTGGATGCGTGGCAACGCGCCAGTGGAGGAGAGCTTAAGCGGTGCTGATGGGATGGCCCCTTTTTCCATCCCCAAGAAAGTGAGGACACCTAAACGGACACCTCACGGTGCATTAAATGCGCTTGTCCTAATCCGTCAGGGGTTAGGTATGATACCCTGTAGCTACTTTACACCTCAATGTATGTACATTTTGCCACTGTGGAGACCCCTTTGAGCATATAAAAGGAGGCCCAAGGCAACTGCTACAGAGTGGGAGGACTTCTGGCCCATTCTGCATGCGTAGCTGCTCTTTGAACGTACTGTTCATTGCGAGCGCTCCTAAAGGCTGGGCTCAAGGACACCAATAAGAACACAAAGCAGGAGTAGGGTTTTACGCTGATCAGCGGCCCGAACCTGGGTAAAAACTTCCCGCGTCGATCACTGGTTCTGCTCTTTGCGTATACCTCTCCCCCCGCCGAATCGTAAAGGGATCTCTCGGGATCCCATAGGTGTCGTACGCCGACATGTTTGGCGTGCCAGGTACGGGTTCGAGGTTGCGTGAACCTGATCTGGTGGTCGACGCCCTAGTTCCTTCATCATCTTCATCATCATGCCGCCCAAGAAGAAGAATATTGCGACAGCACAACCGACAGGCGATGGTGTGGGTGGAGAAGGAAGAGGACTGGAACCCCCACGGCGTTCTAGTGACCCAAGCCAAGCGAGCGGTATCGTTCGCAGTGGCAGTGGTAACTTGCGCGCCGCTGGATCTAGAGATGGCGTTGTGTTGCCTACGGGTGGCACAACAAACTCTAGGGATCGAAGACCGCCTGCTGGAGCTCCCGCGCTGGCTCGAGCCTCGCAACCTGCTCAGGTCGTGCGAGATGAGCGACATCATGGCGCTGGTGGTTCGGGGCGTCCTCACGAAAAGGTTTCTGCGCATAGATCCCAAGATGCGCGGGACCAGCATGCACACCGAGCTGCCGGCGAAGGTGGCGCGCGGTCGCGTGACCGTGGCGGTGCTCCTTCTAACTTGGTTAGGAGTCAGAGCACCTCACGCACCTCGCACCTGTCGCTGCCACCTACGCCAGCGGAAGCCTTGGCACGTGCACAACTGCTCCTCGATTTTCCTCCCGCCCCGGAGAAGATGGAGGAGTGGCGAGCTACTTTCCAGAGCCTTATCGGCTTCGCTAAGAAGGATGGACCGCAAGAGGCAGGGCCCTCTCAGCGGAGGCCCATCGATCCGACGCGAGCCGGTGCAGAGAAAACCGGAGGTGGTGCAACTACAGTGCACTCTCCTCCGCAGCGTCAGCAGCGGCCGACGACTCAGCAAGTCGACCGCCACGAAGAAGTTTCCACGGCGTTGTCCGATCCACGGATGCGCCGTGATCAGCGTCTGGTTCTCCAGGAACGAGGCAAGGAGGACGCTCGAACAACCATCGAGCGGCGACGGGAAGCGCGCTATCAGTCCGATAAGCGCGCGGGGCCAGTTGTCGACGAGCCCGCGCCAGGGAACGTAGGAGACTTGCCTTACGAGGTAGGACCTCCAGCGTTTACCCGTGAGCTGCGGCAAGTCCAGTGGCCCAATCTCCGAACCTTCAAGCCAGAGGTCCCGGAGAAATATGACGGCAAGACCCATCACTCGGAGTTCCTGAGCATCTACACCATTGCGGTGCAAGTTGCCGGGGGCCGAGATGACAAGATACTTGCCAACTACTTCCCGTTGGTGCTCAAACCCAACGTTAGGTCGTGGCTGATGCATCTGCCAGAGGATTCTATTTCTTGCTGGTCAGATCTGTGCCATCAGTTTGTTGGCGCCTTTGTTGGAGGCCACCAAGCTCCTGGCCAAGAAAGTGATTTGCACATCATCCCTCAGAAGGAGGGCGAGTCCCTACGCAAGTTTATGCAGAGATTCAGCTGGGTGCAATACAATATTCCTGACGTTCATCCTGCCGCTGTCATTAGCGCGTTCCATCAGAACGTGCGTAACCGCAGGAAGCGGGAAGAGCTGGCAATGAACAAAGTCAGGAGTATCGCCGAGCTTTACACTTTGGCCGACAAGTGCGCTCGAGCTGAGGAGGGGAGGAAACTCCCCGGTGAGGCTGTTGGTGTGGCAGGCGACTCAGAAGAAGAAGATGCCGCGGCTCCGTCAAGGAAAGGCCGGCGGCAGAATAGGAAGCGTGGAGGCAAGGCCGTGCTTGCCGTCGAGGAATCCGGCAACCCTGGCGCCGCCAAGAAGGCCAAGGTTGGCGACCCCGGCAAGGATCTTGCCGGGTGCCCTTCCTGTCAGGCCTTGGCGGCTGCCGACAAGTCAGAGAACTCCCGCAAGCAGTACTGCAAGATCCATCGCACTAAGGGCCACGATCTCCAGGACTGCCGGCAAGTTGAGCAGCTTGCCGAGAAGCAGAAGGCCGAATACGAGAGGCGAGACAAGGAGAAGGCCCAAGATGGTGCTGAGGGGTCCGGCAAGAAACGCGGTGGCCGAGGGGGTCGCCGCGGCAAGGCCAAACAGCAGAAGGATCGGCCCGCTCGGGGCCGAGATAAAGAAGGAGATGATGAAGAAGATGACGAATCCAGTGAGCAGGAATTCCAGAAGGCTACGGAGGCTATGTGCATTGATGGGGGTGCCTCGCTGCATTCTTCCCACCGCCAACTTAAACAGTGGGTGCGGGAGGTTAATGCGGCAGAGCCATCCCCCGATGCATGTAGGCCTCTGAAGTGGTCCAGCACGCTTATCATCTTCGACGCCGAGGATCACCCAGATCGCACAACTGCGGTCGGGTGTTTGCCATTGTTGGTTTCCCCGACAATTCGCAACCTCAAGGTGACGAAGATGTTAGTTGACGGCGGGGCCGGCCTAAACTTAATCTCACCAGATGTGCTCACAAAGCTTTAGATTCCTGACGAAGACCTCGAGGAAATGGGTACGTTTCAAGGGGTCAATCCGGGAAGAACCCAGCCTAAGGGCAAGATCACGCTATCGGTAACATTTGGCAGCGAGCTTAACTTCAGGACCGAAAAGGTGGTGTTTGATGTCGCCAAGATCCCCATGTCATACAATGGGATCCTTGGTCGGCCAGCACTGGCTAAGTTTATGGCGGCATCACACTACGCATACAACATCTTGAAGATGCCTGGGCCATTGAGCGTCATCACTATCCATTCCGATAAGAAGGATGCGCTCATCTGTGCCGACCAACTTTACCGGGAAGCAGTTGTAGCACCTGCCATCAAGGCATCTGCTCCTGCCGCTGGAACTCCCGGGGGGAAGAAGAAGACCGGCAGGAACCTTGGCGCCAACTCTGGCAAGCGGACCTCCTCGGAGTGCTGCGCTTCCGTCGAGGACGTGCCAGAGAGTTCCACCGGCAAGAACAAGAAGTCCAAGGCTGCCCCGCCGGAAACCAAGAAGGTGCCTACCAAGGAGGATGGAACGGGGGGAACTTTCACCATAAGTTCCACCCTAGATGACAAATAGGAAAGCGCGCTCATTGCTTTCCTGCGGGCGAATGTCGACGTGTTTGCATGGCAACCGTCTGACATCCCCGGCGTTCCCAGGAAAGTAATTGAGCACCACCTAGCTGTCTGTCCTCATGCGCGGCCCGTCAAGCAAAGGGTGAGGAAACAGGCTTTGGAGCGGCAAGAATTCATTGCCGAGGAAATTAAGAAGCTGGAGGCGGCAGGACTGGTCAAAGGAGTGCTTCATCCAACCTGGTTGGCCAATCCGGTTGTAGTGCGGAAAGCGAACGGGAAATGGAGGCTTTGTATCGATTATACAGATATCAATAAAGCTTGTCCAAAAGATCCTTTTCCCTTGCCGCGCATCGACCAGATTGTGGATGCCACCGCTGGTTGTGATCTCCTGTCCTTCCTTGATGCCTATTCAGGGTATCATCAGATTTTTATGGCAAAGGAAGATGAAGAGAAGACCGCCTTTATCACCCCATGTGGTACGTATTGTTTTATACGAATGCCTTTCGGGTTGAAAAGTGCTGGTTCAACATTTGCCAGAGCAATCCAGATTGGTTTTGAGCCACAACTCCATAGAAATATGGAGGCGTATATGGATGATATAGTGGTCAAAACTAAGGATAAAGCAACGCTCATTCAAGACTTAGAAGAAACATTTGCGAACTTGCGCAAGATCAACTTGAAGCTCAATCCTGAGAAGTGCGTGTTCGGTGTTCCTTCTGGCAAGCTCCTCGGATTCTTTGTATCTTGCCGGGGAATCGAAGCTAACCCCGACAAGATCAGAGCCATTGAGCAAATTGAAGCGCCGAGACGCGTCAAGGATGTGCGTCATCTTGCCGGCTGTGTCGCTGCTCTAAGCAGGTTTATTTCCAAATCTGCTGAGCGCGCCCTGCCCTTCTTCAAAATTTTGAAGAAGGCAGGTCCAATGAAATGGACTCCGGAAGCGGAGGCTGCGCTGCAAGATTTGAAGAAATACCTTTCTTCTCCGCCGACGCTAGTCGCTCCTAAACCACAAGAGCCGTTGCTGCTGTATCTGGCGGCGACAAATCAAGTGGTTAGCGCTGTGCTGGTGGCGCAGAGGGAAGCTGATGAGGAGGCAACATCAGCGGCAGGACCACCAGATGACGTGGCAAGATCTTCCCCGGCAAGGGTTGATCCCGGCAAGACAGGATCTGCGGAAACAGAAGAGCCCGTGCCGAAGAAAAAGGTGGTGCAGCGCCTAGTTTATTTTGGTAGCTCCCTCTTACAAGGGGCTAGGTCAAGATATTCTGGTGTGTAGAAGTTGCTTTTCGGCCTCCTTATGGCCTCAAGAAAGCTGCGCCATTATTTTCAAGCACATGAGATCACCATCGTCACTCGCTTTCCGTTGCAACGGATTTTGCAAAATCCGGAGGCAACCGGCAGGATCGTGGAGTGGGCGTTGGAGCTGTCCAGCTTTGGTCTTAAGTTTGAAAGTACTTCCACAATTCAGAGCAGGGCCTTGGCGGAGTTCATTGCAGAATGGACCCCGACGCCAGACGAAGAAGTTCAAGAAACAAGTCTCCCCGGCAAGGAAATCGATCAGCAGTGGGTTATGTACTTTGACGGGGCTTTTTCGCTGCAAGGCGCCGGTGCTGGCGTGCTGCTTGTCGCACCCACCGGAGAGCACCTCAAGTACGTAGTTCAAATGCACTTTCCCCGGGAGAGCTCAACCAACAACACTACAGAGTACGAAGGTTTGCTTGCCGGTCTTAGGATCGCGGCAGACCTTGGTATCAAAAAGCTCATTATCAAAGGTGATTCACAGCTTGTCGTCAGGCAGGTTAACAAGAGCTATCAAAGTCCATTGATGCAAGCCTACGTAGATGAAGTGAGGAAATTGGAAGAGCGCTTTGACGGTCTCCAAATGGAGCATGTCCCTCGTGCCGAGAACAGCGTTGCTGATGACCTGTCAAAGCGTGCTGCCCTCAAGTTGCCTGTGGAACCAGGAACTTTTGTGCTCCAATTGACTCAACCATCCGTGGCGCCATCGATGCGGCAAGAAAAGAGAAGAAAGTTGAACTCTGGCCACTACTTCCCGGCAGAGCTCCCCGGAGCCGCCAGCAAGGAAGTTGCCGGGATTGACACGCCTGCCGGGGAACGACAGGCTCCGGCAGGGCCTCAGGCCCTTGCTGTCGAGACAAATGTTCCCCCGGCGGACGAGATGCCTTTAGTCCTAGTTGTCGAGCCTCAGGCTCCAGCGTGGGCGCAGCACATTGTCCATTTCCTTCAGACAGGTGAACTCCCCGAGGAACAAGAAGAAGCGGAGAGAGTAGCCCGTCGGTCTGTTATGTACAAGTTCGTCGATGACGTCCTATATAGAAAGAGACCAAACGGTGTGAAATTGAAGTGCATTCCTCGGGAGGATGGACTACAGCTGTTGGCAGAGATTCATGGGGGCATATGTGGTTCCCACATAGGGTCAAGAGCGCTTGCCGGGAAATCATTCCGGCAAGGTTTCTTTTGGCCCACCGCCCTCCAGGATGCGACTGCACTAGTAACCAGGTGTGAAGCGTGCCAGTTTCATTCGAAGAAATTACATCAGCCAGCCCAAGCTCTTCAAACAATCCCTCTCTCCTGGCCATTTTCGGTCTGGGGACTCGACATACTGGCCCCTTCCCCCGTGCTGCCGGGGGCTTTGAGTACTTGTACGTTGCTATCGACAAGTTCACAAAGTGGCCGGAGGTGGAAGCAGTGAGGAAGGTGACAGCGCAGTCGGCTGTCAAGTTCTTCAAAGGAGTTTGCCGTTTCGGTGTGCCTAACAGGATCATCACCGACAACGGCACGCAGTTCACAAGTCGCACCTTCATGCAGTACGTCCAAGACCTTGGCGGCAAGATTTGTTTTGCCTCTGTTGCTCACCCGAGAAGCAACGGCCAAGCGGAGAGGGCCAATGCTGAAGTGCTGCGCGGTCTCAGGACGAGAACTTTTGACAAGCTGAAAAAGTGCGGAAGACACTGGATTGATGAGTTGCCGGCGGTTCTTTGGTCAATCAGAACGACACCAAATCGAGCCACCGGCCAGACGCCCTTCGCTCTGGTCTATGGAGCGGAAGCAGTTCTCCCCACGGAACTCATATACGGATCTCCTCGAGTGCTCGCTTATGATGAGCTCGAGCAAGAGCAACTGCGGCAAGATAACGCTGTGCTCCTTGAGGAGAATCGTCTTCAGGCTGCTGTGCGAGCTGCATGCTACCAGCAAGCTTTGCGCCGCTATCATAGCCGCAAAGTTCATGCCCGAAGCCTTGAGGAAGGCGACCTTGTTCTTCGACGGATTCAGTTCGCCAAGAATTCAAACAAGTTGACGCCAAAGTGGGAAGGCCCTTATCGGGTAGTACGAGTCACCAGGCCTGGCGCTGTCCGCCTGGAGACCGAGGATGGCGTTCCAGTGAGTAATTCCTGGAATATCGAACATCTTCGCAAGTTCTATCCATAAGGCGCGGTTGCCGGGGGCTCTCGGCAACCACCTTTTTGTACAAGTCTTGCCGGCAAGGCATGTGATCCTTTGTACAAAGCCAGGCGCAGACCCTGAGCACAGATGAATAAAATTAAGTGTTGTACATTTCCTTATTGATTCTCATGTTCACATTCATATATGCATGTTTGTCTAAGATGTTTGTATAACACCTGATCCCGGTAAGTTCTAACGAACCGCCAAGGTTTCATCTCTTTATTTTCTCTTCTTTCTTTTTCTTAAAGACAGAAGGATTCCTCGCGTGCACATTTGCCGGGGGGAAAGGAGACATGAATACCAGATGGTGACGTTCGGAATCGTATGCTTGCCGGAGGAAGGACAAAGACAGAAAGCTAAGTCCTAAAAACTCAGAGCAAGTTTTTCTTTTATTACCAAGTTATTTCCTTGAACGATTCCGACCCTTGTATGGAAAATCTGCACGCGAAGGAACCCTTGTTGTAATCAGTTGCGCCCTTATTTTGTTTCGAGTCCGCTCAACGATTTAAGTGGCTACACTGAGAATGCCAAGGAGTCTTGCCGGCCGCTGCGCCTCCGGCAGGCTGCTGAAGTCCCACACCCAGCGCTCGCGGCAGGTTGCGCGCCGGCAAGTTTTTCAGTAAGCGTAGGATGAACTCCATACATAAAGGAATCAGACAAGGAAAGTAGCTAGCATGATCCTAAACATAGTTAAATTATATTACATCCATGAGTTGCCGCAGTCCTAACTCGAGACTTAACTGTCTTTTACATGAGATGATGGCGGCAAGAATAAAAGGGAAGCACTCAATCCCTACGATGGCCTTCGATCCTTTTGATGGAGTCCACCTTCTCAAGGGTCGGCGCGATGCACTTCTCAAGCGCCTCAACATTGGCATCCTTTGGCAGGTGGCCGAGTGCGCTGGAGAGGTCGATGCCGGGATTGCTGTGCACCACCTTGAGGAGCACCTTGCGAAGGACGGCCCGGCAAAGCCGGCGAGTCTCGTTCGCCAGTTGGGTCGCCCGGCTGGACTGGAGCGCCCTCAACACGTTGATGATGCTTTCAAAGAACATCGTCAATCCCGCGCTTGGGGATATTCTTTCCTCGGAAGAATATCTGAAGTTCGACAAGCCCATGGTTGACAGTTCTGCGGTAAGCTTCTCCGCGGCAGCGATGAGACGACCAGTCAAGATCTCCACTCCGTTCTCGTACTCGTTCTGGGCAGCGGCGGCGCTCTTGAGCAGGTTCCTCTCTCCTTGGAGATCCTTGAGTAGAGCCTTCTCACGGGCCCTGCCGGCCTCGAGAGATTTCTGCAGCGTGGTCAGCTTCAGCTCCAGAACCGCAATATCATCAGCCGCAGAGGAGAGCTGCTTGGTCTTGTCGGACAGGGCGACTTGCATCTCTGCCAAGGAGTGGAGGGTTTTTTCCCTGTACCCCTTGAGCGTCGAGAGCTCCTTGCCATGCTCGTCGAGATCTGTCTCCAGCCTCTTCACTTTGTCGCTCAGCTCGTTCTTGGCGGCCTCTGCAACTTCGGCAGCATCGACGGCCTCTTTGAGCTTGCCGGCGTGACTTGCAGTTAGAGCTTCGAGCGCCTCATTGTGCTTCTGCTCCAGCTCCTGGGTCCGCCGCGCGACAAGATTTTCAATGTCTTCATCCTTGCTGCGAAGCTTGGCGGCGAGCGCCTGCTCACGAGCAGTGAGATCTTCCTCATGAGCATCAAGAGCAACGCGGCGCCCCGTCAGGAGGGCATCTTCGGCAGCAATCCTTTGAACAGCTTCATCATGCGCCTTCTCCATGTCTGATTGCTTCAGGAGGATCTCATTCCACTGCTGGCTCACTTGTTCCCGGTCGGCAACCAGCTCTTGAAGGGCCTCGGTGTGCCAGATTTGCATTTGTGCGACGCGCCTTTGAAAATCCGCTTCGGCTACCTCGACAACTGCCATTCTGGAGTCCGCCTTGTCTTTCCGGGCGCGATGGAGAGCCTGGAGTTTGCGGAAGTTCTCGCCCATGGCCTGAAGGAGCTGATCCTCTTCAGATTTGCCGCTGCTAGTGCTGGGATCGTCGACAACTTCAAGCCCGGCAGCAGCGATGATTTCTTTGAAAACTTCTCCTTCGGCTGGTGCCCCAGCGCTTGCCCTCCCCGGCAAGTTGATGAACAGGTTCTCGCCAACCTTGAGGTACTTGCTGGATGAGGGGCCTTCAGATGCTGATGGCTGGTCTTCAGTGACCGCCTCACCAGTGACAGGGGGCTCTGTGGCCGGTGTAGCGCCTGGCGCTCCTGTGGCAGGAATGCTATCAGTGCGGTCCTCAGCCTCCCTGTCGCCCCCTTCAGTAGGTCCTTCGGCGGTTTCCTCTTGTGCTGTCTTGGCGGCCTCTCCGTCAAGAGCACCACCAGCCTTGGCAACGTCATCCTTGGTGGCCTCGCTGGCAGCGATCCCGTCTGCTTCGGCGGCAGCATCCCTGGCGGTCTCCTCGATCACAACGTCGACGTCCATGTGTTCCATCACAGGGAACTCTGAAGGGCGAAGGAGGAAAACAGAATAAGATCAAGGTTGAAGTTTGAAGTGATCAAAGATAAAGAAGTAAGGGGAAAAGAATAACTAGCACTCTGAGGCGATCGAGTACCTGCGTCGGGCTGTCGAGAGGTAGCTTCGCCTCTCCCGGCAACTCCGGTTGCCGGGGGTGGGTTGCCGAAGTCCGTGCTTGTCGGCTCCTCCTCAATCCGGACAAGCTCGTCGGCAGGATCTCTTGCCGGAGATGTGCTTGTGGGCGGAGCGGTCGATGAAGGAGGCACAATGGGGCAATCTTCTCCTTGTTGCCGTTCTTCTCCTGCGAACCCGAAGATATCAGCGACAAGAATGGAAACCTCGGCACCCGCCAGCGGAAGAAGAACAATGAACTTACGCTGGGGGCTGTGCTGGGGGCTGCGCTGGGGGCTGCGTTGAGGACTAGACTCCGGGCTCACAATGACGGTCTCTGGCGCGCTAGTGGAGCCTGCCAGAGGCCCGTCGCCCGTAGAAGTCCTTGACCTCTTCACCATCCTCTCCAGCAAGGTTTCTGTGTCACTGCAGAAACAATACAAGTAAGTCAGTAAGACTGATGCAGATTGGAAGGTGGAAGTTGTAACAGGTACTCACTCTTCTTCCTCTCGCTCCGGACTGAAGCTGGAGATGTCGAAGTCGACCTCCATTGCGGCGTCTGAGTGGGGAGGCGGAGGAGGGGTCCTGGGCCGCTTGGCTGTGGCAGGTGCCGGGGCAGCTTCTGGCACGGTTGTACGAGACCCTCCTGCCGCTCCGGCGGTGGCCGCTGTTGTGGGTCTCGCGCGCCGCGCGGGCTGTTGACGGGCCCCCTACTGCGGTCCGGTCTTGCCGGCCACTTTCTTGCCGGGGGATTCGCCGCTCGATGTAGGCTGGCTTGCCGGGACGCCCGATGCGGCTTTCCGAAGGACACGTTTTGTCTTCTTCGGGGGCGAGGGCTCTTCTCGCGTCTCCTCTTCGGCCGTGTCGTCGCCGGATGAGTTTTCAGCGACTGCGCTGCCTTCTTCCCCGGCAACCTTGCTCTCCTCGGCAGGTTTTGCCTCCACCACCACCTCTGCATCGCTGGCTTCCCACTCTGAGAAGCCAACGCTGCCGGCCTCGGCGGCAAGATTCGCTTCCTCCACTCTGGTAGCAATGTATGCTACCTTCTGATCTGTGGTGGCGCGAATAAGATCTAACTCTTGCCGGACAGGCTTCTCCGTCAGATTGTCAAAGAATTTCTGCGCTTCTTCCTCGCTTGGCTCGACCCAGGTCGGGTCAAGGCCGTGGGCGTTGAACATCGGCAAGAAGGCAATGATCGACCCTAGTGCAGAGTTGTTGCACAAGGGGACGATCCTTGCCGGCAGCCGGTGCTTGTCTTCGCGCTGGAATAACTTTTGGCGGAGAGCGCCAAGCTGCATAACAGTCAAGTTGTTGTTCAGCCCGGGGCGCAGCCTCATGACATCCGCTGCGTTCTTATACTCCCAGGCTGGCCTCCCCCTATTCTGCAGAGGGGCGATGCGGCGGCGGAGGAAGTCGAAGCCGATCATCTCCATTGTTAGCCCGGCAACCTTCAAGCGGAGGATCCTGGTAGTGGCGATTGTGAGCTTCTCGTCTTCTGCGGCGAGATCGCCCCAATCCTTGCCGTGGACCACCTTATGTCGCCGGGGATGGCAAAAAGGATGAGGATCTGCTTCCTGGATCCAGCACCATTCGGCCCGCCACTCGTCCCACTTTTTGCGGTAAACTCCATCTGGGCATATCTCTTTGTTCCAGGCCCTTGGAATCCAAGCGATAGATCCAGAGAGAGCCTCTCCTTTTTGGATTCGAGGATAGAAATTGTGGCGGAAAAGAGCAGAATTGGGGATCACGCCGGCAAAATTTTCACAAAGATGGGCAAAGATCGACATGCAAAATACGGCATTCGGCGTGAAATCAAGAAGGCGGAAGCCGTATGTATACATGATGTCGTTGAAGAAATCGGAAAAAGGTGGGCAGAGCCCGCAATAAAAGTACGCAGTGAAGAAGGGGTATCTGTCCGATCCGCCTTTGGAATTAGCACCAGGGATTACGCGTGTGGCGGGGTGAGCTTGTGTTCCCTTCGCCCACATGCATTGGTATCGCCCCTTCAAGGTTTCGGCGTCGAGCGTCGGAGGGAAGACGATGAGCCTCTTCCGCATCTTCACCAGCTCGCTTTTCGGGACTTCTGCTTTCGGCTCCTTGTCCGTGCCCTTGCCTTTGCTAGCCTTGGGCGGCATGGTGACCGTGGAGATGGAAGCCAGAGGACGGAACGAGCGCGGGAGCGGCGAGCAGAAGGGAAGGAAGGTTTCGCTCTGAGCTCGAGCAGAGGAAGGCGATGGCGATGGCCAGATTGGGAAGAAGACGGGGGTGAATGGGTTTGCGCCTCCATGACTTCTCCTTTTTATGGGGAAGGAGCGGGGCCACCTTGTTTATCCCCCAATATGAATGCGCCTCTGTGGGCGCGAAACAGTTTGCAGCCTTTTTGGCACACTTCCCACATCGCGCGCTCCGTGCGCGTAGTGGGGGCACAGTAAAACAAGATCTTTTACGGGCAGTTAATTCCCTGCCACGCGTGCCCGTGCACTGTTTGGGCCTAGCCCAACAACGCCTCGCACTCGTGTATGGCCCAGGCCCGGGGGCTCCTGTCGGTGTACTAAGTATTGGGCTACTAGTACCCCTTACTTGTGCACGGGCAGTTGTAGCCGTCCTCGCGGCAAGGCTTGCCGGGATCAGCTCGAGGTCGATTTAAGTCATCAAGGAAATCATCAGGTCAGAGATCTGAGAGTGAGCAAAAAAGCAAAGCTGGAAATCGAAGGCCAGCCTCCCCGGCAAGATCCTTGCCGGGATGGCCCGTAGAGCCCGGCAAACCTCGGCGCCCGGCAAGGCTTGGTTCCCAGCAAAGCTTGGCGCCTGGCAAGCCCTGGCGCCTGGCAAGGATTGGTGCCCGGCAAGGATCGGCGCCTGGCGAGATTCTGCCACTATGCCACCGCTCCAGCACAGCGACAAAGCCTAACATACTGGGTCCTTCTCTAGATGCGTGGCAACGCGCCAGTGGAGGAGAGCTTAAGCGGTGCTGATGGGATGGCCCCTTTTTCCATCCCCAAGAAAGTGAGGACACCTAAACGGACACCTCACGGTGCATTAAATGAGCTTGTCCTAATCCGTCAGGGGTTAGGTATGATACCCTGTAGCTACTTTACACCTCAATGTATGTACATTTTGCCACTGTGGAGACCCCTTTGAGCATATAAAAGGAGGCCCAAGGCAACTGCTACAGAGGGGGAGGACTTCTGGCCCATTCTGCATGCGTAGCTGCTCTTTGAACGTACTGTTCATTGCGAGCACTCCTGAAGGCTGGGCTCAAGGACACCAATAAGAACACAAAGCAGGAGTAGGGTTTTACGCTGATCAGCGGCCCGAACCTGGGTAAAAACTTCCCGCGTCGATCACTGGTTCTGCTGTTTGCGTATACCTCTCCCCCCGCCGAATCGTAAAGGGATCTCTCGGGATCCCATAGGTGTCGTACGCCGACAGTCCCTTAATGCCAAGTTTGACAGCCATGGCATTGTTCTATTTATTATTTTCATGCGCGCAAGCTCATAGTCATTATGATGATGTTTAGTATATGAGATTCATGGAAACATAAAAAGTAGTCAGATTATCTATGGAATGCATTGCGGATTCTACTCGAATAGTGTCTCCCTACAAACCCCTGCATATACAAAGTTCATTCCCCAATCATGCTAACCAGACCACACACAGAAATACAAACCTCTTATGTCTCTATATGCGGCAGACACACATTTCAAAAATGAAGTAGGAACATTAGAATCATATCAAATTCATATTTGAACAAATAAACTTTGAAATTGTGAGTGGCATAATGTTTAGCTTCAAGGGTGGAGTGCTGGTAGTGCGACACAAAGCAAGTAGGCAGATTGTATTACATGTAAAAGATTGTATTCTATGTAAAAGGTGGATATGACATTTTTATTTCTATACAATACAGTGTTTGTTGCCCACACATGATGGAAGAGATCACACAGAGAAATACTATTCACTCATATCTGCGGTTCCAGAATTTTGAAATAGGGTGGTCCACCCTAAAAAAATATTGACAACTAATATTAGAAGGCAAGCATAGAGCTAGTGAATCAATCATTACTTGTGAGCTTACTAGGACAAGTATGCAGAATCGTAACTACAGTAAGAGACCATCCAAAACCTGAATCAAGAAGTTGGTCTAGCACTTATTGTTTGCAACTAATCGAAGTGAATAATTGGATTATCGAATGAGTAAGAAAGACAAGTAAATTGTCAACAAACCTGGCTTGTAGTAGTAATCTGGGTCAATGTCACTATGAGCAACAATCCAACATGACTAGTGTCTATTCCTAAGCCAGGGATTTTGAAACCCTGTGAACTTTACAGGTACTAAAGATTACTCAAACATCTGAACCATTAGGTAGCACTCAGTGCACAACAAACCCTAATGACAGTCATGCCTAATGAGTAATGAATAAATTAAAAAATGGGTGATGGGGAGTGGCTACTGAGTGTTGAGGATGTATCTCAGGATAAATCGGGTTGGCTGAGTGGGTGATGCACGTCTGAGACCTGAACGGACAGGGAAGGTAGGCACGCTGGTGCACCCGGGCAGTGGTGACACTGTTGAGCGAGCGGCTTCTGACCTCCTGTTAGTCCAGCATCTCCTCCTAAAGTCATGCCGTCCGGGGACGGCAAGTCACCGGCAAGGCAGGCGGCTGGGGGCGAGTAGAGATCAGAAGCGCAGCAGAACAAAGGAGAATCAGGGTCTAGGCCGACCCAAAATCCCAGGGTGAGCTGCGGCCCACCGTAGCCACCCTGTAGATTCACCCCAGCGGCGTACATGCATTTTGAAACTAAATTAGGAACATTTAGCTGATTAACTAAACAACTCTGCTTTACTAATATCAGCATCATATCAGATTTGTATTTGAACAACTAAGCTTGTTTAGTTTGATGGGTGGAGCAGTGGTATTATGACACGAAGAACGTAGGTTGATCGTATAGTGATCACAAAAGGGGGGAAACCCTAAGCATGATCAATTAAACCCTATTATGACTGTGCAATGGCAGTTTTGAAGCTACAAACCACACAAAGGCTACTTAGGAACCAATGTTTGCTTCGAACTAACAACTAAGATTCTAAGAGTTGAAAAGAAAGTACAGTAACCAAGTTACGATCTATTTTCTAGTTGGGATCAAAAAGTTGAGCAGATAAGTGTAGGCATCGGGGGTGCGCTGGCTGTTAGTCGCATGGAAGTAGATCTACAAAGGTAGACGGACACATCGGGGGATAAGTCCTATTGCGGTGGACAAGAAGGTCGTCGGAGCGGCCCCGGTGTCGGTGTCAAAACCGGTGGATCTCGGATAGGGGGTCCTGAACTATGGACCTTGGATCGATGGGAAATAGTAGACATATGACATGATGTTTATCCAGGTTCGGGCCCTCTCTAAGAGGTAAAACCCTACGTCCTACTTGATTATATTGCATGTGTATGATGGGGTTACAGAGTAGATCTACCACGAGATCAGACAGACTAAACCCTAACTAGTAGGATGGGAATTGTTCCTCTAGCCTCTATGGATTAAGCCCCCTGGTTTATATAGACACCAGGGGTGCTAGGTTTTATAGGTACTCGGTTACATCAAGGAAACTTCGGGTCTTCTGTCTTGACTTGGAGGGCACACCAAGGCACAAAAGGTCTTCGGTCCGGATACGGTGTGGCCCAATTGTCCGGCCCACGTGAGATGAGCCGGCATCCCGCGGACTCCCTAATCCAGAAATCCCTCAGTAGCCCCTGAACTAGCCTTCAACGCCATTTTTATATTACTTCCACGACCACATACTCTGGCTTGTAGGCTAGTTCCCCTTCTCCTTGAGTGCTCGGAACAATCCTTCCCTGTTTAAGCCTTCGATCAGTACTTGATTCAATTCATCCACACACCGAGTCGTATCCGGGCTCCGAACTATTTGCTTTACTTAGCCTCGAAGGCCAATCGATCAGATGTGAACAGTATCTTTGACTAACAACTTTAAGTGAAGGGTCACGTCTAGTCATAAATAGGAAGACTTGATACACAACTCGAGGCCGCCCTTTTGATGACATGTCCCTTCAAGGCCGAGATCATGCCCCATTTTTTAAGGGATTTGATCAATGATTCCCAGTATCCCACTCGCGCATAACACTACGAGTATATCAGGAAGAGGCAAGGTGGGCGGGCATTTACAGGACTCCTGGTATTACAACTACTTATAAAGAGGGGCAGCCATGATTGTCCGTACACGCCTTCTTCCCCTTCTCGCCACAACTTTCCCAATCTACAGAGGTCGAGCTCTCCAACCCATCTTTCCACCAAATCGAGTTCGACAATGGCCGAATCTGGAGCGAAGGGCAAGTGGGAGGCCTCATGCGGTACTGACAGCGACATCCAAGACCTGAAGCGGGCAGGCTTCCTTTCCCCCAACATTGTTCATCGTGCCCCGGAGGAAGGCCAGGTCGTGCCGACGCCCCTCACAGGCCAACGGGTGGTGTTCGTTCCCCACTTCACCCGGGGACTTGGCTTTCCCCTTCATCCATTCATTCGAGGGTTGATGTTCAACTATGGACTCAACTTCCATGACCTGGCTCTAAACTCATTCCTCCACATCTCCGCCTTTATCATCATTTGTGAAGCCTTTTTTCGGGTCCGTCCACACTTTGGCCTATGGCTAAAGGTTTTCAGTGTGAAACAGAAGATTGTCGACGGCCATCATGCAGACTACAGGGGTGCCATGGTGTGCAGGCTTTCCCGACTTGGCTGGTCGGAGGGCACGTTCATAGATACGGTCAAGATCTGGCAGAAGGAATGGTTCTACATCACAAAGCCCCGAGAGGCTAATTGGGTGGCTATTCCAGATTTTAAATTCAGACCCCTGACGAGGTTAACCTCGTGGACCAGAAAAGGCCTTGACTGGGAACCCGTCGCTGAGATGAAGTCGCTGCAGAAACGTGTTACCAGCATGATGGAGGGGGGAGTCGCACTGATCGACGTGGAACAGATCATGCTCCACCGCAGTCTGCTACCTTGCCAACTCTGGGACACCCCGATGTGGTCCTGGAGGCCCGAAGACCCCCGCACCATGTAGTATTTCCACGGCACTACTCGTGAGAAGCTGTGGATAGCGCTTTTTAAGCCGCAAGAGTCTTAGCCGGCCGAGAAGGAGGACATGGGCCTCGACGCCGACACCCCTCCCAAGGAGGTATGTGACACCACCTTCCTATGTGTTGGGATTTTTGCCCTTTCATTACAGATCTTAGTTTCTTGTCTCTTATTTCCCTAGGGTTGGCTGAAGAAGGCTGTGAAGATGGGTTGACCGGCCCCACTCGCCGAAGACCCTATGTCCGTTTAGCTGGGCAAAATGCTAACAGTGGCGCCTTACAATGCGCTGGAGAAAAAGAAGAGGAAGATCCCCACAAAGGGGGCCAGAGAGGGCCTCCGCCCATGAATCTCTCCAGACACAAAGTCCAGGGACAGCCTCGCCCCCTCCACTCAAGAGGGAGGCCAGGAAGAAGAAGAAGAAGAGGAGGAGAGCAACTCTTCCCACCCCAAGAAGAGGGCAGCACCGGCCGAAGCCGAAGGAGAGCGCCCTTCTCAAGTTCCGAAGAAGAGGGGCAAAGGGAAGCTGGTTCTACTCGATGACAGTTCAGACTCTGACGAGGAGTCCGTGGCCTTCGAGAAGGTCCTGGAGAAGGTTCCCAGGGTCAAGCCTTGCACCGAAAGGTAAAAGCCCGAAAACTTATCCGGACGCGGATTTTACTAACCGATTTACTAAAAATATATGTCTTTTGCACCGCAGCCCGCCCCGCGACCTCCCCACTGACCAGGTTTCGGAGGGCACTTCTCCGCCGGCCGACCTGGTGGGGAGTGAAGGCACGTCGCATTCTACACCTCCCCCGGTCATCAGAGAGACCGAGGAGGTGTTCTCCTTGAGGACCCCTATCGTCATGGCCGAAGCTAACGCTTCGGCCACCGAAAAAAAGTAGAAGGGGCTCGAGCAGGCCGAGCCTTTCCAGACGGTGGTTCCAGAGCCTGAGCGGCCCTTTGAAACAACTCAACCGCCTTCCACCAAAGGGGGAGCAGGGGCGCCGCCGCCCATGACAAGCACTCAGGGTCGAGGTGTGGCCGAATGGCTGGACATGATGGAGGAGGCTATGAAAAGCTCCTCCATAGTCGCCGAACACCCCATCCTAATGGATGCTGTTTTGCAAAGCGTCCGATCTATTAACATTGGACTCAAAGACGCTTTTGGAGGCCTCCTAACAGGCTTTGAGGTAAACAAAGTATTGTTTTTGTTGTTTGTTGTTTTGTAAATAAGATTTGAGCCATCCTTATATGTAGCAGCCCCCGAGACTCTGGTAGGTTGCGAAGAAACCTAGCAGAGGGTCGAAATTGTGAGGATGTTGGCCGAAGAATCAGCTTGTTTCTATTGGGCAAGCTTCGGCGTTGGCGGCTACTATCAATGCCGCTGAATTGGTTGATATCAATCGGAAGCTAAAGGGTTCCGAAGAAGAACTCAACCTCGTCAACAAGTGGCTAGACGAAGCACAATGTTAGTCTATGCGAAACACAGTACTTTGCATAGTTTACGTTTAAGTAGACATTTTCGGGATGATCCCTTAAGCAACAAAATCATTGCAGCTGGTGCCGTAGAGGTTGAAATCCTGAAGGCCGAGCTGCGGAAGGCAAAAGCCGACACAGTCGAATAAAAGACGATGGCCGAGTGAATGGCCGTCAAGCTCACGTTGATGAAAAATGACAGTGAGAAGCACGAGGCCAGGGTGGCCGGGGTGCAATAGGAGCTCAAGGGCACCATCACAAAATGTGAGGTCCTTGAGCAGAAGAATAAGAAACATGCCACCGAGCTGGCGAAGATGAAGACGGAGGCCAAGGAAGCGCGAACAGAAGCGCGAGGTGCTCGGGAAGAGCTCTGGCAGGCGAAGCAAATTGCGAATGGTAAGCAGTACTTACTGCAAAGTGTCTTCGGTGGCAAAAGATTCGCATTGCTTACTCGGGTCTGGCATTCCACAGGCGCCTTTGCGGAGCTCCCGAGGAGTGCGGACGATGCGTCAAGATACTAGCCGCTCGAGAAGGTAACAGCAACTTGAGGCTATTCTGGGCGCAATTTCAAGCTCTCGAGCACCCGCCCCTCCTTGTTAATCAAACGAAATAGTTGATGGAGCTACACCGGATGGTGGAGCCAGCCATGAAGGACCTTTGCGTCTAGCTGTAGCCCTCCGATCCCCTGCCGAACAACTATTTTGGTCTTGTGGCGAAGCTGTGTGACGCTCTGGCCCAAGTTGAGGTCGTCAAGCGCTCAGTGTGGCTTGAAGCGGCTCGGATGGCATTCTCGAAGACCATGGTTCATTGGCCAAAGATCAAACCCTTCGAGATGGCCACTGGACCTCCCCCAACCGGAAAGAAGCATAGGCGCCCGGAGCAGTACTTCGCCACTGTGATGGACGGTGCTCGGGCCGTAGAGGCATTATATTCCAAGGATGTAATTCTTGGATAGTTGACCTTGTTGTGTATTAAACTGTGGTTGAACCTTGATGTTTTATAACTTGGTTGTGTTTTGTATGGTTTATCATACTTGCATATGTGTGTGTTAATTTTGACTCCTCTGCTGCCGTTTTATTCTGAAAGTAACCAGTCGTCGACTTCAGCCCCCATATAGATGCTACAAGGAGTGTCCCGTCCTCCGTACTGTAACCCTTAGCTGACGTCTCGGCCCCAAGGCGGTAGTGTAGGAGGGGAACCAGGCAATCGGACTATACGGCATTATAAGTTTCACTTAGCCATAGGAGCTTAACTACGGGGGCTGATGACCAGCCCCCAGTGTGGGGGGATGTGCGGCAGGCCTAATGGTGAGGCATCCATCACCTGGTTTGCATAAGGACAAATGCTTCATGTTACACGGTCTGATCGCCAATGATTGCGGGTTTGATACCTAGTCATCGGATCGCTGACCAGTTCTCGCCTATTATGACAGTCAGTTTTTGGGTTTATCCACTAAGGCAGTTAACCGCGGGAGGCGGAAGTAGAATCGCAGTGGTTCTCCCTTTACCTTCTTAGCCAAACATGCGGAACATAAGAAGGTAAGCACAGGAGTCAAGCAACCCAACTATTGACCCAAGACATAATTCGGAACTGATGCACATAATGCAATATCCGAGATGCCGGACATGTCAGAAAGTAGGGTGCCGGACTTAGTATGCGGGGGGGGGGGGGCCTTACGGCCGAGCCCCCGCTTTATATGCCAGTTTGCATGTGAGGGCAAGTATGTTCCATACGAGTTCAAGGGAAGATCGAAGAGCAAGGAAAAAAGGAAAAGCGTGGTATGAATAACTGTATAAGGGCCTGAAAAGGCTTGCATTATTTCCCATGGGCTTATGACATTTTAGTCATACAATTCGAACTCCGGAACAAAGCGTTAGAAAGGATACATTCTTTCAAAAAAGAACAATAAAAATTTACAGATGAAAGGTTTACGTAGGACCTTGATGTGTGGGTTAATTCCTGAACTATGCCCTACTGCACATCTGTGCCTTTACTTCTGTTAGGGGGGCGTCATCATGGTTTGATTATCCAGCAGCGGGCCCTTGAAAAGGGGCCTTCCAGAGATCACTGCATTGTTAAGGCTTGATGCCTCATAGGTCCTTGATTGTACCTGTTTGTCGTCCGGAGACGCATTGTGCCATGGTACGGTCGAATCGTGCTCTTGGTAATTAAGCCCCATAGCTGCCCATGGTATTTTGAGTGCGAAATTGTGATATGGAGGCACGTAGTGGGCTGCTGGGTTGGGTGGGCTATGGGGGGCATATTCTATGTACGCCAAGCACAGGGAGGTCCCTTGGATGGAGATAGGGCCCATGCTCGCTTGTTCGCCTCTCGCACGTTGATGGTGGGCAGACACTTCGGCCCTCCATATTCGGCCGCCAAGGCCGTGGTATGTTCCTTCGTCCAAGATAGCGCTCTGTGTTACCATCGACTATAATGACGCCTCTTGGACCGGGGCATCTTGATCTTGAGGTAGGCATAGTGGGGAACGACATTAAAACGGGGAAACGTCTTTCGGCCTACGAGGGCGTCATATCTGCTGCGGAAGGGGGCGATGTCGATGATCAAGTCTTCGCTCCGAAAATTGTCCGGAGAGCCGAATACCACTTCCAAGGTGAGGGTGCCTGAGCAGTGGGCTTTGATGCTGGGGATGACCCCCTTGAAGGTGGTGTTACTGGGTCTGATCCTTGATGGGTCAATACCCATTTTTCGGACTGTGTTCTCATAGATCAAATTGAGGCTGCTGCCTCCGTCCATAAGGACTCTAGTAAGGTCGTATCCGTCAATGATGGGATTTAGGACCAAGGCCGCTGACCCTCCATGACGGATGCTGGTTGGGTGGTTCTTGTGATCGGCGGTGATCGGACATGCCGACCACGGGTTGAACTTTGGGGCTACAGGCTCTATGGCATAGACATCCCGAAGTGCGCGTTTCCGCTCCTTCTTCGATATATGAGTGACATAGATCATGTTCACTGTTTTAACCTCGGGAGGGAACTATTTCTGGCCTCTATTCTTTGGCCTGCGAGGTTCCTCATCCTCCTTGCTTTGGGGGCTTTTGCCCATGTCTTCGCTGTGAGTTTGCCGGCCTACTTAATCACCCAACAGTTACGGTTGGTATGGTTGGCAGGCTTGTCTGCGGTGCCGTGTATCTGGCATGGCCTATCTAGGATAACATCCAACTTAGAGGGTCCATCCTAGTTTCCTTTAGAGGGCTTCTTGTGCGGCCTCGACTTGGAATTACGGAATCCGGCATTTACTGTCGTATCATCGGTCTCGGCGCTGTTGTGTTGGCGTTTGTTTTTATTACGCCTTGGCTTTCCGTTACCGTCCCGGACTTCCGAAGTGTTGGGTTCTTCTGAGTTGGTGCTTCTACGGTCCAACCAACCCTCTTCACCCGTGCAAAAGTGGGTCATGAGGGAGGTGAGGGCCGCCATTGTCATTAGTTTGTCTTGGCCGAGCTGGAGTGCAAGCCGTTCATCCTGGATACTGTGTTTGAACGCGGATATAGCCTCGGCGTCCGGGCAGTCGACTATTTGATTTTTTTGGTCAGAAACCTGCTCCAAAACTGTCAGGCCGACTTGTCGGGCTGCTGGACTACATGACTCAGGTCGTCAGCATCTAGAGGCCGAACATAGGTGCCTTGGAAGTTGGCTCGGAAAGCATCCTCGAGCTCTTCCCAGCTCCCGATGGAATCTTCGGGGAGGCTGTTCAGCCAGTATTGGGCCGGTCCTTTAAGCTTTAGTGGAAGATATTTGATGGCATGGAGGTCGTCTCCTCATGCCATATGAATGTGGAGGAGAAATTCCTAAATCCACATGGCTGGATCTGTGGTGCCATCGGATGGCTTGATATTCATGGGTTTAAACCCCTCCGGCAATTTGTGCTGCGTCACCTCATTGGCGAAACACATTGGGTGAGCGGCGCCCCTTAATCGGGCCATGTCGCGTTGAACTTCGGTGTCCATGCTGGCCCGGTGCTGATCCCGAACTCTATTGTTTCGGTCTAGCCACGCCTGGTATCCGTCTCTGTTATCGAGAGGCTAACTTCTTGACCCATAGATGGACCTAGACCGACCGGCTCTAGTGACCAGGTCGTGTCAAAGATCGTATTGGTATTCTCGTTGTGCCGCCTCCTTACCTTTACGATAGGGAGGGGCAGGTGGGTGTTCGGCTTCGCCAGCAGCTCTATCCCTTCCTCGAGGGGGGCGGTCAGGCTAGTTGCCTTGGGTTTGTCTGGGTGGTGCGGGCTCGATGGCCTCGTCATCAAATTGTGGCAACAACCTGCGCTTGGGGTAGCTCTTCGTTCGCCGCTCGTAGCCGTACCCTTCTTTGGCCGCCAAGACCTTAGTCCATCTACCATTGAGGGTATCTTGCTCGGCCTTTATCTTTTGCTGCTGCTTTTTTAGACTTCACGCAGTGGCTATAAGTTGTCGCTTGAAGCATTCCTGATCCAATGGGTCTTTTGGGACGATGAAGTCTTTGGCTCCAAGGCTGACCTCTTCTTCGGAGAGAGGCATATAATTGCTATCCTCAGAATCATCCGGGTCCTCGGCGTTATCTTGGTCCTCATGCCCTTTCGAGCCGTCAGACTGGTGCTTGGGGGTGGGGTCGCCAAGGTCCTTCGTGTTTTCTGGAGTGTCCCCTTCTATGGTGCCCGTGTTGCTTTCCCTGCTACGTCGCCCTTGGATCGTCAACATTGTCTTCAGCATTTGGGGGGCTCCTCTCGGGGATTGTTACCAACTTTTTTGGGGGTGCCGTCTCCATTAGCGGTGTTGCCATTGTCCTTGGGGGTGTCCACAATGTAGATGTCGTAGGTGGATGTGGCCGTCCAGCGGCCGATGACCGGAGAGGCAGTGTTTATGCGAGCTATGGCCTCCTTGTCGTCGTTGATGTCATCGGCCTCCTGAGAGGCATAGTCTAGCATGTGGGTTAAATCTTCGACAGTGGCTATCAAGTGGGTCATGGGTGGGACGTAAAATTCCCTGTGGCCTACCTCGAGGCTCCGTTGGGCATGAGCCGAGGATGGGCCGTCAATAATAGCCATCATCTGGATCTGGTCAAGCGCCTCGTTCAACAAGGCAAGGCTGGCCGAAATGGCATATGAAATTTCCTTGGAGCTGTCCTCCGTCGCACTGGGCGGGTGAGGCATGGATCCGGTCAGGGCAAAACCTTGATCATTGGGCGCCGTACTTGCGTCGAGGCAGAGAATGGCGAGTTCGGCGAGGGTTGACTCCGTATCTTCGGACACTGAATTCTCATCAAGGCTCAAGGCCGAATCCTCATCGAGGAGGGATGGTCCGGACAGGGTTGACTCCTGGTCTTTGGACATAGGAGACACTTCCGAGCTCGATGTTGGTTGCATTGTAAGGGCCGATCCGGATATCGGATCGGGAATAGCCCCCGAGGTCAATACTTCGGAGGCCATGGCTGTTGCAGGTGAGGCTGAGAAGCCCGAGAAGTTCAGATCGCCCTGAGCATCGATGACACACTCGAAGTTGCCGAACCTAATCTATTGTCCAGGGGCAAAATTTTCGATCTGGTTGAGGTGGCTGGTCACATCGGCATGCAGAACGATGCTGCCGAACATGAAAAGTTGCCCGAGGACGAAGATGTCTCTGGTGCTGACGCCGTCTCCGATGATCAGGTGAGCCATCGATCCTCTGGTGATCCGACAGCGGAACTCTCAATGAAAGCACCAATGTCAGTGTCAAAGCTGGCAGATCTCGGGTAGGGGTCCCAAACTGTGGACCTTGGTTTGATGGGAAACATTAGACGTAGGACATGATGTTTACCCAGGTTTGGGCCCTCTTTAAGAGGTAAAGCCCTACGTCCTGCTTGATTATATTGCTTGTGTATGAGGGGGTTAGAGAGTAGATCTACCACGAGATCAGACGAACTAAACCCTAACTAGTAGGATGGGAATTGTTCCTCTAGCCTCTACAGACTAAGCCCCTGGTTTATATAGACACCAGGGGTACTAGGGTTTATAGGTAGTCGGTTACATCAAGGAGACTTTGGGACTTCTATCTTGACTTGGAGGGCACACCAAGGCACAAAAGGTCTGCGGTCCGAATATGGTGCTGCCCAATTGTTCGTTGTCGGTGTTCTAGCAAACAGGTTACCTAGACCTTCCTGCCTGCGGCCCATAGCATGGCTCCATCGATGGCCTGGTACGGCCAAGCGGCAAGGCCACCAACACAACACCCTCGCAAGGGCCCCTTGGGCTTGCAAGGCGGATAACACCAAGACCTCCAGAGGAGGCTGCCTCTCGTGGAGCGGAGATTTCTATGCAGGCACCCAGCCTCCCGAGGCTGCGATGACGTGAGCCGTGATGACTAAGGCCAGGCGGGCGCCAGCGGGCGCAGAGGAGGCAGTTTCCCTTTCGGTGCTAAGGGAGCAAGGACAGGCGTGGGTTCCCGAGGAATCCCCCAAAGCTTTCCATTCAAGTACTACAAGACCAAGACCACAGACCCGGTAGGACAGATGTCGTTACCAAGCCCACCACTGCGTCATGACCAGAAGCTTTGCAGGAGAAGACCACCTTTCATCCGGATAAGATGTACTACTTGTCCCCATTCAAATTGGCCACTGTGGGATCCCTTCCCGCCTAAGTTTTGAGGGAAGAGGACCGAGGCCACTATAACTATAGGTTAGCCACCACCATAGATAGAGACCCCGGGTCGATCGATTCCACCCGCACCACTTGAGACCTCGCGAGATCGCTCAAACCACTGTACTAGTTCATCCTGAACCTCCTCGTGAGGCCAATCCACCACAAAGCAGGAGTAGGGTCTTACACCACATGGTGGCCCGAACCTCGGTAAACTGCCGCGTTCATCTTCTTCCCCGCTCGCACGAATCCAACCTGGCTAGGCTGTAGGGTGGCGAGCTAGAGACCGGAGAGGTTGAGGTCTTCGCACACGCCCCAGAGTTCGAACCTTCTTGGGTCTGCGAAGCCCTGAATCCGACATTTGGCACGCCAGGTAGGGGGGTGTCGAAGTCCTTCTTCCACCTCCGCTTCGCCTCCACTCCGTCGCTCCCCTAGCCGATGCACGCTGGGTTCACGCCGAGCGCCGGGCCGCTCGTGTTGCCCAGACGGCACCCGTGTGCAACTGCGTTCCTCGCTGCTCTGCCTCCCCCGCGGCTAACGCCGCCACTGACCCTGCTGCTCGTGAGCAGCAGGACTCCTCGCTGCCACCCTCCATGCGGCGTGATGGCCACACCGCCACTCCATCGCCCACTCCCGCCATGGCATCGTCCTCCCACATCGGCCGCGGGCTGGCGAACGCGCAGGCTCCACTACACATGGCGCGCGAACTGCTGCGCTACCGTCCCGCCAACGACCGCTACGACGACTGGCTTGGGCGCATTGCCGAGCTCGTCAACGCTGCCGGTGAGGTCCCTGCACCATCCCGCTCGCTCCTTCCCCGCCATCCCAGGCGGGCGACATGGCTCATGGCGCACCTCCTCCTCCTCCTCTGCGCGGCGCCGACCCCGAGCCCAGGCGTGATGCGCCCCAGCACGACCCGCCGCACAGAGCGCCGGCGCGCGATGAGGCGAGCTGCCAGGTGGTGCAGCGGCCGCAAGCCGATGCGCGCGCGCTCCCAGCGCCACAGCGCCAGCACCAGGACCATGCACCGCCAGAGTTTTGTGATGCGTGGGCGCCAAGACCAAGCTCACCCCGTGCACGCTGCTCCCGTGAGCGCGGTGGGCTACGGCGCCTTCACCCAGGAGCTACGCCACGTCGTCTGGCCTGGCAAGTTCAAGCCAGACCTGCTTCCGCGTTACGACGGCACCACCAACCCCGCAGAGTTCCTCCAGCTCTACTCGCTGAGCATCGAGGCAGCCAACGGTGATGAGAAGGTTATGGCAAACTGGTTCCCCATGGCCCTCAAGGACGGTGCACGCTCTTGGCTCCTGCACCTCCCGGAGGAATCGATCTCCTCTTGGGACGAGCTTCACGAGCGCTTCATCGCCAACTTGCAGGGCACACGCGACCGCGTTCCCATTGTGGGCGACCTGTGGCACGTAAAACAGCAGCCAACTAAGACCTTGCACAAGTACATACATCGCTTCACGAACGTTCGCCTCTAGATTCCGAAGGCGTCGGACGAGGCCATCATCTCGGCGTTCTCTGATGGTGTCTAGGACGTCAAGACGAAGGAGGAGCTCGCCATCCACGAGGACCTGTGCTCGGCCCTGGAGATGTTCAACATGGCAAGGGCCGAGGAAGGCCGCCTCTCCCTCCTTGGGCTTCCGGAGGCCAATCTTGAAGACAAGAAGGCCAAGGCTAAGGAGTCAAAGTGCAAGAGCCTCGCCGTGCTGGCAGCAGAGCCTGAGATGAAGCACGATTGCGGCCACGATGAACCTCCCAAGGGCAACCGCCTGTTCTGCGTCTTCCACAACATCCACAGGCACAACACCAACGACTGTCAAGAGCTCAGAGCACTCCGTGACGAATAGCTCGGCCGCCGCCCCGAGCGCGGCGACCGTGGCTCCGGTCGTGGAGGAGGTCGCGGCAGAGGCCGCTGGGACAACCGCGACCCTTGTCAGGATTGGCGCGACCAGCCTCGCGAGGACCGCTGGCAGGGCTAGCCTCGCGATGGCCCTTGGCGGGACCAGCCTCGTGAGGACTATCCTCAGGGCAACGCCGACCTCCCTCCACTGCCGCTGCCGCCAAGGAGAAATGACGACAACCGGCAGGATGAAGGGGCTGGGGGCTTCCAGGAGCCTCGGGCGATCGCATGCATTTTGGGTGGTGCTTAGGCCCCCGCCTCACATCGTATCTTCAAGCAGTTCTCTCATGAGGTATACGTGGCCCTCCCGAAGCTTGAGGCAACGCGTCCCCTCAGGTGGTCGAAGCACGCCATCACCTTTGACTCCAAGGACCAACTCAAGTGCTCAGCTGCCGCTGGTGCGCTTCCCATGCTCTGCATGCCCACCATCAGCAACGTCCTCATCACCAAAACCCTCATCGACGGTGGCGCGGGGCTCAATGTTCTCTCTGTCGAGACATTCAAGACGCTCCAAGTGCCTTATGACCAGCTCCTGCCAACCAAGCCTTTCTCTAGGGTGACCAATGGCTCCACCATCTCCTTGGGCCAAGTGCGTCTCCCAGTCACCTTCGGCAAGCGCGATAACTTCCACACTGAGCTCATCGACTTTGACGTCGCCCACATCGGCCTCCCGTACAATGCCATCCTCGGGTACCCGGCCCTCGCCAAGTTCATGGCAGCAACTCACCATCGTTAAAATGTCCTCAAGATGCCAGGGTGCAGCGGCATCATCACGGTCGCTTGTGATGAGAAGGACGCGGTCTGCTCTCTTGAGCGCGCCTACTAGGATGCGGCGGCTGAAAACTCTGACGATGAGGGCGCCATCTTGCCTTCTGAGGCCACACCCAAGAAGAAGAAGAAGCTCCTCCCCAAGAGCCGTCAGGCTCCCGAGGCGCCCGGTGGCGCTGCCTCGGGCCCACGCCCACTACTGGGGCGCCCTTTCCTCTTGCATAGAAAGGCGCGCCCGGTGCCTCCCTCAGGACGGGCTCGAGGGCTCTCGTCTGGAGGGCCTCTGACCTGACCAGCGCAACGAGGGAGGTGCTCGGGCACCACTTTAAGGCGTGCTTTGATGCGCGTCCCCGCGAGCAAGACACACGGCGCGAGGCGCCAGGTGCGCGATAATTCATCACCAAGGCAATCGAGGAGCTTCAAGAGGCGCAGGCCATGCGTAGCGAGCATCGCCCCGCACCACCTGGTGCAGCCACGTCTCTGCATGCGGACGGTGAGCTGCGCGTCTGCGTCAACATCCCAGTTCTCAACAGGGCCGCGTCGCAGGACCTCTTCTGGCCGTCCCGCGTCAGCCGGATTGGGGGCTACCCCTGCAACTACGTCTGCATGACGTTTGGCCTATTGAACGTGGGCGCCTCATACCAGCGCTTTGCGCAGCGTACTATGGTGGCTCATAAGGCCAGGTGCCTGGCGGTCCTATCTCAGGAGGTCCCGGCTCCATGCGAGCCCCCCGGACCTCGTGAGCCTCCCAGGCCTCAGGAGCCGGCCGGCTCGTGAGGAACGATCTGCACGGCACGTGTCTTCAGCTACCTCGACGCTGCTACAGGAACGGTGCCTGGTGACTTTTTGTTTTGCCCAGTTGAGGGCGCCCCTCGGGCTGCAGTATCCTCGAGCTGTCAGGGACCGCTCCCCCCGGTTATATTGTTTCAATTCGTGTACTATGGAATGGATATGTTCTCGCGAGCTACTTTGGTTGTTAACCCTACGTCTGGCCATGCCTTGCCCTTGGAGTCACCTCTGCGGGCCCCGCGCGTTGTCAGTTCTCCCCTTGAACATCCCGTGCGAGGGGGCTACCGGCACGGCGCCTATGCTCGGGTCCGTCCCTGCAGCGCTGATAAATCTAACAGACTGAGCTCTGGCTCACGGGCCGGCCCCATGCACGTCACCTCACTAGGCCCTTAGTGCCTTTGTCTTCTCACGGAACGACCACGAGCAGATCAGCAAGTGCGCGTCGCCCCTTGTGCTTTGTGACTAACTAACTCGCAGGAGCCTTAGGAGACGAGATGTCGCGACCACGGCGCTCCGGATCGCAAAAGTCTAAATAAAGTTGCTCTGTAATCTGTGTGCCGCCGAGCATGGCCCTTACCAAGCGCCTCCACAAGGCGAGCCATTCCTCTTTTGCGCAAATTGCTTGCATGTTAAAAGGGGGGCCCCTGAGCATCGCGCCTCAGGAGCTCCTACTGGCTCTCGAGCCCACACCCCCTGGCCTTGACCACGGCATCGCGACCTGGCATACCAGCAGCGGCTGAGCCCTGCTCGAGGGCCGGGTCCTGAGGACATAGAGCATTATGATGGGCAAAGAAAGGGGAATTGTCAGCCTCGTGGGGGAGCACAGGGAAAAGGGTGTGGCCTGTCGACGCCAGCGTTCGCTCAATTCTCTCTTTGGAATATAATGGGCATCAGTCCCCTCACGCGCCTCTAGCGGGGCTTATTCTAACTTATTGTAGGACAGAGAACATGCACAGGGTCGAGAGTTCCAGGGAAGCTCGCCCCCGCATGAGCCTTGCGGCTGCCGTTTTATTCTTTCACCACCTCGCTAGGGCAAGGGACCCCCTCTTTAATCTTTCGATAGCCGCTTGAGCGCCAAGGGGGACCTCCTGAGCATCGTGCCTCAGGAGCTCTTACCAGACCTCAGGTCGCTCAACTCCTGGCCTTGCACACGGCATTGCGACCTGGCATACCAGCGACAGCTGAAGCCCACCTGGGGACTGGGTCCTGCAGACGCAGAGCAACACATTGTCGCGAGACCAAAAAGGGGACCAATGCCCAAGCGTGAAACACGAGCGTAACCAAGAACATAAGCCGAAAGCATTAGAATAAAGGTGCAAGCGCCGTGGTTCTTACACGCCCTCTCAGGGCCCTTCATTGTCCTGATGCAGAGAGTAAAGCAAAAGAAAAGACTTCCATGGGCCGCTGCTTAGGAGGAGCAGGCTCTGGCGTCGCGTCCTCCTCCTAAGTCCGGGCGTGGCGACGCGGCGGCTCAGTGTAGTCGTCGTCGCTTGAGATTTCCCCGGGGGAGGTACCACCACTGCTGGAGGCATTGCGGACAAGGCCAAGGGCAAGTTCACCGCCGAGGGCCTCGCCACCTCGTCGGCCCTCATTGCCAGAAGGATGGTCACCACCGCGGTTGCCACCCCTGGGCCAGCATTCCAGGTGTTCACCACTTTCCCCGAAGATCTTGAAGAAGAGCATCGACACCCCGTCGTACTTGAAGTGGAGGGCGTACCTCCCCTCCGAGCTGCAGGCGTGGGCGATCGCCCCCCATCCTCGGGTCATGAAGACATCGCCCGAGAAGGTGGCCTCAACCTCCGCCTGCGAAGCTTGGCCGCAGCAGCCGTCATGCTGTAGCCATAGATTGACGGACCCCGTCGCGGGTAGCTCCTCCGCCTGGGACTGCAGGAGCCGGATCCAGGTGCGCGGCGGCATCACCGCCCACACCACAAACTCGCGGGCCATGCCGCTGGCATGGGCCAACGGGCGAAGTGGCCGAGCGGTCGTTGCTTACTCCCCTCCTCGGCTTTGTCCACCGCGGCCCCCGCGACCGCTCCGGTGGGCGAGGTCCTGTGTGCGAACACTTGCACCAGCGTGGAATCCCGGCGGAGTGCGCTCGCACCAGGGTAGGGCGGCTGCGGGCGCAGCAGTGGCCTTGCGAGGCCGGCCGCGTCTTTTCTTCGGCGGGAGCAATTCCGGCTCCTCCCGCGGGGCCTTGCCCTTCTCTTCGGCCAAGAACCTCCTCATTGGTGCCATGGTCACTTCGGCAAGGTGGCAGCATGGCAGAGATAGGAGAAGAGGGGACGGCAAGCGAGAAGATGAAGACGGGCTGGGGCTCCGCCTCCCTCGCCCTCTTATAGGTGGTCGAAGGCCAACCGGCGCCCCTCCACGTTCCGAGCGATGATGGCCCTGCTGGATGCATCGGGAAGTTGTCAAGTCGGGGCAGTTGCCAAGGCGTCATGGGGAAGCGGACTCGTCCATGTCTCATCGGGCGCCCCGCATCAAGCCTAGCCGCAGGAGATTGGGGCACGCGGCGCTTCACCCTTGCCCCTTGGCTTCGCCTCGAAGCCAGCCAGAGCACGCGTTGGGCCCGGGGGCTACCGTCGATGTTCTCGGAACCAGGGTACCCAGACCCGCATCCCTGCGGCCCATAGCGTGGCTCCATCAATGGCCTGGTATGGCCCAGTGGCAAGGCCACCAAGACAAGACCCTCGCGAGAGCCCCCTGGTCTCGCGAGGCGGATAACACCAAGACCTCCAGAGGAGCGGCCTCCTCAGGCTGCCTCCCGAGGAGCGGAGATTTCTATGCAGGTACCCAGCCTCCCGAGGCTGCGATGACGTGAGCCGTGACGACCAAGGCCAGGCGGGCCCCAGAGGGCGCAGAGGAGGCAGTTTCCCTTTCGGTGCTAAGGGAGCAAGGACAGGCATGGGTTCCCGAGGAATCCCCCAAAGCTTTCCATTCCAGTGCTACAAGACCAAGACCAACCCGGCAGGATGGATGTCATCACCAAGCCCACCAGTGCGTCATGACCAGAAGCTTTGCAGGAGAAGACCACCTTTCGTCAGGATAAGATGTACTACTTGTCCCCTTTCGAAGTGGGAACTGTGGGATCCCTTCCCGCCTAAGTTTTGAGGGAAGAGGACTGAGGCCACTATAAATATAGGTTAGCCACCACCATAGAGAGAGACACCGAGTCGATCGATTCCACCCTCCCCACTTGAGCCCTCGCGAGGTCGCTCAAACCACTGTACTAGTTCATCCTCAACCTCCTTGTGAGGCCAATCCACCACAAAGCAGGAGTAGGGTCTTACACCGCAAGGTGGCCCGAACCTGGGTAAACTGCCGTGTTCATCTTCTTCCCCGCTCGCACGAATCCAACATGGCTAGGCTGTAGGGTGGCGAGCTAGAGACCGGAGAGGTTGAGGTCTTCGCACATGCCCCAGAGTTCGAACCTTCTTGGGTCTGCGGAGTCCTGAATCCGATATCCGACCCACGTGAGATGAGCCGGCACCCCGAGGACTCCCTAATCCAGGACTCCCTCACCCGACAAGGTGGACGACGGCACGGATGAAGTGAGTGGACGCGATGCAAGGATCCTGGTCTGGCTCCGTGGATGAGAAACGTCAATCTCTAGGAGTGGACGATGCAGTCTGGGTAGGCGCTCTGGCATGCTGGAGGACGGCGGCGATGGATGGGGTGGCGGACGGAGGAGGGTGGTGTGGGGATGGTGTTTTGGCACCGATGGTATATGAATGGGAAATTGGAGGGAGAGGTACGGGGAACCTTGTCTTTGGGACACGCTTGTCTGAAATATTGGGAAGTTACGAACTTAGCCCCCGTTTAAAATTTGGATGTCTCGTTGGTTGGGGATATGATGGTAATCTCGCATCTCCCCTATATTTGCCTAGAGCGATTTTGGGCGAGGAGAGGGTGTTTTGGCGCCCACGGTGTATGAACGGGGCTGACAGGTAGGGCGGTTATGTCACGTATGTGTGAAGTTACAAACCTGGCCCTATTTAAAATATTTGCGTACATCAATTTCGGTCGAGGAGAGTTTGTTTTGCCGCCCACTTTGTATGAATGGGGAAATGGAGGCAAAGACAGAGGTCTTTCCGATGAGCTTGAATCAAATGTGTTTTGCCGCCCATGTTTGGCGCCCACCGTGTCTGAATGGGGTGAGAGGCGGTCGTGTCACGTATGATTGAAGTTACTAGCCTACCCCTATTGAGAGCAGTGCAAATCGGGCCGATAGGTAGTCCATGACAAGGGTAGACAGTAATTTCCATCTTGGAAACACTGGTTTCGGCCAGCTGATGTGGGGGTGGATGTTTTGCCCCTTCTTTCAAATTTTGGGAGAATAAGCATTCATGTTTACCCTGGCAACTAAATTCGAATCTGTTTTGTATTCTTATATGAATCTTTATTAATCATTCTATGATTTTTATATATCTTCAAAAGCACAACAAATATGTATTCCACTTTCATATATGAATATGATTTAGAAATGCTGATACTCGAATCCAGAAGGTAGAATCTAGTTTAAGGTGAATTCGAATATTTGAAACCACTTTATGTCCAACTCAAGTGTAACATGTATGAAACACGCAACATATAGTGTACTCCCATTTAGATATGTACACAAGCGATGTCTCAAGATTCAAAATACGGAGTCAATCAACCAATAAAATAGAAAACTAACAGACATATAAACACTCATAGAGTATATGGATCAATAATATCAACTAACATACGTAAGCTAGACCGCTGTCCTTTTTTTGCTAGAAGGGCATCTTTTTTTTAGGAAAGCTAGTACAACATCTTGGCGCTTTCAAATGCATGCCACTTAAGGACCATCTATACTACTATTATTGATGAACGCACATTCAGCCCGATTAGCATATTTGTAGGTCTGGCATAGCAAACAAAATAAAATATCATTGCCTCAATAAAAAATGAATTGACTCATAGTATTATCAATTAATACAGACTCGTGCTAAAAAAATACAGACCAAAAAACAAAAAAAACAATTATTACATGATCTCTAAAACAAATGGTTGAATTGATTACATGAACAAACAACACAAAGGTTATTCAATGAGGGAAAAAAACATTTCGCCTATCATTTACCAAGTGAGATTTTAATTTCCTTTTTTCCTCCAGGACCTTAGCAATGCGATCAGTCTCAGCTTGCTTCGGTTTGAAATGCACCAAATATTTAATGGTTGTCCTGAGTACTACTTGTGATTGTGCTGTTTGCTTCCTCAACATGTCAACTTCATCTCTAAGTGCAGAAGCAGACTCTCTTTCTACCAATAGTTTAGCCTCTAGAGCATCAGCAGTTCGCCATTCATGATGCACGGTTGGGCTAGTACCACTGCTCTGTGATGATCCAACATCCATGGGGACCTCACTCTTTGATCTTAGGCTAACCTGGTTTGCAATTACAGTTCCGATTGGATTCGGAAAAGTTGAAGTTAGCAAAACATATCAACTGGGAGTTACAACGGCAACACAGTTAAACAAACAAGGAATTAAAGAGTTTCGATTGGGTGCTAAAAAGTATAAGTTATTAACATCATTGCAACCAGTTGCAGCATCAAAGCAGTTAAACAAACAAGTTTTGCAAAAGGCACCTGTTGTGGCATTGGAGTTTCTCTTGTATCATGAAAACTTGCGTAGTCATTAACTTGATTAGAGCAACCGGCTATAGCAGCAAAGTTGTTAAACACACAAGTTTTGCAAAAGGCACCTGATGTGGCATTGGAGTTTCTCTTGGATCTTGAAAAGTTGAGTGGTCAGTAAATTGATTAGAGCCACAAGTTACAGTAGCAAGCCTATTACACAAATAATTTTTTTTAAATGTACATGTTGTGCAATTGGAGTTCCAACTGGATCCTGAAAAGTTGAAGTTGGTAACATGATTACAACAACAAGTTACAACAGCAAACTAGGTAAACAAGGAAGTTTTTCAAAACATACATGTTGTGCCATCGGAGTTTCAGTTGGATCCTGCAAATTTGAATGTTAGCAGTCATAAATAAAATGTTGCAAGAGCCATAAGAAACTAACATCAAACTAGTAAAACTAACCAGTTTTGGCAATGTATTTAATTACACATGAACTTGTAAAACTAACAAGTTCTTGGCAACGTATTAAAGTACCAAGTCGGTACCGTTTACCAGCAACATAGACATATGTAAATTTCTTTGATGTAAGAAAAAGGATTTTGACATATATATATGAGTTAAAAAGATGTTGTCCCTCATATAAACCTGACAGTTGTCTGTCGATGAACATGCAAACATTACTAGTGCTACAAGTCATAACTGCAAACCATTTAAACAAACAGGATATTAGAAGGTAAATTACACATGAAATTTGTTGCACCCTAGAAGTAGATATGACCCGCTATCTACGTGCTTAAGTAGCTTTTTAATTTCATCAAAATAGGTAATTCTATAAACAGTAAGTACCAAACACATAGATAGGCATAGTCTATAATATGATTAATAGGCTATGGCATTGTGTAATCAGTAGCAAACTAAATTAAGCCAAGCAAGGTAATTAAACAATTTTGTAATCAGTGGCCAACTAAAATTCTGAGAAGCAGGTAACTCAACTTACGCTAGCTCTTTGTACAGGCACACTGCAACTTCTTTTTCGCTTACAAGGTTCTACGAAGGACTCCATGGTATCACTTGCTTGGATACACAGTCCCAATACTACTTTCTTCCCACACTGCATTGGTAAGTTGAATGGTTAATCTGATAAGATGGTGCATCCTTGATCTGTTATATGAAGACAGGTTGTCAGACTAGTTGTAGCAACACACGTCACACTGGCTTTTACTATATATTTCATGCGATTATATTTGGCATATCAAGATCTAAGCAATCTACCATAGGATGAAAAATTGGTATCCTGCTCATTATTAGCCAACTCAGTTCACAGAAACAAGCAATTCAACCATTCTGTGGGTAAATCAAAAGCACCACTAGAATACATTTCACTACCCCAATCATGCATGCAAAAAGGGGCGGTACCACCTTAGGGGCTGGTATGGGTGGCCGCTTCGGATGGCTAGAAGTGCGCACCTAGTTTCAGTCGTGCAGGTTGGCCCTGGCTCATTTTTTCTGTCCCAGCGCATGAGGAGCCAATGTAAAAAATGAAGAAAACCATTTCAATTTGGATGGGCCAATAACGTCAGTGCAAGGCAGGCCCAATAGCAGGCTCGCGGCCCAAACGAGTGCCTGCCATATCAATCAACAGAGCAGGAAAAATAACTAATACGTTCGCTCCAGCCTACAGTCTGGTTCGCTTCTAACTTAGTTGCCACTGGACAGACCGACATAGCTCTTCCTCGTGCCCTCATTGTACACTGGTCGTTTGGCTTTAATTGAATGGATGGACAAGAAGATGAAGATTCAACTCTGGGTGTAGCCTGCATGGAGGCAGCGGCGGCAGCACGGGCATGGCATCGAGCTTGCGCAAACGAACACTCGCAGCTTGCAAGAGCGGCATGCGCAACGAGCAAGTACATCACATCCATGATTATATCTAATTCAACTGTTCAATTTTTGGCCAATAGTTAAACCTGATGGTGTTGTACAACTACTTGTATGTAGGGAGTCTATAAGAAAATGAAACCAAATTCTGCTTATTTTATAACTCCCCCAATCAATACTGAACTGACTGAACCTCATGTGTCTAATCAAGTTTCTGGTGCAAACATACAAGCTCATGTTGTTCTTGAGCCTGAAGTCTCTAATGAACAGACTGCTAACGAAGGATTTGATGCAAACATTTTACATGCTCCAGTTGTTGAACATATAGTGTCTAATGAGGGATCTAATGCAACCATTTTGCAAGCTCCCATTGAAGTATTTAGTGTCTAATGATGATCTGCTATGTTGAGAGAGAGATATATTTGCTGGAATTGATGACAAGCAAATTATAGTACATTTTGATGGCTTGAGGAAACATCGAGGCCATCTACCACAATGTCCCCGTATCATGACAGCCTAGCATAAATACTTTTCTTATCTATTGTTTCAAACTATTGGCATACTTGTGCAAGATAGATATATTAATATGCAATTTGCGCACTGGTTATAGGTGCCAATTAGACTTGGATATTTTCGGCCAGAGAACAAATAAATCAAGCAGCCATAGTCTATGTTAGTAGTCCTTGTCCACCATGTTGTATTTTGTGTTTTTTTAGATCATCTAGTTGTTTATAATATGGAACTACTTTGGATCATTAGCTGGTTTTCAAAGAGCATGTAGCTTCACATTTCTGAAGTTATGCTGATTTCTGGAGTGCAAGTGCCTTCATATTTTTTAAGTTAAATTTTTCCCCTAGTAACTTGAATTCCTGGACCTGCCACTGCACAAAAATCATTCATGTAGACCAGTAAGAATTAAATGAAATGCAGGGACTTATGCTAGCTCATTGTACAGGCTCACTGCAGCTCTGCTTGCGCTTGGGATGTTCCATGTACAAGTCCATGTTACCACTTGCTTGGATGTGGAGGTCCTGTGCACCTTCCATCCCCCTCTTCATTTTTGGCACGGCAAATGGTTGATGAAATGAGAGGAATCGACCTTGCTGTTGTACCATAGGACAGGTACTTACAAGGTTATATGAGCGTGCAGGATGTGTACCAAATCCCGTAATGCCATCATGCTTCGCTAAAAAATGTTTTGCTTGTTTCAGATGATATCTCCATAAGAAATAAGAGTTAATGTCAGAGTTGCATAGGCGTGTAAGCTAAAGAGAGCAGTAAAAGGATATCCAAACATCGTCAGAACAGTGCACATGGGAGTGATATGTGGATACCTAGTTCGGGCCGGCGTTTGGGCATGCTCGCCTAGAGTGCGGGTCACTTCAGAGCCATTGAGGGTGATGCGCTGGCGTTGGCAGGCCGCCTAAGGATATAAATCTTGAGCGGCAACGGAGCACTATGATGTGTGGATGAGGCCGTTGGTGAAGCACCAATGACCTTGGGGGTGGAAGTGCGATGATGTGCTCGGTGAAGTAGCCCTGGTGAGGCAGGAGACGACTTCATTGAAGAACACATGATGCATTATAAGTCAGTGTCTATGAGGCACTGAAAGTGCAACTAATCCCTAGGTGGTTTTGGTAATTCATAACAACATATAGCTCATTGAACTAATATCCATTCAAGATAAATATTTCAGGATGTTGGAGGATTGGCATGGCATGGACTAGAGATGTGGACCCCTCAAAATGCTAAGGAAAAGGATTGGCAAAAGCTCAAGACTCTTCATTTCTATTTAAGTGATCCAAGATCACATTGAGTACATAGGAAAGCCAATACTATTAAAAGAGGATGAGGTGTTGCTTAAAGGTCTACTTTCCATGAAGACTGCTGCTCCATCC
This sequence comes from Thinopyrum elongatum, assembly GCA_011799875.1. Lineage (NCBI taxonomy): Eukaryota > Viridiplantae > Streptophyta > Magnoliopsida > Poales > Poaceae > Thinopyrum > Thinopyrum elongatum. The sequence goes on along the minus strand of CM022299.1, from coordinate 240,302,725 downwards.
AAACCCAAGTGCAAGCCCAAGGTCTCAGCTCCCAAAAGGTCTACAAGAAACATTTCAGCTGCTGAGAAGAACAAGGCCCAAGTGCCAGAAGTTCAAGATGATGATGAGCCACTAGTGCTCAGGAAGCTCAAGACCAAGATCCCAGACCATTACAATGCACAACCTGTTGCAGAAAACATGATGCTCAGGAAGGACGAGGGTCTACAAGAGTGGGGTAAAGTGGATCCCTATTCAGTTAGGAGGAGGACTGCTTGTGACTATCGTTTCCACACCATAGAACAACAAGATTTCTATGACACAGTTTTGCTTGATAAGAAGCCCATTGTCAGTGACATGAAGTGGGTGGAATGGCAATACATAGATGCAAATGAAGATTATTTCCCCCATGTTCATGAGAGTTTCAGACTTGCCGGAGTTGATGCATTTGTTGGTCAGAAGCTCACCAAGTGGAATGATGAGATGATCATGCAATTCTACTCCACAACACACTTCCATCCAGATGGGAATATTGCATGGATGACTGAGGGACACAAGTCAACCATCTCTGAGTGGGCTTCTCTTATTAATGCCCCTAAGGAAGATGAAGATGATGTTGATGTTTATGGGAAGCCCAGGATGGACCACAACACAATGGCAAACATGTACAAGGAAATCCCTCCAAAGCATGTTCAGAGACACAAGCTTGGGTTAGTCAAGCACTTGCTAGCTGGGTTGGCCATAACCAACACTATCTTGAGGCATACTCTTTTGCCCAAGTCTGGAGATGACAATATGATACATGCTCACTCCATCAATTTGCTTCACTTGTTTGACTCCCCACCTCAAAAATTCAAAGTTATGAGTTTGATTGTAGAGACTGTCAAGAGGACAGCTGCTGACCAGAAGAGGTCTTGTGGATATGCCCACCACATTCAGATGATTATCAACTCCAAAGTTGGTACAGACACATATCTACTAGATCGTGAGTACCTCCCTCTTCGGCCAGAGTTCGAGGATAATGTGGTGGTGATGGATGCCTCACACCCCACATCAGTTGCACCTCAAGAGGAGGCTGAGGCAGCAGCAGCAGCAAAAGCAGCAAAACAAGCTACAGCTCCCAATGCACCTATTACAAATCTCAAGACAAAGCAGGACCACATGACATATCTGCTGGAAGCAACACTGAGGATTAAGCGAAGTGTGGCCAACTTAGCCAAGAACCAGGAGATCTTAGAGCGAATTGTGGAGGACAAGATGTACAATCTTGATGTCAAGGTCATAGAGATTCAATCTGATGTGTAGAAGCTTAGAGATGATGCTGAGGATGGAGATGAGCACCCTACTACTCAGAGGTTCCAGACTATGCCAAGGGCACCCAGGTCTTTAGTTGTGCCAGTTGCAGACACGAGGACTACTCACTCTGCACCTGCCACTACTGCTTCAGTGCCACCTCTAGTGTCCACACCACCAGTTCAGCAGACATCTTCAGAGGCATTTGCAGACGCAGTTCTCTCAATGCCATCTACACACACAGGAGCCACAAGCCAGAAGACACCTTCAGGAGCTCCGGAGGATCGTGCCTAGAAAGACGTATAGCTCTATACCTTTTCAAGCTTTTGGTACTTCTTGCCAAAGGCGGAGAAATTGTATAGATCATAGGCTTCGAGAGAGAGATTGTCTCGATTTTGCTCTTTGGTTTTTATCGAGTTTTTGCTACTATGTTCATTCGATCCATGCTAATTGATCATTTGATGCTCGTGCGATACTATGTTTGGTTGTGTGGTTGATCATACTTTGCTTAATGTGTGCTTAATGCTTATCCCTACAATTATTTGTGTATGATCATTCATTTATGTCTTTTGTGATGCGTGCATGTTATTTCACTCAAATCATTTTGTGCGCTCCACCAAGATGTATGTGACAAGGAAGAGTGACCCATGATCCTAATCGATTGTGCATTTGCATTCAAACCCAAATTTTTAATAATGCACAAATTTAGGGGGAGCTCTTGCTTATCACATACTTCTTAAAGTGACGATGTATTTCATTCATTTAATCATTTGTTGAAGCTTTGATCTATATGTTGTCATCAATTACCAAAAAGGGGGAGATTGAAAGTGCAACTAATCCCCGGGTGGTTTTGGTAATTCATAACAACATATAGCTCATTGAACTAATATCCTGTCAGGACCCCGATTCTAAGTCACACCGATCTAGCCTGTAACACCTCATATCACTTTGCGGCCTCACGCACGGTATTCCCACGGGTGTCGCCTTACCATGGCCCGGGACCGTTTGCACCTTTTGGCTCATGTATATGATAGTGTTGCTAGCATCCATATGACAGAGAACCCGGGCCAACATGGCTAGTCGTGAACCCAAAGCGGCGCTAACTTACGGGGACAGGCATACATGAATCAACATCGAGCATGTCGGTCAGCAGCGTGTGAATCCGGGCTGTAGCACTGGGCTAGCAGGACTCCGGGAAACCGGGCTGTAGCAGGCTAGGCAGGACTCCGGATATCACCGCGTGACATTTCCCCGAAGGGACAGACACAGGAACGAAGTGAAACACATGCCGGCCAGTCTAAGTGTTTCGGAGCAGCAGTGCTGGGCTAGCAGGACTCCGGTAAACCGGGCTGTAGCAGACTACCAAGGCTCAGTGGAGACACCAGACTACATTTCCCCATAAGAGAGGCTGCCAAGGATAAACAACTAGATAGTCGGATCCCACACATACCAAGCATTTCAATCATACACACAATATGCTCGATATGTGTAAATACAACATGGCATCACAACAAAACTCTACAACTCAAAGTACTTTATTTAAAGGCTCCGGGGAGCCATACATAACATGTTCATACAGATAGGGGTCACACGACCCGACACTCAAATCATACAAACATACAAGCACATGCGGAAGCAACTAGTCTGAGTACAGACACTAGAAAGAAAGAAGGCTTGACGAAGCCTGTCTATCTACATAGGCCCTTCACAAGCTCAGGTCACCACCTGGGTGGCAAGTCACTCATCAACGTCGAGATCTACATAGAACCCATCGGAGGGGGCGGTGTTCTCGTCTGCAACAATTATTAAAGCAACATGAGTACAAAGGTACTCAGCAAGTCTTACAACAGATCCTAATATATATGCACATTCTCAAGAAGGGTGGTGGAGTTATTGCAGCAAGCCAGCTTTGACTCTTGGCTACACTATCCTACGAGACACCACTTGAGAAATTAGTTTTCGCACACGAGTCCACTAATCACCATCACAATACTCCACCGTGGATCCTCCCTCGTAATCCTACGAGAGGGCCATCCGCGGTACTCACACTTATCTTGAGTCTTTTAGTAGTAACCATTAACTTGTCTATGAACTGCATAAGCGACCAAGTAGTCCTTTACCGCGGACGCGGCTATTCGAATAGTTTTATACCCTGCAGGGGTGTGCTTCGTCACACATGTCTCCACCACTTAGCGTCTGCACACGACATGTGCTCGGCAGACTTCAAGCGAAAGCCGACGTGGGTGTAGACCACGACCTGACTAACCACACAAGTCTCTAGTCCAGGTTTATCGCCTATTCGGGTTCCATCCGCAAGGAAATCCGGCCGGGGTGTCCTCAACGGCCCCAAACGATGTGTGCAGGGTTCCCGAGACACCAAACGGGCGACTCGGTACACCGGCCACGTGCCTACCGCATCACAGCCCACCCCTAAGGTCAGCACTGCGCACGGCCTCCAGCAACTACAAATACCAGTAACTACTTGCAACTCCTAGACAGAGGATGAGAGGGGTCAGTAAGTCGAGTGGGGTCATATTTCAGGGCCCAACGTGTGGTAGTAGCTGAATCTTAAATCACGCATACAGATCTCAGTTCTTAAGGACGGCCTCAATGAAACAACCCACCATGTACTCCTACATGGCCTTCCATCGATACCTTTACCAAATCATGTTCAACACTTCACTCTCATTACCGACACAACCATTCACTCTAGTTCACCACCCTGATGAGCCAGACCTGACACAACTCTAAGCATAGCAGGCATAGCATGGTAGGAAACACAGACTTGGCTCAATCAACTCCTACACATGCTAGTGGGTTTCATCTAGTTACTGTGGCAATGACAGGTCATGCAGAGGATATGGGTTCAACTACCGCAACACACAGCAGTTTGAAACGCGTTGTCTTAATGCAGTAAATGAGAGCAGAAGCGAGAAGATGGGTTGGTATCGAAATGATCAATGGGGTTGCTTGCCTGACAGAGTGGTAGTGGAATACTGCCCTTCAGTTGGATACTCGTGAATATCCTTGGAGGCAAAACCTACCACGAAGAACACATCGAAACACAATCATCACATGGCAATATGCAATAATATGATGCATGCTATGACATGGCAAAATGAGTGTGTTTTGGCTAATGCATCTTAGAACATGTTGGTTTGAGTTCATTTGAATCAAGGATTCAAATGCAAACCCAAAATAAGAGGTCATATTAGTGCATTAACTTGTTTCATCTAATCAGCAAGGTTAAAGTGTTCTGACATGCATGAAACCAGTACAGATGGAAAGATTGGATTTTTCTGATCCAAATTCATGTATAATTTGTTTGATTTGGAGCTACAGATTAATTTCTATGAATTTTTGATGTTTGTAGAATTTTCTGGAATTTCCTGAATAAAAATAAATCCAGAGAAATACTTATTGCGTCAGCATTGCGTCAGGATGACGTCAGCGGTCAACGGGGCCGGTCCAGGTCAAACCTGGCCAGTGGGTCCCGCGTGTCAGTGTCATTAGTCTAACTAATTTTTTGTTTAGTCCTAATCCTAAGTTAATTAGCAGGCGGGTCCCACCTGTCATAGACCCAGGGGGTCAAACTGGGTCAGCGGGGTCAAACCCGCCGGCATTTAGCCGCCGGCGAGGCCAGACATGGCGGCGCGGTGCGGGATTCGTGCTCCGGCGACCAAAATGACGGCGGAGCACATCTACGTGATGCGGGGAGTGAGCCGCGTCGAGTGGTGGCAGTGGGTGGAGCTGGGGTGGCCGGAAACGACGCCGGCGACGAGCTGTGCGGCTGCCGGAGTTCGGGCGAGCTCGGGCTCGTCGCTAGGGGGCACGGCGAGGTGCGTGGAGTGGTTCTGTGGACTCCTGCGAGTGCGGCGAAGACGATGGCGTGCTCGGAATCGAGCCAACGTGGCTGTGGCCACGACGGCGACGTGCTGAGGCGACGGCGGGTGCGGCCGAGCTCGGTGCAGTCGATGCAGGGCTCGAGAGCAAGAACGGAAAGGATGGGGAGGTAGCTGAGCTCACGGCGGTCACGATGGAGCAGACGGCGAGGTCGGGGACGAGCTGCTGCGGTGGTGACGGCGAAAGGGATCTCCGGCGACGGCGAGGTCGGGCGGGGCTGTTGTGGTGGTTCCGAGGCGAACGAGCGCTCGGGGCTCGGTCTGCTCGATGGAGAGGACGACGACGGAGCTCGTGGACACGGCAGCGCGGCTCGGGGACGACGGTGGACGCGGGTTTCACGGTGGCGCGGCTGCGGCTGCATCGGTCATGGTGGGGAGAGAGCGAGAGAGAGGCGCAGGAGGGGAATGAGGTGTCCAGGGGGTCGAGGGGACGACGTGGAGGACGTCTAGGCGTCCAGCGGCTCGAGCGGCAAGCAGCTCGCGCCGTGGCGGGCTCGGGCACGCCGGCGTCACCTCCCTGCCTGCCTGGCGGGGACGAAGCAGCTGGCTGGCATGGGCCAGCACAGTGCTGGGCCGCCAGGTGGGCCGGCTGGTGACTTTGCCAGGTAAGTTTATTTCCTTTTTTTTATATCTGTTTTCTAATTTCTGCAAGTTTGTGGCATTTCTAAAAATACCTAGGCACTTTCAAAAATCACCAAACTGCTCATGCCCACTGTATAGAGTATATCCAACATGGAACATTTCAGTTTGGGATTATTTGGACATTTAAAATATTTACTAGCATTTAAATGCCCAAATGCAGGTTACATATGATTTAATTCAATGACCTTATGATGACCTAGAAAAATGTGAACCAGTTTTCGCAGAGGTTCTAACCCAAGACAAAAATGATGGACATTTTAGAAGGGCATTTCAGGTTCATTGAAAAAGATTTTAGTAAACCCTAGTTGTTTCCAGGGGGGGGGGGCTGGGGGTTCTATCATCCCCATTTCAAGTTTCTGGAAAAGCTTAAACATGATGCAACACTCTAATGCCTGAACTAGCTAGGGTGTGACATATCCATTCAAGATACATATTTCAGGATGTTCAATGATTAGCATGGCATGGACTAGAGATGTGGACCCCTCAAAATGATATGGACAAGGATTGGCAAAAGCTCAAGACTCTTCATTTCTATTTAAGTGATCCAAGATCACATTGAGTCCATAGGAAAGCCAATACTATTAAAAGGGGATGAGGTGTTGCTTAATGGTCTACTTGCTCAAAGTGCTTAGTGATATTGCTCCAAAACCCTCAGCCACTTTCTCCATCCAAATATGTCCAAACCCTAAACTACAACTCGGCCCAACCAATTCTCTCTACTCGGAGCCACCGAGTTCATTTGACATAGCCATTGCCAGAAACCCTAACGATTTGGTCACACTGATACGGATCTCGGTCCCACCGAGATGGCCTTGCGAACTCTCTGTTACTTTTTGCAATTATTTCGGCCTCACCGAGATTTGCAATCGGTCTCACCAAGATGGCTTGCGAACTCTCTGTTACTTTTTGCAATTATTTCGGCCTCACCGAGATTTGCAATCGGTCTCACCAAGATGGCTTGCGAACTCTCTGTTGCCTTAATGCTTCACTTCGGTCTCACCGATTGATGCAATCGGTGCCACGGAGATGAGGTTTGCCCTAATCCCTAGCACATCCGTCCCGCCAAGTTGTTCTAGTCAGTCCCACCGAGATTCCTAAAGTTCACATTTTTGAATAGATTGGTGCCACTGAGTTTCCTAATCGGTGCCACCGAGATGAGTCAAAAGTGAGTAATGGTTGTATTTTGTGTGGAGGCTATATATACCCCTCCACCCCTTCTTCCTCATTGAGGAGAGCCATCAGAACGTGCCTACACTTCCACCATCCATTTTATGAGAGAGAACCAACAACTCATGTGTTGATATCAAGAGATTCCATTCCTACCATTTGAACCTTGATTTCTAGCCTTCTCCAAGTTGCTTTCCACTCAAATCCTTCTTCCACCATAGGAAAATATGTGAGAGAGAGTTGAGTGTTGGGGAGACTATCATTTGAGGCACAAGAGCAAGGACTTCATCATCTACACACCATCTATTACTTTTTGGAGAGTGGTGTCTCATAGATTGATTAGGTGTCGCTTGGGAGCCTCCATCATGATGTCGAGTTTAACCAAGACGTTTGTAAGGGCAAGGATGTCGCGTACTTCATGAAGATCTACCCAAGTGAGGCAAGTCCTTTGTGGACGATGGCCATGGTGGGATAGACAAGGTTGCTTCTTCACGGACCCTTCGTGGGTGGATCCCTCCGTGGACTTGTGCAACCGTTACCCTTCATGGGTTGAAGTCTCCATCAGTGTGAACGTACGATAGCACCACCTATCGGAACCACGCCAAAAATCTCCGTGTCTCCATTGCATTTGCCTTGTCCAAACCCTTCCCTTTACCTTCATATGCAATGTTTTACATTCCTCTGCTATACTCTTAGAATTGCATGTGTAGGTTGATTGCTTGACTTGTGCTAATTGCTAAAATCTGCCCACAACTAAAATTGGGAAAAGGATAGATTTTTATTTGGTCAAGTAGTCTAATCACCCCCCCTCTAGACATACTTTCGATCCTACAGGCACATCGGCTGTGGCGGCCAACATTGTCGGTGGACCACCCGATGCGGTGGACGATGACATAGATGAGGTAGCTCTGGTGCGGTGGTGAAGCGCGATTGTCGTCTTCGTCATCATCATCCAGTACAAAGGTGGGGAAAGAGACAACACGAGGGCCGATTCGAATTTTGCTTGGGTGGCGGAGAATTAGGGATTTGAGCTCTCTGGGCGCGGAAGGGGACGGGGGAGAAGGGAGATTTTGCAGGGCTGGAATTAGGGCCGCCAGATATTTCAATCCGAAACATGGAGGTGCGAAGTTTTTGTCGTCGTTCTGTTTTTTGGGGGTTTGGGTTCTAGCGTCCGTACAACACACGCCACCACCACAACACGACCATGGTGTGCTTGGTGCGCCTACATTTGAGAATGCAAATTAACCTTTTTTCATTAGCAAACAAATCTGTATGTATTACCATGCCTGTGTTTTCCTTGCAAATAATTAGTCCTTCAAAACAAGATACTATAAATTAATTAATGAGGAGTTCTTTGACTTATAGTGTGTTTGTCACATAGCGATCTCCAATTCTAATGTGGATTTCACATTTCACAGTATCCACGCTACGTTTTTTTAATGCAAATTCATATTGATAAGATGAGCACTATGGTAGTGAGAAAACTTTGGATCTATTCAGGCATATGACCACATACATACAAAGTACCACAACAATCAAGTCAATATTAGTGCATCAACTTTTCCAAACCTAGTACGACACGAATTCAAAATAATTCCGGAAGCCATATGCATGGTCCTCAATTCAAATCTTACAATGTACACTAAATTGAAACATCAATATTAAGTCTAGTACTATCTACATTCAAATATTGTTTGTAGGTCCCCCCCCCTCGGCACACACACTACATACTTCCTCTATCAATCAATCTTCCCCTACTAACCACCTTACAGAGCTATTGGTTTCTGACTCATGCTCATTCTTTCTCTCCATGTTTCGATCTCTAACTCTCTAAAATACACAACCCCCTTTCCCCACTCTGTCAACAAATGTATTTCTCTCACACACCCACCATTGCAGTCCATGCCAATCTCTCTCTCTCTCTCTCTCCCACCCTCTCTCGCTAGATACATGCATTGCCTATCTAGACCCCCCCTCTCGCGCACATGCATGCACACTGTCTATCTAGGTCTCTCTCTCTCTAGACCTTCTCACTCTTTCAACCGCATGGCGGCCCATACTCGCTCAATCTCTCTTCTTTATCTTAGTCTCGATTAACCGCGCTTTCTCTCACACACAAACGCTATATCTCCCTGTTTGGGCCTCGATCGACACACTCTATACTCTATCACACAGATTGTCTATCTAGGTCACTCTCTCCAAGCCGTCCCACACTTTCGACTTCATGGCAGCCCACACTCGCTCAATCTCTCTCTCCCTCTTTTATGTATGTCACGATTGACCTTGCTTTTTCTCACACACAAATGATATATATCCATGTTTGGGCCCAGTTCGACATATTGTAACTCTCTCAGGCACATTGTCTATCTAGGTCACTCTCTCCAACCCATCTCACTCTTTCGACCCAATGGCGACCCACATTCTCTCAATCTCTCTCTCTCTCTTTATCTATGTATCGATTGACCTTGCTTCCTCTCACGCACAAACAATATATTTACCTGTCTGTGACTAAATCCACACTCTGTATACCCTAGCATGCACATCATCTATGTAGGTCAATCTCGCAAGCTCTCTCTTACAGCCCTCACCCTTCCCAAAACCTCAATCGGACAATATCTCTCCAGAGCATATATATCTTTTCACCGAATCTCGGGCCACACTCACTCTGTCTCTCTATCTATCTTCGTCTCGATTGACCTCGCTTTCTCATGCTGTCTCTTCCACACATAGACGCTACCTCTCCATCCCTCGCAAAGCCGGCGCTATTTACATTGCAAGGGGGACTCCAACCTTGGATTAATTTGTGAAGGCATTTATTTTGGTGGCTTTTAATTATATTTTTGTAGCATTCGGCCCACAACTACTCCAAACACCGTTGCAACCCCCGCCCCTCCCCCAATTGATTTCCCTCTAGCTCTAGCACCGCACTCTCGCACGCTCTTTCTCACCTTCCACGTTGAACCATGGTATTTTTGCAAAAAAAAAACTATGGTGTTCTCTTTAATTATTATGAATAAGCTATAAACTACACACCGAGGGTCCACCTCTAATGGAACAAATTTCGACCCAGAAATTAAAATGCTACAAACTACACACTAGGGGGGCACATGTCATGGAACAAATTTGGACCCATATATAAATTAAAAATGAAAAAGGATGAGGATCAAACAGGCAACATAGTAGCAATGTTTGTTGTACTCCCCTTCGTTGATATCATGTTTTTATATTACCATAGCCTATTTAATGGATAACATGTTTTTATATTAATTTTAGTTGAATAGTGGTACCGGCTTGTCAGCACATACTATTCCCCTTCCCTGAGCCACTTACTGGTGGCTCCCATGTCTGCTATATCTCTCTCTCTCTCCTCCCCTTCTACGTTTAGACGCACGGGTAAACACGAAGAACACGTGAGCGGTGTTAAAAAAAGTAAACATGGCGCTCCACCCAGGGCAGATGCCCGATGTCGTTGACCGTATCTGGACGCGTTCACAAGTTACGGCACCAGTTTCACGTACTAGTAGTATATGTTACAAGTTTAGGAATAAAAGTGACCGTGACGGACAAGTTCAGGCTAGTAGTATTTAACTAGTAGTAATAATTAAATGCGTGGACAAATAGATGTATCACCTAGTGCTCGAACAAGAGGCCTGCTCGCGCCCTACAAGTATTTGGAATTGACTTCCCTAAAAAAGCATTTCGAATTGACGTGGTATTTAATATGAAATGTTTGCGATGGGAAGGAATACATGACGCTTGATGACTTTTTTATTTAATTTGATAGGGCTCTACCAGAACATTCAATCGATCAAACCATAGATTTCATTCAGTCTGACTGCAACTTTACATTCAGACCACGATCGAAGTAAAAAACAGAAATGATAAATCCCAAATGTTTGGATTTTAAGCATGGCAATCCGAACATTTTTCATGGCAAATTTAGATCACGCGGCTGCAGCGGAGGCATCTTGCGGCGGGTAGCGGCTCCTTCTGCCGTGCTCTGTGTGTCATTAAGCCACTAACTGGTGGCGACTGTGGCGTCTTGCGCCGGCGCTGGTGTACTCCTGGACGTTGGCCCAAGCTTCAAGGAAGGCCAGAATGTTCTGGACTTTGGTCTCCAGGAGCTAGTCAATTCGCGGGAGGTGGTGACTGGCGTTGGTGCAAGGAAGCGGTCGACGGCGGCGATCCATGCCGCTGAGGGGGGCACTAGCACCGACGCAGTGACATGCACTGGGAACGGCGCGGCAGAGCATTCGTGTGCACGGGCACCAGCACAGGCGCGCGCGTCAATGCACGTGCAGGCGCATGCGCTGGCAGGTGCATGGGCGCATGAAAGTCAGCGGGGACCTCGTGGACCCCGTGGCTTCAAGCTCGGCAACAATGTGCGGCTCCCAGCCGATGCATAGCATCCTACGATCATCCCCATGTACACCACGACTACTCCCCAAGCCCTAAGTGGACATACGATGAGACTTCGACCTTGAGCATACACCATCGGACACAAGGTGAACCCGCTCCTAAATGCTTCCCCTTTCTATTCGAGTGAGACATGGTTGCTACCTAAGTCAGGGATACTATGTGTGATCAGGTACATCGACCGTCCCGATGGAGGAGGAACAACCAGCATCAAGACTTGTGCAGAGTTTGTGCCAAGCCCGAAACTTCCGGCCAAAGCCCGGAACCTCCACCCCCCAAACCTTCCGGCCATCCCTGAACCTTCGGCCCTCGACCCTCTAGGCGACACCCGTACGCGCCAACTCTTTGGATAGCCCGGACCATGCTCGGACCTTTGCCCAGATCCTCCAGCACCCGGACCTTCCAGCCGTTCCCGGAACTTCCGGCCCTGCCTAGGCGCAGACACTCGGGCCAAGGCCCATGTACCATTTCGCCCCTCACTTACCCCTTCGTGGCTACCACTATATATACTCATCCCCCTCCACCATTCTTAGGTTGGCATTGTGATAGCTTATTTTGGAGATAGAGCTTTGCTCATCCACTTGATACCTACTCCTTTGGAGATCAAGGCCTCCTAGGAGAAGATCCCCCAAGTGGATTCAAGACCCCGTCTAGGGAAGATCCCCTCGTGGATTCAAGACCCCATCTCCTTACGGATTGGGAAGAACTATCGACTGTTTGTATCGTCCTTTGTTGGATTTGGATCGTGTAACTCGTTGTGTTCTTGGATCTAGCACATGTGTAATCGAATCTCGTTGATTTGAGTGTTTCCTCTCATTTTCCCTTGTGTTTTCCCTTGTGTGTTCTTCGGGAATCCCCCTCCAAATCGTGAAAGATCGGCCCCTAGGGTTTCACCCTACATCATCTTGGTATCATGAGCCACGTTGATCACGAATTTCGAGTCCCTACCCCCCACTTTCTAGCCTAATTTAGTTTGATTTCGTCCCAATTTCAAAAATCCCCACAAAAGTAGCCACCAATTTTTTTTTGTAATTTGTTGTTTTGATGAGATTTTGTTGAATTTGATCCATGGAATCGAAGTGTTTCAAGTGGATCTAGCTTTCCCCATCTTTTCCCCACTTTCCATCCACGCAACATTCTCCATTTTGACCCTGGAAATCAAGTTTTTACGCCCCGTTATCAGATCTAGAATTTAGGGTTCGTCCCGGAAGAAATTCCACGACCCCCGGAACTTCCGAACTCCCCCAGAAATTCCGTCTAGGCCCCGGATCTTTCGGGCTAAATAGAATGTTTACCCCAAAATTCCCCAGTTTCCCCATACGTGTCCCGCGATCCCCCGAGCTTCCGGCCCCGCCCGAAACTTCTGGAGCCCGGAACTTCCGGCCTAACCACAAACATTCCCCAAAATTTCAGCATCGCCCTTATTCACCGGTTTTCATGAGAACTTTTCACTCCAACTCTGATTTGAGTGTTCTTCGGCTCGTTTTGAAGCTATCGACATTTCCGAGGACCTCACCTTGGTTTCACCACCATTTGACTCCATCAAATTTTTGGAATTTTGGCAAAATTGCCTAGGCCTTCCACCATATCATCCGCAATACCACCATAGCCTTGCGCAACCTAACCCATTTTAATTGCCATTGCATTTGTGGTTGCTTGAGTAGTGGTTCGAGTCTCCTAAGGTCTTTAGGCTACTTAGGGACGGTTACTTCTTCATCAACCACCACAATAACTTCCGCATAACCTTGGCCACCGTAAACTTCCGCCACCCCAACTTAACCCAATTTTGTGAGTTGTGTCTCCTAAGGTGTTTCGGCTACTTAGGGACAGTGACTTCAACTCCGACTCGCATAACCAATGACCTCCCCTTACGCATTGCCTATTCCAAAGCCCATCCTTGCACTTCCGCAATTCCATTGAGCTTGCGCAAAACCACCACCGCATTCCGCTACCACCATTTGATATTTGAGATTTGAGATTTTGAGTTCGTGGTTTTCTGTTTCCTAAGGTGTTTCAGCTAATTAGGAACGGTTTTACATCAAGAACACCGCCACTATTCATCACCATGGATGGTAACCCCAATGACATCATTGTATATTATCCCTTGCCATTGCATTGTTAACCCCTAGACCGTTTTGAGTCACTTGCATATCAAGACTAGCCATTGAGTATTGCCGGCAACGTTACTTGTGCACATTAGTGATCCGCACCTTCCTCTGCATACATACCATATCATCTTGGTATCATCATAATCATCCCTTGTGTCACAAGATTGTTCTCGCATATAGACAATTGCTATCTTGGTTTGTGCATTTCGCATAGTGGCCATAAAAAAAAGCTTTTAAGCAAAGAGAAAACAAAGAGCTTGTAAGAAATAGCCATAGCATCGCCACATTGCATATCATACTACCATATTGATCATATTGGATCATCGTGTGCGAAACACCAGAACATCATACATAATAGCATACTTGGGATAGAAAGTTGATACATTTTGCATCTTATAGGTTGTGCACAAGTGTCGTATCCACCTATTGAGCAATCATGCTAGCGTCTCTCTTGAGTTGTGCAATACGAGCATTTTCCATGGATTCCACATTTTGGGCTCATTCCTTGGTTGCATGGCCCCATTTATCTATTCATGTGTGTGTTTCCGTGAGCCACCTTTGCTATTGGTCTACTTGTTTCACTTGCGAATTTTTGAATCACTTTCAACATTATTGACTCTTGCTAACAATTTGCATCAAATTTTCGTGCCACTATCCTCACCAAGCTACTCCATAAGGCTTACTTGTGTAGGTGTGAGAATTGACAAGATCCTGTACCAATTGTGCTATTTCCATAATACATTATTGAGTGATAATTGATCCATCTTCAACATTGGACAATGTACATTTGGTCGAATTCTTCTCTTTCTTCCACTCACATTTGCTCAAGTCTTGTGATGGATAGGCAAAGCACATCATCTCTGGTTTTGACGACAACGACGGCGTGAACAACTACATCATCAAAACTCCACTCTTCGGACTACAACGAGCAATGCAAGGCATTGAGCGACTCGCCATCAACATTCGTCACAACGAAGCAAGGAACAGGGACTACATCGACAACAAGTTGGGCGAGCTAAAGGATCAAGTATGAGACATGGTAGCCAACTACAAGTCTTCTTCTCCTTCGTCATCTTCAAGGCGGCGACGCTCAAGTCGAACATCTTCAAAGCGTTCATCCGAGGCAAGCGCAATTCGACCACGTCCTCATCTTCGAGATGATGAGCACCATTGCATACAAGGTCAAGTGCGACAACGACACCATCAACATGAAGATGCTCTACAGGCACAAACTTACAAGTCCCAACAAGCTCTACATCAAGCTACGGTCAACCTTCTTGAGCACAAGAGAAGACCGCGAGACAAGCACCACCAAGAAAAAGCTACAACTTCAAGCACCACTTCGGCATCTTCATCAAGTGCTATCAAGGCATCTTCGCCTTTGGACGTGCAGCATCACTACAAAAAAAATACACTTCCGTGATGATACGTGTTTGTCACAGTAGGTTATGTTTTCTGTAATCCATGTACATCCATGATGATTTTATGACAGAATCAAGATAGTCATACCTGTGCTGTCGTAGAAGTGTTTCATGACAATACCAAAATTATCATCACGGAAGTGTCCACTTCCATGACGATAAATGGTGCGTCATGTTAGTTTTTTCGTCAAGGGTAACCGACACGTGGCATCCACCGTAATGGGTCACCGTTAAGCTATAGGGTTTTGATTTGGATCCATCTTCAACATTGGACAAGGTACATTTGGATTTTCCATGTGTAAAATTCTCATTCGCCGGAGGATCCACGTGTCGGCTTAGTGTTGGGACAGATGTCATCCGTACATTGGAGGGAACGCGCCTATGCTATGTCGACACATAGCAGGGCCCAACAATAACCCATTTAAGATAAATAGGCTGGCTTAGCCAAGGGCCCACAAGATTTTGTCATACTCTACTAGGTCGGCCCGTTAAACAACCTGCCATGATTTGGGCCAAATTACGGCCCACATAAGATCCAGCCCGTTAGATTTCTGTCATGTTTTGGGCCAAATGATAGCCCACATTAGATCCGGCCCGTTAACAGTCTGCCATTTTTTGGGCCAAATGACATCCCATAAAGGATCCGGCCCGTTAACTGCCTGACATTCTTTGGGCCAAATTACGGCCCATATATGATCTGTCCCGTTAACAGGCACTATGCTTTTGGCCCCATTGGGGGCCCATTTGAATTACGGCCTCTTAAAGGCCCATGTAATAGTTCAACCCGATATTACTTTTAGCCTGTTAATGGCCACTGGTACATGTGGGCCTATTTCTGGGCCGAAGTGACTTTCGGCCTTTTAAAGGCCCGTAGTCTTCATGGATATATTTTAGCCCAACCTGACTATTGGCCCATTACAGGCTTGTGAGATAACTGGGCCTAATGATGGTCCGATTTGCATCCGGCCTGCTTATGACCCATTATGTTATTCGGCCAAATGTGGCATGACAAATATTTTGGCCTGTTAATGGCCCGTTGTCGGTGTCAAAACCGGTAGACCTCGGTGTAGGGGGTCCCGAGCTGTGGATCTAGGATCGATGGTAACAAGAGACGACGAACACAGTTATTACCCAGGTTCGGGCCCTCTCGAAGAGGTAAAACCCCTATGTCCTGCTTGATTGTATTGGTTGTATGATGTGGTTTACAGAGTAGATCTACCTCGAGATCAGCATGAGCTAAACCCTAGGTTACGGGGGGGTGAAGATAGCTCTGTCCCTAATGACTAAAACCCTCCGTTTATATAGACACCGATGGGGCTAGGGTTACCAAATATAGATTACAATAAGCAAAAAGAGATCCTATGCCTTCTTGACTTGGAGGGCGCACCACGGCTTCATAGATCTCCTGTCATAGTACGGTTCCACCAGTCCAGCCCATGCACAATGGGTCGTCGCCCCGAGGACCCCTTAGTCCATCACTCCCTCAGTAGCCCCCTAACTTGCCTCCAACGCCGGGGATCGTCTCCTGGCATCTTCACATCGTTGGCTTGTGAGACGAGTTCTTTTATTTCGCTTGAAGCCGTGTTACTGCCGCCAAATAGTATCCCGAACCCTACTCTGATGACCTTGGGTCCGGACAGTCTCAAAATTCCAAGATCCAAAGAGGCCTCGAGATCGTGGTGGGTCCATCAGAGTTTAATGCCGTTCCTTGGGACAAAGGCTTCGCACACCTTTCCAGAGGGCGTGCGGCCCAATGCCGTCCTTCCACGCACCTGCCCTTTCGGCTTCACGACAAGACGTCTATTTATAGATCCAAAGGTGCTGAGAACAGTTATCTTCCCCTTCTCCAAGATCGACACCGAAAAAATTCCCCAAAGCCATGGCTGACATCCCAGGTTCTTCCTCACGCCCTCACGGCCCGCTCCCAGGTGATTGGTCGAGCTGCTCGGTCTCGCATCTCCACCTGAGTCACTAGCAGACACAACGCTTCATCCCCTTAGCCGATCTGGTCCCAGCCCGCATAAGTTTTATCTCCATTGATGGCCATGCTCTTGCTGAGAACTCCCCCGCCCCAAACAAGGAGGAGAGGGTATGTCTTGTACCCTTCCTTCTAAGAGGTTTGGGTTTTCCCATTCATCCTTTCCTATGGGGCCTAATAGAGTTCTATGGGATCCAACTCCACAACCTCACCCCGGGGTCGATATTGCACATTTCTGGCTTCATGGCCTTGTGCGAGATATTTCTGAGTTGCGAGCCCCACTTTGACTTATGGAGGAAGTATTCCTGTCTTGTTCCCCACCTCCAAGAGGGATCTATATTTTAGGTGGGCGGTGCCGAAGTATGGTGAATAGCTGGGACAGGGTACCCAATCGGGACCCCACAGAAAGATGCCGAAGGATGGACTTTGGAGTGGTTCTATATCGAGGATGTTCCCCTCACCGACCCAATTCGGCAAGGGCTACCCGAATATTCAAATGATCCGCCTATAAAGCAGTACAACTGGTGGCCTAGAGGCCCTTCCCAACAGGACAGCGAAGAGGCGCGTGCCCTGTCCGCCCAGATCAGACTGCTCACTAGCAGCAGGCTGACCATGATCAAAGGAATGGCTATTGCCATTACCCGATGCGTGCAACCCCTCCAATAGCAGGGTCACCCTTTATGGTGCTACAACAGGACCAACGATGTAACACGTCACCAGTGGCAAGGGCCAGACAACAAGGCGGCCCTGGCAAAAATGCTGGCCGATCTCTTCAAGGGAGATGAAGAAGAGTTCACTCGTATGAGCATTCGAGAAGGCTGCTCCGGATACAATCCGGCGGACTGGGTAAGTCACAACCTATTGCTTTGAACCTGTAGATCTCGCCGAATTCTTACTGGTCGTCATTTAAATAGGGATGGAGGCGTCAGGTCGCGTCCATTAGTTGTCCTCGTCCTCAACCAGAGAGTCACTCTCGAGATGGCGATCTAGAGTATCACGACGATCCAGAGATGTTAATCGAATTTGAAGATGGGGTATTCTATCAGGAGGGCCTTGACGGCGCCAAGGTGGCAGTAATAGCCGATCACCTCGGGGCTCTTCCGTCTTCCTTAGTATTTGAAAAGAAGAACCCCTCCCGAACATGGAGCTCGTCTCGTGCTACCCCCCACGTGCTGACTTCTAATCCCAAGGGTCGCCGCACTACACGTAAGAATGCCTCAAGAGGAGCACGGACCACGCCGGCTCAGGCTCTTGACGGGGGATCAAAGCGAAAAGCCTCCACCGAAGTGGAGGCACCCGCCTCCTCGGCCCAGAGGTAACGTATTTCGAAATTGCAGCATGAGTCGCTGCTGGTACTCTTCTTATTAAGGCTTGCTCAATTTTGTAGAAGGTGCATCCCTCTACACCAATCCGAAGATCAGCCGGATGCACCGAACCGTAATTCCGTTCCCATGTCTTCGGCACAAGCCAGAGCGTCCTCTGAACATGCGACGGCTAGCATACCACCGGCGGATTCCGGTGATGTTTCGGTCACTAATTCCGAAGTTGAGAGCGTAATGAACCATTGCCGCCGGAGGGAGACTTAACGTCATACTGCTTTTGCCGAGCAGGATTTCAATGCTTTTAGTTCGGTGGACGCGTACCATGGAGCAGCCCGGACAGGTCTGGACAGTATTGCTGGTCCATTTGCCACCAAGGTGTAGGTATATATAGCTTAAAAAGCAGATCATGTTTCCTATCCCACTAGCCCCCAAGCCTTAATTTGGGCAGGACGACCAAGTTAAGGGTGTGTAATGATATTATTTTTGTAGGCCGCAAGGGATTAGAACAAAAAATTGTCCGAGGACCTTGAAGTGAGCCAGACACAATTGACCGAAGTCAAGGCCGAACTAGATGCGGCTCGAAAAGCTAGTAGCGAAGTGTCCGGTGAGTAGTAAAGGCTGCTTTTTCTAAGTATATGTTGTATACCAGGCATTAACACCGTACTCTCCGTACAGCCGCGGGAGCTGTGAGCGAGCTGTGGAGGGAGCTGTAGGCTGGTAAGCGAGTGCTGACGTGGAGTCAGGACAAAAAAAATTGAGCTCAAGGCAGAAAATCAACGACAAGCCGAGGAAATTAAGAGCTCGAAGGCTCAGCTGGCCCAAGCCGCGGAGGAAAACCAGAAGCTGAAAGGTGGCATATTCGGTAAGTGCTGACCGCACCACACTGTTTGACAAATGTTGTTGATGTTTGAATGACGATGGGTGACACCTGCTTGCTAGGTCTCCTGACTGGGTGGCCTGAGGAAGAAGTGAGCACATACGACGGGAACCTTCTAAAGGAACTGTCGAAGACCTATGAAAAGGCCCGGAAAGCCATGAAGAGCATGGCGAAGGCATTATGGCCGTCGGATGTGCCACCAGACAGCATGGCCGAACTAGCCAGCTGTTTTAAAGGGGCTCGGCATAGGTTTGAGTTATGGAAGATCTCGGCTTGCCGAGAGGGAGCACGCGAGGCGTGGGCTATGGTGAAAACCCACTTCACCAAGCTAGACCCGGTGCATATGTCCCGGGTTGGTCTTGTGGGCCCTGATGGTCAAGAGATACCACTAAGCTTGGTGTATGATTCAAGCCACTCGCTATTCGCAAAAGGATTGTGCTTTAGAATAGTTGATAGACAATGTCGAGAATGAGTAGATTTGTCAATTCTATGTATCTATGTACTGTACGTTGACTTTGCTCCATCCGCGCTCTTATTGTTATTTTTTGAAAGAATGTTGTCTTGACTGGCCATCGACTTTTGCCTCCCCGATCAGAGATCGGGGAGCGTTCCGTACTGTGTGCCATGGGAAGCGAGGCAATAATTCGGGAACCAGGCAATCCACCCTTCTTGTTTGAATAGACGAAACATATGCGGAGAGCAATGTTATATTACTGTTTAACGTAAGAAACATCTTCCGACGAAAATGGTTCCTCCAAGGGTTCCTTTCATCGGGTATGATTATAGTCTGGACTTGTAGGATCAACGGACACCAGTGGCTTTAGAAAAGAACCTTGGTATTAAGCTCGAGGCTATATTCACTTCCCTTAGGCCGGCTTATTGTATTCGGTAAGAACGCTAGCTTTCGGCTTCTTCCGTCTGAGATACGGTCCCGGGTGCCCCGGTCGTAACAATCGTAGAGGTGCTCCCTTTACTCCCTAGCCGAACAATCGGGAACGTAGGGGTAATCTCAGGAGCCAGGCAACCCGGCTTGGCAAAGATCTTAAGTCAAACAAGTGCATATGTTGGCTTAACATGGATGAGAAGGATGCAATCATAATGAATGCGATATATATAATTATGCGGCTCGTCTAAGGGAGCCCCCAAGCGAAGCTGGGTATTACATTTAGTGGTATATAGTATGGGCCTGGTATGGTTCGATTTAGCCGAACTAGCACCACAACGAAAGGAAAAGAGATAAAGAAAGACAAGGAAAAAAATTGACGTTGGACTCAGGCGTAAAAATGCCGCAGCCTTGCTGCATTCCACGGGTTCGGCTCGAGGCCGTTGTCAGACGGGCGGCGAAGACGATACACTCCTCCTACAAGTACTTCATCGATGATGTACAGTCCCTCCCATTTAGGTGACAATTTATTCTTCTGTTTTTCAGGGAGTCGGAGGACAAGGTCTCCCGCATTGTATGTCTTTGTCCGGACTTCGCGATTGTGGTAACATCGTGCTTGCTGTTGATAGAACGCAGACCGAGCCTGAGCTAAGTCTTGCTCTTCTTCCAGCGCGTCTAGATCATCCTGCTAATCGAGCTCGGCTTCCTTTTCTTCGTACATGCGCACTCTAGGCGCGTCATGGATAAGGTCACATGGGAGAACTGCTTCCGCACCGTATACCATAAAAAATGGTGTGTACCCGGTTGAGGCGTAATCAAGCTTGATGCCCATTTTGCCGCACCAGTCTTTGACCTCCTGAACGGTGAAGTTGGTACCATTATCGGTAATTATGTTGTGGGGGACACCGTAACGGTGTACGACATCGGATAAGAAGGCGATGACTGGTCCAGATTCTGCCGAAGTGACGGGTCTTGCCTCAATCCACTTGGTGAATTTGTCGACCATGACCAATAGGTACTTCTTTTTATTTGTCCCCCCTTTGAGTGGTCCGACCATGTTGAGACCCCAGACCGAAAAAGGCCATGTGATCGGTATCGTCCGGAGAGCTGTGGGGGGCATGTGGCTTTGATTTGTGAACAGTTGGCATCCAACGCAGTGTTGGACTAATGTCCGGGCGTCCTCACGGGCGCTAGGCCAGAAAAAACCTGCTCAAAAAGCCTTGCTGACCAAAGCCCGAGCTGTCGCGTGGTGTCCGCCCATGCCTGCGTGTATCTCTGCCAAAAGCTGCTGCCCCTCTTCTTGAGAGATGCAGCTTTGTAAAACTCCTGTGGTACTCTTCTTATAGAGTTTGCCCTCATGGACCTTGTATGCTTTAGAGCGACAAACTATACATCGTGCTTCGGTTTGATCTTCCGAAAGCTGTTGTTGTGTGAGGTAGGCTAGCAAGGGCTCTGTCCAGGGTGGAATTACGGCCATTACCTCCTGTGCGGAAGGTGTTTAGTAGAGTGCGGAGCCGCCGATGACTTGAGCGCCTTGTTCGTTTTCGGGCGAGGCATTGTGAGCGGTCTCATTGGATGGTGCACCGGTGACGTCCTTCCATATGACGGAGGGCTTAAAGAGCCGCTCGAGGATGGTGTTTTTAAGAACCGGGTCGCGCTTGGCACCCATGCGAGCGAGGACGTCGGCTGCTTGATTGCTGTCTCTAGCGACATGGTGGAATTCTAGGCCCTCGAATCGAGCAGATATCCGGAGGACCGTGTTTCTATATGCCGCCATCTTGGGGTGCTTGGCGTCAAATTCGCCATTTACTTGAGAGATCACCAGATTTGAGTCTCCCCTTACTTCGAGACATTGTACGCCCATTGATGTGGCGATGCGAAGACCATGCAGTAGTGCTTCATATTTGACTGCATTGTTCGAGTCCGTATACATTATTTGGAGGACATACCAAACAGTGTTGCCTGTGGGGGAGATGAGGATTACCCCGGCCCCATGTCCGGCCAACATCTTTGAGCCGTCGAAGTACATTGTCCAGTGCTAGTACGTGGAGTACTCCCTGGGTAGTTCGGCTTCGATCCATTCGGCTATGAAATCGGCCAGCACCTGAGATCTAATGGCTCAGCGTGGCTTGTATCGAAGGGAAGAAGCTCGATAGCCCATTTGGCAATGCGGCCTGTAGCGTCCCTGTTATTGGTTATATCATTCAAGGGGACTTCTGATGCTACTATGACCGAACATTCTTGAAAGTAATGTCGTAGTTTCTGAGATGCCATAAAGACCGTGTAGGCTATTTTTTGATAGCGCGAGTATCATGATTTGCATGGTGTAAGCACCTCGGACACGTAGTAGACCGGCTTTTGGACTTGGAACTTGTGGCCCTCGGTTTCCCGTTCTACGACGAGTACCGCGCTGACCACCTGATTGGTGGCCGAGATGTATAGTAGCATGGGCTCGCCAATGCTGGGCGCGGCCAGGATAGGATTGCCGGCGAGGAGTGTCTTAATATCCTCGAGTGCCATGGTTGCTTCATCTGTCCATTGGAAGTTCTTGGTCTTTTTAAGCAATTTGTAGAGTGGCAATGCCTTTTCTCCGAGGCGGGATATGAAGTGGCTCAAAGCGGCTACGCATCCTGCCAGCTTCTGGACATGCTTGAGCTCTGTAGGTATTGCGAGCTGAGATAGCACTCTAATTTTGGCCGGATTGGCTTCGATTCCTCTATGGGAAACTATGAATCCGAGTAGCTTTCTGGCAGGGTCTCCGAAGACACATTTCTCCGGGTTGAGCCGTATATCTTAGGCCCATAGGTTGTCGAAGGTTTGACGTAGATCATCAATCAGTTGGTCAATGTTTTTGGTTTTAACAACCACATTGTCCATGTATGCTTTGACTGTTTTGCCGATTTGTTTTTCGAGGCATGTTTGAATCATGCGCTGGTATGTGGCTCCTACATTTTTTAGTACGAACGGCATGGTGTTGAAGCAAAAGGGGCCGTAGGGGGTGATGAATGCGGTTGCTACCTAGTCAAACTCTTTCATCTTGATCTGATGGTATCCGGAGTATGCGTCGAGGAAGCATAGCGAGTCGTGTCGGGCGGTGGCGTCGATGATCTGGTCTATCCTTGGCAGAGGGAATGCATCCTTGGGGCAAGCCTTGTTGAGGTCTTTGAAGTTGACGCAGAGCCGCCAGGACTTATCCTTCTTGGGTACCATAACCAGATTTGCTAACCACTCGGGGTGCTTGATCTCATGGATGAATTCGGCCTCTAGCAGTTTTGCAAGCTCTTCGCCCATGGCCTGCCATTTGGGTTCGGAAAATTGGCACAGGGTTTGTTTCACTGGCTTGAAGCCTTTCAAAATGTTGAGGTTGTGCTCTGCTAGTCTTCGTGGTATTCCTGGCAAATCTGATGGGTGCCAAGCAAATATTTCCCAATTTTCACGCAGGAATGTCCTTAGCACTTCATCGACTGCGGGGTCCAGTTGTGCTCCTATGGATGTTGTTTTATTGGGATCTGTTGGGTGCACTTGAAATTTGACTATTTCATCTGCTGGCTTGAATGATGTGGGCTTTTGTCTTTTACCGAGGACCACATCATCCCTGTCGATTGTAGTACGTAGCACCGTCAACTCTTCGGCCGCGAGGGCTTCAGATAGTGTCTCTAGGGCGAGTGATGGTGTTTTATTTTTGGCTCGCAAGGCTTTGCTCGGGTTGCTTTGAAGAGAGATCAGCCCGTTTGGCCCTGGCATCTTGAGTTTCATATACCCGTAATGTGGTATGGCCTGAAATCTTGAGAATGCCTCACATCCTACAGAAAGGCACAATGTGAAATAGCAAGGGTTCGGATCTGTAGTTATCGGGTGTACCGAACACGACGTCTAGGGTTACGCGTCCCGAGCAGTGTGCCTCCCTTCCGGGTATTATGCCTCGGAATGTGGTGTGGCTGTGTTCAATGCAAGACATGTTGAACTGCATCTTGTCTAGAGTATCTTCATAAATGAGGTTGAGGCCGCTGCCTCCGTCCATCAGCACTTTAGTCAGCCGGAAACCATCAACAATGGGGTCGAGGACCAGTGCGGCCGGTACGTGGTTATTGCGGGGGCTTGGTTCATCCTTCTTGTTGAAGGTGATAGGCATGGCTGCCCATGGTTGTGTGGCTATTACTTGGTATATTTGATTGAGCTCTCCAAGAGCTTTCTTCCTTTTATTGTTTGAGGCGAACGTCTCATATACCATGAGGACATTATGGTCCTGCGGCAAAGCCGAAGACTGTTTATCTGGGGGTGTAAGGCCCAAGATTGGTTCGCCATGTTTGGCCACTTGTCTTACCACCCAACAGGCTCGCAGCCTGTGGGTTGGGTATGCGTCAAGCAACACCGAATGTATTGGGCATGGTTTATCCAGCAATTCGTCTAACACTGATCTAGGCCTAGTTTTCCTCTCATTAGGCGCGCGCTCCAGTGGCTAGTTTGTGCAAGCCCGTTTAAGGTGGGTCCTTCTATGATGCACGGTGGGCTGAGGCTCCATGTTTAGCTGTTGCGCCCTACATGGCACAATATTTGCGCACCATGTCTGATAGTTCGGTAAAGCTTTGAATTCGGTGATGCGCGAGGGCGTTTGAGAGGCCCTCGTCCCTACAGTTAAACTGGAAGGCTTTAATTATTTCTTCGTCACGGCAAGGTGCCATCCTGTTCTTTACTAGGAGAAATCTAGCCCAATAGTGATGGACTGCCTCGTTTGGCAGCTGCTTGACGTACATGAGGTCCCATATGTCTAGGTTTCTTGGGTCCGGATTATACTCCGTGTGGTGGGCGGGCGGGAAAATTTCAAGAATTACCTCCTGCCGCGGATCCGGACTATCCTTGATGGGCGGCCGAGTCGTGTCTGGTTCCGATCGCATAGGGCTTGGTTCCAAACTGGTGTGCGACCGGATAGGCTCGAGGCCGGGACATGAGCTGGGGGTTGTGTCCAGGTGCACATCTGGGCTAGTGTCTGACTCTGAACTGGGGATCCGAGTGTACACCATCTTCAGCTTGCCAGGCTGTGGCCCCTCCTGGGACTCTTCAACTGTGGCGACGAGGTGTGTGAACGGAGGGGAGCCGATCTTTCGGTCATCGGGTTTAAGCCCGATCCGGTCGTAGGCTGTAGGCCTAGTAAATGAGATTCCCATCGCACGAAAAAGGCTCACCAGGTGGTCTGCTGGCTGGCCGCATGGGGGCGCCGGGCACTCCGGTTGATCGGCGGGAGATCTTCGCAGCGGTCCATCAGAGTCGGGCTCCAGGGCCGGATTTTGAGGGAGACCGGATTGTTGTGAATCTGCTGGTCCTGGGGTCGATGCCCCTAAACCAATGAACCCTTCGACGGGGGTGAAGCCTTCGATCTGCTCGAGGTGACTAGTGGGATCGGCGCGCGCTATTATGCTGCCGAAGATAAGGAGATGACCAGGGGCAGGGAAGCCCTCGGTCCGGGTGTGTTCTCCAGCGACCGGTTGAGCCATCGATTCTTCCGGCGATCCCACAGCGGAACTCTCAATGAAAGCACCAATGTCAGTGTCAAAACCGGCAGACCTCGGGGTAGGGGGTCCCGAGCTGTGGATCTAGGATCGATGGTAACAAGAGACGATGAACATAGTGTTTACCCAGGTTCGGGCCCTCTCGAAGAGGTAAAACCACTACTGCAGGATGCTGCTAACGCGACACTACAATCAGAGACGCTTTGACGAAACTATGTGCGATGCATTAATCACAAGCGGTGGTGTAAAAAAACCATCAAAAAAGGTGCAAAACATTTGCGATGGCAGAGCCATCAAACACGGCTCAGATTTTAGTTGCGTGTGCGATGCAGGGCACACGGTTAATCCATTCGAACTGTTTGCGATGAGGCATAACAACAGAAACGGGAAGCCATATCATTGTGTGTGTGATATACGGCATACAGTTCGCTCTGATGAACTGTTTGCTATTAGGGAGTGCAACAAAAACGGTTAGCCAGATCAAGGTGTGTGTGATATACGGCATACGATTCACTCGGACGAACTGTTTTCGATTAGGGAACACAACAGAAACGGTTCAACTTAACAAGATGTGTGTGATATGCGGCATACAGTTCACATGGATGAACTATTTGCGATGAGCCAAAAGAACAAGATGTCTGTGATACGCGGCAAACAGCCGACTCGGATGAACTGTTTGCGATGAGAAATTACAACACAGACGGTTAATACAGTTAGTTCGTGTGCGATTCTGTGTGTACAAAAAACTTTGAAAAATGCAAACTAGTTGCTTGCGGTGGCTAGGAGTATCGCACACGATGCGTCTGCGAGTACTCATGTGCGATGATTAGTAAGTTAGACATATGTTTTCTTATGTTAACACGTGTGTGAATTTGCAATATGGAAAGTTAATAGGCAAATGCCTTCTGGACATCGGGCACACGCTTAAACTCAATGAACTGTGTACGATACTAATACTTTCCATGACAATTTAAGAACTTGGCTAACAACATTTGAGTAACATATATATAGTGGTTACACTATTCGACAAAAGGAGGATCTTCGTAACACGGTTTTGACAACCATATGGTCCATATCTACATACTTAACATAGTAACAACTATCACATTTTAAGAGGCTGAGGGCCAACAACCAACATAAATCGAACCATCAACGAGGAAATTTCATGGTTTCGAGGGGGAAATTAGGAAGATTGAAGGGGTCAGGAATCCAAATTTCCTTCCTAGCTTGTCATTCAGTTTTTTCTACAATCAACATACCCCCTCGAATGCAACGTGTTCAAATTTGGCATTTTTCCAGGCTCATTTACCATATTAGGGGATTATGTGCATTTTCTAGGCATTAATCCACATAAGTCAAATTTGAACAATCGGTGCATGAAAAGGTGCACAAGAACAGTCTGGAAAAACCATACTCGTGGTATTTAGTAAATTCTCAAGCCTTTTACAGGAATGGGCAGAGATTTCAAGGGAATGCATGGCAATAGTCAACCACAAACGCGTCATTTACTGGGTTATCAACTATAGAAAAATGAAATACGTGCTTGAAAAACATGATGCCTGGCATGGTGCCATGGTATGGCCTCACCGTGCCCTGGTTAAATGCTGAGAAGGTTTGATTTATGTCGTCATGCACGCCCTTCATAAATCAAACCATCACCGAGGAAGTTCCATGCTTTCAAGAGGGAAATCACCAAGATTGAAGGGGAATCCAAATTTCTGTCCTAGTTTGTCATTCAGTTTTTTTCCAACGATCAACATACCGCCTCAAATGCAACGTGTTCAAATTTGACATTTTCCGGGCTCATTTACCATATTTAGGCGATTATTTGCATTTTCTAGGCAATAATGCACAAAATTCAAATTCGAACAATCGGTGCATGAAAAGGTGCACAAGAACAGTCTGGAAAACCATGCTCATGCTATTTAGTACATTCTCATGCCTTTTACAAGGAATGGGTAGATATTTCAAGGAAATGTGTGGCAATAGTCAACCATAAATGCGTCGTTTACTGGGTTAACAACTATACAAAAATGAAATACATGCTTGGAAAACATGACGCCTGGCGTGGTGCCATGGTATGGCCTCACCGTGCCCTGGTAAAAATTTGAGAATGTTTTCCTTATGTCGTCATGCACGCCTTTCATAAATCGAACCATCACCGAGGAAGTTTCATGGTTTCGAGGGGGAAATCACCAAGATTGAAGGGGGATCCAAATTTCCTTTATCCTTTGTCCATGAGTTTTTTTTACGATGAACATCCACCTTGCAAATCACCGTGTTCAAATTTGGCACTTTTTCGGGTTCATTTACCATATTTAGGGAATTATGTGCATTTTCTAGGCATTAATGCACATAATTCAAATTCAAACAATCGATGCATGAAAGGGTGCACAAGAACGGCTTGGAAAACCATGCTCGTGCCATTTAGTAAATTCTCATGCCTTTTACAAGGAATGGACAGATATTTCGATGAAATGTGTGGCAATAGTCGACCACAAACATTTGTTTATTGGGTTTTCAACTATAGAAAAAATGAAATAAATGCTTGAAAAACATGGCGCCTGGCATGGTGCCATGGTATGACCTCACCATGCCCTGGTAAAAATTTGAGAAGGTTTGGATTATGTCGTCATGCACACCCTTCATAAATTGAACCATCACCGAGGAAGTTCCATGCTTTCGAGAGGGAAATCACCAAAATTGAAGGGGAATCCAAATTTTCTTCGTTCTTTGCCCTGGAGTTTTTTTTTCTACGATAAACATACACCCTGCAAATCACCGTGTTCAAATTTTGCATTTTTCCGGGCTCACTTACCATATTTAGGGGATTATGTGTATTTTCTAGGCATTTAGCGCATATAAATCCAATCCAGCTACAGCTGCACGGGTGTGATGTGAGGGACGTGGATTGCCGTTCGATCGCGGTGCATCCTACAGTGCACACGTGTGATCCGCGTGGCTGGGGTTCCGGCCAATCATAACGCAACACACAATAGGCTCAGCGCACACTGTTTCCGGAAGCGACGGAGATGAACCGTGTGCGATAATGAACGAGCAAAATTGTAAGGGAAGCCAAATTTCCTTTGTCGTTTGTCGTTGAGCTCTTAAAAACCACCGCACTGTACGGCTGCCCGGCCCCTCCGTCCCAGAGCTCTCTCCAAGCGTCGTTCATGGCACCGCTGTGCATAGTAACTGGTAAGGAAGAGATGGCATCCCGCCGCGCCGTGTTCCTCGCCGCCCGCGACCGCACACATGGTAAGGAAGCGATGGCATCTCGCCACGCCGAGTTCATCGCCGCCGCCGGCCACACAGTTATGTGGGCGGACTTTGAGGTTGCCATGGCCGAATGGGCGGTGGATCTAGAGGCGGCCAAAGCCACACAGAAGGATCGAAAAAGGCAGAAAGTAGTCAAGAAAAGAGAGTCCCGCCGCCGCAAGAAAGAAGAGGCCGCATGCCGTGGTGAGGAGAGCCTGGCGGAGATCGAAGCACGGTGGGCTGCCGCCTACAAGGCCGGGAAGGAGAACGCCGGCGTCTGGCCAGCACGCCCCGATGGCAGCATGTGAGAAGTAGTTTAAGTTTGTAGTATTAGAGCAAATTACCAGTAGTACTTTAAGTTTGTAGTATTAACGTACAATGTCGGTAAGAGCATCCTTTGAGGGCTTTGAGTGTTCATTAGCATGTGTGCCCGTGTGCGTTTTTTTGCGTTAATCATTAGAAGATCACAAAACACACGGTTTCTATGGCGTACCCGTGTGCGTTTTTTTGCGTTACTGATCCATAAGTCAGTTACCTATGCGATGTTTCCTAATAAACCAGGCGTACCATTGACCAAAAAAATCAACTACACATGTACATTTTTTTGGAGACGGGATCTGCCAATTTTCTCTTTTCGCGCACACGAGTATTTTACGCGCTTCGTCTGCGTTGTGTGTTTCCCCCGCCCAAGTTTCAAGTTTCGCAGCGAAATTTTCATTAGGCGCGCGATTTCAGAATTTATTCCTCCAACAACATCCTCACCCATCAAATTTCTTCAGTATCTCCCCCCCCCCACGCGCCTCCCCCTACCGGCAGCTCAAACCACCGCCGCCGCAACCACAACTTCAACCACATCTATGTTCTGCTTGGATCCAGTCAGGTAACCCACCGATCTTTATCACAGCCCTGACCTGATTGCTTAAATGGCACCTGCGAAACATCCTCATGCCTCCAAATCCCCACCACACCTACCTCCAGAGCATCGCCACGCAAGCCCAACCACATATCACATGGAGTTCGAGGAGCTGATGGCGGTCCATGGAGCGATGGCCGCTGTGCGTGTTGACCCAGAGGAACACCTCGGCTCCGCCACCCCCAACATGGTGCAGGCTCTGGCCCAGATGAAGTGACCAAGCGACTACCCCCCAGGACTTAACAGGTATGATCTGACCAGCTAAATCTTACCAATACCACTTGCAATGGCTATGTTTTGTACGGTTGATGTATTAAGCATGTTCGTGCCTTGTTTATTTCAGTACTGCACAATGTTTGATGTTCAAGTATTAACTATCCAGCTCAATTTCACCAATACCAGCAACAAACTTACAATACATGACTTAGGATATCACTAGAGATGCTACCCATTTGCTATTTTTGGTGGATGATAACCCTGTTGTACTTAACATGCCTATCCATGTACTTACGCAGGGTCATAACGGCCAATGTTGTTGTTTGCCATCGAGGTTAGCTACATCCCATGTCTTACAGTATTTCACACCATTTGTGCAATTGTAGTTTAACTTCTACCATTTACTGGTTGCCTGTAGGTACACATGTCAGTGGCACTGATCCACGCTTCGACCCAGAGGAACAGCTCGCCTCCGCCGCCGCTGACTTTGGGCGGGCTCTGGCCAAGGTGAAGTGCCCCAGCAACTACCTCTCAGGACTTACCAAGTATGTACTCACCAGTTCAATCTTACAAATACCAGTTGCAATTAATGGCTATGTTTTGTACGGTCGATGTATTAAGCATGTTGTAGTAAACATGCCTAACACGTTTTAGCACCTTTCCCTACCATTTTATAGACAACTGGGCCATTCTCTACTCTGGCAGCACTTGCCTTGTGATGTTTAACTCTGCCAATTGCATTTTTATCAGTACCGGTTTCAATGGCTATTAAGACTGTTGCAATTAACAGTTGAATCCATTTTTAAACAGTTGTATTTCAATGGCTACAAACTTACAAAACATGACTTAGGATGTTGTTAAGCCTATTGTAATTAACAGTTGTATCCATTTTTTTAATCTGTCCCTTTGCTACCATGCTACTCTCCCCAATGAAGATATACTAGAGATGCTGCCCATTTGCTATTTTTGGTGGATGCTAACCCTGTTGTACTTAACATGCCTTTCCATGTACTTATGCAGGGCCATAACGGGCGATGCTGTTGTTTGCTGTCGAGGTTAGCTGCATCCCATGTCTTACAGTATTTTACATCATTTGTACAATTGCAGTTTGGCTTCTAACATTTACTTGCTTCTTGTAGGTACACATGTCGGCGGCACTGATCCACGCTTCGACCCGGAGGAAGAGCTCGCCTTCGCCGCCGCTGACTTTGGGCGGGCTCTGGCCAAGATGAAGTGCCCCAGCAACTACCTCTCAGGACTTACCAAGTATGAACTCACCAGTTCAATCTTACCAATACCAGTTGCAATTGATGGCTATGTTTTGTACGGTCGATGTATTAAGCATGTTTTAGTAAACATGCCTAACACATTTTAGCTATTTTCCCTACCTTTTTATAGACAACTAGACCATTATCTGCTCTGGCAGGACCCGCCTTGTGATGTTTAACTCTGCCAATTGCATTTTTATCAGTACCGGTTTCAATGGCCATTAAGCCTGTTACAATTAACAGTTGTATCCATTTTTAAACAGTTGTATTTCAATGGGTACAAACTTATAAAACATGACTTAGGATGCTGTTAAGCCTGTTGCAATTAACAGTTGTATCCATTTTTTAATCCGTCCCTTTGCTACGGTGCTACTTTTTGCAATGAAGATATCACTACAGATGCTGCCGTTTTATTACCATTTGCTATTTTTGGTGGATGTTAACCCTGTTGTAGTTAACATTGGCTTTCCATGTACTTACACAGGGCTACAATGGGCGATGCTGTTGTTTGCCGTCGAGGTTAGCTGCATCCCATGTCTTATACACCATCTGTTCCTAAATATAAGTATTTTTAGAGATTCCAATATAGACTACATAAGGAGTAAAATGAGTGAATCTAGATTCTAATCTAAACTATATCTATAATTCTATATACATCCGTATGTAGTTCATATTGAAATCTCTAAAAATACTTGTACTTAGGAACATAGGTAGTTGTATTTTACATCATTTGTGCAATCTCAGTTTAGCTTCTAACATTTACTGGTTGCTTGTAGGTACATATATGAGCTGTACTGATCCACGCTTCGATCCCTTTTGCGTATGGGGCAATGAGATATTCATGAACAAGCGTCAAGTGAGGAAACTAAGAAAGATTGTTAGGCGAAAGAAATGGGTGATGGGAATTAAGTTCTTTATTTACACTTTGTCCAAGACTACAGTGAACTTTAGGATGGTAAGTAATGTGTTGCTTTTTCCCCCTGCCCACAACAAGTTACTCTATTAGACCTCAGTATCTGATATTTTTCTCTTTTCAGTGGTTTCCGAAGCTATTTACTGATGATTACCTTGCAAACTACATGACCGGAGTGGAGGCAACTAAGGTTAAAGTATATAATTCATGCTACCATGATAATGCTCTAGAAGTCTTCCAGAAGGCGGTTAAGGATGGGCGGGCGATCGTCACAAGGGGTTGGACAAAAGTTGTTCGTGCCTATGGCATGCAGAAGGCACATTATGGGTATTCCACTTCTTCAACACCATCGGCAGTCAAAATGATTTACACTTGTCTCTTCACCTTTACCGCCTCTAAATATTGTGGTTCATCATAGTTAATTGCTGTCTAATCCTGTAATTACTGAACATATTGTACTGACCATTTTATTTATGGATTCGTTGTTGAACCATTGTGCTGAGAATTTGAATTGCACGTTTCATATTTCAAAATTTCCAATTCGAATAATAAATTACAGGCAAATTAAAAATATACAGGAGCGAATAAAATATTGTGCACATGGTTAGAAAGAAAACAGCGTGTGCGATGAAAAAAAGAGAACAGACGGTTCTTTAACGTGAAACATTTGCGATGCCTGACAGACGCACACACGGTTTCGTCTCATATGCTTGTGCGATTCATGGTAATACGGCAAACATTTCAAACCAGTGTGCGTGTGTGATAGGAATACCAATCGCACACAGTTATGAAAATGGACACGTTGGCGTTAATACAGGCACCGCACACATTTTACATTCTTGAACCGTGTGCGATAACGTACCTATCACAAACATATCGGTAGATTAAATGTTGATGTCCACCTTTTTCACACGACTATAGCGGCATAATCATTTGGGATGTATCTCTGATCAGAAACGTAACATCGAGATGTAACGTGTGGGACTGGGGCGGCTTCTTATATGTTTATTCTATGGCGATCGTCAGTAGCCGCTCGCCCATCCCCGACGGTTTCTGGGTCGTGTGGGAAGGACCCCCCTATCGCCCACACTCACTTGGCGACGGTTCCAACTGCCGTCACGGAAAGGGGTTAAAAACCGTTTGTATAGCACCTTACGGTACCAGTGAACCCTACGTCATGCTTGATTGTATTGGTTGTATGATGTGGTTTACAGAGTAGATCTACCTCGAGATCAGCATGAGCGAAACCCTAGGTTACGATGGGATGAAGATAGCTCTCTCCCTAATGACTAAAACCCTCGGTTTATATAGACACCGATGGGGCTAGGGTTACCGAAGATAGATTACAATAAGGAAAAAGAGATCCTACGCCTTCTTGACTTGGACGGCACACCACGGCTTCATAGATCTCCTGTCATAGTACGGTTCCACTAGTCCGGCCCATGCACAATGGGCCGTCGCCCCGAGGACCCCTTAGTCCATGACTCCCTCACCCGTCTTGTGGTTGAGCCAACCATGGGCCTCCAACACCGTTCAGGCCCAATCTACTTTTCGAACTGCTAAGAGCCCATTCTTTTTTCTGGCCCAACTAAGGCAACTGGTTTACTCGGCCTGTTAAAGGGGCGAAACTAATAGTTGGTGAGTTTAAGTCTAGGCCTGCTATTGGCCGGACATGATTGTAGGCCCAGGTTTTGGCCCATTTACAGCGATTGGTGGGCCGACCAATTTTAGTACCGTAATTTTTTATGTAATAAACCGAACGTTTAGGCCCATTGCGCTCTGTCAAAGCTTACGGCCTTTTCAGGGAGCGACGACAACATATACAGAAATTAAATTATAGCATCATGATGAAGAATATACCTAGACTATACAACAAAGAAATTACTGCATATTACATGCACTAGGCATAAAAGTTCGCCGCCAGCGATAATAAAGTGCAACTAGACAGCAGATTAGATACAGTGGGCATCAA
Organism: Thinopyrum elongatum; assembly: GCA_011799875.1. Lineage (NCBI taxonomy): Eukaryota > Viridiplantae > Streptophyta > Magnoliopsida > Poales > Poaceae > Thinopyrum > Thinopyrum elongatum. The sequence goes on along the minus strand of CM022299.1, from coordinate 240,268,693 downwards.
AGGACGCCACCAGTGCAAATAAACACACCACCTAAAATAATATACAGAACCGACAGCACTTCAACACAGTTCAAGAAAGGTTAGCCCTGCCTGGGAGCTGCAGCACAAGTAGTCGAGCAAGCTGATGACTGCACTTGTTTGACGTTTATATCCAGCTCTAGCTGCATAGCATCAATGGCAGTACTTGGCGTCAGTGATATCACCCTGAAAGAGAAAAAAGCAGACAGATAACATGCTTTGCACATATAAGCAACAATGATGTCGATTCATCCCATTTCTTCGTGGCAAATAAAGAGACCTGGATTACAATAGAATAAAAAATGTTCACACTTAAGACATGGCAGGAAATGGCATTGTGCAGGAGTGGCCAGCTTCACCACACCAGTGGATTACAGATCAAGAACACAAGCATAGATGTAGTGCTAAAGAATGTATAAGCATCGATGGTGAGTGTACTGTCAATTTATCCCATTTCAGATTGGTAAATAAAGAGACACGATTTAAATAACATGAACATAATATGCATTGTTCATAGTTAAGACATAGCAGGATATGACATTGTCCTGGAGTTGGTATTTTGACCACACCACTGGATTACAGATCAACAAGCATACATGCAGTGCTAAGGAAGATCATTTGCTATGTTTAGTTTAATTTACATGGTATGAATAAGGAACTAGGTTGTACAACTAAAAACTGAAATTGAGAAGGAGAAACTTATGATTATTAACTTCATAATAAATTTTAAACATGCAATTTGATGCAAACGACAAAAAAAAAACAGCAGCTGCAGTCATTGCTATCCAAATATACACAACAAAGTTTGAAGGCTTGAGAAGGGCAAACATACGTTTGTAATGAAGACCGGCTCTATAAAGCCCTTTTCCATGTTGATGGGCGGGAATTCAAGAAGTTTACCACAAAGTCTTCTTCATAAGCATTTCCTTTATTCTATATTTTGTTAAGAGTAAATATAGAAGCGATATATATGAACAAATGGAGATTATTTAAGCTAAGATGCAGAGTGATGCTACATAATCAACTAGCTATAAATGTAGGTACAGCATACAGCCAAACGGTACTGACAATAGTAATGCAGAGCTAAACATCTTCAGTAGCATTAGTTTTATTCAACATTTTGGTAAGAGTAAACATAGATCAGATGTGTACAAAATGGATGCCAAGGGAAAATAAGCTGCAAAGTGATGGTACATGAACAACTAGTTGACAGTATAAGTACAGTGATAAAGGACAACAGATACTTACAAGCACAATTAGAGCTAAACTTCTGCATAAGCATTGGGTTTATTCTACATTAATGTAAGCATTAATATATATCTGATAATTAGGAGAGAATAGTGGATATGCAGGTTATCATGCACACTGATGTCACATAATCAACCAGGTATGAATGTAAGTACAGTTATACAAGACAACAGGTACTAACAAGAGCAAAGCAGCGAGCAGCATAGTTGCAATATCCTAGGTTTTGTGGCGCTAGTTCTATCTCCAATATAAGTGGGGTGCTGTCTGATTTCTGCGGTACCACCACCTTTTTCAAGGACTTTGCTACTACTCCTTCAGGTTCTGCAATCACTCTCTTCCTTTTGGATGTCTGATACACAAGAGCAGCATTTGAATGGAAAAACATGGTATGATGACAAATGGAATGCGTATTGATAATGGGTGGGCATGGCAACTTCACATATATGATGAGTAAACTAAGCACATGGCGGTGCAAAGAAGCAGAAGAAATGCAAGACAGCTTACGCAAGTTACGTGCAACCAATAAAACCTTGCCAAATTAGAACAGGCACCTTGTAGGGTGAACAGGATAGGCCATCTGCCTTTGACTCCTTGAGCTCAGAATAATCATTAGGATCATATTCTGAAGACAAATCTATAGGTGTGGAGCATGTGGGCTCCATTCCATCCAGAATGGAACTCAATGCCTCGATGCCATGTTTGTTAGTCATTGCACTATTCCACGATACTCTTCTGATGTGTGCATTCTCATATTCATTGTGATTTTGTTCAATATCTGAGAAGCATGACAACATAAATAGTAGTGAGATCAGCTTTGTAATGCAGAGGATATTCTAATATAATAGGGGGTCCTTGTAAACCCTTGTGTGCTATTACTCGATTTTGATGAGAGAGCCCTTGTATGCTGTAATTTGGTGCGTACAATAATATAATCTGGCACAACAACACAAAAAATAGGCTCCCTGTTGGGAGCTCCATAAGTAAGGATAGTTGGTAGATGATAGGTTCATAATATGTTGTAGTGAAAGTTTATTGCGAAACCGTGACAATGAGAGTGCGCAGAGAAATAGTATTCCAACATGTCTCTATATGTGGCGCACATGCATTTCAAAACTCACGTAGTAACATTAGCTGACCAATTAAATGTAAGCATTGGAAATATGAGTGGCATGTAGTTTCGCTTGAAGGATGGAGTGCTGCTAATATGACACAAAGCCACTACACAGATTGTAGTGTCGATAAAAGGGGGACACCATAAGCATCATAAATAAATCGCGGAAGTGGAACTGGCTGGAAAATATGGGGTTGTATTGCCGCTACTAATCAAAAGCCTATTGATCACCTATAGGCCAGCTCTATTCACCTAAAGGTGCACTACTGTTACTAATAGTCTAGTCTCTCAAAGGCCGCACAGCTCCCAGCATTTCCTAGATAATATGGCAGACCAACTCGAATTGCTGAAAGCAACTTGCAAAAGTGGCCAAATAGACCTGTCGACTACAGATGTCCCTGCTTGCCTTCTTGACAAGGAACATACTTTACTTATTAAAGAAGAACAGGAGAGGAACATTTTAAAGAATAGAAGATGAAGCATATTATGGAGATTCCGTTTCTTTCTATACAATGTTGGTTGCCCACCCATAATGAATCAGAGCATCCGAAGAAATGCAATTCCATGTTGTCTCTCTTTATGTGGCCACAGGCACTTGGAAACTCAAGTGGGAGCATTAGCTGACCAATTAAATGTATGTCTGTTAACTAATATGAATATCATGTCACATTCGTATTGGAACAACTAAGCTTTAGAATTATGATTGGTGTGTTGTTTAGCTTTAAAGGGTGGACTACTGCTAGTAGGACACAAAACACCTACGCAGATCATAGTGTAGATATAATGGGAAAACCCTAAGCATCACGAGTAAAATCAGGAAAGTGGAACTTGCTGGAAAATATGTGCTAGTATCGCCGGTACGGCTAGAAAAGCTTCGGATACTAGCTCTCTACAATGAAGGCGCAGTACTGTTACTATCAGTCTAACTCTCAAAGGCGACACAGCTCCCAGCATTTCCTGGATATTAGGGCAGACCAACACGAAGAGTTGAAAGCGTCCATGACAGGCGGCCGAATAGACCTGTACACTGCAAATGTCCCTGCTCCTCTTCACTACAAGGAACATACTGTACAACTATTATACTTCCTCTGTTCCTAAACATACATCTTTGTAGAGATTCCACTATGGATCACATACGGGTGTATATAGATACATTTTAGAGTGTGGATTCACTCATTTTGCTTTGTATGTAGTCCATGGAGGAATCTTTACAAAGACTTATATTTAGGAATGGAGAGAGTACTTATTAAAGAAGAACAAAAGAGGAACATGCTGAAGAAGAGCTAGCAGATTTTGGATAATAAAATGTTCATTGCCCACACATGATGAACCAGAGAGCATAAAGAATGCAGCTCCCTGCTGTCTCTCTATATGTGGCGCATGTGCTTTTCGAAAGTAAAGTAGGAACATTAGCTGACCAATTAAACGTTCTCTGTTTTAGTAATATCAGCATCATATCAGATTCGTATTTGAGCAACAAAGTTTGGAAGTATAAGTGGCATGTTGTTTAGCTTGATGGGTTGAGGAGCAGTGCTAGCACGTCTCGAAGCACCTAGGATGATGGCACATTGAATATAAAGGGACTGTCTACATGCAAGTCGCCTGACTAACATCATTTGGGTCAGTCGACCATTTCAGGCGGTTGGATGAAGATCCTACGTCTCCTAACCCTTCTTCTTCTCGCCTGTTATTCTTCCCCTACAGACCACCGCACGGGCCGCCAGCCGAACCACTGGCCCACGCCCTCCCCTGAACCGGGCACCACCTCCGGTCTTCCGCCGCCCCCGGCCGTCCCTCTAGCTAACCCCAGCCCCCCACCCGCATCGAGTTTTGCCTCCGGCGAGGCCCCACCATAGCCCGACGACAGCCCCCCACAACCACTGTCCCCACCCGAAACCCTAAGATAGATAATGGGACAGCCGTCCGGCGAGCCCCTTCCTTCCCTCCGGTGAACTCCCAAAAATGGACTGACCCCAATTTGAAATTCAGTTGACTGTCATTTAAGCTGATGTGGAATATAAAAGGGGAAAACCATAAGCATTGCGAGTATAGTGGTGAGCGTACCATGGCAGATCTGAAGGTGCAAACCGGACAAAGGCAACTTCGCAACCAATGTTAGGTTTCAACTAACAAGTACGATTCTAAGTGATGGACAAGAAATCACAGTAAAGCAGTGGTGATCTATTTTCTTGCTGAGATAAATAACTTGAGCAGATACGAAAGAGTACCGCCTCTAGTGTGGCGCCGTGTAAGCATCTGCTGAGGCGTTGAGCATGCTGCGATAGCGATGGCTGTCGGCGGCGTGGAAGCAGATCTAGGAGGGCAGATGGTGGCGGCGAGGGAAATAACCCGGTGCGGTGGACGAGACGGTCGTACGAGCGGCCTCGGCAAGGTGGACGACGGCGCGGATGAAGCAAGAGGACGCGATGCAAGGATCTTGGTCCGAAGCCGTGGATGAGAGAGGTCGATCTCTTGTAATGGACGACGGCGTCAGGGTATCAGCTCCGGCATGGTGGAGAAGGACGGCGGTGGATGGGGTGGCAGCCGGAGGAGACTAGGGTGGAGAGGGTGTTTTGGCGCCCACAAAGTACGAATGGGGAAATGGAGGGAGAGAGGTAGGGGGAACCATGTCTTCAGGGCACGCTTGTCTCAAATGCGAGGAAATTTACAAACTTAGCCCCCGTTTAAAATTTCCTACATCACAGCAATATTAGTCAGTTGGGGATAGGATGGTAATCTCGCATACACCGAATATTTGCCGACGGAGATTTCGGCCGAGGAGACTTTGTTTTGGCTCCCACCGTGTATGAACCGGGGAGGTGAGAGGCTATTTCGGTCGAGGAGAAGCTGTGTTTTGGCGCCCACCGTGTATGAATCTGGGGAGGTGAGAGGCGGAGGCGGTTATGTCACGTTTGAGTAAAATTACAAGCCTACCCCTATCGAAAGCTATAGAAATCGAGCCGATAGGCTTTGCGTGTCGGCAGTAGTAATTTCCATCGCGCAGATTTGGTTTCGGGCGGTTACTGCGACTTTCCCCTCTTCGTTCAATTTTTTGCAGAAAAATATTGCACGTTTACCATGCCAACTCAATTCGAATCCATTTTGTATTCTTTTTTTCTTCGGGCAGGATCCATTTTGTATTCGAATACAAATCTATATACATCATTTTTTTATCCTTTCAAAAGCACAACAAAGAATTTTGCTCCTTTATATATAAAATATGATTTACAAATGCAATGATCTCAAAATAATAAGAATGAATTCAAATTTTTTAAACCAAATTATGTTCGACTTTGAATTCAAATTTTTGAAACCAAATTATGTTCAGCTCAAAATTATGGATCGGTAATATCAATATATTAAATAACATACACGCGCGCAAATTCAAATTAGTATGCATGTTTGATAGATCAATTTTGGTTCGAGTATGAATTACTTGTATCATCTTCTGGAATTCAAATATTTCAATCCCTTTTATGTTGACATCTTCTATGCACACAACTAAATATTTGAATCTTGTTTCATGCCCATCTCTTTGTAGGTCTCTCTCGCGTGTTCCTTCATGTAGCTATCACTCTCTTTTCTCCATCTTACCCGCACGCTCACTACATGCTTCTCCGTTTTTTGCAAACATGGTCTCTCATCGTCTCCCTCGAGAAGTGTCACACTCTCTATATCTTCATAGATTACACGGTTTTCATTATCTCTCATGTCTCTATCATTCTCTGGTATCACTCTAGCTACCTAAGCTTTCTTTTTCACTGCCACACACACACACTCTCGCTCGTCTTTCACTTTGCATTTCTCTCCAGGGTTCTCTCATGCACCCTATATCTTTCTAGATATGACTCCTACCACTAAACTTACTCTCTCCCGCACACACATCGTTTGTTGGGGACTCCTTTCCATCTTCATCTCCGTTCCAGAACTAACATTATTCATTTGTTTACCGATCAGACAAACTATCTCCCCCCGCTCTCTCACTCACTCACACACACACAACTCTAGCTTTGGATCCCCGTACCGACTACCATCTCTCTCTCACACACAGAAAACTCTCGCTTTCGCACCCTTGACTCGTATCTCTCTCACAAACATTGATCGACTAGCCTCTAGATAGGTTTATCCATCCACCGCACACTTTCGCTCCTTGTACCTATGTAGATTTTTTGTCCCTTCTTGAGACAAGCCCTCTCGATCGTGCACACGCACACTATCGCCTCATTTTATGTTAATACCTTTCGCACACACACTCTTCCTGTCTTTGTCACACACACACTCTCCCCTCCTCTCTCTCTCACACACACACATGGGCTTTTTCCAACAATATCCCACTTCTCGAATCTTGAAACCAACCACATTCCTCCCTTATCTCATCAAAACAGGCAAAGGAATATATTTTGAGTGAAACATAAGATATTTTTAGTGATATATGTCTATCAAAACTAGACTGTTTTCTATCATATTGGTGAATATGTATTACTTTGGATGCGTTACAACGCACTGGCACATTGCTAGTTATTAAATTATTATTTTTTGGACACCAGACAAATGCTGGAGTACATATAAGAAGATAAGAGGCGCACGCACAAAGTCGGTCTCTCGCTGTCTCACACATGAGAGTTACGTAAGGCACGGTAAACAAATAAACCCATAGGTGCACGATTGCTGCATGCGCGGGTACCGGGTACATGGTGGAGCGCACCTTTGTAGGAATAGTCAGCTCGCGTGATAATTTGATCCGTAGGAGTTGATGGTCGGGACCGCAGGTCAACGACTTGGATGCGGTGGCTCGCCAGTCGCCACTGATCGACTTGCCATGTTTAAAATATCATTTTTTTTAGCGGGGTAAGGGTTCCGATATTCAATGGCGCGTTATAGTTTTTAGAACGATTGGTATGGAGCGAAAATGGAATTCATAACTACTACCTCCGTCCTAGTTTGCTAGTCCCCATCGTATTTTGGGTCAAAGTTTGTACATGAATTTTACTTGTAAAATGTGAATGGAAAATGAGATTTTGTTATACCCAAACGAAAAAGGACCGAAGGGAGTGATTGCTCTGACACAGACGCGACCTCTCATAGCGCAGGCATTGAACCGGCGTGCCGGCCAAGAGGGCCCCACTCGCTGCACACCGGGCTGAACACGCCTCCTTGCCGCATGCAACCAACTTCAGATGCCCCACCTGCCTCCATTGAATCCGCGCGTGTGCCGGCAACACGTCCTTCCGCGAGCCGGCCGACATTTTAGAACACAACGTCGGTTGGCTCCTCTCGTTCGCCGGCTATTTAAACAAGGCTAGACGCCTGGCAAGAACCGCACCACACCGCCGCTCCCCATATCCTCCTTGCACCATTTTCTCCACACTCTCCATAGCATCCGGTGAGCAGGAAGACAAGTTCTTCAGCATAAAAGCCGGCTGGGTGCCCCGACAAGCCAGGCAACTCGCTGCCCCACCTCCCTCCCCACCACAGGCGATCAGTACCATGGGCGAGGCTACAGGCGGGCAAGCGGAGGAGCAAGCCGCCACTCCAAGCTGGCCCTTGGAGCATCAACTCGACGCTCCAAGCCTACTCGTAGAGGAGTGGCCAGTTGCTGCACGTCGGCAAACGGGGGACCACGGCATCCAGTGCACCGTTGTTGGCCGCGCCATCCGACGCAAACGTTGGCTGAACCGTGGCATGCTAGCGGAGGTGGCCAACACGTCCGCGGCCACCGCCGACACCGAGGAATAGTAGACCACGGGAGCCGCCGCCGCTCAGAACCCACAAATGCTACGACCACTGCATCGCCGGCATAGACACCCGGTGTGTTGCCCGATTTGGCTCAAAACATCATGGACCCTAGCCATGGCCCGCATTAGAAATTATACCTGCTTCCAGAAGTTATTCGCGTTTAGTCAAAAAGTGTACAAAAAATAATTAATTACGTATGGTCTTGACTTGTTGTGCTCGCACTGGTAGTAGGAACTGGAGATTTTCTTTATTTGTAACTCTCCTCACATTTTTTGACTTTGAAGTGAATCATGGTTGTGCACATTATCTTTGAGTGTGCAGATATCTGTGAACATGAGTTTGATGTGGAAGTTGAACTTGGAATGTTGGACTTGCGTGTGAACTATACCATGTCCAATGGTTCATCTGTTATTGTTTGCAAAGTAATGGTTGTTATTACATGACCCAGAAAAAATATTTTTTTGCCACATCTAGGCATCACAGACTTACATACATCTCATTAGATGCACGGACATCACAACAGGCATGCTGACTGGATAAACATTTGAACCCACCTATTATGAATGAAAATTTGTATTTACAACAGCTTTAGATAGCAGGAGATGCCTAGCCTGGTCTGCCTATGCTAGCTTCTTTTTGGCTTCTTCCATCTCTTCTTTGGCTTGGGTGAAGAGAGCATCTGATTGCTCTTTTCGCTTCTTCAGGAACTCAGCAAAATTCTGAAGGGCTGTTGCACGCTTCGTTTCAGCCTTTACTAGAGCAACAAGGACACAACACTTGACGACTCCACCTGGCTTGTGAGTAATCCAGCATCATCTGGGAATTTGCACCTTGTGTCTAATCCAGCATCATTAGGGAAATGGCACCTTGTGTGTAATCCAGCCTCATTTTGGAAATTTGATCTCGAGGTTGACCATACTTCGCTCTTCGCAGGAACTGCTTCCTGACATGATGAAGTTACTTCTTTTTTAGATCAATAGTCAGAGCTCCCCAGATCCATTAAGTAGAAGCCCGATAAACAGGACTAGGAGAAGTGAATTCAAAAGGAGTAATATAAAAACAGACTGCAAGATGAGAACACCCACTTCCTACATCAAGCTAAAAAGGAAAGCATTAGGACGATTAAGACTGTGCTTATTACATATCAAACAGAGCCAGCTTATAGAAACTACGACATGTACATCGAAGAACACAAGGCTAAGAGAAATACAAAAACCAGCAGAGGTGTGCACTAAGCCAAGGGTTGCTGCAGCAAAACAACCGGTAACCAGATGATCTCCAGGGTGTCTGTAGCCACGTTTGACTGACTAGCTTCAACACTAAATTACAAAAGATTCATCCTACGGCATAGTCAGTCCACCGAGTAAATTGAGATCCTACAAATGATTGAGAGCCTAATCAAGTGTACAGGAAATTGTTTGTCTCGCCTATTATTGTTTAATAATCTGCCACACTGCTGGATTGCATAGCAAGAACCCTAGCCAAGCAGACAACATGGTTTGACGCTGCTTTCGGCTCAGGGCTTGCCCAGGGCCTGGTCTGGTCCTATGTTCACTACTGCTGCCAGACACATACCATGTCAAAGTAAAAAAATCAAAAGAGGGGGCTCCCTCTGATTTCATTAACGAAACCATCAAGGACACACAAAAAATCCACCACTGCTAATCAGGTTCTCAATGTCAAAGTAATTGAAAGGTTGTTACTTACCAAAGCTTGTTTTACATGTTCGGTGCAGCTCCTCTTTAACTTGCGATGTTCCTTGAAGATGTCCCCAACATCCCGTATTTGGTCTTCATTGCTCCTCTGCATGTTCGCATTCGTAGTTTTAAAATCTCAACAAGGCAAGAAAAATATAGTAATACTCACACATCTTGTGGGCAACATTAAAGCACTCATCTGCCATGTTAGCACGAGTGATTTTTAATATCCTACTATGTGGCTCTTCAACTTTGCTAGAACTACGTTGTGGTTTCATTTTGAGTGAATAGAACAGGGGGGTCACCTCCCTGCTATTCTAAAAAACTTTCCATCATTTGCGACACTACTGGTTACAGATGAAGAACCTACCCAAGCACAGCGCAATACAGAAGCGACGCACAATTACAAGACGATATTATGTTCGACAATGCAAGCTATAACCAATTACTTTTACCGGAACAATATCAGCCAAGAAATTTGAAGGGTAGGTATGAACATAATTGGAACTGCACATGTACTGCTTAGAGAATCAATATACACATTACCAATCGAAGAGGAGTACGAAGGTCGCGGCGGGGTCTGTGCATCATGGTCGGCAACGGGAGTCAGTTCATTGTCGACGACGGTGGTGCTGCTGCGCTTGGCGTCGGCTTCCAGGAAGCAGATCCGAGAACATGGAAGATGGCACCGGGGAAGCGGCTTCGTGTATGACGGCGACGGCTGACCGGCTCCAGTGCGGCGTACGACATCATCGATGAGGCAGATGCACTATGGTGGATGAGTGCGCCGATGAAGAAGGGGAGGGGCACAAAGGGAAGGTGCTGCGGTGCCGTGGAGAAGTCTATTTTGCGGTGGGGATAGAAAATGGGGAGTAATGAGGAGTACTCTGGGTGTTGGGGTGGGGTTGGATGGGGTGGAGTGAACGTGAAGTTACCAAAACAGCCCCCGACCAACCAGCTTCCATCGGCCTGTTCGACCAAGGGTATGATGGAAACTTTGCATTGGTCGAATCTGAGTCGCGGGAGATCTTGATGGAAGCGGGAGATTTTGCCGCCGACCTGAAAATGTGTAACACTACTGTACTAGTACTCCCTACTCCCCATCTGGCGTGTTGGGTGATTGGGCTGAGCAGCTAGGAGTACTACTAGTACTCGCTTCGATTTTATTTACTCTGCATATTAGGTTTGACTAAAGTCATACTTCCTAAAGTCTGACCAAGTTTATAGGAAAAATATAAACATTTACCATAACAAATCTGTATGATGTGAAAGTACATTCAATAATGAATCTAATGGTGTTGATTTGTTATTGTATATGTTAATATTTTTGTTTATAAACTTTGTCAGAGTTTACAAAACTTTATTTTGACCAATGCTAATACGCGGACTTAAATAAAAACGGAGGGAGTACACATTTGTTTTCTTAGTTTGTCGTGCCATTAATTATTTGTTGTAATCGTGAAATAAAAATATTAAGCTATTGACTTCGAATGTAATGGTTTGTACAATTCAATATTTAGAATAGTTGTTGAATTCCAAGATGAATACCAGGTCTATAGTACTTCACAATATGCTCAAACTCACGTAATCCAACTCAAATGAAAATCTAAATGCATTTCATAGTTATTAATTTGTTGGATGCAACAAAACCAACCATAACTCTACATGATCCGGTCTAAAGCAATTTTCACAACACATCCCAATGTGTGAATGACACGTAGAGAGTTTGTGGACATGGAACAATGGCGGGAGAGAGATGTGTGCGCTCAACACACAGGGTATACACCCAGTGGAAGAAAGAGACAGAGGACGGGAAATATTGTATATATCTGGGCAAGAGAGAGAGGGATGTATAGAGAGGAAGAAGTTAGGTCTCTGAGTAAGATAGAGACATGTAATATATATGGAGTGAGATGCGTGTGCATCGAGATTTTGTACATGTGGAAGGAGAAGAGACAAGAGGTTTGATGAGAGAGCTCAAAAGAACATGGAATAGCGGGGAATCTTGTGGGTTGGGGGATTGATAATTTTGTGTGGGAGGGATGGACACAGAGAGAGAGGGGGGAAGGAGTTACTCAGCCGTCGCCATGTCATCATGCTTCCAAATGGCCCCGTGGTCTCTAGTGCGGTCTGGTCGTTGTCTTCGTTCTTCCCGATGCCCTCCTTGAAGATTAAGGTGGTGTGCATGTGGGGGTGCAGATAAGCACAAGCGACAGGGGTCGCTATATATCCTTGGATGGGGATGGATAGTGGTCTGCGTGGGGGGGGGGGGGGTTGTGTGTGTGTCAAATATTGAGAGAAATCAAACCTATGGAGAGAATATGTGTGCATAGTCAGCATGCGAGAGAGGCTAATGGTGCGAGACAGATACATCGTGTGCATCAATGTTTAAGCAATATAGAGACATCGTGTGTGGGATACAAAGATAGGACTATGGGGAGTGTGTTTGCTAGGCAAAGAGACATAGCGAGAGATAAATATTTGTGTGCGTGGTACATGGTGTGTATGTGACAAAGAGGTACATGCATGCCAAATAGGGTTTTCATGAAGAGATTGTGTGTGCGGATAGAGAGTGATGTAGGGGCCTTGAGGCGGCAGGGGCTGGGTGAGGGTGTCAAAATATGTGCGTTGATGCATGTGTTACATGCAATTGTGTGAGGGACGGTCGAATCGAGAGAGATGGTTGTTGTGTTACGGATGCTCCTCTCTCTATCTCACACGCACACACAAAAAACACAAATAGAAGACCGTTCTCTCATGTATACACAACATATCAATATATCTCTATGTCTCACTCATACATGATCATTTGCACGTTCGCCCCTCTTTATGACTATCACACACACACACACCGTCTCCACATTGCCCTTCCGCGACAACACACATGTAGACACATACACGCGTTCTCTCTCCGTTACACACACAAAATCTCTATTAAATGTTTTTTGTAGGGGGCACCTAAAATTCCCAAATCCAAATAATCACAAACTGAAGCTAAATACAAATATATGGAAATATTGTAGCGTGAGGAATTTTTCCAGCCAAAAAAAAGTAGAGTAATATTCGGGGATCGTTTTCACACACACAAAAAGGTTCGGTCGATGTCCATCTAGCGGGACACCGTGACGCACCTTTCGATTGACCGCGCGGCCGTGGTGCACGCGCTTGTACAGTATTCCATATCGATGCTGTGCTAACTAATGTGGTGTATAGGCGCGGCCGCGATGCACACGCTTGCACAAGATTACATGTACTAGTACGGTGTTCTTTTAAGTTTGACCAACCCTATAACCAAGCTCCCATAAGCGCACTCATCAATATGCCGCCACCGTTGTGCATGCATACAGTCACTGAGTACTGTATGGTGCAGTACTATCGCTACCATGTGGGACCTAGCCCCACATGTCATCCACACTACAACACCGTACGGTACTGCAGAGGATCTCAATCCCTCACGTCGTCTACAGTCCCTCCTCACGATGACGCCGCACTGCCAAGCATGCGAGCAGGTCAAACTGCGTCTATGCCCGCAGCTTACAAAGAGGAGGAGGACGAGCGCGTGCTCCAGCATGCCGGCGAGGAGGAGCTAGCGTGTCATCGGCATCTCCGCCTGCGCGGAGGAGGCTCACATGGTGGCTGTCGCGGCAGAAGCTGGTCACACCTGCGCCGAGCCCGCAAACCAGGTGCAGACGTGGAATCTTCCCTCGAGACCTTCAATGCCACTTGGATCATGCAATCTGAATAAAAAATTTGGGTCAGTCGACTCTTGTGAGCCGTTGGATGCAACATGGACGGCCACAAGGGCTTCTTCAACCTCCGAAAATGATGCACTGTTCATCTTGTCTCTCAACCATCAAGCCGCCAGCCCGCCACAGGGCTAACCGCCTGCCGCCGCCGCCCCGCCCTCCCTTGAAATGCCTGCCACCGCCATGATCCCCCCAACCCCGCCATCAGTTTAACCCTGGGCATGATCTTTTTTTCGGTGAACTGCATTCCAGAGCCAACACTCATAAGATAGATCATGGGCACCCTATCACAATAATATAGATACTGGGGTAGCTTCTCTGTCGTCCTCTTCCTTCGCTCCGTCAAACTTCTTTCACAAATTGACTGACCCAAATTATACTACTAGTACGTATTAGGAAGCGAAAGGCAAGTGCAAGGAAGCGAAAGCCGACGTCCCGGAGAGCGAACTGGTGAAGATGCGGAAGAAGTATGTCGTCTTCCCCCCATCGCTCGATGCTGAAGCTCTGAAGGGGCGGTACCAGTGCATGTGGGCGAAGGGGACGCAAGCTCACCCCGCCAGACGCGTAATTCCAGGTGCTTGTTCCAAAAGTGGATCGGACAGATACCCTTTCTTCGCTGCGTATTTCTATTGCGGGCTCTGCCCCCCATTTTCCGACTTCTTCAATGATATCATGTACACATACGGCTTCCATCTTCTCGATTTCACGCCGAATGCGGTAATGTGCATGTCTGTCTTCGCTCATCTTTGCGAAAACTTTGCTGGAGTGATTCCCAACTCTACTCTTTTTCGCCATTATTTCTTCCCCCGCATCCAAAAAGGAGAGGCCCTCTCTGGTTCTATCGCCTAGATCCCAAGGGCTTGGAATAAGGAAATATACCCAGAAGGAGTTTACCGCAAAAAGTGGGACGAATGGCGCGCTGAATGGTGCTGGATCAAGGAAGCAGATCCCCATCCGTTTTGTCTTCCCCGGCAACAGAAGGTGGTCCGTGGCAAGGACTGGAGCGATCTCGCCGCAGAGGACGAGAGGCTCACAATCGTCACCACCAGGATCCTTCTCCTGAAAGCTGCCGGGCTGACAATGGAGATGATTGGCTTCGACTTTCTCCGCCGTCGCATCACCCCCTTGCAGAACAGGGGAAGGCCAGCTTGGGAATACCGAAACGCGGTAGATATCATGAGATTGCGCCCCGGGCTGAATAATAATCTGACCGCTATGCAGCTTGGCGCTCTTCGTCAAAAACTATTCCAGCACGAAGACAAGCATCAGCTACCGGCAAGGATCGTCCCTTTGTGCAACAACTCCGCTTTGGGGTCAATCATCGCCTTCATGCCGATGTTCAACGCCCACGGTCTTGATGCGACTTGGGCCGAGCCAACCGAGGAGGAAGCACAGAAGTTTTTTGACAACTTGACGGAGAGACCCGTCCGGCAAGAGACAGATTTCATCCGAGCCACCACCGACCAAGAAGTAGCTTACATTGCTACTAGGGTGGAGGAGGCAAATCTTGCCGCGGAGGCCGGCAGCGTTGGCTTCACAGAATGGGAAGCCAGCGGCGCAGAGGTAGTAGTGGAAGTAAAACCTGCTAGGAAGGACAGAGCTGTCGGGGAACAGAGCAGCGCAGCCGCTGAGAGCTCGTCCGACGAGGACACGGCTGAAGAAGAACCGCAAGAAGAGCTCCCAGCCCCGAAGAAGACGAAGCGTGTTCTTTGGAAGGCTGCATCTGGCATCCCGGCAAGCCAGCCTTCTTCGAGCAGCGAAGCTCCCAGCAAGAAAGTGGCTGGCAAGACTGCACCATGGCAAGGGGCTCGTCAACAACCTGCGCGGCGCGCGAGACCCACACCAGCGGCCACTGCTGGGGCGGCAGGGGTGTCTCGCACTACCGCACCGGAAGCTGCCCCAGCGCCTGCCACAGCCAAGCGACCTAGGACCCCTCCTCCGCCTCCCCACTCAGACATCGCAGCAGAGGCCGATTTCGACATTTCCGGCTTTAGTCCGGAGCGAGAAGAAGAAGAGTGAGTACTTTGCCACAGCCTTTATATTCCAATCTTGGATTGATCTTACTAATTTGCTTGTATTGTCTCTGCAGTGATGCAGAAACCTTGTTGGAGAGGATGGCGAAGAGGACAAAGACTTCCACGGGCGACGAGCCCCTGGCAGGCTCCACGAGCGTGCCAGAAACCGTCGTCGTCAGCCCGGAGCCTAGTCCTCAATGCAGCCCCCAGCACAGCCCCCAGCGTAAGTTCACTGTTCTTTTCCCGCTGGCGGGTGCTGAGGCCTCCATTCTTGCCGCTGATATCCTTGGGCTCGCAGGAGAAGAACGGCAACAAGGAGAGTTGTCAGAAGACATCCCCGTCGTGCCACCTTCATTGACCATGCCGCCCACAAGCACGTCCCCGGCAAGAGTTCCTACCGACGAGCCCATCTTAATTGAGGAGGATCCGGCAAGCACGGACTCCGGCAACCTACCCCCGGCAACCGAAGTTGCCGGGAGGGGCGAGGCCACCTCCCAACAGCGCAACGCAGGTAACTGATTGCCTCAGAATGCTTGTTACTCTTTCCCTTATCTCTCCGTCTTTAGTCGCCTCAAACTTCAATTTCGATCTTATTCTGTTCTCCTCCTTCGTCCCTCAGAGTTCCCTGTGACAGAACACATGGATGTCGACGTTGTCATCGAGGAGACCGCCAGGGACTCTGCTGCAGAAGCAGACAGGATCGCCGCCAGCGAGGCCACCAAGGATGACACTGTCGAGGCTGGTGGTGCTCTTGACGGGGAAGCCGCCAAGACTGCATAGGAGGAACCCGCCAAGGAACCTACTGAATGGGGCGATAGGGAGGCTGATGACCGTACTGATGACATTCCTGCCGCAGGAGCGCCAGGCGCTGCACCGGCCACGGAGCCCCCTGCCACAGGTGAGGTGGTCGCTGAAGACCAACCGTCAACATCCGAAGGCCCCTCATCCAGCAAATACCTCAAGGTTGGCGAGAACCTGTTTGTCAACTTGTTGGGGACGGCAAGCATTGGGGCACCAGCCGAAGGAGAAGTTTTTGACGAAGAAATCATCGCTGTTGCCGGGCTCGAGGTTGTCGACAATCCCAGCGCTAGCAGCGGCAAATCTGAAGAGGATTAGCTCCTTCAGGCCATGGGCGAGAATTTCCGCAAGCTCCAGGCTCTCCACCGCGCCCGGAAAGATAAAGCGGATTCCAGAATGGCAGTTGTCGAGGCGGCCGAAGCAGATTTCTATAGGCGCGTCGAACAAATGCAAGTCTAGTACGCCGAGGCCCTCCATGAGCTGACTGCTGGCCGGGAACAAGTGAGCCAACAGTGGACAGAGATCCTCCTCAAGCAATCTGATATGGAGAAGGCGCAGGATGAAGCTACTCAAAGGATTGCTGCTGAAGATGCCCTCCTGACGGGGCGCCGCGTTGCTCTTGATGCTCATGAGGAAGATCTCACCGCACGTGAGCAGGCGCTCGCCACCAAGCTTCACAGCAAACATGAAGATATCGAGAAGCTTGTCGCGCGGCGGACCCAGGAGCTGGAGCAAAAACATAAAGAGGTGCTCGAAGCTCTAACTGCAAGTCACGCCGGCAAGCTCAAGGAGGCCGTCGATGCTGCCGAAGCTGCAGAGGCCGCCAAGAACGAGCTGAGCGACAAGGTGAAGAAACTGGAAACAGATCTCGAAGAGCACGGCAAGGAGCTCTCGACGCTCAAAGGTGATAGGGAAAAAACCCTCCACTCCTTGGCGGAGATGCAAGTTGCCCTGTCCAACAAAACCAAACAGCTCTCCTCTGTGGCTGATGATATTGCAGTTCTGGAATTGAAGCTGACCACGTTGCAGAAGTCTCTCGAGGCCGGCAAGGCCCGTGAGAAAGCTCTACTCAAGGATCTCCAAGAAGAGAGGAACCTGCTCAAGAGCGCTGCCACCGCCCAACTCGATTATGAGAAGGGGGTGGAGATCTGGACTGGACGTCTCATCGCCGCTGCGGAGAAGCTTACGGCAGAACTGTCAATCATGGGCCTGTCGAACTTCAGGTATTCTGCCGAGGAAAGGATATCTCCAAGTGCCAGGTTGATGATGTTCTTTGAAAGCATCATCAATGCCTTGAGGGTGCTCCAGTCTAACCGGGCGACCCAATTGGCCAACGAGACTCGCCGGCTTTGCCGGGCCGTCCTTCGCAAGGCGCTTATCAAGGTGGTACACAGCAATCCCGGCATCGACCTCTCCAACGCACTCGGCCATCTGCCAAGGGACGCAAATGTTGAGGCGCTTGAAGAATGCATCGCACCTATCCTTGAGAAGGTGGACTCCATCAAAAGGATTGAAGGCCAGCGCAGGGATTAAGTGCTCCCCCTTTTCTTGCCGTCATCATTCCATGTAAAAGACAATTAAGTCTCAATTTAGAATTGCGGCAGCTCATGAATGTAACATAACTCGCCTATGTTTAAGTTCATGCTTGCTATTTTCCTTGTCTGATTCCTTTATGTATGGGGTTCACCCTACGCTTACTGAAAAACTTGCCGGCGCACAACCTACCGTGAGCGCTGGGTGCGGGACTTCAACAGCCTGCTGGAGGCGCAGCGGTTGGCAAGACTCCTTGGCGTTCTTAGTGCAGCCACTTAAATTGTTGAGCGGGCTCGAAACAAAATAAGGGCGCAACTGATTACAACATGGGTTCCTTCACGTGCAGATTTTCCATACAAGAGTCGGAATCGTCCAAGGAAATAACTTTGTAATAAAAGAAACTTGTTCTAAGTTTTTAGAACTTAGCTTTCTGTCACTGTCCTTCCTCCGGCAAGCGTCGATTCCGAACGTCGCCAACTGGTACTCCCTTCCCCAAATGTGCACGTTAGGAATCCTTCTGTCTTTTAAAAAGAAAGAAGAGAAAATAAAGACATGAAACCTTGGCGCTTCATTAAAACTTACCGGGAGTAGGTGTTATACAACATCTTAGACAAACATGCATATATAAATATGAACATGGGAATCAATAAGGGAATGTACAACACTTAAATTTATTCATCTGTGCTCAGGGTCTGCGCCTGGCTTTGTACAAAGGATCACATGCCTTGCTGGCAAGACTTGTACAAAAGGGTGGTTGCCGGGGGCCCCCGGCAACCGCGCCTTATGAGTAGAACTTGCGAAGATGTTCGATATTCCAGGAATTGCTCACTGGAACGCCATCTTCGATCTCCAAGCGGACAGCGCCGGGCCTGGTGACTCGTACTACCTGATAAGGGCCATCCCACTTTGGCGTCAACTTGTTTGAATTCTAGGCGGACTGAATCCGCCGAAGAACAAGGTCACCTTCCTCAAGGCTTCGGGCATGAACTTTGCGGCTATGGTAGCGGCGCAAAGCTTGCTGGTAGCGTGCAGCTCGCACAGCAGCCTGAAGACGATTCTCCTCAAGGAGCACAGCGTCATCTTGCCGCAGTTGCTCTTGCTCAAGCTCATCATAAGCGAGCACTCGAGGTGATCCGTACGTGAGTTCCGTGGGGAGAACTGCTTCCGCTTCGTAGACCAGAGCGAAGGGCGTCTGGCCGGTGGCTCGATTTGGTGTCATTCTGATTGACAAAAGAACCGCCGGCAACTCATCAATCCAGCGTCTTCCGCACTTTCTCAGTCTGTCAAAAGTCCTGGTCCTGAGACCGCGCAGCACTTCAGCATTAGCCCTTTCTGCTTGGCCATTGCTTCTTGGGTGAGCAACAGAGGCAAAACAAATCTTGCCGCCAAAGTCTTGGACATACTGCATGAAGGTGCGACTTGTGAACTGCGTGCCATTGTCGGTGATGATCCTGTTGGGTACACCGAAACGGCAAACTATCCCTTTAAAGAACTTGACGGCTGATTGTGCTGTCACCTTCCTCACTGCTTCCACCTCCGGCCACTTTGTGAACTTGTCGATAGCAACGTACAACTACTCAAAGCCCCCGGTAGCACGGGGGAAAGGGCCCAGTATGTCGAGCCCCCAGACCAAAAATGGCCAGGAGAGAGGGATTGTCTGAAGAGCTTGAGCTGGTTGATGTGATTTCTTCGAATGAAACTGGCATGCTTCACACTTGGTGACTAGTGCAGTTGCATCCTGGAGAGCGGTGGGCCAAAAGAAACCTTGCCGGAATGCTTTCCCGGCAAGTGCTATGTGAGAACCACATATGCCTCCATGTATCTCTGCCAACAGCTCTAGCCCATCCTCCCGAGGAGTGCACTTCAATTTCACACCGTTTGGTCTCTTTCTGTACAAGACGTCATCGACGAACTTGTACATAACAGACCGACGGGCTACTCTTTCTGCTTCTTCCTGTTCCTTAGGGAGTTCTCCTGTCTGAAGGAAATGGACAATGTGCTGCGTCCATGCTGGAGACTGAGGCTCGACAGCTAGGACTAAAGGCATCTCCTCCACCGGGGGAACGTTTGTCTCGACAACAAGGGCCTGAGGCCCTGCCGGAGCCTGTTGTTCCCCGGCAGGCATGTCGATCCCGGCAACTTCCTTGCCGGTGGCTCCAGGGAGCTCTGCCGGGAAGTACTGGCCAGAGTTCAACTTTCTTCTCTTTTCTTGCCGCATCGATGGCGCCACGGATGGTTGAGTCAATTGGAGCACAAAAGTTCCTGGTTCCACAGGCAACTTGAGGGCGGCACGCTTTGACAGGTCATCAGCAACACTGTTCTCGGCACGAGGAACGTGCTCCATTTGCAGACCATCAAAGCGCTCTTCCATTTTCCTCACTTCATCCACGTAGGCTTGCATCAATGGACTTTGATAACTCTTGTTAACTTGCCTGACGACAAGTTGTGAATCGCCTTTGATGACGCGTTTTTTGATACCAAGGTCTGCCGCGATCCTTAGACCGGCAAGCAAACCCTCGTATTCTGCAGTGTTGTTGGTCGAACTCTCCCGGGGAAAATGCATTTGGACTACGTACTTGAGGTGCTCTCCGGTGGGTGTGACAAGCAGCACACCAGCACCGGCGCCTTGCAGCGAGAAAGCCCCGTCAAAGTACATAACCCATTGCTGATCAATTTCCTTGCCGGGAAGAGTTGTTTCCTGAGCCTCTTCGTCTGGCGTTGGGGTCCACTCCGCAATGAACTCCGCCAAGGCCCTGCTCTGATTCGTTGAAGTGCTTTCAAACTTGAGGCCAAAGCTCGACAACTCCAACGCCCACTCCAGGATCCTGCCGGTTGCTTCTGGATTTTGCAAAATCCGTTGCAACGGAAAGCGAGTGACGACGGTGATTTCATGTGCTTGAAAATAATGGCGCAGCTTCCTCGAGGCCATAAGAAGTCCGAAAAGCAACTTCTGCACACCAGAATATCTTGACCTAGCTCCTTGTAAAAGAGAGCTAACAAAATAAACTGGGTGCTGCACCACCTTCTTCTTCTGCACTGGTTCTTCTATTTGCACAGATCCTGTCTTGCCGGGATCAACCCTTGCCGGGGAAGATCTTGCCGCATCACCTGGCGGTCCTGCCGCTGGTGTTGCTTCCTCATCGGCCTCTCTCTACGCCACTAGCACAGCACTAACCACTTGATTTGTTGCTGCCAGATACAGCAGCAACGGCTCTTGTGGTTTAGGCGCGACTAGCGTCGGCGGAGAGGAAAGGTATTTCTTCAAATCTTGCAGCGCAGCCTCCGCCTCCGGAGTCCATTTCATTGGACCTGCCTTCTTCAAAATTTTGAAGAAGGGCAGGGCGCACTCAGCTGATTTGGAAATAAACCTGCTTAGAGCAGCAACACAGCCGGCAAGAAGACGCACATCTTTGGCGCGTCTCGGCGCTTCAATTTGCTCAATAGCTTTGATCTTGTCGGGGTTCGCTTCGATTCCCCGGCAAGATACAAAGAATCCGAGGAGCTTGCCGGAAGGAACACCAAACACACACTTCTCAGGATTGAGCTTCAAGTTGATCTTGCGCAGATTTACAAATGTTTCTTCTAAATCTTGAATGAGTGTCGCTTTGTCTTTGGTTTTGACCACTATATCATCATATACGCCTCCATATTTCTATGGAGTTGAGGCTCAAAACCAATTTGGATTGCTCTCGCAAATGTCGAACCAGCACTTTTCAACCCAAAAGGCATTCATATAAAACAATACGTACCACATGGGGTGATAAATGCGGTCTTCTCTTCATCTTCTTTTGCCATAAAAATCTGATGATACCCTGAATAGGTATCAAGGAAGGACAAGAGATCACAACCAGTGGTGGAATCCACAATCTGATCGATGCGCGGCAAGGGAAAGGGATCTTTTGGACAGGCTTTATTGATATCTGTATAATCGATACAAAGCCTCCATTTCCCATTCACTTTCCGCACTACAACCGGATTGGCCAACCAGGTTGGATGAAGCACTCCTTTGACCAATCCTACCGCCTCCAACTTTCTGATTTCTTCGGCAATGAATTCTTGCCGCTCCAAGGCTTGCTTCCTGAACCTTTGCTTGACCGGCCGCGCATGAGGACAGACAGCAAGGTGGTGCTCAATTACCTTCCTGGGAACACCAGGGATGTCAAACGGTTGCCATGCAAACACGTCGACATTCGCCCGCAGGAAAGCAACGAGCGCGCTTTCCTATTTGTCATCTAGGGTGGAACTTATGGTGAAAGTTCCCCCCGTTCCGTCCTCCCTGACAGGCACCTTCTTGGTCTCCGACGGAGCAGCCTTGGATTTCTTGTTCTTGCTGGTGGAACTCTCTGGTGCATCTTCGACGGAAGCGCAACACTCCGAGGAGGTGCGCTTGCCGGAGTTCGCGCCAAGATTCTTGCCGGGAGTTCCAGCGGCAGGAGCAGGTGCCTTGATGGCAGGTGCTGCAACTGTTTCCCGGTAAAGTTGGTCGGCACAGATGAGCGCATCCTTTTTATCAGAATGGATAGTGATGATGCCCAACGGCCCAGGCATCTTCAAAACGTTGTAGGCGTTGTGTGATGCCGCCATGAACTTAGCCAGCGCTGGCCGACCAAGGATCCCATTATATGACATGGGGATCTTGGCGACATCAAACACCACCTTCTCGGTCCTGAAGTTGAGCTCGCTACCAAATGTCACCGGCAGCGTAATCTTGCTCTTGGGCTGGGTTCTTCCCGGATTGACCCCTTGAAACGTACCCGTTTCTTCGAGGTCCTCGTCGGGAATTTGGAGCTTTTTGAGCACATCCGGTGAGATTAAGTTTAGGACGGCCCCACCATCAACTAGCATTTTCGTCACCTTGAGGTTGCGAATCGTTGGGGAGACCAACAATGGCAAGCACCCGACCGCAGTTGTGCGATCAGGGTGATCCTCGGCGTCGAAAATGATAGGCATGTTGGACCACTTCAGGGGCCTACATGCATCTGGGGATGGCTCTGCTGCATTGACTTCCCGCACCCACTGTTTGAGTTGACGGTGGGAAGAATGCAGCGAGGCACCTCCATCGATACACATAGCCTCTGTAGCTTTCTGGAATTCTTGCTCACTTGACTCATCATCTTCTTCATCATCATTGTCTTCTTTGTCTCGGCCCCGAGCGGGCCTATCCTTTTGTTGCTTGGCCTTGCCGCGGCGCCCCCCTCGGCCACCGCGCTTCTTGCCGGATCTGTCAGCACCATCTTGGGCCTTGTCCTTATCTCGCCTCTCATATTCGGCCCTCTGTTTCTCGGCAAGCTGTTCAACTTGCCGGCAGTTCTGGAGATCGTGGCCCTTGGTGCGATGGATCTTGCAATACTGCTTGCCGGAGTTTTCCGACTTGTCGGCAGCCGCCAAGGCCTGACAGGAAGGGCACCCGGCAAGATCCTTACCGGGGTCACCAACCTTGGCCTTCTTGGCGGCGCCGGGGTTGTCGGATTCCTCGACAGCAAGCACGGCCTTGCTTCCGCATTTCCTGTTCCACCGCCGGCCTTTCCTTGACGGGGCCGCGGCATCTTCTTCTTCGGATTCGCCCGCCGCGCCAACAACCTCGCCAGGGAGTTTCCCCCCTCTTCAGCTCGAGCGCATTTATCGGCTAGAGCATAAAGCTCGGCAATACTCCTGACTTTGTTCATTGCCAGCTCTTCCCGCATTCTGCGGTTACGCACGTTCTGGTGAAACGCGCTAATGACAGCGGTAGGGTGAACGTCAGGAATATTGTACTGCACCCGGCTGAACCTCTGCATAAACTTGCGCAGGGACTCGCCCTCCTTCTGAAGGATGATATGCAAATCACTCTCTTGGCCAGGAGCTTGGTGGCCTCCGACAAAGGCGCCAACAAACTGATGGCACAGATCTGACCAGGAAGAAACAGAATTCTCCGGCAGATGCATCAACCACGACCTGATGTTGGGTTTGAGCACCAACGAGAAGTAGTTGGCAAGTATCTTGTCATCTCGGCCCCCGGCAGCCTGCACCGCAATGGTGTAGATGCTCATGAATTCCGAGGGATGGGTCTTACCATCATATTTCTCCGGGACCTCCGGCTTGAAGGTTCGGGAATTGGGCCACCGGACTTGCCGCAGCTCACGGGTAAACGCTGGAGTCCCTACCTCATAAGGCAAGTCTCCTACGTCCCCTGGCGCAGGCTCGTCGACAGCCGGCCCCGCACGCTTATCAGACTGATAGCGCGCTTCCCGTCGCCGCTCGATGGTAGTTCGAGCATTCTCCTTGCCTCGTTCCTGGTGAACTTGACGCTGATCACGGCGCATCCGTGGATCGGATGACGCCGTGGAAACTTCTTCACGGCGGTCGACCTGCTGGGTTGTCGGCCGCCGCTGTTGCCACGGGGGGGAGTGCACTGTGGTTGCACCACCTCCGATTTTCTCCACATCGGCTGGCGCCGGATCGATGGGCTTTCGCTGCGAGGGCCCTGCCTCTTGCGGTCCATCTTTGTTGGCGAAGCCGATAAGGCTCTGGATAGTAGCTCGCCACTCCTCCATCTTCTCCGGGGTAGGAGTAAAATCGAGGAGCTGCTGCGCACGTGCCAAGGTTTCCGCTGGCGTAGGCGGCGGCGACAGGTGCGAGGTACGTGAGGTGCTCTGACTCCTAACCATATTAGAAGGAGCACCACCATGGTCACGCGACCGCGTGCCACCCCCGGCAGCAGCTCGGTGTGCCTGCTGGTCCCGCGCATCTTGGGATCGATGCGCAGAAATCTTTTCATGGGGATGCCCTGAACCACCAGCGCCATGACGTCGCTCATCGTGCACGACCTGGGAAGGTCGTGAGGCTTGCACCGGCGCGGGAGCTCCAGCAGGCGCCCTCTGATCTCTGGAATTCGTTGTGCCACCCGTAGGCAACACAGCGCCGTCTCTAGATCCAGCGGCGTGTAGGTTACCCCTGCCACTACGAACGATACCGCTCGTCTGGCTCGGATCACCAGAACGCTGTGGGGATTATAGTCCTCTTCCCTCTGCACCCACTCCGTCGCCCGTACGCGAAGGCGTAGGTTAAAACGAACGTGGACGGTTGCGCCGTCGCGGCGCTCTTCTTCTTGGGCGGCATGATGATGAAGAAACTGAGGCGCCGATCACTAGATCAGGTTCACGCAACCTTCAATGCCCCTACCTGGCGCGCCAAAGATGTCGGGGTACGACACCTATGGGATCCCGAGAGACCCCTTTACGATTCGGCGGGAGGGAGAGGCATACGCAAAGAGCAGAACCAACGATCGACGCGGGAAGTTTTTACCCAGGTTCGGGCCGCTGATCAGCGTAAAACCCTACTCCTGCTTTGTGTTCTTATTAATGTTCTTGAGCCCAACCTTCAGGAGCGCTTGCTGTGAACAGTACGTTCAAAGAGCAGCTACGCATGCAGAATGGGCCAGAAGTTCTTCTCCCCTGTAGCAGTTGCCTTGGGCCTCCTTTTATATGCTCAAAGGGGTCACCATAGTGGCAAAATGTACATACATTGAGGTGTAAAGTAGCTACAGGGTATCATACCTAACCCCTGACGGATTAGGACAAACGCATTTAATGCACCGTGAGGTGTCCGTTTAGGTGTCCTCCCTTTCTTGGGGATGGAAAAAGGGGCCATCCCATCAGCACCGCTTAAGCTCTCTTCCATTGGCGCGTCGCCATGCGTCCAAAGAAGGACCCAGAATGTCGGGTTTGTCACTGTGCTAGAGCAGTGGCACAGCAACAAAACCTTGCCGGGCGCCGAAGCTGGCCGGGCACCAATCCTTGCCGGGTGCCAAGCCTTGCCGGGCGCCAAGCCTTGCCGGGCTCCAATCCTTGCCGGGCTCCGCATGCCACCCCGGCAAGGTCTTGGCGGGGAAGCTGGCCTTCGGATTCCAGCTCTTCTTATCTGCTGATCCTCAGATCTCTGACTTGATGATTTCTTTGGTGGCTTGAATCGATCTCGAACTATTCCCCGGCAAGCCTTGCCACGAGGATGGCTACAACTGCCCGTGCACAAGTACAGGGTACTAGTGGCCCAATACTTAGTACACCGATAGGTGGCGGGTTAGGAGAAGTGGAACTGGTGTTATGTGAAAGGACGGGACGACTGGGAGCGAACTGTTGTAAGGTAGAAGACGGGGACGAGTAGGGCGTGTGAACGGCATGGGGTGGTGGCTTGACCGGTGGATAAATGGCTGTATGCCCCCAAAGAGTTCTCAAGTACTATGCGGGACCCACTAGATGTCATGTCTACTAACCC
Source organism: Thinopyrum elongatum (assembly GCA_011799875.1). Classification (NCBI taxonomy): domain Eukaryota; kingdom Viridiplantae; phylum Streptophyta; class Magnoliopsida; order Poales; family Poaceae; genus Thinopyrum; species Thinopyrum elongatum. Next base: position 240,242,538 of record CM022299.1, on the reverse strand, counting down.
ACATCTTAGGCCTAACGGTATAGCTTCTGTGTGTTCGCATGCCATGCCGGCGCGTGCATGTAACTTTCAATTAATCCCATCAACCATCACGCCTCCCATGACCTTCGCCTCCCTCGCACGGTCACGCCCTTTGAGACTTCGGACGGCTATAAATGAGCAAAAAAAATTGCCTACTCGGCATGCATGATACTCCCTATGGTCCTTTTTACTCCTCTGGTCCTTTATACTAAAAATATCAATATCTACAATACCAAATATATATTTTATGAAACTACATCCATAATGAATATAAAAATATTGATTTGACATTGTGATGTTGATACATTTTTCTATAATATTGGTCAAAGTAGAGGTACTTTGACTTCAGACAAAACTTACATGCACTATGAAGACTACTTCCTCCGTCCAGGTGCGTTATGATATTGCCATGTCATATATAGTCATCACAACAATCTGCATGCTTGACTCTTTGTCTCCCTCCGGCAGTCCCACCACTCCTTCCCGTATGAAAACAATCTGCATGCATGAATCTCCTCCCCCCGCGCTCATCCAATCCGTTGTGACCAGCAATATTTCCACCCCTCCCCTCCCTCGTAATTTACTCCAACAAAAATATACCCACCTAGCTGTTACGTTAATCACGCAACATATCTTATGTAGGTGTGGCATTGCTCGCAATAAATATTGCGCCTCCCACGGCATTCGGAAGAACACTCACGTTCATCGCCTTTATCTCCTCCCTCCCATGGTATTCGAACGAACGACCACCATGGCATCACCCCTCCCAAGCGCTAGGTGCCCCTCGCTGCCCCGCGCGGAGGGTCACATGTCGCTGTTCCGTTCCTCGCCACCACTAGTCGAGGAGGACATGTCGGTGTTCCGTTCCTCGTTGCCACCAGTGGAGGATGACGCGTTAGTGTTCTGCTCCTCGCCGCGACGCGTCGAGGTGGACGCGTCGGCGTTCGCACTGTCACCACCACATGCATCGAAGGACATGTCGGCTCCCCGCTATGAGAAGAACGTCGTGCCACCCGAAGAGCCCCCCGGCATGGAGGAGCTTTGGAAAGAAAAGGCGGTCACCTTGTGGGAGGCTTTGCCTCCGGCAGAGCGGGCCAAAAGAGAGGCGGAGAAAAAGGCCAAGGAAGAGAAGTGCGGCACGAGGCATGCTGCCTGGCAGGCCTATGTCATGTCCGAGAGAGTCAGGCAATTGGCTCTTTAGCAGAATGCTCGTGCGAGGGCCGTGTTGGTGGCAGAGGACGCCCGTGTCAAAGCCCTGAGTGCAGTCGGGCCCAAGCGCCTCATCTACGCTTGGCGGTACGTGGACTGGGTGCACGCTTCCATCGAGGAGGAGTACCTGTTGGCGCCGGATCAGCAGACCGGTGATATTGCGCTCGCCCGCCGGCAAGCCGCCAATTAGCACCTCTGGAGTTGCGAGGCCAAGGAAGAGGCATTGTGTTGCCGGGCTGGGAAACGGCCGCGCACCAGGGCACTCGTGGAGCGCTGCAAGTGCTCCACCCAGCGTTGTGGCTTTTATTAGGAATAATTTAGTGTCGTAAGGCGATCTCGTTAGTTTTGGGACAGAAATGATAAATCCCGAACGTTTGGGAATTATTAGCGTCGTTAATTAAGTATGTAAAAGGAAAAGTTTGGAAACCTTGTGTATTCATACGCATTTGTAAGTACGTGCATATAGCACAAACTTAACTATATATCGCAGTACACGTCACTCTCTATATATGGTTGTAGACTGTACTACTACTATTATGTATACACACACTTGCAAATTCACGTTTCAACATTACGATGCGGTTTTTGTAAAAGTAGAAAAACAGCACTAGTCAAGCTTGTGAAATGATTCAATGCAAAAGAAATGCAAAAATGCTCGTTTGATTGTTTACATTAGCTTCCTTATCTCTGTGGTTATTTCTGTCGGATTTCGGGTTCCACAAACCCTTGAGAGGTTCGAACTCTGGGGTGCATGTGAAGAACTCGTCCTCCCCAGTCTGCCTACTCGCTAATCTCAGAGCCTAGCTCATCGAACTGTAAGGAAAAGAGATACAGCTGTTTACCCAGGTTCGGGCCACCTTGTGGTGTAAGACCCTACTCCTGCTTTGTGGTGGATTGGCCTCGGGGGGCTGAGGATGAACTAGTACAGTGGCGAACAGCCTCAGGAGGAGAGGTGTTCTAGGGCTCGGGTGAGCTGGTGAGTGTGTGGGTGATCGAGATGATCTGTCGATCCGATCCCTCTCTACGGTGGTGGCTAAGTCCTATTAATAGTGGCCTTGGTCCTCTTCCCAAATGAAAGGCGGGAAGCGATCCCACAATGGCCAAATTCGAAGGGAGACAGCTAGTACATGCTATCCTGACAAAAGTAGTCTTCGCCTGCAAAAGCCTCTGGTCGTGACCCCGTGGTGGGCTCGGTAATGACCTCCGTCCTGCCGTCCTGGCGGTCTTGGTCTTGTTGCACGGGAATGGAAACCTTTGGCTGATTCCTCGGGACTCCGCGCCTGCGCTTGCCTCTTTAGCACCGAAGAGGAAACTGGTACACTGCGCCCGCTGGCGCCCGCCTGGCCTTGGTCGTCATGGCTCACGTCATTCGGACCTCACGAGGTGAGGCTTGCATAGAGATATCCTCTCCTCGGGAGCCAGCCTGAGGAGGCCGCTCCTCGTGGAGGTCTTGGTGTCGTCCGCCTCACGAGGCTTGGCCCCTCGCGAGGGTCTTGAGTTGTTGTCGATGAAGTTGGGCCGTACCAGGCTGTCGATGGAGCCACGCCGTGGGCCGGAGGCAGGCAAGTCTGGGTACCCCCATTCTCAGAACGCCGACAGTAGCTCCCGGGCCCAAGGCGCGCTCGCACTTGGCTTCGAGGCGAATCCAAGGGGCAAGTGCGGAGCACCACGGGCCCTAACTGCCTGCGGCCTTGGTCGACGCATGGCGATTGATGGGACGTGGGCGTCTCCGCTTCCCCACGCTGCCTCAACAATCGTCCCTGGCTAACAAAAAGGTTGGCGCTTGCTGCTGAGCCTTCATTGCCTTCCTTCCGCCTTGATCCAGATCCCCTTCTCCTTCTGCTTAGCACGCCTCCAGATCTGCTGAATCCTCTCCTTGGGCTCGCCACCAATGGCCACCGACAAGGCGAAGTCATCGGCCTCCGCCGCGCGCTCGGCTCTCTGGTTTGAGCCAGCCTTGAGTGCGTCCTCCATCGCCAAGGAGAAGCACCTTGCTGCCGTGCTCCCGCTGACGGTGGGCGCCGATAATGAAGGAAGGGAGACGGCGCTCAGGGTCGGCTCCGCCCAGCCGGAAGCCTTGGGTGACACCTCCTACCCCTTCTTCCTTCACAGCATCTTCGCTGGGCTGGTTCCCCCTTTCTCCCGTTTCTTCTATGCCGTCCTCAACCACTATGGTCTTCATGCCCTCCATCTTCATCCCAACTCCATCCTCCTCCTGTCGATCTTTGCCTTCTACTGCGATGCGTTCGTGGGGGTGACGCCCTCCGTCGCGCTGTTCCGCCACTTCTTCTACCTCCGGATAAGCAGCGGCCAGTGCTCTGGGTGCACCAGCTTTATCGCGGCCAACGACAGCAACGTGATCTCGCGGGCTGGGAAGAAGGTGGAGGACTTCCGGAACAAGTGGATCTTCATGGACGCCAAGCGCTCCCACGCTCGGCTAGAGCTGCCGACCGCGCTGCCGAAGCCCCTGGATTGATGGGCTCACGAGAAGCTCACCGACCCCAGGGCGGAGCAGTTGCTGGAGAGGATGACGGCCGACCTGAAGGCGGAGGACCCGAAGGCGGAGAAGCTGACAGGGGCCATGATTGTCAAGGAGTTCCTGACGCAGCGCCTGGCTCCGCTCTAGGCGCACTCGCGCCCCCTGTGGAGCTTCAAGGGCGCGGAAGATGACCTTTGGCTGCGCCCAGACAACTTGTCTGACGAGGAGCTGAGCAAGGTCGTGCGCACCTTGCTCGGGAAGGACCAGGGTGGCCCCTCGGACGCCCATCTCCCGTTGTACCATCGCGCCGACGGGGAGAAGGTAGTCGCCGCCATGCCTGTCTTCAACGAGCGAGGGCTCATGCTGGTGGAGCCTTCCCTACCCCTGGGCTCCCCGGTGCTAGTGTCCTCCGGTGATCCCTCTGGGGAGGAGGAGAACAAGAGCTCCGAGGCGACCTTGGAGGAGGTGGGGGAGACCTCTCCCCCACGGCGGAGCGAGCTCCTTCGCGCCTTTTCTGATGACGACGCCGACGAGTACCCAGTTAGGGAGTCACCGCGCTCCACCGGGGTCACCACGAGGTCTAGGGGCAACCCGCCGAAGAAGTTGAAGTTGAGTGTCCCGAAGAAGGACAGGTCATCATTGCTTCCCCGAGGTGGCGCCTCCGCCCCACCGTTGGCCACCGCCGCAAATCCGGCCACCGCGCGCTCATTCGCTCCTGAGAACGCGGCGGGGCTCGTGCCCATGAAGCCTATGGGCATCGCGCTCTTGAAGAGGACGAGCGATTACGTCGCCAAGGACCAGTAAGCGCACCTTTCGTCTTCGCTTCCTGCTCTTGACGTAGTGCTCTAACATTTTCCTCTCCGCGGCCAGGCCAATGTCGGTGGCGAAAAAGAAGAAGGAGGAGGCGAGGGCTCCTGAGGCCAAGCAGCCCACCTCGGCCCTGAAGGCCCTGGGGCAGACGGGCGAGGCTGGCTCGCATCCTCCTACTGCAGGGTTGCCCTCGCGAGACGCAGGGGCCCAGCCTCAGGAGAAGGATGCCTCCGCGATCGCGCCGGCTTCAGAGACGCTTGCCTTCAGCGCGCCTGCTGACGACCCGAGGGCTCCGGGGCCCTCGGCCATCCTTGTTGCTGCTGCTTTGCCGGTCTTGATGCCGTTGCCATCTTCTCATCCAGCCACCACGCTGGCAGGCCGCGGCTCTTCTACTGCGCCCGGTGCTCTGGAGCAGGCCTTCTCTGCATTGGATCAACTCCGGAATGATCTTCGGGGCCCCGACCAGCACCGGGCGTCGGGGCGCCTGGAGCTACTCTCGGGGTGGCTCCATGCTGACTCATCCATCAGGCCAGCCTGGCACCGGACCGACGCTACTGAAGAGGAGGGCCGGAAGGCGGCCGGCGTGGCCGCCGCCGCCCATGACATGGCTTTTAAGGACGCGAAGGACACCGAGGAGCGCTGCCATGCCTCGGAGGCCAATCTGAAAGCCCTTCGCGACGAGTAGGCCACAAGCGCCCGCCAGCTCGAGGAGCAGGTGGAAAAGCTGAAGGAGCGGGAGTCTGCAGTCGCCGATCGTGACGCCGAGTTGGAGCAGGCATCTCAGGAGCAAGCCACGGAGCGCGGCTGCCTGGAGAAGCTGAAGGAGGAGGTGGAGGCGGCCCAAGCATCCCACGCCCAGCTTGTCTCCGACGAGAAGGCTCGGCTGGAGGCCAGGGAGAAACTCCTTGCCAAGGCTGAGGAGGCGGCCACCGCGGGGCGTGCCACCTTTGACTCCCTCAAGCAGAGGTCCCGCAAGGCACTGCAGGATCTCTACGGGAGCGGGTACAAGGAGCCGCTGGTTACTCCGGAGGAAGGCCCCGCCGAGCTGCTCCCCAAGCTCGTCGCAGCGCTTGAGGGCATCATCGTCGAAGTGGGCCCCATGGTGGAGGGGGAAGCCCGTGTGCTATCGGCTTCGGCCGCAACGCGCGTCGTCAGCCACCTCCATCTTCGGGACTCCAGCTTCAACTTTGGTGCCCTGCTCGAGCCCATGGACCCTAAGCTCCAAGATGCTGCTGCTGAGGCCGTGAAGGGTCAAGTGGAGGCCCTGCTGCGGAAGTTCCTCGCCGTCGACCCCGTGACTACGGCTGATGGCAGGGACGGCGGCGACATCGTCGATGACTGGGCTCCCCAAGTGGGCAACGGTGGCGTTCAGGGCTGAAGGAGATGGCGGCGCTTTCCCCTAGTTTTATTCCTGCAACATGTACCGTGCCTCGTGGAGGCGTAAGAACTTATGCTTTGGAAATTTAAGAAACAGTATGGTTTGTAATAACTTGCTAAGGTTCTACGGTTTCCTTTCCATTTGCTTTGATGTTCTGCGTCGGCAGGGCCCGGCCCCGCGCATACCTCTGACGCCGTTGGGTCGTCCGGATAACCAGGACGAGACCAAGGGGTGAGGGGCTACATGGCCAGTTAGGCTCCTTAGTCGCGATGCTCAGGAGTCCCCCTTGACGTACGAATAGCCTTCGGGAAGGAGACGCGAGGGTGGGTCTTGGCGTTCTGCGTCAGCAGGGCCCGGCCCCGCGCATACCTCAACCGCCATTGGGTTGTCCGGATCACTAGGACGAGACCAAGGGGTGAAGGGCTACGTGGCCAGTTAGGCTCCTGAGTCGCGATGCTTAGGAGTCCCCCTTGTCGTACGAATGAAAACCCCATACCTACCCTCGCTGGGCTTTCGCTCGGGAGGGATGCGCGAAGACCAGGTCCGAGGGACCTGGCAAGGTGGCGTACGCCAGGCATGAACTGAGCGTAGCCCCCATGCCCAGCCCCCTCGCGCTACTCTCCCGAGGGGAAAGCAGCGTGGTGAGGCTGAACACCAAGCCTGGTGGCTCTCCTGAGGTTAGTGCGGCCGTTAGGCTTCCCCCACTTGTTTATCACGAGCGCGGAGCATGGCGCTACCGCTCTTGCATGGTCATAGCCGCTCCTCGACCGTGTTGACTGCCAGCATGGAGCATGGTGCTTCCATTGGTACGTGGGTGGGGGCTCCCTCTGAGGGGAGACCCCGGGGCGTGTACAGCCCCGCCCTGACACGTGGCTTGCACGGCAGGGCTAGAGGAGGTGTGTATGGGCACTCGTGAGCCAGCGCGGGACTCACGAGGCCCTACCTCAAGGCGGGTTGCGCCTGAATTTGATTCGTAAAACTTGTGATAGTCCTGCGAGATGGTTAGGCAACCTGCGCCGAGTGAATTTCCCGAGGTTATCGCATTAGAAGGCCAAACACCAACGACCCCAGGAGGTGACGTGAACGGGTCCGGCCCGCCAGACAGAGCTCAGCCATTGGGTTTGTCGATGCTGCAGGGATGGACCCGAGCAAAGACGCCGTGCCCAGTCTTCTCATGCGAATATCCTGAAGAAAGGCAACCGGCGCGCGGCTCCTGTGGTGGCGAGGCACCGGGTCGCGCGCCCTAACTTACCCGCCCCCGATTAGCTCATGCGAGAACAAGGCACCAAGACCATGGGAGGTGACGTGCACGGGAGCTAGCCCGCGAGCCAGAGCTGAGCCACTTGGGTTTAGTGACGCTGCAGGGACGGACCCGAGCACAGACGCCGTGCCAGTCCTTAATCATGAGGCGGTCGTGGGTGGGCTTGCAACGGCGTACGACGTTCGTGGTGACGAAGCACCGGACAGGCAAGTGATAATCATAAATGAACTCATGGATAAGGTAGAGCTAGTTCTGATAGATGCAAAACGATACATGCCGCAGGGACGAACCCACGCGGCTTGGGGATAATGCAGCCCGAGGGGCGCCCCCAACTGGACAAACCAGAAAATGTCACCCGGCACCGTTGCTGAAGAGATGTTGGAGTAGCTGAAGACGCGCGCCGCAAAAATTGCTCCTCATGAGCCGCCCAGGCCCCGAACCTCGGGAGGCTCTGGGGCCCCGGGGGCTCGCGAGGACCCATTTCCTCCTCTAACAAGATTGCCTGCCTTCTGGCCTCATGAGCCGCCAGGACGCCCCGCATGTGACGCTGGAATGCAACAGCTGCGCTCGGCAAGCCCAAAGGCATGCGAACATAGCTGTGAGGGGGACCCTCGCATCGGCCAGCGCAGGATGGCCAGAAGCGCTCCTGAGATGCGCCCTGTTGAGCCCTGGGATGTCGACGCAGACGCGCAGCTCGCTGTCCTCGCCGGGACAAGGAGCCGCGCTAGGTGGTGGGTGATGGTCGCCTCGCATAGCTCTTGCCTCCTGAAGCTCCTTGATTGTCTTGGTGATGAACTCCTAAGCACCTGGTGCCTCGCGCCTTGTACCCTCCTGGCGGAAGCGTGTGCTGAAGCACGCCTTCACATGGTGCCCGAGCGCCTCCCTCGTGACGTTGACCAGGTCAGAGGCCCTCCGAAGGAGAGCCCCCGAGCCCAGTCCGAGAGGGGCGCTGGGCGCGCCTTCCTATGCGAGAGAGGGAGGCGCCATGTCTGTGGGCGCTGGGCCTGAGGTGGTGCCGCTGGGCACCCCGCCCTCCTGAGGTCCTTGGTGGAGCAGCTGCTTCTTCTTCTTGGGGACAACCTCAAGAGGGTAGACGGCGCCTTCATCGTCTGGGTTCTCGACCGCCGTAGCCTGGTAGGCGCGCTCGAGAGAGCACACCGCGTCCTTCTCCTCGCAGGCGACCGTGATGACACCGCAGCTCCCTGGCATCTTGAGGACATTGTAACCATGATGAGTCACCGCCATGAACTTGGCCAGGGCCGGATACCCAAGGATGGTGTTGTATGGAAGGCGAATGTGGGCAACGTCGAAGTCGATGAGCTCAGTGCGGTAGTTGTCGTGCTTGCCGAAGGTGACAGGGAGGCAGATCTAGCCTATCGGGGTGGTGGAGCCATCGGTCACTCCTGAGAATGGCTTGGTAGGCTGCAGCTGGTCGTAGGGCACCTGGAGTCGGTCGAATGTCTCGATGGAGAGAACGTTGAGCCCCGCACCGCCATCGATGAGAGTCTTGGTGACGAGCACATTGCTGATGGTAGGCGAGCAGAGCATCGGGAGAGCGCCGGCAGTCGCCGCGCACTTGAGCTGGTCAGATGAGCTGAAGGTGATGGTGCACTTGGACCACCTGAGCGGATGCGTTGCCTCGAGCTTGGGGAGGGCCGCATTCACCTCACAGGCAAACTGCTTGAAGATGCGATGAGAGGCAGGGGCCTGAGCACCGCCCAGGATGCAGGCGATGGCACGAGGCTCCTGGAAGCCCCCAGGCCCCTCGTCCTGGTGATGGTCGTCATTCCTTCTTGGTGGTGGCGGCAGTGGAGGAAGGCCAGCATTGCCCTGAGGACGGTCCTCAAGAGGCTGGTCCCTCCAGGGGCCCTCGCGAGACTGGCCCTGCCAGCGATCCTCACGAGGTTGATCGCGCCATTCTTGAAGGAGGTCGCGGCCATCCCAGTGTCCTCCACCTCGGCCTCCTCCGTGGCTGTAGCCTCGGTCGCTGCACTCCGGGCAACGACTGAGGCGCCCGTCGTGGATGGCCCTGAGCTCCTGGCAGTCGTTGGTGTTGTGGCTGTGCACATTGTGGAAGACGCAGAACGGGCGGCTGCCCTTGGAGGACTCTAGGTGGTCGTAGCTGCGCTTCATCTCTGGCTCGGCCGCGAGCACGGCCGGTCCCTTGCACTTCACGTCCTTGGCTTTGGCCTTCCTGTCTTCTGGGTCAGCCTCCGGGAGCTCCAGGAGAGAGAGGCGACCTTCCTCAGCTCTCACACACTTGGTTGCCATGTTGAACATCTCCAGGGCCGTGCACAGGTCTTCATGTATGGCGAGCTCCTCCTTCATCTTGACATCGCGGACGCCATCAGTGAACGCCGAGATGATGGCCTTGTCCGACACCTTGGGGATCTTGAGACGGACGCTGTTGAAGCGCTGGATGTACTTCTGTAAGGTCTCTCCTGGCTGCTGCTTGATGCGCTGCAGGTCACCCGCAGCCGGTGGACGGTCGCGAGTGCCCAGGAAGTTGGCGACGAAACGCTCTCGCATTTCATCCCAGGAGGAGATCGATCCCGTGGGCAGGTTCAGGAGCCACAAGCGCGCACCATCCTTGAGGGCCATGGGAAACTAGTTCACCATAACCTTCTCATCGCCGTTGGCTGCCTCGATGCTCAACTCGTAGAGCTGCAGGAACTCGGCAGGGTCGGGGGTGCCGTCGTAGCGTGGAGGCAGGTCGGGCTTGAACTTCCCCGGCCAGATGACGCTGCGAAGCTCTGGAGTGAACGCGCGGCAACCTGTTGTGGTCATGGAAGCCCGTCGTGGAGGTGGAGCCTAGTTTGGCGCTCGCGCGCCACCGCTGCAGGCGGTGCGCGGTCTTGACGTGGCGGTGCTTGGAGTGAACGAGCATCTTCTCGCGGCCGCTGCACCACCTGGCAGCTTTCGTATTCATGCGCCGGTGCCCTGCGTGGTGGGTCGCGCCATGGGGCCTCGTGCCTTGGCTCGAGGGCGATGTCTTGATGGGGAGGTGGAGGAGGTGCTCCGTGGGCTACGTCACCCGCAGTAGGCGGCGGGTGAGGCAGCGAGCGAGACGGTGCAGGAGATTCCCCGGCGGCGCTAACAAGCTCGGCGATGCGGTCCAGCCAGTCTTCATAGAGGTCGTCGACGGGGCGGTAGTGCAGGAGCTCGCGTGCCATGAGCAACGCAGCCTGCGCGTTCGCCGGCCCACGACGAGCATGAGACGATGAACCAGCCGGAGTCAATGATGGGGTGGCGGTGCATCCATCCCGCCGCACAGAAGGGTGCAGTGACGAAGCTTGCTGCTCGTGCCCCGCGGGGCCGGTGACGGCGTTCGCCACTGGAGACGGGGGACGGCGAGGGCAGCCATCTCCCGCCGGCGCCGTCTGAGCGACGCGGGCGGCGAGGGTGGCCCGACGCTCAGCACGAGCTCGACGAGCGTCAGCCATGGAAGCGGTGGAGTGATGGCGGATCGACCGGCGGAAGAGAGGCTCTGATGCACCCCTACCTGGCGCGCCAAATGTCAGATTTCGGGTTCCGCAAACCATTGAGAGGTTCGAACTCTGGGGTGCGTGCGAAGAACTCGTCCTCCCCAGTCTGCCTACTCGCTAATCTCATAGCCTAGCTCGTCGAACTGTAAGGAAAAGAGACACAACAGTTTACCCAGGTTCGGGCCACCTTGCGGTGTAAGACCCTATTCCTGCTTTGTGGTGGATTGGCCTCGGGGGGCTGAGGATGAACTAGTACAGTGGCGAACAGCCTCAGGAGGAGAGGTGTTCTAGGGCTCGGGTGAGCTGGTGAGTGTGTGGGTGATCGGGATGATCCGTTGATCCGATCCCTCTCTACGGTGGTGGCTAAGTCCTATTTATAGTGGCCTTGGTCCTCTTCCCAAATGAAAGGCGGGAAGGGATCCCACAACAGCCAAATTCGAAGGGAGACAGCTAGTACATGCTATCCTGACAAAAGTAGTCTTCGCCTGCAAAAGCCTCTGGTCGTGACGTCGTGGTGGGCTCGGTGATGACCTCCGTCCTGCCGTCCTGGCGGTCTTGGTCTTGTTGCAGAGGAATGGAAACCTTTGGCTGATTCCTCGGGACTCCGCGCCTGCTCTTGCCTCTTTAGCACCGAAGAGGAAACTGGTACACTCCGCCCGCTGGCGCCCGCCTGGCCTTGGTCGTCATGGCTCACGTCATTCGGACCTCACGAGGTGAGGCTTGCATAGAGATCTCCGCTCCTCGGGAGCCAGCCTGAGGAGGCCGCTCCTCGTGGAGGTCTTGGTGTCATCCACCTCGCGAGGCTTGGCCCCTCGCTAGGGTCTTGAGTTGTTGTCGATGAAGCTGGGCCGTACCAGGCCGTCGATGGAGCCACGCTGTGGGCCGCAGGCAGGTAAGTCTGGGTACCCCCGTTCCCAGAACGCCGACAATTTCTCTATCTTACTTTGTACGGAGTATCTCACTGGTCAGGAAGGCATGCAAATTCCCAAACCGCTTTGTACACCCTGTATTGAATTTTTTGCCTAACAAGTTGTGCCGTGCAATTGGAATTCGAACTTGAGTACTACTACTAGGAGTACTAGGGGCCAAATCTTTTAGCCTTCTAGATTAGTACTCCCATGACTAGATTAGAAGCCCAAATGAATGAGTGAGGCGGCTTATTTTTTAAGCCGCCAAAAGAACTTGCCCTAGGAGTAGTAGCTAGGGATACTAGGAGTAGTAGCTAGGGATCGAGTGTGCGAGATGAACCGGACAAAGTAAATGCAGAGAGATGAAATGCAAAAAAGACAGAGGGATGTGATGGCTGCTTGTCCGTTTATTTTACAAGGTCACTTATTACTGGGAGTGGTTGGGTTTTGTGATATGACGGCTTTACTGTCGCGCCACGAGCGGGGTGAGACTCCCGTGCAGCGCCGCCCTCTACACTAGTACTACCTCTGTCTTGCTTTATTAGTCCCCCATGTAATTTGACTGAAGATTTAACTGACAAAATGTTAGTGCATGTCACCAAAAACTATATCATTGGATTCGTATTTGAACATAGTTTTCAATGATATAATTTTTGGTGACATGCATAAGCATTTATCGTACTATATATAATGTTAGTTAAATTATTGTCGTACTATACATAGTAAGGTGCCCGTGCGTTGCACGGAACAGTGAAATGCATTGATCAGGGAGTTGTTTATTTTGACAAAGTATGTGGGGGTCATCTCATGTGTAACGAGTATCGATAGGTTTCTTTGGATATTATTTCTTCTCTAGAGCTCACAAGCATCGGGTGAATAGTAAATGTAGGCTAAATACATAAAAAAGTATCTTTTGCAAACAAAAGCGTTCAACTATTCAACCTGCATCCAAAACTTTTGAAGAAATAACACTTATTGTGCTTTGCAAGAAATGATCTTTAAGAATTATTTTTTGAGTATCGATTTTGTTTATTTTTTCTAGACCACCATGAATGTAAATCAGGATGACTTGGAAGCAGGCGGAGGAGATGTAACAAATGGTTCATCATCAGTCTTTCACCAATTTTGTAGTAAAAATGCTCAATTAATCTCATAAATGACAAGGGAGAACTCTAATGCAGCAAAAGCATACATGGAAGATTCTAGACTAAACCATAAATGGATACACTTTTATTCAAGCGTGATACTCTAATAGAGCAAGATCATGCATGGAAGGTTATATACTATATAAATAAGAAGTGTCCACATGCTTAAACAACGGCTTACATTGAGCGAAGACTAATAATGAATAGTTAACTTGGTAATGCATATGCCCAGGTGAACCTCCTTGGAGTCCCCGTGCATCATCTTGGGGGGAAGATGATACCAGGCCTCTTCCATGTCCACATTGCCGGGAACGAAGCAGCTCGGCACAGTCCCATTCAGCGTGATGGAGACGCCGACGTCGCCCTCGTACGCCGGAGGGGCAGTAACAATGAGCACGCGCCTATACAATGACCTCGTGTCAGCGTCAGCGGTGCTGCCCCTAACGCACACTACAGAGACGGGGCGGTAGCCTGCGCGGTCCTTGTCAGTGCCCACGGCCAAGAGGAAGATGCTCCCGTCCTCCTCCGCGACTAGCAGGCAGCGGTGATCCTCCAGCGACTCCGGCACGGCAAACAGGTAGCACTTCTCGTACTTGATGTTCACCGTGGGCCAGTAGTGATTGCCGGACGGTGTCGTGAAGTGATGCACGAGGCTCGCCGGTGAGCCCTCAAACGGCAGCGTGCACTCATAGCAGTAGCAGGGTGCGTGCGCGCATCTGGAACTATGCTCTGCCAGCGAGTGCTGGTCGATGTACCTCTCGCAGCCAAAACTCTTGTAGATGCAGGGCACCTTGCATGCATCAACCAGGCCGTCCATGAAACAGGAGTGGCAATAGGGGATGTTGCACCCGCCGCACGGAGCGCAGGAGTAGCACACAAAGCGGTAGATGGTGTACTTACTAGTACTCCCTCCATTTCTTTTACTAGTCTCTACTCTCTATCTCTACTCTCTACTCTTATAAAAATACCGAGTTGGTGATGATGGTGTGCCTGCCATCTTGCAATACAGACCGTCCGATCTATATCTGACGGATAGAAAGCAAACTATGGATATTTTGCAAAAGGACACCCGCACCTCTCTCGTTCATCCTTATCTCCCAGAACTTCACTGTTGAGTAATTAAAAAAGGAAGCCTCTGGAACAATCTGGCATGGTGGTCGCTGCGAGCGTCGTCCATCCCCATGCCTCCGCTAAGTCCGACCACCAATCACCACCGCGCCCCACTCCTCCTCACCTTATCTCTCATCTTTCTCGAGATATCATTTTTTCGATGAAATTCTCAAGATACCATTTTTTCGATGAAATTCTCGAGATATCATTAGTTTTTAAACATGGGATTACTCCTGCATGGGTCAATCACAATAGGTGTTTTGTAAAAAAATGCATCTTGATGTTCCGTGCAATGCACGGGCATCTTGCTTGTTTGCATATAATTCCAAACACCACGTAGACACGTTCTCTGACCATTTTACAACTATGTTAGTATCATTGTTAGTGGTCAGCTGGTGCAAGTTCTAGCCCCGGGTGTTTTAACCTTTTTTTAGTAATGAAATCTGGCGATTGTTCGCCACGAGCCCAATCCTGGCGAATCCCACATAACTGTCAGATTTCCATCCGACGGTGGCCTATTTTTAAGCCATAGTATTTGACAAAACCGCCACCCTTGCACACGTACTGTAACTGTGTCGCGGGCATTTGCAACTGCCATGTCTCCCAGCGAACGTTTGCTGAGGATTGGAGTTAGCACCGATGGCGGTTCGTAGTCGTTCCACACTCAGGCATTGAAGTTTGTAACTATTTTAATATACTACTCCTCCGATGCTAGTAGTAGAGCAGAGTCCTACTCGGCACTCCACTATACTACTCGGTCATAGTACACTAGCGCAGAAAATGCTAGCGCCGGCGTGCTAAAAAACACCTTGGTGGCGTTAAGGGTCGACGTCACTAATATGGCGCCATTGTTAACAAAATACCGATGGCGTCGGCCCCACGACATTGGTATTTTACATACTGGTGGCATGGCACTATTCACTCACGCCACCACTAAGTGAGATAGCAATGGTGTGGTCATTTACCCACGTCACTACTATTCACTATTAGTAGTGACGTGAGCAAAACCCACCAACGCCACCACTAAGTATTTGTGGATTTAAAAAAAATAGCTATACAATTCATCAATGCGTCCATATATTTATACATTCATCCGTATTTTCAAATACATATAGATAGTTCATCTGTATATTCACACACATACATCTGGTTCATACATTTAGTATATAGGCATTGCCGAAACCCACGAGTTCAATGCACCACCGCGCGTAGAGGTTGTCTTCGTTGCTCCAGCCTCGTGCAGTTGCCGTTGCCATCATCATCGCCGCCGCAGCGCCGTATGGATGTCGCCACTTCTGCTCTTTCAACACAAAGAATTAAAATGTCACCAAGACTAAACTATTCAATATGGCACCACTATAGAAACCATGAAATTGTTTTGGGGCATAACTGGTAAAGAGTAAAGACTATGAAATAGTTTTGGAGGATAACTGTCTTGGTATGGACAACACAGACCGGTAAAGGCATGAGTTAAACATGCATATTGATACACAATTGTACACAGTACACCAAGTAACTGCTCTCTGTACAACACTCTGTTATGTGAGAGCCACATGATCTGAAGACTACATTACAGTAAGTACACAGAACACTTCATATATTTCATTAACATAACCAAAGGAAAATAGGAGATGTCAAATACTTACTTAACCTTGTATTTCTTTTCAATCCTTCCTTTCGGTCCAGAGAGCTCCACCTATAAATAGATAGAAATTTATGAATAATAATACTACAGAAGGTACATCTAATGTCAATAACCATTGAGGGAAAATGTAGATACCATTTCCCTAGCTAGGCTGCTCTATTTATACAATAAAAATCATCACATCAGCAACACAGCATATGCCGAGGATGGGCTTGATCATACTAAATATTTGTGTTGCCAAGTCATCTACACCAGCATGCTTGAACTTGAAGAATGATTGGCATGAATTAGTTGTGCAGATCATGCATACTGTGTTATCTATCTGCAATTTTAATACTACAAAATAGATAGCTCCTTGTGTTGGCTAGCTGATATATATAGGTACGTATCCTTGTAATCTGTGTTGGGATCTACGGTAGGGTGCGTCGACTGCAAATTAAAATTTCCTATGTGTTGAACAACCAAGAACATGCTACGGGAGATGGATCATAGATCTTTACCACTAGACGCGCAGTGCCGTGCATCGGAAGTAGAGTTGGGGCAGCACATCCAGAGTCGTCTCTCCTCCTCGTCCGATCTCCCTTGAACAGATCCCACGTACAGGTTTGCCAGAGCGGTGCAAGTGCATCGCTTCTAACGGTATCCGTGCTTGCCGGAGGAACACCGTGCGGCGGACTGCCAGGTCCGATCACACAGTCGACGGCGTGTGGAGGTGGCTATTCACAACACATGCAAACCCTAGTGACAGCGCCGAAGCGATCAATCGCATGAGTTTGTCGCACCTCCACTATATATAGGCTTCCGTCGTGGGCTCAACACTTGGGCCTCACACGGACCCTAAAGCCCACAAGTCTACTCGGCCACGATCCAAGTCCAGCTCGGATCACATCCGACCAGTATCCTCGGATCCGACCTCGTAGGTTCCTTCCCTTAAGCGCGTGACCCCTTAGGTTCAAGTCGGCTTGGTCACACTTCGGATCACCTCCGCCCTGCACAGTTGGTAGCGGCCTCTAGCAAGGCGTGCCTACCACTAAGTAGACTATGAAGCTGGTTAGGCGAACCTGTACAACATGTCACACTTCTGTTCCCTTTGCCACACGATATATGTTATCGGGCTCAAGGTGAGTCTGTCATCCTTGTGCTAGCCCGACCTCTTTCTCGTTCCAGTGATGCCGACCACAAAACGGATTATTTCATAATCCTAATCGCATGGCCATGCTTATCTTGGTCGGATCACACGAGGGGCCCAGAGTATATCTCTCCTGGTCGGAGGGGCAAATCCCATCTTGCTCGACCATGTCTCGCAGCATGGGTCTGGACAAGCCCGAAACCTACCTTTGTAACTACCCAGCCACGGAGTAGCATTTCGTCGACCCAAAGCAGGTCTGTCACCATCCCGAGTACATGCGCCAGCTCAGGTCTTAGGACATAGAACATATGTTGTACTACAGACTCACAGATGACATATCGCTACGTCTCATGGTTGGGTCTGTCCGACTCAGACCTTATCTCAACTAGGATCCGACTATGTCAAATCCGACTAGACCCTTCCGAGTCCATATTATCCGATTAGCATCCAATGCTCCATGGCTAGTGATACCAAGCCATCGACCATGTCATATGCTAGTCTAGTCGGCTGCGCGCCCACACAACCCTTTCGACTAGGGACCTTTTAGGACAGTCATCATACAATGCATAGTCCCACAAACAAGTCACGTACTTGCTGATACACATCATTGATAATGTCCAAGGACTATCTTTATTCATAAACACATAGGAATTATCATCATACATGATTTTCTCTAGGGCATATCTCCAACAATCTGTACCAAGAAAAAGCAATAAAGAAAAAAGGCAGGAGCGACACGCTCGTGTGTCTATCACCAAATCAGTCTTGTCCCGATGAGTTTTTCCATTTGCCAAAGTTACGTGTGTTACAGTCAAGAGAAGTTCCGTCTAGATCAATTCAATCTGATCCATTAGAGAGCTAGCAAGCCAGGATCACGTACGGTTACACAAGCACGTATTGCTCTTGTAGATAAATTAAGCTAGCTTCTTGCTTGCTTGCAATTTTTGCCCGTACCTGTTTTCAACTCCTGGTGAATTGATCTAGTGACTTAAAACCAACATTCTGCCCCCGGTCAATTTCTAGTACCTAAATTACAGTTTGCATCATCAATTGATGGGATTTTTGAGTGATATACATATAGCCTACAATACAGTTTGTATCATCAATTGGTAATGACAAATGATAATTTAGGGGCAAAAGGAAATTACTTGTCGTCTTGCTCCTTGCTCGGGTGATTCCTTGCTTGGTGGTAGCAAATTTCCATATTGTGATATATAATCTAAGAGTGCATAATTAAATAATTAATGCATGAAAAATAGTACTAGCAGACTAGACTAGATGTGTTTGTTTTATACAAACAAAACTGAACTAGTTTTGTTGTGGATTAAGTACGCAAATTTCCATGTAGAAGATAGGCATTGCCATATAAAAAAACTTGATTTTCAGTGAGCAAAACTGGTATCATAGAATATATATGGAACAAACATATATCCAAGCGAGCACATCTAACAAACATAAGGCAGCTGCAAGGTATATCTTTCATATGAAAATAGCTACAGAATATTAAACATTTTTAATGGCATTTCAAGTCTGGAATCATGGCAAGAATAACCAGCACTAGCTAGTAGCACGCGTGTCAGCGTTCTAGGAACCAGGGTACCCAGACTTGCCTGCCTGCGGCCCACGGCGTGGCTCCATTGATGGCCTGGTAAGGCCCAGTTTCAACACCAACAAGACAAGACCCTCGCGAGGTAGATAGCGCCAAGACCTCCTGAGGGAGCGGCCTCCCCATGCTGCCTCCTGAGGAGCGGAGATTTCTATGCAGGTATCCAACCTCACGAGGTTGCGGTGATGCAAGCCATGATGACCAAGGCCAGGCGGGCGCCAGCAGGCGCAGAGGAGCAGGTTTCCTCTCTGGTGCTAAGGAGGCAAGCACAGGCCTGGGTTCCCGAGGAATTAGGCAAAGGTTTCCATTCCAGTGCAACGAGAGCAAGACCGCCAGGACGGTAGGACAGATGTCATCGCTGAGCCCACCGCGGCGTCACGACTAAAAGCTTTGCAGGCGAAGACCACCTTTTGTCAGGATAAGATGTACTACTTGTCCCCTTTCAAATTGGCCACTGTGGGATCCCTTCCCGCCTTCCTTTTGGAGGAAGAGGATCGAGGCCGCTATAAGTATAAGCAAGCCACGACCATAGAGAGAGAGACCGAACCGACGGACAACTCACCCTCACCCCTGAGCAGAGCTCGCGAGGTTGTTCTTCCCTTGTACTAGTGTTCATCCCCAGCCCCTCGTGAGGCAAATCCACCACAAGCAGGAGTAGGGTCTTACACCGCAAGGTGGCCAGAACCTGGGTAAACTGCCGTGTCCATCTCCTTCCTTGATCCATCGAGCTAGGCTGTAGGGCAATGTGTTGGTTCATTGGATAGGTTGAGTTCTTCGCACACGCCCCAGAGTTCGAACCTTCTTTGGGTCTGCGGAGCCCTGAATCAGACATTTGGCGCGCCAGGTAGGGGCGTGTTGAAGCTTCTCTCCCACCACTCGCTCCGCCGCCGTTTCGTCGTTCCAATGGCCGACGCTCACCGTGTTCGAGCCGAGTGCCGGGCCGCTTGTGTTGCCCGGACGATACCCGCGGGCAACGGCGCCCCTCGCTGCTCTGCCTCCCCGGTGGCTAACATCGCCACCAACCCTGCTGCCCGCAAACAATAGGACTCATCACTGCCACCGTCCATGCAGCGCGAAGGCCGCACCATGACTCCATCACCCACTCCAGCCATGGCGCAGTCTGTGCTGCTCATGGCGCGCGAGCTTCTGCGCTATCATCCGGCCAACGACCTCTACGACGACTGGCTCACCCGCATCGCCGAACTCGTCAACGCCACTAGCGAGGCACCTGCACCATCTCATTCGCTTCGCCCTCCATCATCCCTGGCAGGTAACATGGCTCATGGTGTGCCTCCTCCCCCTCCTTTGCACGGCATGGGCCCCGAGCCAAGGTGTGAAGCTCCCCAGCGCGACCCACCACGCAGAGCGCCGACGCGCGATGAAGAAAGCTGCCAGGTGGTGCAGTGGCCCCAAGGAGAAGCACGTGCACTTCCATCACTGCCATGTCAAGACCGTGTACCGCCAGAGGCAGCGGTGCACAGGCAACAAGATCAGGCTCCTCCCCTGCGGCTGGCCCATGTGAGTGTGGCAGGGTGCCGAGCTTTCACCCCGGAGCTGCGCCGCGTCATCTGGCCCGGAAAGTTCAAGCCAGATCTGCCTCCGTGCTACGACGGTAGTCCTGACCCCACTGAGTTCCTCCAACTCTATGAGCTGAGCATCGAGGAGGCAAACGGCAATGAGAAGGTCATGGCAAACTGGTTCCCTATGGCCTCAAGGACGGCACACGCTCTTGGCTCCTGAACCTTCCGATGGGGTCGATCTCCTCCTGGGACGAGCAACGCGAGCGCTTCATCACCAACTTCCAAGGCACTCGCGACCGTGCTCTAGCGGCAGGTGACCTGCGGCGCATCAAGCAGCAATCAGGC
This sequence comes from Thinopyrum elongatum, assembly GCA_011799875.1. NCBI lineage: Eukaryota > Viridiplantae > Streptophyta > Magnoliopsida > Poales > Poaceae > Thinopyrum > Thinopyrum elongatum. Next base: position 240,222,490 of record CM022299.1, on the reverse strand, counting down.
GAAACCTTACACAAATACATATAGCACTTCACCAACGTCCGTCTCAAGATCCTGAAGGTGTCGGACGAGGCCATCATTTCGGCATTCTCTGAGGGCGTCCGGGATGTCAAGATGAAGGAAGAGCTCGCCATACATGAGGACTTGTGCTCGGCTCTGGAGATGTCCAACCTGGCCGCCAGGTGCGAGAGGGCAGAGGAAGGTCACCTCTCCCTCATGGAGCTTCCGGAGGTCAATCCTGAAGACAAGAAGGCCAAGGCTAAGGATGTGAAGCGCAAAGGCCCAGCTATGCTCGCGGCTGAACCTGAGATGAAGCGTGGCTGCAACCACCCCGAATCCTCCAAGGGCAGCAATCCATTCTGCGTCTTCCATAATGTCCACACCGACAACACCAACGACTACCAGGAGCTTAGGGCAATCCGCGACGACTGTGGCTACGGCCGCGGAGGAGGCCGCTGGGACAACCGCGACCCCTGCTAGGACTGGCGCGATCAGCCTCGTGAGGACCACTGGCAGGGCCAGCCTCACGATGGCCCCTGGCGTGACCAACCCCGCGAGGACCGTACTCAGGGTAATGCCAGCCTTCCTCCGTTGCCACCGCCGCCAAGGAGGAACGACGACCACCGCCAGGATGATGGGATTGGGGGCTTCCAAGAGCCTCGCGCCATTGCCTGCATCCTGGGCGGTGCTCAGGCTCTTGCCTCTCATCGCATCTTCAAGCAGTTCGCTCGTGAGGTGAACGCGGCCCTCCCCAAGCTTGAGGCATCGCGGCCCCTCAGATGGTCCAAGTACGCCGTCACCTTTGACTCCATGGACCAGCACAAATGTTCAGCCGCCACTGGCGCGCTCCTGATGCTCTGCTCGCCGACCATCAGCAACGTCCTCGTCCCCAAGACACTCATCGATGGCGGCACAAGGCTCAATGTTCTCTCCGTCGAGACGTTCGAGACGCTCCAGGTGCCGTACGACCAGCTCCTCCCCACCAAGCCTTTCTCAGGAGTGACCGATGGTTCCACCGTCCCCATAGGGCAGATCCGCCTCCTTGTCACCTTCGGCCAGCGTGACAACTACCACACCGAGCTCACCGAGCTCATCGACAACTATTCGCCTCCCATACAATGCCATCCTCGGGTATCCGTCCCTCGCCAAGTTCTTGGCGGCAACGCACCACGACTATAATGTCCTCAAGATGCCAGGGAGCGGTGGTATCATCACGATCGCCTACGACGAGAAGGCTACGGTGTGCTCCCTTGAGCGTGCCTACCAGGCTGCGGCAGTCGAGAACTTAGACGACGAGGGTGCCATTCGACCTCCTGAGGCCATCCCCAAGAAGAAGAAGCAGCTCCTCCCCAAGGCCCGTCAGGAGGCTGGCGCACCCGACGATCGTTCCTCAGGCCACATGCCCGCCGCTGGGGCGCCCTTCCCTCTCGCATAGGAAGGCGTGCCCGGTGCCCCTCTCAGGACGGGCTCGGGGGCTCTCATCTGGAGGGCCTCTGACCTGACCAGCGTCATGAGGGATGCGTTCGGGCACCACGTGGGGGCGTGCTTCAACGCATGCCTCCGTGAGCAAGGCGCGAGGCGTGAGGCACCAGACGTTCAGGAGTTTGTCACCAAGGCGATCAAGGAGCTTCAGGAGGCACGAGCCATGCGTGGTGAGCGTCGCCCCACATCATCCAGTGTAGCTGCCGCCCCTGACATGGGTAGTGAGCTGTGCGTCTACGCCAACATCCTAGGTCTCAACGGGGTTGCTTCTCAGGAGCTCTTCTGCCCGTCCCGCTTGGGGCCCGGCGCCAGGCGGTCCTGACAGACGAGGTGCCGGACCCTTGAGAGCTTCCCGGGCCTCCAGAGCCTCCCAAGCCTCAGGAGCCAGCCGACTCGTGAGGAGCGATCTCCGCAGCATGCGTCTTCAGCTACTCCAACGCTTCTACAACAATGGTGCCAGGTGACTTTTTGGTTTGTTCAGTTGAGGGCGCCCCTCGGGCTGCATTTTCCTCAAGCTGTCAGGGCCCGTCCCTGCAGCCGCATCATTTTGATTCATGTACTCTGGACCGGTTATGCATGCTCAGGCTATTATGTTTGTTAATGTTATGCCTGCAATCTCATTATCTGTGGAGTTGCCCTTCGCGGCCTCAGCGCGTTGCTAACCCACCTCTTGCTCATCCCGCGACGAGGGCTGCTGTCACGGCGCCTATGCTTGGGTCCATCCCTGCAGCGCTGATAAACCTAAGAGACCGAGCTCTGGCTCGCGGCCGGCCCCGTGCACGTCACGTCACCGGGTCCTTAGTGCCTTCGTCTTCTCGCGGAAAGATCATTGGCAGGATAGCGAGCGCAGCTGTCTGTTATGTTTTTGGCTAACTCACAGGAGCCCCGGAGGCAGGGCCACCAGCGGCCTTGCCAGCACCTCGTACCTTGGAAGGATGGCATGCCATGTGTCAAGGGGCGCAACCCCTCCTTGCAGCCAGCCACTTTTTTCTCGGGCAATCCACTTGCACGTTAAAGGGAGGCCCTGAGCATCGCGACTCAGGGGCTCCTACCGGCTCTCGGGCCCTCACCCCTGGCCTTGACCACATCATCACGACCTGGCATACCAGCAGCGGCCGAGCCTTGCTTGAGAGCTGGGTCCCGAGGATGTAGAGCACCCAGGCAAGAGGGGGATATGGAGTCAGTAGGAGCCCTGCGGAGGGGGCGTCATCAAGAGAAGGGCATGGCCTAACGTCGCACGAGAAGCTCGTCCACGCAGCAAAGGAACCACCGCAGGCTCGTCAAGATAAGTCACCTCACACATGCAGGCGTGAACCTCATGACCAGTGTTATGTCCCTCGCGATCTCGCTCGGGCAAGGAAACTTCCCTTTCAGTTCTTTGGGGGCCGCTTGTGCGCCAAAGGGGACCTCCTGAGCATCGCGACTCAGGGGCTCTTACCGGATCTCGGGCCGCTTGCCTCCTGGCCTTGACCACGGCATCATGACCTGGTATACCAGCGATGGCCAAAGCCTGCCTGGGGACTGGGTCCTGCCAGCGTAGAGCACCAAGCTACTACGAGAGTGAAAGGGGGAACCATGCCAAGGCGAGAGACGCAAACACGACATCGAATCAGGAACGATAACGTTAAAATGCGAGCGTCACAGTTTCTTACATACCCCCACGGGGCCCTTCATGGTTGCGCAGGAGCGAGGCAAAAGGAAAAACCCCCTAAGAACCACGCCCTTGGCAGCATCATCAGCGACGCCAGGGTAGCGCTACTCCTCCCCTAGGAGCGGGCGCGGCGGCGTGGCAGCTCGTAGCTGTCGTCGTCGCTCAAGCCTGGTCCGGATGAAGCACTGCTGCTGTCGGAGGAGTCGCGGACAAGGCCAAGGGCAAGTTCACCGCCAATGGCATCGCCGCCTCGATCGCCTCCCCTGGGGAAACACTCCAGACGTCGGTCGTCCTCTCCGAAGACCTTGAAGAAGAGCGTCGAAGCCCCGTCGTACTCGAAGAGGACGGCGTGCCTCCCCTCCGAGTTACAAGCGCGGGCGATCGCGCCCCATCCCCGGGTCATGAAGACGTCGTCGGAGACGACGGCCTTGACCTCCGCCTCTGATGCCTGGCTGCAGCAGCCGTCATGCTGTAGCCACAACTCGATAGGCCCCCGCGGGAGCCAGATCCATGTGCGTGGCGGCATTGCCGCCCACACCACAAACTCACGGGCCATGCCTTCGACATGGGCCTACTGGCGCGGTGGCCGTGCGGCCACCGCTTGCTCTCCTCCACAACCCCCTTCCCCGCGGTGCCCGTGGTCGCTCTCGCGGACGGGGCTGCGCGCGCGAGCATACGTGCGGACCAGGAAGCCCGGCGGAGCGCATTCGTGCCAGGCCCGTGCTGCCGTGGGCACCGCAGTGGCATCATAGGAGCAATCGCGCCTCTTCTTTGGAGGGAGCAGCTCAGGTTCCACCTGAGGGGTTTTTCCCTTCTCCGTGGCGGAAAATCTCCTCACTGGCGCCATCAACACTCTGGCAAGATGCCGGAATGAAGGTGAAGGGGAAGCAAGAAGCAAGAAGATGAAAACAAGCTGGGGGCTCCGCCCCCTCTTACATTTATAGCTGGAGGAAGGCTAACCGCCGGCCCTTCACATTCCGAGCAATGATGGCTGATCTGCATGCACCAGGCAGTTGTCAAGTCATGCAGTTGCCGAGGCAACATGGAGAAGTGGAGACGCCCACGTCCCATCAAGCACCATGCGTCAGCTCGGAATGCAGGCAATTGGGGCCCGCGGCGCTTCGCCCTTGCCCTTTAGCTTCGCCTCGAAGCCAAGTCCGAGCGCGCCTTGGGCCCGGGGGCTACTGTCCGTGTTCTAGGAACCAGGGTACCCAGACTTGCCTACCTGTGGCCCACGGCGTGGCTCCATCGATGGCCTGGTAAGGCCCAGTTTCAACACCAACGAGACAAGACCCTCGCGAGGGGCCAAGCCTCGCGAGGTAGACAGCGCCAAGACCTCCTGAGGGAGCGGCCTTCCCAGGCTGCCTCCTAAGGAGCGGAGATTTCTATGCAGGTATCCAACCTCATGAGGTTGCGGTGACGCAAGCCATGACGACCAAGGCCAGGCGGGCGCCAGCAGGCGCAGAGGAGCAGGTTTCCTCTTTGGTGCTAAGGAGGCAAGCGCAGGCGTGGGTTCCCCAGGAATCAGGCAAAGGTTTCCATTCCAGTGCAATGACACCAAGACCGCCAGGACGGCAGGACGGATGTCATCGCCGAGCCCATCGCGGCGTCACGACCAGAAGCTTTGCAGGCGAAGACCACGTTTCGTCATGATAAGATGTACTACTTGTCGCATTTCAAATTGGCCACTGTGGGATCCCTTCCCGCCTTCGTTTTAGAGGAAGAGGACCAAGGCCGCTATAAGTATAAGCTAGCGACCACCGTAGAGAGAGAGACCGAACCGAAGGACGACTCACCGTCACCCCAGAGCAGAGCTTGCGAGGTTGTTCTTCCCTTGTACTAGTTCATCCCCAGCCCCTCGTGAGGCAAATCAACCACAAAGCAGGAGTAGGGTCTTACACCGCAAGGTGGCCCGAACCTGGGTAAACTATCGTGTCCATCTCCTTCCTTGATCCATTGAGCTAGGCTGTAGGGCGACGTGTTGGTTGGTTGGATAGGTTGAGTTCTTTGCACACGCCCCAGAGTTCGAACCTTCTTTGGGTCTGCGAAGCCCTGAATCCAACAATGCGGACGCGGCAAGACAAGCAGCAGGAGCTAGCAGCATAGCTCACGCACGCACGGAAGCAGGAGTTACTAGAAGCGGGACTTAGTAGCAACGACAGCAGTGAGGACACACACACACACACATGAGGAAGAAGGAGCAAATAGTAGCAGCGGCATGTTTCATTATGTATGTTCCTACAAATATTTGTTGATTAGCCTTGCTACCCGTGGTCAATTTACAGTACCTAAAGTACAGTTTGTATCATCAATTGATTGAATTTCATAGAGCGATATATATAGCCTATAGTCTATAGGAAAATTGCTACTGACAAACGAAAATTTAGTGGGAAATTGAATTGGTGATCAGTTGACTCTTCAGTTCTTCATGTGTGCATTTTCACCACACTTGGAGACAAAACTTGCGACTATATTTTGCTTCTATGATACTGCCTGAACTAACCTTACATGTTCTCCAGAGTGTTTTCCTTGTATCTGAATTGCTGATGTTAAGAGCAGAAATACTACACTTTGCACTCGAGCTAATTACAATGTCTGAATTAATGATAAATAGGGCCATACTGACACAACCCCATGATGAGTTACATATGAGCGTAGGGCCACCTCTATACCAAACTTGCTGCAAGAGCTACTCTAATTTCTGAAACTGTGTGCATAGGAATTTTTTCCTAGAAATCAAGCAACCCCTAATAGTCAATATGTGTACTGTCTACTACGTATTGTCCCTGTACTGTCATATCTCTGTCCTATTTTCTTCTACCATTTTTTGTTGTATCTTCTTTTTTAGTAAACACCCCAAATCTTATCAAGGCAGCCATGTATTACCTTGGTTGATCCGAAATCTATACTCTCTTGTTATCTAAGAAAATTAAACTACCAACATGGAAGCAAGTAGCACATACCATGCTTGCATATTCTCAGCTGTGGGTCTAGGTTGTGTAGAGCCTCCAATTGCAGCGGTTGATGACGGAGAGGAGCCGCCAGGGACACCGGAGCCGCACCGGCATCAGAGGCGACACCTTGCCTGAAACCCTAGTCGCGGGGAGGGTTTAGGCACGGGCGTTGGAGTACAGGACCAACAGATCTTGCCCGAGCATGTCGGTGCAACAAACCTCAGGTGTGTTGCCCAGACTGTACACAGGTTGCAACATCCAAGACGAGACCAAGTTGAAGAGATAGCTCTTTGTGAAATCAAAGGGCTGATCAAGAAGACCAAGTCAAGCCAAAGGAGGAAGACACCACTAAGGAAAAACCTCCCTTGCCGGGCAGGCAAGCCTGGCGAGGTCGAGATTACCCCGAAGACAAACTTCAAGACTGCCCCGACAGGCTTGCCGGGGACGCCAAGGGCGGCCTACCCCACCAAGGCTCCACCGCTCCACCTCACAACAACGCAAGTCACCAATCGGTGCAGTGTCGCGCCCCCAAGTAACTAGGTGGCTGTCATTTGACACATGGCAACCACTTCCGAAGAAAATCACCTCCAAATGACACCCATCCAGAGACGTGTCAAGCAGATAGACGAGAAGGTGGCAGAATGGCCCGGCAAGGTTTGCCGGGCACGCCATGATGTGACACTAAGCGGCGCATTTAATGCGCTCTGCCCTGTCTATAGAGTTGGGTATGATAGCACTGTTTGCTATCTAATCAGTACACAATGACTGATTTGCCATTGTGGTGACCCCTTGATCCATAAAAGGAGGGCCATGGCAACCATAGAAAGGATTCGGACCCTTGTGCACTCAGACACGCGTAGCTGCTCTCGCCCCGAGGCAACCCTGCCATGCTAGAGCACTGTGTCTCCACCACGGTCCTCCCATCAATCCACCAAAGCAGGAGTAGGGTTTTACGCCTCGCCGCGGCCCAAACCTGGGTAAAAACTACCCGTGTGATCTCTGCCATGCTGTGCTATGCTCTCCGCTCTTTGTGCAATGTGCCCTTCCCCCCGCCGAACCACAAAGGGGCTGATAGCCCCATAGGTGGTCGTGGTTTCCCAAGACATCTTTGGCACGCCAGGTAGGGGGAAGCGCTTGTGCGAACCCGAGAAACGTACGCAGCGCGTCGTCTTCATCATCATTTTCTTCATCAATGGCTTCATCATCCATGGCGCCCAAGAAGAAGCCCGGTGCTACAGCTCACCCGTCCACCTCGAAGGCCCCGTCGCATGCGGCCACCAATGCCGCGGGGGCTACGGGGACGCACGGGGACGTGGACGCTACGGGGGACGTGGCCGGCACAAGCGGCGTCGTCACCACCTCTCCCGCGGCCGGAACAGGAGCTGGAGGCACCAGAGAAGGACAGCGCCAGCAGCATCCTAGCGGCCATGCTCCACAAGGTGCGGGTGGAGAGATCATTCCATCTGCACCTCTCCGCCCTGCGGAAGGGCACAGCCGCAGCGGGGGGGCTCGCTCTAGGGTGAACCAAAACTCTCCGGTCGCCCCCGATGCGGGCGCGGCCATAGGGCATGCACCACCCTCGAGGAGAGCTGACCCGACCGATGCGTCGAACGGAGCTGCCGATCCCCAAGCACATCCACTTCGCCGCCATGCCACCCTGGCGACTGGCTCGCGGCAACGAGAGCACGGTGTTGCCACCACTGGCATCGTCAGAAGCCAGGCGACGTTACAGTCTACATCGTCATCCATGCCAAGCACTGCTTCGGAGGCTATGGCGCGGGCCCAACTGCTGTTGAGATTCCCGCCGGCAGCCGATCAGATGGATGAGTGGAGATCCACCATTCAGAGCCTGATTGGTTTCACCGAGGCGGGAGGATCACAGCTAGTAGGACCGTCATGGCCTCCACAAGCGGCGCCAACGGCCCGAGCCGCTAGCTGTACCGAAGGGGCCACCCCCACGGTGCAATCCCCTCCACGGCAGCAGGCGCAAGGGCCGCAACAAGAACCCGACGACGTATCGATGGCTTCATCCGACCCTCGAGCACGTCAAGACCAACGGCGAATCCTGGAAGACGGGTGAAGGGAAGACGCGCGCGTCACCATCGAGCAACCCCGTGACACCCGCCGCCAGTCTGATATGCGCAATGGCCCTAACGTCGAGGAGCCCACAACCGGTGAAGGTGGGTACTTACCTTTCGAGGTTGGGTACCCTGCCTTAACTCGCGAACTGTGGCAAGTCCATTGGCCATCAGCTCGCACGTTCAAGCCAAAAATACCAGAGAAGTATGATGGGAGGTTGAACCCGGCAGAGTTCTTGAGCATCTACACCATCGCTATTCAAGTTGCCGGGGGAAGAGACGAGAAGGTATTCGCCAACTACTTCCCTTTGGCACTCAAGCCAAATGTGAGGTCTTGGCTCATGCACCTGCCAGAGAACTCCATCTCGACCTGGGCTGAACTGTGCCATGAGTTTGTTGGCGCCTTTATGGGCGGCCATCAAGAACCAGGGTGACCCAGCGACTTGCAGCTCCTCCCGTAGAAGGAAGGAGAAAGTTTGCGGAAGTACATGCAGAGATTCAGCCGAGTGCACCGGAACATCCCAGATATCCACACGTCAGCTATGATAGCTGCATTCCAGTCCAACGTACGCAACCACCGGATACGTTCTAAAATGAACGTTCGGTTACCCAAGACTGTGACTGAGCTTTACACTCTGGTGGATAAGTGTGCTCGGGTAGAAGAAGGGAGGCGACTCCCCGGTGAAGAAGATGGCATCGACATCAACTCAGAGGATGATGACGAGGCCACCAATCAAAAAAAGAATAAAAAGCGCAACAAGAAGCGCAAGGACAAAGCAGTAATGACCGTTGAAAGATCGAGCACACCCAGTACCAGCAAGAAGGCCAAGACCGAGGTTCCCGGCAAGGAAGCTGCGCGTGCACTGATTGTCGGGAAGACGCGGCTGCCGAGAAAGCTGGGAAGGGAGATGGGTCGTACTGTAAGATCCATCGGACCAAAGGCCATGATCTTTAGGAGTGTCATCAGGTTGAGCAGCTCGTCAAGAAGCAGACGGCTGAGTACGAGGAGCGTGATAAGGAGAAAGATCAAGATGGCACTGGCGGGAAGAGCCGAGGCGGCAGAGCAAGTCGCCTAGGCAAGGCTCCTCGGTATCAAAGGAAACCCGCCAGAGGCTGTGAGAAGAAGGATTGCGATGATGAGACTGATGAAGGAGATGAAGAGGAAACCAGCGAGCAGGAGTTCCAGAAAGCCACTGATGCCCTCCGCATTGACGGGGGTGCATCTTTGCACTCCTCTCACCGCCAACTTAAACAGTGGGCGCGTGAAGTCAATGTCGTGGACCCAGCGGCAGATTCTCAGAAGCCGCTCAAGTGGTCCCGCACGCCCATCATCTTTGACAAAGAGGATCACCCTGACCGCACCACCGTGGTAGGGTGCTTGCCGTTGTTGGTCTCACCAACAATTCGCAACCTCAAAGTCACAAAGATCTTGGTTGACAGCGGGGCCGGGTTGAATCTGATTTCTCCAAAGGTCATCAGCAAACTCCAGATAGCAGATGAAGAGCTCAAGGTTACTGGTATGTTCCAAGGGATCAACCCCGGCAGGAGTCGTCCTAAGGGAAAGATCACACTGCCGGTGACGTTCGAATGGGAGTTAAACTACCGGACTGAGAAGATCTTGTTTGACGTGGATGACCTCCCCCTGTCGTACAATGGAATCCTTGGTCGCCCAGCCCTGGCCAAATTCATGGCGGCATCCCACTATGCCTACAACACTTTGAAGATGCCAGGACCAATGGGCGTCATTTCCATTCCGTCAGACAAGAAAGATGCAGTCATATGCGTGGACAAGATGTATCAGGAAGCAGTCGCTACAGAGGCTGCGAAAGCCATTGCTCCCACCAAGGAAAGCAAGAGAAAGAAGAAAGCTAACAGGGGCTCCAGTGAGGAATCCGGGAAGTGCACCTCTTCGGAGTGCACTGCGCCTGTTGATGAGTTGCCGGAGAGTTCCAATAGCAAGAGATCCAAAGCTGCTGCACCTGCTATGAAGAAGGTCCCGGCAGGGCTGGCTGGCGCTGATGGTACCTTCACTATCAGTGCCACCCTCGACGAAAAATAGGAAGGCGCACTCGTTGCCTTCCTGCGGGCGAATGTCGATGTGTTTGCTTGGCAACCATCTGACATCCTCGGTGTTACCAGGGAGGTAATCGAGCACCACCTTGCTGTCTGCCCACATGCCCGGCCTGTCAAGCAGAAGTTCTGGAAAAAAGCTTTGGAGCAACAGCAATTTATTGCCAAGGACATCAAGAAACTTGAAGCAGCTGGTTTGGTCAGAAGAGTGTTGCATCCAATGTGGTTAGCAAATCCAGTGGTGGTGCGCATGGCGAATGGGAAATGGAGGCTTTGCATAGACTTCACAAATCTAAATAAGGCATGCCCGAAGGACCCGTTCCCCTTGCCGCGCATCGACCAGATTGTGGATTCCACCTCCGGGTGTGACCTGCTCTTCTTTCTGGATGCCTACTCCGGGTACCACCAGATCTTCATGTCTAAGGAAGACGAAGAGAAGACCACGTTCATAACCCCGTGTGGCACATACTGCTTTGTACGAATGCCCTTCGGGTTGAAGAGCGCCGGATCCACTTTTGCAAGAGCAGTACAGATTGGCTTTGAGTCCCAGGTGCACAGAAACATTGAAGTCTACATGGATGATATAGTGGTCAAAACCAAGGACAAAATGACTCTCATTCAGGATTTGGAAGAGACCTTTGCAAATCTGCGCAGGATCAACTTGAAGCTGAACCCGGAGAAGTGTGTGTTTGGTGTTCCTTCCGGCAAGTTACTTGGCTTTTTCGTGTCCCATCGAGGGATAAAAGCCAACCCCGACAAGATCAAGGCTATCGAGCAGGTTCAAGCACCCGAGATTGTTAAAGACATGAGGCGTTTGACTGGATGTGTTGCCGCGTTGAGCAGGTTCATTTCCAAATCCGCCGAGCGTGCCTTGTCGTTCTTCAAAATCTTGAAGAATGCAGGCCCCATGGAGTGGACCCTGGAGGCAGATGCTGCGCTACAAGATTTGAAGACCTACCTTTCCTCTATCCCTGCCTTAGTCGCTCCTAAACCGCAAGAGCCGTTACTGCTATACTTAGCAGCGACTAATCAAGTGGTTAGCACAGTGCTAGTGGCACAGAGGGAGGTAGATGAAGCAGCAGCCGCCACCACTATCCCCTCTGGGGAGGAAAGTGAACCCGTCTCGGCAAGGTTATATGCAGTTCAAGACAAGGAAGAGTAGGGCAGCGAAGGCAGTTCAATGGTCGCGGCAAGGAAGAAAGTGGTGCAGCGCCCAGTGTACTTCGTCAGCTCCCTACTGCAGGGGGCTAGATCAAGGTACTCTGGTGTGCAAAAGTTGATTTTTGGCCTCATCATGGCTTCAAGAAAACTGCGCCACTACTTCCAAGCCCACGAGATCACGGTTGTCACCCGCTTCCCCTTGCAACGCATAGTACGAAACCCCGAGGCCACTTGCAGGATTGTGGAATGGGCTTTGGAGTTGTCCAGCTTTGGTTTGAAGTTTGAAAGCACGTCAACCATTCAGAGCAGAGCACTGGCAGAGTTTATCGCAGAATGGATGCCAACCCCTGATAAAGCAGTGTTGGAGACAGTCATCCCCGGCAAGGAAGCGCCCCAAGAATGGATTATGTATTTCGAAGGTGCCTTCTCCCTCCAAGGTGCAGGGGCTGGCTTGCTTCTCGTTGCTCCCATTGGGGAGCACCTTAAGTACATCATCTAGATGCATTTTCCTCGGGAGAAGGCTACCAACAATACTACAGAGTATGAAGGGCTCCTTGCCAGGCTCAGGATTGCAACAGAACTGGGAATCAAGAAGCTGATCATCCATGGAGATTCACAACTTGTGGTGAGACAAGTAAACAAGGACTCTCAAAGCCCATTGATGGAGGCATACGTCAAGGAAGTGAGAAAGTTGGAGGAGCGCTTTGACGGATTGCAAATAGAGCACGTGCTCCGTGCGGAAAACAGCATTGCTGATCATCTGTCGATGTGCGCTGCGGAAAACCTCCCTGTGGAACCAAGGACTTTTGTTCTCCATCTGACTCAACCCTCCGTATCTCCGGCAACAATGGCCAGAAAGAGGAGGAAACTAGACTCTGGCAAGCCTCTCCCCGCAGAGCCTTCCGAAGCCCCCGGCAGAGAGCTTGGCGGGAATAACTCCCCTTCAATTGGTGAGCTGCACCCTCCTGCCAGACCACCGGTCCCTGTGGTCGAGGAGTGCGCTCCCACAAATGAGGAGGTGCCGCTGGTCCTCGTTGCCGAGCCTCTGGCTCCAACTTGGGCGCGGCACATAGTACATTTCCTCCAAATAGGAGAACTTCCCGAAGAGCAAGAAGAAGCTGAAAGAGTAGCCCGGAGGGCTAGTATGTATCAATTCATTGATGACACACTTTACAGAAGAAGGCCCAACGGTTTGAAATTGAAGTGCATTTGCCGGGAAGAAGGAAAGGAACTATTGGCAGAGATACACAAGGGTATGTGTGGCTCCCACATTGGATCAAGGGCTCTGGATGGAAAATCCTTCCGACAAGGTTTCTATTGGCCCACGGCCCTCCAAGATGCAATTGAGCTAGTCACCAAATGTGAAGCCTGCCAGTTCCACTCCAAGAACATCCATCAGCCTGCCCAAGCTCTCCAGACGATCCCTTTGTCATGGCCCTTCTCAGTCAGGGGGATCGATATCTTGGGCCCCTTCCCCCATGCTACCGGGGGCTTTGAGTTCTTGTTCGTTGCTATTGGCAAGTTCACAAAGTGGCCAGAGGTGGAGCCCGAGAGGAAGGTGACCGCACAGTCAGCTATCAAGTTCTTGAAAGAATTGGTGTGCCGCTTCGGGGTACCTACCCGAATCATCACCGACAATGGCGCCCAATTCACGAGCCATGCCTTCATGCAATACGTTCATGCCCTTAGAAGCAAGATCTCATTTGCCTCCATCGCCCATCCCAGAAGCAATGGACAAGCTGAGAGGGCGAATGCTGAATTGCTGTGAGGTCTAAAGACACGAACCTTTGATAGACTGTAGAAGAACGGTAGGCGATGGATCGACGAGCTGCCGGTGGTTCTTTGGTCCCTCCGTATGACACCAAATTGAGCTACCGGGTAGACTCCCTTCTCCCTAGTCTATGGGGCAGAAGCAGTTATCCCCACGGAACTGATATTCAGATCTCCTCGAGTGCTTGCCTACGATGAAGTAGCGCAGGAACAGCACTGGCGTGACGACGCTGTGCTACTTGAGTAGAACCATCTCCGGGCTGCTACGTGTGCTGCACGCTACCAGCAAGCCCTGCGTCGCTATCATAGTCGCAGGGTTCATGCCCAGAGTTTTGAGGAAGGCGACCTTGTCCTTAGGCGCGTTCAGTCTGCCAAGCGTACAAACAAGTTGACGCCAAAGTGGGAAGGCCCTTACCGGGTAGTACGAATCACCAGACCTGGCGCAGTCTATCTGGAGACCGGAGATGGCAATCAGTTGCAAAACTCATGGAACATTGAGCATCTCTGTAAGTTCTACCCGTAAGGTGCGTTGTCGGGCCCTGCCCAGAAGCCACCCTTTTGTACAGGCCTTGCCGATGTTGCATGTAACCCCTTGTACAAAGCCAGGTGTAGACCCTAAGCAACAGAGAAATAAACGAAGTGCTGGGGGCCCCCAAAAAATGCATGCATGCATAAGCATACCATGAGCATAGCATGATCATGTAGATGAGGTCGCATGTGGCATTGTTTTCATGTGCACTAAGTTGCAGGGTTCTTGCCGTGGACTTGGTCCCGAAGAGAAGAAATGAAGACGAGCCAACGTGACAACCCCTGGCAAGCCAAATAGATAAGTTCTTTTCTTATCCATACGTGTTCTGTAAGTAGAAACTTGTGCATATGAAAACCTCGCCACCTTCGAAACTTAGGTGCTCACATCCTTCGAATCGAACGTTGCTTCGGTCAGGATGGTCGCAGTGGGCTTTGGTGGAGAAGGCTTGGCGGGGGGCTGGTCCCTCTTTGTGATTTGTGCCCGGCAGGCTTAGCCCAGTGGCAAAAAACTAAGGGTACCGTCAGGATAGCCTGCTGGGAAACTTGTTTACTTGAATGTATAGAGGCATTTCACCTCTGCATGAGTTTGATACATGCACAAGTACCCGGCAAAGCTTGTCTTTTTCATTAATATGCTGATGAGCAAGCACAGATCTTACAGAACACAAACATGGATAAAGAAGATTACATAATTTAGACTAAAGTTTGGCAAGTGCCTACATATTTTAGATTGAAAAAAGATAAGTGCCCTGTGATGCCCTTTCTTGTCCCTCTCCTCCTAGGCACGGCAGTGGGAGGTGAAAAAGGCAAATGGAGCGCATGGGCAGAAGCCCAGCCTGACAACGTCAGGCACCTTGGCGGGGGGCCTAACAAGAGCGGGAGGGCGCGGGCGAAGGTGATGGTGAAGAGAGCGGCAGGGACAGCCCCCTGGCCACCGCCACCAGGGCCAGCAGGACGCGGCAGGGCGAACAAAGCCCGAGGCCACGAGGAAGCTTGCCGGGTTCCAGCTGGAAAGCTGCTGGAGGAACCGGGGACACCATCCACAACTCTGCATCCAACTCCCCGGCAAATCGCCTTGCCGGAGAGGAGATGCAGGTGCAGATATTGGTGCGGCGGCCTGATGGTGACGGCGCGCTGGTGTTCAGCCGAAGTTGGAGCCGTCGTCCTCCCCATCGATGCCATCATCGTCACCATCACTGTCCTCCTCATCGCTATCACTCGAGGAGGAGCTTTCGTCGTCAGCCGAGCTCTCCGCGCAGCACCATAAGCGAGCACTCGAGCACCCGAAGAACTTGTCGGAGAGTAGCTCGGCATCCATTAATTTAAAATGGACGACGTGCCCCTCCGACAAGCTGTGGGTGTGAGCAAAAGTCTTCCAGCCATGTCGGAAGAGCATGACCTGAGGAGCGGGGAAATCTACATCCACCCGCATGCTACCATTACAGCAGCCCCTCATGTGCAGCTTCAGTGCGCACGGCTGCTCGAGCTCCATCACCCTTGCGAATGGAGCAAGGAGATGGAGGCGGCTGCGCGGAGGCTTGTACAGTCTGATGATGAACTCCAGAGGTTGGTCTCTGACGTGGCCTTCCATCGGGGGAGGGGCGGTCGGCGGGGGTGCAATCAGAGCGCCACCCCATCCTCCTTGACCCCGGGCACCACGACGACCATGACCTCGCCCCCTCCCACCTCCTCTCACGGCGGACTCTGTCCCCACGCCTTCGGCAGGAGGCAGGAGGCACTGTCAAGAAGAAGCCATCGTCCCCACCACTGGGGCGCCACCGCGCCCTCGCCCTCTCACCATGGTGGACTAGGGATGCTCAATGAAGGGAAGGAGTGGAGCACGTGAACAAACGCACCGCTCCTGCCCCCTTTTTATAGGGGAAAGGGTCAGGGGGCTGGCTCCTCACCCTGGAAGTAGCCGCCCCACTCCTCCAATCTGGCTCCCCCACGCCATCAATGGCTCGGGGAATCAAAGCCGACCCTCTGCGCCAATCCACGATGCCTGGGTTTTTGCCATGGCGCTCATTCTTGTGCCCTCCGCATCCGCCACGAACTCTACGCAATGCATGCAATACACATGGCGGAAGTACCAGGGATGGGGAAGCTAGTGGAATGGCAGTTATCGCCCCGTGATCATGGGACGTGCGCAACCCATGGATCGTGGCTCGGATTCCCTCCGTAACGTCTTGCACGACGCGCGGGAAAACCGGAAATTGATCCAAGCTCAGATTAATGAAGAAGCAAAGAAGACCTCAAAGGACAAACTGTCGCAGCCTCCTTGTCTGTGTACTTGACAGGGCCTACCCCGATGATGCTTGGCAGCGTGTTCAGGCTAGGCCCGGGGGCTCCTGTCGGTGCAACAAACCCTAGCTGTGTTGCCCAGACTGTACACAGGCTTGGAGGCGATATTGCAACATCCAAGACGAGACCAAGTTGAAGAGATAGCTCTTTGAGAAATCAAAGGGCAGATCAAGAAGACCAAGTCAAGCCAAAGGAGCAAGACACCACTAAGGAAAACATCCCTTGCCGGGCAGGCGAGCCTGGCTAGGTCGAGATTACCCCGAAAACATACTTCAAGACTGTCCCGGTAGGCTTGCCGAGGACGCCAAGGGCGGCCTACCCCGCCAAGGCTCCACCCTCCACCTCCTAGCAATGCAAGTCACCGATCGGTATAGTGTCGAGCCCCCAAGTAACTAGGTGGCTATCATTTGACACATGGCAGGCACTTCTGAAGGAAATCACCTCCAAATGACACCCGTCCAGAGACGTGTCAAGCAGACAGATGAGAAGGTGGCAGAATGGCCCGGCAAGCCTTGCTGGGCACGCCATGATGTGACACTAAGTGACGCATTTAATGCGCTCTGCCCTATCTGCAGAGTTAGGTATGATAGCACTATTTGCTATCTAATCAGTACACAATGACTGATTTGCCATTATGGTGACCCCTTGATCTATAAAAGGAGGGCCATGTCAACCATAGAAAG
This sequence comes from Thinopyrum elongatum, assembly GCA_011799875.1. Taxonomy (NCBI): domain Eukaryota; kingdom Viridiplantae; phylum Streptophyta; class Magnoliopsida; order Poales; family Poaceae; genus Thinopyrum; species Thinopyrum elongatum. Next base: position 240,205,815 of record CM022299.1, on the reverse strand, counting down.
GATTCAAACCCTTGTACACTCAGACGCGTGTAGCTGCTCTCGCCCCGAGGCAACCCTGCCGGGCTAGAGCGATGCGTCTCCACCACGGTCCTCTCATCAATCCACCAAAGCAGGAATAGGGTTTTACGCCTCGCGGCGGCCCGAACCTGGGTAAAAACTACCCTTGTGATCTCTGCCGTGCCGTGCTACGCTCTCCGCTCTTTGTGCAATGTGCCCTTCCCCCCGCCGAACCACAAAGGGGCTGACAGCCCCATAGGTGGCCGTGCTTTCCCACGACAGAGGAGACGATGCAATGGAGGTAGGAGAGCTCGGGGATGTGCTACGCACCGGCCATTGCCACCAGATCTCGTCGGAATCAGCCACCATTTGTGGATGCAAGGAGGGATCTCTTGGGAGAGAGAGATTGAGAGCGCTCACGGGAGGGATAGAGGACTGGGTGCTCGGTGGGGGCGGATTCAGTAGCTTCCTGAGGTGGGGGAGGGGAGGGCAGATGATCCAGCCGGCGGCAAGCTGCAAGAGAAGGTTGCTGGCGACTGCGAGACATACTCGCTAGGTCTCTCTCGTGGCCGACATGGCATGGGAGTGTGGGTTGTTTTCTTCGGCCCAGAGAGAGAGTGTGGGCTATTTTTTCCGTCCAATTAGCCAATAGGCCAAGCCCAGTTTCCAGTCAATTTTAGTGGCGTGGGCTATACTGTATTACTTGTGACCTGGGCTATATTGTACACGCCATGAGTAACTTGTCAGGATTGTTTTATTTTTTGAACACTTTGGTACAATTACTGGTGGCGTGATGACTAGTCCGACAGCACCAGTAGGCATAATAGTAGTGGCGTGACAAAAAATATCACGTCACCAGTAACTTATGCCGGACGAGAGTGTTGTATCTCAAATACTAGTGACGTGAAGTTTAGACAACACGCCACCAATAACCTATTACTGGTGACGTACCAAATATGCCAACGCAACCACTATTTTAAAAAATAGTGGTGGCGTGGATTGAAAATGAGGCGCCACTAACTAAAGTTGTGGCTAGCCCTTTTTCCACTAGTGGTAGTAGGTACTGTAGTTTACTGTACTAGTACTGTGATCACTCAAGCAAGTTGTCTGGCATCGATATGACCCTACGCTGCTGGGATGTGTCTCGTAAGTCAAGCGGCGTGCTGCTGCTACATTGTCATCATCACGTGTCCACTTACCGCAGCACATATTCGCTTCTCCGTCCTCGTCGGCACATAATCATACAATCTTCCATCCCCGCTAGGCACCTCCCCCCTCTTCCGAAACCCAAACACAAACAATGGCAGAACCCAACAGCGTCCGCTGAAAGAGTAGCTGGAATTCGCTCCCCATAGTGGTAATCAAGCTCATTGTTTCGCGTGTGGACAATCTCAATACCATGCCGCTCGCCGCGTGCTCGTCGGGGTTGTACCGTTTACTCAAAGCCCTCAGGACGGAGCTTTTTAAGCCAGCTCCCCGCTTGTTGATGCCACCTGATCTTTAGAAACGGCGTGTCACATAGCATAACGATCGTAGGGTGGCGAGCATCAACCCCCTCGACTGCGATCCGATCCCCGTCACCCTCAACTACATTAACGGTATGTACTAGGTCGGCATGAACACATCTTGGATGGTGCTCATCGACGGTCGCGACTGCTAGATGCTCGTGGAGGTCTACACCTGGCGATTGATCCTCCTTCCTTCGATTAACACTGCACTGCTTTGGCACTGCGGCCCAGAATACTCGGTATCTTACACTAGCCAACATGATACCAAGTTTGATTTGCTCAAGGTTGTAATCTGCCAAGTGCCCACAAGATCTGTGAATTATAAAGACTTCAGGCTAATTTCGTTCTTCAATCGCGGTCTCGCCTATCTGACAGGCCGCATGGGTAAGTGGATAAATCTGCACATCCATCGCAGGATCATACACCCTCCATGGCTCTCTGATGCCATTGAACACAAGGGCTTCATTTAAGCTATGTACTCCTTCTATGGCTGGATGTATTGCTGGCCTACTCCAGTCATCGCTACAACAGGCTGTTACAGCAGTATGTTACTTCCCTATGATATCATGATGGCTTGCTTATATTACTGTCAACATTTATTGAAAAAATATTCATGCTCATAACATGTTGTTCTTAAGATTGACTACAGTAGGAGCCCTTTTTTATTTGACTCCAACTTGATATGATATTGTAGGATGCCTGTTGTCCTGACCCTTCCTAATCCCAGAACCTTTCAAAGAAAGTCGGCATGGCAGTTGCAGGTGGTTCCTCGCTCGATCAGACGACGATGAATGATTGATGATTGTTCGCATGTACCGGTTGTTTTGCGGAATACAATCACAGTCACTCCAAGGTCTTTGAGCAGGATCCCAGCTTCTTTGGGCCTTCAGGAATTTTTGACTGGAAGCTGGTAAGTATCCTTGGTACACGCTCTCTGTTTCTTGGATTGAATTATCCGACTAACCAGGAGATAACCGACGACAAGGATCATGATGGCAGTGCGGTTTCGTTCATCGGGCAAAACTGTGTGTACACAGTGTACCATGTGTCTCTCCATGCACCATACCCTGATATGTGCCGCCACGCTCTGCAGCCCAAAGTAGAAGAGAGGGTCGCAAGTATTAGACTTTGACCTGCTGGCTGGAGTTTCCCCCATCAGGCACCCATCTGGTTCAAGCCGTCAGCCAATCTCCACAGCTTAATAAATAGTATCGTCTAACTGAGCTAGTTAGTTAGATGCGTACACTTGGTGTAGTAGGATCTTTATTTAGTTTGATGCATACACTTGTTCTTTTGCGGTAGCCCTTTTGTAATGTTGGCCGATGTTTGGTTTGGAAGAGAGAGCTGCATCTTTACTCTTCTGGCCTGCTTATTGCTCCTGTTGCACCCCCAGCCCTGGTTGCTGCTGCTACTATTTTCAATGTACAATCAGTAATATATTTCATCTGTTCGTTGAATAAATGTGTTGTTAGAACGACCAACACACTGTTTTGGAAGTCGTTGCACAGTCCGATCCTTTAGTGCCCCTTACGTAGCGCATATTATTTTTGGTACGGAACACATTTTCCACTTGTCGATCACATGCAGCCCAGTGATGAAGGCCCAATAGAAGAGCCCATAATTAACTGGAAGGGAGGCTTTCACGTGAATCCGGCCTAGGTAGATGCTCATGGTCCCCTAAACATAAATAAATAAATAAAGCTAAATGCTCATGCACCAGTTCTTTAAATTTATGATTTGAAAAGTCAAATTTTAACAGGAGGATATTATTTCCTATGAGAGTGTCATTACCTTCAGTCAATATTATTCTTAGGCAAATATAGCGACTAGTCTTTTTTCTCCCACCATTTTCTTCCTGCAACTAGTGGACCCATGCAAATCGTAGTCAACGTCGTAAATAGTTCTGGTCCATTATTATTTTTCGATAAGAATGCCCAACCTAGCCCAAACACACTGGCGACACCACTTTATCCTAGGGCTTCTGAATGTGCTCGCCTTCACACCTTAAGAAGAAACTTGTCTCAAAAAAAAAACCTCAAGAAGAAAAAGGTGCTCCGCAGCATTTTACAATAAGTTGTAGCCATATAAAATTAATTGTTATAATCCAGCGTAATGAGTTTTTGGGTCTGACCGGTCCAGCCGCCAAAAACAAACCTGCGCCGGCGGGAGCGCCTATTCCCGCCTTCTACGGCTGGTTGCGCTGTCGTGCATGCATCGCTGCCCTGTCGTACCCTGAAATGCTGGCCTGGCCATTCCTTTACTCCCCCCCGACATCCTATTCTTCTCCGGCGACGGCAGCCTACCCCGCACCAGAACCAGTGAACCCTCGTACTCCCCTCCGCCTACGGCCATACTGCCGCATCTTCCCTAGCTTCTGTTCACTCATGTTCGAGGCCTCGCCGTCGTCCTCCACCTTGGTGCGCTCGCAGTGGTGCCGCCGTCCAGCCCTGTCAACATAGTGAATCGGGAGAGGACTGTAGTTGTGAGTATGACAGTACGGACCCACCAGGTCCACTCCCGAACACAAGCAAGTGCCTCTTTACTACTCAGATGCACCCCTAGATTTTTTTTACTCTAATCCACCCTGCTGATATCTAGGACCCACATCATTGTCAACGTATAGTCAATTAATGATAGGATTGCACACCTTTTTTTCTTTTGAGGATTTGTTCAGAGGAGCAGGCTATAAACTGGGTTGTGCGGTCTCTGTGGCCCGTCTAACAACATGACCAGCCCATTAGTTTTTTCTTTGGGAAAATAGGTAGCCCACTATTTCTTTTTGAAGAATACCCAAGCTAGGCCTATTTGTTTTCTCCAACTTACTGGGCTGCAAATCTTTGAAGACGAGGAGGGATGCATTCCGGCCTGGTCAGAGAGTATGGGCAGTAAATCTTAAAAGTAATATGAAAGGGGTTGCAAATTCCAAAAAAAAAATAGCAAATGGGCAATTAGTTTCGTTTTTTGTTTTTGTTCTTCACTGATATTTTATATTTCATTGGATTTTAACATAACATAGTATTACTTTGTTTTCAAATTAGTTTTAGTATGGCTACTAATTTTTGGATTAAAAATATTTTGTTCCCCAGCAAAAATATGCGAATTTTTAAAATTTCGCATATTTTTTACTTCAAATTTTCAACCCTGGTACTAACCAGAAAATGGGCAGCAATTCTAAAAATGGAAAATGGGCTGCAATAAATTCCATATGAATTAGAAAATGGGTTGTAAATTAAAAAAATAATAGCAAATGGGCTATACACGACACAGATTTCGAGGCTGACTTGTTTACGCAAGGCTTTGTGAACTTATAGTCAACACACGATTCTAGCAGCAGTGGTTGTTGGATATCCATCCAATGGCCGACGTGCTTCTTCAAACTCTGATCTTCCCGCTCCAGCCGCCTAAACCAGCACCGGCGGGACTGCCTGCTACCTCCTCTTGTGGCCGGTTGTGATGCCGCGCAGGCTTCACCGGCCCACCCTACTGCCTCCGCTGGCCTGGGCATCCCTCTACCCACCCGCACCTCCAATTATTATCTGGTGACAGTAGCCTCACGCCACAGCTGAACCAGTCAACCTTCATACTCCCCTCAGCATGGGCATCCACTACTATGTCTTTGCCAGCTCCGGGTCATTCCATTCCTAGGCCTCACCGTCGTCCACCGCGTTGGTGCTCTAGGCACGGCCTGTTCAACGTGGTCCACATTCAACAAACGACACCCATCAGAATAGGGATGTACATGGAGAGGCTGATAGTAGGGACCCCCATGGTCCATGGCCGCACGCAAGCAACTACCTCCTTATTACGCGAAAAAAATGATTCCTCCCACTAACATCTGGGGCGCACCGGTTCGGAGGCTGACCTGTGCGCCTACTAAGTTGACACGTACGTAGGGCTTTGTCAACTTAGTCAACAAACGATTCTAGCAGCAATGACCATTGGATTTTAATCAAACGGTCCTACTGCTTCTTCAATCTATAATCCTCTTACACCAGCCGCCCAAACCAGCGCCGGCAGGACCGCCTGCTCCTGCCTCCAGTGGCCGGCTGTGCTGCTGCGCAGGCCTCACCGCCCCATCCTACTCCCACCGATGGCCAGGCCTTCCCTCTACTCACCCACAACCCCTGTTATTCTCCGGCTACGGAGGCCTTAACCGCAGCGGAACCAGTCAACCCTCGTACTCCCCTCCGCATGGGCATCCACTACTGCGTATTCCCCGGCTCCGGGTCGTTCCCTTCCTAGGTCGCGCCGTTGTCCACCACCTTGGTGCTCTTGGACAGTACGGCGTCGTCAACGCGGTCAACGAATGACAGCCATCAGAAGAGGACTGCAAGTGGAGAGGCTGACAGCTGGGTCCATGGCCGCACGGAAGGAAGTGCCTCCTTATTACATGCAAAATAATAATTCCTCCACCTGACAGCTCGGACTCACCGGAAGGGCCTCTGTATTTCACGAAGAAAATGTTCCCCCTGACAGCTGGGACGCACCAGCTTTATATTCGCATGGAAGGAAGTGCCTTCTTACCCCATGACAGTTGGGACCCACCAGGTTGAAGCGAAGGTAGCGTTATCTGTCTGGTCGCGAACGTGTACGTACATAGCGGTCGACCGGTCTCTCTGCAGCGATGTACCATGGCCGAGTAAGGAGCGGCATGTGTTGACGTAGAGGCGCCGACGTAGCATGTCACGCAGTCCCATCTATATCGTGTACACGTATATACAACCACGCTGCAAGATAGTAAATACGGCTACGTACGTACATACGGACGGGGTCTCTAACGCGTACAACAATGTCGTCCTATTCATCGGCAGCCAACCGGCTGGGTCGGAATGGAGTAAACAACGTTGCATGTTCATCGGGAGCCAACCAGCTTGGACGGAATAGCCGCAATGAGGTCTGGCGTACCACATAACGGAGGAAACGGCCTTCTGTTCAACCGCGTACGGTCAAAACGGGGTCCTGTTCATCGGGAAGGGTCTGGCGTACCGCAAAACGGAGGAAACAGCCTTCTATTCGAGCTTGTGTTGGAGCGCCTATGGTCGAAACGGAGGAAACGGACTTGTGCTGTTGATCGGGAGGGGTGTGTCGTACCGTAAAACGGAGGAAACGGACTTGTGTTGGAGCACCTACGGTCAAAACAGGGTCTTGTTCATCGGGAGGGGTTTGGCGTACCGCAAAACGGGACTCCACGGGATACTATTCATCCACTGTCTACTGCCTCGCTCCAGCCTCCACGGGCTACTATTCATCCACTGTCGACTTCCTCCAGCCTCCACCTGACACTGTTCATCCACCGTTGAGTTCCTCCAGCCTCCACCAGTACTGTTCATCCACGGGGTCATGTTCATCCAGCCTCCACCGGCTACTATTCAACCAGCCCTCCACAGGTTCCTATTCATCCAGCCTCCACCGGCAACTATTGAACCAGCCCTCCACGGGGTCCTGTTCATCCACCCCCAACCGGCTTGGGTGTGTGGCGGCCTCCTCGATCGGGGTCTTGTTCATCCAGCAGCAAAGGACTCTACTACCACGGGGTCCTGTTCATCCAACCCCCACCGGGAACTGTTCATCCAACCCCAACAACGGTCACTGTTCAACAAGAGGCAGCAGCAGGTTCGATCGGCTTCAGTTAGCAGTAGTAGCGAAGGAATCGCTCGGGTTCAATTACCAACCAAGGGATCGATCGCTCGGGTTCAGTAACGTAGCTAATGCAATCGCTCAGGTTCAGGAAGCGAACGCCTCGCTCGGGTTCAATTAGAGGCCAACGCCTCGCACACAAGTGCGTACATGTACGAGAGAAACACGCAATCCCTTCATGCATCGCTCGGCCCCGACCACCCATCGTAACGGGGAACTCCCCGATATTTTCCTCGCCCTCTCTTCTACCATGATTTTTTCCGTCATGGACGGCTCAAAGAATGTCATGCAGGTGTGTCCCCGGCCCACCCAGGACGAAAAGCCCATTTTCTGTCATGATTTTTTGTCATAGATGTAGGAGCCCACCACATCTATGATGATACGTGGTTTTGTCACAATTATCGTCATTGAAGTTTCATAAGCATGACAGAAAAAGTTTTTGTTTGGGCCAAAATGTCACGGATGTGTCTCTTTTTTGTAGTGCATCTTCTCCCACTTCCCACAAGTATGCCTACGCCAACATGTTCCACACCAAGGCGAATGACTACAAGCGAGGTTGACACTTCCATCTTCGGAAGACCCTCAAGGAAGATGGACGAGCATGGGAAACTCCCTTTGTTCATGGAGACGAGCTACGAGGTGCCACATCATATGGGCCTCCTATAAGAAGACGACGACAAGACGGTCGAGCAAGGGCCATCCCCTTTGACCACGGCGACAATCACGAACCTCTTCAACAACATGAAGATGGTGCCCCAATGGGACTCATACTTTGAGTCAAGCTATGAGACCACACATGAGACCTTCTCTTTGGTCTCTGAGGAGCATGACGATTTGCCACGTCCTACGGCATTCATCCTTGGAGGCGTTATGGATGAGGACGTTGAGCATGGGACTATCCCTTCAACCAAGGCGACGAACAAAGTTGAGAATGGAGACATTTACACCTACATCTCTCCAACACCCACATATGATGAGATGCCCCAATTGCCATGTGAGGAGAGACACCACCCCATGAGTGAGATGAGTGACTCCACCATATATGACATTGAGTGCATTTCCTATGAGATGATGAGCGTGATCACCACTAGCCCCACACACGAGAGCATGCCACACACCCTATGTGAGGTTGATAGCCATTTGAGTGCCTCCACTAACCATTTGAGTGAAATCATCCTACCGGGAGTGAGTGAGCCACAACACTTAGTGAGTGAGCTAGTTGAGAGGGCACGTGAGGCCACTATGATTCCTAACGACTTAACCTCTACTCCTAGTATGTTTTCCTTTTTGGTGCTAGATCTCCCACAAGACAAAGAGACAATCTTCGATGAGTCCATACCTCCAATAGGCAAGCCGATCGCCATGCTGGATTATGATGCACCCCCACATGGTACCATCAAGTTGATGAAGCTATTGACTAAGCGTCAATTTTTGCTACCTCACCTCCAACATAGGAGTGGAGCTCTAAAGGTAATATAGGTGATGGACATTCACTTTTCCCACTAGTGGAATATCTTGCAAATGATTGCTTGCATGATGTTGATCACCTTATGGATTCATCGCATACTATGTCTTGTTTCGATATGCCACCCACTTATGATGAATACGATGATGAGCATGTTGACCGTTCCCTTTGCAAAAGGACTACGCACATTACTTTTACTTGGCTCTCACGCGACTATGGGCTATTTACCATTTGTCACCTTATGCCCATTTTACCGTGTTGACTTTGCATATTATGCTTCCTTCAATGCCTTTGCCATGCAAAAGTGACCCTTGCTTGCATTTACTCATGATTCGCCATTATACTACTCCTATGTGTATTTGCATGCTTGGTGGAGATCCTTGTTGCTATTACCATGTTTACTTTGTACCTCATGCTATTGTTGATTCTTGTGTAGGGAGAGTCATGATGTTCCATTGCTATTTACATAGGACTTCTTGCCAATACAATGATGATACATTACTCATATCTTGTTTTCATGCTTGTGATTTGTCATGTGCATTATGTATGCCCGCTATTTGCACACATGACATGATTGCCATGATTCCCTCTAGTATGTTGCATCTTCGCACTACTAGCTTCCATGAGTTCATCACTATGATTGCTTGCTTTGTTGCATCACCCATAATACATAATTTCTCATTGCATTGGGTTGATAGCATATATTTTCATGCCTCTCACTTGATTTGTCTTGATCATTGTCTCTTGTCTCCATTAGTGGCATCTCTCATATCCCCTTGTATCGAGTGCCAACTTGCTATTCTTATTGATCGTGGAGACTTGGACATCTTACTTGTCATGCATGCTTGTTTGATTGAGCCTAATGTCTTTGGTTGTACTCGCATCCTATGCCTACGTACCATGCCCTACACCCTTGTCCTTTTTTATGATAAGAATGATGAACACACTTGTTGGGTATTTCACCACATGAATTATAGGTTTTGTATTTCCGCTAACCTCATTTGTTTTTCTGAGTGTTTGTCATGTTCTTTTGTTTTGAAGGATTCACAAGGCATTACCATCATGAGACATATTGGTTATGTGAAGGAGTACATGATGTGCAACTCCAACATCTTCGGGAACATTCTTAAGGTGAATTCCTTCCTTTTGAGTCATATTCAAATAGGCATATTGGATGGATCATATTTTCATTGATGTCTCCTTATTCTTGTCTACATGATACATATATTGCACGGAGGACCGACATTGGAGATGGACCATATGGACCTTCAAGTTGAGAAGTGCTCGGACTTAGTGGATGCACCTACTTTGGAAGCACCGCCGGACCACCATTTATGCCACGACATTGAGCCATGGTATGACAATACCCATGACAAGTTTGCACTTTATGCATGGATCAATTTGCATTATGATTGCCTTGTTGCATCTTCTATTCCCATGTCATCCATGATATATGAGCTTGTGCACTTTCTTAGCGATTTTTTTGTGATCTTCCTTGATGGCATATTCATACATAATGATCACATTGTCCACCATCAATTGCATGATAACATAATCATATTGAGCATCCATTGCCATGTTCATGCTTTTTATAAACCATCCCATTATGACATCATTTTGCACAAAGGTAGATTTCACTTTGTCCATCGTGACAATTACAACAGCATTGTGCATACAACAAATGAATTTGTTCCAATGAATCCTTTACATACCATTCTACATCATGTGCCTTGTCATGAACAATTACATCAGACAAACTCATGCTTAAATGATGGACACCATGTGTTCGCTAACCATTATATTTCCATGTGTCCCTTGTGTTTGCTATTTTTGCATCTACACCATTCCGGCGATATTTTAGAGTACTTGGATTGCGCAATGTCCTCCGCTCCGTCCAACTACAAGTCCGTCCATGTCTACCGTTTCCATGGTGATGAGGTTCATGATCCGAGGTTAGATCTTTCCCAAGGGGATGATGATGCGAAGCATCCTACGATCATCCCCATGTACACCATGACTACTCCCCAAGCCCTAAGTGGACATACGACAAGACCTCGACCTCGAGCATACACCATCAGACACATGGTGAACCCGCTCCTAAATACTTCCCCTTTCCATTCGAGTGAGACATGGTTGCTACCTAAGTTAGGGATAATATGTGTGATCAGGTACATCGACTGTCCCGAAGAAGGAGCGGGAATTGCCAGCGTCAAGACTTGTGCAGAGTTTCTGCCAAGCCCAGAACTTCAAGCGATAGCCTGGAACCTCCGGCCCCCGGACCTTCGGGCCAGCCCGGAACCTCTGGCCCTCGACACTCCAGGCAACGCTCATATGCGCCAACTCTTTGGATAGCCCGGACCATGCCCGGACCTTTGCCCGGAACCTCCAGCACCCAGAACTTCTGGCCCTGCCTGCGTGCAGACACTCGGGCCAAGGCCCATGTACCCTTTCGCCCCTAACTTACCCCTTCGTGGCTACCACTATATATACTCATCCCCCTCCTCCATTCTTGGGTTAGCATTGTGATAGCTCATTTTGGAGATAGAGGTTTGCTCATCCACTTGGTACCTACTCCTTTGGAGATTAAGGCCTCCTAGGAGAAGATCCCCCAGGTGGATTCAAGACCACGTCTAGGGAAGATCCCCTCGTGGATTCAAGACCCCATCTCCTCACGGATTGGGAAGAACTACCGACTGTTTGTATCGTCCTTTGTTGGATTTGGATCATGTACCTCGTTGTGTTCTTGGATCTAGCACATGTGTAATCGAATCTTGTTGATTTGTGTGTTTCCTCTCATTTTCCCTTGTGTTTTCCCTTGTGTGCTCTTCGGGAATCCCCCTCCAAATCATCAAAGATCGGCCCCTAGGGTTTCACCCTACATCACCAGCCCATCAATGCCATGGGGATGGCCATTGGCGCAGGCGGGGCGACGGGAGCTGGAACGGGAGCGGGGATAGGCGCGGCGTCTTCCTACAAGGCCAGTTCAAGCTCGTCCCAAAGCACCTTATATTCTTGCGACTCCGGCTGGGTGTCTTCCTCGGGAAACTAGAAGACTAAGGGTAGCCCATCGTGATTCGGTGTGGCGTATGGTGAGGTCGGGCAGATTGGAGGTAAACGATAGGAGAATCGGAGAGGAAGAGAGAAGATTGTAGCGAGATCGAGGAGTGCGGTGGTGATTTAAACTGCAGCGCGGGCACAATTAAAAGTGGGGGCAGTTCGGAGGAAGGTGAGCCGCGGAGATTGGTCAAAGGGCTCGCCTCCCAGTGGGCCTGCATAGCGGCCTGCTCGCATGCCTCCCGGTCAGCCTACATAGCGGCCTGCTCGCAGTCCTCCCGATCAGCTTGCGTAAAGGTCTGCTTGCACGCCTCCCAATGACTCACACACTTGCTCAGACGGCACCTGCCGATGAGAAGCGGGACGCGTGGCGGCACGTTGGTCTAACGCCCATGGTTTGAATAGTGAAACTGTTCGCGTTAATATGATAGCTCTTTGTTCCAAAATACCTTGGCTCTTCATGTGTGCAACTTTCCATAAGCAGCTTGTCTCAAATAGAACAAAAAAATACGATAGCCTACTTGTGCCATATCACGAGAACATGCTCAGTTTCATGAATTTCAGGTGAGTTTTGGATTTTTTGGAATTTAAAGTCTAGGATTCGAAACAATATCATTACCTGCACCATGAAATAAAATTTCAAGTGATACATCTTTACTGTTGTAGATGTTCATATTTCTTACGAAATAATTTTGTCAAACATTTTGCTTAGTTAGGGTTGAAACAAATTATATATGTAGAGTAAAAAGATAATCCCTCTGTACCAGTGCATTGCGTGATATAGTACTCTAGTAGGCACGAACAAACAGAGCTCCATTTTGTACTCATCCTGGTGTAGTACTATTACTCATCAACAAAGGCATATGGTGAGTGGAGGATTGTACCTTGTACTTTACAAAACTACCCAAATTAAACTGATGCATTAATTTGGATTAATTACAGTGCATGCATGCTTGACCACTAGATGAGTAGGAACATTAGATGCATTGGTGTGTTCCTTTTTAATTCTTGCATGCAAAGATTTAATGTGCCTCAAAATCTTAAAATGAGATGGAGATTAGCCCTTTAAATTGGAAAGAATAAAAAACTGAGATAAGCCCTATAGATCGGAAAGGAGGGATTAGTAGCGGGTGACCTTGGGTAGGGGCGCCCTAGGGAATTGAACCATGCTCGGCATGGTAGGTAACGCGGGCTAGTTACTAAAGCATCCCTCCATTGTTCATTATGGACCGGGGACATAAGGGGAATTTCGCAGGGCTGGAATTCTGGCAGCCAGATATTTCGAGTCGAAACACGGAGGCGCGAAGTTTAATATCGTGGTTTTTTTGGTTGGGGTTGGCTAATGTGCGTACCATGCACGCCACCAGCACAACACGAGCCCGGTCTGGCTGATACACCGTCGAGTGCTATGATTCGAGAATGCGAAAGGAATCTTTTTTAAAATTGCCGAACGAACCTATATGTATTACAATGCCCGTATTTTCCTTGAAAATAACTGTTCATTCCAAAAGGCACGGTAATTGATTTATGATGAGTTCTTGAATTAGAGTGAGTTTGTGATATAGTGATCTCAATGTTGATTTCACAGGTATCCACAGTAAGTTTTTGATTGCAAAATCAAATTTAAAAGATGAATGGTGTGGTGGTGAGAAAATTTTGTATGTATTAAAGCATATGACTACACACACGCGCACACACACACACAAATACAACAACAATGCAGTAGCTATAGTGCATCTATTTTTCCGGACTGATGCTGCGGGGGCTGCGGCGGGGGACGCAGACGCCGTGGGGAACGAGACCGGCGCAGGCGGCGCTGTCGATGTTCCCCCCACGACCAAAGCGGGGGCAGAAAACGCCGGAGGAGGGCGACAACAACAACACTCCGACGGCTGTGCTCCACAACGCACGGGTGGGGAGAACGCTCAGTCTCCACCTCCCCACCGTGCCGAAGAGCGCAGCCACAGTGACAACACTCGCTCCGGTGTGAACCGTGGCCCCCTGGTTGCCCCTGCCGCGGGTGCAACGGAGGGGAAAGCACCTCCCATGGGGCGGGATAACCAAGACGAAGCGCCGAACGGGGCCACCAACCCCCAGGCGCACCCTTCTCGCCACCGTACCACCGTGGCGGACGGCTCGCGGTGACGAGAACATGGTACCGCCGCCACTGGTACTGGCAGGAGCCGAGCGACGTCGCGGTCTACGTCATCGTCTTTGCCAAGCACTGCTTCGGAAGCCATGGCGCGAGCCCAACTCCTACTGGGGTTCCCACCAGTGGCCGGTCAAATGGATGAGTGGAGAGCTACCATCCAGAGTTTGATCGGTTTTGCTGAAGCCGGGAGATCGCAGCGGGTGGATCCACCATGGCTCCCGCAAGCGACAACGATGGCCCGAGCTCCGGACCGTGCTGAGGCTGCCACTCCAACTGTACAGTCCCGATGAGGTATCGATGGCCTCACCCGACCCTTGGGCCCGTCGAGATCAGCGGCAGGTCCTGGAGGATCGGTGGAAGGAAGACGCGCACGTCACCATAGAACGACGCCGCGAAACCTGCCGTCAATCCGACAGGCGCAATGGCCCAGACGTCAATGAACCCGCGCCTAGTGAGGGCGGGTACCTACCTTTCTAGGTTGGGTGCCCTGCCTTCACTCGCGAGCTGCGGGAAGTCCGTTGGCCATCTGCCCGCGTTTCCAAGCTAGAGATACCAGAGAAGTATGATGGAAGGTTGAACCCGACAGAGTTCTTAAGCATCTACACCATTGCCATTCAAGCTGCAGGAGGAACAGATGAGAAGGTGTTCGACAATTACTTCCCTTTGGCGCTCAAGCCAAATGTGAGGTCATGGCTGGTGCACCTCTCGGAGAACTCCATCTCATCATGGGCTGACCTGTGCCATGAGTTTGTTGGCGCCTTTACGGGCGGTCATCAAGAACCAGGACGGCCCAGTGATCTGCAGCTCCTTCCACAAAAAGAAGGAGAGAGCTTGTGGAAGTACATGCAGAGGTTTAGCCGGGTGCATAGAAACATCCCAGACATCCACCCGGCAGTTGTGATTACCGCATTCTAGTCCAACATGCGCAACTGGAGGATACGTTCCAAGATGAACGTTCGGTTGCCCAAGACTGTGAATGAGCTATACACTTTGGCGGATAAGTGTGCCAGAACATAGGAAAGGAGGCGACTCCCCGGAGAAGAGGACAATGTAGGAGTCGACTCAGAGGATGACGATGATGCCGCAGACCCGAAGAGAAAGAACAAGAAACGTTACAAGAAGCGCAAGGAAAAAGCAGTGTTGGCTGTGGAGGGCTCTGGCACTCCTAGTACCGGCAAGGAGGCCAAGGCCGAGACCCCCGGCAAGGAAGTTGCCATGTGTACTAATTGCCTGGAGGTGGCGGCGGCCGAAAAGGCTGGGAAGGCTGACGTGCCATACTGCAAGATCCACCGGACCAAGGGCCATGATCTCCAAGAGTGTCACCAAGTTGAGCAACTTGTCAAAAGGTAGAGAGTTGAGTACGTGAAGCGCAACAAGGAAAGAGACCAAGAAGGTGCTGGCGGGAAGGGCCGAGGCGGCAGAGGGGGCCATAAGAAGAAAGAAGGCGAAGACGAAAGTGATGAAGGGGATGAAAAGGAAACCAGTGAGCGAGAGGTCCAGAAAGCCACTGAGGCCCTATGCGTTGACAGAGGCGCATCTTTGCACTCCTCTCCCCGCCAGCTTAAAGAGTGGGCACGTGAGGTCAATGCTGTAGAGCCAGCAATGGACTCCCGGAAACCGCTCAAATGGTCCCGCACACCCATCATCTTCGACGAAGAGGATCACCATGACTGCACCACTGCGGTAGGGTGCTTGTCGTTGTTGGTTTCACCAACAATCCGCAACCTCAAGGTCACGAAGATGTTGGTTGACGGTGGGGCTAGGTTGAATCTAATTTCCCCCAAGGTGCTCAGCAAGCTTCAAATAACAGATGAAGAGCTCAAGATCACTGGCACTTTCCAAGGGATCAACCCTGGCAGGAGTCGTCCTAAGGGAAAGATCACGCTGCCGATGATGTTTGGGGGAGAATTGAACTACCGGAACAAGAAGGTTGTGTTCGATGTGGTTGATCTCCCCCTGCCGTACAATGGAATCCTTGGTCGTCCAGCCATGGCAAAATTCATGGCGGCATCTCACTATGCCTACAACACACTGAAGATGCCGGGGCTGATGGGCGTCATTTCCATTCCGTCAGACAAGAAGGACGCAATCATATGCATGTATAAGATGTATCAAGACGCAGTCGCCACTGAGGCCGTGGAAGCTGCCACTCCCGCAAAGGAAAGTAAGAAAGGGAAGAAAGCTAGCAGGGATACCGGCAAGGAATCCGGGAAGCACACCTCTTTGGAGTGTGCTGCACCCGTCGATGATTTGCCGGAGAGCTCCACTAGAAAGAAGCCCAAGGTTGCCTCACTTGAGGTGAAGTAAGTCCCGGCAGGGCTGGATGGCGTTGGTGGTACCTTCACCATCAGCCCCACCCTCGATGACAAAATAGGAAAGCGCGCTCGTTGCCTTCCTGCAGGCGAATGTAGATGTGTTTGCCTACCAACCGTCTGACATCCCCGGTGTTCCCAGGGAGGTAATAGAGCACCACCTAGTTGTCTGCCCTCATGCCCAGCCCGTCAAGCAGAAAGTCAGGAAGCAAGCTTTCGAGCGGCAACAGTTCATTGCTGAGGAGATCAAGAAACTTGAAGCAGCTGGTTTGGTCACAGGAGTACTGCACCCAACATGGTTGGCGAACCCAGTGGTGGTGTGCAAGGTGAACAGGAAATGGAGGCTCTGCATAGACTTCACGGATTTGAACAAGGCATGCCCGAAGGACCCATTCCCCTTGCCGCGCATTAACCAGATCATAGATTTCACTTCCGGGTGTGATCTACTTTCCGTCTTGGATGCATACTCTGGGTACCATCAGATCTTCATGTCCAACGAGGACGAGGAAAAGACCGCGTTCATAACCCCATGTGGCATGTACTGCTTTGTGCGGATGCCTTTCGGGTTGAAGAGCATTGGATCCACTTTTGCAAGGGCAGTACAAATTGGTTTTGATCCTCAATTGCATAGGAATCTTGAAGCTTACATGGATGACATAGTAGTCCAAACAAAGGACAAGTCAACTCTCATCTAGGTTTTTGAAGAGACCTTCGTGAATCTGCGCAAGATCAACTTGAAGTTAAACCCTAAGAAGTGTGTGTTTGGCGTTCCCTCCGGCAAGCTACTTGGTTTCTTTGTATCTCACTAGGGGATAGAGGACAAACCCGACAAGATCAAGGCGATCGAGCAGATTCAAGCAACCAAGACAGTTAAAGACGTGAGGCACCTGACCGGATGTGTTGCCGCGCTGAGCAGATTCATTTCCAAGTCTGCCGAGCGCGTTTTGCCATTCTTCAAAATTTTGAAGAAGGCAGGGCTGATGAAGTGGACCCCGCAGGCAGAAGCAGCGTTGCAAGACTTGAAGAACTATCTTTCCTCTGCTCCCACCTTGGTCGCTCCTAAACCACAAGAGTTTTTGCTACTGTACCTAGCGGCAACCAATCAAGTGGTTAGTGCAGCATTGGTGGCGCAGCAGGAAGTGGATGAAGGAGCAGCCATAGCAACTGCCCCCTCCGGAGAGGAAAGTGGACCCATCCCGGCAAGGTCCAGTGCAGATCAGGAGAAAGAAGAGCAGTATAATGGAGACAATTCCAAGACCGTGGCAAAGAAGAAGGTGGTGCGGCGGACAGTATACTTTGTCAGCCCCCTATTGCAGGGGGCTAGATCAAGGTACTCTGGCATGCAAAAGTTGATCTTTGGCCTCATCATGGCCTCAAGGAAACTGCGCCACTACTTCCAGGCCCACGACATCACAGTTGTCACCCGCTTCCCTTTTCAATGCATACTGAGGAACCTGGAGGCCACTGGCAGAATAGTGGAATGGGCTTTGGAATTGTCAAGCTTTGGTTTGAAGTATGAGAGCACGTCAACCATCCAGAGTAGAGCATTGGTGGAGTTCATCGCAGAATGGACACCAACCCCAGACGAAGAAACACCAGAAATAGTTATCCCCGGCAAGGAGGCCCCCCAAGAGTGGATCATGTACTTTGATGGCGCCTTCTCACTGCAAGGTGTAGGGGTTGGCGTGGTCCTTGTTGCACCCACTGGAGAACACCTCAAGTATGTGGTCCAAATGCATTTTCCCCGGGAAAAAGCTACCAACAACACTGCAGAGTATGAAGGGCTCCTTGCCGGGCTCAGGATCGCGATGGAATTGGGAATAAAGAAGTTGATCATTCGTGGAGACTCATAGCTTGTGGTGAGGCAAGTAAACAAGGATTACCAAAGCCCATTGATGGATGCATATGTGGAGGAGTGGAGGAACTGAGAAAGCTAGAGGAGCGTTTTGAAGGACTGCAAACAGAGCACGTGCCGCGTGCGGAAAATAGCATTGTTGATCATCTGTCGAAATGCGCTGCGCAAAAGCTTCCTGTGGAACCAGGGACTTTTGTTCTCCACCTGACTCAACCTTCAGTATCCCCGACAACAATGGCCAGAAAGAGGAGGAAAGTAGACTCCGGCAAGCCTCTCCCGGTAGACCTTCTCGAAGTCCCTGGCAGAGAGGTTGGCGGGAACAACTCCACTTCGCCTGGTGAGTAGCACCCTCCTGCCAAACCATCAGTTCTTGCGGTTGAGACATGTGCTCCCACGAATGAGGAGGTGTTGTTAATCCTTGTTGTCAAGCCCCAGGCTCCAACTTGGGCACGACACATAGTCCATTACCTCCGAATAGGAGAACTTCCTGAAGATTAAGAAGAAGCTGAAAGAGTAGCCCGGAGGGCCAGTATGTATCAGTTTGTCGACAACACGCTGTACAGAAGGAGGCCCAACGGTGTGAAATTGAAGTGCATTTGCCGGGAAGAGGGGAAGGAACTGTTGGCAGAGATACAAAAAGGCATGTGCGGCTCCCATATTGGATCAAGAGCCTTGGTCGGAAAAGCTTTCCAGCAAGGTTTCTACTGGCCCACGGCCCTCCAAGATGCGGTCGAGCTAGTCACCAGATGTGAACCCTGCCAGTTCCACTCCAAGAATATCCATCAACCTGCTCAAGCTCTCCAGACGATCCCTTTGTCATGGCAATTTTCGGTCTGGGGGCTCGACATCTTGGGCCCCTTTCCCCGTGCTACCGGGGGCTTTGAATTCTTGTACGTTGCAATCGACAAGTTTACAAAGTGGCCGGAGGTGGAGCCTGTGAGAAAGGTGACCGCACAGTCAGCTATCAAGTTCTTGAAGGGATTGGTGTGCCGCTTCGGAGTACCCGCCAGAGTCATCACTGACAGCGTCACCCAATTCACAAGCTGCGCCTTCATGCAATATGTTCAAACCCTCGGAAGCAAGGTTTAATTCACCTCTATTGCTCATCCCAGAAGCAATGGACAAGCTGAGAGGATGAACGCTGAAGTGCTGCGAGGACTCAAGACAAGAACTTTCGACAAGCTGCGCAAGTGCGGCAGACGCTGGATCGACGAGCTGCCGGTGGTTCTTTGGTCCCTCTGTACGACACCAAATCGAGCTACGAGCCAGACTCCCTACTCCCTAGTTTATGGGGCAGAAGCAGTGATCCCCACGGAACGCATATACAGGTCGCCTTGAGTATTTGCCTACGATGAAGTAGAGCAAGAGCAGCACCGGCATGACAATGCCGTGCTCCTTGAGGAGAACTGTCTCCGGGTTGCTACGCGTGCTGCACACTACCAGCAAGCCCTATGTCGCTATCACAGCCGCAGGGTTCATGCCCGAAGCCTTGAGGAAGGCGACCTTGTCCTTAGGCATGTTTAGTCCGCCAAGGGTGCAAACAAGTTGACGCCAAAGTGGGAAGGCCCTTACCGGTAGTACGAGTTACTAGACCAGGCGCAGTCCGTCTGGAGACCGAAGATGGCATTCAGTTGCAAAACTCATGGAACATTGAGCATCTTCATAAGTTCTACCCGTAAGGCGCGGCTGTCGGGCCCTGCCCGGCAGCCACCCTTTTGTACAAGCCTTGCCGATATGCATGTAACCCTTTGTTCAAAGCCAGGAGCAGAGCCTGAGCATAGATGTCGGCGTGCGACACCTATGGGGTCAAGTGGATCCCTTTACGATTCGACAGGGAGAGAGGTATGCACAAAGAGCAGATCCAACGATCAACGCGAGGGAATTTTTACCCAGGTTCGGGCCGCTGAGAAGCATAATACCCTACTCCTGCTTTAGTTTATTGTGGAAGTTTAAGCCCAAGCTCTAGGAGCGCTTGTGATGAATAGTACATTCGAGCAGCAGCTACGCATGCAGAATGGGCTAGAGAGTGTCCTCCTCCTGTAGCTACGCCTTGGGCCTCCTATTATACGTCCAAGGGGTCACCAACAGTGGCGTTCGGTACATACATTGAGGTGTAAAGTAGCTACAGTGTTTACACGCTTATCACAAACGATTTAGGACAAACGCATTAAATGCTCCGTTTAGGTGTCCTTACTTTCTTGGGGACGGAAAAAGGGGCCGTCCCATCAGCACTGCTTAAGCCCGTTCACCATCAGAATCATGCCACGCAACCAGGAGGACAAAACCCTAATGACAGGCCGGTCACTGCACTGGAGCGGAGGCAGGGTGGCGGAACCTTGTCGGGTGCGGATCTTGTCGGGTCATCCCGGCAAGGATCTTGGTGGGACTTCGCGGGTCATCCCGGCAAAGATCTTGCCGGAAGCCAAGCCCCCGGTCTTCTATGTTCTGATCATTGACCTGAATACTTCCTTGATGATCTTGCATTTGCTTCTAGCTGTCCTCCGGCAAGCCTTGCCGCTGGTGTGGCTACCACTGCCCGTGCACAAGTATGGGGGTACTAAAGGACCCAAACTTTTAGTACACCGACAGGAGCCCCCGGGCCTAGGCCATACATGGGTGCGAGGCGTTGTTGGGCTAGGCCCAAACAGTGCACAGGCATGCGTGGTAGAAGTTAGCTGCTATTACCTTATTTACCGCGCTTCCCCACAGCACGTAATAAACGCGTGACGTGGGAACGTGTGGAACGACCGCAGTAACAGTGTGCTCGCGAAAGCGCATTTACATTGATTAGAAAGGAAGCAGCCTCGCGCCTTCCCCATAAAAAGGAATCCGCAGAGGCGCTGCTCATTTACCTCTCATCCTTTCCAATCTAGAAACCGCCGCCGTCTTCTTCCTCAAACTCAAAGCAGAACTTCTCTCATCCACCCGCTGCCTCCACGCCCTCATCGTCCTCGGCCTCCGCTTCCACAGTCGCCATGCCACCCAAAGCGAGCAAGGGTAAAGAAGTGAAAGCCGTCGAGGAGAGTGAGTTGGTGAAGATGCGGAAGGAACACGTCGTCTTCGCCCCAGCGCTCGATCCGAACGCAATGAAGGAGCGGTACTTGTGCATGTGGGGGAGGGAGACGAAAGCTCACCTCGCCATCCACGTGAATCCAGCTTCCTCCAAGGGTGGCCCAGATAAATTTCATTTCTTTGTCGCATTCTTCTATTGCGGGCTCCGCCCTCCATTTTCTGATTTCTTCAACGACATATGTACACATACGACTTCCATCTTTTTGATTTCACGCCGAATGTCGTAACATGTATGTCAGTCTTCGCCCATCTCTGCAAAAACTTTGCCAGAATAATCCCCAACAGAGCCCTCTTTCGCCACTATTTCATTCCCTGGATCGAGAAAGGACAGGCCCTTTCTGGTTCTATCAGCTAGATTCCAAGGGCCTGGAATAAAGAGATATACCCAGAAGGACTTTACCGTAGCAAGTGGGAAGAATGGCAGGGCGAATGGTGCTGGATCAAAGAAGAGGATTTCCAGCCTTTCTGTTTGCCCCGACAATCGAAAGTGGTCCGCGGCAACAATTGGAGTTCCCTCGATCCTCAAGATGAGAAACTCACAATTGCTATTACCAGAATCCACCGTCTCAAGGCTGCCGGGCTGACAATAGAAATGGTTGGCGCTGATTTCCTTCGATGCCGCATCGCCCCCTTGCATAACAAAGGGAGACCAGCCTGGGAATTTTGGAATGCTGCAGATATCATGAGTCTGCGTCCAGGTTTGAACAACAACCTGACGGTTATGCAGCATACAGCCCTTTGCCACAGACTGTTTAGGCCTGACGGGAAATTCAAGCTGCCGGCGAACATAACCCCTCTATGCAACAATTCTGCTCTGACCTCAATCATTGCCATGATGCCGGCGTGTAACGCCCACAGCCTTGACGAAACTTGGGTTGAACCATCTGCAGAGCACGCACAAGCGTTCTTCGACAATCTGTCGGAGAGAGCCATCCACGAAGAGACCAACCTTATCCGTCCCACCATGGATGAAGAGGTGGCATACATCGCCAGCAGAGCGGAAGAGGCTAACCTTGCCGCGGAGGCCGGTAGCATTGGCTTTATGGAAGAGGAGGCCGGCGAAGAAGAAGTGATGTCCGAAGAGGATCCTGCCGGGTAAGATGAGGTTGCCGGGGAACAGAGTGACACGGCTATCGGGGGCCCTTCTAGTGAGGACACAACTGAGGAACAACTGCACGAGGAGCCCCCAGCTCCAGAGAAGAAGAAACGCGTTCTTCGGAAAGCTGCCTCTGGCATCCCAGCAAACCATCCCTCCTCGATCGGTGAGGTTCCTTGCAAGAAGGCGTCCGACAAGGCTGCACAGCGGCAAGAAGCTCACAGCAGCCTACGCGACATACGAGATTCACGGTCGCGGCAATAGCTGGAACAACGGGGGCGTCTCATGCAATAGTGCCAACGGCCGGAGCAACAGGATCACGCTGACCCGCCGCCTCTGGGACAGCCAAGCTACCCAGGACCCCTTCTCCACCCCCTCACATGGACATTGAAGTGGAGGTCGACTTTGACCTCTCCGCTTTCAGTCCGGAAAGACAAGAGTAAGGGTCCTGTCGCTCTCATAATTTCTGAGTTCTGATTTTTTTTTAATTCGCTCATCTTGCTTTGACTTGTTTCCGTAGGGATGCGGAAACATTGGCACAAAGGATGGCGAAGAAGGCAAAGACTTCATTGGGCGATGAGCCCCCGGCAAGCACCATGGATGCGCCAGAGCTCGTCGTCATCAGCCCGGAGCTCAGTCCTCCTTGCAGCCCCCAGCCCAGCCCCCAGCGTGAGTACATTACTCATTTTCCTGATGGTGGGCATGGAGATGTTTTATCTTTGTTATTGACATTGTCGGGCTTTTTGCAGGAGAAGAACGGCAACAGGAAGAGCCATCGGAGGACGTCCCTGACATGCCGCCTCCGTCAACCGCACCGCCCAGAGGTAAACCCCGACAAGGGCTTCCACCGACGAGCCCATTCGCGTCGAAGAGGAGCCGGCAAGCACGGGCACTGGGAGTCCTACACCAGCAACCAATGTTGTCGGGAAAGGAGAACCCACCTCTCAATAGCTCAACACAAGTAAACCATTTACCTCTGAGTACTTGTCACTCTTTTCTTGTTTTTGTCTTCTTGAACTTCAACCTCGGTCTTATCTCATTTCTTTCTCTGGTCTTCAGATCTCCCCTCAACGAAACAAATGAATGTTGACATCGTCATTGAGGAGACCGCCAAGAATGCTGTCGCCGAGGCCGACAAGATTGCTGCTGATGAAGCCGCCAAGGACGCACAGGAAAATACCACCAAAAGGTCTGCTGAGAGGACCGACAAGGAGACCAGTAACCATACTGATGGCGTTCCCACCGGAGGAGCGCCTGGCGCTACACCGGCCACGGAATCCCCACTTGTTGGCGAGACAGTTGTCGAAGGTCAACCGTAGACATCCAAGGTCCCCCCGTCAAGCAGATACCTCAAAGTTGGCGACAACCTGTTTGTCAGCATACCAGGGACGGCAAGCACTGGGGTGTCAACTGAAGGGGAAATCTTTGATGAAGATGTCATCACTGCTGCCGGGCTCAAAATTGTGGACGAGCCAAGCGCCAGCAGCAGCAGGTCCGAGGAAGAACAGCTCCTCCAAGCCATGAGCAACAACTTCCAGAAGCTCCAGGCCCTTTACCGCGCCTGGAAAGAGAAACTAGACTCTAGGGTGGCAGTTACTGAAGCAGCGGAGATGGATTTCCAGAAGCGCGTCGAGCAAACGCGAGTCTGGTATGCCGAGGCTTTCCAAGAATTGATGACTGGCCGGGAACAATTGAGCCAGAGTTGGAACGAGTTCCTCTTGAAGCAGTCTGACGCTGAGAAGGCACAGGAAGAGGCCGCGCAGCGGGCCGCTGCAGAGGAAGCTCGCTTAACACAACTCCGTGTTGGGCTTGATGCTCAGGAAGAAGACCTTGCCGCTCGCGAGAAGGTACTTGCCGCCAAGCTCCACAGCAAGGATGAGGAGATCGAAAAACTTGTCGCGCTGCGGACCCAGGAGCTGGAGCAGAAACACAAGGAGACGCTCGAAGCTTTAACTATAGATCACGCCGGCAAGTTAAAGGAAGCCATCGCTACTGCCAATGCTGCAGAGGCCGCCAAGAACAAGCTAGATGATAAAGTGAAGAGGCTAGAGGCAGACCTCGAGGAACATGGCAAGGAGCTCTCGACTCTCAAAGCTGATAGAGAGAAGACTCTCTACAGCTTGGCGGAGATGCAAACCTCCATGTCTGACATGATCAAAGAGCTCACCGCAGCCAAAGAATCCATCGTTGATCTGACTCTAAAGCTGACCACGCTGGAGAAGTCCTTGGAGGACGGCAAGGCTCGTGAGAAGGCTTTGGTCAAAGACCTTTAGAATGAGGACCTGCTCAACAGTGCTGCCGCCTCTTACAATGATTTTGAGAAAGGCGTGAAGATCTGGACCGAGCGCCTCGTCGACGTCGCGGAGAGGCTTGAAGCAGAACTATCTAGCATGGGCCTGCGGAACTTTAATTATTCTTCCGACGATAGGGTGTCCTCGAGCGCCAAGCTGACCATGTTCTCGGAGGGCGTCGTCGATGCCTTGAAGCTGCTCCATTCTGAACGAGCAACCCATCTGGCCAACGAATCCCGCAAACTCTGCCGAGCCATCCTTCTCAAGGTGCTGGTCAAGGTGGTGCACAAGAACCCCGGCATCAACCTCACCAACGTTCTCGACAGCTTGCCGGAGGATGCAAACCTTGAAGCGCTCAAAGAGCTCATCGCGCCCATCATCTATAAGGTTAGCCAAGTCAAGAGGGTCGAGGGCCAGCGCAGGGACTAGTCACTTTGCTTCATCTTTGCCGCCACTATTCCATGCCAAAGACAATTTTATCTTTAGTTAGAAATGCGGCAATCATCAATGTAATATAGCTTGCTTTGTTTTGGATAAATGCATGCCATTTCCCTTGTCGGATTCCTTTCTGTATGGTGCATGCCCTATGCTTATTGGAAGCTTCCCGGTGCGTGCGTCCTGCTGCAAGCGCTAGATGTGGGTCTTTAGCAGCCTGCTGGAGGTGTCGCTACCGGCAAGGCATCCTTGACATTTTCAGTGTAGCCACCTAAGTGGTTGAATAGACTCGAAACAGAGTAAGGACGCAACCGATCACGACATGGTTCCTTCGCGTGCAGGTTTTCCATACAAAAGCCAAAATCATTCAAGGAAAATGGTCTTTAAATAAAAAGAAATTTACTTGAAGTTCTGCAACTTTGCTTTTTGTTGTTGTATTCCTTTCGGCAAGACATCAACCTTGAACGTCGCCTGTTGGTATCCATACCATCACACTCCCCCCGGCAAAGTTGCACGCGAAGGAGCCTTCTATCCTTTGAGAAAAAGAAAAGAGAGAAAACAAGGATATGGAACCTTGGCGGTTCATTAGCGTTTACCGGAAGCAAGTGGTTTACAATATCTCAGATAAACATGCATATAGTATAACATGGAAACCGACAGGAATTGTAAAAGACTCAAGTTTATTCGACTCCGCACAGGGTCTGCGCCTAGCGTTGTACAAAGGATTACATGCCTTGTCAGCAAAACTTGCACAAAAGGTGGTTGCCGGGAGACCCGGCAACCGCGCCTTATGGATAGAACTTACGAAGATGTTTGATATTCCAGGAATTGGTCACTGGAATGCCATCCTCGGTTTCCAGGCGGACAGCATCAGGCCTGGTGACCCGTATTACCTGATAAGGGCCTTCCCACTTTGGCGTCAACTTGTTGGAATTCTTGGCCGACTGAACGCGCCGAAGAACAAGGTCGCCTTCCTCAAGACTTCGGGCATGAACCTTGCGGCTATGGTAGCGGCGCAAGGCTTGCTGGTAGCGTGCAGCTCGCACAGCAGCCTGAAGACGATCTTCCTCAAGGAGCGTGGCATCATCCTGCCGCAACTGCTCTTGCTCAAGCTCATCATAAGCGAGCACTCGAGGTGACCCGTATATGAGTTCCATGGGGAGAACTGCTTCTGCCCCGTATACTAGGGAGAAGGGTGTTTGGCCGGTGGCTCGATTTGGTGTCATTCTGATTGACCATAGAACCGCTGGCAACTCATCAATCCAGCGTCTTCCACACTTTTTTAGCTTGTCCAAAGTCCTTGTCTTGAGCCCTTGCAACACTTCAGCATTTGCCCTTTCTGCTTGGCCGTTGCTTCTTGGATGAGCAATAGAAGCAAAATAAATTTTGCTCCCAAGGCCTTGGATGTATTGCATGAAGGTGTGGCTCATGAACTGTGTGCCATTGTCGGTGATGATCCTGTTTGGGACACCAAAATGGCAAACTAGTCCCTTGAAGAACTTGACGGCTGATTGTGCTGTCACCTTTCTCACTGCCTCCACCTCCGGCCACTTTGTGAACTTGTCGATTACGACATAGAAGTGCTCAAAGCCCCCGGTAGCATGGGGAAAAGGGCCCAATATGTCAAGCCCCTAGACCAAAAATGGCCTAGAAAGAGGGATTGTCTGAAGAGCCTGAGCTAGCTGATGTAATTTCTTCGAATGAAACTGGCACGCTTCACACTTGGTTACTAGTGCAGTTGCATCCTGGAGGGCAGTTGGCCAAAAGAAACCTTGCCGGAATGCCTTACTGACAAGAGTTCTTGAACCTATGTGGGAGCGACATATGCCTCCATGTATCTCTGCCAACAGCTGCAGTCCATCTTCCCGAGGAATACACTTCAATTTCACGCCGTTCGGTCTTTTCCTGTACAGGACGCTATCCACGAACTGGTACATACTAGACTGACGGACTACTTTCTCCGCTTCTTCCTGCTCTTCGGGGAGTTCTCCTGTTTCGAGGAACTGGACGATATGTTGTGCCCATGCCGGAGCCTAGGGCTCAACAGCAAGGACTAAAGGCATCTCTTCTACCACGGGAGCATTTGTCTCGATGGCAAGGACCTGAGGCCTCGCCGGAGCCCATTGTTCCCCGGCAAGCTTGTCGTTGTTCCCGGCAACTTCCTTGCTGACGGTTTCTGGCAGCACTGCCGAAAAGTACTGGTCAGAACTCAACTTTCGTCGTTTATGTTGCCTTGCTAATGGTGTTACAGATGGCTGAGTCAATCGAAGCACAAAAGTACCTGGTTCCACAGGTAACTTTAGGGCAGCACGCTTTGACAGGTCATCAGCAATATCGTTCTCCGCTCGAGGAACATGCTCTGTCTGCAGACCGTCAAAGCGCTCCTCCAATTTCCTCACTTCATCTACATAAGCTTCCATCAACGGGCTCTGATAATCTTTGTTCACCTGCTTGACGACAAGCTGTGAATCACCTCTGACGATGAGCTTCTTAATTCCAAGATCCACCGCGATCCTGAGACCGGCAAGCAGCCCTTCGTATTCTGTAGTGTTGTTTGTTGATCTCTCCCGGGGAAAGTGCATTTGAATTACATATTTGAGGTGCTCTCCGGTGGGTGCGACAAGCAGCACGCCTGCACCGGCGCCTTGCAGCGAGAAAGCCCCGTCAAAATACATAATCCATTCTTGATCTTTTTCCTTACCGGGGAAAGTTGTCTCTTGACTTTCTTCGTCTGACGTTGGGGTCCATTCTGCAATGAACTCCGCCAAGGCTCTGCTCTGAATTGTTGAAGTGCTTTCAAACTTGAGATCAAAGCTTGATAATTCCAACGCCCACTCCACAATCCTGCCGGTCGCATCTGGATTTCGTAAAATCTGCTGCAACGGGAAGCGAGTGACGACGGTAATTTCATGCGCTTGAAAATAATGACGCAACTTTCTCGAGGCCATAAGGAGGCCGAAGAGCAATTTCTGCACACCAGAATATCTTGACCTAGCCCCCTGCAAAAGGGAACTGACAAAATAAACTGGGTGTTGTACCATCGTTGTAGGAGGGATTGACCACAGGTAGCCTCACCAGCACCCCATAGCATTTCAAGACAACAGGGCAAGCCAAGCCCGTTGCGCCTCCCGAACATGTGGCCGGTTCCCTTGGGCCGGCTGGCCCAAGAGGCCGACTCCCAGATGGCGGTGTACCCTCAGAAGGCGGCTTCGAGGGAAGCCGGGTCCTAGAAAGCGGCCCCTCCTCCCCTTGGAGTCTGCGCCCAATCAATACGATAAGATGGGGCGTGGCTACAGGGCCACCCGTACCCCCAAATCCCGGTGGGGCGTGGCTACAGGGCGGGCTGCCAAGCGGACACCCCTCTGCCAGGCGCGACACTATAGCCACGCGGCCCGTGATGCAGCCCTCGTCAGCAGGACCATGCTCCCATGACGGGCGGTCGGTACGGCCCGCAAGCGGCAGGACCTACCTGTCCATGAGCAACCGGAAGATGGCGCACCTCAAGAAGGCGGCCTCAGCGATAGACCGGCTTCCAGCAGTCGGCCTCTCCCTCCACTCAGATTCAACGCGTCGTTACTCCGATGAGACGGGGTGTGGCTACAGTGAACGCCCACAAGGTGGCGGACTGTAGCCATACCTCCCCCGACGAGGCCCTCGTCATCAAGGGCGAGGCTACAGCAAAAGGCAATCAGCGTGCCCCGTAGGTGGTGGGCCCCACCTGTCGGCCTAATCCTCGGCAGCCGGCGGGACCCATCAAGCGGCGGGCCCCATCAGCCGGCGGAGAACCCGGCGCCCATAGACGCTAACATCCGGGTCCTACACCTGACCCAATTACCATCATACCCCTAGGGGGTAGGCCTATATAAACCCCCCAGCTTCGCCCATGCAAAGGGTTCAGCTCATCTTCCACACCATCATACACACACATAGCTAGAGAAGCACTAGGGCTAGCCTTGCCCTTCTCCTTCCTCTAGCAAACAGCTCAAGGAGCAAGCTTGTAGCTACGAGATTGATCATAATCATCATGCGGAGACCCTGCAGAGCAGGACTAGGGGTGTTATCTCCTCGGAGAGCCCCGAACCTGGGTAAGACTCGTGTTCGTTCGAGATCTCGCTCACTCCCGCTTCCAGGGCCCGACGACGTACTCCTATACCCATCCATGATAAGCCACCCCCTGGCATATGTCGCGAGATTACCCCGACATTTGGCGCCCACCGTGGGGCTAAGCGCACCGTCGGCCGGAGACATGTTCTGGACGGGAACCATCTTCCGCTCCGACGAGCACGTCGTGCCTGGCTAGATCAGCCAGCCCGGCGCGCCCGTTGGCACATGCGTCAGCGCGCCGCTTGGCGCGGGGGCGGCCTGCCCCATGAGCTGCCTTGCCGACCTCCTCGGCAAGGCCAGCCTCTCCGACGAGCCAGCTCCCGGCGCAGGAGCGGTGTCCCCTGCGAGCTGCCTCATTGACCTCTTCGGCAATTCGGCATCACCAACGAGCCGGCCTCCAATGTGGAGTCCGTCGGCTCCACCGACCCCTCCATCGAGCCCGTCGCAATGATCATCGACTCCGACGCGGCCTCCACCAGCGAATTCCCCACCGATGTGGTGGTCATCGACGATCCGCTCCCACTTGTCCCCAGCGACACCGACGCCAGCACCATCGGAGAGGTGCTAGTCACCGGCCATGGCGACAATTCCGCTGGGGCTGCCCAGGACCCATTGCGAGCGGCCATGCAGGGCCTGGCCACCCCAGTGGCTGCTAACGCTGATGGTGCTACACTGGAGGCATTCCGTGTCTCGCTCCTTGGAAGCGCCAACAAGATGGCGGCCATGAGGTGCCGCGATGAGGCCTGCCAGCGCGAGATCGACCGCATAGCACGCGGCACGCCGGCTGCTGCCGAGCCCAGTCGAGCCGGCGCCATTCGGCAGTGCGGCGCGGCCATAGCCAGCATGCTGGGAGTTGGATGCCCAGTCTACGCCACTGCCATGGAGAACCTGCGCGCCGCCCAGGCGGCAGCAGACGAGCTGGATAACCTGGAGGGCGACGAGCATCACAGCCAGATGGCACGCCTCCAGGAGCTCCTCGACGCTGTGACCACGCAGCAAGACGCGCAACATCGCGCGATGATAGCCGGCAAGCAAGTAGAGGACCATCCCCCCCACCGTGAGCATGGAGCGACCTCCCGGTCCCAGTAGGCGGAGACCGCGGTCAGCAAGACCCGGAGCCGGCTGCTAGCCGCAGCCGGCGCACTCGCCTTACGGTTGTGCGCAGCCATGATGGCCGCCCACCAGTAGAGCACCGGCGGGACGAGCATCCGCCTCCTCCTCGCAGTGAGAGGCTGGCCTCTCCGCCGCCTATGGACCACCCAACTCATGGAGGCCGGCTTGGCCCCCGTGAAGGAGTCGGAGAAAACGACGCGCGCCATCGGATTGAGCGGCTTGCTCGGTTCCTGGCTGTAGAAGAAGAAGATGCAATCGGCCCGGCTTGTTTCGGCCCCCGCATTCACGACGAGCCCTTCCCCAAAGGGTTCTCGCTTCCCCGAGATACTCCCAAGTACAACGGCTCCGTGAAGCCGGAGGACTAGCTGGTCGACTATTCCATGGCCGTCAGCATAGCAAACGGCAACAAGCATGTTGCCGTGAAGTACGTTCCGCTCATGCTCCAGGGCACGACTCGAACATGGCTGAACAGCCTCAAGCCGTACAGCGTCAACAGCTGGCTATACTTCACCGATGTCTTCATCCGCAACTTCATCAGCACCTACAAGCGGCACCCAAGCCACGCCAACTCTCCATGTGCGTTCAGGGCCCAACCGAGTCCACACGCGACTACCTGACGCACTGGGCCGAGTTGCGCAACTCCTGCGAAGGGGTGCATGAGGTGCAGGCCCTCGAGTACTTCACCGCCGGGGGCTGAGAGGGCACCTTGCTCAAGCACAAGCTCTTGTGCGACGAGCCGGCTACACTGGACGAGCTCCTGGTCGTGGCCGAGAAGTACGCCACCGCCAACTCCTCCATGAAGTCAGAGATTCGAGTGGACGCGTCCGAGAAGATGCTCCCGCCGGCTCCTCACACGCCGGCTAGTGACACCAACCGGCGCCAACATCTGAACAACAACAAACGCAAGGCCCAGCAGCCGGCTTCCAACAGCCAGCAGGTGGCAACAGTCGAAGACCAGCAGCCGGAAGGGCAATCTGGCCCCAAGTGTCAGAAGGGCGGCAAGGCCGCTTGGTTGCCCGCCTTCTCCTTCGAGCAAGCACTTGACGCCCCGTGCAAGTTCCACAGCGGTGCAAAGCCGTCCAACCACACCACTCGGAAATGCCACTGGCTCACCCGAATTGCCAAGGGTGAAGGCCTGCCGCCTCCGCCTGCCGGCCCACCGGTTCTGCCTCCTCAGCAGCCGGCGGCCCGTCCAGTCGGCATGCTCCAAGATGAGTTCCCCGAGCCGAATGCCACATACGTCGTCTTCACCAGCCATGCCGACTACAAGCACAGTCGGCGGCAGCAGCACCGCGAGGTCAATGCTGTCGCTTCAAAGGTCCCCCCATTCATGCACTGGTCTGAGAAGCCCATCAGTTGGAGCCGTGAAGACCACCCGGCCGAGATGCCCTCGCCGGGTGCTTATACGATGGTGCTGGAACCACCTTCTCAACAGAGAGGCGGGCTTGATGCTTCTCCCGGATCCTGATAGACGGCGGCAGCAGCATCACCATCCTGTACCGCGACACCATGGAGAAGCTGGGCATCAAGGAAAAGCAACTCCTGCCCAGCCGAACCGTGTTCCATGGCATAGTCCCTGAGCTTTCCTGCTCTCCAATTGGCAAGATCAATATTAATGTCCTGTTCGGCGACAAGACCCACTTCCGCCGCGAGCCAATCTGGTTTGAGGTGGTCAACTTGGACAGCCCCTACCACGCGCTCTTGGGCCGGCCCGCACTAGCCAAGTTCATGGCAGTGCTGCATTACGCCTACCTAAAGTTGAAGATGCCGGGCACCAAGGGCATCATCACCATTGCCGGCGACTACCAGAAGTCACTCTCATGTGCCGCCGCCAGCAGCCAGCTGGCCGAGTCCCTGGTCATCGCTGAAGAGAAGGTGGCCATGGCCAGCAAGCAGCCGGACATGCAATCCAACCCCAAGGACGCGGACACCCAGGGCTCCTTCTAGCCGGCCAAGGAAACCAAGAAGATTACCTTGGATCCCGCGCACCCGGAGAGATTAGCTGTCGTGGGGTCAAACCTCGACAACAAATAGGAAAGCGAGCTCGTCGATTTCTTCCGTGAGAATTGGGACATCTTCGCATGGTCTCCCAAAGACATGCCGGGTGTTCCGACGGATTTCGCCGAGCACAAGCTACATGTGAGGCCAGATGCTAAACCGGTCAAGCAACCCCTCCGCCGCCTGTCAGAAGAGAAGAGAAGGATTGTTGGTGAAGATATTGCCTGGCTTCTGGCAGCTGGCTTCATCATGGAAGTATTCTACCCGGACTGCCTTGCCAACCCAGTCCTCGTTTTGAAAAAGAACAACAAGTGGCGCATGTGTATCGACTACACTAGCCTCAACAAAGCCTGCCCCAAGGACCCTTTTACCTTGCCCCGGATAGATCAAGTGATCGACTCCACAGCCGGATGCGAGCTGCTGTCTTTCCTGGACGCCTACTCCGGCTACCACCAGATCAAGCTGAACCCGGCCGATCGGCTGAAGACCGCCTTCATCACACCATTCGGAGCCTTCTATTACGTGACCATGATGTTCGGCTTGAGGAATGTCGGCGCCATGTTTCAGCGTTGCATGCAGAAGTGCCTCCTCAAGCAACTCGGCAGAAATGCCCACGTCTATGTAGACGATATTGTGGTGAAGATGGAGAAGCGCGGCACCCTTCTGGAAGACCTCCAGGAGACATTTGACAACCTGCGCCGCTTTCAGATCAAGCTCAACCCGGAGAAATGCGTCTTCGGAGTATCAGCCGGCCAGCTCCTTGGCTTCCTTGTCTCTGAGCGCGGGATCGAGTGCAACCCCGTGAAGATCAAGGCCATCGAGCGGATGCAAAGGCCAACCCGACTACGGGACGTCCAGAAGTTCACCGGGTGATTGGCATCACTCAGCCGGTTCATCCGTCAGCTGGGCGAGAAGGCCCTCCCACTGTACCAAATGATGAAGAAGACCACCTGCTTTGAATGGAACGACCAGGCGGATGAGGCTTTCCTCCAGCTCAAGCGGATGTTGTCCACGCCGCCTATTTTGGCCACTCCAACTGCTAAAGAACCCATGTTCCTCTACATCGCCGCCACAAGCCGGGTGGTTAGCACTGTGATCGTGGTTGAGCGCCCAGAAGACGGCACGGCCCAGCCAGTCTAGAGGCCAGTATACTATCTGAGTGAGGTGCTGTCCATCTCCAAGCAGAACTTCCCCCACTACCAGAAGATGTGCTACGGCGTGTACTTTGCTGCCAAGAAGCTGAAGCAGTATTTCCAGGAGCACACCATCACGGTCGTCTGCACCGCCCCCCTTGCCGAGATCATAGGCAACAGAGATGCATCAGGCCGGGTGGCGAAGTGGGCCATTGAGCTGGCTCCACACACCATCCTCTACCAGCCCTGCAGCGCCATCAAGTCCCAAGCGCTGGCCGACTTCCTAGTGGACTGGGCCGAGACCCAGTACTTGCTGCCAGCGCCGGATTCCACTCATTGGGGATGCACTTTGACAGCTCGAAGATGCGCACCGATTTGGGAGCCGGCATCATCCTCACCTCTCCCAAAGGCGACAAGCTCAAGTACATGCTACAGATTCACTTTGCCGCCTCCAATAACATGGCCGAGTACGAGGCGCTCGTACATGGACTCCGGCTAGCCAAGGAGATTGGCATCCACCGGATTCTGTGTTACGGTGACTCGGACTTAGTGGTTCAGCAGTCGTCTGGCGACTAGGACACCAAGGATGCAAACATGGCAAGCTATCGCTTCCTCGTCCAGCAGATCAGCGGGCACTTCGACGGGTGCGAGTTCCTTCATGTGCCAAGGGCCGAGAATGAGCCATCCTCCTCCCCCTCCATCTGCCGCCCCTCCTCCATCCTCCTCCCCCTCCATCTGCCGCCATCTCGGCCTCCTCCCTCTCTCCTCCCTCCCTCCCTCCTGCCTCCCTCCCTTCTTCCCTCCCTCCCTCCTGCCTCCCTGCCTTCCTCCCTCCTCCCTTCCTCCCTCCCCCATCTATGTTAATTATTTTGAGTAAAATAGAACATATAAGTTATATGAACAGAATGTAGGTATTTTGAATAGAATAAAATAGAAAATATAGGTAGAATGTAGGTATTTTGAATAGGATAGAAGACTAGTGAATAGGTTTTTTGAATATAAAAAAGTTTTAGTAATATAATTTTTTAGGTATAGAAAAATTTCAATTATAGAAATCTATTGGAATGCTACACGAGAAATTTTTAGGTATCAAATTTAGTAATAAAAATTTTTAGTAAGAAAATTAAGGTATAGAATTATTTTGTAATTTTTATTTTCAATATAGAAATGTATTGGAAAATTTAATTATTTTTATGTCATTGTCACTTTGTCATCAAAGAATGCTATATGAGATTTGATGATCTAAAATTTTCACTCGGTGGAATATGCACGCTTTGTAGAGTCGTGTCTCCTTGGAGTGATCGTCATCCGAGCTACCTCTACTTCCTCTACACCCGAGTCGGTGAGCTAAAAGTCCACCTCCTTCGTGCTCGATATGTCCTATTTCAGCCGCTCGATATGTCCTATTTTAGCAAAGGTCATGCCGGATTTTTCCGTGAATTTAAGCATGACTTGTGCTAGAATATGTAGGAAATATCGAGTGCCTCGGATTTGCTAGAAAGAGAGTTAAACAACATTTCGAGTTGACTTTAAGTCTGTCGGGGCTCCATACATGACAGTCAAAAAATCAGTGAGGGAGAGTCTCCATCATATATGATAGAAGAAGAATGCCGACTGTTGTCGTGGGGGTCGCTTCTCCTTCTTCTCTTTGTGCTAGACCTTTTGTTATGCACTAGGGGAAGAAGGAGTAGCGATCATCATCGACGGTCGAAAAATCGGTGAGGGAGTGTCCACCATATATGAGAGAAGAAGAATGCCGACTGTTGTCCTGGGGGTCGCTTCTCCTTCTTCTCCTTGTGCTAGATATTTGTTATGCACTAGGGGAAGGAGGAGTAGAGACCATCATCGATGGTCGAAAAATCGGTGAGGGAGTGTCCACCATATACGTGAGATAAGAGTTTAGGAAGGAAGACTCGACAGACCTAAAGTCAACCCGTTGCATATTGAGTAATAGTGATATGTGTGTTGAGTTTCCTGGTAGTTGCCTTCGATCAATTTTAAATGTTTCAACTATGAACATAGGAAATGTCTGACGACGAAAGGGAATTCGTTATGTGCGATACTGCGAAGACGAGCGCGGCTTGTGCGACAGGCCTCACCTAGTTGGTGGTAGGCGCTTCAGCATCATGCTGGATGAGACCTTCGAAGTGGATACAGTAAGTCACAAGGACAAGTCTTTTTTCGTAATTAAGCATGACTTCTGCTTCTTTTGCTTCAACTTATAATTTTAATTTTTTACAATTCTACTGGCGTATCCCCTGCCATGCAAGAATTTATGTCTTGGATAAGATTGGTTTCAGTACTATGGATAGTATGGAGGTAAAGAGAGTTCACTTGAGGACCGAGCATGGTTATACTTTTGCCGTAAAATTATACATTGCAGACACCTACTCCTATTTTGAATGCAAAAATTGGAGAGCACTATGCAAGGCTTATGCATTTGAGCCTAATATGCTTATCACCTTTGATATTCGTCCGGAAGATGAAATTGAAGGTAAAGACATCTGGGTCGATGTGCAGATGCCTCCAGTTCTACCTATATGTGAGTTTCTCAACCATATTTATTAAGTAATTTATATTGTTTATTTAAAAATAGTTGACAACTAATTTCTATTGACAGCTTATTTCCAATCAAGCAAACATGTCCGGCGCTTGGTAGACAGCACCTACTACAATCCCGGGGCTGAACTAAACTGCGAGGAGATAAGTCATTATGTTTCATGGCTTGAGGATCTTGATACTGTCAAGACAGGTTATTTTCCTGGACTTTGAAATATTAGTACTCAATGCGTGCGACCACTAGTGTGCGTATTGAACTACGGTCACATCTATTTAGGAAAGATGGTAAGATTTTTACTATTTGTCCTCAGTGCATCTTTTGCATACATAATTTTTTAAGCTAAACTTCATTGCTAAGTATGTTACTATGATGTTCTTCAACAGGGACTCCCGATGAATGTTGTGCCTCGTTGGATCGAGCCTAAAGGTTGCATGACAATGGTTAGCTTACGACCAAGACATCCTACATTGCACATCAGTGCATTCATGATTTCTCAAAGCGAGCAAGTCTTAATAGTCAAATACTGGAGCAAAATTGTGAAGGATCACAGCAGAGAAGTACTAGGGGGCAGCAATCAGAAGCGCAGCCCACAATTAGGAGACAGGTTCATCTGCATTCTCCAATATGATGAAGTAGGAGTGCTACACATATTTTATGCTATTTTACCTGAGAGAGAGTAACAGGAGTGATTAGCTAGGTAGAATGAGTTTGAAGATGATGATGTACTACACTATGACTATGATGATTAAATAGCTAGTGTTGGTGGTAATGACTATGATGATTATTATTAGCTAGTGTTGGTGGTGATTAGATAGTACACTATGACTATGATGATTAAATAGTGTTGGTGGTAATGACTATGATGATTATTAGCTAGTGTTGTTGGTGATGATATGATGCAAGAGTTTTTATATTAATATGACGACGATGTTGATCATGATTATCATGATGATTTGTTATTATGATCATGATTAGTTATTATATCATTGGTGGAAGGTACATAGATTAGATTCATGTGGATGGATCAAAAGTGACCAAAAGTTGAATTAGTAGGATCGTCGTCCTAATTCAACTTTTGATTCATCCAAATGAATCTAATCCATGTTTCTTCCTCACATGAGCCTGTATAAATACATCACAAATACGTAGAGGGGGTATAAATCTATGAAAGCAGGAATACTAGCAGTAGCGCTGGAAAGCATCTACTAGCAGCGCTAGATTAGCAGCAGCGCTTCATTTGTTCAAGCGCTACAGAGAGTTAGCAGTAGCGCTGGTCATGGCAGCGCTACTGCTAACCATACTTACCAGTAGCGCTGCCCTGACCAGCGCTATCGCTACAACTTAGCTGTAGCGCGTTAGCAGTAGCGCTGGACCCAGTGCTACTGCTATATGTATTTCAAGCGCTACTACTAGGGTTTTCCCTAGTAGTGGCTTATGGATTGTAACCATATGAATCAAGCAACCAATATGGGGGGAAAACATGTATGCACTAAAATCCTCAAAAATTCCTTCAGAAATCGTAGTACATTGCCATTGTAAACTTGGGAAAAGGTGTCAAAAATTGAACTCCCTTATGGTTAACATTTAACAGGAAAGGAATATCACCTCGATATATAGCTTCTCCAGGAACGAAAAGCATCTGAGGAAACTGACAACTTGGTCTAGGTTGGGGCCGATAGATTCTAGTGCCAAGACCTTCACTGTGCGCAGATTCGGGGTCAAACTTGACAGAATCATTTTCTGGATGACAAACGAACATACATCTTCAAAATTGAAATAATGTTAATTTTAAGAAGGAGAGGTAGAAGGCGATTGTTGTACGTGAACGGGTGTGGACCCAATAACAAGTTCGGAGTATTTGTCAGACGAGTAGCCCACCACTGTCAATTTCGGCGCAGAAATAACATTGATTCTTGTTGGACCTTGTTGATCAACTACAAGCAATCTCTCAAGTGAAGGTGTGTCCTCAATGATCATACTTCGGTACACCTTTTGTGTTGTCTTGTTGCAGCATCAGCAACACACATAAATAGTCCAGAGAGTCATGGAGGTGATGTGGAAGCTACTCAACCCATTGACCGCCTAAAGACGAAGGTACTCGAGTGCAGTACAGCCACGGAGCAGGTTCTCCATGTCATCCTTTGGGAGGCAGACGACGATGAGCTCAAGGTGCTTCAGTCGTGGTAGAACAAGAGCGGGCGCGTCATTAAGGGGTGGGAATGGCTGTTCATGAACTTAGCGACGCGCAGCGTGGGGACGAGGCGGAGAGCGGACGTTGGCTGCGAGCGCATATGCCCATCATTAAAAGTGATCTCCTCGAGCTGATCTAGGGTGGGGGATCGGAACCACTCGTCAAGCTTGGCTCGGTCCTTGCCGTTGGAACGGAACTTGCCCATGCTAAGACCTCTGGTTGGGCCATGGTGACTGCCGAGGATCTGGGAGAACGCATCCAAGCTTTTGCGATAGCCGTGGCAGAGCTTGCGGGCATCGATGTGGTCGAGAGGGGTGGAGTGCCATAGGGGCGCCACCGCCGGGAAAGGACGGTTGTCCGTGCCCCATATTTGATTGGGAGGAGGGAGATGATGACTATCAACATATCATCGGGGAGGCTGCTGATGAAGTCTAGGCTTGCTGGAGTCGCTTGCGGTTCTGGCTCGACCCGCCTCCGCTTGTTGGTAGCCTCATTCTCCACCTCCGGAGTCTCCCCGTCAGCGGCACTTTCTGATAGAAGTGGGAGTACAGGGAATATTTAGTTAAAACAGGGCAAAAGAAAAGTGTATTGGTAACTAGAAGTTAGTAGTTAGGAATAGAGTTAGAAAATGGAATAACAATTGGTTGCTTAAATACTACACAATTCCTTTGATATTGCTGGGTAAGTCAACATGCAGATACTTGAAAAGAACACTTACTTCGAACAAAGTCTAGACGGATGATATCGTCGGGGAACTTAGCATATATATCAGGCTCTTTTATGTGCAGTGCAATTTTAGTGCCAGCTTTCAGTACATAAAACTTAGAAATTTCTGTCCAAAGGCCCGTGCCAAAATAGGAGTGACCACGTTCATCAAGTCTTACAGAAGCAACAATTGTAAATCCATGGTTTGTGTTCAGTATGACATCCCTGCAGTCTTTAGTTATGTAAAGGGCAAGATTGTGTACTACAGATGTTGTTGCATAGCAAGGGATCTGCTGCAGAAAATGGTAGGATTGTTAAAGAATATGGTAACATGCAAATATGGGCGAAATTGAAAGAACAGTGTAGCAGTTGAAATCAAAGGAAAAAATCTATAATTAAACAGATAGTGTAACCATGATGTCATGGAAATATGAGAGTAATCGAAAGAACAATACATCATTAATTTGCCTAATATAGAAAGAAGAGGGAAAAGCCCCTTTGATGTATATGCTGCATGTGGCACCTTTTATCCAAATGTAGCAATATATAGTATATGTTCAGGAAAGTAGGCCATGCCAACCGATGTAGGGTGAGATTGAACATATCGTGCGCATCCTAAAGTCATCCGGTACGGTGAGATGGAACTCCACGGATGTCTGGCCGAGGCCACAAAGTCCTGATGTGTCCGCGCACTGTACACTCTTTGAATGAAAGAAAACCCTCAAATCAGCTCGAATAAAAATGAATTCATGGTGATTTCGGCCAGGTGATTAAAGGAGGCAGATGAACTAGGATAAGAGATGAGAGAATATCTCATTAAATTAGTTACCTTGTTGTCCATGAGAAAAAACCCTCAATACTGCGGATTCCCCAATTGGGCGGAGCTGGGTCGACGACGAGCAGCGTCGAGAAAGTCGATGGTGATAGGCGGCGGCAAGCAGAAGTGGCGAAATGTGCTGGGGTTTGCCGGCAGCCTGGCGGCGGTGACAGGCGTCGAGCTAAGTGGTTGCCGTGGCGATAGGCGGTGCCATGCAGAGTCGCGGAGGAGCTTGTGCAGGTGTGATGTAACAGCCCGAGACCGACGCTCTAGATGCCGCCCAGTTATTTCGTTGTCGCCGTGTGTTTTATTTGCATGTTGTATTTCATCATCGCATCATGCGCATTGCATCCGCATGTTTTCCTAAACTTGCATCCGTTCATAGTGCCGCTTCTCCTTTCGTCTCGGTGTCCTTTCTCAGACCGATCGGGTTTTGCTTCCCTCTTGTCTGGCCGCATAACCTCTCCGTACAACCCACACTCTTTGCTACCTTGTCCGAAAACCTCTCCTAAACCCGACCCGCACGATCATGACCGATGTGTCCGGATCATCTCCAAACATCTTCGATTTATTTATCGAACTCCTCTAGTCTATTTTTCTCGACCGTCCGATCTAATCGGAGGGTCCAAATAGCCCCTAACCAAAATCCACTGCTATAAATATCAGTCCAACCCTAATTTTTAGGAGAGCTGTAACATCCAATCCCATCGCCGTCGCCACTCCACCAGGTCTCTCCTTCCACCTTGGGATCCTCCCCGATTCAAAATCCTCCCAACCGAGCAGTGACCAAGCTCTTCGCTTCTCCTCCTACCTCAATCGATCTCCGGGAAGGAGCTCCCGTGTAACAACACCAGCGCCTCCATCGATCCACGCTCGTACTCCAGAGTTTTGCCACGACTCCATGATCACGACCGCGTCTAGCATCCCGCTGCCTCCTCTGCCTCGGACCCGGCCATCACTCTGGCGAGCTCTAGCAAGCCCAGCCGCTGGCCGCCTGCAACCTCCTCCTCCCAGATCCGCTCCACCTCGCCGAGCCTCCATGCAGTAGCTGCCTCCCCGTGCGCGTCTCCTGCATCTTCGTCCTGCAGCCGCGCCCGAGGCAGTCACCTCCTCTGCTTCTTCCCTAGGCGCCTGAAGCCTATCTCTTCTTCCCTCGATCCCAAATGGATCGTGAAGCTACTCGAGGCCTCGAGCAGGAGCGCTCGGCCTCGTCCCCTCACGCCATCGCCGCCAGCGACCACGACCAGGACCGGCCTTGTCCCGCTCCTTTCCTTCCCTGTATCTCCCTTCCTCCATGTGCTTCTCTCTCTTTCTCACATCTCTCTCT
The DNA here is from genome assembly GCA_011799875.1 of Thinopyrum elongatum. NCBI lineage: Eukaryota > Viridiplantae > Streptophyta > Magnoliopsida > Poales > Poaceae > Thinopyrum > Thinopyrum elongatum. The sequence goes on along the minus strand of CM022299.1, from coordinate 240,164,993 downwards.
CACAGGGACCGCCATGCCCGCCGCCTGTTCATTGCCCCCGCTACCAGCTTTGGCATGTCCCTGCCGGATCTGCGTTGTCGCCTCACGATGCCCTCGGCCCGCCATGTCCCTCTGCTGCTCCCTTGCTTCGTGCCCCTGCCTCACCATGGCCTCATGTTCGTCTGCTTCGAGTGGGCAGACAAACCCGCTTGCGTTGACCGTGGGGTGCCTCGTTAGCACCCGAGTGCCCCATCTTCAGTGCATCTCCAGCCCACTTCGCCCTGCCTTGTCTTCCAGCCGACTGGGCCTTGGCCCGTGGTGAGAACAACAACCCTCTGTGCTATAATTCGGCCCGCGTAATGTTTTTTTCCTGTTCTGGATGAATTTTTCAATTATTCTAGGAACTGCAGTTTTACAGAAAACTCCTCCATGTTCATGCATTAATATATCACAAATCGTGCATCACATTTAAACAAACTTTATATGTAAATGCTTAGAATTTCATCTAGTTTCATAATATCCCACTTTCATCCATGTTTAAAATTTCGAAATGCGGTTGTAACCTTGCCTAAACATGTAGTTTACTTATGCTTCACCTCTTGCCATGTTTAACAACATTTAATATGGTTGAGTAGCTTAAACGAGAGTGAACAAAATACTTGATTGTGGTGTTTCGGCAACATGCAACTCGTTGCATATTGAGCTCCACTTAACTTGTAGTATTGTTTGTGCACTTTGCCATGCCTTGCGTCATTAAACCGGACATGCATCATACTTGATTGTGCATCATGCCATGTTTATGCTTGTTGGTTTACCATGTTTTTTGCTTCTTCTTGATAGATCCACTATCATTGCGATTGTGAGAATCCGTTCGACTATGTTGGTTCGTCTACTTCATGGATTCGGTCTTCTTCCTAGCGGGATTTCAGGCAAGATGATCATTACCTTGGATACCACTACTATCTTTGCTTTGCTAGTTGTCTCGATGCTATCGCTATGTCGCACTACCTACCACTTGTTTATCAAGCCTCCCAAATTGCCATGATAAGCCTCTAACCTTTCCACCATCCCAACAAACTATTGATTGGCTATGTTACCGCTTTGCTCAGCCCCTCTTATAGTGTTGCTAGTTGCAGGTGCAGTGCAGGTTGTTCCATGTTAGGACATGGATATCATGGGAAATCACAATATCTCTTATTTAATTAATGCATCTATATACTTGGTAAAGCGTGGAAGGCTCGACCTTTTGCTTAGTGTTTTGTTCCACTCTTGCCGCCTTAGTTTCCGCCATACCGGTGTTATGTTCCTTGATTTGCGTTCCTTACACGGTCGGGGTTTATGGGCCCCCCTTGACAGTTTGCTTTCAATAAATCTCCTCCAGCAAGGCCCAACTTTGGTTTTACCATTTGCCTAATAACAACTAAAATTTGCAAAGGGACCGGCTAGCACCCGAGGTCTATTAATCAACAACCCGGGCCAATACTCCTCATGAGTGTTGGTCCAAAACAGAGTCGTTTGTGGCTTCTCCCGGGGCAACTCGGGTCTCAGTTGTTGTACGCTGTGCTCATCTGATTGTGGCCTGATTTCGAGACACGTGTGGCTCCAATAAGGGTGTCGGCACATTGGGAGGTCTTGTTGGTTTTGTTTTACCATTGTCGAAATGTTTTGTGCACCGGGATTCTGAGTTTGATCGGGTTGTCTTGAGATGGAGATTTTCCTCCGCGGATCGTGAGATTTTATAATGGACTAAGTTGGGACAACCCTGTAGGGTTTTAATCTTTTTGAGAGCCATGCCCGTGGTTATGTGGCAGAATGGAAATTTATAATATCCGATTGTAGAGAACTTGACACCAGACCCGAATTAAAATACACCAACCGTGTGTGTAACCATGACCATCTCTTTTCGAGGGGGTCCGAGAACAGAACACGATGGAGTTATGTTTGACTCGTGAGTAATTCAGGATCACTGCTACTTCTTGAGCTTGCATTGGTCTTTCCCTTGAAGAGAAAAGGGTGATGCAGCAAAGTAGAGATAAGTATTTCCATCAGTTAAGAACCGAGGTATCAAATCCAATAGGAGATACAAGCAAGTCCCCAATCTATGCACCTACACAAACAATCAAACACTTGCACCCAACGCGATAAAGGGGTTGCCAATCCCTTCACGGTCACTTGCAAGGATGAGATATGAACAAGACAGATATAAAAGATTACTAAAACGTAAAACAAAATAAAAGTAAATAAATTGCAGCAAGGTATTTTTGGTTTTTTTTTGGTTTATAGATCTGAAAATATATGATGGAAAATAGACCCGGGGGCCATAGGTTTCACTAGAGGCTTTTCTCTTGAAGGCAAATAATACGGTGGGTGAACAAATTACTGTCGAGCAATTGATAGAAAAGTGCAAAGTTATGATGATATCCAAGGCAATGATTATGCATATAGGCTTCACGTCCGTGTCAAGTAGACCGAAATGATTCTGCATCTACTACTATTACTCCACACATCGACCGCTATCCAGCATGCATCTAGAGTATTAAGTTCATAAAGAACGGAGTAACGGCTTAAGTAAGATGACATGATGTAGAGGGATAAACTCAAGCAATATGATCAAAACCCCATCTTTTTACCCTGGATGGCAACAATACAAAGTGCCTCGCTACCCCTACTTTGTCACTGGATGAGGACACCGCAAGATTGAACCCAAAACTAAGCACCTCTCCCATCGCAAGAAAAACCTATCTAGTTGGCCAAACGAAACCGATAATTCGAAGAGAAATACAAAGATATCAAATCATGCATATAAGAATTCAGAGAAGATTCAAATAATATTCATAGATAATCTGAGCATAAATCCACAATTCATCAGATCTCAACAAACACACCGCAAAAGAATATTACATCGGATAGATCTCCAAGAACATCGAGGAGAACATGATATTGAGAATCAAAGAGAGAGAAGAAGCCATCTAGCTACTAGCTATGGACCCGTAGGTCTGTGGTAAACTACTCACACTTCATCGGAAGGGCAATAGAGTTCATGTAGAAGCCCTCCGTGATCGAATCCCCCTCCGGCAGAATGCCGGAAAAGGCCCCAAGATGGGATCTCACGGGTACAGAAGGTTACGGCGGCGGAAAAGTATTTTGGTGGACGCTTCTGGTCGTTTGGGAATATTTCTGAATTTATAGGCCAAATATTAGGGTTGGAGGACTCCCGTGGGGCCCACAAGACAGGGGGTGCCCCCCTAGGGCGCGCCCTGAGGGCTTGTGGAACCCTCGGGACTCTTCTGACTTCCTCTCCAAGTCCTACGTGTGTCTTCTGGTCCAAGAAAAATCACCGGAAAGTTTTATTCCGTTTGGACTCCGTTTGATATTCCTTTTCTGTAAAACTCAAAAGCAAGGAAAAACAGAAACTGGCACTGGGCTCTAGGTTAATAAGTTAGTCCCAAAAATAATATAAAATAGCATATTAATGCATATAAAACATCCAAAACAGATAATATAATAGCATGGGACAATCAAAAATTATAGATACGTTGGAGACGTATCAAGCATCCCCAAGCTTAATTCCTGCTCGTCCTCGAGTAGGTAAATGATAAAAACAGAATTTTTGATGTGGAATGCTACCTAACATATTTATCCATGTAATTTTCTTTATTGTGGCATGAATATTTAGATCCATATGATTCAAAACAAAAGTTTAATATTGACATAAAAACAATAATACTTCAAGCATACTAATAAAGCAATCATGTCTTCTCAAAATAACATGGCCAAAGAAAGTTATCCCTACAAAATCATATAGTCTGGCTATGCTCCATCTTCATCACACAAAGTATTAAATCATGCACAACCCCGATGACAAGCCAAGCAATTGTTTCATACTTTTGATGTTCTCAAACTTTTTCAACTTTCACACAATACATGAGCGTGAGCCATGGATATAGCACTATAGGTGGAATAGAATATGGTGGTTGTGGAGAAGACAAAAAGAAGGAGATAGTCTCACATCAACTAGGCATATTAACGGGCTATGGAGATGCCCGTCAATAGATATCAATGTGAGTGAGTAGGGATTGCCATGCAACGGATGCACTAGAGCTATAAGTTTATGAAAGCTCAAAAAGAAACTAAGTGGGTGTGCATCCAACTTGCTTGCTCATGAAGACCTAGGGCAATTTGAGGAAGCCCATCATTGGAATATACAAGCCAAGTTCTATAATGAAAAATTCCCACTAGTATTTGAAAGTGACAACATAGGAGACTCTCTATCATGAAGATCATGGTGCTACTTTGAAGCACAAGTGTGGTAAAAGGATAGTAGCATTGCCCCTTCTCTCTTTTCTCTCATTTTTTTCTCTTTTTTTTATTTGGGCTTCTTTGGCCTCTTTTTTTGTGGGCTTCTTTGTCCTCTTTTATTTTTTATAAAGTCCGGAGAGTCATCCTAACTTGTGAGGGAATCATAGCTTCCATCATCCTTTCCTCTCATGGGACAATGCTCTAATAATGATGATCATCACACTTTTATTTACTTACAACTCAAGAATTACAACTCGATACTTAGAACAAAAATATGACTCTATATGAATGCCTCCGGGCGTGTACCAGGATGTGCAACAATCTAGCATAGCAATGACATCAAAAAACGGACAAGCCATGAAAACATCATGCTAGCTATCTTACGATCATGCAAAGCCATATGACAATGATGGAGCGTGTCATAATAAAACGGAATGGTGGAAGTTGCATGGCAATATATCTTGGAATGGCTATGGAAATGCCATAATAGGTAGGTATGGTGGCTGTTTTGAGGAAGGGTATATGGAGGGTGTAGTGCACCGTCGAAAGTTGCGCGTTACTTGATAACCCATAAGTATAGGGGATCAGTTGTAGCCTCTCTCGATAAATAAGAGTGTCGAACCCAACGAGGAGCTAAAGGTAGAACAAATATTCCCTCATGTTCTATCGACCACCGATACAACTCTACGCACGCTTAACGTTCGCTTTACCTAGAACAAGTATGAAACTAGAAGTACTTTGTAGGTGTTGTAGGATAGGTTTGCAAGATAATAAAGAGCACGAAAATAAAAACTAGGGGCTGTTTAGATAAAGAAACAATTATGTTAGTTTACCGAGTGTGGAAAAGTGGTGGTAGGAGTGGCGGAATTGTCCCTAAGCAATTGACTATGTTACTAGACCGATAGCATGTTTTATGTGGGTGAGGCCACTGCTAGCATGCCATCCCTTACTTGGAATTCTATGCACTTATGATTGGAACTATTAGCAAGCATCCGCAACTACTAATGTTCATTAAGGTAAAACCCAACCATAGCATTAAGATATATTGGTCCCCCCCTTCAACCCCGTAGGCATCAATTTCTATGCTAGGCTGAAGCTGCCGTCACCCTTGCCCTCCAATACATAGTCCTATCAACATACAACTAACCCTATGATGTGATCCACATGCGCGCTCATATGATGGGCACCAAAGGACAGCAACATAACCACAAGAAAATTAAACCAATCATAGCAAATAACCAATCAGCGATAGGACAACAAAAATCTACTCAGACATCATAGGATGGCAACACATCATTGTATAATAATATGAAGCATAAAGCACCATGTTCAAGTAGAGGGTACAACGGGTTGCGGGAGAGTGGACCACTGAATATAGATGGGGAAAGGTGATGAAGATGTTGGGGAAGATGACAGAGGTGTTGGTGTAGATCGCCGTCACACGATGATTGCCCCGATGGCGTTCCGGCGCCACCGGGAGAGAGGGGGAGAGAGCTCCCCTCCTTCTTCTTCTTCGTTGACCTTCCCCCTAGATGGGAGAAGGGTTTCCCCTCTGGTCCATGGTATCCATGGCCACGGAGGAGCGGGATCCCCTCCGAGATTGGATCTCTCTCTCTGTTTCCTTTTGTTTCTGTGTTCCCAGATTCTGGCCTTTCACCGTTTCTTAAATTCCCGGAGATCCATAACTCCGATTGGGCTGAAATTTTAACACGATTTTTATCCGGATATTAGCTTTCCTGCGGCGAAAGAAGGGCACCAATAGCCTTACGGGGTGACCACAAGGGTCCAGGGCACGCCCAACCCCCTGGGCCCCCCTGCCTTGTGGCCCCCTCGGGCATCGTCTCGCGTTGATTCCAATTCCCAAAATTCACATATATTCCAAAAAAATCTCTGTAATTTTTTATCGCGTTTGGACTCCGTTTGATATGGATTTTCTGCGAAACAAAAAACATGCAACAAACAGGAACTGGCACTGGGCACTGGGTCAATATGTTAGTCCAAGAAAATAGTATAAAAATTTGCCAAAAGTATGTAAAAGTTGTAGAATATTGGCATGGAACAATAAAAAATTATAGATACGATGGAGACGTATCAGTACTAGAGAGGCTAGCATTGGTGGAAGGGTCAGAGTGCGTATAATCCCTGGACTCAACATTAGCCATAAAGAACTCACATACTTGTTGCAAAAGTCTATTAGCTATCAAAACAAAGTACTACACGCATGCTCCTAGGGGGATAGATTGGTAGGAAAAGACCATCGCTCATCCCTGACCGCCACTCATAAGGAAGACAATCAATAAATAAATTATGCTCCGACTTCATCACATAACGGTTCACCATACGGGCATGCTACGGGAATCACAAACTTTAACACAAGTATTTCTACCAATCCACAATTACTCACTAGCATGACTCTAATATCACCATCTTTATATCTCAAAACAATAATAAGGAATCAAACTTCTCATAGTATTCAATGCTCTTTTATATGGAAGTTTTTATTATATCCCTCTTGGATGCCCATCATATTAGCACTAAATTCATAACCTATGCAAATTACCATGCTGTTTAGAGAGACTCCCAAAATAATATAAGTGAAGCAAGATAGTTCAACAATTTCTATAAAATAAAGCCACCGCCCTGCTCTAAAAAGATATAAGTGAAGCACTAGAGCAAAATTGCCTAGCTCAAAAGATATAAGTGAAGCACATAGAGAATTCTAATAAATTCATGATTCATGCGTGTCCCTCTGAAAAGGCGTGTACAGAAAGGATGATTGTGTCAAACTAAAAATCAAAGACTCAAATCATACAAGACGCTCCAAGCAAAACACGTATCATGTGGTGAATAAAAATATAGCCTCAAGTAAATTTACCGATAGACGAAGACAAAAGAGGGGATGCCATCCGGGGCATCCCCAAGCTTAGATGCTTGGTTGTCCTTGAATATTAACTTGGGTTGGGAATCCCCAAGCATAGGCTCTTGCCACTCCTTATTCCATAGTCCATCAAATCTTTACTCAAAACTTGAAAACTTCACAACATAAAACTCAACAGAAAACTCATGAGATCCGTTAGTACAAGAAAATAAATCACCACGTTTTGTTACTGTTGTGAACTCATTCTTTATTTATATTGGTGTAATATCTACTGTATTTGAACTTCTCCATTGTTCCTACCCCCCGATACTACCCATAGATTCATTAAAATAAGCAAACAACACAGAGAAAACAGAATCTGTCAAAAACAGAATAGTATGCAAAGATCTGAATTGTTCTAATACTTCTCTAACTCCAAAAATTGTGAAAAATTAGGAAAACATAGGAAATTTGTATATCAATATTTTGTAAAAACTTCATGGTTTTTAAAGGCTCCATTGAATTTAAAAAATTCTGTTACTGGATGCAAAAGTTTCTGTTTTTCAGCAAGATCAAATCAACTATCACCGTAAGCCATCCCAAATGTCTTACTTGGCTCAAACACTAATTAAAACACCAAAACACAATTACTACAGAGGTAATAATGTGTAATTATTGAAAAAACAGGACCAAAAACAAAAAACATAAAAATAAAATTGGGTTGCCTCCCAACAAGCGATATTGTTTAATGCCCCTAGCTAGGCATAAAACATAGATCTAGGTATTGTCATCTTTGGTATGCTTTTCCATAGATGTGTTCTCGTCGGAAGGTTTTGCAAAGATAACATGGAACACATTATCCATAGAAATTTTAGCATCATTAAGCTGCCCATCTACGTATCTCCTTTGATTTCAGGCTACAATCCAAGAATACCGTTGATTAACATCATTGAAAACTTGTTGGATCATATCTAAAACGGGGATTTTCTTTTTAAGGTTTTCATAAAAAATTTGATTATTTCCAAACTAATGTCCCAAAGTATAATCACTATTGTAAAGGATCTCATCTATCACTGGTTTTTCACGGCTCATACCATAATGATCAAAAATTTCCCTAGCTTCCCGTACTATGTGATCAAATTCATTCTTAAGAACTTGGGTAGCTATCTTTTTAGCCTTAGGATCCTTTATAATGGGTAACTCATAAAACAATCTTTGCAAGGTAGGATGAGTACGGATAAATCTACTTTCAAATTTTAGAACTAGTGCTGAAATAGCTTCCGCATTAGTTTTAGTCCTTTTAAGTATGGGAGTATCATCGAGAGGCAAATTGCCTACACAATTGAAAAAAATCTTGTATATGTTCTTTTCCCATAAAATTACCTTGCCCCAAAACAAAAGTTTTAGCATCCAGATTGCCTGTTCGTCCAATTTTAGGATTTAGGCCATCATCTATTTCTGCCATACAAAAGTTACTCATGATGATGAGTTCAAGCAAACAAAAGATTGGACAGAAGAAGGGCGAATAAAAAGACAAATCTTTTTGTATTTTTCTGAAAATAGTTTTAGAAGTGGGGGAGAGGAAAAGAAGAGGCAAATGGCAAATAATGTAATGCAAGAGATGAGAGTTTATGGTGGGTACTTGGTAGGCTTGATGTAGATCTCCCCGACAACGGCGCCAAAAATTCTTCCTGCTACTTCTTGAGCTTGCGTTGGTTTTTCCCTTGAAGAGGAAAGGGTGATGCAGCAAAGTAGAGATAAGTATTTCCCTTAGTTAAGAACCAAGGTATCAAATCCAGTAGGAGATACAAGCAAGTCCCCAATCTATGCACATGCACAAACAATCAAACACTTGCACCCAACGCGATAAAGGGGTTGTCAATCCCTTCATGGTCACTTGCAAGGATGAGATCCGATCGAGATAGATATAAAAGATTACTAAAACGTAAAACAAAATAGAAGTAAATAAATTGCAGCAAGGTATTTTTGGGTTTTTTGGTTTATAGATCTGAAAATATATGATGGAAAATAGACCCGGGGGCCATAGGTTTCACTAGAGGCTTCTCTCTTGAAGGCAAATAATACGGTGGGTGAACAAATTACTGTCGAGCAATTGATAGAAAAGTGCAAAGTTATGACGATATCCAAGGCAATGATTATGCATATAGGCATCACGTCCGTGTCAAGTAGACCAAAACGATTCTGCATCTACTACTATTACTCCACACATCGACCGCTATCCAGCATGCATCTAGAGTATTAAGTTCATAAAGAACGAAGTAACGCCTTAAGTAAGATGACATGATGTAGAGGGATAAACTCAAGCAATATGATCAAAACCCCATCTTTTTACCCTTGATGGCAACAATACAAATACGTGCCTCGCTACCCCTACTTTGCCATTGGGTGAGGACACTGCAAGATTGAACCCAAAACTAAGACCTCTCCCATTGCAAGAAAAACCAATCTAGTTGGCTAAACCAAACCGATAATTTGAAGAGAAATACAAAGATATCAAATCATGCATATAAGAATTCAGAGAAGATTCAAATAATATTCATAGATAGTCTGATCATAAATCCACAATTCATCGGATCTCGACAAAGACACTGCAAAAGAATATTACATCAGATAGATCTCCAAGAACATCGAGGAGAACATGGTATTCAGAATCAAAGAGAGAGAAGAAGCCATCTAGCTACTAGCTATGGACCCGTAGGTCTGTGGTAAACTACTCACGCTTCATCGGAAGGGCAATAGAGTTGATGTAGAAGCCCTCCGTGATCGAATCCTCCTCCGGCAGGATGCCTGAAAAGGCCCCAAGATGGGATCTCATGGGTACAGAAGGTTACAGCGGCGGAAAAGTATTTTGGTGGACGCTTCTGGTCATTTGGGAGTATTTCTGAATTTATAGGCCAAAGATTATGGTTGGAGGAGTCTCGTGGGGCTCACAAGCCAGGGGCGCCCCCCCTAGGTGTCGTGGTTGGACACGATCACCTATGGGGCCATCGGCCCCTTTGTGGTTCGGCAAGGTGGAAGGTCACGTTGCATAAAGGGCGGAGGCCATAGAACAGCATGACAATGGTGACGCGGGTCCGCGAGGCATAAAACCCTACTCCAGCTTTGGTGGATTGAGTGGAGGACTGTGACGAACTCGCATTACTCAAGCCCGGCAAGGTCACTTCGGGGAGAGCAGCTACACGCCTATGTGTGTACAAGGGCCCGAATCCTTTCTAAGGTTGCCTCGGCCCTCCTTTTATAGGTCAAGGGGTTACCACAGTGGCAAAACAGTCATTATCCAGTGATTAGATAGCCATAGTGCTATCATACCTATCTCTGCAGACAGGACAAGGTGCATTAAATGCACCGCTTAGTGTCACATCATGGATGCAGCCCAGCAAGCCTTGCCATGCCATTCAACCACCTTCTCACTTGCCTGCGTGACACGCCTTTGGACGGGTGTCATTTATGGGTGATCTTCATCGGAAACGGCTGCCACGTGCTGAATGACTGCCACTTATTCACTTGGGGGGCTCGACACTGCACCGATAAGCGATTTGCGTCACAGTGAGGTGGAGCAGTGGAGCCCTGGCGGGATAGCAGGCCGCCAATGCCCCGGTAACTCTTCCCGGGGAGGTCTTGGGACTTGCTCTTGGGGTGGCCTCGACCTGACTAGGCTCGCCTGCCCGGCAAGGAAGGCTTTTCCCTTAGTGATATCTCGCTGTCTTGGCTTGTCTTGGTCTTCTTAATCCGCCCTCTGGTTTCCCAAAGGGCTCATTTCTCTCTGGCTTGGTCTTGGTGAAGCTTGCTTCGTTCCTGTCGTGCCTGTGTACGGTCTGGGCAATATACGTAAAGGTTTGTTGCACCGACAGGAGCCCCCAGGCCTGGTCCAATGTGCTGCTAAGCATCGTGGGAGTAGGCCCTTTCAGGTACACAGGCAAGAGACTTGTGCTGATATTTTCTTCTTCCTTGATATTTTCCTAGCTTCTTCATTAACCTGTGCTTGAGTCAGTTTCCGGTTTTCCCGTGCGTCGTGCAAGACGTTATGGGGGAGTTTTAAGCCACGATCCATGGCTACCCACGTCCCATGTTCACGGAGTGGAAACTGCCATTCCACTAGCTTCTCCGCTTCTGGCGTTTCCGCCACATATGTTGCATGCATTGCGCAGGGTTGGTGGCAAACGTGGGGAGCGCGGAAATGTGCATGATGGCAGAAAGCCAGGCATCCTTGGATTGGCGCACAGGGTCGGCCCTGATTCCACGAGCCGTTGGTGGTGCAGAGGAGTCGTACTGGCAGTGCGGGGCGGTTGGCCCCTTGGTGAGGGGCCAGCCCTTGGCCTTGTTCGCCTATAAAGAGGGAAAGTGGGCAAGGTGATGGCTCACACCTATCTCCTCCTCCTCTCTTCTGGCATCATTTTTCCATCATGGTGAGGGGGAGAGGTCGTGGTGGCACTCCAGTGGCAGCGACGAGGGCTTCTGCTCAACAGCGCCTCCCTCCTCCTGTTGGGGACGCAGGAGCATAGCCCGTTGTGAGGGGAGGCGGGAGAGGACGAGGACGTGGTCTCCGTGGTGCTTGGGGTCGAGGAGGACGAGGCGGTGCCATGATCACACCTCCTCCGGCTGCTCAGGACCCCAATGAAGGCCACGTCGGGAACCAGCCGCTGTAGTTCATAGTCAAGCTGCGAGGGCCCCTGAGCAGCCATCTTTGGCTTCCTACTCCATTTGCAAGGGTGATGGAGATTGAGCAGCCGCCGGGGTTGAGGCTGCACATGAGGGGCTGCTGTAATGGCAGCATGCGGGCGGACGTGGAGTTCCCCGTTACTCATGTCATGCTTCTCTGGCGTGGCTGTTAGACTTTTGCTCATGCCCATAGCTTGGCGGCCGGGGACGTCCTCCATTTCAAGCTAATGGACGCCACCCTGCTCTCTATCAAGGTCTTCGGATGCTCGGGTGCTCGCTTAGGGTGTTGTGCGGAGAGCTTGACTGACGATGAAAGCTCCTCCTCAAGCAATAGCGACGAGGAGGACAGTGACGGCGATGACGACGGAGCCGGTGGGGAGGACGATGGCTCTGACTCCGGCTGAACACCAGCCGCACCATCACCGTCAGCCGGTGGCACCACCATCTGCACCAGCATCTCCTCCTCGGCAAGGCTATTTGCCAGGGTGTTGGGTGTGGGTGGCACCCTTGTCTCCTTCAGCAGTCTTCCAGCTGGACCCCAGCAGGCGTCCTCATGGCTCCAACTTCGTTCGCCCTGCCGTGTCCTGCTGACCCTGGTGGCGATGATCAGGGCGTCGCCTAGTCGCTCCACCCATCCATCACCTTCGCCCGCGCCCTCTCGATCTTGTCAGACTTCGTCTCGTGGGTTCTGACGAGGTCAGGCTGGGCTTTTGCTCGGGCACTCTTTTTGTCCTCTCCGCCTCCCACTGTAGTTCCTAGGAGGAGAGGGACAAGAAAGGGATTACGGGGCACTTATCTTTTTTCAGTCTTAGACATGTAGCCATTTGCCAAACTTTAGTCTCAAATATGTAATCTTCTTTATCCATGTTTGTGTTCTGTAAGATCTGTACTTGCTTATTCGCATATTAATGAAAAAAGACAAGCTTTGCCGGGTACTTGTGCATGTATTACATCCATGCAGAGGTGGAATGCCACGATATGTACAAGTAAACAAGTTTTCTCCGGCAAGCTATCCTGCCGGTTCCTTTCGTTTGTTGTCGCGGGGCTTAGCCTGCCGGGCTCAAAACTATGGAACGGGACCAGCCCCTTGTCGAACCTCCTTCGCCAACGGCCACTACAACCACCTTGACCGAAGCAACATTTGGGATAAAGGATGGGAGCACCTATGCTTCGAAGGTGACAAGGTTTTCATATGCACAAGTTTTCACATTACAGAACATTTATGGACAAGAAGGAACTTATCTGTTTGGCTTGCCGGGGACCATTATGTAGGCTTGTCTCCGTTTCTTCTCTTTGGGACCGAGTCCGCGGCAAGAGCCCTGTAGTTAAGTGCAGAGGAAAACAATGCTACATATGCCCTTATCCACATGATCATGCCATGCTCATGTTATGCTATGCATGCATGCAAGTTTTTGGGGCCCCCAGTGCTTCGTTTATTTATCTGCTACTCAGGGTCTGCGTCTGGCTTTGTACAAAGGGTTACATGCAACATCGGCAAAGCTTGTACAAAAGGGTGGCTGCCGGGCAGGGCCCGACAGCCGCGCCTTACGGGTAGAACTTACAGAGATGCTCAATATTCCATGAGTTTTGCAATTGAAAGCCATCTCCGGTCTCCAGACGGACTGCGCCAGGTCTGGTGACTCGTACCACCTAGTAAGGGCCTTCCCACTTTGGCGTCAACTTGTTTGTACCCTTGGCGGACTGAACATGCCTAAGGACAAGGTCGCCTTCTCAAGGGTCTGGGGATGAACCCTGCGGCTGTGATAGCGGCGTAGGGCTTGCTGATAGCATGCAACACGCGTAACAGCCCGGAGATGGTTCTCCTCGAGGAGCACGGCATCGTCATGCCAGTGCTGCTCTTGCTCTACTTCATCGTAGGCAAGTACACGAGGTGCACGTATATGAGTTCTGTGGGGATCACTGCTTCTGCCCCATAGACTAGGTAGAAGGGAGTATGGCTAGTAGCTCGATTTGGTGTCGTACGGAGGGACCAAAGAACCACCGGTAGCTCATCAATCGAGCGCGTGCTGCATTTCTGCAGCCTATCAAATGTTCTTGTCTTGAGTCCTCGCAGCACTTCAGCGTTCGCCCTCTCAGCTTGTCCATTGCTTCTGGGATGAGCAATAGAGGCAAATAAAATCTTGCTTCCGAGGGCTTGAATGTATTGCATGAAGGCGCGGCTCATGAACAGGGTGCCGTTGTCAGTGATGACCCTGGTGGGTACTCTGAAGTGGCACACCAGTCCTTTCAGGAACTTGATAGCTGACTGTGAACTTGTCGATGGCGACGTACAAGAACTCAAAGCCCCCGGTAGAATGGGGGAATGGGCCCAAGATGTCGAGCTCCCAGACCGAAAAGGGCCATGACAAAGGGATCGTCTGGAGAGCTTGAGCAGGTTGATGGATATTCTTGGAGTGGAACAGGCAGGCTTCACATCTGGTGACTAGCTCGATTGCATCTTGGAGGGCCGTGGGCCAGTAGAAACCTTGCCGGAAAGCTTTTCCAACCAAGTCCCTTGATCCAATATGAGAGCCGCACATGCCTCTGTGTATCTCTGCCAACAGTTCCTTCCCTTCTACCCGGCAAATGCACTTCAATTTCACACCGTTGGGCCTCCTTCTGTATAGTGCGTCATCGATGAACTGATACATACTGGCCCACCGGGCTACTCTTTCAGCTTCTTCTTGCTCTTCGGGAAGTTCTCCTGTTTTGAGGTAACGGACTATGAGTCACACCCAAGTTGGAGCCTGAGGCTTGACAACAAGGATCAGCGGCACCTCCTCGCTCGTGGGAGCGCATGCCTCAACCGCGAGGATTGGTAGTTTGGCAGGAGGGTGCTACTCGCCAAGTGAAGTGGAGTTGTTCCTGCCAACCTCTTTGCTGGGGGCTTCTGGAAGCTCTGCCGAGAGAGGCTTGCCGGAGTCTAGTTTCCTCCTCTTTCTGGACATTGTTGCCGGGGACATGGAGGGCTGAGTCAGGTGGAGAACAAAAGTCCCTGGTTCCACAAGAAGCTTTTGCGCAGCGCACTCCGACAGATGATCAGCAATGCTGTTTTCCGCAAGGGTACGTGCTCTTTTTGCAATCCGTCAAGGTGCTCCTCCAGCTTTCTGACTTCCTCCACGTATGCCTCCATCAATGGACTATGATAATCCTTGTTCACTTGCCTCACCACAAGCTGTGAGTATCCTCTTATGATCATCTTCTTAATCCCCAACTCTGTCGTGATCCCGAGCCCGGTAAGGAGTCCTTCATACTCTGCAGTGTTGTTAGTTGCCTTCTCTCAGGGGAAATGCATCTGGATCACAAACTTGAGGTGCTCTCCAGTGGGTGCGACGAGGAGCACGCCAGCTCCTGCACCTTGTAGTGAGAAGGCACCATCAAAGTACATGATCCATTCTTGGGGTGCTTCCTTGCCGGGCATAACAGTTTCTACTGCCTCTTCGTCTAGGGTAGGTGTCCACTCCACAATAAACTCTGCCAGTACTCTGCTCTGAATGGTTGATGTGCTCTCAAACTTCAAACCAAAGCTTGACAACTCCAAAGCCCATTCCACTATTCTGCCGGTGGCCTCAGGGTTCCTCAGTATGCGTTGCATGGGGAAGCGGGTGACAACTGTGATCTCGTGGGCTTGGAAGTAATGGCACAGTTTCCTTGAGGCCATGATGAGGCCAAAGATCAACTTTTGCACGCCAGAGTACCTTGACCTAGCCCCCTACCGTACGGAGCTGACAAAGTACACTGGCCGCTGCACCACCTTCTTCCTTGCCGTGATCCTGGAATTGTCTCCGTCGCTTCGCTCCTCTTTGTCCTGATCTGCATCTGACCTTGCCGGGATGAGTTCACTTTCCCCTCCGAAGAGGACAGTAGCCGCGGCTGCTCCTTTATCTACTTCCCGCTGCGCCACTAGCACTGCACTAACCACTTGATTGGTTGCTGCTATGTATAGCAGCAACGGCTCTTGCGATTTAGGAGCGACTAAGGTGGGAACAGAGGAAAGATAGGTCTTCAAATCTTGTAGTGCAGCTTCTGCCTCCGGGGTCCACTTCACGGGCCCTGCCTTCTTCAAGATTTTGAAGAATGGCAAGGCGCGCTCGGCAGACTTGGAAATGAACCTGCTTAGTGCGACAACACATCCAGTCAAACACCTCACATCTTTAACTGTCTTGGGTGCTTGAATCTGCTCAATCGCCTTGATCTTGTCGGGGTTGGCCTTTATCCCCCAGTGGGACACGAAGAAGCCGAGTAGCTTGCCGGAAGGAACGCCAAACACACACTTCTCTGGGTTTAGCTTCAAGTTGATCTTGCACAGATTTGCAAAGGTCTCTTCCAAGTCCTGAATGAGAGTTGACTTGTCACTGGTACGCGTCGGTGCTATACAAACGGTTTTTAACCCCTTTCCGCGACGACATTTGGAACCGTCGCCAAGTGAGTGTGGGTGATAGGGGGGTCCTTCCCACACGACCCAGAAACCGTCGGGGATAGGCAGCCTTGATGCATACAGTTGTCCCTATATAACCATTTCTGATATCTCGAATATCCCAAATGCTTCATCCTTGGTATTCATTTGTGCTCGCATTGCCATCGCAGTCGGAGTTTTGTGGTTTTACCTAAAACCAGGCAGATTCCAGGCACAGGAGTTTTCCAGGCACGTACCAAACTGGCTCTACGTTTACGATGCCTGGCACATTACAAACAGTTCATGATTATAAACCATGTACGATAGGTTAGACAATCACACACATTTAGTTTTCTCGCACCGTATGTGATAGTGTCTGACATCACACACGCTTTGCAAACGGCAACTGTGTGCATTGTTACACACATTTCCTCTCCGTGAACCATGTCGGATTATGATGTATATCGCACACGCTGTGCTTTATTAACCGTGTGCACTGTAATGACCTGCACACCGTAATTTTGCCCTAATTTAATTGCTGCTTTTTAAGATTGTGCCTAATTTAAACTTGAAAGTATGCTATAGCTTTATTCATATCCATCAGGTTCAAACAACCAATGCATTATTCGATTGACAGGTACATATGTTTAAGAATTACATAAGCACCAAATAAAGAATGATGAACCAAGGTTCTATACTTGTACTATTACAGATGGTAAAGAAAGAGGCGATAGACATTCTGGTTGCTGAACAAGGTGAAGCAGAATGGCCCTATTGTGCTCTCCTGGATGCAAAAGGCACGCACGACTCTAGTCCAACCCTTTGTGATGGCCGGCCGCCAATCATGTAGTTTGAGAGGTAATCTTGAGTAAACTACTTCAGGATCCACTGCAAAGGAAAAAGATTCAGACATTGTCATCTAACACAACTCATTACGGGCAGTAAAAAGAAGACTACAGGGTTCTTACTTACCATCCTACAGTTCACTATTGTCTTTCATCAAGTGTAAACAAATAGTTCGATTGACATCTTTTGACCCATTTTAATAACAATCTTTATCAGTTTCCTCACTTGATGCTGGTTCATGAATATCTCATTGCCCCATACGCAGAAAGGGTCGAAGTGTGGATCTTTGGCAATGACATATGTACCTAAAAGCACCAAGTTACTATTAGAAGCTAAACAACAATTGCAAAATGATGTAGTACAACACTACCTCCATCCCATTATATAAGCTTTTATTACATGTATATCTAGACATCATCAGAACATTAAGGTAACACTCTTCCTTGTTGCTATGTAGCCTGGGATTGCATATTTAGTCATTCAGTACAATGCATGTTGCTATGTTGCCTCGGATATATTAAATATGGCCCTAGTTAACCTACTGATAAATGGGTTACAGATATGTTCAGTGAAATGTCTGATTCAACGATTAATCCCTTATCAGCCCCCAGGCTATATGGTACCAGCTACCGATATCCTGAACAGTGAGTACATATAAGTAATGCGATGAAACTAACCTCGATGGAAAACATCACTGTTCTCAATATTGTCCTGTATGAGTACATATAAAGGCATGTTAAGCACAACAGGCTAAACATCAACCAAATATATCCATGGTAGACAACATAATCTTCAAATCATAGCTTCAGTGTGCAGGCTTAAGCACGCTAGTTAAGCAAAACAAGAAGTGGAAAGGTGTGTTAACTGCATCAGGCATAACATTTAAAAACAAGCAAATAGTCATCCAAACTGGTATTGTGCAGGTCTAAAGTACACTAGTTATTGTTAAAAAAACGAAAAGGCATGTTAACTGCAATATCCTTAACAGCAACCAAATATCATAATTCATAGTGGTATTGTTGAAACTGTTATTGATGAAATTGAACTGCACGGCAAATAGTTGCACATATAGAGCATCACATTGTGAAGAACTGAAATAAACAAGGCATAAGGCCATCTCTAGCCGATCCTTTAAAAGTAAAAGGACTAAAACCCTTAGTGGATATATATATATACTCCAGCAATTTTTGGCCGTTTCTAGTCGATCCCCTAAACTTAACATTGTAAACTTCAATTTGATCAAGTTCAAAGCAGGTTCAACCGAAAGTAGCATGCATTCAAACATAAACATAGATAGTTTTGCATAACCGAACATAAAACATAAATTTAAACTAAGCTAAACTACTTTCGGTCGAAGTGGAGGTCGAGCCAATCCTTCCTTGTCAGGTACGGTGTGCCGCGAGCCGGGTCCGGGCCGGTGCCGTCGTCGGTGTCGTTGGGGAAGACACTCCTCCACTCGTCGACGTCGATCTCCTCGTCATCGCGGCCCACCTCGATGCCCTCCTTGCCACCTTTGACCTCATCATTGGAGGAGAGCGCGATAACCTCGCCACCCTCCGTGCCGGCAAAGATCGCCCGCTCCGCCTCCATGAGCTCCGGGTGCTGCCGGCGGAGCTCTTGCATGTAGGCCTCATCGGCGGCCTCGGCCTCGTGGCGCTCCCACGCCTCACGGTCCTCCCGTGCCATAGCCGAGCTCACCAACCCTGGCTCCGGTGGAACGAGGTCGACCGGACGTGTGTCGAAGGGGAAATTGAGCCTAGCCACCGCGTCGTGGTAGCGGACCTGCCAGCGGTCGTACTCCATGGCCGCGAGCTCGGCCGTGTGGAAGCGACCGAGCCACCGGCGGGTGTGGGTCTCCTGATCTGTAATCTCGGCGACCCACGTCCCCCACCGCCGCTGCCGGACCCCAAGGTAGGACCTCGTCGGCTGCCGGGTCCTAGGAAGGATGGGGAAGTCCTCGAACTGGCGTAGGGGCGCGGCGACGGGCGAATCGGGGGACCGGCGACAGCGGATCGATAAAGAGCCCGCGGAGGACGATGTGGCCACCTCGCCGGCGTCAGGCGAAGAGGCCGCGATAAACCTCTTTTTGGCCATTGGCTCCTCGAGCTCCCCGGCACACAGGCAGAGGTCGAGGATGGAGACGGCGGTGATGGCGGTGACCTACCAATGGTTTCGGGGGTGGTGTGTGTCTGTGTGAGCGGAGGTTTTGGGGAGTGTGTGGTGTGTGTGGAGGGGGGCAAGGTGGTGTTTGAGGAAATACCGTGGCAACTGAAAATTTTACAAGGCAGGAGTAACAAGGCGGGGATACTGAAATTTGGATCAAGGGCGAGCAGATATTTTTTAGATTGCGAGGGATGAAGAGGCGGGAGTATTTGGGGAGCGAGCTAGTGTGCTTGACACGCCGGCTGTGGACTGTAGCCGACGCACCTTCTCGCGTAAGCCATAGGCCTACTATACACCGACGGTGCTCCAGGATATTTTGTACTGCATCTCACACGGTTGGTGATAATAAACTGTGTGCGATCTACTTGATTTTTCGTCTTGATTTGAATTACATAATGGGGTCACAGCTGCAATGGACGGTGTTTGAATTGCTAGAACTTTTATCTGCAGTGAACATGCAACTATAGGTGTGTCGTCAAAGAAATTGGAATTATTCAGGGTTTGTTTGGACATTTTTATACATTAACTTGGTTTTCTAGGCATTTCAGGTGCACAATTCAAAATTAAACAACATGCACATGCTCCGGTGCACCAACATGGGTTGTAAAATCATATGTGTGTCCATGGGTTTATGCTTATGTCCCATGCAAGAAATGGGGATGAATTTCGAACACCATAGCATCGTGGTTCTCCGGCAAACATTGAGGTGCTTGCTTTTGTAATTCTAGTAAATACAAAACCCGTCTGAAATTCATGAACCTTGGCATGCTATCATGGAACAGCATCAACATGCTGGGGTAAAAAAAAATTGTCCCACTTGGGGCATGTTATGGTATAAGCTTCTCGCAAACCAGAGCTTGTCTCACAACAAGCCTGATGGTTTCGGTAGGGAACCTGCCACCTTGGGGGACAAAACGATATATGTTACCTCTTCTTACTTTCAAAATTTTTCTCGTGACAACATAGAACAACAGGAGTGTTGTTCAATTTTTGGATTTTTTCGGGGATTGTTTCGACATTTTTATACGTTAACTGAGTTTTCTAGGCATTTATGTGCATAATTCAAAATGGAACTACATGCACATGCACCAGTACATAAAAACGGGTTGAAAAATCAAATGTTTATCCTTGGTTGCAAGCTTAGGTCACATGCAAGAAATGAGAATGAATGTCAAACACCTTGACACTGTCGCTCGGCCGCTAACATTGAGATACATGGTTTTAAAATTCTAGTAAATCGTAAAGTCATCTGAAATTCATGAAACTTGACATGATATCATGGAACAGCATCGACATGCCGTGGTAAAAATATTGTCCCATTTGGGGCAGGTTTGGGTATAAGCTTCTCGCAAACCACAACTTCTCTCACAACAAGCCTGATGGCTTCGGTAGGGAACGTGCCACCTTGGGGGACGAAACGATATCTGTTGCCTCTTCTTACTTTCAAATTTTTTCTCATGTCAACATAGAACAACACGAGTGTTGTGTCAATTTTTGGGATTTTTCGGGGTTCGCTTGGACATTTTTATACATTAACTGAGTTTTCTATGCATTCATGTGCATAATTCAAATTTGAACTACATGCACATGCCCCAGTGCATATAAATTGGTTCAAAATTGGAATGTGTGTCCTTGGTTACATGCTTAAGTCCCATGCAAGAAATGAGAAGGAATGTCAAACACCTTGCCACCGTCGCTCGGCCGTTAACATTGAGATACATGGTTTTTAAATTCTAGTAAATCGAAAACGCGTCTGAAATTTATGAAACTTGGCATGCTAGCATGGAACGGCATCAACATGCAGTGGTAAAAATATTGTCCCATTTGGGGCAGGTTGGGGTATATAAGCTTCTCACAAACCAGAGCTTCTCACAACAATAGGGCCTACACAACAAGCCTCATGGTTACGGTAGGGAACGTTTCACCTTTCTGGATGAAACGATATCCGTTGCCTCTTCTTGATTTCAATTTTTTTTCTAGTGTCAACATAGAACAACATGAGTGTTGTGTTAATTTTAGGAATTTTTCGGGGCTCATTTGGACATTTTTATATATTAACTGAGTTTTCAATGCATTTATGTGCATAATTCAAATTTGAACTACAGGCACATGCTCTAATGCATATAAATTGGTTGAAAATTCAAATCTGTGTCCTTGGTTGCATGCTTAGGTCCCATGCAAGAAATGGGAATGAATGTCAAACACCCTGCCACCGTCACTCGGCCGCAAACATTGAGATACCTGGTTTTTAAATTCTAGTAAATCCAAAACTCGTGTGAAATTCATGAAACTTGGCATGCTATCTTGGAGCGGCATCAACATGTCGTGGTAAAATTTTTGTCTCATTTGGGGCAGGTTTGGGTATAAGCTTCTCACAAACCAGAGCTTCTCACAACAAGCGTGATGGTTTCGGTAGGGAACGTTTCACCTTTGGGGACGAAATGATATCCGTTGCCTCTTATTGCTTTCAAAATTTTTCTAGTGTCAACATAGAACAACAGGAGTGTTGTGTTAAATTTTGGATTTTTTTGCGGTTTATTTGGACATTTTTATACATTAACTGGGTTTTCTAGGCATTTTATGTGCATAATTCAAATTTGAACTACATGCACATGCTCCAGTGCATATAAATTGGTTGAAAAATCAAATTTGTGTCCTTGGGTGCATGCTTAGGTCCCATGAAAGAAATGGGAATGAATTTTAAACACCAGGGCACTGTTGATTGCCGGCAAAACATTGAGATACTATGTTTTTAAATTCTAGTAAATCCAAAACTCGTCTGAAATTCAATATGTAGGCTCACCGGGAAGCGTGCGAGCTGTTCAACGCAGGATTTGTGCATCTCTTCAATGCAAATGGTTCAGATTGAATACGGTATGCAATGCCAGACTTCGGCGCTAAGCCAAGAGAAAATGTGCCGAGCAGGATTTGTACATCCCTTCAACGCAAACGGTTGTTTTGGATGACCCGTGTGCAACCATGTACATTGGTAAGATTTGCATATGTCATATTGGGTATGTTGCCATTTGTCAAACTGGAAAGATTGACATTTGTTGATCTAGTAACATTGCCATTTGTCAACCTTGTAACACTGCGTTTTGTCAAAATATGCAGCTAAAAATCACTAGCACTATCTAATTTTTGCAACTAAAATTCAGTAATTAAGCATAGATTTCATTCATAGTTTAAGCAGTCGTTCTCACCGGGAAGCGAGACAGCCTTTGACCACAGCCCGCCTCGCTCCCACTGGCCTGTATTAATGGCGCGCCCGAGCGGCCGCACCCCCCCCATCCTCGCCACACACACAATCATCTCTCTCCGCCTGCATCCTCGACGCCGCTCTTAGTCCTCAAAGCCGTCAGTGTATGAGGATGCCGCCGAAGCGCCCCATTGGAGGGAGTGGCGATGCCGGGGCTGCTGAAGCACCGGAGCACGGCGTGAATATGGAGACAGAGGTTTCCATCACCGCCGACAAGGTGGAGAACGAGGCTGCCAACAAGCGGAGGTGGGTCGAGAAAGAACCGCAAGGGACTCCAGCAAGCCTAGACTTCATCAGCAACCTCCCCGATGATATGTTGACAGTCATCATATCCCTCCTCCCAATCAAATATGGGGCGAGGACAACCGCCCTTTCCCGGCAGTGGCGCCCCCTATGGCTCCTCACCCCTATCGACCTCCTTGACGCCCACGAGCTCTACCATGGCTATCACAAAAGCTTGGATGCGTTCTCCCAGATCCTCGACAGTCACCATGGCCCAATCAGAGGCCTTATCACGGGCAAGTTCCGTTCCAATGGCAAGGACCGAGCCAAGCTTTATGAGTGGTTCTGATCCCCCACCATAGATCAGCTCGAGGAGCTCAGTTTTAATGATGGGCATATGCGCTCGCTGCCAACGTCCATGCTCCGCTTCGCGCCCACGCTGCGCCTCGCCAAGTTCATGAACTGCCATTCCCCCCCCCCCCCCCCCCCTTAATGACGCGCCCGCTCTTTTTCTACCACGACTGAAGCACCTCGAGCTCGTCGCCATCTGCATCCCAAAGGATGACATGGAGTGCCTGCTCCGTGGCTGTACTGCACTCGAGTTCCTTCGTCTTCAGGCGATGAATTGGTCGAGTACCTTCCACATCACCTCCAGGACTCTCCGGACTATTTACGTGTGTTGCTGGTGCTGCAACGAGAGATCACAAATGGTGGACCACAATATGGTCATTGAGGACACACCTTCACTTGAGAGATTACTTGTAGTTGATCAACAAGGCCAACAAGAATCAATGTCATTTCTGTGCCAAAATTGACAGTGGTGGGCTACTCGTCTATCAAATACTACTACTTTCAGGTACAACAGTCACCTTATACCTCTCCTTCTTGATATTAACATTATTTCTAGTTTTGAAGATGTATGTTCGTCTGTCATCCAGTGAAGCTTCACCCAAATTCTGGGCACAGTGAAGGTCTTGGCACTAGAATCTGTCGGCCCCAACCTGGACCAAGTTGTCAGTTGCCTGAGATGCTTTCCGTGCCTGGAGAAGCTGTATATCGAGGTGATGTTCCTTTCCTGTTAAATGTTAACCATAAGGGAGTTCAATTTTTTGCACCTTTTCCCAAGTTTACAATGACAATGTACTACGATTTCTGAAGGAATTTTGGAGGATTTCAGGACATACACCCCCACGCCATATTGGTTGCTTGATTCATATGGTTGCAATCCATAAGCATTTCTCCTTTGGATTCATCTGTACTAGTTTTCTTAGGGAATTTTTCATCCAATCCAACCTCTTGTGAAGAAGGCTACATTTTTTCTAGATTGTAATCAAATGCCCATGTTAATCATGTCAGATCGAAGATGGCACGTTGGTGCATTTTACAAATCCTGCAAGCCAAATAGGCGTGTAGTAGAGTTCAAAACTGCATGTAGGCACTAACATGTTCTCTTCTTTTGCAAATAATAATAGGCCAGGAGGTGGATAATGTTTATAACGACAATCACATCGAATGCCTGGATCTGGATCTCTCAAATATTACTTTGAACTCCTACCGAGGGACCTTACCGGAGATTACACTCGCCAGGTTCTTTCTTGCCGGAGCAAGGGTGCTGAGGGTACTGAGGTTGAACACGCATTTGATTAGGAAAGATGAATGGTATGTTGATCAAAGCCGGCAGGTACTGCTGAATGGAAGAGGCTCCAAAAAAGCTAAACTTCATATTGGAAGAGCATATGACAGAGTAATTGGAAGTCATTGTGTCAAACCCGTACATGACTTGTCAGCGCCTGATCCCTTTGCAGAAATGACAAGGTTTGCAATGTTTGAATTTGGGCATTGTAATCTTTGAATTTGAACCTTGCAATATTTATGGTATTTGTTATCTAACGTAATTGGATGTTTAATTTGGTATTGCAATCATGTCATGTTACAAGTATATATATGTTTGCTCGTTGTTCAACTACTATATGCATATATATGGTTGCTCGCTGTTGAGGCGACCGTGGAGCGCTCTGCTCGCGTCCCTCCGCGCGCGCTCTGCCAGCGGTTGGGCCTGCGCACGATCATGTCGGGGGCCCCATACGCATGCGGTTGCGCCGCGTGTGTTGCCACGCGATGCAGTTACGTGTGGCACGATGGAGTTACGCGCTGCAAATTAGAATTGCCATCAGGGCGTGCCGGTATTCCAGGCCGTCTGGCTTCCCCTTTAATTCCTGCGGCCATTATAACCTTAGTCTCATCAACCTTTCGATCGCGCCCCACAACACAACAAGCACACCCATGATGACACATAGAGAGGGGATGCCTAGTGGCGCTCCAATGGAGTTCGGCGAGCATAAAGTGGAGACCCACGCGAGGGAGACGGATCTCTCGGTGGTGTACACCATCGACCCGGCCGTGGTGGACGACTACATCAACACCGTTGAGCAGTTGCTTGCTCGAGACAAGTACAAGGTGGTCGGCATCGACCTCCAGTACACCACCGGTCGTCCCAACATAGATCAGAAGGTTGTCGTCGCCTAGTTGTGCGTGCGCCATCATGTCCTCATCTACCACTACTACATGGCCACAGAGCCTTGCGACCGTTTCACCAGGTTTGTCAACAGCACCGACTACAAGTTTGCCATGGTGGAAACCACCGACGATGTAAAAGCGCTCAGGGTTACGAGCTTGGCCTGCCAGAACCTTGTCGAAATCCGTGAGTACTACAGGGTCTGGGGCAGCACGAAGAAGGACTCCCTGGTTGAACTCGCCTCGGCCATCATCGACCAATACTACGAAAAGATGAAGCAGGATGCCAACAGAACACGTCTCGTATCCTGGCATGGGGCCTGGATGCTGCAACTGGATGAACCTCACCTCAGGTTCACGGCCAAGAGCGTGTACACATGCTACGAGATGCACAGGCGGATCGTTGACATGGGGAAGTGCCTTGTTACGGAGATCGATGAGGCCGGATCGAGCCACAACCAGAGCAAGCGTCACAAGAAGTAGATGATGATCAGATGATCGTCTATCCTAGTTAATCATGCATGTAATATATAGTTTACTTTGTTATGTGGAAATGTCATGTGTGTAGTAGCCACCTATGTAATTATGCATGTAATAGTTTACTTTGGTGTGTGCAAATGACATGGTTGTAGTAGCCATCTATGTAAGTGGATGTTTAATTTGGTTATGCAACCATGTCCTTATAAGTGTGTATATATATATATGTTGTTGTTCTGTATGCAATCCCATCGCACAACACACACGTCTTATTAGCAGCAATCGTCTGTGTTATTATCGATCTTCACACACATTTCTGATTACTGACCTGTTTGCCGCGTATCACACACATCTTGTTATATTGAACCATTTCTGTTCTCTTGTCTCAACGCAAACAGTTCATCTGAGTGAACCGCATGCCGTATATCGCACACACCTTGATCTAGTTGACCGTTTCTTTTGTGTTGCCTAATCACAAACAGTTCATCCGAGTGAACCGTAAGCTGTATATCACACACACCTTCATCTGGCTGCCCGTTTCTTTTGTTCCTCCTCATCATAAACAGTTAATTGAACTGAACTGTATGCCCTGCATCACACACGCAACTAAAATCTGAACCGTGTTTGATGCATCCGTCATCGCAAATGTTTTGCATCTTTTTGACGGTTTTTTTACACCACCATTTGCGATTATTGCATTGCACATAGTTTCGTCGAAGGGTCTCTGATCGTAGTGTCGCGTTAGCAGCATCCTGCAGTAGTGTGTCCTTGGTTTTGACCACTATGTCATCCATGTAAGCTTCAATGCTCATGTGTAGCTGAGACTCAAACCCTATCTGCACTGCTCTTGCGAAAGTGGATCCAGCGCTCTTTAATCCGAAGGGCATTCATATGAAGCAGTACGTGCCACAGGGGGTTATGAACGCTGTCTTCTCCTCGTCTTCTTTGGACATGAAAATCTGGTGGTACCCGGAGTAGGCATCCAATAAGGAAAGTAGATCACACTCGGAGGTGGAATCCACGATCTGGTCGATGTGCGGCAAGGGGAACGGGTCCTTCGAGCAAGCTTTATTCAGATATGTGAAATCTATGCAAAGCCTCCATTTCCCATTCGCCTTGCGCACCACCACTGGATTCGCCAACCATGTTGGGTGCAATACTCCTCTGACCAAACCAATGCCTCAAGTTTCTTGATCTCCTCGGCAATGAACTGCTGCCGCTCCAAGGCTTGCTTCTAAACCTTCTGCTTGACAGGCCGGGCATGAGGGCAGACAGCAAGGTGGTGCTCGATTACCTCCCTGGGAACACCAGGGATGTCAGATGGTTGCCAAGAAAACACATCGACATTCGCCCGCAGGAAGGCAATGAGCGCGCTTTCCTATTTGTTGTCAAGGGTGGAGCTGATAGTGAATGTACCATCAGCGCCAACCAACCCTGTCGGGACCTTCTTCACAGTGGGTGCAACAACCTTGGACCTCTTGATAGTAGAACTCTCCGGCAAATCATCGACGGGTGCAGCGTACTCCGAAGAGGCGCGCTTCCCGGATTCCTTGCCGGCATCCTTGCTAGCTCTTCTACCTTGTTTGTTTTCCTTGGCAGGGATTGCAGCTTCCGCGGCCTCGGCAGCGACCGCCTCCCGGTACATCTTGTCTACACATATGATCGCGTCCTTCTTGTCTGATGGGATAGAAATGACGGCCATCGGTCCTGGCATCTTTAGGGTGTTGTAGGCATAGTGGGATGCCGCCATGAACTTTGTCAGGGCAGGTCGCCCGAGTATCCCATTATATGGCAATGGAAGTTTGACCACATCGAACACGATCTTCTCAGTCCGGTAGTTCAACTCCCCTCCAAATGTTACCGGCAGCGTGATCTTTCCCATTGGACGACTCCTGCCGGGGTTGACTCCTTGAAACGTGCCAGTAACTTTGAGCTCTTCATCTGTTATCTGTAGCTTGCTGAGCACCTTGGGGGAAATCAGATTCAATCCGGCCCTGCCGTCAACCAACATCTTTGTGACCTTGAGGTTGCGGATTGTTGGTGAAACCAACAACGGCAATCACCCTACCACAATGGTGCGGTTAGGGTGATCATCTTCATCAAAGATGATGGGCGTGCGAGACCATTTGAGTGGTTTTCGGGAATCCGCCGCTGGCTCCACAGTATTGACCTCACGCACCCATTGTTTCAGCTGGCGGTGAGAGGACTGCAAGGATGCACCCCATCAATGCACAGAGCGTTAGTGGCTTTCTGAAACTCTTGCTCACTGGTTTCCTCTTCATCCCCTTCACCCCCTTCACCGCTTTCGTCCCCACATTCCTTCTTCTCATGACCTCTAGCAGGTTTCTCTTAACATTGGGGATCCTTGCCAGGGCGGCCTCCTTGGCCGCCTCGGCCCTTCCCGCCAATGCCATCTTGATCTCTCTCCTTGTCGCGCTTCTCGTACTCAGCTTTTTGCTTCTTGACGAGTTGCTCAACTTGATGACACTCTTGGAGATCATGGCCCTTGGTCTGATGGATCTTGCAGTACAGTCCGTCTGCCTTCCCAGCCTTCTCGGCACCTGCAGCTTCCTGACAATCAGTGCACGCGGCAACTTCCTTGCCGGGAGCTTCGGTCGTGGCCTTCTTACCGGTACTCGGAGCACCCGACCCCTCGACAGCTGGCACTGCTTTCTCCTTGCGCTTCTTGTTCTTCTTCTTCTGGTCGGCGGAATTGTCGTCATCTTCTGAATCGATGTCGAAACCATCCTCTTCTCCGGGGAGACACCTCCCCTCCTCCATACGGGCACACTTATCCGCCAAGGTGTAAAGATCGTTCATAGTCTTGGGCAACCGGACGTTCATTCCGGAATGTATCCTGTGGTTGCGCACATTGGACTGGAACGCGGCAATCACAGCCACCAGGTGGATATCTAGAATGTTCCTGTGTACCCGACTGAACCTCTGCATGTACTTCCGCAAACTCTCTCCTTCCTTTTGTGGAAGGAGCTGCAAATCGCTGGGCCGCCCTGGTTCTTGATGGCCGCCCATGAAGGCACCAACAAACTCATGGCACAGATCAGCCCAAGTCGAGATGGAGCTCTCTGGCAAGTGCATCAGCCATGACCTCACATTTGGCTTGAGCGCCAAAGGTAAGTAGTTGGCGAATATCTTTTCATCTCTTCCCCCGGTGGCTTGAACAGCAATGGTGCAGATGCTCAAGAACTCTACCGGGTTCAGTCTTCCATCATATTTCTCTGGTATCTCTGGCTTGAACGTACGGGCAGATGGCCAACGGAATTTCCATAGCTCACGAGTGAAGGAAGAACACCCAACCTTGAAGGGTAGGTATCCGTCTTCACCGGGCGCAGGCTCATTGACGTTAGGGCCATTGCACCTGTCAGACTGGCGGTGGGTTTCGCGGCATTGTTCTATGGTAACATACGCGTCTTCCCTCCGCCTATCCTCCAGGACCTGCCGCTGATCTCGATGGGCTCGAGGATCAGATGAAGCCATCGACACCTTGTCGTGTTCTTGGTTGTGCGGCTTTGGCTGCGGCCCCTGCGCTGGCTGTCGTGGGGGGGGACTGCACCGTAAGGTCGGCTCCTTCAGCAAGGCCAGCGGCTAGGGCCGTTGTCGCTGCCTGCGGATGTCTTGGCGAGCCCGCTCGTTGCGATCCCCCGGGCTCAGCGAAACCAATCAAACTTTGAATGGTGGCTCTCCATTCATCCATTTGGTCGGCTGCTGGCGGGAATCTCAACAGGAGCTGGGCTCGAGCCATGGCTTCTGAAGCAGTACTTGGCATGGACGACGACGCAGATCGCGATGTCACCCGACTCCTGACGGTACCAGTAGTGGCGGTGTCGCGCTCTTGTCGTCGCGAGCCAGTGGCGAAGGCGGCGTGACAACGAGAAGGACGCGCTTGGGGGTCGACGGCCCTGTTCGGCGCTTCATCTTGATTGCCTTGTCCTGGGGAAGGCGTGTGCCTCGTAGCTGCACCCGTAGCAGGGGTAGCTAGGCGGTTGTGGTTCGCGCCGGAGCGGGCGCCATCGCTGTGGCTGCGTTCCCCAGTGAGGTGGAGAGTCAAGAGTTGGGTTTCCTCCCCTCCCGCATCTTGTGAAGCGTGGCCACTAGGATGTTATTGACGCTGTCCTTGTCCGGCGCCTCCTGCTCCCACCTCAGCCGCGGGAGGAACGACGACGGCGCCGCCTGCGCCGGTCGCGTCCCCTGCGGCATTTGCATCCCCCGATGCCACCGCAGCCCCCATGGGATCGGTGGTTGCATGTGAGGGGGCCTTTCGAGGCGAAAGGATGGGCTGCTGCACCGGACTTTTTCTTGGGCGCCATGGGTGATGACGCTGTCGTCGAAGGAGATGGTGATGAAGATTGACGCGCTGTTTACGTCCTTGGGTTCGCACAAGCGCTTCCCCCTACCTGGCACGCCAAAGATGTCGTGGTTGGACATGATCACCTATGGGGCCATCGGCCCCTTTGTGGTTCGGCAAGAGGGAAGGGCACGTTGCACAAAGGGCGGAGGCCGTAGAACAGCACGGCAATGGTGACGCGGGTGGTTTTTACCCAGGTTCGGGCCGCCGCGAGGCGGAAAACCCTACTCCTACTTTGGTGGATTGAGTGGAGGACCGTGACAAACGCGCAGTACTCAAGCCTGGCAAGGTCGCCTCGGGGAGAGCAGCTACGCGCGTATGTGTGTACAAGGGTCCGAATCCTTTCTAAGGTTGCCTCGGCCCTCCTTTTATAAGTCAATGGGTTACCACAGTGGCAAAACAGTCATTATCCAGTGATTAGATAGCCATAGTGCTATCATACCTAACTCTGCAGACATGACAAGGTGCATTAAATGCACCACTTAGTGTCACGTCGTGGATGCAGCCCGGGAAGCCTTGCCGTGCCATTCAACCACTTTCTTGCCTGCCTGCGTGACACGCCTTTGGACGGGTGTCATTTAGGGGTGATCTTCATCTGAAATGGCTGCCACGTGCTGAATGACTGCCACTTATTCACTTGGGGGCTCGACACCGCACCGATAAGCGACCTGCATCACTGTGAGGTGGAGCGGTAGAGCCCTGGCAGGATAGCAGGCCGCCAACGCCCCGGCAACCCTTGCCGGGGAGGTCTTGGGACTTGCTCTTGGGGTGGCCTCGACCTGACCAGAATCGCTTGCCCTGCAAGGGAGGCCTTTTCCTTGGTGATATCTCGTTGTCTTGGCTTGTCTTGGTCTTCTTAATCCACCCTCTGGTTTCCCAAAGGGCTCATTTCTGTCTGGCTTGGTCTTGGTGAAGCTTGCTTCGTTGCTGCCGTGCTTGTGTACGGTCCGGGCAACATACGTAAAGGTTTGTTGCACCAACACTAGGGCGTGCCCTTAAGGCTTGTGTAGCCCTCGGGACTCTTCTGACTTTCTCTCCAAGTCCTACATGTCTCTTCTGGTCCAAGAAAAATCATCGTAAAGTTTTATTCGGTTTGGACTCCATTTGATATTCCTTTTCTGTAAAACTCAAAAACAAGGAAAAAACAGAAACAGGCACTGGGCTCTAGGTTAATAAGTTAGTCCCAAAAATAATATAAAATAGCATATTAACGCATATAAAACATCCAAAACAGATAATATAATAGCATGGAACAATAAAAAATTATAGATATGTTGGAGACGTATCAATCACTAATTGATCATTACTAGTTTGCGACCGTTATGCGTAGTTACTCTTCTCATTCTTGTACTCGTAAGTTAGCCACCATACAATGCTTAGTGCTTGCTGCAACCTCACCACTTATCCATTCCAGACCCATTAAGCTTTGCTAGTCTCGATACCCATGGTAATGGGATTGCTGAGTCCTCGTGGCTCACAGATTACTACAACAACAGGTGCAGGTATAGGTAATGCGATGATCTGATGCGAGAGCAATGCATGCTTGTATTGGAGTTCTTCTTCTACTACTTCTTCGATCAAGGGATAGGTTTCGAGTCGGGAGCCTAGGATTAGCAGGGTGGATGTCGTTCTTCTTTTTCGGTTGATTTCATCTGTAGTCAGATCCTCCTCTTCTGTATGATGATTGCTATGTATTGATGAATTGTTGTATTCATGTTGTAGTTTGTGGCGAGTGTAAGCCTTTATCTTGTATTCTCATCTATTCAGAAAATGGTATGTTGTAATGATATCCACCTTGCTATGCGCTCGAAATGCGGTTGTAACTTTGCCTAAACATGTAGTTTACTTATGCTTCACCTCTTGCCATGTTTAACAACATTTAATATTGTTGAGTAGCTTAAATGAGAGTGAACAAAATACTTGATTGTGGTGTTTCGGCAATATGCAACTCGTTGCATATTGAGCTCCACTTAACTTGTAGTATTGATTGTGCACTTTGCCATGCCATGCGTCATTAAACCGGAGATGCATCATACTTGATTGTGCATCATGCCATGTTTATGATTGTTGGTTTACCATATTGTTTGCTTCTTCTTGATAGATCCGCTATCGTTGCGATTGTGAGGATCCGTTCGACTACGTTGGTTCGTCTACTTCTTGGATTCGGTCTTCTTCCTAGCGGGTCAGGCAAGATGATCATTACCTTGGATACCACTACTATCTTTGCTTTGCTAGTTGTCTCGATGCTATCGCTATGTCACGCTACCCACCACTTGTTTATCAAGCCTCCCAAATTGCATGATAAGCCTCTAACCTTTCCACCATCCCAGCAAATCGTTGATTGGTTATATTACCGCTTTGCTCAGCCCCTCTTATAGTGTTGCTAGTTGCAGGTGCAGTGCAAGTTGTTCCATGTTGGGACATGGATATCATGGGATATCACAATATCTCTTATTTAATTAATGCATCTATATACTTCGTAAAGGGTGGAAGTCTCGGCCTTTTGCCTGGTGTTTTGTTCCACTCTTACTGCCTTAGTTTCCGTCATACCAGTGTTATGTTCCTTGATTTGCGTTCCTTACACGGTCAGGGTTTATGGGCCCCCCTTGAAAATTCGCTTTGAATAAATCTCCTCCAGCAAGGCCTAACTTTTGGTTTTACCATTTGCCTAATAACAACTAAAATTTGCATTGGGACCGGCTAGCACCCAAGGTCTATTAATCAACAACCCGGGCCAGTTCTCCTCATGAGTGTTGGTCCGAAACAGAGTTGTTTGTGGCTTCCCCCGAGGCAACTCAGGTCTCAGTTGTTGTACGCTGTGCTCATCCGACCGTGGCCTGATTTCGAGATACACGTGGCTCCAATCCGTGTGTCGGCATGTCTGGAGGTCTTGCTGGTTTTGTTTTACCATTGTCAAAATGTCTTGTGCACTGGGATTCCGAGTTTGATCAGGTTGTCTCGATATGGAGATCTTCCTCCGCGGATCATGAGAGTTTGTAATGGACTAAGTTGGGACACCCCTGCAGGGTTTTAATCATTTCAAGAGTCGTTCCCGCGGTTATGTGGCAGATTGGAAATTTATAATATCCAGTTGTAGAGAACTTGACACCAGACCCGAATTAAAATACACCAACCGCGTGTGTAATCGTGACCATCTCTTTTTGAGGGAGTTCGGGAAGAGAACACGGTTGAGTTATGTTTGACTCGTAAGTAGTTCAGTATCACTTATTGATCATTACGAGTTTGCGACTGTTATGCGTAGTTACTCTTCTCATTCTTGTACTCGGAAGTTAGCCACCATACAATGCTTAGTGCTTGCTGCAACCTCACCACTTATCCATTCCATACCCATTAAGCTTTGCTAGTCTTGATACCCATGGTAATGGGATTGCTGAGTCCTCGTGGCTCACAGATTAGTACAACAACAGGTGCAGGTACAGGTAATGCGATGATCTGACGCAAGAATGATGCATGCTTGTTTTGGATTTCTTCTTCTGCTTCTTCATCGATCAAGGGATAGGTTTCGTGCCGGGAGCCTAGGATTAGCAGGGTGGATGTCGTTCTTCTTTTTCGTTTGATTTCATCCATAGTCGGATCCTCCTCTTTTGTATGATGATTGCTATGTATTGATTAATTGTTGTATTCATGTTGTAGTTTGTGGCGAGTGTAAGCCTTTATCTTGTATTCTCATCTATTCAGTATATGGTATGTTGTAATGATATCCACCTTGCTATGCGCTCGAAATGCGGTTGTGCCCCAATCATGAACTATTTTGAGTCTAGTTATATATCGGAGAGTAGGAATTCTTTTTACTCCCCATCCCCATCGTCGCTCTGGTGAGGACTCGTGACATAGGTGTTTTGAATCCATCACTCTCCTTTTTCACTCATTTTTTTAGGATCACAAGGGTATTGTTGGAATCGCTGCGATATCGGTGTGACGGGAATTCTGTCTTGGTGCCTCCCGATTGTATGGATTGGACCTGGGGAGTTGAGCTCCAAGGTGTTTTCGTCACAGTTGTTAATGTTTCAGTTCCGGAATACCAGAGGACACCGACATCGAAGCGTTGGCATACTTTTCATGGTGGCAAATAGTGCCGTGACTTATCCCGATTACTGGAGGAGATAGCACGGATGATCTTCCATGACTAGTATCGTTGTTGTTTTCGAAGGTCTGAGGTACACGAGTTTCCGAGGTTTTCTTGGTTATGTGTTGACGGATGTGATACATTTGGAGCGTAGAATTCTGCTAGGAGTTGTGTGATGATATTTTGGTCCTTGTATCCGTTGGACCAGATTGCATAACCCGAAAGTTTCAGGAGTTCTCAGGTGGGAATTCAAGTAGTTACCTACGACATCTTTCCGATAGATGCATGATATGAGATTGGGGTTCGACATCTAGTGGTCCGCCTGTCCACGGTTGGTTTTTACAGTGGTCTCGTTGTGTCTTAAAGAGCCCTGTGTAGCTTTGCTATGGCTCGGGGACGCTTCGTATGTCATGTGCACTGCCTTGTGCATGATGATGCTGTACGATCGAGCCCGTGTGGGCCCCACCACAAAAATTTCGGACGAAATCTCTATCATATGTTTGTTTCAGCTTATTCTGCAAGCCAAATCCTTTGTTTTGTTTTGGTTGTGGTATTCGAGTTGCTTCGATGTCAAGTGTTGATCCATACCTTTCATAAATGGTGTTCTCATATTTCTATGTGAATGCTAATCCTTCTGGATCATTGAGATTATCATGTCAATCCTTTTCAACTGGTGCACTTCTCTTCAAGTTATTCCAGACGGGCGCCGTTGAGAAGCCTGAGGGTTTGTCCGTTTCATTCGTCCCAAGTTGCCTTTGTTTTCCCACCATCCCACACTTTTTCTTCAAGGACTCAGATTTCTTAATCAAGTATCCATTTTATTGATGTGAAGTCTCCCCATCCTTTTCCTTCAATGTTCTTAGCGGGTGATTTCTCGTGAAGATGCTCAGGAGCTTCAAGTTTATCATTCTTCATTCTCTTCTCTTCTCCGATGGATTCAATTCAAGCTTTCGGTGTTGATCATATTCCTTTCATCGTTTCAAATGCTTTCTCACGACGGTGCACCTCTTAATCATTCACTTCTCGCTATTCATATCCGAAGTGTAGAAAGATATCTCAGAAGACTCGCATTTCCATTCTCTATCCGTTCGAGTTATTTCGAGGTTGTTATCTCATTCAAGCCATTTAAATCAATCGGTGCAATCTCTCTTTGAAAAATTCTGTCAACGGTGTAACTTCGAGTGGGCCCTAACCCACAGGTCTTTTCCCAGGATCTTACCTGACTCTTCTAATTCTTCCAGAGTTATTCTCAAATTCCTTTTAAATTTTGATGTAAGAATGAATTTTCATCAGTCATATGCCTTCTTGAGGATCGCTTTCAAATTCTTTTCATCCTTCGCTCGGCCTTTCATTATTCATTGTTGTCAGTGTACTAAAGCTTGGGTCCTTTAGTACCCCATACTTGTGCATGGGCAGTTGTAGCCGTACCAGCGGCGAGGCCTGCCGGAGGACGGCTGGAAGCAAATGCAAGATCATCAGGGAAGTATTCAGGCCAGTGAGGAGAAGACAAAAGACCGAGGGCTTGGCTCTCGGCAAGATGCTTGCTGGGATGGCCCACGAAGACCCGGCAAGTTCTGCACCCGGCAAGGTTTCGCCACCCTGCCGCCGCTCCAGCACAGTGACCAGCCTGTCATTTGGGTTTTGTCCTCCTGGATGCGTGGCATGATTCTAGTGGTGAACGGGCTTAAGCGGTGCTGATGGGACGACCCTTTTTCCGTCCCCAAGAAAGTAAGGACACCTAAACGGAGCATTTAATGTGTTTGTCCTAAATCGTTTGTGATAAGTATGTAAACACTGTAGCTACTTTACACTTCGATGTATGTACTGAACGCCGCTGTTGGTGACCCCTTGGACATATAAAAGGAGGCCCAAGGCGTAGCTACTGAGAGAGGACCCTTTGGCCCATTCTGCATGTGTAGCTGCTGCTTGAACGTACTGTTCATTGCAAGCGCTCCTGGAGCTTGGGCTTAAACATCCACAATAAAGTAAAGCAGGAGTAGGGTATTATGCTTCTCAGCGGCCCGAACCTGGGTAAAAATCCCCTTGCGTTGATCGTTGGATCTGCTCTTTGTGCATACCTCTCTCCCCACCGAACCGTAAAGGGATCCATGCGATCCCATAGGTGTCGTACGCCGACATCTTTGGCGCGCCAGGTAGGGGAAGAGGTTGTGCGAACCTGATCTAGTGATCAGCGTGTCAGTTTCTTGATCGTTTTCGTAGCCATGGGCCCCAAGAAGAAGGGTTTGGCGGCGGCTGGTCCATCTGCGTCTGGTTTGCCCGTGCCTTCACGGACGGGTGACGGCATGGACGCAGGTGGAGGAGGTGGAGGTCTTGAGCTTCCATGATGTTCTGCCGGACAAAGCCAGGCGAGCGGCGTTGTTCGCAGCGGCGACAATGACCCGTGAGCCACCAGATCCAAGGACGGAGCCATGCCGCCTACGGGTGGAGCAGCGAATTCCAAGGACGGGACAGCACCTTCCAAGATACCCGCACCGGCATATGCGCTAAGGCCTTCTTAGGTCGCGCGCGACGAACAGCGCCGTGACGTCGGTGGTTCTAGGCGTCCCCAAAGAAAGGCCCCTGCGCATCATTCCCGAGATGCACACGACCAACATGCACGCCAAGATGCTGGTGGAAGCGCGGTGTGGTCGCGGGATCGTGATGGAGCTCCTTCTAGCATGGTTAGGAGTCAGAGCACCTCACGTACCTCGCACGTCTCGCCGCCGCCTACACCAGCAGAAGCATTGGCGCGAGCGCAGCTGCTTCTGGATTTCCCTCCCGCTCTGGAGAAGCTCGAGGAATGGAGAGCTGCTATTCAGAGCCTCATCGGCTTCGCCAACGGAGATGGACCGCAGCAGGCAGAGCCTTTGCGGTGGCGGTCCGTCGAGCCGACGCATGCTGATGGTGAAAAGACTGGAGGTGGGACGACTACGATGCACACTCCTCCACAACGACAACAGCGGTCGCTTGCTTGGCGGATCAACGTCTGTCATGGCGATTCGATAGCGTCGTTCGATCCGCGAATGGGCCGCGATCAACATCAAGTTCTTTAGGAGCGAAGCAAAGAAGACGCTCGAACTACCATCGAGCGGCGACGGGAAGCGTGCCATCAAACTGATAGGCACGCAGGGCCTACTATCGACAAGCCTGCGCCAGGGAATCCTGGTGACCTGCCTTATGAGGTGGGGTGTCCAATGTTTACCCGTGAGCTGTGGCAAGTCCAGTGGCCCAATTCCCGAACATTCAAGCCAGACGTCCCAGAGAAATACGACGGCAAGACTCACCCGTCGGAGTTCCTGAGCATCTACACCATCGCGGTGCAGGCTGCCGGGGCTCGAGACGACAAGATACTCACCAACTACTTCCCGTTGGTGCTTAAGCCCAACGTCAGGTCGTGGTTGATGCATTTGCCAGAGAATTCCATTTCTTCCTGGTCAGACCTGTGTCATCAGTTTGTTGGCGCCTTTGTCGGAGGCCACCAAGCTCCTGGCCAGGCAAGTGATTTACATATCATCCCCGAGAAGCAGGGCGAGCCCTTGCGCAAGTACATACAGAGATTCAGCCGTGTACAGTACAATATTCCAGACGTTCATCCCGCCGCTGTTATTAGCGCGTTTCATCAGAACGTCTGCAACCGCAAGATGCGGGAGGAGCTGGCAACCAAAGTCAAGGATGTTGCCGAGCTCTATGCTCTGGCCGATAAGTATGTTCGGGCTAAAGAGGGAAGAAGGCTCCCCGGCAAGGATGCTAGCACAGGGATCAACTCTGAAGGAGAAGACGCCGCCGCCCCGACAAGGAAAGGTCGACGGCGTAACAGGAAACATAAGGGCAAGGCTATGCTTGTTGTCGAGGAATCCGGCAACCCCGGCGCCGCCAAGAAGGCCAAGGTTGATGGCTCCGGCAAGGATGTTGCCGGGTGTCCCTCCTGTCAGGCCTTGGCGGCTGCCGACAAGCCGGAGGGCTTCGACAAGCAATATTGCAAGATCCATCGCACCAAGGGTCATGATCTCCAGAACTGCCGGCAAGTTGAACAGCTTGTCGAGAGGCAGAAAGCTGAATATGAAAGGCGAGACAAGGAGAGGGCCCAGGATGGTGCTGAGGTGTCTGGCAAGAAGCGCGGTGGCCGAGGAGGTCACCGCGGCAAGGCCAAGCAACAGAAGGAGAGGCCCACTCGAGGCCGCGACAAGGAAGAGGGGGGTGAAGATGACAACGAAGAGGACGACGACTCTAGCGAGCATGAGTTACAAAACGCTACAGAAGCTATGTGCCTCGACGGAGGTGCCTCGCTGCATTCTTCTCACCGCCAACTTAAACAGTGGGTATGAGAGATCAATGCGGCGGAGCTATCGGTCGACGCTCGGAAGCCTCTGAAATGGTCCAACACGCCTATCATTTTTTACGTTGAGGATCACCCTGATCGCACAACCGCGGTCAGGTGTTTGCCATTGTTGGTTTCACCAACAATTCGCAACCTCAAGGTGACAAAAATGCTAGTTGACGGTGGGGCCAGTTTGAATCTGATCTCGCCTAGCGCAATCAAGAGGTTGCAAATTCCTGACGAAGATCTCGAAGAAACGGGCACGTTTCAAGGGATGAATCCAGGAAGGAGCCAACCAAAGGGCAAGATCACATTGCCGGTGACATTTGGCAGTGAGCTAAACTATAGAACAGAAAAGATCATTTTCGACATCGCCAAGATTTCGTTGCCATATAACGGGATTCTCGGCCGTCCAGCACTGGCCAAGTTCATGGCGGCCTCACACTACGCTTACAACATATTGAAGATGTCCGGGCCAATGAGCGTCATCACTATCAACTCTTACAAGAAGGATGCGCTTATCTGCGCCGACCAACTCTACCGAGAGGCAGTTGCAGCATCTGCTGGCAAGGCACTTGCTCCTGCCGCTGAAGCTCCTGGGGGAAGAAGAAGACCGGCAAGACCTCTAGCACACACTCCGGCAAGCGCACCTCCCTGGAGTGCTGCGCTCCCGTCGAGGATGTGCCGGAGAGCTCCCCCGGCAAGAGCAAGAAATCCAATGCAGCTCCACCAGAAACCAAGAAGGTGCCCGTCAAGGAGGATGGTACGGGAGGAACTTTCACCATAAGTTTCACCCTTGATGACAAATAGGAAAGCGCGTTTATTGCTTTCCTGCGGGCGAATATTGATGTGTTTGCATGGAAACCATCTAATATCCCCGGTGTTCCCAGGGAAGTAATTGAGCACCATCTTGTTGTCTGCCCTCATGACGGTCCGTCAAGCAAAAGGTTAGGAAGCAATCTTTGGAACTGCAAGAATTTATTGCCGAAGAAATCAGGAAGTTGGAAGCGGCAGGTTTGGTCAGAGGAGTGCTCCATCTGACATGGTTGGCCAATCCAGTTGTAGTGCGCAAGGTGAATGGGAAATGGAGGCTGTGTATTGACTATATAGATATCAATAAAGCCTGTCCAAAAGATCCTTTCCCCTTGCCGCGCATCGACCAAATTGTGGACTCCACTACCGGCTGCGATCTGCTGTCGTTTCTCAATGCCTATTCAGGGTACCATCAGATTTTCATGGCAAAGGAAGATGAAGAGAAAACCGCATTTATCACCGTGTGTGGTGCGTATTGTTTCTTACGTATGCCTTTTGGGTTGAAAAGTGATGGTTCAATGTTTGCAAGAGCGGTCCAGATTGTTTTTGAGCCCCAGCTACATAGAAATATGGAAGCCTATATGGATGACATAGTGGTTAAAACCAAGGACAAAGCAACACTCATACAAGATTTGGAAGAAACATTTGCAAATCTGCGTAAGATCAATCTGAAGCTCAATCCCGAGAAGTGTGTGTTTGGCGTTCCATCTGGCAAGCTTCTCGGGTTCTTTGTATCTCAGCGTGGGATCAAAGCAAATCCCGACAAGGTCAAGGCGATTGAGCAGATTGAAGCACCGAGACGCGTCAAAGATGTGCGTCGACTTGCCGGCTGCATTGCTGCTTTGAGCAGGTTCATCTCCAAATCTGCTGAGCGCGCCCTGCCCTTTTCCAAAATCTTGAAGAAGGCAGGTCCAATGAAATGGACTCCGGAAGCGGAGGTAGCACTGCAGGATTTGAAGAAGTACCTCTCCTCTCTGCCGATACTAGCCATGCCTAAGCCACAAGAGCCATTGTTGCTATATTTAGCAGCGACAAATCAAGTGGTTAGTGCTGCGTTGGTAGTGCAGAGAGAAGTTGATGAAGAAGCAGTAACAAGGGCAAGTCCGACAAGCGACGAGCTGGGGTCTTCTCCGGCGAGGTCTGGTGCCGACAAGGCAGGATTTGCAGAGTTGAATGAAGCAGCGCAGAGGAAGAGGATGGTGCAGTGCCTAGTTTATTTTGTTAGTTACCTTTTGCAGGGGGCTAGGTCAAGATATTCTGGCGTGCAGAAATTGTTCTTCAGCCTCCTTATGGCCTCGAGGAAGCTGCGCCATTATTTCCAAGCGCATGAGATTACTGTCGTCACTCGCTTCCCGTTGCAGCAGATTTTACGAAATCCAGATGCGACCGGCAGGATTGCGGAGTGGGCGTTGGAATTGTCAAGCTTTGATCTCAAGTTTGAAAGCACTTCAACAATTCAGAGCAGAGCCTTGGCGGAGTTCATCACAGAATGGACCCCAACGCCAGACGAAGAGAGTCAAGAGACAACTCTTCCTGGCAAGGAAACAGATCGAGAATGGATTATGTATTTTGACGGGGCTTTCTCGCTGCAAGGCGCCGGTGCTGGCGTGCTGCTTGTCGCACCCACCGGAGAGCACCTCAAATATGTAATTCAGATGCGCTTTCCCCGGGATAGATCAACAAACAACACTGCAGAATACGAAGGGCTGCTTGCCGGTCTCAGGATCGCGGTGGATCTTGGAATTAAGAAGCTCATCGTCAGAGGTGATTCACAGCTTGTCGTCAAGCAGGTGAACAAAGATTATCAGAGCCCGTTGATGGAAGCATA
Organism: Thinopyrum elongatum; assembly: GCA_011799875.1. Lineage (NCBI taxonomy): Eukaryota > Viridiplantae > Streptophyta > Magnoliopsida > Poales > Poaceae > Thinopyrum > Thinopyrum elongatum. Next base: position 240,123,892 of record CM022299.1, on the reverse strand, counting down.
TGGAGAAGAAGTGAGGAAATTGGAGAAGCGCTTTGACAGTCTGCAGACAGAGCATGTTCCTCGAGCAGAGAATGACATTGCTGACGACCTGTCAAAGCGTGCTGCCCTTAAGTTACCTGTGGAACCAGGTACTTTTGTGCTCCGATTGACTCAACCATCCATAACACCATCAGCAAGGCAACATAAGTGACGGAAGTTGAGTTCTGGCTAGTACTTTCTGGCAGAACTCCCAGAAGCCGCCGGCAAGAAAGCTGCCGGGAACAACGACAAGCTTGCCGGGGAGTAACAGGCTCCGGCGAGGCCTCAGGTCCTTGCTTTCAAGACAAATGTTCCCGCGGCAGAAGATATGCCTTTAGTCCTTGTGTCGTTGTACTAAGTATTGGGCCATTAGTACCCCATACTTGTGCACGGGCAGTTGTAGCCATATCCGCGGCAAGGCTTGGTGGGGAACAGTTCAAGGTTGACTCAGGCCATCAGGGAAATTCTCAAGTCAAAGATATGAGGATCAGCAGATAAGAAGAGCTGGAATCCGCAGGCCAACTTCCCCGGCAAGATCTTGCCGGGGTGGCCTGCAACGCCCGGCAAGGTCCGGCGCCCGGCAAGGCTTGGCGCCCGGCAAGATTTTGTTGCTATGCCGCTGCTCTGGCACAGCAACAAACCCGACATTCTGGGTCCTTTTTTGGACGTGTGGCGACGGGCCAGTGGAGGAGGGCTTAAGCGGTGCTGATGGGATGGCCCCTTTTTCCATCCCCAAGAAAGTGAGGACACCTAAATGGACACCTCACGGTGAATTAAATGCGTTCGTCCTAATCCGTCAGGGGTTAGGTATGATGACCCTGTAGCTACTTTACACCTCAATGTATGTACATTTTGCCACTGTGGTGACCCCTTTGTAGTATAAAAGGAGGCCCAAGGCAACTGCTACAGGAGGGGAGGATCTTCTGGCCCATTCTGCATGTGTAGCTGCTCTTTGAACGTACTATTCACTATGGGCGCTCCTGGAACCTGGGCTCAAGAACACTAATAATAACACAAGGCAGGAGTAGGGTTTTACGCTGATCAGCGGCCCGAACCTGGGTAAAATCGCCACGCGTCGATCGTTGGTTCTGCTCTTTGTGCATACCTCTCCCCCCGCCTAATCGTAAAGGGGTCTCTTAGGATCCCATAGGTGTCGCACGCCGACATCTTTGGCGCGCCAGGTAGGGGGATTGAAGGTTGTGTGAACCTGATCTAGTGATCGGCGCCTTAGTTTCTTCATCATCTTCATCATCATGCCACCCAAGAAGAAGAGCGTTGCGACAGCGCAACCATCCACGTCCGTTTTGCCTGAGCCTTCGCGTACGGGCGATGGCGTGGGTACAGAAAGAAGAGGACTAGAGCCTCCACGGCGTTCCGGTGATCCAAGCCAGGCGAGTGGCGTCGTTCGCAGTGGCAGCGGCAACCCACACGTCGCTGGATCCAGAGACAGAGCTGTGTTGCCTACGGGTGGCACAACGAATTCTAGAGATTGGAGGACGGCTGCTGGAGCCCCCGCGCTGGCGCAAGCGTCACGGCCTACCCAGGTCGTGCACGACGAGCGACGTCATGGCGCTGGTGGTTCAGGGCTTCCCCATGAAAAGATTTCTGCGCATCGATCCCGAGATGCGTGGAACCAGCATGCACACCGAGCTGCCGGCAGAGGTGGCGCGCGGTCGCGTGACCGTGATGGTGCTCCTTCTAACATGGCTAGGAGTCAGAGCACCTCACGTACCTCGCACCTGTCGCCACCGCCTACGCCAGCGGAAGCCTTGGCACCCGCGCAGCTGCTCCTCGATTTCCCTCCTGCCCCGGAGAAGATGGAGGAGTGGCGAGCTACTATCCAGAGCCTTATCGGCTTTGCCAACAAAGATGGGCCGCAAGAGGCAGGGCCCTCACAGCGAAGGCCCATCGATCCGGCGGGAGCCGATGTGGAGAAAACCGGAGGTGGTGCAACCACGGTGCACTCCCCTCCGTGACACCAGCGGCGGCCGACAACCCAGCAGGTCGACTGCCGCGAAGAAGTCTCCACGGCGTCGTCCGATCCGCGGATGCGCCGCGACCAGCGTCAAGTTCTCCAGGAACGAGGCAAGGAGGACGCTCGAACTACCATCGAGCGGCGATGGGAAGCGCGCTATCAGTCTGATAAGCGCGCAGGGCCGGCTGTCGACGAGCTTGCGCCAGGGGACGTAGGAGACTTGCCTTACGAGGTAGGGACTCCAGTGTTTACCCATGAGCTGCGGCAAGTCCAGTGGCCCAATTCCCGAACCTTCAAGCCAGAGGTCCCGGAGAAATACGATGGTAAGACCCATCCCTTGGAGTTCCTGAGCATCTACACCATTGCGGTGCAGGCTGCCGGGGGCCGAGATGACAAGATACTTGCCAACTACTTCTCGTTGGTGCTCAAGCCCAACGTCAGGTCGTGGTTGATGCATCTGCCGGAGAATTCTATTTCTTCTTGGTCAGATCTGTGCCATCAGTTTGTTGGCGCCTTTGTTGGAGGCCACCAAGCTCCTGGCCAAGAGAGTGATTTGCATATCATCCCTCAGAAGGAGGGCGAATCTCTACGCAAGTTTATGCAGAGGTTCAGCCGGGTGCAGTACAATATTCCTGACATTCACCCTGCCGCTGTCATTAGCGCGTTTCATCAGAACGTGCGTAACCGCAGAATGCGGGAGGAGCTGGCGATGAACAAAGTCAGGAGTATTGCCGAGCTTTATGCTTTGGCCTATAAATGCGCTCGAGCTGAAGAGGGGAGGAAACTCCCTGGCGAGGTTGTTGGCGCGACAGGCGAATCCAAAGATGAAGACGCCGCGACCCCGTCAAGGAAAGGCCGGTGGCGGAACAGGAAACGCGGAAGCAAGGCTGTGCTTGCTGTCGAGGAATCCGACAACCCCGGCGCCGCCAAGAAGGCCAAGGTTGGTGACCCCGGCAAGGATCTTGCCGGGTGCCCTTCCTGTCAGGCCTTGGCGGCAGCCGACAAGTCGAAAAGCTCCAGCAAGCAGTATTGCAAGATCCATCACACCAAGGGCCACGACCTCCAAAACTACCGGCAAGTTGAACAGCTTGCCGAGAAACAGAGGGCCGAGTATGAAAGACGAGATAAGGAGAAGGCCCATGATGGTGCTGACGGATCCGGCAAGAAGCGCGGTGGCCGAGGGGGGCGCCGCGGCAAGGCCAAGCGACAGAGGGAGAGGCCCGCTCGAGGCCGAGACAAAGAAGAAGATGATGATGAAGAAGACGATGAGTCCAGTGAGCAAGAATTCCAGAAAGCTACAGAGGCCATGTGTATCGATGGGGGTGCCTCGCTGCATTCTTCCCACCATCGACTCAAACAGTGGGTGCGGGAAGTCAATGCAGCGGAGCCATCGCCAGATGTATGTAGGCCCCTGAAGTGGTCCAACACGCCTATCATTTTCGACGCCGAGGATCACCCTGATCGCACAACTGCGGTCGGGTGCTTGCCATTGTTGGCATCACCAACAATTCGCAACCTCAGGGTGATGAAAATGCTAGTTGACGGTGGGGCCGGGCTAAACCTAATCTCACCGGATGTGCTCAAGAGGCTCCAAATTCCTGATGAGGACCTTGAAGAAACGGGTACGTTTCAAGGGGTCAATTCGGGAAGAACCCAGCCCAAGGGCAAGATTACGCTGCCGGTGACATTTGGTAGCGAGCTCAACTACAGGACCGAGAAGGTAGTGTTTGATGTCGCCAAGATCCCCATGTCATACAATGGGATCCTTGGTCGGCCAGCGCTGGCTAAGTTTATGGCGGCATCACACTACGCATACAATGTTTTGAAGATGCCCAGGCCGTTGAGCGTCATCACTATCCATTCCGATAAGAAGGATGCGCTCATCTGTGCCGACCAACTTTACCGGGAAGCAGTTGCAGCACCTGCCATCAAGGCATCTGCTCCTGCCGCTGGAACTCCCGGGGGGAAGAAGAAGAAGACCGGCGAGAATCTTGGCGCGAACTCCGGTAAGCGCGCCTCCTCGGAGTGCTGCGCTTCCGTCGAGGATGCACTAGAGAGTTCCACCGGCAAGAACAAGAGATCCAAGGCTACTCCACCGGAGACCAAGAAGGTGCCCATTAGGGAGGACGGAATGGGAGGAACTTTCACCATAAGTTCCATCCTAGATGACAAATAGGAAAGCGCGCTCATTGCCTTCTTGCGGGCGAATGTCGACGTATTTGCATGGCAACCGTATGACATCCCCGGTGTTCCCAGGGAGGTAATTGAGCACCACCTTGCTGTCTGTCCTCATGCGCGGCCCGTCAAGCAGAGGGTTAGGAAGCAAGCCTTGGAGCGGCAAGAATTCATTGTCGAGGAAATCAGAAAGCTGGAGGCGGCAGGATTGGTTAGAGGAGTGCTTCATCCAACCTGGTTGGCCAATCCGGTTGTGGTGCGCAAAGCAAATGGGAAATGGAGGCTTTGTATCGATTATACAGATATCAATAAAGCCTATCCAAAAGATCCCTTTCCCTTGCCGCGCATCGACCAGATTGTGGACTCCACCGCTGGTTGTGATCTCCTGTCCTTCCTTGATGCCTATTCAGGGTATCATCAGATTTTCATGGCGAAAGAAGATGAAGAGAAGACCGCATTTATCACCCCATGTGGTACGTATTGTTTTATACGAATGCCTTTCGGGTTGAAAAGTGCTGGTTCTACATTTGCGAGAGCGGTCCAAATCGGTTTTGAGCCTCAACTCCATAGAAATATGGAGGCGTACATGGATGATATAGTGGTCAAAACCAAGGACAAAGCGACGCTCATACAAGATTTAGAAGAAACATTTGCAAATCTGCGCAAGATCAACTTAAAGCTCAATCCTGAGAAGTGCGTGTTCGGTGTTCCTTCCGGCAAGCTCCTCGGATTCTTTGTATCTTGTCGGGTAATCGAAGCGAACCCCGACAAGATCAAAGCTATTGAGCAGATTGAAGCGCCAAGACGCGTCAAGGATGTGCGTTGTCTTGCCGGCTGTGTTGCTGCTCTAAGCAGGTTTATTTCCAAATCTGCTAAGCGCGCCCTGCCCTTTTTCAAAATTTTGAAGAAGGCAGGTCCAATGAAATGGACTCCGGAGGCGGAGGCTGCGCTGCAAGATTTGAAGAAATACCTTTCCTCTCCGCCGACGCTAGTCGCGCCTAAACCACAAGAGCCGTTGCTGTTGTATCTGGCAGCGACAAATCAAGTAGTTAGTGCTGCGTTAGTGGCGCAGAGAGAAGCTGATGAGGAAGCAACACCAGCGGCAGGACCGTCAGGTGACGCGGCAGGATCTTCCCCGGCAAGGATTGGTCCCGGCAAGACAAGATCTGTGCAGTCAGAAGAACCATTGCAGAAGAAAAAGGTGGTATAGCGCCCAGTTTATTTTGTTAGCTCTCTTTTATAGGGAGCTAGGTCAAGATACTCTGGTGTGCAGAAATTGCTCTTCGGCCTTCTCATGGCCTCGAGGAAGCTGCGCCATTTTCTCCAAGTGCATGAGATTACCGTCGTCACTCGCTTCCCGTTGCAGCGGATTTTGCGAAATCCAGAGGCAACCGGTAGGATTGTGGAGTGGGCGTTGGAACTGTCGAGCTTTGGTCTCAAGTTTGAAAGTACTTCAGCAATTCAGAGCAGAGCCTTGCGGAATTCATTGTGGAATGGACCCCAACGCCGGACGAAGAGGTTCAAGAAACAACTCTCCCCGGCAAGGAAATTGACTAGCAATGGGTTATGTACTTTGATTGGGCTTTTTCGCTGCAAGGCGCCGGTGCTGGCGTGCTGCTTGTCGCACCCACCGGAGAGCACCTCAAGTACGTAGTCCAAATGCATTTTCCCCGGGAGAGTTCGACCAACAACACAGCAGAATACGAGGGTTTGCTTGCCGGTCTTAGGATCGCGGCAGACCTTGGTATCAAAAAGCTCGTCATCAGAGGTGATTCACAGCTTGTCGTCAGGCAAGTTAACAAGAGTTATCAGAGTCCATTGATGCAAGCCTACGTGGATGAAGTGAGAAAAATGGAAGAGCACTTTGATGGTCTGCAAATGGAGCACGTTCCTCGTGCCGAGAACAGTATTGCTGACGACCTGTCAAAGCGTGCCGCCCTCAAGTTGCCTGTGGAACCAGGAACTTTTGTGCTCCAATTGACTCAACCATCCGTGGCGCCATCAATGCGGCAAGAAAAAAGAAGAAAGTTGAACTCTGGTCAGTACTTCCCGGCAGAGCTCCCGGGAGCCGCCGGCAAGGAAGTTGCCGGGATCGACGACATGCCTGCCGGGGAACAACAGGCTCCAGCAGGGGCTCAGGCCCTTGCCGTCGAGACAAACATTCCCCCGGCAGAGGAGATGCCTTTAGTCCTAGTTGTCGAGCCCTAGGCTCCAGCATGGGCGCAGCACATTGTCCATTTCCTTCAAACAGGAGAACTCCCGGAGGAACAGGAAGAAGCGGAAAGAGTAGCCCATCGGTCTGTTATGTACAAGTTCGTCGATGACGTCCTGTACAGAAAGAGACCAAACGGTGTGAAATTGAAGTGCATTCCTCGGGAGGATGGACTAGAGCTGTTGGCAGAAATACATGGAGGCATATGTGGCTCTCACATAGGGTCAAGAGCACTTGCCGGGAATGTATTCCGGCAAGGTTTCTTTTGGCTCACCGCTCTCCAGAATGCAACTGCACTAGTAACTAAGTGTGAAGCGTGCCAGTTTCATTCGAAGAAATCGCATCAACCAGCGCAAGCTCTTCAGACAATCCCTCTCTCCTGGCCATTTTCGGTCTGGGGGCTCGACATACTGGGCCCTTTCCCCCGTGCTACCGGGGGCTTTGAGTACTTGTACGTTGCTATCGACAAGTTCACAAAGTGGCCGGAAGTGGAAGCAGTGAGGAAGGTGACAGCACAATCGGCCGTCAAGTTCTTTAAAGGAATAGTTTGCCGTTTCGGTGTGCCCAACAGGATCATCACCGACAACGGCACGCAATTCACAAGTCACACCTTCATGCAGTACGTCCAAGACCTTGGCGGCAAAATTTGTTTTGCCTCCGTTGCTCATCCGAGAAGCAACGGCCAAGCGGAGAGGGCCAATGCTGAAGTGCTGCGCGGTCTCAGGACCAGAACCTTTGACAGGCTAAAAAAGTGCGGAAGACGCTGGATTGATGAGTTGATGGCGGTTCTTTGGTCAATCAGAACGACACCAAATCGAGCCACCGACCAGATGCCCTTCGCTCTGGTCTACGGAGCGGAAGCAGTTCTCCCCACGGAACTCACGTACGGATCACCTCGAGTGCTTGCTTATGATGAGCTCGAGCAAGAGCAACTGCGGCAATATGACGCTGTGCTCCTTGAGGAGAATCGTCTTCAGGCTGCTGTGCGAGCTGCATGCTACCAGCAAGCTTTGCGCCGCTACCATAGCCGCAAAGTTCATGCCCGAAGCCTTGAGGAAGGCGACCTTGTTCTTCGGCGGATTCAATCCGCCAAGAATTCAAACAAGTTGACGCCGAAGTGGGAAGGCCCTTATCGGGTAGTACGAGTCACCAGGCCCGGCGCTGTCCACTTGGAGACCAAAGATGGCGTTCCAGTGAGCAATTCCTGGAATATCGAACATCTTCGCAAGTTCTACCCATAAGGCGCAGTTGCCGGGGGCCCCCGGCAACCACCCTTTTGTACAAGTCTTGCCGGCGAGGCATATGATCCTTTGTACAAAGCCAGGCGCAGACCCTGGGCACAAATGAATAAATTTAAGTGTTGTGCATTCCCTTATTGATTTCCATGATCATATTTATATACGCATGTTTGTCTAAGATGTTGTATGACACCTACTCCCGGTAAGTTCTAATGAACCGCCAAGGTTTCATATCTTTATTTTCTCTTCTTTCTTTTTCTTAAAAGACAGAAGGATTCCTCGCATGCACATTTGCCGGGGGGAAGGGAGATATGAGTACCAGTTGGCGACGTTCGGAATCGATGCTTGCCGGAGGAAGGACAGTGACAGAAAGCTAAGTTCTAAAAACCTAGAACAAGTTTCCTTTATTGCAAAGTGATTTCCTTGGATGATTCCGACTTTTGTATGGAAAATCTGCACGCGAAGGAACCCTTGTTGTAATCGGTTGCACCCTTATTTTGTTTCGAGTCCGCTCAACGATTTGAGTGGCTACACTGAGAATGCCAAGGAGTCTTGCTGGCCGCTGCACCTCCAGCAGGCTGCTGAAGTCCCGCACCCAGCGCTCGCGGCAGGTTGCGCGCCGGCAAGTTTTTCAGTAAGCGTAGGGTGAACTCCATACACAAAGGAATCAGATAAGGAAAATAGCAAGCATGTACCCAAACATAAGCGAGTTATATTACATTAATGAGTTGCCGCAATTCTAACTTGAGACTTAATTGTCTTTGGCATGGAATGACGACGGCAAGAAAAGGTGGGGCAGTTAATCTCTGCACTGGCCTTCGATCCTTTTGATGGAGTCCACCTTCTCGAGGATAGGCGCGACAAGCTCTTCGAGCGCCTCGAGATTTGTGTCCTTTGGCAGATGGCCAAGCGCATTGGAGAGGTCGATGCCGGGATTGTGGTGCACCACCTTGATAAGCACTTTGCGGAGAATGGCCCGGCAAAGCCGGCGGGTCTCGTTGGCCAATTGAGTCGCCTGGTTAGACTGGAGCAACTTCAGGGCATCAATAATGCTCTCGAAGAACATCGTCAACCTGGCACTCGAAGATGTCCTTTCCTCGGAAGAATACGTGAAGTTTGACAGGCCCATGGCTGACAGTTCTGCCGTAAGCTTCTCCGCAGCGTCGATGAGACGTCCAGTCCAGATCTCCACCCCCTTTTCGTAATTGATTTGGGCGGCGGCAGCGCTCTTGAGCAGGTTCCTCTCTCCCTGGAGATCTTTGAGTAGGGCCTTCTCGCTGGCCCTGCCGGCCTCGAGGGACTTCTGCAACGTGGTCAGCTTCAGCTCCAGAATGGCAATGGCTTCATTTGCTGATGAGAGCTGCTTGGTCTTGTTAGACATGGCAACTTGCATCTCCGCCAAGGTGTGGAGGGTTTTTTCCCTGTCGCCTTTGAGCGTTGAGAGCTCCTTGCCGTGTTCTTCAAGATCCGCTTCCAGTTTCTTGACTTTGTCGCCCAGCTCATTCTTGGCGGCCTCTACAGCCTCGGCAGCATCGATGGCCTCCTTGAGCTTGCCGGCATGATCTGCAGTTAGAGCTTCGAGCGCCTCTTTTTGCTTCTGCTCCAGCTCCTGGGTCCGCCGCGCGACAAGCTTCTCGATATCTTCATCTTTGCTGCGAAGCTTGGCGGTGAGCGCCTGCTCACGTGCGGTGAGGTCTTCCTCGTGAGCATCAAGCGCAATGCGACGCCCCGTCAGGAGAGCGTCTTCAGCAGCAATTCTCTGCGTAGCTTCATCCTGCGCCTTCTCCATGTCAGATTGTTTCAGGAGGATTTCTGTCCACTGCTGGCTCACTTGTTCTCGGCCAGCAGTCAACTCTTGGAGGGCCTCGGCGTACCAGACTTGCATTTGTTCGACACGCCTCTGGAAATCTGCTTCGGCCGCCTCGACAACTGCCATTCTGGAATCCGCTTTCTCTTTCCGGGCGCGGTGGAGAGCCTGGAGCTTGCGGAAATTTTCGCCCATGGCCTGAAGGAGCTGATCCTCTTCAGACTTGCCACTGCTAGCGCTTGGGTCATTAACAACCTCGAGCCCGGCAGCAGCGATGATTTCCTCGTCGAAGACTTCCCCTTCGGTCGGTGCCCCAATACTTGCCGTCCCCGGCAAGTTGACAAACAGGTTCTCGCCAACTTTGAGATATTTGCTGGATGAGGGGCCTTCAGATGTTGACGGTTGATCCTCAACAACCGCCTCATCAGTAGCAGGGGGCTCCATGGCCAGCGCAGCGCCTGGCGCTCCTGCGGCAGGAATGCCGTCAGTACGGTCACCAGTATCCTTGCCACACTCTTCAGCAGGCTCTTTGGCGGGTTCCTCCTGTACAGTCTCGGCGGCCTCGACAGTGGCACCCCTAGCGGCCTCGCTGGCGGGGATCCTGTCTGCCTCGGCAGCGGCATCCCTGGCGGTCTCCTCGACGACAACGTCAACGTCCATGTGTTCCATCACAGGGAACTCTGGAGGACGAAGGAGAGAAACATAATAAGATAAAGATTGAAGTTCGAAGGAACCAAAGAAAAAGAGATAAAGGAAAGAATAGCAAGCGCACTAAGGCAATCAGTTACCTGCGTCGAGCTGTTGAGAGGTGGCCTCGCCCCTCCCGGCAACCTCGGTTGCCGGGGGAGGGTTGCCGGTGCCCATGCTTGCCGGCTCCTCCTCTATCAAGATGAGCTCGTTGATAGGATCCCTTGCCGGGGATGCGCTTGTGGGTGGCGTGGTTGATGGAGATGGCGCGACGGGAGCGTCTTCCAATAACTCTCCTTGTTGCCGTTATTCTCCTGCAAGCCCAGAAATATCAGCGGAAAGAATAGAAACCTCAGCGCCCGCCAACGAAAAAAGAGCAATGAACTTACGCTGGGGGTTGCGCTGGGGGCTGTGCTGGGGACTGCATTGAGGGCTGAGCTCCGGGTTGACGATGACAGTTTCTGGCACGCTCGTGGAGCCTGCCGAGGGCTCGTCGCCCGTGGAAGTCTTTGTCTTCTTCGTCATCCTCTCCATCAAGGTTTCTGCATCACTGCAGAAACAATACAAGCAAGTCAGTAAGATTGATCCAAGATTGGAAGATAAAGGCTGTGGCAAGGTACTCCCTCTTCCTCTTCTCGCTCCGGACTAAAGCCGGAGATGTCGAAATCGGCCTCCGTTGCGATGTCTGGGTGGGGAGGCGGAGGAGGGGTCCTAGGTCGCTTGGCTGTGGCAGGCGCCGGGGGTTGGCGCATTTCCGTCACCTCAGCTTCCGGTGCGGTAGCGTGAGACACCCCTGTCGCCCCAGCAGTTGCCGCTGGTGTGGGTCTCGCGCGCTGCGCAGGTTGCTGTCGAACCCCTTGCCGCGGCGCAGTCTTGCCGGCCACTTTCTTGCCGGGAGCCTCGCTGCTCAAGGAAGGTTGGCTTGCCGGGATGCCAGACGCGGCCTTTCGAAGAACACGCTTTGTCTTCTTCGGGGCTGGGAGCTCTTCTTGCGGTTCTTCTTCAGCCGTGTCTTCGTCGGATGAGCTCTCAGCGGCAATGCTGCTCTGTTCCCCGGCAGCTTTGTCCTTCCCGGCAGGATCTTTCTCCACCACTACCTCTGCATCACTGGTTTCCCATTCTGTGAAGCTGACGCTGCCGGCCTCCACGGCAAGATTTGCCTCCTCCTCCCTGGTGGCGATGTATGCCACCTCTTCGTCGGTGGTGGCTCGGAGCAAGTCTGCTTCTTCCCGGACGGCCCTCTCCGTCAAGTTATCAAAGAACTTCTGTGCATCTTCCTCGGATGGCTCAGCCCATGTTGCATCAAGACCGTGGGCGTTGAACATCGGCATGAAGGCGATGATTGATCCCAGAGCAGAGTTGTTGCACAGAGGGACAATCCTTGCCGGCAACCGATGCTTGTCGTCGCGCTGGAACAGCTTTTGGCGGAGGGCGCCAAGTTGCATGGAAGTCAAATTGTTGTTCAATCCAGGGCACAGCCTCATGATGTCCGCTGTGTTCCGGTACTCCCAAGCTGGTCTTCCCCTATTCTGTAGCGGGGCGATGCGGCGACGGAGGAAATCGAAGCCGATCATCTCCATAGTGAGCCCGGCGGCTTTCAGGCAAAGGATCATGGTGGTGGCGATTGTGAGCCTCTCGTCCTCCACGGCAAGGCCGCTCCAATCGCTGCCTCGGACTGCCTTCTGTCGTCGAGGCAAATAGAACGGATGAGGATCTGCTTCCTTGATCCAGCACCACTCAGACCGCCATTCGTCCCACTTCTCCCGGTAAACTCCCTCTGGGTATATCTCCTTATTCCAAGCCCGTGGAATCCAGGAGATAGAACCAGAAAGGGCCTCCCCCTTTTGGATGCGAGGAATAAAATAATGGCGGAAGAGGGCGGTATTGGGAACTACTCCGACAAAATTTTCGCAAAGATGAGCGAAGACAGACATGCACATTACGGCATTTGGCGTGAAGTCGAGAAGATGGAAGCCGTATGTGTACATGATGTCGTTGAAGAAGTCAGAAAAGGGAGGACAGAGCCCGCAATAGAAATATGCGACGAAAAAGGGGTATCTGTCTGACCCACTCTTGGAGCAAGAACCTGGAATCACGTGAGTGGTGGGGTGAGCTTGCGTCTCCCTCGCCCACATACACTGGTATCGCCTCTTCAAAGCTTCCGCATCCAGCGACGGGGCGAAGACGACGTACTTCTTCCGCATCTTCACCAGTTCGCTCTCCGGGACATCGGCTTTCGCCTCCTTGCCTTTGCCTTTGCTGGTGGGGCGGCATGGCGACTGCAAGGGCGGAAGCCGGGGATGGAGCGGGCGTGGAGGCGGCGAGCGGAAGAGGGCAGGCTTTGCTCTGAGCTCGAGGGAAGGAAAGCAATGGTGACGGCCAGATTGAGAAGAAAAGGGGGTAAATAGGCCTGTGCCTCTGCGGCTTCTCCTTTTTATGGGGAAGGAGCGGGGCCGCCTCTTTTACTCCCCAATGTGAATGCGCCTCTGCGGGGCGCGTTGCTGTTGCAGCTTTTGAGGCACGCTTCCCACGTCGCGCATTCGGCGCGCGTAGTGGGGGGCACAGTAAACAGGATATTTACGAGCAGTTAATCCCCTGCCACGTGTGCCCGTGCACTGTTTGGGCCTAGCCCAACAACGCCTCGCACTCGTGTATGGCCTAGGCCCGGGGGCTCCTATCGGTGTACTAAGTATTGGGCCATTAGTACCCCGTACTTGTGCATGGGCAGTTGTAGCCATATCCGCGGCAAGGCTTGTCGGGGAACAGTTCAAGGTTGACTCAGGCCATCAGGGAAATTCTCAAGTCAAAGATATGAGGATCAGCAGATAAGAAGAGCTGGAATCCGGAGGCCAACTTCCCCGGCAAGATCTTGCCGGGGTGGCCTGCAACGCCCGGCAAGGTCTAGCGCCCGGCAAGGCTTGGCGCCAGGCAAGATTTTGTTGCTGTGCCGCCACTCTGGCACAGCAACAAACCTGACATTCTGGGTCCTTCTTTGGACGCGTGGTGACGCGCCAGTGGAGGAGGGCTTAAGCGGTGCTGATGGGATGGCCCCTTTTTCCATCCCCAAGAAAGTGAGGACACCTAAACGGACACCTCATGGTGCATTAAATGCAGTCATCCTAATCCGTCAGGGGTGAGGTATGATGACCCTGTAGCTACTTTACACCTCAATGTATGTACATTTTGCCACTGTGGTGACCCCTTTGTAGTATAAAAGGAGGCCCAAGGCAACTGCTACAGGAGGGGAGGATCTTCTGGCCCATTCTTCATGCGTAGCTGCTCTTTGAACGTACTGTTCCCTATGGGCGCTCCTGGAACCTAGGCTCAAGAACACTAATAATAACACAAGGCAGGAGTAGGGTTTTACGGTGATCAGCGGCCCGAACCTGGGTAAAATCGCCCCGCGTCGATCGTTGCTTCTGCTCTTTGCGCATACCTCTCCCCCCGCCGAATCGTAAAGGGGTCTCTTAGGATCTCATAGGTGTCGCACGCCGACACCTTGCTGTCGAGCCTCAGGCTCCGGCATGGGCGCAACACATCGTCTAGTTCCTCCAAACTAGGGAACTACCCAAAGAGCAGGAAGAAGCAGAGAGAGTAGCCCGTTGGTCTAGTATGTACCAGTTCGTGGATGACGTCCTATACAGAAAAAGACCGAACGACGTGAAACTGAAGTGTATTCCCCGGGAAGATGGACTGGAGCTGTTGGAAGAGATACATGGAGGCATATGTGGCTCCCACGTAGGTTCAAGGGCTCTTGTCGGTAAGGCATTCTGGCAAGGTTCCTTTCGGCCCACTGCCCTCCAGGATGCATCTGCACTAGTAACTAAGTGTGAACCGTGCCAGTTTCATTTGAAGAAATTGCATCAGCCAGCTCAGGCTCTTCAGACAATCCCTCTCTCCTGGCCATTTTCGGTCCGGGGGCTCGACATATTGGGCCCTTTTCCCCATGCTACCGGGGCTTTGAGTACTTGTATGTCGCAGTCGACAAGTTCACAAAGTGGACGGAAGTGGAAGCAGTGAGAAAGGTGACAACACAATCAGCCGTCAAGTTCTTCAAGGGACTAGTTTGCCGTTTTGGTGTGCCAAACAGGATTATCACCGACAATGGCACACAGTCCACAAGCCACACCTTCATGCAATACGTCCAAGACCTTGGCAGCAAAATCTGTTTTGCTTCTGGTGCTCATCCGAGAAGCAACGGCCAAGCAGAAAGGACAAATGCTGAAGTGTTGCGAGGGCTCAAGACAAGGACTTTTGACAAGCTGAAAAAGTGCGGAAGATGCTGGATTGATGAGTTGCCGGCGGTTCTTTGGTCAATCAGAATGACACCAAATCGAGCCACTGGCCAGACACCCTTCTCCCTAGTGTACGGGGCAGAAGCAGTTCTCCCCACAGAACTCATATACGGGTCACCTCGAGTGCTCGCTTATGATGAGCTTGAGCAAGAGCAGTTGCGGCAAGATGATGCCACGCTCCTCGAGGAGGATCGTCTTCAGGCTGCTGTGCGAGCTGCATGCTACCAGCAAGCCTTGCACCGCTACCATAGCCGCAAGGTTCATGCCGAAGTCTTGAGGAAGGCAACCTTGTTCTTCGGCGCGTTCAGTCGGCCAAGAATTCCAACAAGTTGACGGCAAAGTGGGAAGGCCCTTATCGGGTAGTACGAGTCACCAGGCCTGGTGCTGTCCGCCTGGAGACCGAGGATGGCATTCCAGTGAGCAATTCCTGGAATATCGAACATCTTCGTAAGTTCTATCCATGAGGCGCGGTTGCCGGGTCTCCCGGCAACCACCTTTTGTGCAAGTCTTGCCGGCAAGGCATGTAATCCTTTGCACAAAGCCAGGCTCAAACCCTGTGCATAGTTAAATAAACTTAAGTGTTTTACAATTCCTGTCGATTTTCATGTTATTTTATATGCATGTTTGTCTCAGATATTGTGTTACACTTGCTCCCGGTAAGCGCTAACGAACCGCCAAGGTTCCATATCCTTGTTTTCTCTTCTTTCTTTTTCTCAAAGGATAGAAGGCTCCTTCGCGTGCAACTTTGCCGGGGGGAGTGATGGTATGGATACCAACATGCGACGTTCAAGGTTGACATCTTGCCGGAAGGAATACAACAACAAAAAGCTAAGTTGCAGAACTTAAGTGAATTTCTTTTTACTTAAAGGCCATTTTCCTCGAATGATTTCGGCTTTTGTATGGA
This sequence comes from Thinopyrum elongatum, assembly GCA_011799875.1. Lineage (NCBI taxonomy): Eukaryota > Viridiplantae > Streptophyta > Magnoliopsida > Poales > Poaceae > Thinopyrum > Thinopyrum elongatum. The sequence goes on along the minus strand of CM022299.1, from coordinate 240,108,581 downwards.
AAACCTGAACACGAAGGAACCTTGTCGTGATCGGTTGCGCCCTTACTCTGTTTCGAGTCCGCTCAACAGTTTAGGTCTCTGCACTGAAAACGTCAAGGATATCTTGCCGGTTGCGACACCTCCAGCAGGCTGCTAAAGACCCGCATCTAGCGCTCGCGGCAGGACGCATGCACCGGCAAGTTTCCAATAAGCATAGGGCACGCACCATACAGAAAGAAATCCGACAAGGGAAATAGCATGCATTCATCCAAAACATAACAAGTTATATTACATTAATAGTTGTCGTGATCCTAACTTAAGATGAAACCGTCTTTTACATGGTATGGTGGCGGCAAAGATGAAGCGAAGTGCCTAGTCCCTGCGCTGGCCTTCGACCCTCTTGACTTGGCTAACCTTGTCGACGATGGGCGCGACAAGCTTTTTGAGTGCCTCGACGTCGGCATCCTCCGGCAAGCTGTCGAGAACGTTGGTGAGGTTGATGCCGGGGTTCTTGTGCACCACTTTGATGAGCACCTTGAGGAGGACAGCCCGGCAGAGTTTGCTGGATTCGTTGGCCAGATGGGTTGCACATTCAGAATGGAGCAGCTTCAAGGCATCGACAACACCCTCGAAGAACATGGTCAGCTTGGCACTCGGAGACACCCTGTCGTCGGAGGAGTAGTTAAAGCTCGGCAGGCCCATGCTAGACAGCTCTACTTCAAGCCTATCCGCGACGTCAACAAGGCGTTCGGTCCAGATCTTCATGCCTTTCTCAAAATCATTGTAAGAGGCGGCGGCGCTATTGAGTAGGTTCTTCTCATTCTGAAGGTCTTTGATCAAAGCCTTCTCGCGAGTCTTGCTGTCCTCCAGGGACTTCTACAGTATTGTCAGCTTCAGAGTCAGATCAGTGATGGATTCTTTGGCTGAGGTGAGCTCTTTGTTCTTGTCGGACATGGAGGTTTGCATCTCCGCCAAGCTGTAGAGAGTCTTCTCTCTGTCGGCTTTGAGTGTTGAGAGCTCCTTGCCATGTTCCTCGAGGTCCGCCTCTAGCCCCTTTACTCTATCATCCACCTTGTTCTTGGCAGCCTCTGCAGCTTCAGCAGCATCGATGGCTTCCTTTAACTTGCCGGCGTGATCTACAGTCAGAGGTTCGAGAGTCTCCTTGTGTTTCTGCTCTAGCTCCTGGGTCCGCTGCGCGACAAGTTTTTCGATCTCCTCATCCTTGCTGCGGAGCTTGGCGGCAAGCACCTTCTCGCGAGCGGCAAGGTCTTCTTCCTAAGTGTCAAGCTCGACACAGAGTTGTGTTAAGCGAGCTTCCTCTGCAGCAGCCCGCTGCGTGGCCTCTTGCTGTGCTTTCTCAGCATCAGACAGCTTCAAGAGGAACTCGTTCCAACTCTGGCTCAGTTGTTCCCGGCCAGTCATCAGTTCCTGGAAAGCCTCAACGTACCAGACTTGCGTTTGCTCGACACGCTTCTGGAAATCTGCTTCCGCTGCTTCAGTAACTGCTGCCCTGGAGTCCAGTTTCTCTTTCTGGGAGCGATGAAGGGCCTGGAGCTTCTGAAAGTTGTTGCTCATGGCTTGGAGGAGTTGTTCTTCCTTGGACCCACTGCTGCTGGCGCGTGGCTCGTCAACAATTTTGAGCCCGGCAGCGGTGATGACATCTTCATCAAAAATTTCCCCTTCAGTTGGCACCCCAGTGCTTGCCGTCCCTGGTATGCTGACGAACAGGTTGTCTCCAACCTTGAGGTATCTGCTTGACGGGGGGTGGGGGCCTCCAATGTTGATGGTTGATCCTCGACAACCGTCTCACCGGCAAGTGGGGACTCCGTGGCCGGTGTAGCACCAGGCGCTCTTGTGGCAGGAATGCCATCAGTATGGTCACTGGTCTCCTTGCCGATCCTCTCAGCAGACCTTTTGGCGGCTTCTTCCTGTGCGTCCTTGGCGGCTTCATCAGCAGCAATCTTGTCGGCCTCAGCGGCAGCATCCTTGGTGGTCTCCTCGATGACGCTGTCAACATCCATTTGTTCCATCGAGGGAAGATCTGTAGACCAGGTAAAGAAACAAGATGAGACCGAAGTTGAAGTTCAAGAGAACAAAAATAAAGAAAGAATAACAAGTACTCAGAGGCAAGTGGTTTACCTATGTTGAGCTGCTGAGAGGTGGGTTCTCCTTTCTCGGCAACATTGGTTGCCGATGTAGGACTGCCAGTGCCCGGGCTTGCCGGCTCCTCTTCGACGCGAATGGGCTCGCCGGTGGAAGCCCTTTCCAGAGATTCATTTTTGGGTGGCGTGGTTGACGGAGGCGGCATGTCAGGGACGGCCTCCGATGGCTCTTCCTGTTGCCGTTCTTCTCCTGCAAGCCCGGTGATGTCAGTAACAAAGATAAAACACCCCAACGCCCGCCAGCGAAAAATAACTGGTGGACTCACGCTGGGGGCTGGGTTGGGGGCTGCGAGGCGGACTGAGCTCTGGGCTGATGACGATGAGCTCTGGCGCATCCACGGAGCTTGCCAGGGGCTCGTCACCCGTTGAAGTCTTTGCCCTCTTCGCCATCCTTTGCGCCAATGTTTCTGTATCCCTGCGGAGACAAACCAAAGCAAGACAAGTGAATTAGGCAAAATCAAAAACTCAGAAATTAAAAGATACGACGGGACCCTTACTCTTCTCTCTTTGGGCTAAAAGCAGAAAGGTCGAAGTCGACCTCCTCTACAGTGTCCGTGCGAGGAGGTGGAGAAGGGGTCCTGGGTCGCTTGGCTGCGGCAGAAACGGTAGGTTGATGTGGTTCTGATGCCCCGGCCACCGGTGCCATCGTGTGAGACGCCCCCGCCGCTCCAGTTGTTGCCGCGGCCATGCGTCTCGTGCGCCGCACGGGTTGCTATTGAGCTTCTTGCCGCTGCGTAGCCTTGCCGACCGCTTTCTTGCCGGGAACCTCGCCGCTTGAGGAGGGTTGTTTTGCTGGGACGCCAGAGGCAGCTTTCCGAAGAACATGTTTGTTCTTCTCTGGAGCTGGGGGCTCCTCGTGCAGCTGTTCCTCAGCTATGTCCTCGACAGAAGGGCCCCCGGCAGCCATGTCGCTTTGTTCCCCGGCAGTCTCATCCTGCCCGGCAAGGTCTTCTTCAGAATCACTTCTGCTTCACTGCCTTCCTCTTTCATGAAGCCAACGATGCCGGCCTCCGCGACAAGATTTCCCTCTTCTGCCCTGCTGGGGATGTACGCCACCTCTTCAACAGTGGTTGGGCGGATAAGGTTTGTCTCTTCCCAGATGGCTCTCTCCGACAGATTGTCGAAGAACTCCTGTGTGCGCTCTGCAGATGGCTCGACCCAAGTTCTGTCAGGGCCGTGGGCATTGCATGCCGGCATCATGGCGATGATTGAGGTCAGAGCGGAGTTGTTGCACAGAGGAATTATGTTCAGCGGCAACTTGTATTTCCTGTCGGGCCTAAACAGTCTGTCGCAGAGAGCTGTGTGCTGCATAACCGTCAAGTTATTGTTCAAACCTCGACGCAGCCTCATGATATCTGCCGCATTCCAAAATTCCCAGGCTGGTCTCCCTTTGTTATGCAGAGGGGCGATGCGGCGGCGAAGGAAATCAGCGCCAACCATTTCTATTGTCAGCCCGGCAGCCTTGAGATGGTGGATTCTGGTAATTGCAATTGTGAGTTTCTCATCTTGAGGATCGAGGGAACTCCAATTATTGCCGCGGACCACTTTGGTTTGTCGGGGCAGACAGAAAGGCTGGAAATCCTCCTCCTTAATCTAGCACCATTCGCCCCGCAATTCTTCCCACTTGCTACGGTAGAGCCCTTCTGGGTATATCTCCTTATTCCAGGCCCTTGGAATCCAGCTGATAGAACCGGAAAGGGCCTCTCCTTTCTCAATCCAGGGAATGAAATAGTGGCGAAAGAGGGCTGTGCTGGGGATTACTCCGGAAAAGTTTTCGCAGAGATGGGCGAAGACTAACATACATGTCACGACATTCGGCATGAAATCCAAGAGATGGAAGTCGTATGTGTACATGATGTCGTTGAAGAAATCAGAAAATGGAGGGTAGAGCCCACAATAGAAGAATGCGACAAATAAATGAAATTTATCTGGGCCGCCCTTGGAGGAAGTAGGATTCACGCAAGTGGCGGGGTGAGATTTCGTCTCCCTGCCCCACATGCACAGGTACCGGTCCTTCAGAGCGCTCGCATCGAGTGTCGGGGCGAAGATGACGTGTTTCTTCCGCATCTTCACCAGCTCGCTCTCCTCGACGGCTTTCACCTCTTTACCCTTGCTCGCTTTGGGCGGATGGCGGTTGTGGAAGCAGAGACCGAGGATGATGAGGGCGTGGAAGCGGCGGATGGATGAGAGAGGTTCTACTTTGAGTTTGAGGAAGAAGACGGCGGCGGTTTCCAGATTGGAAAGAATGGGAGTTAAATGAGTGGCGCCACTGCGGATTCCTTTTTATGGGGAAGGCACGGGGCTGCCTCCTTTCTAATCAATGTAAATGCGCTTTCGCGAGTGCACTATTACTGCGGTCGTTCCACACGTTCCCACGTCGCGTGTTTATCACGCGCAGTGGGGAAGCGCGGTAAACAAGATAATAACAGCTAACTCCTGCCATGCGTGCCCGTGCACTATTTGGGTCTAGCCAAACAACGCCTCACACCCGTGTATGGCCTAGGCCCGGGGGCTCCTGTCGGTGTACTAAAGCTTGGGCCCTTTAGTACCCCATACTTGTGCACGGGCAATTGTAGCCATACCAGCGGTGAGGCCTGCCGTAGGACGGCTTGAAGCAAATGCAAGATCATCAAGGAAGTATTCAGGCCAGTGACCATAAGACAAAAGACTGAGGGCTTGGCTCCCGGCAAGATGCTTGCCGGGATGGCCCTCGAAGACCCGGCAAGTTCTGCACCCGGCAAGGTTCCGCCACCCTGCCACCGCTCCAGCACAGTGACAAGCCTGTCATTTGGGTTTTGTCCTCCTGGATGCGTGGCATGATTCTAGTGGTGAACGGGCTTAAGCGGTGCTGATGGGACGACCCTTTTTCCGTCCCCAAGAAAGTAAGGACACCTAAACGGAGCATTTAATGTGTTTGTCCTAAATCGTTTGTGATAAGTATGTAAACACTATAGCTACTTTACACTTCGATGTATGTACTGAACGCCACTGTTGGTGACCTTTTGGACATATAAAAGGAGGCCCAAGGCGTAGCTACAGAGAGAGGACCCTTTGGCCCATTCTGCATGTGTAGCTGCTGCTTGAACGTACTGTTCATTGGAAGCGCTCCTGGAGCTTGGGCTTAAACATCCACAATAAACTAAAGCAGGAGTAGGGTATTACGCTTCTCAGCGGCCTGAACCTGTGTAAAAATCCCCTTGCATTGATCGTTGGATCTGCTCTTTGTGCATACCTCTCTCCCCGCCGAACCGTAAAGGGATCCACACGATCCCATAGGTGTCGTACGCCGACAATTGTTCCAGAGTGTCTTAGTAATTCTTAGTGGTGTTCCTCATCGTCATTCTCTACGTTGAAGAGCGAAGAAGAGTTTATCGTAAATCATATCCTTTCTCTTGAAGATTCATGGTTCTAGTTTCATGCCATCCTCACAATTGTTTTTGATTGAGAGAATTCTTTTCATACCCATCCGACGCATTTCAGGAGTTGCTTTCCTTTCTCGATCATCCGAAGGCCATCCTTTCAGAAGATTTCTTCGTTCTAAGTTTTCAGCTTCATTCTCCAATTATTCTAAATTGGTGCCTCTTCGTTCATCTCCATATTCTTCCGGTGCATTATTCAAGTATTCTCTTGTCAGCTCGTGATCTCTTCATTCTCTTGTATTTAAACTCTATCAAGTATCTTCCTTTGTTTTCTAATTCTTCCCGGTGTTTCGTTCTCTTTTCTTCGTTTTTTTTTCAAATGCTTATGGTGGTTCGTTCAAGATTCATCTTCCTTGTTATCATACCAATTCATTTGTTCCTTCCAAGTCCTACCGGTGATTTGTTGAAGACTTTCCCAAGTTTGAGCTTTGTCAATCTTTTTTTTCCAATGAGAATAAGTAGTATGCTAAATCTATTGCTTGTCATCAATTTGAATTGGTGAATGGTACGCATAACATAATTCTTGTTATTGTTACATCGAAGTGATTAATTCCTTCCTTCGGAGTTTGTTCATGAGGAATAAATTCTTAATTTCAAGTTGTTCATCTTTCTTTTCCGGAGTTCCAAGTTTTCTCGGTTATCTTGTCATGAAGCTCCATCTAAATCATTGCAAGGCTTCACCTTGTGTTTTGAACTTCTCTTTCTTTCTATCATCCTTTTATTACCGGAGTTCTTCGTGGAGGCTCTACTTGGCGGTTCATTAAGGATTTAATTCATTCTCAAAGTGTTCTTCAAGATTCTTGTTGGAGCTCAACTATTCTTCTTGCATTTTGAAGTGCAATTCATTCTCCCTTATCTTTTGAAATGGAGTTTTCCATCTCTTCGTTCCTCTTAGCTAATCAATTATTTGGTAGTGGCAGAATTTCACCTCAAGTTTTGAGATGTTTACATAAGCCCACGTGAATCACATCTTTTCGTTGTTGATCGTCCAAAAACTCTATTCAACCCTCCTTTGCAAGGTTGCTCTTTCAAGTTTATCCTTGTGGTGCAAGGTGTTGTTTTCTTCTCCGTTCTTTTCTTTCCAACAATCTAACTTCTGTTTTTCGTTCCGAAGGCATTGTGATGCTCCTCTGTTCGACCCATCATCTCATTTTGTCAAGATCATGTTCTTTTCCTTGCTTATCCATTTAACAGGATTGTTGTGTCCTCTATTCAAGTTCCTTTCATCTTATCAAGTCTTGCCTCTCTTTTCAACCGGAGTGCTGCCCGAATTCTTCCTTTCTCATCTCGTTTTAACTGGAGTGGTTTCAAAATCTATCTTGTCCCTTGAGCTCTTAGTTCTCGTTGTATTCCTTGCTCCTCTTCCTACCTGGTTGTTTTCAATTTCATCCATCTCCGTTGTGTCATTCATTCAAGTTGTTCAACCTCTCAAGGTTCATTGGTTTCACTCGTTTGTCAAAGAAGCAACTTAGTTTTACCTCTTCTCTTCCTCTTCCGTTTGTCATCCCTAGATCTCAGGGCGAGATCTCTTCTAAGTGGGGGAGAGTTGTAACAGCCCGAGATCGACGCTCTAGATGCCGCCCAGTTATTTCGTTGTCGCCGTGTGTTTTATTTGCTTGTTGCATTTCATCATCGCATCATGCGCATTGGATCCGCATGTTTTCCTAAACTTGCATCCATTCGTAGTGTCGCTTCTCCTTTCGTCTCAGTGTCCTTTCTCAGACCAACCGGGTTTTGCTTCCCTCTTGTCTGGCCGCATAACCTCTCTACACAACCCACACTCTGTGCTGCCTTGTCCGAAAACTTCCCCCGAACCCAACCCGCACAATCATGACCGATGGGTCCGGATTATCCCCAAACATCTTCGATTTATTTATCGAACTCCTCTAGTCTATTTTTCTCGACCGCCCAATCTAATCGAAGGGTCCAAATAGCCCATAACCAAAATCCACTGCTATAAATATCAGTCCTACCATAATTTTTAGGAGAGCTGTCCCATCCAATCCCTCCACCGCCACTCCACCTGGTCTCTCCTTCCACCTCGGGATCCTCCCCAATCCAAAATCCTCCCAACCGAGCAGTGCCCAAGCTCTTCGCTTCTCCTCCTACCTCGCTCGATCTCTGGGAAGGAGCTCCCGTGTAACAGCACCAGCACCTCCATCAATCCATGCTCGTACTCCGGAGTTTTGCCACGACGCCAGTCACGACCACGTCCAGCACCCTGCTGCCTCGTCTGCCTCGGACCCGGCTGTCGCTCCGGCGAGCTCTAGCAGGCCCAGCCGCCGGCCGCATGCTACCTCCTCCTCCCAGATCCGCTCCGCCTCACCGAGCCTCCGTGCAGCAGCTGCCTCCCCGTGCGCGTATCCTGCATCTTCATCCTCCTGCCGCGCCCGAGGCAGTCGCCTCCTCTGCTTCTTTCCCAGGCGCCTAAAGACTACCTCTTCTTCCCTTGATCCCGAATGGATCGTGAAGCTGCTCGAGGCCCCGAGCAGGAACGCTCGGCCTCGTCCCCTCGTGCCGTCGCTGCCAACGACCACGACCAGGACCGGCCTCGTCCCGCTCCTCTCCTCCCCTGTCTCTCCCTTCCTCCATGTGCTTCTCTCTCTTTCTCACATCTCTCTCTCACAGGGACCGCCATGGCCGCCGCCCATTTGTCGCCCCCACTGCCAGCTCCGGCCTGGCCCCGTCAGATCCGCATCGTCGCCTCGGGACGCCCTCGCCCCGCAAAGTCCCTCTGCTGCTCCCCTGCTTTGCGCCCCTACCTTGCCATGGCCTCATGTTCGTCTGCTTCGAGTGGACAGACAAACCCGCTTGCGTTGACCGTGGGGTGCCTCATCAGCGCCCGGGTGCCCCATCTTCAGTGCGTCTCCAGCCCACTTCGCCCTGCCTTGTCTTCCAGCCGACTGGGCCTTGGACCGTGGTGAGAACCCCAGCCCTCTATGCTCTAATTCGGCCCACATAATGTTTTTTCCTGTTCTGGACGGATTTGTCTATTCTTCCAGGAACTGCAGTTTTACAGAAAACCCCTCCATGTTCTTGCATTAATATATCACAAACCGTGCATCGCATTTAAACAAACTATATACGTAAAATGCTTAGAATTTCATCTTGTTTCATAATATCCCACTTTCATCCATGATTAAAGTGTTTAAAATGATGTTTACATTTAATTTGCATAAATGACATGCTAAAATGGTTTATTTCCTAACTATATAACCGTAGCTCCGAATCAAATAAACTTTATATGTAACTTGTGTAGAAAAATGCATAGATTAACATGGTGCACTTACCTTGCATGTTTAACAACTCTAAAATTGTGTATAGGGCAGAACAGTACCAAATTGGAAATATGCATATGGCGATTTTCCCGGAATTGTTGTTTGTTCTTTCCGGCCTCATTTAACCTTGCCTAAACATGTAGTTTAGTTATGCTTCACCTCTTGCCATGTTTAACGACATTTAATATGGTTGAGTAGCTTAAACAACAGTGAACAAAATACTTGATTGTGGTGTTTCGGCAATATGCAACTCATTGCATATTGAGCTCCACTTAACTTGTAGTATTGTTTGTGCACTTTGCCATGCCATGCGTCATTAAACCGGACATGCATCATACTTGATTGTGCATCATGCCATGTTTATGCTTGTTGGTTTAACATGTTGTTTGCTTCTTCTCGATAGATCCGCTATCATTGCAATTGTGAGGATCCGTTCGACTACGTTGATTTGTCTACTTCATGGATTCGGTCTTCTTCCTAGCGGGATTTCAGGCAAGATGATCATTACCTTGGATACCACTACTATCTTTGCTTTGTTAGTTGTCTCGATGCTATCGCTATGTCGCGCTACCTACCACTTGTTTATCAAGCCTCCCAAATTGTCATGATAAACCTCTAACCTTTCCACCATCCCAGCAAACCGTTGATTGGTTATGTTACCGCTTTGCTAAGCCCCTCTTATAGTGTTGCTAGTTGCAGGTGCAGAGCAGGTTGTTCCATGTTGAGTCATGGATATCATGGGATATCACGATATCTCTTATTGAATTAATGCATCTATATAGGGTGGAAGGCTCGGCCTTTTGCCTGGTGTTTTGTTCCACTCTTGTCACCTCAGTTTCCATCATACCTGTGTTATGTTCCTTGATTTGCATTCCTTACACGGTCGGGGTTTATGGGCACCCCTTGACAGTTCGCTTTGAATAAATCTCCTCCAGCAAGGGCCAACTTTGGTTTTACCATTTGCCTAATAACAACTAAAATTTGCATAGGGACTGGCTAGCACCTGAGGTATATTAATCAACAACCCGGGCCAGTGCTCCTCATGAGTGTTGGTCCAAAACATAGTCGTTTGCGACTTCCCCTGGGGAAACTCAGGTCTCAGTTGTTGTACGTTGTGCTCATCCGATCGTGGCCTGATTTCGAGAAGCGCGGCTCCAATCGGGGTGTCGGCACGTTGGGAGGTCTTGCTGGTTTTGTTTTACCATTGTCAAAATGTCTTGTGCACCGGGAATCCGAGTTTGATCGGGTTGTCTCGAGATGGAGATTTTCCTCCGTGGATCGTGATATTTTATAATGGACTAAGTTGGGACACCCCTGCAGGTTTTTAATCTTTTCGAGAGCCATGCCCGTGGTTATGTGGCAGATTGGAAATTTATAATATCCGATTGTAGAGAACTTGACACCAGACCCAAATTAAAATACACCAACCGCGTGTGTAACCATGACCATCTCTTTTCCAGGGAGTTCGGGAAGAGAACACAGTGGAGTTATGTTTGACTCGTAAGTAGTTCTGGATCACTTATTGATCATTACTAGTTTGCGACCGTTATGCATAGTTACTCTTCTCATTCTTGTACTCGTAAATTAGCCACCATACAATGCTTACTGCTTGCTGCAATCTCACCACTTATCCATTCCATACCCATTAAGCTTCGCTAGTCTTGATACCCATGGTAATGAGATTGCTAAGTCCTTGTGGCTCACAGATTACTACAACAATAGGTGCAGGTACAGGTAATGCGATGATCTGACGCGAAAGCGATGCATGCTTGTTTTGGAGTTCTTCTTCTGCTTCTTCATCGATCAAGGGATAGGTTTCAGGTCGAGAGCCTGGGATTAGCAGGGTGGATGTCGTTCTTCTTTTTCGTTAGATTTCATCCGTAGTCGGATCCTCCTCTTCTGTATGATGATTGTTATGTATTGATGAACTGTTGTATTCATGTTGTACTTTGTGGCGAGTGTAAGCCTTTATCTTGGATTCTCATCTATTCAGTACATGGTATGTTGTATCCTCCTTGCTATGCGCTCAGGTTGAGGTTTTTTTTACGTGGGGATGGTGAGGGTTTTTTGGCCCACAAAGAGTTTCGGGGATAACGGTTTGCTAGAGCCAACCGTGTGTGATTGACGTAACTGGGAAAATGAAAGTCATCGCACACGGTTTCAATTTGGGAAAATAACCTTGTTTCAGGGTGGTTCCACTTTTCCTTCGTCGGTTGAATCTGAAATTTTTACCCACACTAAACATTCACCCTAATATGCATAAAATTCCATCAACCGAACTGAGTGCATCCATATCCCATATTTAGACATAAGTAAACATAGATTAAACATACTCGGGCATAGATAATAAGTCGTACACAAGCATAATTCAACCATATATAGTTCAACCGTCATTAAGCATACTCAAGCACATTTATAATTAAAACACTACATAGCCATACATAGTTCAATCCCACATCTCATCTCATCTGCCGGCATGATCTTCAAGCTTCTCCAGGTACTCAGCGTACGCGGCATGCGCCACCCTGCGAGAATACTTTTGCTTGAAGGAGCCAACGGCTCATCTTCTTGCATGCGTCAGAACACTTTCATACGCATCATGAAGCTTTTGGTTGCAAAATGGGCATCGAAAGCCCTAGTTCCAAGTCCAAATATGCTTGTTATGCATTCCTGCATAAATCTCACTGAGGATTTGCCTCTTGTACCTCCTCTGGCCATCTTCATCCTCGCTTTCGACATCGTCAGATAGCACCTATACATATAGAAAAAAAATGTGGCGTCAAATTTGGAATACAAACTAATCTCTAGCGAACATTTGGTAGTTGCCAAAATTTGGCATCAAATCAATTTTTACATGCCGTAAAGTAGGATTAGGAATTTATGGCTATTTTGTTAGACATATCCAAAGATTATGGTTCAATTTTTAAGCACAATCACCTATGTACAGACCAAACTTGAAAAAAACTGGCACAAACATATATGTAGGTCATTCAAAATAAATTGTCAAGACCTGGCTAGGAATTATTAGCACGAACACTAACCCTAGTCGGATTATTGGTAGAAATCATTTGCACAGATGAAACAACTAATCACTTATCATTTGTACCATTCAAAAGATCAATACACTACACGGATCTAATGAAACATACTCAGATTTCATGGATTGAGAGAACATAACCATAGGATTTCTATTCCAAAAATGGGGAGGCAGGAGTAACAAGAGAAACCCTAGGATGTATTTGACACATAACTGGGTATAGATGACTAATCGGTTGTCCGTCGTCGTCGAAGTCGTTGCCCGAGTCGTCACCGGAGTTGGTGTGGACCCCCGGCTCCGGCTGTGGAAGCACGGCGCCGTTGACGACATCAAGGTGCAGCGATACCTTGGCGGCGGTAACGGCAACCTCTGTCTCCATCTTCACGCCATGCTCCGGTGCTTCAACAGCCCTGGCATCGCCACTCCTTTCGATGGGGCACTTTGGCGGCATCCTCATACATTGACGGCTTTGAGGACTGAGAACGGCGTCGAGGATGCAGGCAGAGAGAGAGGATTGTGTGTGTGGCGAGGATGGGGGGTGCGGCTGCTCGGGCGTGCCATTAATATGGAGTAGTGGGAGAGAGGCGGGCGGCGGTCAAATCGCTGGCTCACCTCCCGGTGAGCCTGCGCAGCGGACTGCTGGCATGCCTACCATCATTTCACACAGCTACTGGCACGCCTCCCGATGACACTGTGCAGCGAGCACGCCTCCCATCAATTCACATACCTGCACGCACTCCTCCCGGTCTGCCTACACAGCGGACTGCTCGCATGTGTCCCGTCAACTCACGCCTGCTGGCACGGCACATGGGACGCGTGGCGGCATGTATATTGTTTTTCTATTTTGATGATCAATGCTGCCGCTTTATTGCTAAACCGAAGCATGGCACGTATCCATTGTTGGTCTAACGCTCACGGTTCAAATAAATAATCCATTTCTGATATTGGTTCCCAATAATCTGCCGTTTGTAAGAAGATAAAAATTACGTCAAAACTTGTCTCAAATTTGACAAAAAAGGACAATACCGCTGTGTATGGTGTCGATATGACAACACGATAAGTTTCATGAATTTCAACTAAATTTTGGATGTACTACTAGATTTTAAAAATCAAGATTCTCAATGTTTGAAATTTCTTGCATGGGGAGTAAACATGCACCTAGTGACACACATGTGTTTTTCCAATCCATTTAGGTGCATTGTCACGTGTGCATGTTGCTCAAATTTCATTTTTGCACATTATACCCACCCCTATAAAATCAATCAATGTACCAAAACGTCTTAATGATCTCTGGGTTTTTTTTTCAAAATTACAACGTCCCTCCTTTGGTAACATATGTTCACCGCGGAAAATTTTAACATGCATCGTAGTTGTGTGTGTGCGTCTGGGGGGTGTCTGGCAGTACCCTAGGAGTCATGAGCCATTGTGTGGGATTGGCCGTTTTGTGAGCCAGGTGCCACATTCGTGAATTTGTTATTTAAAACATTACACAACCCTTTCATACGTACATGTTTGGGCCACATGCAGTCAGTGGTTGTCCTACATGACACTCACTCGCGTGTGACGCTTTCTGTGGGCCCGTGAGGTCATTGTCCATCACTTCGACCTACAGCCAGCAGTGAGGTTAATTTGACTAGCAAGGTTGATTCTTTTTTTTTTGTGTTACGGTGGGAGTATATAGTACGCGTCGAAGAGGTGGGAGGGCACCAGCATATATATACTACGTACGCGTCCATGAACACACCTCACTCAGTGTGGGGACTTTTTGGTTTTCGAGGCACGTGCCACATCACGTAATCCCCAGGGTATGATACCCTTTAGCTTCACAGTGACAAGTCATTTTCTCATTACTTTGGCTCTTTCATTTTCCATTTTTATAAAGTTGTGCATTGGCTATTCAAACATCACACAACACCTCTTTGGGCCACATGCACGTGCAGGCGGCAGTTATCCTAGGACAATCACGTGTGATGCTTCCATCCATGGGCCCGCGAGGTCGTCGTCCATATGCATGCATCACTTTGACCTACATCGATCGGGAGAGGTTAATTAATTTCACTATCAAGGAGGGTTCTTTTTGGTTTGTACTATGGTAGGAGCATATAGTATGTGTCGAAGAGGGGGAGGGGACCAACATATATACTATGCTTCATGAACCTCGCTCTGTGTGGGGACTTTATGGTTTTTGAGGCATGTGCCACATCAAAGTTGTGCATTTTGGGTATTCAAACATCACAACCACAAACACCTCCTTACATATGTTTGGCCCACATGGAAAGCGATGGCGGTTGTCCTCCGGTACCCATTCACGCGGTTACCAGCGATGTCGATGCTTTCCATCTGTGGGCCCGCTTGGTCCATCACTACTTCAATCGATAGCAAGAGAGGTTAATTTGACTGAGGGGATTATTTTTTGGTTTATATTACGGTATATAGGTCATGCTCTAGGTTGACATGATATAGTTTGAGCACATATGCATGTGTACGCATGAATCCCTCCCACCGAGTCAAAGTGGGCAGCGGGGGGAGGGGCAGCACACCACGACATGTCATGATCCGATCTCGCTCTGTGTGGGGACTGTACGATTTTCGACGCAATGCGCCACATCAATGTTGTGCATGGTATTCAAACAGCATGCACGCATCACCTCCATACATACATATGCATGTAATTGATGTCTTTGAACAGTACTGTCCCTCACGTGGTTATCAGCGGCAAGCCTATATATTTGTGGGCCCGCGTGGACATCCATGATCACTTTGACCGACAACAAGATAGGTTACCATGCATGGTGGATTCTTTTTCTTTGGTTCGTGCTATCGTAGTAGGTCATGGTGAGATTCCAAACCTAAGTTTGAGCGCATACGTACATATGCATGCATATGAATCCCCGTCATTAGCTCGAAGTGTGGTGTGACATACACATATACAATGCGTCATCAACTAATCCTTGCTCCATGTGGGGATTTCTGGTTCCAACGCACGGTGCCACATCAAAGTTTTGTTCCATTGGGTATTCAAACATCAACACTGATCCATACATATGTTTCGGCCACATGCAGGCAGTGGTTGTCTTTGGGCACTAGCTACTTGCATGATTATTGGTGAGCTAGCCCATCTCTGGGGTCGCATGGACGTCCATCACTTCGAGCAACAACAAGAGAGAGGTTGTACGGCCAAGGTGGATCCTTCTTGGTCCATGTTACGATACATCTTGGTGAGATGCCCTCTCCTGCCGACTGAAAGTGTGTGTGTGTGTGTGTGTGTCTGTGATTGGGGGGACTGCTACTTTGCACTTTGATAGGTGAACCTCCGTGGGGTCAGGGATGTCCGGTTAATTTGCGAGGCATGTGCCGCATCAAAGTTGTGAATTGGGTATTTAAATATCACACCACCTTTTTCATACATATAGTTGGGCTACCCGCAGGTGGTTCGTATGTGGTCTCACCCCCTCTCGCGCCGGAAGCCCACATTTCTCACCTTTCACAAGAAACGAAATGGGGCGTGGTTTGACCATGATGGACTCCCATAGGTTTAGTGTTACGGCAGGCTGATATGTTAGACCTAGTGATTTGGGGGCATGTGTTGATAGCTAGGATTCCGCTCCTACTGACACGAGGGGGGCAAGCAATACCGTGTGCTTTGCGAGACAGGTGCCACATTGAAGTTGTGCATTTGGTATTTGAATATCAAACCACCATTTTCATTCATATATTTGGTCCACATGCAAGTGTGTTCGTGTTCTGACCCTTTCCCGCGTTGTTTTCACCAAATTTATAAACATTAGACAAGTTGTACGACGCACCAGCCACGGTTCACTCACACTACCCGTGTGCCACACCGGTGCCCCTGTCACTCACATCAGCACAGTACATTGGGCTCCACGAGGCTTCCCTCGCAATCTAAAAAATATCTACCCGCCTGCAGGGTTTTTCTGTTTGATAACGCATGGTTATTATGTTTCGACCGTGTGTGATGTTTGTTGTTCCCACTCCCGCCTGCATCCCTCGAATATATATGCCCGACTGGAGGGTTTTTCTGTTTGATAACACACGGTTGTTATCTCGGGACCGTGTGCGATGCATCATCCAAATTTTGAATAGCCCCTGCATTTTACTCCCGCGTAGTAAAATTTTCAGTAGCCACGTCATTTTCTCAAACACCCCCCCTCCACACACACACCCCAAAAACTCCTCGCACACGCGCACACACACAGACACAGACACACACACACACACACACACACACACACACACACACACACACACACACACACCCCACCACAACCCCCCTCGCTCGAAACCCTAGCAAGGTCGTCGCCACCGCCGCAAGGCCTCCATCGTCAACATCTGCCGGTTTGCCCGTGCAGCTTACCCACCAATCTCCGTACCCTACCCGCCCTAAGTTTCTTACATGACGCCTGCCAAACGCCCCCTTTCCCACAGATCCACATCCCCATCCCCCACTCCAGAGCGTCGCAGCCTAAGCCCAACTATGTTTCCCGTGGAGCTCGAGGAGCGACTGGCCCAAAATAGGTGTATCATGGCCACTTCTCCTGACGTCGCCCAGGTGGCCGCCGATGATGTAGACTCGACTAGATGGCGAGTCGTTTGTCAGCCCGATCTTTCACAGTACTCCACCTCTAGCAGTAGTAGCCTCTCGCCCGCGCACGTGTTGTACACGAAGTAGAGGGTTTTGAACCTTGCGGATCAGCACGAGAGAAACAATCTGGACGATGGCACCTCACGCACAAAACAATTTCCTCGCAGAAATCGCAACAAAGTGGTTTTCTAAAGCTACCTCAAAAACTTGATACGGGTGTCTACCCTCGAAAACACATCTGTTTATTTCATATCCAAAAAATAACCTCCTGTACAATGAACGCACCATGGCTATATATAATAGCCGAACACTAATTGCCTATTGCCCTCACGCACGCACGTAATAACAAGTCTAAAACAACAAAATATATCCCTATACGACTTACATGGCCAAACAATAACATAAAAGGAAACTTTAACCTAATTTGGACTCTACCATCGGGATGATTATGGACTCTAATTGGATTGGTGCGCCATGCATCTTCTAGTGCATCTCGATCTTCAGGTGGACCCCAACCGACTTCTTTCAAGGAAAGTAAACTCCACGCATCACACGTCCTGCTCGCATCTGCCTGGAACTTCTCTTTGCGTGGGAAGAATAGAAATAGGAAACCTGCAACCTTCTCCTTAACGCCTTGGTCATCTATTAACGAACATGAACCTTTGTGTGTACCATGCAAACCTAGCCCTCCAAAATATTTGTACGTGCATGCATTTTCACCTGGAAACACGTAGAATTTCTTGTCCTCTCTTGTCCATTCTGGCTGGAACCATGTAGTGTGCTTCATAGGAATAACGAGTAATTCTTGTTCATCGCCGTAACTTGGCCTCAGGTATTCCGATGTATATGTAGCGTACTTTTGGACAACACCGGCTTCAGGCGGAACAACGATAACCTCGGTATTTATATTACAAGGGGTCATATCATCCTCTCCCCCTAGAATCGAAACCATCCTCGGTTTCGACTTGATCTCTTCAACAATATTTTTATTTGTAGACTGAATAATTGTCGTAAAATTTTCTGTAGCTTTGACCTTCTTGTTCTTTACTTCTGATGCAGCTTGAGCAATATCTCGCTTTTGACGATCAGCCATATACTTCTCTGATGTGTACGCGTCAAGTGGCAAGTACTGTCCTCCGCGAACAAAAGAAAATTCTCCTACGGAATGATATGCCAACTGTCTTTTATCTGTCCATGTTTTTCCTAGCAGTATCGAGCATGTATGCATGTGCATAGGAAGCACATCACACATGACCAAATCATCATATCCGCATAAAGTGAATCGTACCTCGACGGGATGCATAATCTTGACAAACTTATCCTTCCACCAAAGCTCATATGGTTCTGGATGTTCAAGCAAATGCAGGTTCAAAGCATCAACCATAGTCTGACTCGCCAAATTCATATTGGAATAGCAATTCATCATTGTTGCACAACTCGCCGGCCCGACACGCACACGCGTAAAGCATTGGTACCAAGGCAAGGCACGCAATGGATCCTTCTCCACGGACATCATCATTTGCGAGCTACAATCTTTTCTCATGATAAAAAATTTAATAGTAACTTGAAGAAAAATATTGTACCGTGAACAACCTTTGCTCTGAATACCACCTGATGTAGACTCGACTAGATGGTGAGTCGTTCGTCGGCCCGATCTTTCACGGTACTCCACCTCTAGCAGCAGTAGCCTCTCGCCCGCGCACGTGATGTACACGAAATAGAGGGTTTTGAACCTTGCGGCTCAGCACGAGAGAAACAATCTGGACGACGGTACCTCACGCACAAAACAATTTCCTCGCAGAAATCACAACCAAGAGGTTTCCTAAAGCTACCTCAAAAACTTGATACGGGTGTCTACCCTCGAAAACACATCTGTTTATTTCATATACAAAAAATAACCACCTGTACAATGAACGCAGTATGGCTATATATGATAGCCGAACACTAATTGCCTATTGCCCTCACGCACGCACGTAATAACAAGTCTAAAAAAACAAAATATATCCCTATATGACTTACACGGCCAAACAATAAAATAAAAGGAAACTTTAACCTAATTTGGACTCTATCATCGGGATGATTATGGACTCTAATTGGATTGGTGCGCCATGCATCTTCTAGTGCATCTCGATCTTCAGGTGGACCCCAACCGACTTCTTTCAAGGAAAGTAAACTGCACGCATCACACGTCCTGCTCGCATCTGCCTGGAGCTTCTATTTGCGTGGGAAGAATAGAAATTGGAAACCTGCAACCTTCTCCTTAACGCCTTGGTCATCTATTAACGAACATGAACCTTTGTGTGTACCATGCAAACCTAGCCCTCCAAAATATTTGTACGTGCATGCATTTTCGCCTGGAAACACGTAGAATTTCTTGTCCTCTCTCGTCCATTCTGGCTGGAACCATGTAGTGTGCTTCATAGGAATAACGAGTAATTCTTGTTCATCGCCATAACTAGGCCTCAGGTATTCCGATGTATATGTAGCGTACTTTTGGACAACACCGGCTTCAGGTGGAACAACGATAACCTCGGTATTTATATTACAAGGGGTCATATCATCCTCTCTCCCTTGAATCGAAACCGTCCTCGGTTTCGACTTGATCTCTTCAACAATATTTTTATTTGCAGACTGAATAATTGTCTTAAAATTTTCTGCAGCTTTGACCTTCTTGTTCTTTACTTTTGATGCATCTTGAGCAATATCTCGCTTTTGACGATCAGCCATATACTTCTCTGATGTGTACGCGTCAAGTGGCAAGTACTATCCTCCGCGAACAAAAGAAAATTCTCCTACCGAATGATATGCCAACTGTCTTTTATCTGTCCATGTTTTTCCTAGCAGTATCGAGCATGTATGCATGTGCATAGGAAGCACATCACACATGACCAAATCATCATATCCGCATAAAGTGAATCGTACCTCGACGCGATGCATAATCTTGATAAACTTATCCTTCCACCAAAGATCATATGGTTCTGGATGTTCAAGCAAATGCAGGTTCAAAGCATCAACCATAGTCTGACTCGCCAAATTCATATTGGAATAGCAATTCATCATTGTTGCACAACTCGCCGGCCCGACACGCACACGCGTAAAGCATTGGTACCAAGGCAAGGCACGCAATGGATCCTTCTCCACGGACATCATCATTTGCGAGCTACAATCTTTTCTCATGATAAAAAATTTAATAGTAACTCGAAGAAAAATATTGTACCGTGAACAACCTTTGCTCTGAATACCACCTGATGTAGACTCGACTAGATGGTGAGTCGTTCGTCGGCCCGATCTTTCACGGTACTCCACCTCTAGCAGCAGTAGCCTCTCGCCCGCGCACGTGATGTACACGAAATAGAGGGTTTTGAACCTTGCGGCTCAGCACGAGAGAAACAATCTGGACGACGGCACCTCACGCACAAAACAATTTCCTCGCAGAAATCGCAACAAAGAGGTTTTCTAAAGCTACCTCAAAAACTTGATACGGGTGTCTACCCTCGAAAACACATCTGTTTATTTCATATCCAAAAAATAACCACCTGTACAATGAACGCAGCATGGCTATATATGATAGCCGAACACTAATTGCCTATTGCCCTCGCGCACGCACGTAATAACAAGTCTAAAAAAACAAAATATATCCCTATACGACTTACACGGCCAAACAATAAAATAAAAGGAAACTTTAACCTAATTTGGACTCTACCATCGGGATGATTATGGACTCTAATTGGATTGGTGTGCCATGCATCTTCTAGTGCATCTCGATCTTCAGGTGGACCCCAACTGACCTCTTTCAAGGAAAGTAAACTCCACGCATCACACGTCCTGCTCGCATCTGCCTGGAACTTCTGTTTGCGTGGGAAGATTAGAAATAGGAAACCTGCAACCTTCTCCTTAACGCCTTGATCATCTATTAATGAACATGAACCTTTGTGTGTACCATGCAAACCAAGCCCTCCAAAATATTTGTACGTGCATGCATTTTCGCCTGGAAACACGTAGAATTTCTTGTCCTCTCTTGTCCATTCTGGCTGGAACCATGTAGTGTGCTTCATAGGAATAATGAGTAATTCTTGTTCATCGCCGTAACTTGGCCTCAGGTATTCCGATGTATATGTAGCGTACTTTTGGACAACACCGGCTTCAGGCGGAACAACGATGACCTCGGTATTTATATTACAAGGGGTCATATCAGCCGAGGAAGCTGACGATACTTACTGGCCGAAGGCTCTCAATCAGCGGGCTAGATTATGCGGGTATGTCACGGACGCCGGCTACGACATCGAGGTCGTCGACAGTGATGGCCTGACGTGGGCTATGTCACAGGTTAAGTGTCCCACCCCCAACCCCTCGGGTTCAACCGTTGTCGATCTCATCCATGGCCCCGCCGCTGATCTCCTCTAGCTCGCTGTCAAGAATTTGCCATCCTACATCGCCATAGAGCACCTTTTGTCATTTCTGAAGGACACGTTCTGCGACGCTGGCTTGGGATCCACAGCTGCCAAGTCAGACCTCATCGACGGCGACCACGAGGAGGGCACCCTCTCCGGCTCTTCCAAGGGGAAAGAGCCCATCTGCGACATCAGGGAGGGCACCCTACAGCCATGCTCTTCCAAGGGGAAGGAGCCCATCTGCGACAACATGGAGCGCACCCAAGGTCCGTGCTCTTCCCACGGGAACGAGCCCCTCTGTGACAAGTGAGAAAACCCATGATTTTTTTTGTCGTGCCTCTTCACAGGAGGGAACCCATGATTTGTTTTATTAAGTCCCTTTTATAATGTAGTGAGAATATGTCCAGTTTTAATTGCTATATTTGGTTGTTTGCAGTATGCCTTGTTTATTTCAGTTGTTCACAATGTGATGCTCTATATGTGCAACTATTTACTGTGCAGTACATTTTCATCTATACCAGTTTTAAACATACCGATAGGAATGCATATATTTGCCTACTATTAAGCCTGTTATTGCTAGCATATGCCTCTTTTAAAGTTTTTTGGTTGTTTGTAGTTAGCATATGTCCAGTTTTAAATGCTATCTTTGGTTGTTCGTAGTATGCCTTGTTTATTCCAGTTATTCACAATATGATGTTCTATATGTGCAAGTATGAACCGTGTAGTTCAATTTCATCAATACCAGTTTCAACAATACCACTATGAATGACTACATTTGGTTGCTATTAAGCATGTTGTAGTTAACACACCTTCAACAACAACAACAACAACAACAACAACAACAACAACAACAACAACAACGACAACGACAACAACAACAACAACGACAACGACAACGACGACGACAACAACAACAACAACAACAACAACAACAACAACAACAACAACAACAACAACAACAACAACAACAACGATGACCACAACGACGACGACGACAACAACAACAATGACAATAACGACAACAACGACAACGACGACAACGACAACAATGACAACAATGACGACGAGAATGACAACAACAACAACAACAACAACAACAACAACAACAACAACAACAACAACAACAACAACAACAACAAAACACGACGACGACGACGACGACGACGACGACGACGACGACAACAACAACAACAACAATAATAATGACAACGACGACAATGACAACAACAACAACAACAACACCACCACCACCACCATCAACAACAATGACAATGACGACGACGACGACGACAACGATGATGATGACAACAATGAAAATGGCAATAGCAACAACAACAACAACAACAACAACAACAACAACAACAACAACAACAACAACAACAACAACAACAACAACAACAACAACAACAACAACAACAACAACAACAACAACAACGACGGCGACGACGACGACGACGACAACAACAACAACACCAATGACAACAACGACGACAACGACAACGACAACAACGACAACAACAACAACAACAACAACAACAACAACAACAAGAACACCAGCAACAACAACAACAACGACGATGACAACAACAACAACGACAACGACAAGGGCGAGGAGCTGCAGGAACGCCTGCAGCGCCTGAACGAGCTTCTTGGCACCGCGAACGCGCAGCAAGACCGCTTTGACCGTCCCGCTGTGTCTGACTCACGCCGCACCGAGGATCCCGAACTGCAGAACACGGTGTCCTCCTCGCACCCAAACGAAGCCTAGTCCGGCCAGACACGAACCCGGTGCAACCGCGCCCCGACCACTAGAGACGGCTTGGGCAATGACCCGGCCCCGGATGACCGGCGCCGGCAAGACCCTCCCCCACCATCCTACCGGCGTGGCAACCCGGCCTCAGCCAACCCGGTGCCTCGCGGACCCGTCGCAAGCCGGCTGGGCCCACACGCCATCAACGACAACGACGCTCGCCACCGCCTCGATCAGCTTGCCCTCTCCTTCCATCTAGAGGAGGACAACGCTGTTGGGCCGGCTTGTTTCGGCTCGCGCATCCGGGATGAGCCCTTCCACAAAGGGTTCATGCTGCCCCGCGACACCACCAAGTACAATGGCACCGTCAAGCTGGAGGACTGGCTCATTGACTACACCACCGCCATCGGCATCGCGGGCGGCAACCGCCGCCTTGCCGTGCGCTACGCCCCGCTCATGCTCGTGGGCTCGGCCCGCACGTGGTTGAATAGCCTGCCGGTTGGCAGCATCAACCCGTGGGTCGATGATGACCCACAAGTATAGGGGATCAATCGTAGTCCTTTCGATAAGTAAGAGTGTCGAACCCAACGTGGAGCAGAAGGGAATGACAAGCGGTTTTCAGCAAGGTAATGTCTGCAAGCCCTGAAATTATAAGTGACGAGTAGTTTGGTAGAAAGATAATTTGTAACGAGCAAGTAACGGTAATGGTAACAAAAGTGCAGGAAGGTAGCCCAATCCTTTATGGCAAAGGACAGGCCAAAACGATCTCTTATGATAAGCAAAGCGTTCTTGAGGGTACACGGGAATTTCATATAGTCACTTTCATCATGTTGGTTTGATTTGTGTTCGCTACTTTGATAATTTGATATGTGGGTGGACCAGTTCTTAGGTGTTGTTCTTACTTGAACAAACCTCCTACTTATGATTAACCCCCTCGCAAGCATCCGCAACTACGAGAAAAATATTAAGAATAAATCTAACCATAGCATTAAACTTTTGGATCCAAATCAGTCCATTACGGAATAGCGCATAAACTAGGGTTTAAGCTTCTGTCACTCTCGCAACCCATCATCTAATAACTACTCCACAATGCATTCCCTTAGGCCCTAATAAGGTGAAGTGCCATGTAGTCGCCGTTCACATGACACCACTAAGGGAATCACAACATACATATCATCAAACTATCGAACACATATCAAGTTCACATGATTACTTGCAACAAGATTTCTCCCGTGACCTCAAGAACAAAAGTAACTACTCACAAATGATAATCATGCTCAAGATCAGAGGGGTATTCAATAGCATAATGGATCTGAACATATAATCTTCCACCAAATAAACCATATTGTAATCAACTACAAGATGTAATCAACACTACTAGTCACCCACAAGTACCAATCTATAGTTCCGGTACAAAGATTGAACACAAGAGATGAACTAGGGTTTGAGAGGAGATGGTGCTGTTGAAGATGTTGATGGAGATTGCCCTCCCCAAGATGGGAGAGTTGTTGGTGATGATGATGACGATGATTTCCCCCTCCGGGAGGGAAATTCCCCTGGCGGAATCGATCCGCCGGAGGGCAAAAGTGCTCCTGCCCAAGTTCCGCCTCAAGACTGCGGTGCTTCGTCCCGAAAGTCCTCCCCTTATTTTTTATAGGTCAAAATGACTTATATACCAGAAGAGGGGCACCAGAGGTGGGCCGAGGAGGGCACAACCCACCAGGGCGCGCCTGGGCTCCCTGGCACGCCCAGGTGGGTTGTGCCCACCTGGTGGGCCCCCTCTGGTACTTATTGGCTCCAATAATTCTTATATATTCCATAAAAATTCCTCGTGAAGTTTCAGCTCATTTGGAGTTGTGCAGAATAGGTAGCCTGACGTAGCTTTTTCAGGTCCAGATTTCCAGCTGCCGGAATTCTCCCTCTTTGTGTGAACCTTGGATATTATGAGAGAAAAGGCATTAGAATTACTCCAAAAAGCATTATTATGCATAAAAACATCATAAATAATAGTAGGAAAACATGATGCGAAATGGACGTATCAACTCCCCCAAGCTTAGACCTCGCTTGTCCACAAGCAAAAACCGAAATCGAAAAACATGTCCACATGCTTAGAGAGAGACGTGTCGATAAAAACAAAATACGGACATAGAAGCATCATGTATATTATTATAACAGCAACAAACTTTATCATAGAAATTTTATCATAGATCAAGGCCATCGAGCTCATGCGTAAGCCAACCCGGCTGCGAGATGTCCAGAAGTTCACCGGCTGCTTGGATTCGGTCAGCCGGTTCCACAGCCAGCTGGGCAAGAGGGCCTTGCCCCTATATCAGCTGATGAAGAAGACGGCACCGTTCGAGTGGAACGACCAGATGGATGAAGCGTTCCAGGGTCTCAAGCACACTGCATTCACAACCAGGTGGTGTGGCTGAAGCCCGAAGAACTCCAGGAATGCGTGGAAGAAGTCGCTCGCGGGAAGACCGAACCCGCGCTTAAAGTGGGAGTAGAAGACCACGCATTCGGTCCCCTCCGGCCATGGCGCCAGCTCACCATCGGGCAGGCGTATGACCACCTCTGTCTCCGGTGGCAGCTGCCGCATGTCGCGCAAGTACTGAACATCCTCGGCGGTGACGGTGGATCCCTCCCACGAGCCTTTCGGCAGCGCCATCGGCGATGCCCAATGTGGGTGCGAGGCGCGTGGGCTGGGGAGAGAAGAAGGGGCGGTGGCCGAGCGCTGCGGAGCGGCCGCTGAGCACTGCGGAGCAGCGGCAGTGCTTCGCTCGAGAGTAGCATGGCGTTGCGACGTGCGGCGGGCTCGGAGGCGAGAGCAGGAGAGGAAGAAGAAGATGGGGGAGGGCGTGCGTGAATGATTTCCGCCGACCCTCCCCCCGATTTATAAGCCACGAACCGAACGTGGGAAAGTGGGATCGGTTGCCCCACCCCTCCCACTTCCCCGCATTAAGTGGGCACGATCCACGCGCCAACTAACTGCGCCAAGAAGGGCAACCGCCTATGGCCGCCACAATAAATCCCCTCACGTGGGCCGAGGGCACGAAGGTGCGGGCCCCAGCCCACCGTTACGTCCCGTCCCGCGCGTGGCCTTTCAGGGCCTCTTCAGCTTCTGAGGGCC
This sequence comes from Thinopyrum elongatum, assembly GCA_011799875.1. NCBI lineage: Eukaryota > Viridiplantae > Streptophyta > Magnoliopsida > Poales > Poaceae > Thinopyrum > Thinopyrum elongatum. The sequence goes on along the minus strand of CM022299.1, from coordinate 240,082,832 downwards.
AGGTGGCGTCCGCACCAAAACCAAGAGATCGCGTCCCTACCCCTCAAGATTCGCCGGACTCTTCGGTTTCCCACCCACGCCGGAATGTCGCAATCCAGCTTCCGGAAGCCGGCACACAGTGGGTGTTGCCGGACCCAGTGGTCACAAGCTTCATCAGCATCTACTGTCTTCTCAGGGGGTGAAACTGCGAAGGCCCCCCCTGCTTGAAGCCCGCGAGCCTTCACGGCTTCAGGGATTACTGTCAGGGGGATGAACCCCGGGCAGGCAATGGAACCCGAATCCTTTTCAAAAACATCGGGGCCGGCATCGCCCCTCAATCCGGCTCGCACTTGGCCGGGTTCCTCAACCCGGCCAAGTCCGTCAACCCGGCCAAGACTGCAACACAGCCAGGCCTGCTAGCGCATGCCGGCCGAACCCAACAAACCAAGACTCCTCCAACTAGTCAGCGCCCACATGGCGTCTTCCTCAACCCAGCCACGGGTCAGCTCCCGTCCCATCCAAGCCGTACGACTGAGCAAGTCCCCGTAGAGTTGGTGAGCATGGCTACAGTGGCCCACCAACCCCACTGACTGGCAGGAGCGTGGCTACAGCGGCCCACCTACTCCACTGACTAGGGCCGGCATGGAAACAGTTCAATCCAATCCCGCTGACACAAGCCGATGGCGACCAGGCGACACGCCACTGTAGCTGAGCCAGCCCAACCACTTTGTGACGCAAGACAAGATGGGGAACAGTGCTCCCTGGCGCACGGGGCCCACACCCGGAGAACCCAGCGTACCCTGGTACCCGGTGGGCCCCAACGCCGGCTTCCTAGACGCTGACATCCCGGCCCCGCGCCCATGTAACTTTACCATTGTGACCCTGGGGGGTTAACCTATAAAACCCCCCAGGGAGCCCCCGTGCAAAGGGTTGATCATCAGTAGAATACACACATACACAAGAAGGAGGAGCAGCCCAAGCCTTGTCCTGTCTTCCTTCCTCCCCCAAACAGCTCCAGGAGCAACTCTGTACTACTACACATATAAACCACTCTCGGCAGGACTAGGGGTGTTATCTCTCCGGAGAGCCCCGAACCTGGGTATGTCTTGCGTCCCACACTCGCTCATGCCGACCTCGCCTCTGGAGCCCACCGGTGCCCTCGAGCTTGTCCCTCTCTTTAGCCATCCTTTGGCATCTGCCGTGCGCCCACCAAGACACTACTGTTCATAGTTGACATGAGCACAACATGTCAACGGGTGTCAATCCTCCGGAGACACCCTTCCGGAGTGGCTGCCTCCTCCATCCCTTGATTCTACTTCTCCAGTTGCCTTCTCTGCTAAAAATAATACACCACAGGACACTTGTACGCCGAGGTAGCACGGGATGGGAGGCACATACACACAAAGACCCACCCAAGACTATATTCATGAATAGTAGCCGCTATGTAAACCAAAAATCTATTGAAACATCGCAACAATATCCCTCACCACAGATTTATTTATATTCAGTTAGAGTACTAGACATCATTTTTTATTGGCATATCTTACTACACTAGCAACAAGATTATAGTACTATCATATGAACCACTACACATTCCTAATAGTAGGAGTACTACTAGTGTAAGTTCAAGTGGTTGCCGTGCTTCGCACTCCTCCATTGTAAGAGTGGAAACGCTTGCTATAATCAATTTTATTTTAAGAAATAGTGGACATGCTCTACCACGTGGATCCTCCTCCATGGTCGTCGACAACCTTGCTACTCACTTTCGCCGATGTGTGGAACAGCCAGCATCGGGGTCCACTTGCCATGCACTAAATTACTCCGTAATTGAGTGCACAACTGCATGGTAGACTACCCTGGTCGAAGCGCCGCAATAATGCCCAATGAGTCATCGAATCACAAACCCCCACCTTTGCAGCAGTAAGTTGGACAGACGAAACAACCATCATTTCACTCTTCTCCCTCATCTTCCTCTCTTGAAGAAAACCCCAACTCGCTTCTCCCTCATCTTATTCCTCAATTCATCAAGAAAAACCCAATGCGCTTCTGCCGTTGTTCTTTCCCAAAGAAGGAAAGGTGAGCGCATCAATGGTGTTGCTTCTGGCCAAGGCCCCGTCATATTTTGCAATCCTGCGACAGATCCTAACTCCCTCTCTATTCTTCTTTTGGGTTTGTGATTATGGTTTTCTTTCCTTTTATTTCTATTTGACAGTTTCTTGATGGACCCTGGAGCACCAGCCAAAGTGATATCTATGGCTCTGGCCAAAACCATCGAGGCTCAGGGTATGATGAAGTGCAATCACCCCACCGAGACTACCACACACAAGCTCAAGGCCATTGCCCTGTCCAAGGCCCCCTCTCCAGGATCCCTCATTAAGCCGGTCCAGGTAATATCTCTTCTTGACGATCTTTTTGGCGATCTTGATCATTTTTTCTCATCTATCTAGCAAAGTGCTTGCTAATATGCGAGGTTTGTGTAATGTACATGCAGTACTAGTAGTATAACTTTCTGGGCGATCTTGCATGTGATTTTTGTGTGCCAAATGACGGTTCTAAATGGTTCTTTTGACCAAAACATGCGAGAGGTTGACATGCATATGATTTTTGCACATAACACTGATTTATTATAGATTGCTTTCAATTACTTTATGAACATCAATGCTAGCTGTAGGAAATGCAAGATTTAAATTCTCATGCCTTGGAAGAGAATATAGTAGCCTGAGTAACTTGTGTTATGGATATTCTAAGTAATCCCTCTATTCACAGATATAAGATGTTCTAACTTTTTTGTGTATCTGATGTCGACATGTTTTAGTGTTTTGTTCACTCATTTCTGTGCGTATATGTCTTATATGGAATAAAATATCAAAAATCATCTTATATTTGTGAACGAAGGTAGTAATAAAATATTTGTTTTATGTTTGAATTAGAACCAGGTCCGCTGTGGATATGAAGTTCTCAAAGTCATGCCGTGTGAACCGGAAGACCTGTGGATGTGTGCTACTAAACTATCCAGCCATTGTGTCCTTGTAGCCACATGTCGTGAACAAGTGTTTTCTTGTAGCATTGTTGTCACGCGTGTTCTCGAGGGTGTACTTCACCACAAAAATTTCCTAGTTGTGCCTTCGATTACGAAGGGTGTGGTTCTTGTAAAGCTTCCCAACAAATCTGATGCGGATTGTCTTCATCATCTTGTTTATGAGTGGAAAGATCACTATGTTAGGTTCTCCAAGGTTGACGAGATGGCGAAGGTGCCAGTAGACATCTCTCACGAAGTCCATGGCCTGGTCAGTTATGTGGGGCACATCCCGTAGGTCGGCGGCAAGAAATAGTCTGCAGAGTTTAATTAGTGCAACTTTGCTTGTCTATATTAAGTAATATGGTTCAGTACTTGATTTGTGTGTGTGCGAACCCAGTATGGGTTAGTACTGCCGCTTTTATTGTGTGGTGAATCCTGAGAACAGTCTATGTTAATGATTGTCCACTCAATTCAGTCCATATATTTTGAAGTATCTAGATAGTCTTTTTTGTGAGGACGATGGGAGTATATATCAATTATGGTTACACTCCAATATATGTATGCATTAGCGGGTTTATCGTACCCACCAGGATTTCCAGTCCCACGGATGTTCACTCCATACGAGTTGTCACGACCTTTGCACTATGCTGCTTGTGGGAGTAAGGGGGCACCCTGCATGCCACCGTACTTGGACGAAGAACCTTCAATTTAGAACTTAAACATAGTGATATCCTGGTAAGGATTCACTCGTGTCACATCAAGTAAATCTCATTGATTTACTGTCATGTTTTCCTACTTTTGCTGCAATTTTATGATGCAGGTTTTGCCATGCCACATTCTTTACAGAATAAACCATTTGGTTTGCTCTATGATGGTTATTTTAGCAGGTTCCACTTCTTATGATGTGTCAATAATGAAGGCACTGTCCATCACTTATATTACTAGACACAATTGGATCAGTCTGTTGTCTGAGTACAATCTGAAGCCCTCTGATCAACTACAGTATGCTTTACAAACACGCTAGAATTAGTCCTTCTCGCATTTAAAAGAAGGAAAGAAAAATACTGGATCTAGGATACGAAGCCTAGCAAAGTTAGAAAGCTGAAGTCTGAAATCATAGCAGACCAGAGACGAGTGCTTCTGTCTCGCACATCGGTACCACCTCCAGATTCGAATCGAGCATCGGCACCTACTCTGACGGCACTAGCTCTAGCACTGACAGTGGCAGCAGCTCAGTCTGATCAACCAGAGGATTGGGCACCGACTGCATCAGCGGATTAGGCTAATCTACCGGAGGATCGGGCACCAACACGAGCACTTGCTCCGACACCATCACTAGCTCCACAAGGAGCACCATCTCCGGCAGCAGCAGTGGCACTACCAGTCGCACCACCACGGGCACCAGCAACGGCTCCGCCACCTACACTAGCACTTGAACTTGCACTTGCATCTGCTCCGGCCCGTCCAGTGGCAACGGAACCAGTACTTGCATCGGCAACAGATTAGGCTGCAGTTCACACTGCATATACTAAAGTCCTTACAAAAACTGACATCTCCCCCTTCTTGTAAGCATTGGCAGCCCAAGTGCTTCATTCTTTTTTCTTTCCATGTTGTTTCAAATGATTCACTATGTTGATCTAACCGTTTGTGTATGTCTTCTTGTTTGCAAACAGAGAATTCCTAGAGCAACGAGGGAGTCATTCAATAATCCGGGCAACCGTGGCCAAGTTTCTCTTACCATGCACGGCCTTGGTGTGAATGAACCCGCGCAATATACCATAAGTAGAAAGGATGGTCGCATGATGGTTCATGCTAAAGGATGGTCAAGGTTCAAAACTCGATCAAATCTTATGGTTGGGGATGATGTCAAAATTGAACTTTCTCGGCAAGGAGAGCTGGTCCAAATCAACTTTGAAATTCTTTAGTAGCAGCTCACAACTGCTGAACTGATCTATCCTACGAGAGCTTTTGATGTAATATGGCATGGTGAAACAAGTGTCATGTGTGTATAAGTAGTACTACAGTAGTATATATCATGTAGGACATCGTTAAAGAATTGCAATTCTGATTGCTAGTTAGGACTGTCATTCGATTTCATTCTAATAGTTGTCGTGCTTTATTTAATTTTTTGTATTCGCCTTGCGACAGCATCTAAAACCAGCGTCATACCGATCGCATGCAATTTTTACCGGATGAAATGCACTGAGTTAGAACACATGGGCCCCCAAACATGCACGCCCACCGCCCTGTGGCCTAAGTACAGACTCGTCAGCCTATCTGAGTATTTTATTGTCTCAAAAAATATGATTATTTTATTCTCATCTAAACCCCATATTATGTATATATATTCCCCTTGATTTTTCTTATGTATAAAGTTGTGATATAAAAGATTTTTATATTTCTTTACAGAGTGAGTATCTCTCTATCAAAAATATATTTATGTGTAACTAGTTACCCCTGCCTTTCTACTTTCTTTTGCTGATATCCGGGGCATCCAGCAACGGGGTCCACGTGCCACGCACTAATAGAGTGCACAACTGCATGGTAGACTCACCCCGGTTGTAGCACCACAGTAATGCCCAATGAGCCGTCAAATCACAAAACCCCACCTTTCCAGCGGTAGCAGTAAGCTGGATGGACGAAGCAGTAATATTTCGCTCGGCATGAATCCCGTCCTCCCTCATCTTCTTGTTCAGAAAAAATCCCCTCTCGGTGATTGCTTAGGGTTTTCTAATGGAGAACTAGGTACGAATTCTTCATCCGTCCCTGATAAATCCTAATCCCTTGTCCGATGTTAATCCTGGGATGGCAACCGCCGTCGTTGATGCATTTTTCTTCCTACTGAATCTAGTGTGTTTCATTTGCAGTGCCCAAAGTGCAAGGACCCTACAGGTTTATGCGCCCTTGGCAAGATGCCAGACTTGTTCCTTCTCATCCTAACACGGGATTTTAAAAAGCGCACAGTATGTTCCTAGAATCCTCTTTTCTATCCGGGAGGGTTTGGGTTTTTGAACATGTTGTCGACTAATTTGGAAATTTGGATTGCTATATTTGGATGAAAGGTACTAGTACCATGGTCAACACTGACGTGAAAGAGGAGATTATTCCTAGATTTGGATAGCGAATAAATTGTGTTCTCATATTATTTTTCCTGCAGTGCATCCCTTGCTCTGCCAGAACACATGTACTCAAGAAGGTCGGCCTTGCCATAACTGAATACACCAGTTTAATGGTCACATTGGAGACACGCCATGCATATAAGTTCACAGTTGGGTTCATTAACCAACAAGATCGCTCCTTTTTTATGGCCGAACTTGGATAATCTTTCTCAAGTGTTACGAGCTGAAAGTTGGCACACTAATTATGATGGAAATAGCAGAACCTAGTCTCATCTTCCCTGTGACCTTCCACCCCGATGTCATTCCAGTAGTTCATCCATGTTAGTTTTATATCTAGTTCTTGCATGTTGCCTCGATTACTTCTTAATCCACCTATTTTGTCTAACTAATCACAATTTGACTTTACAAGTAGCAACAATTTGTGATTCCCTTCCCTCACGAAGATGCTACTTCTAACTAATTTTTCTTATAATTGGTGGCACACATAAGTTATAACAAAGTGCAGGGCAGTACTTGTTTGTTATTTGATAATAACTGACTGTTACTGATGGCACTGAAGTTGGCTGGGATGACATTCACCATTTCCTACACTTTATTGGTCGTCTTGGGGACCTTGTGGGCCGTTTCAATGGTGGAAGGCCGCGTGGGATATGTGTGCCACTGGTGCACACATTGAGCAGGTCCAACTGTGTCAAGAAACTGATGGTATGAGCTGTTTTCTGTTATATATGTTGTTCATACACTCTTGCTTATACACAGTTTTTCAGCTGTGATCTTCTTGAAACAGAAACTGCCCAGTTTTATTGTTCCTATACAGATGCCTGACCATGGTCGAGTCAGACTTGCACTTGGTCACAACATGATGTTTATGTCAACCTACTCCATTTCCCTTAGAGGTTAAAAGATACATATTCATGGGTGGTCTCAAATCATGAAGGCTCGTCGATCTTCGAGAATAGGACAGAACATTATGTTCATGCTTTTCCATGGCTCTGAAGCGAATATCCTGTTTATTGACCACATTGCGAGATGAAGCCACTTTCAGAAATTTGTGGATGCGCAGGGTGGCGCCTGGGCCTTGTCCTGGGGCTTGGTGGCCTCACCCTTGGTTAATGTAGCCAAAGTAGCACTGTTCAATGTGTGCTTTGTATGGTTGAACCTGTATAAGTACTCCTACTGCTTTCAACTATGGTTGTTAAGTGCTCCTGCTGCTTTCAGTTAAGGTTGTTAAGTACTCTTGTTGCTTTTACAGTCTGTCGTGTTTCTTCAGTCTCGTCTTCCTCCAGCCGCCAAAACCAAACCAGCGCCGGCGGGGCCACCTGCTCCCGCCTCCCACGACTGGCTGCGCCTCAGCGCACGATTCGCCATCCCACTATCTCCTAAATCGTTAACACTGACATTAGCTCCACCCCGCACCCGAACCAGTCAACCCTCGTACTCTCCTTTGCCCGGGACTTCACGGTTGCATCTTCCTCGGCTCCTGTTTGTTCCCGTCGAAGGCCTCTTCGTCGTCCTCTGTGCGCCTTGGTGCGCTCGCCGTGGCACCGCCGTCTTGCGTTGTCAACATGGTCAACAAACGAGAGGAATCAGGAGAGGACTGTACATGGAGAGGATGATAGTAGGGACCCACCATGTCCATGGACGTATGCAAGAAAGTTCCTCATTGTTATATACAAGCAAAAAAATAAAATGCTTCCTCCTAGTGGTTTGCTGACATCTGGGACCCATGACATTGTCAGCGTATAGTCAATAGACAAGAGAACTGCACAAGGGTGGTTGACACCTGGGACGTAGATGCTCGAGCAGTTTTCTTATTGTTGAGACGGAGCAGGGTTTCAACTGGGTTGTGGCCCGTCTAGCCCAGGCTTCTATTTTATGTTCACCACATGATCAGCCCAGCTATTTTTTTATTTGTGAAAATGGCTAGCCCAGTTTATTTTTTCTGAAGAATACCCAATCTAGGCCAACCCAACCCAGGCCAACTTATTTTTCTTCGCCCTGCTAGGCTGCAGCTCTTTCAAGACGGCTGCAAATCTTAAAAGTAATATGAAATGGGTTGTAAATATGAAAAACACACGACAAGTTGGCAATTACTTTCAAATTTCTGATTTTTTTCACATTTTCATATTTCCAATTTCATTGCATTTTAACCTAATTTAAATATATTTTGAAAGTACCTTAAATCTAGCTCAACATTTCGGTATTAAAAATAGTTTGGACCCCACCGAAATACGTGAAATTTTGTTTAAATTTCTATCCATGGTCCTGGCCAACAAAAAGAAAATGGACTGCAATAAATTGCATAAGAATTTGCAAATGAGATGTAAATTATTCAAAAAGTAGCAAATGGACTGACTTGTGGGCCTATTAAGTTGATGTGTATGCAAGATTTTTTTACTTATTTATATATTAGTCAACAAACGATTCTAGCAGAAGTGACCGTTGGATGTCAAACCAACGGCCAGTGTGCTTCTTCAATCTCTAATCTTCTTGCTCTAGCCGCCAAATCCAGTGCCAGTGGGACCACCTGCTCCTGCCTCCCGTCACCGGCTGTGCTACCACGCAGGCCTCACCGCCCCCTCCTACTCCCACCGGTGGCCAGGCCATCCCTCTACTCACCCACATCCCTCCAGTGTTGTGGCTTCACCGCCTTCGGGTCATTCCCTTCCTGGGTCTCACCGTCAACCACCGTGTTGGTGTTCTCGGCGCGGTGTGGTCAATGTTGTGAACAAATGACATCATCGGAAGAGGGATGTACGTGGAGTGGCTGACAGTAGGGACCCACATGGTCCATGGTCGCACGCAACCAAGTGCCTCCTTATTACACGACAAAAATGAATCCTCCCCCTGACAGCTGGGACCCACCAACTATATCTTCACATGGAAGGAAGTGCCTCCTTATTAAGCAAAAAATAATGATTTCTTCCCATGACAGCTGGGGCCCACCAGATTTGGAGGCTGACTTGTGGCCCTACTCAATTGACGCATACGCAGTGCTTTGTCAACTTAGTCAACAAACAATTTGGAGGCTGACTTTGTCGTGCTGCTTCTTCAACCTCTAATTTTCTTGCTCCAGCCGCGTGCTCCTGCATCCCATGGCTGGTTGTGCTGCCGCACAGGCCTCACCACCCCTCCTACTCCCACCGCTGGTCAGGCCATCCCTCTACTCACCCACGCCCCCTGTTATTCTGCGGCGACGGCAGCCTCACACTGTAGTTGAACTAGTCAACCCTTGTACTCCCCTATGCATCTTCCCTGGCTCCGCGTCATTCCCTTCCTAGGCCCCGGCATCGTCCACCGCCTGGGTGATGTCCGCGCGGCGTGGTTAACGTGGTCAATGAACGATAGCCAACGAAAGAGGACTATACGTGGTGAGGACGACAGTTGGACCACCAGCTACATCTTCGCACGCAAGGAAGTGCCTCCTTATTACGCGTAAAAAAATGAATCCTCCCCCTAACAGCTCGGACCCACCATCTATATCTTCGCATGCAAGGAAGTGCCTCTTTATCCTCCCTGACAACTGGGACCCACCCGGTCGAAGCGTACATAGCTTTGTCACTCTGGTCACAAACGTGTACGTACATACTGGTCTTTCGGTCTGTCTGCCATGATGAACCATGGCCAAGTAAGGAGAGGTAGCAGTTCAGGAAGTCCCATCTAAATCATGTACACATACGTACAACCACACTACAAAAAAGACTGCCACATACGTACATACGGGTGTGGTCTCGAACACGTACATCGACGGCGTCATGTTCATCGGCAGCCAACCGGCTGGGTCGGAACAAAGAAACAATGACGTGTTCATCGGGAGGAAACCGACTTGGTCGGAATGCGTCATGTTCAATGGGAGCCCGCCGGCTTGGATGGAACAACCGAAACAAGGTCTGGCATACCGTAAAATGGAGGAAACAGCCTTCTATTCGACAGCGTACGGTCGAAATGGGGTCATGTTCATTAGGAAGGGTCTGGCGTACCGCAAAATGGAGGAAACAGACTTCTGTTTGAGCACCTACGGTCCAAACGGGGTCCTGTTGATCGGGAGGGGTCTGGCATACTGTAAAACGGAGGAAACAGACTTCTGTTCGAGCGCCTACGGTCAAAACAGGATCCTGTTCATCAGGAGGGGTGTAGCATACCGCAAAACGAGACTCCATGGGCTACTATTCATCCACCATCTATTGCCTCGCTCCAGCCTGCATGGGCTACTATTCATCCACCGTCAACTTCATCCAGCCTCCTCCTGCTACTGTTCATCCACCGTCGACTTCCTCCTGCCTCCACCAGCCATTGTTCATCCATGGGCTACTATTCATCCAGCCTCCACTGGCTACTATTCAACCATCCTCCACGGGGTCCTGTTCATCCACCCCATCCGGCTGGGGTGTGTGGCGGCCTACTCAGGGTCCTGTTCATCCAATGGCAACCGCCTACTATCATAGGGTCCTGTTCATCTAGCGGCAACCGCCTACACACGGTCGGGGTCCTGTTCATCCAACCCCCATAGGGAACTGTTCATCCACAACCAACCAACCGGGTAGGTCGACTTACCACATCTCGACTTGTTCTATGTTTCACAGACGTGGAAGCAACGGGCACATATATCTCGGTGGCTACGTCTCGCACGAGGGCTTGATTGGCTTCATTATAAGCAGCAGTAGCGATTGATCACTCGGGTTCAGTTAGCAGCACTAGCGAAGGAATCGCTCTATTGGAAATATACCCTAGAGGCAATAATAAAGTGGTTATTATTATATTTCCTTAATCATGATAATGGTTTATTATTCATGCTAGAATTGTATTGATTGGAAACTTAAATAAATGTGTTAATACATAAGCAAATACAAAGTCCCTAGTATGCCTCTACTAGACTAGCTCGTTGATCAAAAGATGGTTAAGGTTTCTTGACCATAGACATGTGTTGTCATTTGATAACGGGATCACATCATTAGGAGAATGATGTGATGGACAAGACCCATCTGTTAGCTTAGCATATGATCATTCAGTTTATTGCTACTACTTTCTTAAATGTCAAATACATATTCCTTCAACCATGAGATCATGCAACTCGTGGATACCGGAGGAATACCTTGTATGCTATCAAACATCACAACATAATTGGGTGATCATAAATATGCTCTATAGGTATCTCCGAAGGTGTCTGTTGAGTTGGTGTGAATCGAGATTGGGATTTGTCACTCCGTATGACGGAGAGGTATCTCTGGGCCCTCTCGGTAATACAGCATCACAAGAAGCTTGCAAGCAAAGTGACTAAGGAGTTAGTTACATGATGATGTATTACAAAACGAGTAAAGAGACTTACCGGTAACAAGATTAAACTAGGTATGAAGATACCGATGATCGAATCTCGAGCAAGTAACATACCGACGGACAAAGGGAACTACGTATTTGTCATAAAGGTTCGACCGATAAAGATCTTCGTAGAATATGTATGAACCGATATGGGCATCCAGGTCCCGCTATTGGTTATTGGCTGGAGAAGCGTCTCGGTCATGTCTACATCATTCTTGAACCCGTAGGGTCCGCACGCTTAACATTCGTTGACTATAGTATTATATGATTTATGTATGTTGGTGACCGAATGTTGTTCGGAGTCCTGGATGAGATCACGGACATGACGAGGAGCTCCGAAATGGTTCGGAGGTAAAGATTGATATATAGGATGATATGGTTGGGGTAAGGGGTAAGGCCCATAGGGCTTTAGGTTGGTGCAAAAGGAAGTTTTGCGGAGGTCAGGGACCAGACGCCAGGGACCCTGGCGTCTGGCCCTCGGCCAGAAGCTGAGGCCCATGGCGTCTAGGCAAGACACCGCGGATAGTCGCTTCTAGTACTGGAAACCAAGAAGGACACTTCCTTGCGTTCCAAACCGACTTTTAGGAGGCTCTTTCTCCAAGAAACAACCCCAGGGCTCAACATATAAATAGAGGAGCTGGGCTAGCCCCTGGGGGACACCATGATTCACTAAGCCATGTGTCGGCGCCCCCTCTCCCTCTAGTTGGTCCTCCATCCTAAGTCGTTGTGCTTGGCGAAGCCCTGCAAAAATAGTTTCACCACCGCCATCACCACCGCCATCACCACGCCGTCGTGCTGCCGGAACTCATCTACTACTTTGCCTCTCTTGCTGGATCGAGAAGGCGAGGACGTCATCGAGTTGAATGTGTGCTGAATGCGGAGGTGCCGTACGTTCGGTACTTGATCGGGACGGATCGTGAAGGTGTACGACTACATCAACCGCATTGATAAACGCTTCCGCTTAGCAATCTACAAGGGTAAGTAGATGCTCTCCCCCTCTCGTAGCTATACATCTCCATGGATAGATCTTGCGTGTGCATAGAAAAAAATTTGTTTTCCATGCAATGTTCCCCAACAGTGGCATCATGAGCCAGGTCTATGCATAGATGATATGCACGAGTAGAACACAAAGGAGTTGTGGGCGGTGATGTTCATATTGCTTACCACCAATGTCTTATTTGGATTGGGCAGTATTGTGGGATGAAGCGGCTCGGACCAACCTTACATGTCCACATACAAGAGACCGGTTCCACCGACTAACATGCAACTTGTTTTGCATAAAGGTGGCTGGCGGGTGTCTGTTTCTCCCACTTTAGTTGAATCTAATTTGACTACGGCGGTCCTTGTAGAAGGTTAAAGGTAACTTGATAATCACTGTTGTGGTTTTGCGTAGGTAAGAACGGTTCTTGCTAGTTTTTTTGACTAACTACTGCAGGGCACAGCCCCATAGTCCTTTATTAAAATAAAGCAAACCAAGTCCAGAATAGTAAGTATTGTACAAAAACTAAGGCTACTAAAAAGATAAAGCTAAGAGAGCTAAACTTACCTAAACCTACCTGCCTATTACATGACTCAATGGAGCCTCTCCAACCATTTTAAAAGGTGAGGTCTAATATGAGCCTTAACCCTATGAGATAACAAAGTTAAGTCATGTACAAATTTACAACTCCAAGAACCAAAAGTAACTCTCTCTCCTTTGAAAGTTCTCCCATTCCGGATGATCCAAATATTCCAAGCTGCTGTGAAGACAACCTCAAAGAAGAAACTTTTAGCAAATCTCTTCCTAGCCAAAGAGATGCACTGTTGAACATCCGAGCCTCCAGACAAGTCAATCTGAAGATAATTCCATATTCTTGCACTGAAGTTGCAAGAGAAGAATAAATGAAGCCTATCCTCATAAGTGTGTTGATGACATAGCACACAAAGATTATCATCCAGACCATCACGCCAATGCCTATGCACGAGCAGATCCTTGGTATTGAGTCTATCAAAGAGCAACAACCAAGCAAAGCCCCTTAATCTTAAGCATACATCTACTGCTCCAGAGCCACTTGCAAGGCTCAATCATGGGCAAATGGGAGTGCATAATGGTATAGTAACTCATGGACGTGTAGGCTCCACAAGGTCCAGACCAAGACCAAATATCATTAGCACTAGGATCCCTTTGCATGCTATCAACCCAAGAGTTTAGAGAATCCAGTTCCATCACAGCTTGTTGTGATATTGGGAGCTGAAAATAAGATGGCCTGTCTTGGCTATTTAGAAAATTAGAGACTGAAATTTTGTCATCCAGAGCATATGAGAAAAACGTGGGTAATCTTTGTCGCAAGGGCAAGATAGATCCACCAAGCTGCCAAGCATCAGACCAGAATAAAACAGAGTCCCCTTTATTTACAACTGCAGAGGCAATGGCTCTATAGTTATCAGATAGTTTGAACCCATCCTTCCACCAAAATGAGCCACAGAGGATAGTGGCCTGGGGGACAACTCCATCATAATATGAGTTCCACAACAAGGATACCCAGGGTACATCTTCCTTGTTATAAAACTTGTGCAGATGTTTGATGAGGAGACCTTGATTCTGTAAATGCAGATTGATGATGCCCAGTCCACCTTTCTCCTTAGGGCAGCATACCAAATCCCAAGCAGCCAATGATTGTCTTGGTGTTTCAGAATTACCTCTCCAAAGACATTGTCTCTGAATTCTTTCCAATTGCTTAATAATACCAGGAGGGATGGACAAGGTACACAAGAAATATATAGTCATTGATGAGAGGACAAATCGCAGCAATTGGAGTCTGCAGCCCGGATTCAGCATGGAAGAACTAGCTGACAATCTTCTTTCTACAGAATCCACCAGGCACATCAAGTCCTGGATGGTTGGTTTAGTGGTGCCCAATGGTAAACCTAGGTAGGTGAAGGGCAAGGATCCAAGAGCACATTGAAATACCTGGGCTAGCATGGCTGCTTCAACCTCTGGGACATTGATAGGGACCATCATGGACTTGGCAAAATTTACTCTTAGTCCTGTGGAAGCAGTAAAGACATGTAGCATATCTCTCAAAGCAATTAACTGCTCCTCCACAGCAGGAAAGATTAAAATGGTGTCATCGGCGTACTAAATGATCAGGAAATCAGGATCATGACAATCAATTGGTAGCATTAGTTGGCCATCATGCAGCATTTTGTTAATCACAGACTGAAGGAGGTCAGCTGCCAACACAAAAAGTAGTGGGGAGAAAGGGTCCCCCTGCCTGACATCGCGTCTGCATTTAAAGTGGTTCCCAGGAAGACCATTCAGAAGCACCTGCGAATCACCAGAAGAAAGAATTTCCTTGACCTAGCCAATCCAATTTCGAGGGAAACCTTTAATCCAAAGAATTGCCAAAATGGCCTCATGTTCCACTGTATCGAAAGCCTTGGAAAAATCCAGTTTTAAAATGATGATAGGCTTCTTGCTAGTTGCCCGTAGCAGCCACGTAAAACTTGCAACAACAAAGTAGAGGATGTCTAACTTGTTTTTGCAGGGTATGTTGTGATGTGATATTGTCAAGACATGATTTGATATATGTTGATGTATGAGATGATCATGTTTTGTAATAACTTCACGACTTGCATGTCGATGAGTACGACAACCGGCAGGAGCCTTACGGTTGTCTTTAATTATTGTATGATCTGCGGGTCAATCACTAAGCGCTATGGAATTGCTTTACTTTATCGATATACGTTAGCAATAGTTGTAGAAGCAATAGTTGGTGAGACGACCCCGACGCAACAATGGACATCAAGGTGTCACGCCGGTGACGATGGAGATCATGTCGATGCTTTGGAGATGGAGATCAAAAGCACAAGATGATGATGGCCATATCATGTCACATATTTTGATTGCATGTGATCTTTATCCTTGATGCATCTTATTTTGCTTAGAATGACGGTAGCTTTATAAGATGATTCCTTCACTTAATTTCAAGATAAAAGTGTTCTCCCGAGTATGCACAGTTGCTAAAGTTCATCATTTTGAACCACCTCATGATGATCGGGTGTGATAGACTCTACGTTCACATACAACGGGTGTAAGCCAGTTTTGCACATGCAGAATACTTGGGTTAAACTTGACGAGCCTAGCATGTAAAGACATGGTCTCGGAACACTGGAGACCAAAACGTCGAATGTGAGTCATATAGTAGATATGATAAACATAGAGATGTCCACCATTGAAGACTACCCCATCTCACGTGATGTTCGGACATGGGTTAGTTGATTTTGATCATGTATCACTTAGACAACTTGAGGGATGTTGATTTAAGTGGGAGTTCATTAGTAATTTGATTATTTGAACTAAAATTTATCATGAACTTAGTCTTAATAGTTTTTGCATATCTATGTTGTAGATCAATGGCCCGTGCTTCCATTCCCTTGAATTTTAATGCGTTCCTAGAGAAAGCTAAGTTGAAAGATGATGCTAGCAACTACACGGACTGGGTCCGTAACTTGAGGATTATCCTCATTGATGCACAGAAGAATTATGTCCTTGATGCACCGCTAGGTTACAGACTTGCTGCAGGAGCTGATGCAGATGTTATGAATGTCTGGCAGGCTTGATCTGATGACTACTTGATAGTTCAGTGTGCCATGCTTTACGGCTTAGAACCGGGACTTCAAAGACATTTTGAACGCCATGGAGCATATGAGATGTTCCAAGAGCTGAAGTTGATATTTCAAGCTAATGCCCGGGTTGAGAGGTATGAAGTCTCCAACAAGTTCTATAGTTGTAAGATGGAGGAGAACAATTCTGTCAGTGAACACATACTCAAGATGTATGGGTATCATAACCACTTGACTTGGCTGGGAATTGATCTTCCAGTTGAGAGTGTTATTGAGAGAGTTCTTCAGTCACTGCCACCAAGCTACAAAGGCTTTGTAATGAACTATAATATGCAAGGGATGACGAAAATGTTCCTGAGCTCTTTGCGATGCTGAAATCGGCGAAGGTAGAAATCAAGAAGGAGCATCAAGTGTTGATGGTTAACAAGACCACTAGTTTCAAGAAAAAGGCAAGGGAAAGAAAGAGAACTTCAAGAAGAATGGCAAGAAAGTTGCCGCTCCCGTGAAGAAGCCCAAAGCTGGACCCAAGCCTGAAACTGAGTGCTTCTACTACAAAGGAAATGGTCACTTGAAGCGGAACTGCCCCAAGTACTTGGCAGATAATAAGGATGGCAAAGTGAACAAAGGTATATTTGATATACATGTTATTGATGTGTTCCTTACTAATGCTCGTAGTAGCGCTTGGGTATTTGATACTGGTTTGGTTGCTCATATTTGTAACTAGAAACAGGAGCTGCGGAATAAATGAAGATTGGCTAAGGACGAGTTGACGATGCGTGTCGGGAATGGTTCCAAGGTTGATGTGATCGCCGTTTGCACGCTACATCTACATCTTCCTTCGGGATTAGTTTTAGACCTCAATAATTGTTATTTGGTGCCAGAGTTGAGAATGAACATTATATCTGGATCTTGTTTACTGCGAGATGGTTATTCATTTAAGTCAGAGAATAATGGTTGTTCTATTTATATGAGTAATATCTTTTATGGTCATGCACCTTTGATGAATTGTCTATTCTTGTTGAATCTCGATCGTAGTGATACACATATTCATAATATTGATGCCAAAAGATGCAAAGTTGATAATGATAGTGTAACATACTTGTGGCACTGCCGTTTAGGTCATATTGGTGTAAAGCGCATGAAGAAACTCCATGCGGATTAACTTTTGGAATCACTTGACTATGAATCATTTGATACTTGCGAACCATGCCCCATGGGTAAGATGACTAAAACTCCATTCTCCGGAACAATGGAGCGAGCTAATGACTTATTGGAAATAATACATACCGATATATGCGATCCGATGAGTGTTGAGGCACTTGGTGGGTATCATTATTTTCTAACCTTCACAGATGATTTGAGTAGGTATGGGTATATCTACTTGATGAAACACAAGTCTGAAACATTTGAAAAGTTCAAAGAATTTCAGAGTGAAGTGGAGAATCATCGTAACAAGAAAATAAAGTTTCTATGACCTGATCACGGAGGCGAATATTTGAGTTACGAGTTTGTCCTTCATTTAAGACAATGTGGAATAGTTTCACAACTCACGCCACCTGGAACACCACAGCGTAATGGTGTCTCCGAACACCGTAAACGTACTTCATTAGATATGGTGCGTTCTATGATGTCTCTTACCGATTTGTCTTTATCATTTTGGGGTTATGCATTAGAGACAGCCGCATTCACGTTAAATAGGGCACCGTCTAAATCCGTTGAGACGACACCGTATGAACTATGGTTTGGCAATAAACCTAAGCTGTCGTTTCTTAAAACTTGGGGATGTGACGCTTATGTCAAAAGGCTTCAGCCTAATTAGCTCAAACCCAAAGAGGAGAAGTGCGTCTTCATAGGATACCCTAAAGAAACTATTGGGTATACCTTCTACCACAGATCCGAAGGCAAGATATTTGTTGCCAAGAGTGGGTCCTTTCTAGAGAAGGAGTTTCTCTCGAAAGAAATGAGTGGGAGAAAAGTAGAACTTGATGAGGTAGTTGTACCTTCTCTCGAATTGGAAAATAGCACATCAGAGAAAAACGTTCCCGTGATGCCTACACCAACCGAAGAGGAAGCTAATGATAATGATCATGAAACTTCAGATCAAGTTACTACTGAACCCCGTAGGTCGACCAGAGCACGTACTGCACCAGAGTGGTACAGTAATCATGTACTGGAAGTCATGTTGTTAGACAACGGCGAACCTATGAACTATGAAGAGGCTATGATGAGCCCAGATTTCGACAAATGGCTAGAGGCCATGAAATCTAAGATAGGATCCATGTGTGAGAAAAAAAGTGTGGACTTTGGTGGACTTGCCCGATGATCGGCAAGCCATTGAGAATAAATGGATCTTCAAGAGGAAGACAGACGCTGATGGTAACATCACTGTCTACGAAGCTCGACTTGTCGCGAAAGGTTTTCGACAAGTTCAAGGGGTTGACTATGGTGAGACTTTCTCACCCGTAGCGATGCTTAAGTCTATCAGAATCATGTTAGCAATTGCCGCATTTTACGATTATGAAATCTGGCAAATGGACGTCAAAACTGCATTCCTTAACGGGTTTCTTAAAGAAGAGTTGTATATGATGCAACCAGAAGGTTTTGCCAATCCTAAGGGTGCTAACAAAGTGTGCAAGCTCCAGCGATCCTTCTATGAACTGGTGCAAGCATCTCGGAGTTGGAATATACGCTTTGATGAGGTGATCAAAGCATATGGTTTTATACAGACTTATGGTGAAGCCTGTATTTACAAGAAAATGAGTGGGAGCTTTGTAGAATTTCTGATATTATATGTCGATGACATATTGCTGATTGGAAATGATATAGAATTTTTGGATAGCATAAAAGGATATTTGAATAAGAATTTTTCAATGAAAGACCTCGGTGAAGCTGCTTACATATTGGGCATCAAGATCTATAGGGATAGATCGAGATGCTTAATAGGACTTTCACAAAGCACATACCTTGACAAAGTTCTTTAGAAGTTCAAAATGGACCAGTCAAAGCAAGGGTTCTTGCCAGTGTTGCAAGGTGTGAAATTGAGTCAGACTCAAAGCCTGACCACGGCAGAAGATAGAGAGAGAATGAAAGTCATTCCCTATGCCTCAGCCATAGGTTCTATAATGTATGCCATGTTGTGTCTAGACCTGATGTGTGCCTTGCCATAAGTTTGGTAGGGAGGTACCAAAGTAATCCAGGAGTGGATCACTGGACAGTGGTCAAGAATATCCTGAAGTACCTGAAAAGCACCAAGGATATGTTTCTCGTTTATGGAGGTGACGAAGAGGTCGTCGTAAAGGTTTACGTCGATGCTAGCTTCGACACAGATCCGGATGACTCTAAGTCACAAACCAGATACATATTTATATTGAATGGTGGAGCTGTCAGTTGGTCTAGTTCTAAGCAAAGCGTCATGGCGAGATCTACATGTGAAGCGGAGTACATAGCTGCTTCGGAAGCCGTGCATGAAGGAGTCTGGATGAAGGAGTTCATATCCGATTTGGGTGTAATACCCAGTACATCGGGTCCAATGACAATCTTTTGTGACAACACTGGAGCAATTGCCTTAGCGAAGGAATCCAGGTTTCACAAGAGAACCAAACACATCAAGAGACGCTTCAACTCTATTCGTGAAAAGGTCAAAGATGGAGACATAGAAATTTGCAAAGTACATACGGATCTAAATGTGGCAGACCAGTTGACTAAACCTCTTCCGCGGGAAAAACATGAGCAACACCAAGACTCCATGGGTGTTTGATTCATTACAATGTAATCTAGATTATTGACTCTATTGCAATTGGGAGACTGTTGGAAATATGCCCTAGAGGCAATAATAAAGTAGTTATTATTATATTTACTTAATCATGATAAAGGTTTATTATTCATGCTAGAATTGTATTGATTGGCAACTTAAATACATGTGTGAATACATAAGCAAATACCAAGTCCCTAGTATGCCTCTACTAGACTAGCTCGTTGATCAAAATATGGTTAAGGTTTTCGACCATAGACATGAGTTGTCATTTGATAACGGGCTCACATCATTAGGAGAATGATGTGATGGACAAAACCCATCTGTTAGCTTAGCATATGATAGTTCAGTTTATTTCTACTGCTTTCTTAAATGTCAAATACATATTCCTTCGACCATGAGATCATGCAACTCCCGGATACCGGAGGAATACCTTGTGTGCTATCAAACGTCACAATGTAACTGGGTGATCAAAATGATGCTCTACAGGTATCTCCAATGGTGTCTGATGAGTTGGCGTGAATCGAGATTGGGGTATGTCACTCCGTATGACGGATAGGTGTCTATGGGCCCTCTCGATAATACAACATCACAAGAAGCTTGCAAGCAAATTGACTAAGGAGTTAGTTACA
Organism: Thinopyrum elongatum; assembly: GCA_011799875.1. NCBI lineage: Eukaryota > Viridiplantae > Streptophyta > Magnoliopsida > Poales > Poaceae > Thinopyrum > Thinopyrum elongatum. Next base: position 240,062,411 of record CM022299.1, on the reverse strand, counting down.
AGATGATGTATTACGGAACGAGTAAAGAGACTTAACGGTAACGAGATTGAACTAGGTATGAAGATACCGACGATCGAATCTCGGGCAAGTAACATACCGACGGACAAAGGGAACTATGTATTTGTCATAAAGGTTCGACCGATAAAGATCTTCGTATAATATATAGGACCCAATATGGGCATCCAGGTCCCGCTGTTGGTTATTGATCAGAGAAGCGTCTCGGTCATGTTTATATCATTCTCGAACCCGTAGGGTCCGCACGCTTAACGTTCGTTGATGATATAGTATTATATGAGTTATGTATGTTGGTAAACGAATGTTGTTCGGAGTCCCGGATGAGGTCACGGACATGACGAGGAGCTCCGGAATGGTCCGGATGTAAAGATTGATATATAGGATGATATGGTTGGGCCAAGGGGTAAGACCCACGGGGCTTAGGTTAGTGCAAAAGGAAGTTTTGCGGAGATCAGGGACCAGACGCCAGGGACCCTGGCGTCTGGCCTGGGCGAAACACCAAGGCCCATGGTGTCTGGGCCAGACGCTGAGGACCATGGCGTCTTGTACTGGAAACCAAGAAGGAATCTTCCTTGCATTCCAAACCGACTTTGAGGAGGCTCTTTCTCCAAGAAACAACCCCAGGGCTCAACATATAAATAGAGGAGCAGGGCTAGCCCCTGGGGGACACCACGATTCACCAAGCCGTGTGCCGGCGCCCCCTCTCCGTCTAGTTTGTCCTCCGTCCTAAATCAGTTGTGCTGGGCGAAGCCCTGCGGAAATAGTTTCACCACCGCCATCACCACACCGTTGTGCTGCCAGAACTCATCTACTACTTCGCCTCTCTTGCTGGATCTAGAAGGCAAGGACGGCATCGAGCTGAACGTGTGCTGAACGAGGTGTCGTACGTTCGGTACTTAATCGGGACGGATCATGAAGGTGTACGACTACATCAATCCGCTTAGCAATCTACAAGGGTATGTAGATGCTCTCCCCCTCTCGTAGCTATACAACTCCATGGATAGATCTTGCGTGTGCATAGAATTTTTTGTTTTCCATGCAACGTTCCCCAACACACACGGGTTCAGTTAGTAGCGAAGGGATCGATCGGCTTTAGTACGTAGTGGGATCGATTGATCGCTCGGGTTCAGTAAGTGAACGCCTCGCTCGGGTTCAGTTAGCAAGCGCCTCGCACAATCGCGTGTATACAAGAGAAACTCGCAAACCACTGCATCGCTCGGCGCCGACGACACCCACTGTAATCGGGAACTCCCCGAAATTTTCCTCGCTCTCGCTTCTACCATGATTTTTTATGTCATGGACAGCCCAAAGAATGTCACACAGGTGCGTCTCTGGCCCGCCCAGGATGAAAAGCCCATTTTCTGTCATGAGTTTTTGTCATAGAAGTAGGATCCCACCACATCTATGATGATACCTATTTTGTCACAATTATCATCATAGAAGTGTCATAACCATGAGAAAAAAAGTTTTCATTCGGGCCATAATGTCACGGATGTGTCTTCTTTTGTACTGAAATAGTGGGACCCATTCTCATTTGACTATTTACTTTAGCTTCCTTCTCTCTGTTCTTTTTCTAGAGTATATCTCACTTGTCAGGAGGCATGCAAATTTTTAGGACAAGGGCCCTTGCGATGGTTCTAGAATAGTCTGGAGGTGGCTGCTAGCTACTACTTTTTCAAGTGAATCCCGCAGCTCTCATCCATTGGATCTAAGATGCCAATGACTAGGAGCATGCCCTATGCACCGGGGAGGGAGTAGTGGCCTTTGGCACACTGTATGTAGCACATACTCCTACTACTACTATTTTTTGCAAATAATACTACTAATCCCGGACCGTTTCGTACCCCTAGTCGTATTTTTTCCTATGAATTTGTGTCGTGCAATTAGAATTCTAACTTACGTGGAGTAGTAGAATTTTTTTCTAAGGGATCCAGCGTGCCGCTTTAAGATCGAAAGTAAATATGGAGAGATGAACCGAACAAAATAAATGTAGGGAGATGAAATGCAATAAACATAGGAGTGATATGATGGTTACTTGTCTGTTTGTTTTACCAGGCCACTTATGAATGGGAGTGGTGGGGTTTCGTGATATGACGGCTTTACTATCGCGCCACGAGCGGGGTAAGTCTCCCCTATAGCGCTGCCCTCTACTCTAGTACTCCTACCTCCGTCCCGGTTTACTAGTACCTCTCTTATTTTGAGCTATATTTTTGACCATAAATTTAACTAGTAGAGAAATAGTATAGTATAAGTTTAACATCGGATTCGGGTTAAAAAATAATGTACATTATATGAGAGCAAAAATAATATTACTGGAAAGTGCATTCAAATGCAAATCCAACAATATAATATTCAATGACATGCATTAGAATTTTGCAAATAAAATACGAGGTCAAACTTTGACCCAAAATATGATGTTGGAAGGCCTGGGGGCCTGGATGCTGAATGGCCCACACGTCGGCCAAACGAATTAGGATGGTTGTGAGTCGTAGAAACTGTTTTTGGATCAAAGAGGATCCAGGAAGCGGTAAATCATGTACTTACTAGTACAAATGTTACGACCGAGGAGTATGAAGCATGGCAGCCCAGTGGTTTGATAAGAAGGGTAGCCTAGATATTATACAATAAAAAATAGTGTAAGAAGGAAGTGAAACGGTTGCAGCGGTTTGAGTCAACACTCAAATATAGTTCCCTAGCTTGACTCACAACAAAAAATTGTTTTTTGGTTATTCCAACACCACGTAGACACGTTCGATGATGAGAAACACATACGTACCATTTTGCAACTTCTAGTACCAAGTTAGTGGTCATCCGGTGCAAGTTCTAACCCCAGGTGTTTTAACCTTTTTATTGTAATGATATCTAGCGAACGTTCGCGAGGAGCCCAATCCTGGCGAATACCCACAGAACCGTTAGATTTGCATCCGACTGTGGCATTTTTTAAAAGTGTGACGCCCCCGACTCAATCGTGCACTAATCATACACGCAAACATGCACGATCAAGCACAGGGACTCACGGGAAGATATCACAACACAACTCTAACACAAATAAACAGAGATCCACAATATTACAGACCAGGGATCACGAGGATCCGAATACATGAGTCAGTCATACAAATAATATCTGAGTACATACATAGTTAGACAAGTTTTGCCTTAAGAAGGCTAGCACAAACAGCGACTCTAGATCGAAAGGCGTAGGCCTCCTGCCTGGGAGCCTCCGATCCTACTCCTGGTCGGCTGGCTCGATCCAGTAGTAAGTGCCATCTGGACCCTCCTGGTAGTAAGCTCCTGTGGTGGCATCTGGCTCCGGGGCTCCATCATCTGATGTATCATCCAGTAGGGGAATATGGGGGAAAAAGAAGTAACAAAGCAACCATGAGTACTCATCCGAAGTACTCAGCAAGCAAGGATCTACACTACATATGCAACATTATCAAAGGGGAAAGGCTGTATATGTGGATGGGCTGTAGAAATGCTAGAATAGAGAGAAGGCCTAGTCCTATCGAAGACTAGCATCTTCAAACATCTTCACGAAGCCATCATCTTGCAGCAATAGAAGAGAGTAGAATAGCATTTTATTAAGCAAACATGTTGAAGCAAGCCTAGAGATCCTTCCTCGACTCCCTGCGAGAAAGCGATCCCGAAGCTTCAATTAAGTAACAAGTATCCAGTTCAAGTAGTAGATCGGGATACACAAACTGAGCGTCCTTTACCGTAGGACCGGCTATCGATCGATCATTCATCCCTGCAGGGGTGTACTACTGTTACCCAACACGCTCGATCACCTCTGGCCGGACACACTTGCTGGGTAATGCCCGGCCTCAGGAGATCAACATGAAGCAGTGCCCTACCTAGGCTCAGCAGAGAGGTTAGCACGCCAGACTAACCTATGCACCCAGAGGTCTTGGGCCATCGCCCTGGGCACCCTGCGCGTTGCGTGGCTGGCCAGGGTGTAGGCGCGACACTGAACTCGTCAATGAAGTATCCAGCCCAATCCCGGCGATCAGCCCGCACGGTGAAACGTGACGTCTGAAGAGCTTTCGAGAGAAACGTACATCGCAGAGGGCCCCATAAACCATTATCCTGCGTGGTGGTAGTGCGTATAGGGCACGTCGACCCACTCAGATCAAACACCCAAATCCAATAAGCTCATTTAGTAACACGCGGAGACAATCAGAGTTCTGAAGCTCGGCCACGATATCACACTCGAGTACCCTTCCGACACACCCGACATCATAGATCCCCAGCAGGTACCCACCAGGGTCGACCCGCCTGTAACAAAGGTCAAAGTAACCGTGTGGTCATAGCATCAAGGAGAAAACCCCAAGGAATCACCCTCGGTGGATTCCACTCGACGAAATCATCAGGGTGAACGTATGAGGCATCACCCTCGACGTTCACACTGAGGGGTTGCACGACAGAGTCGTATCAGAAGTGGAGAAGGAGGAATCACCCTCGATGACCACGACTGAACAGCAACACTGCAGAGCATTCACCAGGAGTGCATTACGAGGTATCACCCTTGGCACTTGATAGTTACTATGCAGAGTCATACAACTAAGGGGGTGAAGTGATGTGTCGGTCTCTGGTCCACGATCACACTGATCGAGTCGTTGATGAACAAGCAGGGGCAACAAGGGTAAGGTGGTGGGGGTCACTGATGGTTCACTACCAACCTATACTAAGCAGTTTAACATAGGCAGGTAAGGTAACAATGAACATGTTACGAAAGCAGGCTATGCATCAGAATAGGAGCAAACATTAATAGTAGCAAAATCTAATGCAAGCAGGACAAATGGAATGGGCGATATCTGGATGCTCAAGGGGGGGGGGGGCTTGCCTGGTTGCTCTGGCAAGAGAGAGGGATCGTCAACGGGCTGCTCATCTGTAGCGTAGTCGTACCCGGCTGCAACGTCGTCGGTCTCGGTGTCTATCGAGAGAGAAGGAGGGGGAGAGAAACAATAAATCCACGGCAAAAATGCAAATAGTATGTATGACATGCCTAAATGATATGCCGGGGTGTTCTACTGCCTAACTAAATGATTTAGTTAATTTAGGAATTTATCCGGATTTATTTAATTAAAGTTGGGCACTATTCATTTATCAAAATCAGACTAAAAGTTCCATGTTCATCTAGCTAGGGGCATCTGGTAGGAATACGGAGGGCGTATTCAGATTCGTATCGAAATTCTGAGCGACTTTCATATATAAATTATTTTCATCGGAGTTACGGTTTAATTTATATGATTTTTCTAAAGTTTTAATCATTTTCTAAATTTAATTATTTATTTAAATTCGAATTATCCAGAATAGTGAATGATGATGTCAGCAGGTCAACAGGGGTTGACCAGGGTCAAACCTGACCTGTGGGTCCAGTGGGACCCACATGTCATTGACAAAGCTAATTAAACAGGGTTAATTTAATTTAACTAAACTAATTAGCAGGTGGGGCCCAGCAGTCAGTGGCTAATTAGTGATTTAATTAACTAACTAATTAATTAATTATTCTTTTATTTAATTCGTTTAATGGGGTGGGGCCCATATGTCATAGACACAGGGAGGCCATGTCGGCTTTGACCCGAGTCAACGGGGTCAAAGGGGGCCCCTGGGCGCACCAGTCAGTGGCCCAGGCGGTGCCACGTGGGCGCCAGCTCGGCACCGGTCGGAGACGTGCCGTAGTAGCTCCGGTGAGCCACAACACGGTGGCGCAGCTCGGGAGGAGCTTGGGTTTCGTCCACGGTGGGTTTCAGGGGCTGGGGTTGGGCGCGTTCGACGCAGCTCAACGTCGCGCGTCGAATGTTGGCGGAGCTAGGGGCTGTGGTGGCCAGAGCTGAGTGCCACGAGCTCACCCGCGGCAAGGTGATTCGGGGGTGCGAGGGAATCGGGGCTATGGTGGGCTAAAAGAGCAGCGCAAGGTGGCTACGGCGTCTTCGAGACGTGGTGAGTGCGATGGTGGCACGCACAGGGCCCTATGGTCGCCGAGGCCACGCCGGCGATGAGGCCAGGCGGCGGCGCGTTCGGGTGAGAAGGGGGCAGCAGCTACAGCTACGGAGAGAGAGCGGGGAGAGGAGGGATCGACGCGGCAGCTCACTAGCGTTGCAGGGAAGGCCTGAGGCGGCTCGAGGAAGGGCGACGGCGGCGAATCCTGGAGGCGTTCGACAACGGCCGTAGGGGAAGAAGATGAGGTAGGCTGGCGATGCAGAGCTCCTTGGCTTCGGCTCGTTGGCGCAGGCGACGTAGCGGAGCACGGTGGTGACGCTGGACTAGGCGGAACGGCGTGGCGGAGGCGGTGGCTATGCGGGCGATGGAGCAATGGCGATGGCCGCGTCGGCCATGGCGATAAGCGAGCGAGGGAGGGGGAGAGTGGGGCGAGGGAAGCGCCAGGGGGCTGTGGGGCTCGCCCTTATCCTCGCTGCGGGCGCTGGCTCGTTGTCGAGCAGGGAGAGAGGGGGCCGGCTCGGGCGATGCGCGCGCGCTAGGTGCTCGACAGCGGCCGCGTGTGAGCAGTGCGGGAGGTGGGAGGAGGCGCGGGGTGGGCTGGGCCGCGCTGTAGCAATAGGCCTAAGTGCACAGTAGAGCTTTAGGCCTTTTCTATTTTCCTTTTTCTGTTTTCTTTTCTTTTCTATTTTGCTAATTGTTTGGGCCCTAAATGAATTTTGTAAAAAGTGTGACCTAGTCCATAAATCACAGTGCATTATATCCTAACACCAAAAACTAGTTTGGGCAAAACATAATTTCATATTTAATTTAGATTAAATAAAAGGCTATTAAATATTGTTTTTAGCCACTGTTAGAGGATGTTTGAGTTACTTAATTAATTTATTAAATGTTGGTTACAATTATAGAATAGTCTCTGGAATATTTGTTATTTATTGAACATTTTAGTTTCTGTGTTTGAACAACTTTTATTTTCCACTTTTAATTCAAATTGAATTTGAGTTAGGAGTTGAAATGCAATATGATGCAAATGATGATTTGGCACTGTTAATCATGCTGACTTGTCATTATCAAAAGTGATTACTGTGGCTAATGACATGGGGTGTTACAAAAAGCCCACGATATTTTACAAAACTGTCACCCTTACACATGAAAGGACAACATGGGCATTTGCAACTGCCATGTCTCCCAGTGAATGTTCGTTGCGGATTGGCGTTAGCACTGCTGGTGTTTTTACATCCGTTCATTGTCATTCCACACTCGAGAATTGAAGTTTGTTTACTACACTACTCCGGTAGAGCAGAGTCCTACTCCACTATTGTAGGTACAGTTTTTATATTGTATTGCAACTAGTTGAGTTGTCTGGCATCAATATGACCATACACTGTTGGGATGTGTCCCGTAAGTCAAGCAGCATGATGATGTTACATTGTCATCATCACATGTCCACTCCCCGCAGCACATATTCGCTTCTCCATCCTCGCCCGCACACAATATTCCATCCCCGCTAGCCGCCTCCCCCCTCTTCCAAAACCCAAGCACTAACAATGGCAGAACCAAGCAGCATTCGCAGAAAGAGTGGCTGGAATCCACTCCCCATAGAGGTCATCAAACTCATTGTTTTGAGTGTGGAAAATCTCAGCACCATGCCACTCACCGCGTGCTCGTCGAGGCTGTACTGTTTACTACAAGCTCTTAGGCCAAAGCTTTTTAAGCCATCTCCCTGCTTGCTAATGTCGCCTGATCTTCAGAAATGGCGTGTTATACAGTATAAGAATCGTAGGGCGGTGACCATCAACCCCCTTAACTATGATCTAATCCCCGTCAGCCTTAACTACATTAACGATATGTACTGGGTTGGCATGAACACATCATAGATGTTGCTCATCGACGGACACAGCAGGTGGATGCTTGTGGGGATCTACACTCGGCAATTGATCCCCCTTCCTTCGGTTAACACTGCACTTCTTTGGTACCACGGCCAAGAATACTCAGAATCTTATAGTAGCCAACATGATACCAAGTTTGATTTGCTCAAGGTTGTAATCTTCCAAGTGCCCACAAGATCTGAGAATTATAAAGACTTCAGGCTAATTGCGTTCTTCAACCACGGTCTCGCCTATCTGACAGGTCACTCCAGTAAGTGGATAATCTCCACATCCATCGCAGGATCATACATCCTCCATGACTCTTTGATGCCAATGAACACAAGGGCTTCATATACAATGTGGACTCCTTCTATGCTTGGATGATGTCTACTACACAACTTATTCTTGTAGACTTGTGTTGGGCCTCCAAATGCAGAGTTTTGTATGACAGTAGCAATTTTCCCTCAAGAGGATGACCTAAGGTTTATCAATCCGTGGGAGGCGTAGGATGAAGATGGTCTCTCCCAAATAACCCTGCAACCAAATACAAGAAATTTCTTGTGTCCCCAACACATCGGGTACAATGGAAAATTGTATAGGTGCACTAGTTCGGTGAAGAGATGGTGATACATGTGTAGTATGGATGGTAGATATAGGTTTTTGTAATCTGAAAATATAAAAACAGCAAGGTAGCAACTGATAAAACGGAGCACAAACAATATTGCAATGCTTAGAAACAAGGCCCAGGGTTCATACTTTCACTAGTGCAGTCTCTCAACAGTGCTAACATAATTGAATCATATAACAATCCCTCAACGTGCGACAAAGAATCACTCCAAAGTTCTTATCTAGCGGAGAACATAAGATGAAATTGTTGTAGGGTACGAAACCACCTCAAAGTTATTCTTTCCGATCAACCTATTGAGCCATCCCTATAAGTGTCACAAATAGCCCTAGAGTTCGTACTAAAATAACATCATATGATATGCATCAACCAACTCTAATGTGACCTAGATACTCCAATGTCACCACAAGTATTCGTGAGTTGATTATTCAATATGCATCAAACAACTTCAGATTCATAATATTCAATCCAACACAAAGAACTTCAAAGAGTGCCCAAGGTTTCTACCGGAGAAAGAAGGATGAAAACGTGCATCAACCTCTATGCCTAGATTACCCCAATGTCACCACGGGAATCCGCAAGTTGATTGCCAAAACATATATCAAGTGAATCAATAGAACACCCCATTTTCACCACGGGTATCCACATGCAAGACATACATCAAGTGTTGTCAAATCCAAAAAGTATTCAATCCGATAATAGTGAAACCTCAAAGGTATAAACTCAATTCATCGCAACAAGATAGAGAGGGAGAAACACCATATGATCAAACTATATTAAGAAAGCTCGCGGTACATGATTGTGCCAAATCAAGAACACGAGAGAGAGAGAGAGAGAGAGAGAGAGATCAAACACACAGCTACTAGTTCATACCCTCAGTCCCGAGGGTAAACTACTCCCTCCTCGTCATGAAGACCGCCGGGATGATGAAGATGGCCTCCGATGATGACTTCCCTCTCCGACAGGGTGTCGGGACAGGGCTCTAGATGGGATCTCTTAGGTACAAAGGCTTGCCGCGGTGGAGTCAAAGTTCTAGGGTTATTTCTGGGGGTTTCCCTATTTTTAAGAATTTTCAAAGTTGGAATCACGTGAAAAGGAGTTATGATGGGCCCACAAGGCACTTGGGCACCATCACCCGGCCTAGGTGCCTTGTGGCTGCCTCGTGGCTCTTCTGGTACTCCCACAAAGCTTCGGGGGTCTCTTTTGTTCCAAAAAAAATGTTAAAAACTTTCAGCCCATTCTGAGAACTTTTATTTCTGCACAAAAAAAAACACCACTGTAGTTCTGCTGAAAACAGCGTCAGTCCGGGTTAGTTCCATTCAGATCATACCAAAACCATATAAAATTGTTGTAAACATGACATGAATACTTCATAAATTATAGATACGTTGGAGATGTATCACTGGAAATATTGCTGGCCTACTCCAGTCGTTTCTACAAATGGTTGCTACAATTGTATGTTACATTCCTATGATTTACAAATATCATGATGGCTTTCTTCCTATTGTCAGAGTACAGTTTGAGGAGAGCTAGAATCATGACATTGTTGTTAGAAACTAACAATAAAGTAGGATGTTTTGATAGTTTAAATTGAACAGCCAAAATGTCCTACATTAATGATCAGAGGTAGTAGAATTTTGGAGAAATCAACTCAGCCTTCCCATGTTTATATTACTATCAACATTTACTAAAAAATATTCATGCTCTAAACATGTTGCTATTAGATTTACAATATCATTCTTTTTTATTTAACCCCAACATGATATGATGTTGTAGGTCACCTGGTGTCCCTACCCTTCCTAATCCCAGAACCTTTCAAGGAAAAGAGGCAGGGCAGTTGCAGGTGGTTCCTGGCTCGATCAGACGATGGTGACTGATTGATGATCATTCGCACATACCGGACGTGTTGTTTCGCTGAATACAATCACAGTCTCTGCATGGTCTTTGAGCATGATCCCAGCTTCTTTGGGCCTTCAGGAATTTTCTACTGGAGGCTGATAAGTAGCCTAGCCACACGCTCTCTGTTTCTCAGACCGAATTTTCCGATTGACCAAGAGATAACCGACGGCAAGGATCCTGATGGCAACATGGTTCCATTCATCAGGCAAAACTGTGTGTACAAAGCCTACCATGCGTCACTCCATGCACCATACCCTGATATGTGTCATCGCTCTGCATCCCAAAGTAGGAGAGAGGGTTGGAAGCGTCAGACTTCGACCTACTGGCTGGATTCTCCCCCATCAGGCACCCATCTAGTTCAAGCCTTCAACCAATCTCCATAGCTTAATTAATAGTAACGTCTAACTGAGCAATTTAGTTGGATGCTTAGACTTGGTGTAATAGGATCTTTATTTATTTTGATGCGTCAACTTGATTAATTTTGGTAGCCCTTCTCCAATGTTGGGTGATATTTGGTGGGAGAGAGGGTTGTATCTTTACTCTTCTGGCCTGCTTACTGCTTCGGTTACACCCCCACCCCCTAGTGTGATCTTAAATCCCAAGGCCCCTTTGGGATTATGTAGGGCTCTAGTTTGTTGTGAACCTCTAGTGGTTTCTGTTAATGGAAAATTAGCGGCAAACCCCTTTACTAAAACAAAATACAAAAACTCCATGGATGATGTTGGTGGTTTCAATGTGCAATCAGTAATATATTTTGTATGTGGATTGAATAAATTGTGGCTCTAGAATGATAAACACAATGTTTTGGAAGTCGTTGCATGCTCCAGTCCTTTACTACCCCGTACGTAGCACATACTATTTTTCATAGGGATCAAAACTTCCACTTGTCGAGAATAGGCAGCCTAGTGATTTAGGCCCAATAGAAGAGCCCATAATTAAATTACTGGGAGGGAGGCTCTCACATGAATTTGGCCTAGCTACATGCTCATGGCCCCTAAAAAAACCAAAATGCTCCTGCACAAGTTGTTTAAATTCGTGATTTGAAAGTATGATTTTGACAGGAAGATATTATTTTCCTATGGAAGTATAAATTCGCGACCAGTCTTCTCTCTCCCACCCTTTTATTCTTACAACCAACAGACTATTATCTGTTACCCACAAGGTTGAAGCCGATGTAAATCATAGTCAACATGGTCAAAATCTAACAATTAGCGACAGGATGTAAGAAATATCAAAACAAAAATTGTTGTTGCATTTGTTTGTTTTAGGGATTGTGTTGCCCAGGTCTCTCGTTAGAATGCCAAGTGCCACAAGTTTTTTGACAAGCTGAGTTTTTTTTCTAAAAAAAAGATCCAAGCCAACATTATTATTCGATAAGAATGCCCAGCCCAGCCCAACACGTGTGGAGACACCACTTTATCCCAGGGCTTCTAAACATGCTCGGCTTCATTTTACAACAAGTTGTAGCGATATAAAATTAAATTTTATAATCCAGCATGATGAGTTTTTGGATCTGATCGATCTAGCCACCAAAACTAAAACAGCATCGGCGGGACCACCTGCTCCTGCCTCCCACTACTGATTGCAGTGGTGCACACGCATCACTGCCACATTGTACCATGAAATGCTGGCCAGGCGATCCCTCTACTCCCCACACCTCCTATTATTCTTTGGCGACCGCAGCCCACCCCGCACCAGAACCAGTCAACCCTCACACTCCCCTCTGCTGCGACCACACTACTGCATCTTCACCGGCTCCTATTTGTTCCCATCCGAGGCCTCGCTGTTGTCCTCCTCCTTGGTGTGTTCCCCATGGAACGATGTCCTACCTTGTGAACATGCTGAATCAGGAGAGGATTGTACTTGAGAGTATGATACTAGGGACCCACCATGTCCATTGTCGTACACAAGCAAGCATCTCCTTATTACTGAGATCCACCCTGCTGACATCTGGGACCCACAACATTGTCACTGTATAGTCAATAAATGAGAGAATTGCACAAGGAGCGGCTGACACCTAGGACCCAGCAGCTCAAGCAGTTTTTGTTGTTGTTCAGACTAAGCAGGGTATAAACTAGGTTGTGTAGGGTTTGTGGCTCGTCTAACAACATGACCAGCTAAGCTGTTTTTTTCTTTCTAAAAATGGTTAGCCCAACTTTTTTATGAATATGCAACCCAGGCCATTTTGTTTTTTCTCCGCCCTGCGGGCCTGCAAATCATTCAAGATGAGGAGGGATGCATTCGGCTTGCCCAGAGAATGGATTTAAGTAATTAGAAATGGGCTATAAATATAAAAAACCACGGTAACCCGACAATTAGTTTCAATTTTTTTTTATTTTGAGAATTTAAATTCCATTGGATTTTTTGCGGGCAAAATTTCATTGGATTTTAACATCATAAAAAATTATTTTAAATTAGTTTGAATCGGACTCAAAAAATTTGGGATTAAAAATAGTTTGGACCCCACGGAAATATGCGAACAGAAGGAATATGGGCTGCAATAAATTCTTAAGAATTAGCAAATAGGATGTTGCTACTTGTGAGCCGTGTTGGGATTTCCCGAAGAGGAGAGGATGAAGTAGTACAAGATACGTCCATTTTGCATCATGTTTTCCTACTATTATTTATGATGTTTTTATGCATAATAATGCTTTTTGGAGTAATTCTAATGCCTTTTCTCTCATAATATGCAAGGTTCACACAAAGAGGGAGAATTCCGGAAGCTGGAAATCTGGACTTGAAAAAGCTACGTCAGGCTACCTATTCTGCACAACTCCAAATGAGCTGAAACTTCACAAGGAATTTTTATGGAATATATAAGAATTATTGGAGCCAATAAGTACCAGAGGGAGCCCACCAGGTGGGCACAACCCACCTGGGCGCGCCAGGGAGCCCAGGCGCGCCCTGGTGGGTTGTGCCCTCCTCGGCCCACCTCCGGTGCCCCTCTTCTGGTATATAAGTCATTTTGACCTAGAAAAAATAAGGTGAGGACTTTCGGGACGAAGCGCCGCCGTCTCGAGGCAGAACTTGGGCACGAGCACTTTTGCCCTCCGGCGGAGTGATTCCACCGGGGGAACTTCCCTCCCGGAGGGGGAAATCATCGTCATCATCATCACCAACAACTCTCCCATTTTGGGGAGGGCAATCTCCATCAACATCTTCAACATCACCATCTCCTCTCAAACCCTAGTTCATCTCTTGTGTTCAATCTTTGTACCGGAACTATAGATTGGTACTTGTGGGTGACTAGTAGTGTTGATTACATCTTGTAGTTGATTACTATATGGTTTATTTGGTGGAAGATTATATGTTCAGATCTATTATGCTATTTAATACCCCTCTGATCTTGAGCATGATTATCATTAGTGAGTAGTTACTTTTGTTCTTGAGGTCACGGGAGAAATCTTGTTGCAAGTAATCATGTGAACTTGATATGTGTTCGATATTTTGATGATATGTATGTTGTGATTCCCTTAGTGGTGTCATGTGAACGTCGACTACATGGCACTTCACCTTATTAGGGCCTAAGGGAATGCATTGTAGAGTAGTTATTAGATGATGGGTTGCGAGAGTGACAGAAGCTTAAACCCTAGTTTATGCGCTATTCCGTAAGGGACTGATTTGGATCCAAAAGTTTAATGCTATGGTTAGATTTATTCTTAATACTTTTCTCGTAGTTGCGGATTCTTACGAGGGGGTTAATCATAAGTAGGAGGTTTGTTCAAGTAAGAACAACACCTAAGCACTGGTCCACCCACTTATCAAATTATCAAAGTAGCAAACACTAATCAAACCAACATGATGTAAGTCACTAGATGAAATTCCCGTCTACCCTCAAGAACGCTTTGCTTATCATAAGAGATCATTTTGGCCTGTCCTTTGCCTCAAAAGGATTGGGCTACCTTGCTGCACTTTTATTACCATTACTTTTACTTGCTCGTTACAAATTATCTTGCTACCAAACTACTCATTACTTATAATTTCAGTGCTTGCAGACATTACCTTGCTGAAAACCGCTTGTCATTTCCTTCTGCTCCTCGTTGGGTTCGACACTGTTACTTATCAAAAGGACTACGATTGATCCCCGATACTTGTGATTCATCAAGGCTCTTTTCTGGCACCGTTGCCGGGGAGTGACGCACTCTTGGTAAGTGGAAATCGGTAAGGAAAAATTATTACTACGTGCTGAAATTTATTGTCACTTGTTACTATGGAGAACAATCCTTTGAGGGGTTTGTTCGGGGTATCTTCACCTCGACCGGAACCACAATTAGTTACCCCTCAACCTATTGCACCTACTGAAAATATTGGTTATGAAATTCCTTCGGGTATGATAGAACAACTGCTAGCTAATCCTTATGCAGGAGATGGAAACGAACATCCTGATATGCACTTGATATATGTGGATGAAATTTGTGGATTATTTAAGCTTGCAGGTTTACCCGGAGATGAAGCTAAGGAGAAGGTTTTCCCTTTATCTTTGAAGGGAAAAGCATTGGCATGGTATAAGCTATGCGATGATATTGGATCTTGGAATTGGAATCGATTGAAATTGGAATTTCACCAAAAAAAATATCCTATGCATCTAGTTCATCGTGATCAGAATCACATATATAATTTTTGGCCTCGTGAAGGAGAAAGTATCGCTCTAGCTTGGGGGAGGCTTAAGTCAATGTTATATTCATGCCCCAATCATGAGCTCTCAAGAGAAATTATTATTCAGAATTTTTATGCTCCGCTTTCTCATGATGATCGATCCATGCTTGATACTTCTTGTCCTGGTTCCTTTATGAAGAAGACTATTGACTTCCGGTGGAATCTTTTAGAAAGAATTAAACGCAACTTTGAAGATTGGGAACTCGATGAAGGTAAAGAGTCAGGTATTAAGCTCAAGTATGATTGTGTTATACCTGCTGAACAAATCAAAGTAGAACCTAGTGTTGCTATGGTTAAAGATCTCTTGGTTGAAAATATAGATGGGCATGTTATTTACTTCTGTGATGAAGCTGCTAGGATTGCCAAACCCGATGAAAAAGATAAACATAGACCCGCTGTTGTCATGCCTGTTGTCTCAGTTAAAATAGGAGATCACTGTTATCATGGTTTATGCGACATAGGTGCTAGCGTGAGTGCCATTCCTTTTAACTTATATCAAGAAATTATGAATGATATAGCACCCGCTGAAATAGAAGACATAGATATTACTATTAAGCTTGCTAATAGGGACACCATCACACCACTTGGGATTGTTAGAGATGTTGAAGTCTTGTGTGGGAAAATAAAATACCCTACTGATTTTCTTGTTCTTGGTTCCCCACAAGAAGACTTTTGTCCCATTATCTTTGGTAGACCTTTCTTGAACACCGTCAATGCTAAAATAGATTGTGAGAAACAAACTGTCGGTGTTAGTTTTGGTAATGAGTCTCATGAGTTTAATTTTTCCAAGTTTAGTAGGAAGCATCATAATAAAGAGTTTTCTAGTAAGGATGAAATAATTGGTCTTGCTTCTATTGTTGTGCCTCCTACTGATCCACTAGAACAATATCTGCTAGGCCACGAAAATGATATGCATCTGCATGAAAGAAATGAAATAGATAAGATTTTCTTTGAACAATGTCCTCTGCTTAAACACAATTTGCCTATTGAAACTCTAGGAGGTCCTCCTCCACCTAAAGGTGATCCTATGTTTGAATTAAAACAATTGCCAGACACTTTGAAATATGCTTATCTTGATGGGAAAAAGATTTATCCTGTTATTATTAGTGCTAACCTTTCAGAACATGAAGAAGAAAGATTATTGAAGGTTCTAAAGAAGCACCGAGCTGCCATTGGGTATACTCTTGATGATTTAAAGGGCATTAGCCCCACTCTCTGTCAGCATAAAATTAATATGGAGCCTGATGCTAAACCCGTTGTTGATCACCAATGACGTTTAAATCCTAAAATGAAAGAAGTGGTAAGAACAGAAATACTGAAGCTTCTGGAAGCAGGTATAATCTATCCCATAGCTGATAGTAGATGGGTAAGTCCCGTTCATTGTGTCCCTAAAAAAGGAGGTATTACCGTTGTTCCTAATGATAAGAATGAACTTATTCCACAAAGAATTATTACTGGCCACAGAATGGTAATTGATTTTAGAAAACTAAATAAAGCTACTAGAAAATATCATTACCCTCTGCCTTTTATTGATCAAATATTAGAAAGACTATCAAAGCACACACATTTTTGCTTTCTTGATGGATATTCCGGTTTTTCTCAAATACCTGTCTCACAACCTGATCAAGAGAAAACCATGTTTACTTGCCCTTTTGGAACTTATGCTTATAGACGTATGCCTTTTGGTTTATGCAATGCACCTGCAACCTTTCAAAGATGTATGACTGCTATATTTTCTGACTTTTGTGGAAAGATTGTTGAGGTTTTCATGGATGATTTTTCCATTTACGGAACTTCTTTTGATGATTGCTTAAGCAACCTTGATCGAGTTTTGCAGAGATGTCAGCAAACTAATCTCGTCTTGAATTGGGAGAAGTGCCACTTTATGGTTAATGAAGGTATTGTCTTGGGACATAAAATTTCTGAACGAGGTATTGAGGTGGATAAAGCTAAAGTTGATGCAATTGAGAAAATGCCATGCCCTAAAGATATCAAAGGTATTCGTAGTTTCCTCAGTCATGCTGGTTTCTATAGGAGGTTTATTAAAGACTTCTCTAAAATTTCTAGGCCTCTTACAAATCTTTTACAAAAGGATGTTCCATTTGTTTTTTATGATGACTGTGTAGAAGCCTTTGAAACACTTAAGAAAGCCTTGATTTCTGCACCTATTGTTCAACCACCGGATTGGAACTTGCCTTTTGAAATTATGTGTGATGCTAGTGATTATGCTGTTGGTGCTGTTCTAGGACAAAGAGTCGATAAGAAATTAAATGTTACTCATTACGCTATTAAAACTCTCGACAATGCTCAACGAAATTATGCTACTACTGAAAAAGAATTTTTAGCAGTTGTGTTTGCTTGTGATAAATTTAGATCTTACATTGTTGATTCTAAAGTGACTGTTCACACCGATCATGCTGCTATAAAATATCTTATGGAAAAGAAGGATGCTAAACCTAGACTCATTAGGTGGGTTCTTTTGTTACAAGAATTTGATTTACATATCACTGATAGAAAGGGAGCTGAGAACCCCGTGGCTGATAACTTGTCTAGGTTAGAAAATATTCTTGATGACCCACAACCTATTAATGATAGTTTTCCTGATGAACAATTAGCTGCAATAAATGTTTCTCATAACACTCCTTGGTATGCTAACTATGCCAATTATATTGTTGCTAAATATATACCACCTAGCTTCACATACCAACAAAAGAAAAAATTCTTCTATGATTTAAGACATTACTTTTGGGATGACCCACATCTTTATAAAGAAGGAGTAGATGGTATTATTAGGCGTTGTGTACCTGAGCGTGAACAGGGACAAATCCTACGGAAATGTCACTCCGAAGCTTATGGAGGACATCATGCGGGAGATAGAACTGCTCACAAGGTATTGCAATCTGGTTTTTATTGGCCTACTCTCTTCAAGGATGCCCATAAGTTTGTTTTATCTTGTGATGAATGTCAAAGAATTGGTAATATTGGTAAGCGTTAGGAAATGCCTATGAATTATTCTCTTGCTGTTGAACCATTTGATGTTTGGGGATTTGATTACATGGGACCTTTTCCTTCCTCTAATGGGTATACACATATTTTGGTTGCTGTTGATTATGTTACTAAGTGGGTAGAAGCTATTCCAACTAGTAGTGCCGATCACAACACCTCTATTAAAATGCTTAAGGAAGTCATTTTCCCAAGGTTTGGAGTCCCTAGATATTTAATGACTGATGGTGGTTCACATTTTATTCATGGTGCTTTTCGTAAAATGCTTGCTAAATATGATGTTAACCATAGAATTGCATCACCTTATCATCCTCAGTCTAGTGGTCAAGTTGAACTTAGCAATAGAGAAATAAAATTAATATTACAAAAAAGTGTCAATAGGTCCCGAAAGAATTGGTCTAAGAAGTTAGATGATGCACTTTGGGCTTATAGAACAGCATATAAAAATCCTATGGGTATGTCTCCGTATAAAATGGTTTATGGAAAAGCTTGTCATTTGCCTCTTGAGTTAGAACATAAAGCATATTGGGCAATTAAAGAACTCAACTATGATTTCAAACTTGCCGGTGAAAAGTGGTTATTTGATATTAGCTCACTAGATGAATGGAGAACCCAAGCCTATGAAAATGCCAAGTTATTTAAAGAAAAAGTTAAAAGATGGCATGACAAAAGAATCCAAAAGTGTGAGTTCAAAGTTGGAGAATATGTTCTTTTGTACAACTCTCGTTTCAGATTCTTTGCAGGAAAACTCCTCTCCAAATGGGAAGGACCCTATGTTATTGAGGAGGTTTATCGATCCGTAGCCATCAAGATAAATAATGCCGAAGGTACTAACCTGAAGGTTGTTAATGGGCAACGAATAAAACATTATATCTCAGGTACGCCCATTAACATTGAAAGCAATATTATCCAAACCATGACAATGGAAGGACACATAAAGAAACTTTTCGGAACACTCCAGAATCGTGAAAAAAAGTAGGTACGTGATACGGTAAGTAAACGCACTCCAAAAAATCCGCAAAAATATTTTCTGTCCGTTTTGGAATATAACAAAAATTAGGAAAATAAGAAACAACCAGGAAGGGACCCCTGGTGGGCACAAGACACCAGGGCGCGCCTGGCTTGCCAGGCGTGCCCAGGTGGGTTGTGCCCTCCTCAGGTACCTTCCAGACTCCGTTTTTCTTCAGCTTGCTTGCTTCCCAAGATAAAAAATATTTATATACCCCCCGAACCTATTGACCACCGTATCGTGGAGAAATCTTCTGTTTTCTTTTCTTGCTGTTTCCGGTCAGATCTGTTAAGCCAGGCATCATGTCTTCTTCCTCCTCCAACAATGTGGAAGAGGATGCTTGGTTGATGAAGATCGAGTTGAAGAGAGAAGAGCCTGAAGAAGCCATCAAAGGGGACAAGAGCAAGGAGGCCACCAGAGATCAAGCGCCGATGGTCAAGCAAGCTTTGCCTGCCGAGGAGGAAGAAGAAGATATCCTTAAACCTTACTATGATCATCTTGCCCCCACTGAGATTGAAGCCTTTCAGATCATCAAAACAGTTCGTGTGCAAAATAAATATCTCACCCGTGAAAATGTTCTATTACAAGAGCACATCATTGCCCTCCGAAGCATCATCCGTAGATTGGAGAAGCTGTTGGAGAGGGCCACTACTTCATCACCACCACCTTCTTTTTCATCAACAAAGGAAAATTGAGTAATCGGGTATGGGCACTCCCCTTGGCTTGTGCCAAGCTTGGGGGAGGTGCCCCGGTATCGTATCACGTCCACTATCTTTCGCCTTTACTTATCTTAGTTCGATCCGTAGTTATCTTTTGCTTTAGATAAATAAAAGTTTAGTTCGATCCTTTCTTTTCAAGTGTTTGCTTAGTGATCTATCTCTATAATCGTGTGCAAGATATATATAATAAAGTTTAGTTTGAGTTTTGTTTTCTTTACTTTCATGTTCAATAAAAAGAAAGGAAATAAATGAAAAAGATCATATGCTAATTTTATGGTAAGTAATGAAATCACATAAGGAAGAGTATAAGTAGGAAATTTTATTGGAGATTGACAAACATAGCATTGGTCAATGATGCCATTCATGAAAGAATTAATAAGGGAAGAGAAGATTCGCATGCAAATAGACTATCCTGGACATCTTTTGTGATTGTGAGCCCCCATCAAAATATTATATGCCAAAATTGTTGACGTTGGACAAGGAAGACAACGTAATGATTTATGTTTGTTCATATTCACATAGAAGTTATATTGTCATAGATCCTTTAACATGTGGTACTTGCCCCTCATCTTTGCTAGCCAAAAATTCCGCACTAAGTAGAGATACTACTTGTGCATCCAAAAACCTTTAAACCCAAATCTTATTTTGAGAGTCCACCATACCTACCTATGGATTGAGTAAGAACCTTCAAGTAAATTGTCATCGATGCAAATAGGGCAATAAAAATTGCTTCTAAAAGTGTTGGATCATTTAGTGTAAGAGAAAATTGAGTGTTGTACGAACTTGTGATGGCAAAGAATAAAAGTGACAGACTACATAATAAAGGTTGCTATCACAAGGGGCAATATAACGTGATGTTCTTTTGCACTAAGAGATTGAGCATACAAACAAATAAGCGCAAGGCAACCTCTGCTTCCCTCCGCGAAGGGCCTGTCTTTTACTTTTAATTATGTATTAACTTTTATGCAAGAGTCAAAGTTCTTCTCTCTATTCCTTTTTATTTTCTCTTTTGGCAAGCATCATGTGGTGAGGAAAGATCTAGGCACATATATCCAGTTGGATATGACTAGCATGAGTTATTATTGTTGACATCACCCTCGAGGTGAGTATGTTGGGAGGCGAATCTCTAAGCACCTATCTTTCTATGTGTCCGGTTGAAACGTTTTGCTCATGTGTATGCGGTGAGTGTTAGCAATCATAGAAGACTATATGATGGTTGAGTATGTGGACTTGCCAAAGAGGCTCCGATACGTGACCCTTCCTGAAAAGATGATGAATTATAGTTGCAAAGTTGACTGAGAACATAGTTCGTTGGTTTTCAATAGAGTTTATGCTTTATACTTCGATGTTGTGATGAATTGTTACTTGTTCATGAGAAGTTTATGATAAAAGCTCTATGTTAAAGTTTGTTGATGTTATAATAATATACATGATGCTTCTATGTCCGTATTTTGTTTTTATCGACACCTCTCTCTCTAAGCATGTGGGCATGTTTTTCGATTTCGGTTTTCGCTTGAGGACAAGCGAGGTCTAAGCTTGGGGGAGTTGGTACGTCCATTTTGCATCATGTTTTCCTACTGTTATTTATGATGTTTTTATGCATAATAATGCTTTTTGGAGTAATTCTAATGCCTTTTCTCTCATAATATGCAAGGTTCACACAAAGAGGGAGAATTCCGGCAGCTGGAAATATGGACATGAAAAAGCTATGTCAGGCTACCTATTCTGCACAACTCCAAATGAGTTGAAACTTCACGAGGAATTTTTATGGAATATATATGAATTATTGGAGCCAATAAGTACCAGAGGGGGCCCACTAGGTGGGCACAACCCACCTGGGTGCGCCAGGGAGCCCAGGCGCGCCCTGGTGGGTTGTGCCCTCCTCGGCCCACCTCCAGTGCCCCTCTTCTGGTATATGTCATTTTGACCTAGAAAAAATAAGGGGAGGACTTTCGGGACAAAGCGCCACCGTCTTGAGGCGGAACTTGGGCAGGAGCACTTTTGCCCTTCGGCGGAGCGATTCCGCCGGGGGAACTTCCCTCCCGGAGGGGGAAATCATCGTCATCATCATCACCAAGAACTCTCCCATCTTGGGGAGGGTAATCTCCATCAACATGTTCAACAGCACCATCTCCTCTCAAACCCTAGTTCATCTCTTGTGTTCAATCTTTGTACCGGAACTATAGATTGGTACTTGTGGGTGACTAGTAGTGTTGATTACATCTTGTAGTTGATTACTATATGGTTTATTTGGTGGAATATTATATGTTCAGATCCATTATGCTATTTAATACCCCTCTGATCTTGAGCATGATTATCATTAGTGAGTAGTTACTTTTGTTCTTGAGGTCACGGGAGAAATCTTGTTGCAAGTAATCATGTGAACTTGATATGTGTTCGATATTTTGATGATATGTATGTTGTGATTCCCTTAGTGGTGTCATGTGAACGTCGACTACTTGGCTCTTCACCTTATTAGGGCCTAAGGGAATGCATTGTGGAGTAGTTATTAGATGATTGGTTGCGAGAGTGACAGAAGCTTAAACCCTAGTTTATGCACTATTCCGTAAGGGACTGATTTGGATCCAAAAGTTAATGCTATGGTTAGATTTATTCTTAATACTTTTCTCGTAGTTGCGGATGCTTGCGAGGGGGTTAATCATAAGTAGGAGGTTTGTTAAAGTAAGAACAGCACCTAAGCACCGGTCCACCCACATATCAAATTATCAAAGTAGCGAACACAAATCAAACCAACATGATGAAAGTGACTAGATGAAATTCCCGTGTACCCTCAAGAACGCTTTGCTTATCATAAGAGATCATTTTAGCCTGTCCTTTGCCTCAAAAGGATTGGGCTACCTTGCTGCACTTTTATTACCATTACTGTTACTTGCTCGTTACAAATTATCTTGCTACCAAACTACTGGTTACTTATAATTTCAGTGCTTGTAGACATTTCCTTGCTGAAAACCGCTTGTCATTTCCTTTTGCTCCTCGTTGAGTTCGACACTCTTACATATCGAAAGGACTACGATTGATCACCTATACTTGTGGGTCATCAGTACAGTAGAGATAAGTATTCCCCTCAGTTAAGAACCAAGGTTATCAATCCAGTAGGAGAACCACACAGAACCTCGTTAGCAGCACCTGCACACACAAAAGGAAACACTTGCACCCAATGCAAACAAGGGGGTTGTCAATCCCCTCGGCGGTTATTTGCAAGGATCAAATCTCGTAGTGGTAGGTAAATAGATAAATTGCAAATTAAAATAAATAAAGAAAAGTACATCAAGGTATTTTGTGTTTTTATATATGATAAAAGTAGACCGTGGGGCCATAGTTTTCACTAGAGGCTTCTCTATCGAGCACATAACATACAGTGGGTGAACAAATTACTGTTGGCAATTGATAGAAAAACGCATAGTTATGACGATATTCAAGGCAATAATAACGTATATATGCATCACGTCTGAGACAAGTAGACCGACCACTGCCTGCATCTACTACTATTACTCCACCAATCGACCGCTACCCAACATGCATCTAGGGTATTAAGTTAATGAAAACAGAGTAATGCCTTAAGCAAGATAACATGATGTAGACAAAGTAAACCCAAGCAATATGAATAAACCCCATATTTTTATCCCTGATGGAAATAATACAAATACAAGTCATCTCCCTTTCCATCACTGGGCTTGAGTACCACAAGATCGAACCCATCACAAAGCACCTCTCCCATTGCAAGAAAAATCAATCTAGTTGGCCAAACTAAACAGATAGATCGGAGAGAAATACAATGCTATAATAGTCATCCATAAAAGAATTCAGAAAAGACTCAATTAATATTCATGAATATTCTGATTATAAACCCACAATTCATCGGATCCCAACAAACACACCACAAAAGAAGATTACAATGAATAGAACTCCAAGAACATCGAGGAGAACATTGTATTGAAGATCAAAGAGAGAGAAGAACCCATCTAGCTACTAGCTATGGACCTGTAGGTCTGTGTTAAACTACTCACGCATCATTGGAAGGTAGCAAGGATGATGTAGAATCCCTCCGTGATTGATCCCCCCTCTGGCAGAGTACCAGAAAAGGCCTCCAGATGGGATCACGGAAGAACAGAAACTTACGGCGGTGGAAAAAGTGTTTGGGGTGGCTCCCTATTGGTTTCCCGATTTTAGAGAATTTATATAGGTGGAATTGGGTCAGACAGAGCCACATGGGGCCCACAAGGCATTAGGGTGCGCCTACCCCCCTGGGCGCGCCATGTTGCCTTATCGTCTCCTTGCTTCTCGTCTGGTCCTCTCCCAAAGCTTCTAGGGTCTCTCCTGTCCAGAAAAAAATCGTCAAAAAGTTTCGTAGCGTTTGGACTCCGTTTGGTACTGATTTCCTGGAAAACCAAAAACAAGCAGAAATAGCAAATGGCACTTGGCACTGGGTTAATAGGTTAGTCCCATACAATGATATAAAATGACATGTAATTGCATATAAAACATCCAAGATTGATACTAATAGCATGGAACAATCAAAAATTATAGATACGCTGGAGACGTATCAAGCATCCCAAAGCTTAATTCCTGCTCGTCCTCGAGTAGGTAAATGATAAAAATAGAATTTTTGATGCGGAATGCTACCTAACATGTTCATCATGTAATCTTTCTTTTATGGTATGAATATTTAGATCTGAATGATTCAAAGTAATAGTCTATAATTTGACATAAAGACAATAATACTCAGGCATACCAAAAAACAATCATGCCTTTCAAAATAAAAATGCTAAAGAGCATTATCCCTACAAAATCATATAGCCTTTTCATGCTCCATCTTCTTAACACAAAATATAAATCATGCACTACTCCAGTGTCAGCCAAGCAATTGGTTCATAATGTTTAACGTGCTTCAGCCTTTTCAACCCCCACGCAATACATGAGCGCAAGCCATGGATATAGAACTATGGGTGCAATAGAATGCGGTGATAGATATTAATATGGAGAAGACAAAAAAGTGAAGAAAATATCACATTGACACGGCTAATCAACGGGCTATGGAGATGCGCATAAATTGATGTCAATGCGAGGAGTAGGGATTGCCATGCAACGGATGCACTAAGATCTATAAGGGTATGAAAGCTCAAAATAAAAACTAAGTGGGTGTACATCCAACTTTCTTGCTCTAGAAGACCTCGAGCATTTGAGGAAGCCCATCATCGAAATATACAAGCCAAGTTCTATAATGAAAAATTCCCACTAGTATATGAAAGTGACAACACAGGAGACTCTCTATATGAAAACCATGGTGCTACTTTGAAGCACAAGTGTGGAAAAGGATAGTAACATTGCCCTTTCTCTCTTTTTCTCTCATTTTTTTCTTTTTTTTGTTGGGCTCTTTTTGGCCTCTCTTTTTCCCCTTATTTATCTATTTCCTCATTGGGACAATGCTCTAATAATAATGATCATCACACTTCTATTTACTTACAACTCAATAAAACTGAAACATATGACTCTATATGAATGCGTCTGGCAGTGTACCAGGATGTGTAATGATAATAACGTAACATGTATGATAATGATGAACGGTTCTGAGCCACAAATAGTATGTTAGCTATATAATCATGCAAAGCTATATGACAATGATGATGTATGTCATAATAACGGAACAGTGGAAGTTGCATGGCAATATATCTCGGAATGGCTATGGAAATGCCATGATAGGTAGGTATGGTGGCTGTTTTGAGGAAGATATAAGGAGGCTTATGTGTGATAGAGTGTATCATATCACGGGGTTTTTGATGCACCGGTGAATTTTGCACCACATCCCAAGGTTAGAAAGGGCAATGCATAGTACCGAAGAGGCTAGCAAATTGCGGAAAGGTGAGAGTGCGTATAATCCATGGACTCACATTAGTCATAAAGAAATCACATACTTATTGTGAAAGTCTATTTGCCCTCGAAGCAAAGTACTACTATGAATGCCCCTAGGGGGGAGGTTGGCAGGAGTTAACCATCGCGCGCCCCCGACCTCCACGCAAAGGAAGACACTGAATAATAAATCGTGCTCCAACTTCTTAGCATAACGGGAGACTATACATGCATGCTTCGGTAATCACAAACCTTAACACTAATATTCTTACTAAACCACAATTATCCACTAGTACAACCCACATATCACCATCTCTATATCACAAAACTATTGCAAGGAATCAAACTTGTCATATTCAGTGATCTACATGAAAGTTTTTATTATACCCCTCTTGAATACCTATCATATTAGGACCAGTTTCATAACCCGTGCATATTGCCATTACTATTTATTAGACTCTCAAAAAGATATAAGTGAAGCATCAGAGTGCAACTTTTTCTATAAAATATAACCACCACCGTGCTCTAAAAGATATAAATGAAGCACTAGAGCAACTGCCTAGCTCAAAAGATATAAGTGAAGCACAAAGAGTATTCTAACAAATCATGAATAAATGTGTGTCCCTCTCAAAAGGTCTATGCAGCAAAGATGATTGTGGCAAACTAAAAAGAAAAAAAAAGCAAAGACTCATATAACACATGATGCTCCAAGCAAAACTCATAGCATGTGATGAATAAAAATATAGCTCCAAGTAATATACCGATGGACTGTAGACGAAAGAGTGGATGCCATCTGGGGCATCCCCAAGCTTAGATGCTTGGTTGTCCTTGAATATTACTTTGGGGTGCCTTGGGCATCCCCGAGCTTAGGGTCTTGCCGCTCCTTATACCTTCATCCATCGTGATCTCACCCAAAACTTGAAAATTTCAGCACACAAAACTCAACAGAAACCTCGTGTGATCCGTTAGTATAACAAGCAAATCATAAACTTTAGATACTATTTTCATACCATTCATATTTTATTATTGCATGATAGCTATTGTATTATAACTTCTCCATGACATTTACCCCCTGATACAATCCATAGATTCATTAAAAAGCAAACTATGCAACAAAAACAGAATCTATCAAAAATAGAATAGTCTGTAAAGACCTGAACAAATGCAATACTTTTGTAACTCCAAAAATTCTGAAAATTAGGAAAACATGGGCAATTTGTATATAAATCATGTGTAATAAAATTCAGAATTTTATCATGTTCCAGTGAATTTAAACAATTATGCTACTGGGTGCAAAAGTTTCCCCTTTTTTTACAAAATCAAGTCAACTATCAACCAAAACTTCCCAAAGGCTTTACTTGGCACAAACACTAATTAAAACACAATAATAAAAGTAGCATAATTGTGTGCACACTCAAAAACATAAAAGAAAAAGGAAAAATAAAGATAACTATTGGGTTGCCTCCCAACAAGCGCTATTACTTTACGCCCCTAGCTAGGCATAATGCATAGTTTCAAGTATTGATATCCTTAGTTTTCAATTCCTCGATTATACACCCGCGCTTCCTAGGATCTTAGCATGAATACTTTTAAATAACACACTCCTAGGGACAAAGTTGAGGACACACTCATAGATAGGCTCCTTTATTAAATCAATGAAGTTAGGGTGAACACTAATAATTTTAAGATCCTCACTCCCATTATTAGATGTGGTACCTTTGTTCTTAGGAACATATATAAACTTGCAATTCTTACTAGGAGGAGTCCTTACAATAGTTTTAATGGAAGAAAAAGCGGAACCCAAATTATTAGTAACTTCTTCCAACTTATCAATTCTAGCGCGACTTTGCTCTATCCTCTCATTAATTATTTGTTCCTTCTCTTTTAATACTTTCAAAGTAGTTCCTACATTTTATCCAAATTGAGTAATATGATTATGAATCTTTTTATCTAAATTCTCAATATGTTCTATGGTAGGCAGTTTATTTTCAATGATTTCTAGCCTTTGCATAACATGCTCCAAAGTCAACGTTGTTTCATTAATAATGATAGGTGGTGATCCCACTAAATTTCCCATAGCATTGAAAGCATCCATAGGGTGACTACTCAAGAAATTCCCTCTGGTAATAGTATCTAGCACAAATCTATACCAAGTACTGACACCCACATAAAAAATGTGAAGAAGAATGGTAGTAGATTGCTTACGAGTTGATCTATTTTGAGCATCGCAAATTCTATACCAAGCATCTTTTAAATTCTCTCCTCCCCTTTGTTTAAAATTGAGAACTTCATTTTCAGGGGTGCACATAACAAGCGAAGAACTAGCCATAGTGGTAAAGCAAGCAAACAAGCAAACAAAAATATTTTTGAGTTTTTGTAAAAAATATTAGAAGTGGGGGAGATGAAAATGAGAGGCAAGATCAAATAAAAAGGCAAATAAAATTAAGAGCAAGTAGATGATAGTTTGTGCGACGGTACTTGATAGGTTTTGGTGATGTCTTGTTGGCAACGGTGCTAGAAATTCTTACTGCTACTTGTGAGCTGCGTTGGGATTTCCCCGAAGAGGAGAGGATGAACCAGTAAAGTAGAGATAGTATTACCCTCAGTTAAGAACCCAGGTTATCAATCCAGTAGGAGAACCACACAGAACCTCGTTAGCAGCACCTGCACACACAAAAGCAAATACTTGCACCCAACTCAAACAAGGGGGTTGTCAATCCCCTCGGCGGTTATTTGCAAGGATCAAATCTCGTAGTGGTAGGCAAATAAATAAATTGCAAAAAAAAAATAAAAAAAATAAAGTGCAGCAAGGTATTTTTGAGTTTTTATATATGATAAAAGTAGACCGAGGGCCATAGTTTCCACTCGAGGCTTTCTCTCTCGAGCACATAACATACGGTGGGTGAACAAATTATTGTTGCGCAATCGATAGAAAATGCATAGTCATGGCGATATTAAAGGCAATGATCACGTATATAGGCATCACGTTCGAGACAAGTAGACCGACTCCTGCCTGCATGGTATTAAGTTAATGAAAACAGAGTAACACCTTACACAAGATGACATGATGTAGACAAAGTAAACCAAAGCAATATGAATAAACCCCATCTTTTTATCCTTAATGGCAACAATACAAATACGTGTCATGTCCCTTTCTGTCACTGGGATGGAGCACCGCAAGATTGAACCCATCACAAAGCACCTCTCCCATTGCAAGAAAAATCAATCTAGTTGGCCAAACTAAATGGATAGATCAGAGAGAAATACAGTGCTATAATAATCATGCATAAAAGAATTCAAAAAATAGTCAATTAATATTCATGAATAATCTGATCATAAACCCACAATTCATCAGATCCCAACAAACACACCGCAAAAGAACATTAGATCAAATAGAACTCCAAGAACATCAAGGAGAACATTGTATTGAAGATCAAAGAGAGAGAATAAGCCATCTAGCTACTAGCTATGGACCCGTAGGTCTGTGGTAAACTACCCACGCATCATCGGAAGGTAGCAAGAATGATGTAGAAGCCCTCCGTGATCGATCCCCCCTCTGGCAGAGTACCGGAAAAGGCCTCCAGATGGGATCGAGAAAGAACAGAAACTTGCAGCAGTGGAAAAGTGTTTGGGGTGGCTCCTTGTTGGTTTCCCAATTTTGGAGAATTTATAGAGGTGGAATTAGGTCATACGAAGCCACGTGGGGCCCATGAGGCATCAGGGAGCGCGTACCGCCCTGGGCGCACCCTATTACCTGCTACTTCTTGAGCTTCCGTTGATTTTTTCCCTGAAGAGGAAAGGGTGATGCAGCAAAGTAGAGATAAGTATTTCCGTCAGTTAAGAACCAAACTATCAATCCTGTAAGAGGCACAAGCAAGTCTCCAATATATGCACATGAACAAACTAACAAACACTTGCACACAACGCGAAAAAGGGGTTGTCAATCCCTTCACGCTCACTTGCAAGAGTGAGATCTAATAGAGATAGATGTAAAAGATAAATAAAAGGAAAAATAAAGTAAATAATAATAAATTGCAGCAAGGTATTTTTGGGTTTTGGTTTTACAGATCTGAAAATATATGATGGAAAATAGACCTGGGGACCATAGGTTTCACTAGAGGCTTCTCTCTCAAAGAAAGCATACGGTGGGTAAACAAATTACTGTTGAGCAATTGATAGAAAAGTGCATAATTATGAAGACATCTAAGGCAATGATCATGAATATAGGCGTTATGTCCGTGACAAGTAGACCCAAACGATTCTGCATCTACTACTATTACTCCACACATCGACCGACTCCTGCCTGCATCTAGAGTATTAAGTTCATAAGAACAGAGTAATGCATTAAGCAAGATGACATGATGTAGAGGGATAAACTCAAGAAATATGATATCAACCCCATCTTTTATCCTTAATGCCAACAATACAATACGTGCCTCGCTACCCCTTCTATCACTGGGTGGGGACACCGTAAGATTGAACCCATCACAAAGCACCTCTCCCATTGCAAGAAAAACCAATCTAGTAGGCCAAACCAAATCGATAGATCGAAGAGAAATACAAAGCTATCTCAATCATGCATAAAAGAGTTCAAAGAAGACTCAAATAATATTCATAAATAATCTGATCATAAATCCACAATTCATCGGATCTCAACAAATGCACCACAAAAGAAGATTACATCGAATAGATCTCCAAGAACATCGAGGAGAACATTGTATTAAAGATCAAAGAGAGAGAAGAAGACATCTAGCTACTAGCTATGGACCCGTAGGTCTGTGGTAAACTACTCACACATCATCGGAAGGGAAGAAAGGTTAGTGTAGAGGCCCTCTATGATCGAATCCCCCAACGGCGGAGTGCCAGAAAAGGCCCCAAGATGGGATTTCACTGGAACAGAAGCTTGCGGAGGCGGAAAAGTATTTTTGGTGTGCCCTCTGGTATAGGGGGAGTATTTGAGAATATATAGTGGTGGAGTTAGGGTTAGGGGAGTCCCGAGGGGCCCACAAGCACTGAGGGTGCCTCCCTGGGGCGCGGCCAGGAGGCTTGTGGCCTCCTCTCTAAGTCTAGTGGGTTTCTTCTGGTCCAAAAAAAATCATCGTAAAGTTTTATTCCGTTTGGACTCCATTTGGTATTGATTTTCTGTCAAAGACAAAAACAAGGAAAAAAACAGCAACAGGCACTGGGCACTAGGTTAGTCCCAAAAATAATATAAAATAGCATATAAATGCATATAAAACATCCAAAACAGATAATATAATAGCATGGAACAATCAAAAATTATAGATACGTTGGAGACGTATCAAGCATCCCCAAGCTCAATTCCTGCTCGTCCTCGAGAGGTAAATGATAAAAACAAATTTTTTGATGTGAAATGCTACCTAACATATTTATCAATGCAATTTTCTTTATTATGGCATGAATGTTCAGATCCATGAGATTCAAAACAAAAGTTTAATATTGACCTAAAAACAATAATACTTCAAGTATACTAATAAAGCAATCATGTCTTCTCAAAATATCATGGCTAAAGAAAGTTATCCCTACAAAATCATATAGTCTGGCTATGCTCTATCTTCATCACACAAAGTATTTCATCATGCACAACCCCGATGACAAGCCAAGCAATTGTTTCATACCTTTAATGTTATCAAGCTTTTTCAACTTTCATGCAATACATAAGCATGAGCCAGGGATATAGCACTATAGGTGGAATAGAGTATGGTGGAGGTTGTGAGGAGAAAACAAAAAGGAGAAAGTCTCACATCAACTAGGCAAATTAATAGGCTATGGAGATGCCCATCAATTGATATCGATGTAAGTGATTAGGGATTGCCATGCAACGGATGCATTACAACTATAAGTGTATGAAAGCTCAAAAATAAAACTAAGTGGGTGTGGATCCAACTTGCTTGCTCACGAAGACCTAGGGTAATTTGACGAAGCCCATCATTGGAACATACAAGCCAAGTTCTATAATGAAAACTTCCCACTAGTATATAAAATAGGAGACTCTCTATCATGAAGAACATGGTGCTACTTTGAAGCACAAGTGTGGAAAAAGGATAGTAACATTGTCCCTTCTCTCTTTTTCTCTCATTTTTTGTTTGGGCTCTTTGGCCTCTTTCTTTTTTATTTTGGGCTCTTTGGCCTCTTTTTTATTTTTAAGTCCGGAGTCTCATCCCGACTTGGGAATCATAGCCTCCATCATCCTTTCCTCACATGGGACAATGCTCTAATAATGATGATCATCACACTTTTATTTACTTACAACTCAAGAATTACAACTCGATACTTAGAACAAAATATGAATCTATATGAATGCCACCGGCGGTGTACCGGGATGTGCAATGATCTAGAGTGACATGTATAAAATATGAATGGTGGCCAAGCCACAAATACTATGCCAACTACATGATCATGCAAAGCAATATGAAAATGATGGTATGTGTCATAATAAACGGAACGGTGGAAGTTGCATGGCAATATATCTCGGAATGGCTATGGAAATGCCATAATAGGTAGGTATGGTGGCTGTTTTGAGGAAGGGTATATGGTGGGTTTAATGCACCGGCGAAAGTTGTGCGGTACTAGCAATGGTGGAAGGGTGAGAATGCGTATAATCCATGGACTCAACATTAGTCATAAAGAACTCACATACTTATTGCAAAAATTTATTAGCCATCAAAGCAAAGTACTAATACGCATGCTCCTAGGGGGATAGATTGGTAGTAAAATACCATCGCTCGTCCCCGACCGCCACTCATAAGGAAGATAATCAAAAAATAAATCATGCTCCGACTTCATCACATAACAGTTCACCATACGTGCATCTTCGGTAATCACAAACCTTAACACAAGTATTTCTACCAATCCACAATTACTCACTAGAATGACTCTAATATCACCATCGTTATATCTCAAAACAAATGCAAGGAATCAAACTTCTCATATATTCAATGCTCTTATATGAAAGTTCTTATTATATCCCTCTTGGATGCCCATCATATTAGGACCAAATTCATAACCTAAGCAAATTACCATACTGTTTTTAAGACTCTCAAAATAATATAAGTGAAGCATGATAGTTCATAAATTTCTATAAAATAAAACCACCGCCGTGCTCTAAAAAGATATAAGTGAAGCACTAGAGCAACTGCCTAGCTCAAAAGATATAAGTGAAGCACATAGAGTATTCTAATAAATTCATGATTAATGTGTGTCCCTCTCAAAAGGTGTGTACAGAAAGGATGATTGTGGTAAAGTAAAAATCAAAGACTCATATCATACAAGACGCTCCAAGCACACATTTCATGTGGTGAATAAAAATATAGCCTCAAGTAAATTTACCGATGGATTGAAGACAAAAGAGGGGATGCCATCCGAGTCATCCCCAAGCTTAGATGCTTGGTTTTCCTTGAATTTTTCCTTGGGGTTCCTTGGACATCCCCAAGATTAGGCTCTTTCCACTCATTATTCCTTGTTCCATCAAAAGTTTACCCAAAAGTTGAAAACTTCACAACACAAAACTCAACTGAAAACTCATAAGACCGGTTAGTATAATAATATAAATCATCACTTTAGGTACTGTTGTGAACTCATTCTAAATTTATATTGGTGTTATATCTACTGTATTCCAACATCTCCATGGTTCATACGACCCGATACTACCCATAGATTCATTAAAATAAGCAAACAACACATAGAAAACAGAATCTGTCAAAAAACAGAATAGTCTGTAGTAATCTGGAAATTCCGTATACTTCTGTAACTCCAAAAAATCTGAAAAATTAGTAAAACCTAGGAAATTTGTATATAAATCTTGTGTAAAAAATTCAGATCAAAATCACGTTTCTGTGATTTTTTAAATTTCTATCAATGAGCGCAAAAGTTTCTGTTTTTCAGCAAGATCAAATCAACTATCACCGTAGACCAACCCAAAGGTCTTACATGGCTCAAACACTAATTAAAACACTAAAACACAATTAATACAGAGGTAATAATGTGTATTTATGGGAAAACAGGAACAAAAACAAAAAACACAAAATAAAAATTGGGTTGCCTCCCAACAAGCGCTATTGTTTAACGCCCCTAGCTAGGCATAATCCATAGATCTAGGTATTGTCATCTTTGGTACTTAATTCCTTTTTAATCAAATCTTCCAAAACCTTTCTTAGTAAGTCCATCTTTTTATGTTCTTACCTTCTAGTGGGAGATCTTAAGGCATGGAAGGGACTCCAATTAATAACCTTGACATTCATAATTTCATATTCTGGGTCATCCCCATAAACATCCTCATAGGAAACATGTATCTCACTTTTAGTAGGTTCCGTAAATATTTCTTCAATCCATTCTGTATCAAATTTCTCATCAATTCCCTTAGTGACCCAATCAAATCTATCATAAGCATCAATATATAAGGCCTGGATAATTTCAGCATAAGTGACTCTTTTTCTTAAATTATTACCAAAACCAACATAGTCCTTAGATTCCAAACCCCATAAGGTTTCTTTATCATAAAGAATCTCTTCTATTATGGGATGCTCAAAATTTACATTATAGTGGGCAAAGATTTCCCTAGCTTCTTGGACTATGTGATCAAATTCAAGCATAAGGATAATGGTAGCAATTTTCTTAGCCCTAGGATCAAGTATATTGGGGAGTTCATAAAACATCTTTTGTAAAGCAGGATGGATGTGTAAAAATTCTCTTTCCAATTTAAGCACAAGCATAAAAATAGCATCCGCATAGCAATTAGTATTATCAAGGATGGCTCCCCTACTTATAGGCATAACTCCCGTGCAGTCAAAAAATTCTTGAATAACATTCTTTCCAATAATATTACCATCACCAACATGAAAGATTTTTGTTTTAAGATTGGTGGGAGTGTCGGTTTCAGGGGGATCATGATTAAGAACAAGAGATTCAATTTTTTCCTCAATATTATTACTACTCTTTTCAATGAAAACCTCCCCAGATTTAGACATGATGGCAAAGCAAGCAATCTAGCACACAAGAAAACAAAAAACAAACAAAAAGACGAACGAAAGAAGATGAATAAAAAGGCAAATATTTTTGTGTTTTTATGAAAACATTTTAGAAGTGGGGGAGAGGAAAACGAGAGGCAAATGGCAAATAATGTAAGTGCAAGAGATGAGAGTTTATGATAGGTACTTGGTAGGCTTGATGTAGAACCTCCCCGGCAACGGTGCCAGAAATTCTTCCTGCTACTTCTTGAGCTTGCGTTGATTTTTACCTTGAAGAGGAAAGAGTGATGCAGCAAAGTAGAGATAAGTATTTCCCTCAGTTAAGAACCAAGGTATCAATCCAGTAGGAGGCACAAGCAAGTCTCCAATATATGCACCTGCACAAACTAACAAACACTTGCACACAACGAAAAAAAGGGGTTGTCAATCCCTTCACGGTCACTTGCAAGAGTGAGATCTAATAGATATAGATGTAAAAGATAAATAAAAGGGAAAATAAAGTAAATAATAATAAATTGCAGCAAGGTATTTTTGGGTTTATAGATCTGAAAATATATGATGGAAATTAGACCCGAGGGCCATAGGTTTCATTAGAGGCTTCTCTCTCGAAGAAAGCATACGGTGGGTAAAGAAATTACTGTTGAGCAATTGATAGAAAAGCACATAATTATGAAGACATCTAAGGCAATGATCATGAATATAGGCATCACGTCCATGACAAGTAGACCAAAACGATTCTGCATCTACTACTATTACTCCACACATCGACCGACTCCCGCCTGCATCTAGAGTATTAAGTACATAAGAACAGAGTAACGCGTTAAGCAAGATGACATGATGTAGAGGCATAAACTCAAGCAATATGATATAAACGCCATCTTTTTATCCTTGATGGCAACAATACAATATGTGCCTCACTACCCCTTCTGTCACTGGGTGAGGACACCGCAAGATTGAACCCATCACAATGCACCTCTCCCATTGCAAGAAAAAAACCAATCTAGTAGGCCAAACCAAATCGATATATCAGAGAGAAATACAAAGCTATCTCAATCATGCATAAAAGAGATCAGAGAACACTCATATAATATTCATAAATAATCTGATCATAAATCCACAATTCATCAGATCTGAACAAACGCACCGCAAAAGAAGATTACATCGAATAGATCTCCAAGAATATCGAGGAGAACATTGTATTGAAGATCAAAGAGAGAGAACAAGCCATCTAGCTACTAAATATGGACCCGTAGGTCTGTGGTAAACTACTCACACATCATCGGAAGGGCAGCAAGGTTGGTGTAGAGGCCCTCCGTGATCGAATCCCCCTTCGGCGGAGTGCCGGAAAAGGCCCCAAGATGGGATCTCACGGGAAGAGAAGCTTCTAGCGACGGAAAAGTATTTTTGGTGTGCTCTCTAGTATAGTTGGAATATTTGAGAATATATAGTGGTGGACTTAGGGTTAGGGGAGTCCCGAGGGGCCCACAAGCCCTGAGGGTGCCCCCCGGGGTGCGACCAGGAAGCTTGTGTGGCCTCCTCGTGGCTCCTCTGGCCTTCTCTCCAAGTCTCGTGGGTTTCTTCTGGTCCAAGAAAAATCATCGTAAAGTTTTATTCCATTTGGACTCCATTTGGTATTGATTTTTTGTAAAAGACAAAAACAAGGAAAAAACAGCAACTGTCACTGGGCACTAGGTTAATAGGTTAGTCCCAAAAATAATATAAAATAGCATATAAATCCATATAAACCATCCAAAACAGATAATAATAGCATGGAACAATAAAAGGTTATAGATACGTTGGAGACGTATCATTACCTTGCCGTCTCCCCACTTCTCGTGGGGTCCCCTCCCGAAGCTTCTAGGGTCTCTCTTGTCCAGAAAAAAATCATCAAAAAGT
This sequence comes from Thinopyrum elongatum, assembly GCA_011799875.1. Classification (NCBI taxonomy): domain Eukaryota; kingdom Viridiplantae; phylum Streptophyta; class Magnoliopsida; order Poales; family Poaceae; genus Thinopyrum; species Thinopyrum elongatum. The sequence goes on along the minus strand of CM022299.1, from coordinate 240,025,926 downwards.
TCCGTACCATTTGGACTCCGTTTGGTACTGATTTCCTGGAAAACCGAAAACAAGTTGAAAACAGCAAGTGGCACTTGGCACTGGGTTAACAGGTTAGTCCAAGAAAATGATATAAAATAACATGTAATTGCATATAAAACATCCAAGATTGATACTATAATAGCATGGAACAATAAAAAATTATAGATACATTGGAGACGTATTAGATGTATGCTGTCTATCACAAATTTGGTGGCTGACTTGTGGGCCTACTAAGTTAACGTGTTGCTTCTTCAATCTCTAATCTTCTTTCTCAACTTGGTCAACAAACTATTCTAGCAGTAGTGACCGTTGGATGTCAATCTAACGGCCGTCTTGCTTCTTCAATCTCTAATCTTCTTGCTCCAGCCACGCAAACCAGTGCCAACGGGACCGCCTATTCCCGCCTCCCGTGGTCAGTTGTGCTGCTGCGCAGACCTCACCGCCCCATGCTACTCCCACCGCTGGCCAGGAAGTCCCTCTACTCACACACACCTCATGTTATTCTCCGGCGATGGTAGCCTCACATCACAACTGAACCAGCCAACCCTCGTACTCCCCTCCTTGTGGGCATCCACTGCCAAGTCTTTCCCTACTTCGATTCATTCCCTTCCTAGGCCTCACCGCCGTCCATCGCCTTGGTGCTGTCGGTGTAGTGTGGTCTATGTGATCAACGAACGACAACCATCAGAAGAGGAATGTACATGGAGAGGCTGGCGGTTGGGACCCACAAGGTCCATGGTCGCACCCAAGGAAGTGCCTCCTTATTACGTGAAAAAATGATTGCTCCCCCAGACAGTTGGGACCCACCAGCTACATGGTCGCATGCAAGGAAGTGCCTACTTATTTCATGCAAAAAAATGATTTCTGCCCTGACAGCTGGGACCCACCAGGTTGAAGCGTATGTAGTGTTATCGGTGTGGTCGCAAACGTGTACATACATGCTAGTCGGTCTCTCTGCAATGATGAACCATGGCCGAGTAAGAAGTCGTATGTGTTGTAGTAGAGCCCCCAACGTAGCATGTCGCGCAGTCCCGTCTAAGTCATGTACACGTATGTATAGCCACGCTGCAAAAAATACGGCCACATATGTACATACGGGTAGGGTCTTGATAATGTACTCACTCATATGGCTAGGGCTCGTGTACATCAAGAAGAAACATGGCAGACAATGGATGGCTGCATTGGACGGTGGTTGTCGATGTGAAATCCGGCAGACCTCGGGGTAGGAGGTCCCGAGCTGTGGATCTCGGATCAAGGGTAATAGGAATAGGAAGACGATGTTTACCCAGGTTCGGGCCCACTTGATGGAGGTAAAACCCTACGTCCTACTCTTGTTTATATTGATGGAGATGTATCGAATACAGAGTTGATCTACCTCGAGATTGTAAGATGTGTTCTAACTCTATGGCTTGCTGAATGAGATTGTGTTCAAGTCCATAATCTAGAATATTATCTATCGACTAGCGTGGCCTCGGCTTATATAATGTACCAGAGACCTAGGATAACAAGAGTCCTAGTCGAATACGCTAGTGGAGAGGAGTCCTTGTCTTGATCACCATGTCTTGTGGAATCTTCCTTGTATACGTCACGGGCCGCTTGAAGTGGCCCATTAGTGAACCGCCATGGGGGTCCTCGGCCCGGCCCACATAATTGGGGCATGGCGTGGTATGTACCCCCTAGTCCAGGACACCGTCAGTAGCCCCCTGATACGTCTCTAACGTATCAATAATTTATGAAGTATTCATGCCATCTTTACAATAATTTATATGTTTTGGTATGATTTGAATAGAACTAACCTAGACTGACACTGTTTGCAGCAGAACTACCTGGTGTTGTTTTTTGTGCAGAAATAGAAGTTCTCGAAATGGGCTAAAAATTTACGGTGACTTTTTATGGACCAAAAGAGACCCACGGAGCACCGGAGCTGGACCAGGAAGTGGCTGAGGGAACCACAAGCCTGGGGGCACCCCCCTCTAAGGCGCGCCCCCCGAGCTTGTGGGCCCCTCTGGCACCCCCTGGCGTGAAACGGAAGCTGAAAAATCCTATATATTGGAAAACCTCCGAAACTTAACCTAGATGAGAAGTTCCGCCGCTGCAAGCCTCTGTATCCATGAAAACTCAATCGAGGCCTTGTTCCGGCACCCTGCCGGAGGGGGAAATCATCACCAAAGGCCATCTTCCTCATCCCGGCGGTCTCCATGACAAGGAGGGAGTAGTTCACCCTCGGGGCTGAGGGTATGTATGAGTAGCTATGTGTTTGATCTTTCTCTCTCTCTCTCTCGTGTTCTTGATTTGGCATGGTCTTGATGTACCGCGAGCTTTGTTAATATAGTTGGATCATATGGTGTTTCTCCCTCTCTATCTTGTTGTGATGAATTGAGTTTTTACCTTAGAGGTTTCACTATTATCGAATTGAATACTTTTATGGATTTGAGAACACTTGATGTATGTCTTGCATATGAATACACGTGGTGACAATGGGGTATTATATTGATTCACTTGATGTATGTTTTGGCACTCAACTCGTGGATTCCTGAGGTGACATTGGGGTAATCTATGCATAGGGGTAGATGCATGTTTTCGTCCTACTTTCTCTGGTAGAAATCTCGGGGCACTCTTTGAAGTTCTTTGTGTTGGATTGAATATTATGAATTTGAAGTTGTTTGATGCATATCTAATAATCAACTCATAGATACTTGTGGTGACATTGGAGTTTCTAGGTGACATTAGAGTTGGGGTATGTGTATCATATGGTGTTCTTTTGGTACGAACTCTAGGGTTTTTTGTTACACTTATAGGAATAGCTCAATAGATTGATCGAAAAGAATAACTTTGAAGTGGTTTCGTACCCTACAAACAATTTCTTCTTATGTTCTCTGCTAGATAAGAACTTTGGAGTGACTCTTTGTCGCACGTTGAGGGATTGTTATATCATTCAATTATGTTAGCATTGTTGAGAGATTGCACTAGTGAAAGTATGAACCCTAGGCCTTGTTTCTAAGCATTGCAATACCGTTTGTGCTCACTTTTGTTACTTGCTACCTTGCTGTTTTTATATTTTTAGATTACAAAAACCTATATCTACTATCCATACTACACTTGTATCACCATCTCTTCGCCGAACTAGTGCACCTAAACAATTTGCCATTGTATTGGGTGTGTTGGGGACATAGGAAATTTCTTGTATTTGATTGCAGGGTTGTTTGATAGAGACCATCTACATCCTACGCTTCCCATGGATTGATAAACCTTAGGTCATCCACTTGAGGGAAAATTGCTACTGTCCTACAAAACTCTGCGTTTGGAGGCCCAACACGAGTCTACAAGAATAAGTTGTGTAGTAGACATGAAGATTTGTTGTGGCGCCGTTGCCTGAGAGGTGAGTGCTTGAAGGTATATCTTTAGATCTTGCAATTGAATCTTTTAGTTTCTTGTTTTTACACTAGTTTGGTTTTATAAAAGAAAACTACAAAAAATGGAATTTAGGTTGCCTCATATTATTCATCTTTATAATGTCTTCCTTGAAAATGATGGATCGGAAAATTGTGCTCAATTGGTAGAAGAAGAATTCAATAAAATGTTTGGCATAAAATCTTTGAATGATGAGCATGATTGCAATGTTGTTAGTATGAATTCTTTGAATATCCCTGATGCTAATGATATGCAAGGTCATAAGCTTGGGATGCTATGTTTAATGAAGATGATATTTTTAGTCCCCCAAGTTTTGAAGTGCAAATTTGTTATGATTGCATGCCTCCTATTTATGATGATTGCAAGATTTATGAAAGTGGGTTTGGAACAGTGTCAACTTTAGATAATAATTATGCTACTATTTTGGAGGGTGTTGAATCTTATTACAATGATAAAAGTGGATTAGGAGAGGTCATGACTTTATTTAGTAATGATTCCACTAATTTGGAAGAGGTTTCAATTGATTATGATGAGAACAAAGTTGCTACTTATGATGATTATTGTGATGATACTTATGTTATAAAAAGTAGTGATAATTATTATCATAATTTCCCATATCCTTTTACTTAACATTCATCTTTTAATATGTAAACAATTTATAGTATCCGTGTTTCATATGATACTCCCACTATTACGAATGAGAATACATTTGTTTATGTGGAGAGAAGTAAAAATTCTATGCTTGTAGGTCATGAAAAGAATGCTTTATGTGATAGCTATATTGTTGAACTCATTCATGATGCTACTGAAAATTATTATGAGAGAAGAACATATGCTTTTACATATCTCAGTAATGTCAAGTTTCCTCTCTTTGTGTTGAAAATTTTGAAGTCATGCTTGTTTTGCCTTCCTATGCTAGTTGATTCTTGCTCCCATAAATTTTTTGCTCACAAAATCGCTATGCATAGGAAGTGGATTAGACTTAAATGTGCTAGTCATATGCTTCATGATTCTCCCATCACGTTTCAATTCTTTACTTTTATGTGAGCATCATTGAAATCATCATGCCTAGCAAAAAAGGCATTAAAGAAAAGTGCTTGTAGGGAGACAACCCAATATTTACCCCTACTGTTTTTGTATTTTAACATGATTAGGCTACTGTAGTGATCATGTTTTATAGCTTTTGTTTCAATGAAGTACCAACTAAAGCCTTTGGGACAGTGTGGATGATAGTTGATTTGATTCTGTGTAAAAAGTGAAACTTTTGCGCCCAGTTCTGGAATTAATGTAATTCACTGGAGCATCAAAAAATTCTGATTTTTTTACAAATGATTGATATACAAATTTCGTACGTTGTCCTAATTTTTCAGACTTTTTAGAGTTACAGAAGTATGGTGATTGTCCAGATCATTACAGATTGTTCTGTTTTTGATAGATTCGGTTTTCAATGCATAGTTTGCTTGTTTTAGTGTTTCCATAGCTTATATTAAGTGATATAAATTGTGGAAATGATAAGGTAAAGTAGGAATTGTGTGAGAAACTTTATGAATCTTTTCTTGACAGTACTAAAGTGAAGTATTTGCTCTTTAACATATTAACCTATCTCACGAAGTTCCGTTAAGTTTTGTGTGATTGAAGTTTTCAAGTTTTGGGTGAGATATCGATACGAGGAGAATAAGGAGTGGAAAGACCCTAAGCTTGGGGATTCACAAGGCACCCCAAGGTAATATTAAAGGAATACCAAATCAATTAAGCTTGGGGATGCCCCGGAAGGCATCCCCTTTTCGTCTTCAACATTATCGATAACCTCACATGGAGCTATATTTTTATTCGTCGCATGATATGTGTTTTGCTTGGAGAGTCATTATATTTTGTTGATATTTGCTTGCTGTTATTTAAATAATGTTTTGCATCTTTTATTTCAATAAAGTTGTCAAGTATAGCCTTTACCATGCTTATTTTGCAAGTCTATATGTTGTTGTTTGAAAACAGAAAGTTTTCTATTATTGTCTGAATTCTTATGGAAAGTTAGAAGATGATAAATCTTGAAATTTTTACACAGTAAGATATGATAAATTGTCTACAGTGTGGTAATTTTTCAGAATTTTTGGAGTTAAAGAAGTATGAATCTTCTTGCACCCTTTACAGACTGTCCTATTTTGACAGATTGCTGATATGTTTGCATATGTTTGCTTGTTTAATGATTCTATTTGAGGATAGGAGTATTAAATATGAAGAGGCATTTAGTATGCAATTTTAAATACTAATTTTAGTGATTTGATACAGTAGAGAATGATAAGGATTTGCATTGATTTATACTAACTTATCTCATGAGTTCTTGTTGAGTTTTGTGTGGATGAAGTTTTTGAGATTTAGGGAAACCGTGATATGAGATGGATTAAGGAGACACAAAAGGTCAATCTTGGGGATGCCCAAGGCATCGCTAGTTAATATTTCAAGAAGTCTCAAGCACCTAAGCTTGGGGATGCCCCGGTAGGCATCCCACCTTTATTCATCAACAATTATCGGTTAATATCGGTTGAGCCTAAGTTTTTGCTTCTTCGCATGAGATGTGCTATTCTTGGAGTGCCATTTTATATTTGCTTGCTTTTTGAATAAAGTACTTAAGATCTTAAAATTTAAAATGAGAGAAAGTCTTCACATAGCTACTTAATCGTTTGACTACTTATTTGATCTTCACTTATATCTTTTTGGAGTAGTTTGTCATTTATTCTTGTGCTTCACATATATCCTATGAGTAAATTATGGAATGAATTGAATATCATATAGTTGAAACTATATTTTCTTCTATGCTTATCTAATGCCTAGTAGTAGTTTCACTTTTAGTTTAGAAAGTAAAATATATTGAAGTATGACAATTTAGTCATACAAGCAATTCATGAGTGATTAGTATGGAAGAGAACTTTCACATACAAATATATTATATTGGACATCTTTTATGATTGTGAATACCCATTAATTATTTTCAATTGAGAAAATTAGTTGAAGTTGGACAAGGAAGACAACGTAATGAGTTATGTTTGGGTATATTTGCATCGAAGTTATATTGTCATGGATCCTCCAACATGTGGTGCTTGTTTAGAATCTTTTCCTAGCCAAAATTTCTGTACTAAGCGGGAATACTGCTTGTGCATCCAAAATCCTTGAGCCAAGTTTCTTCCATGAGTGTCACCATATCTACCTATATATGGTGTTACCCTGCCAGTCCAAGTAAATTTGCATGTGCCACCTCTAAACATTCAAATAAGCATCTATTTTGTGTGCCCGTACCGCTCACGGAGTGGCAGGGGGTGGTCAGTACCTTCCATGCTATGCGGGTTATTCTCACGGTGGGTGTTTATTCACAAGCCATTGCATGAGAGAGGCTGGTAATTGGGATGTCAATACAAAAAATGATGAAACAAACTCCCCCGGAAAGTTAATTGTATGGAGGGCACCCGAGGATTCGGCTAGCCATGGCTTGCGTTTGAATGGTTGAGGGGAGTAAACTTTACCTTTCCGCTTGGGAACCGCTTATAATGTGTTTAGCATGGAAGATCTTGAGAACTCTTGGTCGTTACGTTCACAGGAAAGGCATGCCTCTCAAAATTATATTCATCTCTGTTTTAAGCAATGAGCTCTGGCACCTCTGCAAATCCATGCTTCCCTCTGCGAAGAGCCTATCTTTTACTTCTCAGGTTTTTTCATGCAAGAGTCAATAGTATTCCTTCTCATTTCAACCTCAATTATTCTTTAGTTGGCAAGCATCACGCGGTTGGGAGAGATCCAGGCATATATGGACATTCAAATATATTTGATCATGGTTTATTATTGTTGACAATTATCTATATGATAAATGGATTGGGAGGCGAAACATTAAGCCCCTATCTTTCTCTGTGTTCGATGGATGCCATTTGTTCTAAAAATATGCTTTGAGTACTAGCAATCATAGAATACTATATGATAATTGAGTATGTAGAGCTCTTACTTAGACTTTGTTGAAGATAAGTTGAATTGCAATTTTTTGGTGACTAAGAACATAGCTTGTTAAGTTTCAAGAGAATGCATTGTTTAAACCATAACATGTGAATTCATTGCCACTTTATCATGGTGAGGTCTATGAGAAAAAGTTGATGTTATGATGCTAGGAAACTGATTGAAATTATCATTGATCAAACTTATGCACTATGCTAGCATTCACATGTCATAAATTATTTCTTTTATCATTTACCTACCCGAGGACAAGCAGGAATTAAGCTCGGGGATGCTGATATGTCTCCAACGTATCTATAATTTTGGAGTATTAAGACCATGTTTACAACAATTTTATAGGGTTTTGGTATGATTTGAATAGAACTAACCCGGACTGACACTGCTTTCAGCAGAACTACCGTGGTGTTGTTTTTTGTGCAGAAATAAAAGTTCTCGGAATGGGCTGAAAATTTATGGGGATTTTTTATGGACCAAAAGAAAGCCACAGAGCACCAAAGCTGGACCAGGAAGTGGCCGAGGGAGCCACAATCTTGGGGGCGCCCCCCCAGGGCGTGCCCCCCGAGCTTGTGGGCCCCTCGGGCACCCCCCTGACGTGAAACCGACTCTGAAAAATCCTATATATTGGAAAACCTCCAAAACTTAACCTAGATGAGAAGTTCCGCCGCCGAAAGCCTCTGTATCCATGAAAACTCAATGGGGACCCTGTATCGGCACCTTGCAGGAGGGGGAAATCATCACCGGAGGCCTTCTTCATCATCTCAGTGGTCTCCATGATGAAGAGGGAGTAGTTCACCCTCGGGGCTAAGGGTATGTACCAGTAGCTATGTGTTTGATCTCTCTCTCTCTCGTGTTCTTGATTGGGCACGATCTTGATGTACCGCGAGCTTTGTTAATATAGTTGGATCATATGGTGTTTCTCCCTCTCTATCTTGTTGTGATGAATTGAGTTTTTACCTTTAAGGTTTCACTATTATCGGACTGAATACTTTTATGGATTTGAGAACATTTGATGTATGTCTTGGATATGAATACCCATGGTGACAATGGGGCATTATATCGATTCACTTGTTTTGGCACTCAACTCGCGGATTCACATTGGGGTAATCTATGCATAGGAGCGGATGCACGTTTTCGTCCTACTTTCTCCGGTAGAAATCTTCGATTCACGAAATTGGCCTGAGGATCAATTCCTTGCTCGGAAGCATACTTTAGGAATAGAAACGTGGTGCGCAATAGCTCCTGAGACTCAGGTTGGGTGCGGCCGACCAACCTAAGGATCATAATCTCCTCAGAAGCTGTTTTGCACTTTGATTTTTCTGCATTGATTCCTCAATGCAGTAGCCACCGAGACTTGGGTTGGGCAACATGGCCAACCCTAGGATCATATGTCCTCGGAAACTAGTCCAAATGTAGTGTGTATTTTGCTAACGCCGAGGTGCAGGTCGGCAGGAAATATGCTGAGCTGCAGGTCGGAAAAGATTTCCCAAGCAAAACCATCACGCAGAACACCTCGATCAAGAGGATGTCCCGCCTCTGGTTAATGCGCTCGGTGTTGATGACGTGGTCCGGGCATGTGACGGGACGAAGAGGTAGTCCTCGGTCTGGCTGAGGTCCCAGCCCCCAAGCCCGAGGTGACCGAGCGAGGAGCTCATCTTGACAAAGTGGCGACGCAAAACGGTCGATGCAGCAAAGCGAAGCCCCCAGTCCAACTAATGGGACGAAGCTGGCCGGCAAGTGACGCCGAAGTCCCGGGAGTAGATTGATGTAGAGATGGCGAAGCCCCCGGGCCAGCCGAGGTGATGGAGCAAGTCGGTAAGGTGACGTTGCAGCCCTCATGCCAGTTGAGGTGTCGAAGCAAGTCGGCGTGGTGGACATCGGCTTGAAGAAGCAACCGCACGGCCATGCCGATGTAGGTCGGAACTTGTGATGCGGTCAATGCCGGCTTGATGAAGTGCCCATGCAGTGATGCCGGCGTGCCCGACCCGTGCAATCCATGGGGCAATGATGTTGGTGATGATTTAGCCTTTGTGATGCCGAACTCTTGGTCGGCTCGCCGAGATGATGATTCGATGAGGTTGACCTCGGCTCAACGAAGCGACGACCTGTCTAGCGCAGGTCGGTGTTGACGCTCAAAAATGGCATGATCACAAAGAGTGACTTGAGGCTGTAGGAAGATGAGGTCAAATTTATGATTTCATGTCATCATTGGATGACTCTCTTCAAGCCGATTGAAATAGATATAGAGATGGTCCAAAACGGAGCTCGGATGTAAAAGTTATGACAATCTTAGTGATGCTCGTATTGACATCAGATTAGGGAATAGCATGAAACCTAATTAAGATGGCCTCGTATGGAAAAAATTACAACTGGAAAGTTCTTCGTCTCGTCGAAACAAACGATTTTGATATAAAAAATGTTCCCATCCGAGGTCGTATGCGAGTTCTACAGCCAAAACTGTGCGCTGCTGCACTGCATGGCCGGATCATCCGGACCGGGGTCCAGATCATCCGGCCGAGGGCCGAACGAATGACCCAAACAACAGAAGCATAAAGATGAAGCTGGATGATCTGGGTCAAGTCCCGGATGATCCGGGTAGAGGCCGGACGATCCGGACAAAGACCGGACGTCCGGACAACTTTTTCTACTGCAGACTTTATAAAAGAAAAGTTGTGCGTAATGTCGAAGCGGTTGATTTTGATATAAAAATCATCTTAATCCGAATTTGTATGCAAAAGTTACAGCCCGATTAGTGAACTGATGTCAGAAAACTGGGCTTGACCGGATCATCCGGGCCTAGAGCCGAACATCCGGGCCGGCGGTCGTGAGAAGTCCGAATTTGGTTAGATTCTGATGATTTGGACAGCAAGGAAAGTTCTTTTCTTATACGGGAAGTCCATCCGCCTCTTATATAGATAAGAGGTGACGGCCGATTGAACAACAACACACAATCGATCTATCATCTACCACTTTTACCTTTACTTTTATTTTCTTCCTTGTTCTTCTTCTTCCTCATTTTTCGTTCGTTCTTCTTTTGCAGGGCGGCGAACCTCGAGGCCCTAGGAGCGATCGGGTCGACCTAGGGCAGCCCATAGCCACCGCGCACCCTGACGGGGTCCCTCCCGGACATGTGGGGTTTCGGGTCCTCAAAAGCACCCATCGGATTGCTTGCGTACCGCGCTTTCGGACGGGTCTCCGTCGACGTGAGCTGCGGTGCATCACCCCTGGCCTTGAGGGTACATGGTGGCGTGTTCGTGTGCGAACAGTCGGCAGCCATGGAACAACGTTGTAGGGCTGGTTTGACACCGGCGTGATGGTGAAGACCGTCCCGAAAAAGGCTCGAAAATTTGTGAGCGTGTGGTTGGAAACAAAACGCAATAGCCTAGAGAAAATTACCTTCAAAAAAGGACGTTCGTTAACCCTTTCATGAAAAAAACGAACTTGGGTCGATTCGTTTTCGCGCAGAAAACAGATCCGAAAAATGATGCACTCATCGGACGTTTCCCGGAGTTTGGACGGTCGATCGAGCTAAAATTTTGAGGGGTGGTCGACATAAGAATTCCGCAGCCGATGAATGGTTGGATCTTCCAAACGATGTCTGAGCTGGACATTGAACTCCCCGCCCTAAACTCGTCCAGATTCCCGTCCAGATTCAACAGGGCTCAGGTAGATCGGAGTTTCTCGGAGATTTCTCCATTCGAACGCGATGATATTTTATAGGGTTGTTCTAGACTCAATTCCGCATAATTCCACTGAAGCAATCTTCAAAGCGATGCTCGAGGAGGCAGGGCAGGGACGGCGAACACAAATCCGCTGTCCAGAAAAAACTGTTGTCAATATGCAGATGAGCCATCGATCTTTTCATTGATCTCACAATGAAACTCTCAATGAAAGCACCGGTGTCGGTGTGAAATCTGGCGGACCTCGGGGTAGGGGTCCCGAGCAATGGATCTCGGATCAAGGGTAATAGGAATGGGGAGACGATGTTTACCCAGGTTCGGGCCCTCTTGATGGAGGTAAAACCCTACGTCCTACTCTTGTTTATATTGATGGAGATGTATCGAATACAGAGTTGATCTACCTCGATGTTGTAAGATGTGTTCTAACTCTAGGGCTAGGTGAATGAGATTGTGTTCAAGTCCATGATCTAGAATATGATCTATCGACTAGCCTGGCCTCGGCTTATATAATGTACAGGAGGCCTAGGATAACAAGATTCCTGGTCAGATACGCCAGTGGAGAGGAGTCCTTGTCTTGATCACCAAGTCTTGTGGAATCTTCCTCGTATATGTCATGGGCTGCCCAAAGTGGCCCATTAGTGAACCGCCATGGGGGTCCTTGGCCCGGCCCTCATAATCGAGGAGAGCGTGGTGTGTATCCCCTAGTCCAGGACACTGTCAGTGGTGGTATGAAGCAACGACGTCCTGTTCATCGGCAGCCAACCAGCTAGGTGGGAATGAACGAAACAACATCCTGTTCATAGGGAGACAACCAACTGGGTTGGAATGCATCCTATCCATGAGGAGTCAACCGGCTTGTATGGTACAGCTGAAATGGGGTCATGTTCATCAACCCCCCACCCGATGAGGGCGTACCGCAAATTAGACAAAATGGAGTTCTGTTCAACCGCCTATGAACGGGGTCATGTTCATCACGAGGGGTGTGACATTACACAAAACAGGCTCCACAGATTATTGTTCATCCGCCGCCAACTGCCCATGGCCTCCACGGGGTCCTGTTAATTCACCCCCAACCAGTTGGGGTGTGGCATACTGCGGCACGACATCCTCGATCGATCGGGCTCCTGTTCATCAAGCACTAACGGCCTACACGGCCGGGGTACTGTACATCCAACCCCCACCGGCTGGGGTGGGGCGTACGCACATGCGTCACCAACGGGTATTGTTCATCCATAGCCAACCAACCGGCTAGGTCAACATGTCTCACACAAGGGGTTGGATCGATGCAACCGGCTATTGGTCCCGACTCGATCTACATAATGCTTGTGTGGCAGCAACGAGGACTTTAATCGAGAGGCAACCAACCGTCTAGGTCAGCTCACGTCCCACATGGGGGCTCAATGCAATGCATCGATCGATATGGCCTGCAAACTACGTACATGCACGAGTCTCGCTTGCATCGATCGGGTTCAGTAAGCAACAAAGGGATCGCTCGGGTTTAGTACATAGTCTGAGGGATCGCTCGGATTCAATACATAGTGTGAGGGATCACTTGGGTTTAGTAAGAAGTAAAGGAATCGCTCGGGTTTAGTATTAGTGCGAGGGATCAATTGCTCGTGTTCAGTAAGCGAGGGATCGCTCGGTTCAGTGTAGTGCGAGAGATCTATCTCTCGGGTTTAGCATAGTGTGAGGGATCGATCACTCGGGTTCACTATAGTGCAATGGATCGATTTCTCAGTTTCATTAAGTGAACGGCTCGCTCGGGTTCAGTTAGCGAAGGGCTCGCACATGTGTGCGTACGAGAGAAACACGCAAACCACCTGCATCGCTCGGGCCCGACCACCCACCATATACTGACAAATCCCCGAAAATCTTCTTGCCGTCACTTCTACCATGATTTTTTATATCATGGACGGCCCAAAGAATGTCAAGAAGGTGTGCCTCTAGCCCGCCCAGGACGAAAAGCTCATTTTCTGTCATAGAAGTAGGATCCCACCACATCTATGATGATACGTGTTTTTGTCACAATTATCATCATGGAACTATCACTTCCATGTCAGAAAAAGTTTTTCATTTGGGCCATATTGTCATGGATGTGTCTTTTTTTGTAGTGCTTGGTGAAGTGTGAGGCTTGAAGGATCTTGTTATAGGAGGAGGGTGGCGTGATGTTGTTGCCGGTGGTCTTGAACTTTGTGTAGCACCACTAGTGGGTGTATCTCGAGTGTATGTTGTCGCGCTTGTAGTAGCTTGAGGATTGTTGGCACCAAAATTTCTAGAAGGATAAGAGGAGAACTTGGATTGCTTGATGTCATCTTGCACTTGGCACCCTGCCTTGGTAGCTTGATGCACGAGCTCGAGGAGGTTGGAGAATGGATGGAAACCCGCTATCTTCTTGATAGGATAATTTAGGTTGTTGAGGAACCGCGACATAGTTAGCTCCTCTGCTCCCTTCACATTAGCTCTTATCATTGTAATATTCGTCTCTTTATAATATTCTTCCATGAATTTTGTGCCTTGTTTCAGAATTTTCAACTTCTATAAGAGATCCCAAGTGTAATGTATAGGCACAAATCTTACTCTCATAACTTGCTTCATGGCATCCCAAGTGATGATAGGGGGATCTGCTTATTCTTGTCACCATTGAATGACTTGCTCCCACCAAATGAGGGCATACTCGTCGAACTAAAGAGAAGCCATTGTCATCTTCTTCTCTTCATTGAAGTTGTGGAGGCGAAAGATTTTATCCACATTAAGTGCCTCTGAGGGTATTCTTCGGGGTCGATGCTTCCGAAGAAATTTGGCATAATAAACTTTAGCTTGCTGATGCTTTCGTCACCTTCTTGACTGTTGCGAGGTTGGCACCGCTCTTGATTAAGAGAGGTCTAAGGTATTCATGCTCCTCATATTGTGCTTGACGCAGGAAACAAGGTGTGTTTGCCATATGCATCCATTCATAGCGCTCCTCATTGCGAGCCTTTTTTGTCTTGGCGCTCTTCTCGCTCCCTTCGGCTCCTTTCTTGCATGTTGTTGTTTAGATGACGAAGAGCTTCATTTGCTTTGTTTGCACGGCAAGCTTCTTCTTGGCAATGTGCCTCATAATCTCATCGTGACGATGACGTTTTTCCTGTTGGCGATGCCTTACATCATTTTCATGTGATAGGTGGTCGAAAGCATCTTGGTGCTCTTGCTCTTCACGACGAAGTCGGTCAGGCTCTAAGATGCAAGCTTTCAATCCACTACATGGAAAGAATTTGGAGCTTGAGGGCCTTCACTGTCATCACACAGATGATGATGATGCCCTCGTGTACATGCGTCAGATGGTAGCTCGGCAGAGTGTCTACTTGAGGGCCTACTTGATGTTGAATATGAAGAAGACTTGCGGCTGACAAACATTTCCATGAGCTTGTCCATCTTAGCGTTGAAGTTATCCATCTTGTCATCAAAATTTCGAATGCGCTCGCGCAAGATTCCATTGGTGTCATTCATTGCTCATTGTAGTTTGAGGTGATGTGACTTACTAACAAATTGGTTCGCATCTTCATGGTCATCAAAGAATTGGAGTAGTTGTACATTCCCTATCCATTACAACACTTAAGCTAGTGTTAGTTGATAAAATGAACAATACTAAATTTAGCTCATCCCGAAGTTGAGAATGGATCAAGTAACCTCTCACGGTGATATGCGAAGAGGGTGCAATTTGTTGGATCTTGTCAATCTCACACCTACACAACAAGGCTTATCGAATAGTTTGGTGAGGATTAGTGGCACAAAATCATGTAGTGACTAATCAAGATATTAAAAATGTTGAAAAAGATTCACAAATGCAAATGCAATACAAGTAAATCGATAGGTAGAGTTGGAACATGCTGAACATAAACAAAGATAGATAGATAGATAGATAGATAGATAGATATATATAGATAGATAGATAGATAGATAGATAGTTAGATAGTTAGATAGATAGATGATAGGCTTTGTGCAACCAAGGAATGAGCAAATAAGATTTTCCATGACCCAGCTCTTCTTGCAAAAACACTAGGAGAGACGCTAGCTTGATTGATCTAGTGGGCTAGATTCACACTTGTGCACCAACCTACCAGATCAAGTGTGTTGTATTTCCTATCCCAATTATGCGCATCACAAGTATGTAAGATGCTCGACTCTTTTTCTTATAAGCTTCGTATATTTTTCTCTTTTTTTATATTCTTCATGTACCACATTTCTTGAGCAGAAACCAAATACGCACAACAAGTATTCAAGACATGCACGGGAGTAACTTATAGCACGCGATATGATGTAACACTTCACTAGGTCCACAAGTGACAAGGCCTATCAATGCTCAAATAGCTAGTCTCAATGGGTAAGGTAACGCAATGGCTAGTGCCTATCAAGTTCAATGGCAAGGGAAAATAATGATCGACGGAATGGATACCTTCATCAACATAATACCTTCGTTGCGGTCGAGGGGTAACCAGCCTTACATTTGGTTGTGGTTCCAAAGGGTGTATGTTTTTTTTGTTGACGATGTCCGTGACGGTTAAGAACGGCGGTGATGTAGTTGATGTAACCGTCCCGAAGTAGTCGAAACCTCAGGGAATGGAAAACCCATAGCTGCAAATTATCATAAGAGAAACATGAGTAGAAAGAAGAAAAATCAATAGTTTCTAGTGGTCGAGGAATCAAGAGGAATCACAAGAACACAAGGAACAACAGTCAAGACAAGGTCCAAATCACACATGTACTCTTTTCACAGGATCAACACAAGATAACAAGATCGACAATCAACAAAGATAGAGGTAGCAAGGATAGTTCTTCGCAAATCCACAAGTGGAGGTGGGGGTTTGATGATGAAAAGACATCCTTCTCCATTAGGAGTTCCTGATGATCTATGATGAGATACTTCTCCCTTAGGAGGCCTTGAGATCTAGAAAGACCCTTGTCCAAGATGGAGGTCTTGTTCCTCTAAGAGGAGGTACAAGGAGCAAAGCTCTCTCAATATGTTTTGGTATACTTTGCTAACCATAGAGAGGAGTTAGGGGATGACTATTTATAGTCCAAGTCAGGATAGGGGTGAGAGAAAAGGATACATAACCAATTGGGCTGAACTGCTCGCGGGCAGGGTCCAGATGTACGGGACGTTACCCGATTGTCCAGACTAAAGGAATTATGCCCTCAAGTCAAAAAAAGTTATTATTTATTTACATATCTATAAATTGTAATTAATGTTTATCATCTATGCTATAATTGCAATGGTTCTTGGGTATGTATATCCGAGAGGCTTAAGAGGCAAACTCATATGCATGTGTGGAATAATAAATGGTAAAAAATAAATCTAGTGTCGCCTCTAAGACATGCGCAGGTGTTGCATGATGGTTCCATTTTCCTAATCATGGGCATAAGTGAGTGTAACGAGGATGCTAGTAACTTTCAGGGCACGGTGTTAGAAGAACACTTGTGTTGAACTGACCCAAGCTGAATGCTATACTAAGAGATATTTTTGTCACAAGTTTACAGTATATAACATAGAGATGTTAATGTTTTCATAATTCCTTAGACCATTAGAGTATTACGTATCTTCATACTGGATGATGTACTTTCGGGTTGTTCTACCGATAATGGTAATAGGTGATCATAACGGCAACTTACAGGTGCATCGGAAAAGTATGACAAGATATTTGATAGCGCGAGACAAGGATTAGCTCCTCCGATGATGGAGATATATTCTTAGGGCCCTCTTAGTGTGGCACTATCCACCATCATTTGGCCAAACATAGCGCGACTTGCTCACGGGGATACCAGAGAACGGGAACAAGAAAAGAGAACAAAACCGTTAACGAGGAAACTGGCATAGTGATCAAAATGTTAGTTCACGGGGATGCCGATAAATCTCACCTTGGTTTTTTAAAGTATCGCAAATCAAAGGGACTAGCACATGGGAACAACTAGTTCACTCGATATTTATTCATGTGCCACTACTATAGGGATGCTGCTAACGCGACACCACGATCAGAGACCCTTTGATGAAACTGTGTGCGATGCATTAATCGCAAACGGTGATGTAAAAAAACGGTCAAAAAAGATGCAAATCATTTGCGATGGTGGATACATCAAACACGGTTCAGATTTTAGTTGCGTGCACGATGCGGGGCATACGGTTGATCTATAAGAACTGTTTGTGATGAGACAGAACAACAGAAACGGGCAGCCATATCAAGGTGTGTGCGATATACGGAATACAGTTCGCTCCGATGAACTATTTGCTATTAGGGAATGCAACAGAAACAGTTAGCCAGATCAAGGTGTGTGTGATATATGGCATACGGTTCACTCGGACGAACTGTTTTCGATTAGGGAACACAACAGAAACGGTTCAACTTAACAAGATGTGTGTGATATGCGTCATACAGTTCACATAGATGAACTATTTGCGATGAGTCAAAAGAACACAAATGATTCGTGTAAACAAGATGTGTGTGATATGCGGCAAATAGCCCACTCAGATGAACTGTTTGCGATGAGAAATTATAACACAGACGGCTACTACAGTTAATTCGTGTGTGATTCTGTGTGTAGAAAAAACTTTGAAAATGCAAACTAGTTGCTTGCGGTGGCTAGGAGTATCGCACACGATGCGTCTGCGAGTACTTATGTGCGATGATTAGTAAGTTACACATACGCTTCCTTATGTTAACACGTGTGTGATAGATAACACGTGACACAACATACGGTATTCGGGTTGTGTGCTCCACTTGGTCTTCCAGCGCTCCACATGGGTGAATTGTAAAATCCCTACCTCTTCCCTCATCGGTTAACCGGCACCAGCTAATGGCTTGCTGCATATAACCCATGCGGCAACGCACCGTCACGACACTGTGCGCAGATCTAGTCCTCACCCATCTACATTAGTTATTCCAAGCATGTCAGGCAATGACCAAAGCTTCGACGTCGACCCCCTACCTGCGTTACATCTTCGGCGAGGAGAACGAGCCGGAGTAGGTCAGGGAGCAAGAGCTTCATCGGCCGGTGTAGGCACCATGGCACTACAAAAAAACCGCTTCCTTGATGATATGTGTTTGTCACAGTTGGTCGGGTTTTTTGTCATGCATGTACATCCATGACGATTTTATGACAGAATCAACATAGTCATACATGTGCTGTCGTAGAAGTGTTCCATGACAATACCAAAATTATCATCACGGAAGTGTCCACTTCCATGACGATAAATGGCGCGTCATGGAAGTGCTTTCGTCAAGGGTAACCGACACATGGCATCCACCATAACGGGTCGCCGTTAATCTATCGGGTTCCGGTTTGGATCCGATAATCCGTTAACAGCCCGGACCAATGGGGATTTTCCATGTGTAAAATCATCATTGGCTGGAGGAAACACGTGTCGGCTCCTCGTGAAGGAAATATGCCCTAGAGACAATAATAAAGTTGTTATTTTATATTTCCTTATTCATGATAAAGGTTTATTATTCATGCTAGAATTGTATTGATCGGAAACCTTAATACATGTGTGAATACATAAACAAACACCGTGTCCCTAGTAAGCCTCTACTAGACTAGCTCGTTAATCAAAGATGGTTAAGGTTTCCTAACCATGGACATGAGTTGTCATTTGATAACGGGATCACATCATTAGGAGAATAATGCGATGGACTAGACCCACCCGTTAGCTTAGCATATTGATCGTTCAGTTTTATTGCTATAGCTTTCTTCATGTCAAATACATATTCCTTCGACTATGAGATTATACAACTCCCGAATACCGGAGGAATACCTTGTGTGCTATCAAACATCACAACGTAACTGGGTGATCATATAGATGCTCTATAGGTATCTCCGAAGGTGTTTGTTGAGTTGGCATAGATCGAGATTAGGATTTGTCACTCCGAGTATCGGAGAGGTATCTCTGGGCCCTCTCGGTAATGCACATCATAAGCTTGCAAGAAAATGACTAAGGAGTTAGTCACGAGGTGATGTATTACAGAACGAGTAAAGAGACTTGCTGGTAACAAGATTGAACTAGGTATGAAGATACCGACGATCGAATCTCGGGCAAGTAACATACCGATGGACAAAGGGAATTACGTATGTTGTCATAATGGTTCGAACGATAAAGATCTTCATAGAATATGTAGGAGCCAATATGGGCATCCAGGTTCCGCTATTGGTTATTGACCGGAGAGGTGTCTCGGTCATGTCTACATAGTTCTCGAACCCGTAGGGTCCGCATGCTTAACGTTCGATGACGATATAGTATTATATGAGTTATGTGATTTGGTGACCGAATGTTGTTCGGAGTCCCGGATGAGATCATGGACATGACGAGGAGTCTCGAAATTGTCGAGAGGTAAATATTTATATATAGGACGATAGTATTCGGACACCGAAAGTGTTTTGGGGGGTACCGGGTACTTATCGGGTCACCGGAAGGGGTTCCGGGCACCCCCGGCAAAACATATGGGCCTTATGGGCCAAGAGGGGAAATGCACCAGCCACAAGGGGCTGGTGCGCCCCCCATATGGGCCGGCCTAAAAGGAGAAGGAAAGAGGGGAACGGAAAGGAAAGAGTGGAATAGGATTCCCCCTTCTTTCCCTCTCCCCCCTTCTTTCCTTTCCCCTCCGACAAACATGGCAGGGGTGCGGCCAAGGGAGGAGCCCAAGTAGGATTCGGCCTACTTGGGGTGCCTCCTGGCAGCCTCCTATCGGTGCAACAAACCCTGGGTCCATTGCCCAGACTGTGCATAGGCCTAAGGACAAGACTCCAGCACCGAAGATCAGACCAAGCACAAGAGATCAGTTCTTTGGAGGATCAAAGTGCAGATCAAGAAGACCAAGACAAGCCAGAGAAGCAAGATGTCACTAAGGGAAAAACCTCCATTGCCGGGCAGGGGAGCCTGGCAAGGTTGGGGTTACCCCGGAAGCAAGCTTCCAGATCGTCCCGGCAGGCCTGCCGAGGCTTGCGGAGGCAAACTACTCCACCGCACCACCTCACAGCGACGCAAGTCATCGATCAGTGCGGTGTCAAGCCCCTAAGTGACTAAGTGGCTGCTTCCTACCACATGACAGCCACTTCCTATGGAAAATACCTCCAAATGACACCCGTCCTGAGACGTGTCAAGTAAGCTGGCGTGAAGCTGGCAAAACAGCCCGGCAAGGCTTGCTGGGCGCACTATGATGTGACATTGAGCGGCGCATTTAATGCGCTCTGTCCGCCTGCAGAGTTTGGTATGATAGCACTGTTTGCTATCTAATCAGTGTGTAGAAGACTGATTTGCCACTGTGGTGACCCCTTTGTCTATAAAAGGAGGCCCATGGCAACCGTAGAGAGGATTCAGACTCTCGCACATTCATACGTGTGTAGCCACTCTCGCCCCGAGGCAACCCTACCGGGCAAGAGCTTTGCGTTCTCCACCGTTATTCACCATCAATCCACCAAAGCAGGAGTAGGGATTTACGCCTCACGGCGGCCCAAACCTGGGTAAAAACTGCCCGTGTGATCTCTGTCGTGTTGTGTTGCACTTCTCCGCTCTTTGTTCAACGTGCCCATTCCCCCCGCTGAACCAAAAGGGGCTCATGGCCCCATAGGTGGCCATGGTTTCCCACGACACCTCCCCTCTCCGTCCCACCTATATATATGTGAGGTGGGTGCCCTAGCACAGCCTAGACAATTGCCTAGCCCTGTGCGGCGCCCCCTCCACCATTTACACCCCTGGTCATATTTTTGTAGTGCTTAGGCGAAGCCCTACGGAGAACACTTCACCATCACCGTCACCACACCGTCGTGCTGACGGAACTCATCTACTATGTCGACGTCTTGCTGGATCAAGAAGGCAAGGGACATCACCAAGCTGAACGTGTGCTGAACACGGAGGTGCCATACATTCGGTACTAGATCGGTTGGATCGCGAAGAAAGTTCGACTACATCAACCGCGTTCTGAAATGCTTCCTCTTACGGTCTACGAGGGTACATAGAGACACTCTCCCCTCTCATTGCTATGCATCTCCTTGATAGATCTTGTGTGTGCATAGAAAAAAATTTGTTTTCCATGCAACATTTCCCAACAGTGGTATCAGAGCCAGGTCTATGCGTAGATGATATGCACGAGTAGAACACAAAGAATTGTGGGCGGTGATAGTCATACTGCTTACCACCAACATCTTATTTTGATTCGGCGGTATTGTGGGATGAAGCGGCCCGGACCAACCTTACATGTCCACGCACATGAGACCGGTTCCACCGATAGACATGCAACTAGTTTTGCATAAAGGTGGCTGGTGGGTGTCTGTTTCTCCTACTTTAGTTTAATCTAATTTGACTACAGCCGGTCCTTGAAGAAGGTTAAAATAGCAAACTTGATGAATCACTGTTGTGGTTTTTGCAGTAGGTAAGAACGGTTCTTGCTAGAAGCCCATAGCAGCCACGTAAAACTTGCAACAACAAAGTAGAGGACGTCTAACTTGTTTTTGCAGGGTATGTTGTGATGTGATATGGTCAAGACATGATGTGATATACATTATTGTATGAGGTGATCATGTTTTGTAAAGTTATCGGCAACCGGCAGGAGCCTTATGGTTGTATCTTTATTGTATGAAATGTAAACGCCATGTAATTGATTTACTTCATCACTATGCGTTAGCAATAGTTGTAGAAGCAATAGTTGGCGAGATGACCACGACGCAACGGTGGAGATCAAGGTGTCGAGCCGGTGACTATGGAGATCATGACGATGCTTTGGCGATGGAGATAAAAAGCACAAGATGATGATGGCCATATCATGTCACATATTTTGATTGCATGTGATGTTTATCTTTTATGCATCTTATTTTGCTTAGATTGGCGGTAGCATTATAAGATGACCCCTTCACTAAATTTCAAGATAAAAAGTGTTCTCCCCGAGTATGCATCGTTGCCAAAGTTCGTCGTTTGGAAGCACCATGTGATGATCGGGTGTGATAGACTCTACGTTCGCATACAACGGGTGTAAGACAGTTTTGCACATGCAGAATACTTGGGTTAAAGTTGACGAGCCTAGCACGTATAGACATGCTCTCAGAACACTGGAGACCGAAAGGTCAAATGTGAGACATATAGTAGATATGATCAACATAGAGATGTTCACCATTGATGACTACCCCATCTCACGTGATGATCGGACATGGGTTAGTTGATTTGGATCACGTATCACTTAGATGACTTGAGGGATGTCTATTTAAGTGGGAGTTCTTAAGTAATTTGATTAATTGAACTTAATTTATCATGAACTTAGTCTTGATAGTTTTGCATATCTATGTTGTAGATCAATAGCTCGCGATGTAGCTCCCCTATTTTTTGATATGTTCCTAGAGAAAACTAAGTTGAAAGATGATAGTAGAAATGATGCGGACTGGGTCCGTGATCTGAGGATTATCCTCATTGCTGCACAGAAGAATTATGTCCTTGATGCACCGCTAGGTGACAGACCTATTGCAGGAGCAGATGCAAACGTTATGAATGTTTGGCAAGCTCGATATGATGACTACTTGATAGTTTAGTGCACCATGCTTTACGGCTTAGAACCAGGACTTCAAAAACAATTTGAACGCCACGGAGCATATGACATGTTCCAAGAGCTGAAATTGGTATTTCAGACTCATGCCCATGTTGAGAGGTATGAGACCTCTGACAAGTACTTTGCCTACAAGATGGAGGAGAATAGCTCAACCAGTGAGCATGTGCTCAGAATGTCTGGGTACTAAAATCACTTGAATCAAGTGGGAGTTAATCTTCCAGATAAGATAGTGATTGACAGAGTTCTCTAGTCACTATCACCAAGCTACTAGAACTTTGTGATGAACTATAATATGCAAGGGATGAAGAAGACGATTCCCGAGCTCTTCGCGATGCTGAAATCGGCGAAGGTAGAAATCAAGAAAGAGCATCAAGTGTTGATGATTAACAAGACCACTAGTTTCAAGAAAAAGGGCAAGGGAAAGAAAGGGAACTTCAAGAAGAATGGCAAGCAAGTTGCCGCTCCCATGAAGAAACCCAAAGCCGGACCCAAGCCTAAAGCTGAGTGCCTCTACTGCAAAGGAAATGGTCACTGGAAGCGGAACTGCCCCAAATACTTGGCGGATAAGAAGGATGGCAAAGTGAACAAAGGTATATTTGATATACATGTTATTGATGTGTATTTTACTAGTGTTCATAGTAACCCCTAGGTATTTGACACCGGTTCTGTTGCTAAGAGTAGTAACTCGAAACAGGAGTTGCACAGACTAGTTAAAAGTGAGGTGACGATGTGTGTTGGAAATGATTCCAAGGTTGATATGATCACCGTCGCACACTCCCTCTACCTTCAGGATTAGTGTTGAACCTAAATAAATGTTATTTGGTGTTTGCGTTGAGCATGAATATGATTAGATCATGTTTATTGAAATACGTTTATTCATTTAAGTTAGAGAATAAGTGTTGTTCTGTTTACATGAATAAAACCTTCTATGGTCATACAACCAATGTGAATGGTTTATTGAATCTCGATCGTAGTGATACACATATTCATAATATTGATGACAAAAGATGCAAAGTTGATAATGATAGTGCAACATACTTGTGGCACTGACGTTTA
This sequence comes from Thinopyrum elongatum, assembly GCA_011799875.1. Classification (NCBI taxonomy): domain Eukaryota; kingdom Viridiplantae; phylum Streptophyta; class Magnoliopsida; order Poales; family Poaceae; genus Thinopyrum; species Thinopyrum elongatum. Next base: position 240,002,210 of record CM022299.1, on the reverse strand, counting down.
GGTCATATTGGTGTAAAGCGCATGAAGAAACTCCATGCAGATGGACTTTTGGAATCACTTGATTATGAATCATTTGATACTTGCGAACCATACCTCATGGGCAAGATGACTAAAACTCCATTCTCCGGAACAATGGAGCGAGCTAATGACTTATTGGAAATAATACATACCGATGTATGCGGTCCGATGAGTGTTGAAGCACGCGGTGGGCATCGTTATTTTCTGACCTTCACAGATGATTTGAGTAGGTATGGGTATATCTACTTGATGAAACACAAGTCTAAACATTTGAAAAGTTCAAAGAATTTCAGAGTGAAGTAGAGAATCATCGTAACAAGAAAATAAAGTTTCTACGATCTGATCGCGGAGGCGAATATTTGAGTTACGAGTTTGGCCTTCATTTAAAACAATGTGGAATTGTTTCACAACTCACGCCACCTGGAACACCACAGCCTAATGGTGTGTCCGAACATCGTAACCATACTTTATTAGATATGGTGAGATCTATGATGTCTCTTACCGATTTACCACTATCGTTTTGGGGTTATGCATTAGAGATAGCCGCATTCACGTTAAATAGGGCACCGTCTAAATCCGTTGAGACGACATCGTATGAACTGTGGTTTGGCAAGAAACCTAAGTTGTCGTTTCTTAAAGTTTGGGGTTGCGACACTTATGTCAAAAGGCTTCAGCCTAATATGCTCGAACCCAAATCGGAGAAGTGCATCTTCATAGAATACCCAAAGAAAACAATTGGGTACACCTTCTACCACAAATCCGAAGGCAAGATCTTTGTTGCCAAGAATGGAACCTTTCTAGAGAAGGAGTTTCTCTTGAAAGAAGTGAGTGGGAGGAAAGTAGAACTTGATGAGGTAATGGTACCTTCTCTCAATTTGGAAAGTAGCACATTAGAGAAATCCGTTCCCGTGATGCCTACACCAACTAGAGAGGAAGCTAATGATGATGATCATGAAACTTCAGATCAAGTTACTACTGAACCTCATAGGTCAACCAGAGCATGATCCGCACCAGAGTGGTACGGTAATCCTATTCTGGAAGTCATGTTACTAGACCAAGGCGAACCGACGAACTATGAAGAAGCTATGATGAGCCCAGATTCCGATAAATGGCTTGAGGCCATGAAATCTGAGATAGGATCCATGTATGAGAACAAAGTATGGACTTTGGTGGACTTGCCTGATGGTCGGCAAGCCATTGAGAACAAATGGATCTTCAAGAAGAAGACTGACGCTGATGGTAATGTCACCATCTACAAAGCTCGACTTGTTGTGAAAGGTTTTCGACAAGTTCAAGGAGTTGACTACGATGAGACCTTCTCACCTATAGCGATGCTTAAGTTAGTCCGAATCATGTTAGCAATTGTCGTGTTTTATGATTATGAAATTTGGCAAATGGACGTCAAAACAGCATTCCTTAATGGATTTCTTAAGAAAGAGTTGTATATGATGCAACCAGAAGGTTTTGTCGATCCTAAAGGTGCTAACAAAGTGTGCAAGCTCCAGCGATCCATCTATGGACTGGTGCAAGCATCTCGGAGTTGGAATATACGCTTTGATGAGGTGATCAAAGCATATGGTTTTATACACACTTTCGGTGAAGCCTGTATTTACAAGAAAGTGAGTGGGAGCTCTGTAGCATTTCTAATATTATATGTAGATGACATATTGTTGATTGGAAGTGATATAGAATTTCTGGATAGCATAAAAGGATACTTGAATAAAAGTTTTTCAATAAAAGACCTCGGTGAAGCTACTTGCATATTGAGCATCAAGATCTATAGGGATAGATCAAGATGCTTTATAGAACTTTCACAAAACACATACCTTCATAAGATTTGAAGAAGTTCAAAAAATTTCAGTCCAAGAAGGGGTTCTTGCCTGTATTACAAGGTGTGAAATTGAGTAAGACTCAAAGCCCGACCACGACAGAAGATAGAGAGAGAATGAAAGCCATTCCCTATGACTCAGCCATAGGTTCTATATGATATGCCATGCTGTGTACCACACCTGATGTGTGTCTTGCCACTTATCTGGCAAAGAGGGTACAAGAGTGATCCAGGAGTGGACCATTGGACAGCGGTCAAAATTATCCTTAAGTTCCTTAAAGAGGACTACGGAAATGTTTCTCGGTTATGGAGGTGATAAAGAGTTCATCGTAAAGAGTTACATCGATGCAAGCTTTGACACTAATCTAGATGACTCTAAGTCTCAATCTAGATACATATTGAACGTGGGAGCAATTAGCTAGAGTAGCTCCATGCAGAGCATTGTAGACAGAGAAATTTGCAAAATACATACGGATCTGAATGTGACAGACCCGTTGACTAAACTTCTCTCACAAGCAAAACATGATCACACCTTATTACTCTTTGGGTGTTAATCACATGGCGATGTGAACTAGATTATTGACTCTAGTAAACCCTTTGGGTGTTAATCACATGGTGATGTGAACTATGGGTGTTATTCACATGGCGATGTGAACTAGATTATTGACTCTACTTCAAGTGGGAGACTTAAGGAAATATGCCATAGAGGCAATAATAAAGTTGTTATTTTATATTTCCTTATTCATGATAAAGATTTATTATTCATGCTAGAATTGTATTGATCGAAAACCTTAATACATTTGTGAATACATAAACAAACACCGTGTCCCTAGTAAGCCTCTACTATACTAGCTCGTTGATCGAAGATGGTTAAGGTTTCCTAACCATGGACATGAGTTGTCATTTGATAACGGGATCACATCATTAGGAGAATGATGTGATGGACTAGACCCACCTGTTAGCTTAGCATATTGATCATTCAGTTTTATTGCTATAGCTTTCTTCATGTCAAATACATATTCCTTCGACTATGAGTTTATACAACTCCCGAATACCGGAGGAATACCTTGTGTGCTATCAAACGTCACAACATAACTGGGTGATCATAAAGATGCTCTACAGGTATCTCCGAAGGTGTTTGTTGAGTTGGCATAGATCAAGATTAGGATTTGTCACTCCGAGTATCGGAGAGGTATCTCTGGGAGCTCTTGGTAATGCACATCATAAGCTTGCAAGCAAACGACTAATGAGTTAGTCACGAGGTGATGTATTATGGAACGAGTAAAGAGACTTGCTGGTAACGAGATTGAACTAGGTATGAAGATACCGACGATCGAATCTCGGGCAAGTAACATACCGATGGATAAAGGGAATTACGTATGTTGTCATAACGGTTCGACCGATAAAGATCTTCATAGAATCTGTAGGAGCCAATATGGGCATCTAGGTTCCACTATTGGTTATTGACTGGAGAGGTTTCTCGGTCATGTCTATATAGTTCTCGAACCCGTAGGGTCCGCATGCTTAATGTTCGATGATGATATAGTATTATATGAGTTATGTGATTTGGTGACCGATTGTTGTTCGGTGTCCCGGATGAGATCATGGACACGATGATGAGTCTCCAAATGGTCGAGAGGTAAAGATTTATATATAGGACGATAGTATTTGGACACTAGAAGTGTTTCGGGGGGTACCGGGTACTTATCGGGTCACCAGAAGGGGTTCCGGGCACCCCCGGCAAAAGATATGGGCCTTATGGGCCAAGAGGGGAAACACACCAGCCACAAGGGGCTGGTGCGCCCCCCATATGGGCCGGCCTAAGAGGAGAAGGAAAGAGGGGAAGGGAAAGGAAAGAGTGGAATAGGATTCCCCCATCCTTCCCCCTCCCCCCTTCTTTCCTTCCCCCTCTGACAAACATGGCAGGGGGCGCGGCCAAGGGAGTAGCCCAAGTAGGATTCGGCCTACTTGGCGCGCCTCCTGGCAGTCTCCCCTCTCCCTCCCACCTATATATATGTGGGGTGAGCGCCCTAGCACAGCCCTGACAATTGCCTAGCCGTGTGCGGCGCCCCCCTCCACCGTTTACACCCCCGGTCATATTTTCGTAGTGCTTAGGCGAAGCCCTGCAGAGATCACTTCACCATCACTGTCACCACACCGTCGTACTGATGGAACTCTTCTACTACCTTGACATCTTGCTGGATCAAGAAGGCGAGGGACGTCACCGAGCTGAACGTGTGCTGAACGCGGAGGAGCCGTACGTTCGGTACTAGATCGGTTGGATCGCGAAGAAAGTTCGACTACACCAACCGCGTTGTGAAATGCTTCTGCTTACGGTCTACAAGGGTACATAGACACACTCTCCCGTCTCGTTGCTATGCATCTCCTTGATAGATCTTGCGTGTGCATAGAATTTTTTTGGTTTTCCATGCAACGTTTCCCAACACCTCGGTGGGCCAGATGTCGCCCGTCCAATGGAGGAGACATGCCTATGAAACATCGACACATGGCAGGGCCCAACAGAGGCCCATATAGGTTAGAAAGGCCGGCCCAGTCAAAGGCCCGTAGTATTTACTCAGGTACTAGTGGGCTAGCCCACTAACGGCCTGTTTAAACATGGCCCATTTACGGCCCGAAGCCAGATCTGGCCCGTTAATTGTTCACCGAATATTTGGGCCCAATTACGGCCCAGTGACATTTCAGCCTGTTAGAGGCCTGTCAAGGGAAACCATGGCCACCTATGGGGCCATGAGCCCCTTGTGGTTCAGCAGGGGGGATGAGCACATTGCACAAAGAGCGAAGAACGTCGCGCTGCACGGCAGTGATCACACGGGCGATTTTACCCAGGTTTGGGCCGCCGTGAGGCGTAAAACCCTACTTCTGCTTTGGTGGATTGATGGTGGATTGTGGTGGAAGTGCAGCATTCTTGCCCGGCACGGTTGCCTTGGGGCGAGAGCGGCTACACGCGTACGAGTGTACAAGGGTCCGAATCCCTTCTATGGTTGCCATGGGCTTCCTTTTATAGATCAAGAGGTCACCACCGTGGCAAATCAGTCATTGTGTATTGATTAGATAGCAAACAGTGCTATCATACCTAACTCCGTAGACAGGGCAGAGCGCATTAAATGTGCCGCTTAGTGTCACATCATGGCCTGCCCGGCACGCCTTGTCGGGCCATTTGGCCACCTTCTCTCCTGTCAGCATGACACGTCGCTGGACGGGTGTCATTTGGAGGTGATTTCTGTAGGAAGTGGCTGCCATGTGGCAAAGAACAGCCACTTAGTCACTTTGGGGCTTGACACCGCCCCGATCGATGACTTGCATCACTGTGAGGTGGTGCGGTGGAGTCTTGGCAGGGTGTTTTGCCTTTGTAGGCCCCGCCAGGCCTGCCGGGATGGTCTTGAGGCTTGCTTCCGGGGCAACCTTGACCTTGCCAGGCTCTCCTGCCCGGCAAGGGAGGTTTTCACTTAGTGGTGTCTTGCTCCTTTGGCTTTACTTGATCTTCTTGTTCTGCACTCTGATTCTTCAAAGAGCTGATCTCTTGTGCTTGGTCTGATCTTGGATGTTGCAACCTTGCCGGGTTGGCGGCTCGCTGTCCGTGCACAAGTCAGGGGGAAACATACGCCCTTGTTTGTGTACCCTGACAGAAGCCCCCAGGCCTGAGCCATACGTGTCGCTGGGCACGTTGGGTTAGGCCCCAAACAGTGCATGGACACGTGGCGAGAAAACGCTGCGCGTGCAGCGATTTGTCATGATAATCAGTCAATCCAACGTCCACTCCGCGGATTTACCGCGGGTCATGGGGTAGTGGAACTGCAGTAGTAAATGCGAAATGGTAACTTCCTGAAGAGCCGCGCCCTCCCCCACGTTCTTTCCTTAAGAGAGAAAAACGCGGAGGGGCACTGCTCATTCGTTACCCGCTCCGCTGCTCCACCATCTTCTTCCGCAAGCCAAACAATTGCTCTTCCTCCTCGCCCATATTCGCTGTCGATCCTCCCCTCACCTTCCTTTCCCCATCCCCGCAGTGGCTTGAGGAAATGGGGAAGAAAACCGCTGCTAAGGGGAAGCGGACGGCCATCGCGAAAGAGGCGGCCGCTAAAGGGAGCAAGAGAGCGACGAAGCTGGACAGGAGGCGGAGAGGTGATGTCGTCTTCTTCCCGTCGAACCTGGACGGTGAAGTGCTGCAAGCGAGGTATGGATACCTGTGGGGGAGGGAAGTCCCGAAAGGGCATGGCGCACCCAAGGTTCTGGCGGAGGGGGAAGAGGACCCGCCAGATTCATATCAATTTTTTTGCGCGTATTTCATCTACGGTCTCTGTCCTCCCTTCTCAGATTTCCTTGAGGCAATGATGGTGATCTATGGATTCCATCTTCTGGACTTCACGCCAAATGCAATGACGTGCATGGCTATTTTCGCCCACTTGTGCGAGAACTTTGTTGGAGTTGCTCCCAATGTTGATTTGTTCAGGCACTATTTCGTCCCGCGGGTGGAGAACAAACCCCATCGCTCCGGGAACATAAGTTGGATACCACGGGTGGCCAGAGAAAGTTGGGATTATATCCCAGGCCAGCAGCGTGGCAGATGGGAGGAATGGACAGCATATTGGTACTGGATCCAAAACAAGGAGCCCCAGACTTCTGCCAAGTGCGGATAGAGTGCATCGAGCGCGGCAACGACTGGAGGGAGGTCGGGCTCTCTGACGATAGGCTTCGCCCGGCAATAAACAGGATCACCCGCCTCAAGGCTGCCGGGCTAACTATCGAGCATGTGGGAGCCGATTTCCTCCTTCACCGCATCTCACCACTTCAGAAGAGGGACAGGTTTGCCTGGGAGTATGGGGATGCAGCGGATAGGATGAGATTGCTTCCAGGCCTGACCAATAACCTTTCTGTCTATGGCCATGCCTGGTTGTGCGACCAACTGTTTGGCCACCTTGGGCTATTCAAGTTGCCGGCAACTGTTATCCCAATGAACATCAACTCTGCCAGGGATCAGATTTTGAAATGGATGCCGGATTGCAACGCTCATGGAGTTGCGGGTGAATGGAAGTTACCCACACTCGACGAAGAGCTCGCGTGGTCTTCCACACTGGTGGAGAGGGCTACCAGGGTGGATACCAGAATGTACAAGCACACCTCCAAAGTGGAGGAGGCGTACATCAGGAGGCCACTGGAAGAGGACAGGGCGTCTCGAGCTGCTGCGATGGCGAAGGCCGGGAAGGTAGCGAAGGGAAAGGGGAAGGCTGAGGATGAAGGTTCCTCCCATGGTGGGAGCAAGGCACAAACCACGGAAGAGGTTGCTGGGGATGAGCCTGCCGGGGCCGATTACGCCGGGGAAGGGCCTGCCGGGGACGAGCCTTCCGGGATTAAGGCTTTGTACACGGCGGCAGCAGAGGCCCAGGAGGAGGAAGCTGAGGAAGCAGGGGAGCCCGAAGAGGAGTGGCTCACGGCAGGCCCTCAAGCCCTCGAGCCTATCTTTGACCAGTGCCCTCGCAGGCGGGCCACCAATCAGGGAGTGGTGGTTCCCGATCCTGTGCCTGCCATAAAGAAGGTGAAGAAGATTGCCACCAAGAGCAACAAGCAGGACATGGTGCGCCGGCAGTCCCCCCGCTTTGCAGAGGCCAAAGTTTCTCCCGCCAAGCAATTTGCGGCTGCGGGAGTTGATCTCAGCTCCCAGTCTGGCTCAGGCTCCTCGCAGAACTCGTCCTTGTCGGAGTCCCCTGTGCCTCGGCAGAACCCAAAGTTGCTGGAGAGTTCCGTTCCTCCACACCAAACGAGAGGCCGGGCGCCTTCACCGCCCATCGATTTTGAGCTGAACTCCATGCTTATCGATGAGGAGTAAGAGAGAACAATCCCTTTCTCTTGCAACAGTTTCAGCATGCCCACTCACTCTTGTTGACTGATCTTTTCTTGTTGTCGTTGTCAGTGAGGAGGAGGAGACCGAGACCCTCGTCCATCGATCCAAGCAGCTCAAACATGCGGGGCCGCCGAAGACTATGGAGGGCACGGGCCTGGCAGGAAGCAGCACAAACGACCCGCCACCAAGCCCCCAGCCCAGTCCCCAGCGAGGAAGCACGGGATCAGCCCCTCCTGTGGGGAGCGACGCAGGAGAGCTCCCAATCTCCTCGGCTGGAAGAGGAGGAGAGGAGGTCCAGGATGAACCCTTCCAGGAAGGACCAACTCCTTCCACCGATCGAGTTGTGGAGCCCCAGACGTCGGCTTTAACAGAAGAGCTTGCCCAGGACGTTGTCATGGATGTTGCGGGAGGGGATGGAAACCATGGCCCGACAGCCGATGTTGCCGGGGAAACTAAGGCCTCCGCCCGATAGACTCCTCCGGGTAATTCTTTTCCCTCCCACTCTCTCTTTTTTTACCAACTTGCTCAATGCTTTCTTGATATTTCTGTTTCTTAACCTTTTTCTTGTCATCTTCGCTTGCAGCCCCTCAGGCCGAAGAATCTGAACTGCTGGAAGAAGTGGCCAGTATAGGGAGAGATGCTGCGGATGAATCCGCCAGGATTGCTGCGCGGAGGAGCAGGGGCATGCTACCGGGGGTGCCCATGAGCCCCCGATGGAGACGGAGGAAACCCTCATCATCATGCCAGGGGCGGGGGCCTCGGTCGAGGAGAAGGTTCCCCTCCAAACCATGGATCCCCTCCCCTCATTTGGTACCGTCGCGGGGGCTTCGCAACCATCCTTGAGCCATCTGGCACTGGCGCTCGCACAGCCTAGGCTTGGAGCCCCCGGCTCGTCAATGGCGACGAGCGCGGAACTTGACGAGGAGCTCCAGCGCATCCTGGCATCGCTATACCAGGGAGCTGAGGAGGTTGATGATTCTATTGTTGTTGTGATGGACTTGTCTTTTATGGAGTCCATGGCTGTAGGCATCAAGGAGATGCAGGGCCGGCATAGCCAGAAATGGCAGGCGCTCAAAGAGCAGCACAAGTCCGCCAACAAGGTGGACCAGTAGTTGAGGGACAAAGGTAATGGGCTGCGTGACTGGCACGGCAAGCAGTTCTAGGTCCTCATGAAGCACCAGGAGACCATCTTGATGGCAAGGGAGGACGTCATTACCCGGGAGGCCCGCATGGCGGAGCGCAAGGCGCTTCTGGACGCCAGGGAGCAAGATATCTCTTCTCGGGAGGAGAAACTTTAGGCCACCCTCCGCGCCAAGGACTATGACCTGGAAACCCTCGTGCAGCAGTGCACCAAAGAGCTGGAGGACAAACACAAGGTTGCCCTGGATACCCTTGTTGCTGATCATGCCACCCAGCTGAAGAAACTCACTCATGACCTTGCCGCGGCATCTTCTACCAAGGCTGACCTCGACCAACAGGTGACCAAGCTGACGGAAGAGGTTGCTGGGAGTGTCAAGGAGGTCTCGACCCTCAAGGAGGAAGCGCAGAAAACAGAGATCCTTCTGAAGGATATACAATCGCAGCTCTCCTCCAAGAGTCAAGGCCTCGAGAGCGCCAACGGCACCATTGAAGACCTGAAGGCCAGGATCGGCACCTTGGAGAGCTCAGCAGAATCTAGCGGGGCCCGAGAGCAGTAGCTGATGAAAGACTTGGACACTGCAAGGCGTCTTTGGAAGGACATAGAGGACAAGCTGGTGAATCATTCTGAGCAGGTTGACCTCTGTATCAAGAGCTTGATCGACATTGCCGAGCATCTCACTGCCCAGACTACAGTGATGGGCATGGAAGGACCGGTCTTCTCGGCCAGCAGGCAGGAGGTCCCCAGCGTCAAGCTAGGGGTCTTCTTCAATGAGCTAATCGACAAGCTGAAGACGCATGAAGAGGGAAGGGCCGGCCGCTTCGCGACTGAATTCCGGAAGCTTGCCCGCGATGCCCTCTTCATGGTCTTGAACAACATCGCCTGCCTCCATCCTGTCATGGGAAACCACGGCCACCTATGTGGCCATGAGCCCCTTTTGGTTTGGCGGCAGGATGGGCACGCTGCACAAAGAGCGGAGAAGCATCGTGCAGCACGGCAGAGATCACACGGGCAGTCTTTACCCAGGTTTGGGCCGCCGTGAGGCGTAAAACCCTACTCCTGCTTTGGTGGATTGATGGTGGATAATGGTGGTGGACGCAGCACACTCGCCCAGCAAGGTCGCTCTGGGGGGCGAGAGTGGCTACGCGCGTATGGATATGCGAGGGTCCAACCATTTCTATCGTTGCCATGGGCCTCCTTTTATAGATTAAGGGGTCACCACAGTGGCAAATCAGTCTTTGCGTACTGATTAGACAGCTAACAGTGCTATCATATCTAACTCCGCAGGCTGACAGAGCACATTAAATGCGCCGCTCAGTGTCACATCACAGCTCGCCCGGCAGGCTCTGCCGGGCTGTTTTGCCAGCTTCGCGCCTGCTCGCTTGACACGTCTCAGGACGGGTGTCATATGGAGGTGTTTGCTGTAGGAAGTGGCTGCCATGTGGCAAAAAGCAGCCACTTAGTCACCTTGGAGCTTGACACCGCTTTGATTAATGACTTGCGTCGCTTGTGAGGTGGAGCGGTGGAGTGGCTTGCCTCCGCCAGCCCTGGCAGGACTGTCGGGACGATCTGGAGCTTGCTTCCGGGGTAAAACCCAACCTTGCCAGGCTCGCCTGCCCGGCAAGGTAGGTCCTTCCCCTAGCGATGCCTTGCTCCTCTGGCTCACCTTGGCCTTCTCGACTTGCACTTGGATCCTTCAAAGGAATTGATCCTCCTTGCTTGGTCTGATCTTGGTCTTGTAATCTTGTCTCTGGCCTGTGCACAGTCCGTGCAATGGACCCAGGGTCTGTTGCACCGACACATCCGGACCTCGACCTTGCCGATGGCTTCAAGAAGCCGCTGAAGGGTGCAGACGTTCCTGCTGTTGCGGAGAAGGCTGCCCCATTCGCTGCCAAGGTCCTTGTCGTCCCAATGGCTCCACGCGGCCGCCAGGCCCGGCGCTGAAGTGCCTTCACCACTATTCTGTCCTATAACAAAACATGATGCATGTTCTATGCTTAGACATCGTTTTATTTATGCTTGTGTGAGACTGGTATCTTTGTTTAATCTCAATTGCATGTTTATCCCTTAGAGTTTGCTTATCAGTGTTCGTATGATTAGTCCCTATGCATGCTCTCGTTGCCTGCCGGTATCATATTTGCCACGATTGTCGTAAGGGGCAGGCCCTTAGCATTCATCTTGGCGTGGATGCGTCCCGGCAGGTTTTTCCTTGGTTGTTCTCGACGCAGCCACTCATTCTGCAAGCAGGCTTGAAACAGAATGAGGGTGCAGACAAAGAGACTAGCAAGGTGCCATTACACGAGGGATTTCCTCATACGACACTTCAATACCCAAGGGATAAACAATGTGGAATCTTAAACTCATAAAAGAGCAATGACTGTGTGGACTTAGCTTTTCGTCCTCCCATCCCCTTCATCTGCAAGCGCTTGCCGCGTTTGCATGCTTCGGGAAGGATGGATGCCGTATGTGTAGCTCTTAGGCTCCCTGCAGGGGCCGATAAGAAAGATCATATGTGTCTCGTGATGGCAGGACGCGGCGTGAGGTACGACTGGTTTCTCTCTCCTCCACTCTATACTTTCTCAAACAATCTGGTTGCAGCTGGCGTAAAAGTCACGCTAGGGCAGACGGCCATGCCGGAGCACACTTGCTGGGGCGTCGATCAACGGATTTGCACCAACGCTCCACTCAGGATTTCCCCAAGTAGGGTAAATACTGAACCGAGTTTCGCGCAGCACTCATCGACGTCGATGCTGCTAAAACCCAGAGTGGCCTGATTGTCGATAAGCAAGAGCTGTGGAAGGAGAAACCTTGTACCTATGCACTTTGTTCCCTTCCCCTGGACAGTGGCCTACATGGCGATTACGCCGCCCGAACTGCAGGAGTTAGCTTGCTGCCGCCGTTATCAATTCTTGCCGCTGCAGCAGCTGTGGTGGAGGGCAGCGATGGAAGTTGAACGGGGTGTGGGGGAAGCGACATCGCTCCCCCTCTCCCGCCTTTCCTCGGGCATCATGGATGATGAAGCCATTGATGAAGAGAACGATGATGAAGATGACGTGCTACGTACGCTTCTCGGGTTCGCGCAAGCGCACTCCCCTACCTGGCGCGCCAAAGATGTCGTGGGAAACCACGGCCACCTATGGGGCCATGAGCCCGTTGTGGTTCGGCAGGGGGGATGAGCACATTGCACAAAGAGTGAAGAACGTCGCGTAGCACGGCAGAGATCACACGGGCAATTTTACCCAGGTTCGGGCCGCTGTGAGGCGTAAAACCCTACTCCTGCTTTGGTGGATTGATTGGTGGATTGTGGTGGAAGCGCATCGTTCTTGCCCGGCAGGGTTGCCTTGGGGCGAGAGCGGCTACGCGCGTATGAGTATACAAGGGTCCGAATCCCTTCTATGGTTGCCATGGGCCTCCTTTATATATCAAGGGGTCACCACAGTGGCAAACCAGTCATTGTGTACTGATTAGATAGCAAACAGTGCTATCATACCTAACTCTACAGACAGGGCAGAGTGCATTAAATGCGCCGCTTAGTGTCACATCATGGCCTGCCCGGCACGCCTTGCCGGGCTGTTTGGCCACCTTCTCTCCTGTCTGCATGACACATCGCTGGACGGGTGTCATTTGGAGGTGATTTCTGTAGGAAGTGGCGGCCATGTGGCAAAGAACAACCACTTAGTCACTTTGGGGCTTGACACCACACAGATCGATGACTTGCGTCACTGTGAGGTGGTGCGGTGGAGTCTTGGCAGGGTGTTTTGCCTTCGTAGGCCCCGGCAGGCCTGCCGGGATGGTCTTGAGGCTTGCTTCCGGGGCAACCTTGACCTTGCCAGGCTCTCCTGCTCGGCAAGGGAGGTTTTCCCTTAGTGGTGTCTTGCTCCTTTGGCTTGACTTGGTCTTCTTGATCTACACTCTGATTCTTCAAAGAGCTGATCTCTTGTGCTTGGTCTGATCTTGGATGTTGCAATCTTGCCGGGTTGGCAGCTCGCTGTCCGTGCACAAGTCAGGGGGAAACATACGCCCCTGTTTGTGTACCCCGACAAGGCCCGATGTGGACATGGGCCCATTTCAGCCCGGTGTCTCTTTCGGCCTGGAAATGGCCCGTGCTGCCCATGGGCCATATATGGTCCGACGTGACTTTGGGCCTGTTAAAGGCCTGTTGTATAATTCAGGCCGTTGATGCCTCTACTAAGCTTTCGGCCTCTTAAAGGCCCATGATATCAGTGCGCCAACTAAGGCCCGAGATATCTTTCGGCCTGGTAATGGCCCGTCATATAACTGGGCCAATAATGGCCCGGTCTACATTTCAGCCTGCTGAAGGCCCGTCGACGTCTAGTGAAAATTGAGGCCCAACATGCATTTCCACCTGCTAAAGGCCCATGGTTTCTTCTGGGCCGTAACAGGCCAGCAGAATATTCAGCCTGTTAATGGCCCAAAGCTACATGGGCCCAACTAAGCGTTGGGTCCACTAAAGACCCAACTAAACTTTGGGCCGAATATAGGCCCGTGTAAGTTGTGGGCCTGGCACAAAGTGTGAAGGCCCCAATGGCCTTTCAGGCCCAAGAAAGTTGCAGGCCGGCCCAGTTGTGGCCCGCTGAAATGCAGGCCCGTTAGAGGCGAATGTTTCGGCCCGGTCGACTACATCAGATTTTTGCCTTTTTTCCAGATAGCGAATGATGGCATATACGGTAACTAGTAGGAATTAAGAACAAACCTACTCTATACAATAAAGAAATTATGGCATAGTAACTTAGAATAAACCTACACTATACAATAAAGGATTTATGGTATATTACATCCACTGGGCATCGAAGGTTGCCACCAGTGATCATAAAGCGCAACGAAGAAGCAGATTACAAAAACTGGGCGCCATTGCAGCGTAACAAAATAATACTGAACCAAGACCACTTCCAAGACAGTTCAAGAAAGATTAGCCTTGTGCGAGAACTGCTGCGCAAGCTGTTGAGCAAGGCTATGAGACCAGACTAGCATGTCGGTCATAGCTTCCAGGTGTAGCTGTTTAGCAATGAGGTTCTCATTGGTGTTCTCTGCAATCTTTCTTAGAGATAGGACTTCAAGTCGAAGTTGAGTTGCAGAATGCCTTTCTGCTAGAACTTGGGACTGAAGAAGTCGAACTGATTCAGACTGCGAATTCTGTGAGCTTGTCTGACTGCTAGTCTCAATTAACTTGAACACTGCATCAAGACAAGACTCTGGGGTTGTCTCGCTATCTCCAAGATGTTTTGCCTCCTTTGCTACAATTGGGTTTGTCGCACAGCCTTCAGCAGACTTGTGCATGCCATCAGGCATATCACCCTGAAACAAGCAGAGAAATGATAGGTTTTGCATGTGTATAACAAAGATGATAACTGTGCTATCAATTCAATCCAATTTCAAATTAGAAAATAAAGAGTAAGTTCAAAATATCAATAGCATAATTTGGCATTGTTCATAACGCGGGGAGCTTCACCACACTACTGGATTACCATGTCAACAAAACAAGCATAGATGAAGGGCAAAGACAATCATTGTATCTATTTTGGTTAATGTGCATGGCATGTTGTTCATATCATCAGCCACATCAGTAAGATAAAACAGGAGATGACAAGGTGCAAACGTGGGCTGCTTCACCACACACTGGATTATAGATCCACAAAAACAAGCATACGTATTTGGAGTATTGAGTAATGTGCATGGTATGAATAAGGAATTTGGTTTTACAACTAAAACTTGGAACTTACAGTTGTTGCGAACATGCATTTTGATAGAAAGAGCAAACTAAACAGCAGTTAACGATAGGGAGTATGAGAAAATTAAACAGCAGTTGGGGATAAAGGCTTTAGAAGGACTGACTTACATTAACAGTTAACACCGGCTTTATAATGCCCTTCTCCATGTCAAGGGAAGAATAACTAAAGAATTTCAACACAAAATCTTCTTCATAAGCATTGCCTGTACTCTACATTTTGCAGAGAGTAATTATAGATATGATAATACTGGAAGGGATAGAGGATAATGAAGATAAGATGCAGATTGATTCTACATAATCAACTACCAATCCCTGGAAGTACAAGCATTACAGGACAAAATGTACTGACAAGAGAAATGGGCTACACTTCTGCACTGGCATTGTCTGTGTATTCAACTTTTTGGTAAGATTAAATATAGATCTGATATTTTTTAGTAAATGGTGGGCGAGGGAGATAAGATGCAGAATGCTACACAATGAACCAATCCCTCTTCCCATAATATAAGAGTGTTTTGAACACTGGTGTACTGTACAAAACATTCTTATATTATGGGATGGAGGGAGTAGTTGGTAAGTACAGTGATAGACGACGTTCAGTCCTTACAAGAGGACTGCAGAGCTAAACCTCTTCAAAAGCATTGGATTGATTCTAAATTTATGTAAGAGTCGATACAGATCTTATAATGTCCACCAAATGGAGGATAACGAGGCTAACATGTGCAGTGATGCTACATAATCAACCAGCTATGAAAGTAAGTATGGTCATACAGGGTAAGAGGTACTCACAAGAGCAATGCAGTGTGCAGTATAGTTGCGAGATTCTGTGGTCCCTTGAGAATGAATGTTCTTCTGCAAACAGTTTTCGAACAAGTGAGACATTAAGGCACATGTAGAAATGTAGTTCAAATTGTGATGTGATATCATAGACAGTACCTTACGGTGCAGACGAGACCAATGTGTAAGAAGATTATTCCAGTCACTGTCTGATAAATGTAGCACTAGAGACTTTACAGAAATTTTGTTTAGAGGCTTGCCATTGAAGTGTGCTTTCCTCAGGTAGGAACGATACTTCATCAACGAGTGCTTGAAAAGTGCAACTAACCCTTGCTTGTCTTGACTATCCAGTTTGGTCCTCGCCTATTTAAAAGAATGAAATCTTGTGTCTTCTGTCAGCAGAAACATATGCAATAATTACCATGAATAACATTAGTACATTACTTACGCGTAAGTTATGGAGGAAGATTGGAAATTGTTCTTTGTCTGTGGTATAATCTTTCCATGAAGGAAAGATGCGCACAAAGTTCCTGACAACAATATAAGCTTCATCTTGTAAACTGGGAAGAAGGGGAACAGGAGTCCTATTTGCTGCAATTGGGGCTCTCTCTCGTTCGAAAAGGGATTTGGCAACTGGATTTGGTGTACTCTTTGCTGGAATGGGGGTTTTGCGTCGTAGAGCTGGTGCTATGTCAACTGGCATCATCATACTGTTTGCGGCAGTTGGGGTCTGCTGAGTTGGGGCATCAGAGATGGCCAGTGTAGTAGGGCTACAATCTGCTAGAGTTGTGGCCATGTTTTCCGGGTCTGGTGATATTGCAACTACACCTAATGGGATATTTCATTTATCAGGTGTCACTACCTTTTCCAAATACTTTGTTCGTGCTCCTCCGCGATCAGCAATCGCCCTCTTCCTTTTGAACGTCTGATGCACAAGAACAACATTTGAATGGATAAATATGGTATGATGACAGATGGAATATGTACTGAGAATGGATAGGTAGGGCGTATTCACATACACAATGTGTAAACTAAGCTAATGGCAGTGCAACAAAGTAGAAGCAATGCAAAGCATCAGTTGCAAGATATGTGCGACCAATATAACCTTGGAAAGTTAGAGCAAGCACCTTGATGGGTGAATAAGATAGGGCATCTACCTCTGACTCCTCCACTAGGGAGCTACATTGACTTAGGTCTCCCTCTAGCTCAGAATCACTGTTAGGATCATATTCTGAGCATGAATCTGTAGGTGGAGAGTGTTTGCATTGCATTGCATCCAGACTTGATTTCAGTCCCTTAATGCCAAGTTTGACAGCCATGGCATTGTTCTTCTTTATTCTTTTCATGCACGCAAGCGCATAATCATTATGATGCTGTTCAGTATCTGAGATTCATGAAAACATAAAAAGTAGTCAGATTATCTACGGAATGCATTGCGGATTCAACTCAAAGAGTGTCTCCCTATAAACCCCTGCGTATGCAAAGTTCACCCCCCCAACCATGCTGACCAGACCACACACAGAAATACAAACCTCTTATGTCTCTATAACAGGCAGACAAACATTTCAAAATGAAGTAGCAACATTAGAATCATATCAAATTCGTATTTGAACAAATAAACTAAGGAATTATGAGTGGCATAATGTTTAGCTTCAAGGGTGGAGTGCTGGTAGTGCAACACAAAGCAAGTAGGTAGATTGTATTCCATGTAAAAGATCGTAGTCTATGTAAAAGGTGGAAATGACACTTTCTTTCTATACAATGCAGTGTTCGTTGCCCACACATGATGGAAGAGATCACATAGAGAAATACTATTCACTCATGTCTGCGGTTCCAGTATTTTGAAATAGGGTGGTCCACCCTAAAAGAATACTGACAACAAATATGACAAGGCAAGCATAGAGGTAGTGAATCAATCATTATTTGTGAGCTTACTAGGACAAGTATGCATAATTGTAACTGCAGTAAGAGACCGTCCAAAATCTGAATCAAGAAGTTGGTCTAGCACTTATTGCTTGCAACTAATCGACGTGAATAATTGGATATCATATCAAATGAGTAAGAAAGAGAGTAAGAAAGACAAGTAAAATTGTCAACAAACCTGACCTGCAGTAGTAATCTGGGTCAATGTCACTATGACCAACAATCCAAAATGACTAGTGTCTGTTCCTAGGGCCAGAATTTTGAAACCCTGTGAACTTTACAGGTACTAAAGATTACTAAAATACATCTAAACCATTAAGTGTAGGTAGCACTCAGTACACAACAAACCCTAATGACAGTCCTGCCTAATGAGTAATGAATCAATTAGAAAATGGGTGATGAGGAGTGGCTGCTGAGTGTTGATGACGTATCTCAGGATAAATCGGGTTGGCTTAGTGGTTGCTGCACGCCTGAGCCCTAAATGGACTGGGAAGGTAGGCACGGCGGCGCGCCCGGGCGGCGGTGATGCTGTTGGGCGAGCGGCTCCTGACCTCCTGTTAGTCCGGCGTCTCCTCCTAGAGTCATGCCGTCCGGGGATGGCAAGTCACCGGTGATGCAGGCGGCTGGGAGCGAGTAGAGATCGGAAGCACAGCAGAACAGAGGGGAATCGGGGCCTGGACCGACCCAAAATCCCAGGGTGGGCCGCGGCCCACCGTGGGCACCCTGTAGATCCACAACCGAGCGGCGTACATGCATTTTCGAAACTAAATTAGGAACATTTAGCTGACCAATTAAACGACTCTATTTTAATAATATCATATTTGTATTTGAACAACTAAGCTTGTTTAGCTTGATGGGTGGAGCAGTGCTATTATGACACGAAGCACGTATGCTGATCGTATAGTGATCATAAAAGGGGGGAAACACTAAGCATGATCAATTAAACCCTATTATGACTGTGCCATGGCAGATTTGAAGCTGCAAACCGTAGAAATGCTATTTAGAAACCATTGTTTGCTTCGAACTAAGAACTAAATTCTAAGAGCTGAAAAGAAAGTACAGTAACCAAGTTACGATCTATTTTCTGGTTGAGATAAAAAAGTTGAGCAGATATGAAGTAGTACCACCTCTCTTGCGGTGCCGGGTAGGCATCGGGGGTGCGATGGTTGTCGGTGGCGTTGAAGCAGATCTGCGATGGTAGACGGGTGCATCGGGGGATAAGTCCCGTTGCGGTGGATGAGAAGGTCGTGGGAGCGGCCCCGGCAAGGAGGACGACGGTGCCGATGAAGCGAGAGGACGTGATGCAAGGCTCCTGGTCCGTCACCATGGATGAGAAACGTCCATCTCTAGCAGTGGATGACGCGGTCTTGGTAGGCGCTCCGGCATGGTGGAGGACGGCGGCGATGGATGGGGTGGAGGACGGTGGTGATGGATGGGGTGGCGGACGGAGGAGGCTGGTGTGGGGATGGTGTTCTAGCGCGGATGGTGTATGAATGGGAAAATGGAGGGAGAGGTACGGGGAACCATGTTTTTGGGACGCGCCTGTCTGAAATATGGGAAAGTTACAAATTTAGCCCCCGTTTAAAATTTGGACGTCTCGTCGGTTGGGGATAGGACGGTAATCTCGCATCTCCCCAATATTTGCCCAAAGCAATTTCGGGTGACGAGAGGGTGTTTTGGTGCCCACAGTGTATGAATGGGGCTGACAGGTAGGGCGGTTGTGTCACGTCTGAGTGAAGTTACAAACCTGCCCCTATTGAAAATATTTGCCTACATCGATTTCGGCTGAGTCGAGTTTGTTTTGCCGCCCTCCGTGTATGAATGGGGAAATGGAGGGAGAGACAGAGGTCTTTCGGACGAGCTTGAATCAATTGTTGTCGGTGTACAAAAGTAGGGGCCCTTTTATACCCCTTTACTTGTGCACGGGCAGTCATAGCCACACCTGCGGCCATGCTCGGCGGGGCACAGGAAGGAAAGGTACGAGACTGCCAAGGCAGCACTCAAGCCAGAGGCATGAAGAGCAAAGGGGCAGGATGGACTTCTCCCCCCCCCCCCGGGGGGAACACCCTTGCCAGGGGGAGGGGCCTACGTAGCCCCGGCAAGAGCCTTGCCGGGACGGCCTGCCCCACACTAGTAGGGCCGCCACCCATGAGCCTGAGAGTTCTGACACCATCGACAATGCCGAAACCAAGACTCAGGGGCGCCTGCGTGGTGGCATGCAGATCTTTGTGGAGACCAAAGGCCTGCGAGTCTAGATAAGGACCAGAAGACGAGCACCCCCGGCAAGATCCTTGCCGGGGACAGCCACAAGACCCCCGGCAAGATCCTTGCCGGGGACGGAGGCGAGACCCCGGCAAGAACCTTGCCGGGAGCATCAGCGGGGCCGCAGCCAGGCCCGCACCTGCCAATGTTTCGCTGCCCCACGGCCGTTCCGATGCGACGACCAGCCCGCCAACTAGGCGAGCACCTGCGTGGCAGCATGCAGCTTCTAAGACAACTAGCCAAGCACCTGCGTGGCGGCAGGCAGATCTTCGTGAAGGCCCTGTCACCGCACCAGCACAGCAGCCAGCCAGCCAGCATGGCGCTGCATGCCTCATCAGCTTGGACACGCGTTGAAGCAAGGCGAGGCGGTGATGGACGGGACGTGCTCTGTTGCCATCCCTGATAAAGCAAGAGGGCACGTAGGCAGCGCATTAAATGCGTTTGTCCTATGATGTCAGGCGATAAACTTGTACACTGTAGATACTTTCCACCTCTTGTGTGCCACTGTGGCGACCCCTTTGACATATAAAAGGAGGCCCGAGGCGTACTGTGGAAGGATTCGGACTTTTTGGACTGGACACGCATAGTAGCTAGTCCAAGAGCAGAAGAACACAAGATAAACACAGACAAGCAGGACTAGGGTTTTACGCTTCTCAGCGGCCCGAACCTGGGTAAAAATCCATCGTGTTGATCGTTAGATCCGCTCTTTGCGCACTCCTCATCCTTGCCGAACCGTAAAGGGGTCCTCGCGATCCCATAGGTGTCATTTCCACCGACATCTTTGGCGCGCCAGGCAGGGGGTGTTAGGTTATGCAAACCGGATCTAGTAGTCAGCGCGTTATTTTCCTTGATCACCATGGCTCCCAAGAAGAAGGCGATCACAGCGATTGGTTTGTCTGGAGCCGGTCCGCCCGAGCCAGCGCGGACGGGCGGTGGTGCAGTCGTGGATGGCGGCGAAGGTGCGGATCACAAGCATCCACGACATTCTGGCAACCGAAGCCAAGCAAGCAGCGTCGTTCGTGTCCACGGAGACGAGCCGCGCGCCGCTGGGTCCAAGGACGGGCCCGTGCTGCCTCTGGGCGGCGCGGTGACCTCCAAGGCACCCCGGCCGGCGCCCGCGCCACAGCCTTCCTAGGTCGTGCGCGAGGAACGGCGCCACGACGTTGGAGACCACGGGCGTTCCCACGGAAAGAGCCCTCAGCGTCATCCTCGAGATGCGCAGGGCCAGCATGCACGCCATGATACTGGTGGAAATGGTGCGTAGCCGCGGAACCTTGAGGGGGCTCCTTCCAACATGGTTGGAAGTCCGAGCACCTCCGTTCCTCGCGCCTGTCGCTGCCCCCCACGACAGCAGAGGCGCTAGCATGAGCGTCGTTGCTCCTCGACTTTCCCCTGCTGCGGAGAAGCAGGAGGAGTGGAGGGCTGCTATCCACAGCCTTATTGGCCATGCCAATAAGGATGGGTATCAGGAGGCAGGCCCTTCACGGCGTCGGTCCACCAAGCCGGCGCGTGTCGATGGCGGAAGGGCCAGAGGCGCCGCAACCACGGTGCACTCCCCTCCACCATGCCAGCAACGGTCGCTAGCTCGGCAAGTCGATGCCCGTGATGATGGATCCACGGCATCGTCAAACCCACGAACTCGTCGTGACCAACGTCAAGTTCTTCGGGAACAATGCAAGGAGGACGCTCGAACTACCATCGAGCGGCGACGGGATGCATGCCAGCAATCTGATAGGTGCGCAGGGCCCACTGCGTACAGGCCTACACCGGGGGATACTGGTGACCTGCCTTACGAGGTAGGTTGTCCAGCCTTTACCCGTGAGCTGCGACAATTCCAGTGGCCCACTACCCGCACGTTCAAACCAGAGGTCTCCGTCCGAGTTCCTGAGCGTTTACACTATCGCCATGCAAGCTACCGCAGCTCGGGATGGCAAGGTGCTTGCTAACTACTTCCCGTTGGTGCTCAAGCCCAACGTCAGGTCGTGGTTGATGCACCTGCCAGTAGTCTTCACTGGAGGCCATAAGACTCCTAGCCAGGCAAGTGATTTACATCTCATCCCACAGAAGGATAGCGAATCCTTGCGCAAATACATACAGAGACTCAGCCGTGTGCAGTACAACATCCCGGATGTTCATCCTGCTGCCGTCATCAGCACGTTCCATCAGAACATGCGCAACCGCAAGATGCGTGAGGAGCTGGCAATGAACAAGGTCACGGATGTTGCCGAGCTTTATGTTCTGGCCGACAGATGTGCTCGAGCTGAACAGGGAAGGAAGTACCCTGGCGAAGATGCCAGTGTGGGAAGTGACTCTGAAGATGAAGATGTCGTCGCCCCGGCAAAGAAGGGCCAATGACACAACAGGAAGTGCAAGGGCAAGACCGTGCTTGCCGTCGAGGAATCCGGCAACCCCGGCACCGCCAAGAAGGCCAAGGCTGACGACCCCGGCAAGGAGGTTGCCAGGTGCGCTGCCTGCCAGGACTTGGCGGCCGCCGACAAGCCGGAGGGCTCCGACAAGCAATACTGCAAGATCCATCACACCAAAGGCCATGACCTCCAGAACTGCCGGCAGGTCGAGCAGCTTGTGGACAGACAGAAAGTTGAGTATGAAAGGCGAGACAAAAATAAGGGCCAGGATGGTGCTGACAGGCCCGGCAAGAAGCGCGGTGGCCAAGGAGGGCGCCGAGGCAAGGATAAGCAACAAGAGAGGCCTGCTCGAGGCCGCGACAAGAAAGAAGGAGATGATGACCATGAAGAGGACGACGAGTCCAGTGAGCACGAGTTCCAAAAAGCCATAGAAGCCATGTGCGTCGATGGTGGCGCCTCGTTGCATTCTTCTCACCGCTAACTTAAACAGTGGGCGCACGAGATCAATGCGACAGAGCCGTCGATCGATGCCCAGAAGCCATTGAGATGGTCCAACATGCCTATCATTTTTTACGCCGAGGATCACCCTGACCGCACAACTACGGTCGGGTGCTTGCCGTTGTTGGTCTCACCAACAATTCGCAACCTCAAGGTGACGAAAATGTTAGTGGACGGTGGGGCCGGCTTGAACTTGATCTCGCCCAAGGTGATCAAGAGGTTGCAAATCCTTGATGGAGATCTTGAAGAGACGGGCACGTTTCAAGGGGTCAATCCAGGGAGAAGCCAGCCCAAGGGAAAGATTACACTATCAGTCACATTTGGTGGTGAGCTGAACTACAGGATAGAAAAGATCGTCTTTGATGTTGCCAACATCCCGTTACCATATAACGGGATCCTTGGCCATCCAGCATTGGCTAAGTTTATGGCAGCATCGCACTACGCTTACAACACGCTGAAGATGCCCGGCCCGATGAGCATCACCATTGTCAACTCTGACAAGAAAGACGCGCTCATCTGCGCCGATCAGCTCTATCGAGAGGCGGTCGTAGCACCTGCCGCCAAGGCACTTGCTCCTGCCACTGGAGCTCCCGGGGAGAAGAAGACCGGCAAGACCTCTTGCCCCGGCAAGACCTCCTGCACCCACTCCGGCAAGCGCGCCTCTTCGGAGTGTTGCGCTTCCGTTGAGGAGGACGTGCCAGAGAGCTCCACCAGCAAGAGCAAGAAATCCAAGGCAACGCCACCAGAGACCAAGAAGGTGCCCGTCAAGGAGGACGGCACGGGCAGAGCTTTCACCATAAGCTCCACCCTCGACAGCAAATAGGAAAGCGCGCTCGTCGCCTTCCTGCGGGAGAATGTCGATGTGTTTGCATGGCAGGCATCTGACATCCCCGGTGTTCCTAGGGAGGTGATTGAGCACCACCTTTCTGTCTGTCCTCATGCGCGGCCCGTCAAGCAGAAGGTCAGGAAGCAAGCTTTGGAGCGGCAAGAGTTTATCATCGAAGAGATTAGGAAGTTGGAGGCGGCAGGTTTAGTCAGAGGAGTGCTCCACCCGACCTGGTTGGCCAATCCGGTTGTGGTGCGCAAGGCGAATGGGAAATGGAGGCTGTGTATTGATTATACAGACATCAATAAAGCCTATCCAAAGGATCCTTTCCCTTTGCCGCGCATTGACCAGATCGTGGACTCCACTGCCGGGTGTGACTTGCTGTCATTCCTTGACGCCTACTCAGGATACCACCAAATCTTCATGATGAAGGAGGATGAAGAGAAAACCGCGTTCATCACCCCATGTGGTACGTATTGTTTTATACGAATGCCTTTCGGGTTGAAGAGCGCCGGTTCGACATTTGTGAGGGTGGTCCAGATTGGTTTTGAACCCCAGTTGCACAGAAATATGGAAGCATATATGGATGATATAGTGGTCAAAACCGAGGACAAGGCCACACTCGTGCAGGATTTAGAGGAAACATTTGCAAACCTGTGCAAGATCAACCTCAAGCTCAACCCATAGAAGTGCGTGTTCGGCGTCCCATCCGGCAAACTTCTTGGGTTCTTTGTGTCTCAATGCGGAATCGAAGCAAATCCCAACAAGATCAAAGCGATTGAGCAGATTGAGGCGCCAAGACGAGTCAAGGACGTCCGTAGGCTCGCCGGCTGCGTTGCTGCTCTGAGTAGGTTCATCTCCAAATCTGCTGAGTGCGCCCTCCCCTTTTTCAAAATTTTGAAAAAGGCGGGTCCAGTGAAATGGACTCCGGAGGCAGAGGCAGCGCTGCAAGATTTGAAGAGGTACCTCTCCTCCACGCCAATACTAGTCACGCCTAAACCGCAAGAGCCATTGCTGCTATATCTAGCAGCGACGAATCAAGTGGTTAGCGCCGCGCTAGTAGCGCAGAGAGAAGTTGAGGAAGAAGCAGTGGCAGCGGCGAGGCCGTCGGATGATGGGCCGGAGCTCCCCCCGGCAAGGCCTGATGCCGGCAAGGCGAAACCCCCGGCAAAGCCCGATCCCGGCAAGACAGAGTCTGCGCAAGTGGGCGAAGTCAAACAGAAGAAGAAGGTGATGCAGCACCCAGTTTATTTTGTCAGTTCCCTCTTGCAGGGGGCTAGATCAAGATATTCTGGTATACAGAAGGTACTTTTCGGCCTCCTTATGGCCTCGAGAAAGCTGCGTCACTATTTCCAAGCGCATGAGATCACCGTCGTCACTCGCCTCCCTTTGCAACGAATCTTGCACAACCCGGATGCAACTGGGAGGATTGTGGAGTGGGCGTTGGAACTGTCGAGCTTTGACCTCAAGTTTGAAAGTACTTCAACAATTAAGAGACGAGCCTCGGCAGAGTTCATAGTAGAATGGACCTCAACGCCCGACGAAGAAATTCAAGAAACCACCCTTCCCGGCAAGGAGACGAGCCGTGATTGGATTATGTACTTTGATGGAGCTTTCTCACTGCAGGGTGCTGGTGCCGGCATGCTACTCATCGCACCCACCGGAGAGCGCCTCAAGTACGTAGTCCAGATGCACTTTCCCCGGGAAAAATCAACGAACAACACTGCGGAGTACGAGGGATTGCTTGCTGGTCTCAGGATCACGGCAGACCTCGGAATCAGGAAGCTCATCGTCATGGGTGATTCGTAGCTTGTCGTCAAACAAGTTAACAAGGATTACCAGAGCCCGTTGATGGAGGCCTATGTGGATGAAGTGAGGAGGTTGGAGGAGCATTTCAACGGTCTACAAGCAGAGCATGTTCCCCGAGCGGAGAACAGCATCGCCGACGACTTGTCGAAATGTGCTGCCCTCAAGTTGCCTGTGGAACCAGGTACCTTTGTGCTTCAATTAACCCAGCCATCCATTGAGCCATCAGCGGGACAGAACAAGCGAAGGAAGGCAGGCCCCGGCAAGTACTTTCCCGCTGAGCTCCCAGGAGCCGTCGGCAAGGAAGTTGCCGGGTATCCCAAGCTTGCCGAGGAGCAGCGGCCTCCGGCAGGGCCCCAAGCCCTGACCGTAGAAGCAGCTGCCCCTACGGCCGGGGATGAGCCTTTAGTCCTTGCCGTCGAGCCCTAGGCTCCGGCATGGGCGCAGCGCACCGTTCATTTCCTCCAAATAGGGGAACTCCCTGAGGAACAAGAAGAGGCAGAAAAAGTAGCCCGTCGGTCCAGCATGCACCAGTTCGTGGATGATGCCCTATACAGAAGGAGACCGAATGGCGTGAAATTGAAGTGCATTCCTCGGGAGGACGGACTGGAGCTGTTGGCAGAGATACATGGAGGCATGTGTGGCTCCCACATAGGGTCAAGAGCCCTTGCTGGCAAAGCATTCCGGCAAGGTTTCTTCTGGCCCACTGCTCTCCAAGATGCAACTGCACTAGTAACCAAGTGTGAAGTGTGTCAGTTCCATTCAAAGAAACTCCGCCAACCAGCTCAAGCTCTTCAGACAATCCCTCTTTCCTGGCCATTTTTGGTCTGGGGGCTCGACATACTGGGCCCCTTTCCCCGTGCTATCGGGGGCTTTGAGTACTTGTACGTCGCAATCGACAAGTTCACAAAGTGGCCGGAAGTGGAACCGGTGAGGAAGGTGACAGCACAATCAGCCATCAAGTTCTTCAAAGGACTAGTCTGCCATTTTGGTGTGCCAAATAGAATCATCACCGACAACGGCACGTAGTTCACGAGCCACACCTTCATGCAGTACATCCAAGACCTCGGCAGCAAGGTTTTCTTTGCTTCTGTTGCTCATCCCAGAAGTAACGGCCAGGCTGAGAGGGCGAATGCAGAAGTGTTGCGAGGCCTCAAGACCAGAACTTTTGACAGGCTACACAAGTGTGGAAGGTGCTGGATTGATGAGTTGCCAACGGTTCTTTGGTCAATCAGAACGACGCCAAATCGAGCCACTGGCCAGACACCCTTTACCCTGGTATACGGGGCAGAAGCAGTTCTCCCCACGGAACTCATATACGGGTCACCTCGAGTGCTCGCTTATGATGAGCTTCAGCAAGAGCAGTTGTGCCAAGATGATGCGACGCTCCGTGAGGAAGATCGTCTTCAGGCTGCTGTGCGAGTTGCTCGCTACCAGCAAGCCTTGCGCCGCTATCATAGCCGCAAGGTTCACGCCCGAAGCCTTGAGGAAGGCAACCTTGTTCTTCGGCACGTTCAGTCGGCCAAGAATTCCAACAAGTTGACGCCGAAGTGGGAAGGCCCTTATCGGGTAATACGAGTCACCAGGCCTGGCGCAGTCCGCCTGGAGACCGAAGATGGCATTCCGGTGAGCAATTCCTGGAATATCAAACATCTTCGCAAGTTTTACCACTAAGGCGCGGTTGCCGGGAGCCCCGACAACCCACTTTTGTATTAGCCTTGCCGGCAAGGCATATAACCCTATGTACAAAGCTAGGCACAGACCCTGTGCACAGTTAGAGAAACCTTTAGTATGTACAGTTTCCCATTGATTTCCATGTTTATGTGTATACGTATATGCATGCTTGTACAGGATATTGTACTGCTTTTTGGTTCCAATAAATGTTAATGGACCGCCAAGGTTCCATACTCCTGTCCTCCCTTCTTTCCAGCCGCGGCAAGGACGCTCAATTCCGCCAAGGACTTGGCTCCGGCAAGAAGTTGGGAAGACTGCCCGGCACAGCGATCCCCGGCAAAAGAAAACAGATAAAGTTCACCTCTTGCCCATTCGTGTTCGTAACCTGTGACTTGTGCATTAGAAAACCTCGCCACCCTCTTTTAAACTCGGGTGCTCCCATCCCTGGCCCGAACGCTGCTTCGGTCAGGATGGTCGTAGTAGCCTTTGCTAAAAGAAGGGTGACGAGGGGCTGGACCCTTTGTCTGTAACCCGGCAGATGTGATTCTCCGGCAGGCACAGAGGGCATCGGCAGGATAACTTGCCGAGAGGACTCGTTTATTTGCACTAAAGAGGCATTTCACCTCTGCATGGACGTATACATGCACGGGTTCCCGGCAAGGCTAGTCTTTTTCACTGGCATGCTGATACAAGTACGAATGTTACAGGACACAGGCATGGGCTCGAGAGATTACATTATTTAGAAATTAAGATTTGGCAAGTGCCTACAAGTTAAAAGAAAGATAAGTGCCCCGTAATCTCCGTTCTTGCCCCTTTCCTCCCAGGTGCAGCAGGTGAAGGCAAAAAAGAGGCGACGGGGAACACGCCGATGGAGAGCATGGCTAGGATGGCCCTCGACAAGGCACGAGGCCGAGGATGTGTTGCCACCGATGGTCAGCCGGAGTTGGAATCGGCGTCCTCCTGCCCGCTACCGTCGTCATCACTGTAGCTGTCCTCCTCGTCACTGTCACTTGAGGAGGAGGTTTCATTGTCAGTGGAGCTCTCCACGCAGCACCCTAAGCGGATTCCCAAGCGCCCAAAGACCTTGACGGAGAGTAGGCCATTCTCCATTAATTTGAACTGGAGAATGTGCCCCTCCGACAGGCTATGGGCATGGGCAAAGGTCTTCCACCCATGGCGGAAGTACATGACATGAGGGGCGGGGAAGTCGACGTCGACCCACATGCCACCGTTCCCGCAGCCCCTCATATGCAACCTCAAGGCCTGTGGTGGGTCAAGCTCCATTACCCGAGCAAACGGGGAGGCGGAGGTGACCGCACACTGGTTTGTACAGCCTGATGAAGAACTCGCGGGGCTGGTCTCCGACATGGCCTTCCATTGGAGGAGGAGCCATTGGCGGAAGCGCGGCCTGTGCGCCGCCCCGTCCTCCTCTCCCCCCGAGCGCCACGGCGGCCTCGGCCTCGGCCCCTCCCTCTTCCTCTCACGGCGGGCTCCGCCACCATGGGCTCCGGAGGAGGGGGGACACGCTGTCGAGCAGAAGCCCTCGTCGCCGCCATTGGAGCGCCGGCGCGCCCCCTCACCATGACGAGTGGAGGAAAGGGACCAAGCAGGAAGAAGATGAATGCAGAAGAACGCCGTCCCTCTTCACTTTTTTATAGAGGGGCGGGGCTACGGCTCGGCCCCCCAACCTAAGGGCGGCCGCCCCACTCGACCAATCCGGCCACCAGAGGTGCAGGGAATCAAGACCGACCCGCTGCTCCAATCAGCAACGCCCGGCTTCCCGCCTCGGCGTTAAGGCCCGTGCCCTCCGTATCTGCCACCTACCCTCCATGAGGCATGGAGGACACGTGGCGGGCGAGCCGAAATTGGGGAGACAAGTGTGACGACCGTTCCCCACCTGGTGATCATGGGGCACGAGTGCCATGAAGGCCACGACCCGAGTCCACTTTGTAAATGAGCAGCACCCCTGCGGCTTCCTCTTTTTTATGGGGAAGGTGCGGGCCGCCTCTTTACTGTTCACCACGAGGTGACGCAAGCGTGCTGCGACCGTTCCACGCATGACCCCCATGTCACGCACTCAATGCGGATCATGGGGAAGCGCAACTGGCGAAGAAGTAACCGCGGTTAAAACTCTGCCACGTGTGCCCGCGCACCATTCTGGGCCGGGCCCAAGAACGCTTCGCGCTTATGTGTGGCCCAGGCCCGGGGGCTCCTGTCGGTGTACAAAAGTAGGGGCCCATTTATACCCCTTTACTTATGCACGGGCAGTCATAGCCACACCTGCGGCCATGCTCGGCGGGGCAGAGGAAGGAAAGGTACGAGACTGCCAAGGCAGCACTCAAGCCAGAGGCATGAAGAGCAAAGGGGCAGGATGGACTTCTCCCCCCCCCCCCCGGGGGAACACCCTTGCCAGGGGGAGGGGCCTACGTAGCCCCGGCAAGAGCCTTGCCGGGACAGCCTGCCCCACACTAGCAGGGCCGCCACCCATGAGCCTGAGAGTTCTGACACCATCGACAATGCCGAAACCAAGACTCAGGGGCACCTGCGTGGTGGCATGCAGATCTTTGTGGAGACCAAAGGCCTGCGAGTCTAGATAAGGACCAGAAGACGAGCACCCCTGGCAAGATCCTTGCCGGGGACAGCCACAAGACCCCCGGCAAGATCCTTGCCAGAGACGGAGGCGAGACCCCGGCAAGACCCTTGCCGGGAGCATCAGCGGGGCCGCGGCCAGGCCCGCACCTGCCAACGTTTCGCTGCCCCACGGCCGTTCCGATGCGATGACCAGCCCGCCTACTAGGCGAGCACCTGTGTGGCAGCATGCAGCTTATAAGCCAACTAGCCAAGCACCTGCGTGGCGGCAGGCAGATCTTCGTGAAGGCCCTGTCACCGCACCAGCACAGCAGACAGCCAGCCAGCATGGCGCCGCATGCCTCATCAGCTTGGACGCGCGTTGAAGCAAGGCGAGGCGGGGACGGACGAGACGTGCTCTGTTGCCGTCCCCGATAAAGCAAGAGGGCACGTAGGCAGCGCATTAAATGCGTTTGTCCTATGATGTCAGGCGATAAACTTGTACACTGTAGATACTTTCCACCTCATGTGTGCCACTGTGGCGACCCCTTTGACATATAAAAGGAGGCCCGAGGCGTACTGTGGAAGGATTCGGACTTTTTGGACTGGACACGCATAGTAGCTAGTCCAAGAGCAGAAGAACACAAGATAAACATAGACAAGCAGGACTAGGGTTTTACGCTTCTCAGTGGCCCGAACCTGGGTAAAAATCCATCGTGTTGATCGTTAGATCCGCTCTTTGCGCACTCCTCATCCCTGCCGAACCGTAAGGGTTCCTCGCGATCCATAGGTGTCGTTTCCACCGACAAATGTGTTTTGCCGCCCATGTTTGGCGCCCACCGTGTCTGAATGGGCTCAGAGGCGGTCGTGTCACGTCTAATTGAAGTTACTAACCTACCCCCTATTGAGAGCAGTGGAAATCGGGCCGATGGATTGTCCGTGCAAGGGGTAGACAGTAATTTCCATCCAAATTTTGGGACAATAAGCATCCACGTTTACCCTGGCACCTAAATTCAAGTCCATTTTGTATTCTTATACGAATCTTTATAAATCTTTCAATCTGTTTTTATATATCTTCAAAAGCACAACAAAGATGTACTCCACTGTCATATATGAATTTGATTTACAAATGCCGATACTCGAATTCAGAAGCTAGAACCCAGTTTAAGGTGAATTCGAATATTTGAAACCACTTTATGTCCAACTCAAGTGTCACACGCAGCATAATGTGTACTCCCATTTAGATATGTACACGAGCGATGTCTCAAGATTCAAAATACCGAGTCAATCAACCAATAATGTAAAAAACTAACAGACATATAAACACTTATAGAGTATATGGATCAATAATATCAACTAACATGCATAAGCCAGTCCGCTGTACTTTTTTTGCTAGAAGAGCATCATTTTTTTAGCGAAGCTAGTACAGCATCTTGGCCCTTTCAGATGCGTGCCACTTAAGGACCATCTATACTACTATTATTGATGAATGCACAGTCAGCTCGATTGGCATATTTGTAGGTTTGTCACAACAATCAAAATGAAATGTCTCAGAGTCTTATCAATTAATACAGACTCGTGCTAAAAAAATTACAAACCAAAAAACAAAAAACAATTATTACATGATCTCTAAAACAAATGGTTCGATCGATTACATGAACAAACAACACAAAGGTTATTCAACGATTGAAAAAACATTTCACCTATGATTTACCAAGTGGGGATTTAATTTCCTTTTTTCCTTCAGGACCTTATCAATGCGGTCAGTCTCAGCTTGCTTCCTTGAAATCCACCAACATGTCAACTTCATCTCTAAGTGCAGAAGCAGAATCTCTTTCTACCAATAGTTTAGCCGCTAGAGCATCAGCAGTTGGTAATTCATGATGCATGATTGGGCCGATGCCACTGTTGTGGGATGATACAACGTCCATGGGGACCTCGCTCTTTGATCTTGGGCTAACCTGTTTTGTCATTAAAGTTCCAACTGGATTCCGAAAAGTTGAAGTTAGCAAAACATCTCAACTGGGAGTTAGAACAGCAAACCAATTAAACAAACAAGGAATTAAAGAGTTTTGATTGGATGCTGAAAAGTAGTTATTAACATCATTGTAACCGGTTGCAGCAGCAAAGCAGTTAAACAAACAAGTTTTGCAAAAGGTACCTATTGTGGCATTGGAGTTTCTCTTGGATCCTGAAAAGTTGAGTAGCTAGTAACGTGATTAGAGCAACCAGTTGCAGCAGCAAAGCAGATAAACAAACAAGTTTTACAAAAGGAACCTGTTGTGGCATTGGAGTTTCTCTTGGATCCTAAAAAGTTGAGTAGCCAGTAACATGATTAGAGCAACCGGTTGCAGCAGCAAAGCAGATAAACAAACAAGTTTTGCAAAAGGAACCTGTTGTGGCATTGTAGCTTCTCTTGGATCCTGAAAAGTTGAGTAGTCAGTAACTTGATTAGAGCAACAAGTTACAGCAGCAAACCTGTTACACAATTTTTTTTAAATGTACCTGCTGTGCAATTGGACTTCCAATTGGATCCTAAAAACTTGAAGTTGGTAAGATGATTACAGCAGCAAACCAGGTAAACAAGGAAGTTTCTGAAAACATACCTGTTGTGCCAACAGAGTTTCAGTTGGATCTTGCAAACTTGAATGTTAGCAATCATAAATAAAGTGTTGCAAGAGCCATAAGAAACTAACATCAAACTAGTAAAACTAACCAGTTTTGGCAACATATTTAATTACACATGAACTAGTAAAACTAACAAGTTCTTGGCAACGGCATCCCTCCATTGTTCATCGGTAGTCATTTTGGACCGAGGACATGAGGGGAATTTCCTAGGGCTGGAATTCTGGCCGCCAGATATTTCGACTCGAAACGCAGAGGCGCGAGTGGTTGGGGTTAGCTAATGTGCGTACCACGCACGCCACCACAAGGACACGAGCCCGGTTTTGTTTTTAGGATCAACACGAGCTGGGTCTGGCTGGTACGCCGTTGGGTGCTACCATTCGAGAATACGAAGGGAATCTTTTAAATTGCCAAACGAATCTATATGTATTACAATGCCCGTATTTTCCTTGCAAATTACTGGTCATTCCAAAAGGCACGGTAATTGATTTTTGACGAGTTCTTGAATTAGAGTGAGTTTGTGATATAGTGATCTCAACGTGGATTTCACATTTCATGGTATCCCCAGTAAGTTTTTCATTGCAAATTCAAATTTAAAAGACGAACGGTATGGTGGTGAGAAAACTTTGTATGTATCAAGCATATGACCACACACACACGAATACAACAACAATCCAATAAGTATAGTGCATCTATTTTTTCAAACAATGCATGGATGACACGATTCAAAAATACTCCCTCTGTTCCTAAATATTTGTCTTTTAGAGATTTCAACAAGTGACTACATACGGAGCAAAATGAGTGAATCTACACTCTAAAATATGTCTATATACATCCGTATGTGGCAGTCCATTTGAAATCTCTAAAAAGACAAATATTTAGGAACGAAGGGAGTAAAATGTAAGCCATGCATGGTCCTCAATTCAATATTTAAAATGAACAGGAAACTGAAACATGAATATTAAGTCTAGTACCACATACATGCGAATGTTGTGTTTAGGTCTCTCCATCGACCCCCCCCCCACCCCCACGCACACACACACATACTTCATGTATCAATTGATGTTCATTTTTTGTTAATAGAGATATTGGTATCCGACACACGCGCGCTCATTATTGCTCTTCATGTTTCGATCTCCATTTATGTCATTCCCGCCCTCATACTCTCAACAAATGTATTTCTCACACACAACCTCATCGTGCCCTCCATGACAAATGCTCCCTCTCTCTCTCTCAAGACACATGTGTTGCCTTTGTAAAACACCTTCACCGTGCGCGCACACACAAAGTCTATCTAGGCCACTCTTTCGGTAACTATCTCCCTCCAGCCCTCACCACAGCTTTGCCGCACAATATCTCGGTGTATCATCTTTAACATTCGAGTGTACGCTAGGACACACTCCCTCGATCTCTCCCTCTATAAATGACTCGATTGACCTCTCTTTTTCGTGTCGTCTCTCTCACACATAGACGCTCGCACTACACCTCTTGCATAGGCGGAGCTATGTAGATTGTCTGGGGTTACCCCTCGACCTTAGATAAAATTGTGAAGCTCTGTTTAGGATTGTTTATATTATATTTTTTGAACATTATATTTGTCCCCACCCTCCCAAACACCGATTGGTTGTGCACCCCCCCCCCCCTCCCCGGGAGAATATCAGGTGCCCCCACACCTTAGATGCTATATGCTGATACAAGTTCCTTGGAGCTTGTAGATCTGAGATATAGCAGCTTACAGGATGTCTTAATATTTTTACAGGAAACCTTAATGAGTTTGAGAATTGCACACAATTTGTACAAAAAACTACTCAGATGCCCTTGGATCCCATATCCAACGACCTCGAAGCTCGTATCACCGTAGCATCTAAGATGAAGGAGGACCTCATATTCTCCTGTATGTAAGAATATCATGTGCTACCACACCTTAGATGCTTTGGTGATACAAGCTCTTCGGAGCTGTTGGATCTGTGATCCAACAACTCCTTGGTGGTTCGAATGTTTTTTTATAGAAAAGCCCCCAAAGAGTTCGGCCACTGCTTACAAGCACAAAGACTACTCAGATGCCATTGGATCTCACATCGAACGACCTCCAAGCTCGTATCACCGTAGCATCCAAGCTGCGAGAGCACCTGATGTTTTCTCGAATGGGAGAATATGAGGTGCTTCCGCACCGTATATTCTATGGTGATACGAGTTCCCGAGGGATCTAACGGCTCACAGTAGGAGGTTTGAATGTTCTTGCAATATAGGCCTCAAAGAGTTTGGGAATTGCGCAGAAAGTACAAGTACTACGCATGTGGCATCTGATCACAGATCATACGACCTAGATGCTCGTATCACCGTAGCGGCTAATTAAGCTACTGGGAGCACCTAATATGAGCTACTGGGAGCTAATGGATCCAAGATGCAGCGGCACACACGAGGCCTGAACATTTTAATTTCAAAAAAAACCTTGGAGAGTTTGGAAATTGCGCATAATTACAAAGACTACTCCCAAGCCATTGGATCTCAGATCCAACGACGTAAAAACTCGTATCACCATAGCATCTAAGCTGCGGGGTGGATGTGATATTCTATGCCGCTATCATTTTTGTTCCTAAACTTGCAAAATA
Source organism: Thinopyrum elongatum (assembly GCA_011799875.1). Taxonomy (NCBI): domain Eukaryota; kingdom Viridiplantae; phylum Streptophyta; class Magnoliopsida; order Poales; family Poaceae; genus Thinopyrum; species Thinopyrum elongatum. Next base: position 239,967,686 of record CM022299.1, on the reverse strand, counting down.
CGTGTAACTGGTACCATTACTTGTCTAACCGCGCAAAGTGTTTGTGCAAAAAAACCATCCTACACTGAAATATCAGAACAACACACGGGGGTCCCACTTGTCATTGATCAAATTTGGACCTAAAACTAACTAACCTAAAGGATGAGATTTGAATTGGCAACCTGGACAACGAAGCGTAAGTCAATAGCCTGAAATAGCAACGGTTGTTGGCTTTGTCGCATAACTTGATTTTATACAGTACTAGCAAGATGCTCGTGCGTTGCACGTAACATCAAGATGCATTTGTATGAGTAGTTTATCTTGTGAGAGAAAAGGATGCACGAGGGAAGGCCTTATTTGCAAATGTGGAGAGGGGTGTGGGTATCTTTTTGCAAAATTGCCATAGTTTCCTTCCTATCTGTCAGATATTGGACGGCCTATATTGCAGGATGGCAGGCACACCGTCATCACCAACTCTGTTTTTTATAAGAGTAGATTACGTTGAGTAGAGTAGAGGGAGTGGCTCGTCAACACGTGCATGACGGTTGACTTACTTACTGGTGGGTCCCATGTTTGCGATCTCTCTCTCCTCTCCATCGTCTAACCTTTAGACACACGGGCACACACGAAGAGCGGCGCGAGCTTGCCGTGGTGTTATTATCTCTATCTCTACTCCTATAAAAGACACATTTGGTGATGATGGTGTGTCTGCAATCCGTCATTTCTGACCATTAGATCTGCATCTAACGGCTATGAGGTAAGTTGTGGCATTTTTGCAACAATAGCCCACTTCTCTGCTCCAATTTGCAGAAAACCCCTTATTATTTTATAAGCAACCACATCCCTCCCTCACCTCATCAAAATAGCCTGAGAAGTATATTTCTCTACTCCTATAAAAGACTCAGTTGGTGATGATGGTGTGTCTGCCATCCGTCATTTCTGACCATTAGATCTGCATCTAATGGCTGTGAGGTAAGTTGTGGCATTTTTGCAACAATAGCCCACTTCTCTGCTCCAATTTGTAGAAAACCCCTTATTATCTTATAAGCAACCACATCCCTCCCTCACCTCATCAAAATAGCCTAAGAAATATATTTTGAGTGAAAAGTAATATATTTTTAGTGGTATATATGTATATCAAAACAAGAGTGTTTTCTTTCAAGTTTGTGAACAAGTACTATTCTACTTTGGATCCATTGCAACGCACGGGCACATTGCTAGTAAATAAAAAAATGCTTGGAAATAGAAGAATCGCCTAGACCAAGAGACGTTGTGGCTGGTCGAGATGGAGCTAATCACACCTATCATCTGTGCCACACTAGCTTTATGAAGCTGTGTGGCTAGTGGGGTGTTTTCAACCGACTGGCTGGGTCTCGAGGTCGAACCATAGGTAGTACGTCTGATACAGTATATTTTTACACGCACATTTTTTCTCCCTGCCGAGACGTGGCACACCCTACCGCGCGGTTTCTAGGTCCTCCTGGGTGGTGCACGCATATTTTCTTCCTTGCCGAGATGTGGGACGCCCTACCGCGCGTTTTCTGGGTCCTCCTCGGTCGTAGCACCGAAGCAAGTAAATGAGTCATCAAATCACAAAAAGCCCACCTTTCCTGCCGAGTACATCAGTGAAGCACGGTGGCTAGCTAGTTGGACTAGTGCGACCGATTAGCTATGCCGCCGCCACATTTGTTTTTTCACCCCTTTTTTTCTCTCCTTGCCGACAGGTAAATTTAAATATCCACCGCGGCGTTGCTCTGGTCTTTGGGTGCGGCAGGCGCAGCAGGATTTTTATTTTTTTGATTGATGGGAGCAGGCGTGGCAGCAATTAGTCATGATGACTCCGCCTGTAAAACCCACTGCTCTTGGATGTGAAAAGTCGTCGACTGGTGTTTTCCCATGGTGAAAACCAAAAGATTCACCCCGCTTCTCGGCTGGCTCCCTCCGCCTTCCCGTAGATTGCATTGCCTTTCAGCCGTTTCGCCCCCTTTGCTTCCTCTCCCCATTGCTTCTACATGGTTGCATGGCGGCGCACCAGATCACAGAGTCTGAGGTGAGGCGCCTGACACAGGACCTCCAGGACAAGGATGCGGAGCTCAGGGCCAAGGACGTGGAGCTCCGTGAGCTCAAGGAGGAGAGGAGTGCCATGCTCCTCCTTTATGTGCGGGAGTTCACGAAGCTTCAAAAGTGGCAGGCGTCCACCACAAAGATGCTCAAGGCATCAGCGGCGTTGCTGCAGAAAGCGGGAGATATGATAGGCGGTCAGGCAAGCTGGCTGGAGCGAGAGCGGGCCAATCATGACGAGGTCTAGGATCGCCTCAACCACTTGGTGGACCATGTTGCCACGCACGTGTTGCGGCTATACGATGCTTACCGTCGTGACAGCACGACCATGCCGGCCGTCGGGCTAAACCCATTCGACCACCCCGTCGACTTCAACGAGTTGCGGCTTCCTGACTTGGTCTCCTTCTTCACCTATATCTCTGAGGAGCTAAGCCGTCTCCGTGCGATGGTGGGGGCGGAGCTGGACAAGGAGGGGTTGCGGGCTGCCGTCGCCGTTGCCGCGTGAATCCTCTCAGGGCTTCATCACCGGAATCCATTTGTGCCATTGGACGCCGTCTTTGACGAGCTGGCTCCCGTCGACCGGGAGCAGGCTCTGCGGGCGGCGGCAGCCTGCATCACCAACGTCGTGCGCCTCGAGAAGTAGAGGGACTTCGGTGGTGTTTAGGCGTCATCTGCATGGGCATGTCCATGTCTCGGCGCAACATGACCGTTGGATCAAACTCAGACGATGCAGATCAGCCACTGTAGCACAAAGCGTGTGGGTGTGTTTGGTTGCATTCTCATCTCAATATAGTTGTTCCCTCTTCGTGCATGCTCATCTCAGCACCCCTCTTCATGCATGCTCCTAGTGTATTTGTGTTAACCTACTAGTGTGGACTCATGCACCCTTCATGCACTCTGCCAAACACCCAAAAGTGGGTCGAGAAGGGAACTTTTGCTCCCATCCCATGCACCCTTCATACACCCTGCCTAACACTGATTCGTGCTTCATATGGTTCATGTTCCATGGAGTACTGTAGCACCGTACACTCCATGCACTGTAGACCTAGTTCTGTTAACATTGATCTCACCGTTCATTCTCAACCGGACAGTCAAAAAAGGGGTATGTTACATTACTATTCATATAGTTGACATGCGCACAACATCATTTGTTATCGTCATATCTTACTACACTAGCAACAAGATTATGTAGTACTGACATATGAACCACTGCACATGCCTAGTAGTAGGAGTACTGTGTAAGTTCAAGTGGCTGCCGTGTTTCGCACTCCTCCGCCGAAAGAGTGGAAACGCTTGCTGTAATCATTTTTTTCTTCAGAAACAGTGGACACGCTCTACCGTGCGGATCCTCCTCGATGGTCGTCGGGAACCTTGCTACTCACTTTCGCCGACATGTGGGACAGCCAGCATCGGGGTCCACTTGCCATGCATGAAATTACTCCGTACTAGAGTGCACAACTGCACGGTAGACTACCCCGGTCGAAGCGCCGCAGTAATGCCCAATGAGCCATCAAATCACAAAACCCCAACCTTTCCAGCAGTAAGTTGGACGGATGAAGCAACCATCATTTCACTCTTCTCCCTCAGCTTCCTCTCTTGAAGAAAACCCCAAATCGCTTCTCCCTCATCTTGTTCCTCATTTCTTCAAGAAAACCCCGATGTGCTTCTGCCATTGTTCTTCTCTCCCAAAGAAGGAAAGGTGAGCGCATCAATGGTGTTGATTCTGGCCAAGGCTGATCCTATAACTCCCTCTCTGTTCTTCTTTTGGGTTTGTGATTATGGTTTCTTTTCTTTTATTTCTATTTGACAGTTTCTTGATGGACCCTGGGGCACCGGCCGAAGTGATGTCTATGGCTCTGGCCAAAACCGTCGAGGCTCAGGGTACGAAGAAGTGCAAGCACCCCACCGAGACTACCGCGGACAAGCTCAAGGCCATCGCCCTGTCCAAGCCCCCCTCTCCTGGATCCCTCATTAAGCAAGTCCAGGTAATATCTCTTCTTGACGATCTTTTTGGCGATCTTGATCGTGTTTTTTCATCTAACACGCAGTACTAGTACTAGTAGTACTACTTTCTGGGTAATCTTGCATGTGATTCTTGTGTGCCAAATAATGGTTCTAAATTGCTCTTTTGACCAAAACATGCGAGAGGTTGACACTGATTTCTTATAGATTACTTTCAACTACTTTATGACCATCAATGCTAGCTGTAGGAAATGCAAGATTTTAGCTCTCATGCCTTTGAAGAGAGTATATTAGCCTCAGTAACTTGTGTTATGGATATTGCAAGTAATCCCTCTGCTCTCATGCCTTTGAAGACGTGTTCTAGTGTCTTTGTTCACTCATTTCTGTGCGTATATGTAGTCTTATATGGAGTAAAATATCGAAAATCATCTTATATTTCTGAACGGAGATAGTAATAAAATATTTGGTTTCTGTTTGAATTAGAACCAGGTCTGTGGTGGAGATGAAGTTCTCAAACTCATGTCGTGTGAACTGGAAGACCTGAGGATGAGTTCTACTAAACTATCCAACTGTTGTGTCCTTGTCGCCATGTGTCGTGAACTAGTGTTTTCCTGTAGCATTGTTGTCAGGCGTGTTCTCGAGGGTGTACTTCACCACAACAATTTCCTAGCTGTGCCTTCGATTACGAAGGGTGTGGTTCTTGTAAAGCTTCCCGACAAATCTGATGTGGACTGACTTCATCGTCATGTTTATGAGTGGAAAGACCTCTCTGTTAGGTTCTCCAAGGTTGACGAGATGGCGATGGTGCTGGTAGACATCTCTCACGAAGTCCATGGCCTAGTCAGTTATGTGGGGTACATCCTGTAGGTCGGTGGCCAGAAATAATCTGCAGAGTTTAATTAGTGCAACTTTGCTTGTCTGTAGTGAGTATTATTGTTCAGTACTTGATTTGTGTGTGTGAACCCTGTATTGTTTAGTACTGCCGCTTTTGTTGTGTGGTGAGTCCTGAGAATAGTCTATGTTAATGCCTATCCATTCAATTTAGTCTGTATATTTTGAAGTATCCAGATCATCTTTTTTGTTAGGATGGTTTATCAATTATGGTTACACTCCAATATCTATATGCATTGTAGGGTTTATCACACCCACCAGGATTTCCAGCCCCATGGATGTTCAGTCCATACGATTTTTCATGTGTCGGCGTGCGACACCTATGGGACCCTCAAGGAATCCATTTACGATTTGGCAGGGGGAGAGGTATGCGCAAAGAGCAGAACCAACAATCGACGCGGGGCGATTTTACCCAGGTTCGGGCCGCTAATCAGCGTAAAACCCTACTCCTGCCTTGTTTTATTATGAATGTTCTTGAGCCCAGGCTTCAGGAGCGCTTGCAATGAACGATCCGTTCAAAGAGCAGCTACGCATGCAGAATGGGCCAGAAGATCCTCCTCCCCTGTAGCAGTTGCCTTGGGCCTCCTTTTATATGCTCTAAGGGGTCACCACAGTGGCAAAATGTATATACATTGAGGTGTAAAGTGGCTACAGGGTTATCATACCTAACCACTGACGGATTAGGATGAACGCATTTAATGCACCATGAGGTGTCCGTTTAGGTGTCCTCACTTTCTTGGGGATGGAAAAAGGGGCCATCCCATCAGCACCGCTTAAGCTCTCCTCCACTGGCGCGTCGCCACGCATCCAAAGAAGGACCCAGAATGTCGGGCTTGTTGCTATGCCAGAGCGGTGGCACAGCAACAAAATCTTGCCGGGCGCCGAATCTTGCCGGGCGCCGAACCTTGCCGGGCGCCGAATCTTGCCGGGCTTCGCAGGCCACCCCGGCAAGATCTTGCCGGGGAAGCTGGCTTTCGGATTCTAGCTCTCCTTATCTACTGATCCTCAGATCTTTGACTTGAGAATTTCTTTGGTAGCCTGAGTCAACCTCGAACTGGTCCCCGACAAGCCTTGCCGCGAGTATGGCTACAACTGCCCGTGCACAAGTACGGGGTACTAATGGCCCAATACTTAGTACACCGACATCATGACCTTTGGACTGTCCTACTTGTGGGAGTAAGCGGGGGCCCTGCATGCCACCCGTAATTGGACGATCAACCTTCTGTTTAGAACTTGAACATAGTGATTTCCTGGTAAGGATTCACTCGTGTCACATCAAGTAAATCTTATTGATTTACTGTCTAAATCTTATTGATTTAATGTCATGTTTTCTTACTTTTGCTGCAATTTTACGATGCAGGTTTTGCCATGTGACATTCATTACAGAATAAACCGTTTGGTTTGCTCTATGATGGTTACTTTTGCAAGTTTCACTTCTTATGTCGTGTCAGTAACGAAGGCACTGTCCATCACTTATATTACTGGATACAATTGGATCAGTCTGTTGTCTAAGTACAATCTGAAGCCCTATGATGAACAGCAGTTTGGTTTAACAAACACGCCAGAATTAGTCCTTCTCATGTTTAAAAGAAATGAAGAAAAAGACTAGATCAAGGTCACAGAGCCTAGTCAAGTTAGAAAGCTGAAGTATGAAATCATAGCAGACCAGAGACGATCGCTGCTGTCTCGCACATCGGTACCACCTTCAGCATCGGATCAAGCGCCGGCACCTTCTCAGACAGCACTGGCTCTAGCACTGACAGCGGCAGTAGCTCAGTCTGATCCACCAGAGGATTGGGCACCGACCGCGTCAGCGGATCAGGCTGATCTACCAGAGGATCGGGCACCGACACGGGCACCTGCTCCGACACCGGCACCAGCTCCACAAGGAGCACCATCTCCAGCGGCAGCAGCGGCACTACCAGTCGCACCGGCACAGGCACAAGCAACGGCTCCGGCACCTGCGCCAACACTTGAAGTTGCACTTGCATCTGCTCCGGCCCGTGCAGCGGCAACGGAACCAGTAGTTGCACCGGTAATAGACTGGGCTGCAGTTCGCACTGCATATACCAAAGTCCTTACAAAAACCGACATCTCCACCTTCTTGGTAAGCATTGGCCGCCCAAGTGCTTCGTTCTTTTTTCTTTCCATGTTGTTTCACATGATTCACTATGTTGATCTAACTGTTTGTGTATGTCTTCTTGTTTGCAAACAGAGAATTCCTAGAGCAACGAGGGAGTCGTTCAATAATCCGGGCGACCGTGGCCAAGTTTCTCTTACCATGCGCAGCCTTGGTGTGAATGAACCTGCTCAATATACCGTAAGTACAAAGGATGGTTGCATGATGATTGTTGCTAAAGGATGGTCAAGGTTCAAAACAGTATCAAATCTTGCGGTAGGGGATGATGTCAAAATCGAACTTTCTCGGCAAGGAGAGCTGGTCCAAATCAACTTTGAAATTCTTCAGTAGCAGCACGCAATTGCCGAACTGATCTATCCTTCGAGAGCTTTTGATGTAATAATATGGCATGGTGAAACAAGTGCCCTGTGTGTATAAGTTGTACGACAGTATTATTTATCACGAAGGATATCTTGAAAGAATTGCAACTCTGATTGCTGGTTAGGAACTGTCATTCGATTTCATTCTAACAGCTGCCATGCTTTATTTAATTTTCTGTATTCGCCTTGCGACAGCATCTAAAACCAGCGCCGTCCTGATCGCTTGCAATATGAAATGCGTTGAGTTAGAACACATGGGCCACCAAACATGCAGGCCCACCGGCATGTGGCCCAAAGTCCAGAACTGTGAGCCTGTCTGAGTATTATATTCTCAGTTGAACCCCCATATTATGTTATATATATTCCCCTTGATTGTTCTTATGTATAAAGTTGTGATATAAAAGATTTTTATATTTCTTTACAGAGGGAGTATCTCTCTGTCAAAAATATATTTATGTATAACTAGTTACTCCTGCCTTTCTATTTCCTTTTGCTGATATGTGGGGCATCCGGCAACGGGGTCCACGTGCCATGCACCAAATTAGAGTGCACAACAACACGGTAGGCTCACCCCGGTCGTAGCGCCGCATTAATGCCCAATGAGCCATCAAATCACGAAAAACCCCACCTTTCTAGCTTTAGCAGTAAGCTGGACGGACGAAGCAGCAATATTTCAGTGGGCCTAAATCCCCTTCTCCCCCGTCTGCTTGTTTAGAGAAAACCCCCTCTCGGCGATTGTGTAGGGTTTTCTCATGGAGAACCAGGTACGAATTCTTCATCCATCCCTGATAAATCATAGTCCCTTGGTCGCGGGTAATCCTAGGATGGCAGCCGCCACCGTTGATGCATTTTTATTCCTACTAAATCTAGTGTGTTTCATTTGCAGTGCCCAAAGTGCGAGGACCCTATAGGTTTCTGCACCCTCGGCGAGACGCCACACTTGTTCCTTCTCATCCTAACATAGGATTTTAAAACGCGCACAGTATGTTCCTAGAATCCTCTTTTCTATCCTGGAGGGTGGGGGTTTTTGAACATGCTGTCGACTAATTTGGAAATTTGGATTGCTATATTTGGATAAAAGGTACTAGTACCATGGTCAACACTGACGTGAAGGAGGAAATTATTTCTAGATTTGGATAGCGAATACATTGTGTTGTCATATTATTTTTCCTGCAGTGCATTCCTTGCTCTGCCAGAACACATGTACTCAAGATGGTCGGCCTTGCCATAACTGAATACACCAGTTTAATGGTCACATTGAAGACAAGCCATGGATATAAGTTTCGAGTTGGGTTCATGAACCAAGAAGATCGCTGCTTTTTTTATGGCCGAACTTGGATAAACTTTCTCAAGTGTTACGGACTGAAAGTTGGCGCATGAATGTTGATGGAAATAGCAGAACCTGGTCTCGTCTTCACTGTGATCTTCCACCCCGATGTCGTTCCAGTAGTCCATCCATGTTAGTTTTGTATCTGGTTCTTGCATGTTGCCTCGATTACTTCTTAATCCACCAATTCTGTCTAACTAATCACAATTTAACTTTAGAAGTAGCAACGATTTGTGATTCCCTTCTCTCACGAAGATGCTACTTCTAACTAATATTTCTTATAATTGGTGGCACATGTAGGTTATTTCAAAGTTAAGCACGCTACTCGTTTGTTATTCTATAAGAACTCGACTGTTACTGATGGCACTGAAGTTGACTGGGATGACATCCACTAGTTCGTACACTTTATTGATCGTCTTGAGGTCCTTGTGGGGTGTTTCAATGGTGGAAGGCCACGTGGGATATGTGTGCCACTGCTGCACACGTCGAACAGGTCCAAGTGTGTCGAGAAACTTATGGTACGAGCTATTTTCTGTTATATATGTTGTTCATAAACTCTTGCTTATACACAGTTTTACAGCTGTGATCTTCTTGAAACAGAAACTGCCTAGTTCTATTGTTCCTATACAGATGCCTGACCGTGGTCAGGTCAGACTTGCGCTTGGTCACAACATGATGTTTATGTCGACCTACTCCATTTCCCTTGGAGGTGAAAAGATACTTAATCATGGGTGGTCTCAAATAATGAAGGCCCGTCCAACTTGGAGAATAGGACAGAAGGTTATGCTCATGCTTTTCCATGGCTCTAAAGCGAATATCCTATTTATTGACCACATCGCAAGATGAAGCCGCTTTCAGAAGGTTGTGGATGCGTGGGGTGGCGCCTAGGCCTTGTCCTGGGGCTTGGTGGCCTCACCCTTGGTTAACTGTAGGCAAAGTAGCACTATTCGAGGCGTGCTTTGTACGGTTGAACCTGTATAAGTACTCATACTGCTTTCAGCTATGGTTGTTAAGTGCCCTTGCTGGTTTTAGTTAAGGTTGTTAAGTACTTCTGCTGCTTTTACAGTCTGTCGTGTTTCTTCAGTCCTGTCTTCCTCCAGCCACCAAAACCAAACCAGCACCGGCGGGGCCGCCTGCTTCCGCCTCCCATGGCTGGCTACGCCTCAGCGCACGCATCGCCGCCCCATTGTCTCCTAAATCGTTAACGCTGACGTCCGAGGCCTCGTCGTCATCCTCTGCGCGCTTTGGTGCGCTCGCCGCAGCGCCGCCCTCTCGTGTTGTCAACGTGGTCAACAAACAAGAGGAATCGGGAGAGGACTGTACGAGGAGAGGATGACAGTAGGGGCCCACCATGTCCATGGCCATACGCAAGCAAGTTCCTGATTTTTTGTTATATACTCCATTGTCAGTGTATAGAAAAATAAAATGCTTCCTCCTAGTGGTATGCTGACATCTGGGGCCCACGACATTGTCAGCGTATAGTCAATAGACAAGAGAACAGCACAAGATCAGCTGACACCTGGGACGTAGCTGCTTGAGCAGTATTTTTTTTGTTATTGTTGAGACGGAGCAGGGTTTCAACTGGGCTGTGGCCCGTCTAGCCCAGGCTTCTATTTTATGTTCACCACATGACCAGCCTAGCTATTTTTTCTTTGTGAAAATGAGCCCAGTTTATTTTTTCTGAAGAATACCCAATCCAGGCCTACTTATTTTTCTATGCCCTGCTGGGCCGCAACTCTTTCAAGACGGTTGCAAATCTTGAAAGTAATATGAAATGGGTTGTAAATATAAAAAACAGACGACAAATTGGCAATTACCTTCAAATTTCTGAATTTTTCACATTTTTAGATTCCAATTTCACTGGGCTTTAACCTAATTTAAATATATATTCAAAGTACTTTAAATTTGGCTCGACATTTCGGTATTAAAAATAGTTTGGACCCCACTAAAATATGCAAACTTTCGTTTAAATTTTTAACCCTCGCCTAGCCCAACAAAAAAACCGACCGCAATAAATTGCATAAGAAGTTGCAATGAGCTGTAAATTATTAAAAAAATAGGGAATGGTCTGACTTGTGGGCCTATTAAGTTGACGCATATGCAAGATTTTTTTACTTCTTATATACGTCAACAAACGATTCTAGCAGACGTGACCGTTGGATGTCAATCCAACGGCCGTCGTGCTTCTTCAATCTCTGATCTTCTTGCTCCAGCCGCCAAATCCAGCGCCGGCGAGACCGCCTGCTCCCGCCTCCCGTGGCCGGCTATGCTGCCGCGCAGGCCTCACCGCCCCCTACTACTCCCACCGCTGGCCAGGCCATCCCTCTACTCACCCACATCCCTCCACTGCTATGGCTTCGCCGCCTCCGGGTCATTCCCTTCCTGGGTCTCACCGTCATCCATCGCGCTGGTGTTCTCGGCACGGCGTGGTCAACGTTGTTAAGAAACGACAACATCGGAAGAGGGATGTACATGGAGAGGCTAATAGTTGGGACCCACATGGTCCATGGCCGCACGCAAGCAAGTACCTCCTAATTACGCCAAAACGAATGAATCCTCCCAATGACAGATGGGACCCACCAGCTATATCTTGGCACGGAAGGAAGTGCCTCCTTATTAAGCGAAAAATAATGAGTGCTCCCCTTGATAGCTGGGGCCCACCAGATATGGAGGCTGACTTGTGGCCCTACTAAGTTGACGCGTACGCAGGGCTTTGTCAACTTAGTCAACAAATGATTCTATCACCAGTGACCGTTGGATTGTTAACATCCAATGGTCGTCCTGCTTCTTCAACCTCTGATTTTCTTGCTCCAGCCGTCCAAACCACCGCGTGCTCCTGCCTCCCGTGGCCGGTTGTGCTGCCGCGCAGGCGTCACCGCCCCCTACTACTCCCACCGATAGCCACGCCATCCCTCTACTCACCCACACCCGCTGTTATTCTGCGGCGACGGCAGCCTCACACCGCAGCCGAACTAGTCAACCCTCGTACCACCCTCCGCGTGTTCCTAGGCTCCGCGTCATTCCCTGCCTCACCGTCGTCCACCGCCTGGTGCTGTCCGGGCGGCGTGGTCAACATGGTCAATGAACGACAACCATCGGAAGAGGACTGTACGCGGTGAGGCTGACAGATGGACCCACCAGTTACATCTTCGCACGCAAGGAAGTGCCTCCTTATTACACAAAAAAAAAAGAATCATCCCCCTGTCAGCTCGGACCCACCATCAATATCTTCGCACGCAAGGAAGTGCCTCCTTATCCTCCCTGACAGCCGGGACCCACCCGGTCGAAGCGTATGTAGCGTTGTCATTCTGGTCGCAAACGTGTACATACATACTGGTCCATCGGTCTATCTGCCACGATGAACCGTGGCCCAGTAAGGAGCGGTAGTTGTTCAGGCAGTCCCGTCTATATCGTGTACACGTACGTATAGCCACGCTGCAAGAAAGTAAATACAGCTACGTACGTACATATGGGCGGGGTCTCGAACTCGTACATCGACGGCGTCCTGTTCATCGGCTGCCAACCAATTGGGTCGGAACGGAGAAACAACATCGTGTTCATCGGGAGGCAAAAGACTGGGTCGGAATGCATCGTGTTCATCAGGAGCCAACCGGCTTGGACGGAACAGCCGAAACGGGGTCTGGCATACCGCAAAACGGAGGAAACGGACTTGTGTTCGAGCTCCTACGGTCGAAACGGGGTGCTGTTGATCGGGAGGGGTGTGGCATACCGCAAAACAGAGGAAACGGACTTGTGTTGGAGCACCTACAGTCGAAACGGGGTCATGTTCATCGGGAGGGGTGTGGCGTACCGCAAAACGGGACTCCACGGGCTACTTTTCATCCACCGTCTACTGCCTTGCTCCAGCCTTCACGGGCTACTATTTATCCACCGTCGACTTCCTCCAGCCTCCATCTGCTACTGTTCATCCACCGTCGACTTCCTCCTGCCTCCACCAGCTACTGTTCATCCGCGGGGGTCCTGTTCTTCCAGCCTCCACCGGGTCCTGTTCATCCAGCCTCCACCGGCTCCTGTTCCACCAGCCCTCCACACAGGGTCCTATTCAACCAGCCCTCCACGCGGTCCTATTCAACCAGCCCTCCACGGGGTCCCTCCATCGGCTACTATCCATCCACCCCCACCTCCTCGATCGGGGTCCTGTTCATCCAGCGGCAACGGCCTCTACTACCACGGGATCCTGTTCATCCAACCCCCACCGGGAACTGTTCATCCAACCCCCACCGGGGACTGTTCATCAAGAGGCAACTTCGATCGGCTTCAATTAGCAGCAGTAGCGAAGGAATTGCTCGGGTTCAGTTAACATCCATGGATTGATCGCTCGGGTTCAGTAACGTAGCTAGTGCAATCGCTCGGGTTCAGTTAGAGCCCAACGCCTCGCACACACACACGTACGTATATGAGAGAAAACGCGCAATCCCTCCGTGCATCGCTCGGCCCCAACCACCCACCATAACCAGGAACTCCCCAAAATGTTCCTCGCCCTCGCTTCTACCACGATTTTTTCCGTCATGGACGGCCCAAAGAATGTCATGCAGGTGCGTCTCCGGCCCGCCCAGGACGAAAAGCCCATTTTCTATCATGATTTTTTGTCATAGAAGTAGGATCCCACCACATCTATGATGGTATTGGGTTTTGTCATAATTATCATCATAGAAGTGTCATAAGCATGACAGAAAAAAAAATCGTTTGGCCCAAAATGTCACGGATGTGTCTTTTTTTTGTAGTGTGGCCCGTCGGCAGTGATATCGGCATGACAGTCCTTGGACGCACAATCGACATATTGAAGAGGAAGTGTGCTGAGCAGTTTGCTATCCACCATGCAAAAGATCCAGAGCTGCTCGGCGGCATGATCGACGACCCACCCGAAGATCCACCGTCACCAGTGCTCATCGAGGGCCTGATGCCCCGCAAGGAATGGGCAGAGGACCTCTGCGCTTCAGTTAAGAGACAGCCAGCCTGCGACTTCATCATTGCCGGCGGTGGCCGTGTCAACCTCGATCCCGACGATGTGGTGGCTAGGCTCGAGCACATCCTTGGCGGAGTTGACGTCCCCGACGAAGTAGAACATCACCAACATGGTATCGTGAGGATGCAGGTGATGGACGGAATTTGCTACCAGGCCAGAGACATGGAAATGGAGTGGTTCTGCGGAGATGTCATGCGCGCGATTGCACGCTATCAAGCTCTTCTAGAAGAGGCCCAGCAGGCCCAAGAGCCTCCCAGCGCCAGCAGCTCTGTAGGCGGAGGTGGGTCGGGACACTTGTAATGAACGGCCGCAAGGGTGCTATGCTGATCATGGAGTCTAAGAAGACCGTCGTCGGAAGGCTGCCAGCTCAGCCTTTTAGCCTATATTTTATTATAATTATATGCATATGTAGGTCGTGAGTGCTTTGGGTGTTGCCGCAATGTGGCATTTGAAATTATCCTAAATATGTAAGATAATTATTAACCATTGCCATTGTAAATTTGCCTCAACGGCGAGCAGAGCGCGCGCAGGGATGCCAGACCAGAGCGCGCCATGGCCGCCTCAATGGCGAGCAAAATGCGTGGACGGACGCGAGCAAAGCACGCCGCGGCTGCCTCAACGACAAGCAGAGCGCGCCATGGCCGCCTCAACGGCGAGCAACCACACCTGCATATTGCAATTCTGGTCAACCTTCTGGCACCCCGTGGGAGGCGCGATGGCGCATCCATCGGACACGATGGTGATATCTTGACCGTGTGTGATAGTGGGCAGACACGTGTACACGTACATCCGAGAACGCGGGCCCACGTACGCCATCCGAGGACCGTTTCGGGCTTCCGATGCGTGGCATACGGTTGATCAATAAGAACTGTTTGCGATGAGCCAGAACAACGGAAACGGGCTACGAGCCCAGAAGTAGAACCATCAATAAATTTTGACCTTGTTTCTCGTCACATTCCAGATTACAACGCAAAAAGTAATTGCAAATCTGTTCACACCGATCAAACCTAAATGTGTTCACACTTAGCACCGGGCTATAAAAACTACCCACTCAAAAATTACTTCACAGTTCCTCTCCTCATCACCCACAAAATAAGTCTTTCCTGTCAGTCGTTCCACCATGACTGGTAGGAGGAGTTTCGGGTCGACATATAACCAGGGAGCAAAGACCAAGGCCGTGGAAGCACTAGAGAGCTACCGCCGCTACGTGGCAGCCGCAGCAGAGATGTCCCGGTGCACCGCGAGGCCTCGAACAAGCTCTCACCAGCACGCGAGGGCTCTCACAAGCGCACTCGCCGCATCGGCGATCGCGACAAGCTGGCATTCCTGAAGTCCTTGGCCAGCGACGATGACATTCTCGCTGGCCTAATTAAGCACCTGGAGCTGGTCGATGGATTGATGAAGCTGCTCGAGATTAGCGATGCCTTGGTTGAGAAGGCGACCAGCCTCATCGAGCAACTCATGGGTGACAATGCGAAGCTCCTCAAGGCGCTCGCCGAGAATGAGGAGGAGGCCGCCGGCTGGAAGAAGTTGCATGAGCAGAGCAGTGCCTCGGGGATGATGCTAAAAGTGGTCGTCGAAGAACTGACGGGTGACTTGAGGAAGCTCTGGATCAAGCACGAGCAGGAGGTGGAGGAATTCGTGGCTGCTGTCAAGCAAAGTCGTGAGGAATTGAAGAAGGAGCTGGAGGATGTCGTCGCCCGGGGATCCATCGAGGAGTAGAGACAGTAGCGACCCAGATCATTGTCTGCGATTTCCTTCTTCTCTTGCCCCTGTGTCTTCCGGGCTTTGTCGCATGTGGCATTTTAAACTATCCGGAATATGTAAGACAATTATTATCCGCGCCATTGTAAATTTGTCGTCGTATTATCCGTTGCCATTTTATTTGTCGTCGGATTATCCTTTGCCCTATGTGGCATTTTAGATTATCCGGAATACTAGTTGAAAACACGAACAAAGCAAATGCTAACGTTCAGCGGGGCCATGCGATCACAAGCAAACACCCTCCGTCGAAGAGCTTGATACGTCTCCAACGTACCTATAATTTGTTATTGTTCCATGCTGTTATATTATCATTCTTGGATGTTTTACAATCATTTTATAACAACTTTATATCATTTTTTGGTACAAACCTATTGACATAGTGCCCAGTGCCAGTTGCTATTTTTTTGCTTGTTTTTTACTTCACAGAATATCAGTACCAAACGGAGTCCAAATGCAGGGAAACTTTTTGGAGAATTTTTCTGGACCGGAAGACACTTGTTGGGCCAAAGAAGTACCAGAGGGGGGCTTCGACGGGAGCACAACCCACCTGGGCGTGCTTGGGGGCCCAGGCACGCCCTGGTGGGTTGTGCCCACCTCGGCCGCCTCCCGCACCGCCTCTTTGCTCTATAAATACCCCAAAAGTCCAAAAACCCTAGGGGAGTCAACGAAACACAATTCCAGCAGTCGCAAGTTCCAAAACCACCAAATCCAATCTAGACACCATCACGGAGGGGTTCATCATCCTCATTGGTGCCTCTCCGATGATGCGTGAGTAGTTCATTGTAGACCTACACGTCCATAGTTAGTAGCTAGATGGCTTTCTCTCTCTCTTTTGATTCTCAATACAATGGACTCTTGGAGATCTATTTGATGTAACTCTTTTTGCGGTGTGTTTGTTGGGATTCGATGAACTTTGTGTTTATGATCAGATCTATATCCATGAAAGTTATTGGAGTTTTCTTTGTTCTCTTATATGCATGATTACTTATATCCTCGTATTTCTTCGTTGAATCTTTGGTTTAGTTAGGCCAACAAGATCGATTTTTCTTGCCATGGGAAGAGGTGCTTTGTGATGGGTTCGATCATGCGGTGTTCTTTCCTAGTGACAAAAGGGGCAGCAAGACATGCATGTATCGTTGCTATTAAGAATTACAAGATGGGGTATATTCTTACATGAATAGATCTTGTCTACATCATGTCATTGTTCTTATTGCATTACTCCGTTTCTCCATGACCTTAATACACTAGATGCATGCTGGGTAGCGGTCGATGTGTGGAGTAATAGTAGTTGATGCAGGCAGGAGTCGGTCTACTAATCTTGGACGTGATGCCTATATAATGATCATTGCCTGGATATCGTCATAATTATTTGAAGTTCTATCAATTGCCCAACAGTAATTTGTTTACCCACCGTAAGCTATTTTTCTCGAGAGAAGCCACTAGTGAAATCTACGGCCCCGGGTCTATTCTTTATCATATTTGCTTTGAGATCTATTTTTATTTGCTTTTGTTTTCAGATCTATTATTCTAAAAACCCAAAAATACCTTGCTGCACTTTTTCTTTATTTATTTTATTTTATTTTATCGCGAGATCTATTTATCCAAAATCATACAAACCAATCTATCTTTTACCCGAGAGGGATTGACAATCCCTCTTACGCGTCGGGTTGCAAGTATTTGTTCTTTGTGTGCAAGTACCGTTTACATAGTGTTGCTTGGTTCTCCTACTTGTTCGATAACCTTGGTTTCATAACTAAGGGAAATACCTACCGTAGCTGTGCTGCATCATCCCTTCCTCTTTGGGGAAATACCGACGTGGACACGAGCCATCAAGAAAGGATTTCTTGCGCCATTGCCGGGGAGACATCATCGACATCTATCAGGTTCCTAATCACAAATCTCATCTCCTTGCAATTTACATTATTTTCCATTTGCCTCTCATTTTCATCTCCCCCACTTCACAAAAATTTGCTGTTTTATTCACCCTCTTTTTCGTTCGCCGTTTTCTCATCAGATCTGTTTTTGTGTGCAATCATGCTTGCCTATTTTGTCACTATGGCTAGCATGACTACTCCTTCTTTGTCACCAGATTTCGAAGTTTTATACTTCAAGCAGAAACAAGGAGAAAATTTGAAAGATGCTTGGTATAGGCTAATGGAATTCTATCGCATTAGCAACCTAAAAGGGGATGCAAAGATTTTGCTTCGAAATTTTTATATAGGATTATCCTTGCATCATAGACAACTTTTGGATTTTTCCGCTAAAGGGAATTTTATTGAGCTTGATGCTAATACGGCTTATGAGATCCTAGAAGGGATTTTGGGAATTCCATCACTGAAAAAGGGGATTTATTTTACTCCAGAAGGGGTTCAAATTTTAGATAAGTTGAGTGATTTACATAAACATTTGGTTGAGTTGCAAAAATATAACGAACCTCTTAAACATATCAGTGGAAACCTCAACGCATGAATACTTTGATTACTCTTTGCAATAAATGTTTGGATATTCTAGATCTCAAGATGGTCTCTTTCCCGAAAATCTTGGGAAGCGTAAAGAGCCTCCCGGGTTTGAAAAACCCTTACAAAAGTTGCAAAAACTAAAGATGACAACACTTGAATTTATGCATTATGCCTCGCTAGGGGCGTAAAATGATAGCGCTTGTTGTGAGGCAACCCAATGAATAAAATTTATTTTTTCCTGTTTCTTTCTATTCTTGAGTGTTTCCACAATTATGCATCTGTTATGATTGTGTTTTTTAAGTTTTAATTAGTGTTTGTGCCAAGTAAAGCCTTTGGGATAGCTTTGGTGATAGTTGATTTGATCCTGTTGAAAAATAGAAACTTTTGCATCCAGTAAAATAATTGTATAGATTCACACAAGCGACGAACAATTCTGAATTTTTTACAGAAGATTTATATAAAAATTTCCATTGTTTTCCTAATTGTTCAGAATTTTTGTAATTACAGAAATATGAGTAAAATTCGAGTCTTTACAGACTGTTCTATTTTTGATAGATTCTATTTTCTTTGCATTGTGTGCCTATTTTGATGAATCTATGGATTGTATCAGGGGGTATAAGCCATGGCAAAGTTAGAATACAGTAGATATAATGCAATAAAATAATTTGAATGGGTTTTCTACAGTACTTAAAGTAAAGATTGGTTTTCTTATACTAACGGATCTCACGAAGGTTTTTGTTGAGTTCTGTGTGATTGAAGTTTTCAAGTTTTGGGTGAGATCACAATGGATGAAGGAATAAGGAGTAAGAAGAGCCTAAGCTTGGGGATGCCCAATGGCACCCCAAGGCAATATTCAAGGAGAAACAACCAACTAAGCTTGGGGATGCCCCGGAAGGCATCCCCTCTTTCTTCTAACGACCATCGGTATTTTACTTGGAGCTATATTTTTATTCGTCACATGTCATGAGTTTTGCTTGGAGCGACTTGTATTATATGAGTCTTTGCTTGTTTTGCTTTTTAGTTTGTCACAAGTATCCTTGCTGGACACACCTATTTGAGAGAGCCAAATTATGCTATGATTTGTTAGAATTGCTCTTTATGCTTCACTTAAATCTTTTGAGCTATGTAATTGCTCTAGTGCTTCACTTATATCTTTTCGAGCACGATGTGCTTTAATATTTTTGAAGAAATGCTCTCATGCTTCACTTAGATTTATTTGAGAGTTAGTAACTTTGAATAAATCCTGTCATGCTTCACTTATATTATTTTGAGAGATGAAAATTTTTATGCTAATGTTCTTCACTTAAATTTGTTTGAGCTTGCCAAAAGTAATTGCAATACATGAAACTAGTCCCAAAGTGATAGATATTCAAGAGGGATATAATAAAAACTTTCATGAAGATCATTGGACAAAATAAACTTGATTCTTTGTAATAGTTTTGAGATATGATGATAGTGATATGTGAGTCATGTTGGTGAGTAATTATGCTTTAGTAAGAATATTGGTGTTAAGGTTTGTGATTCCCTATGCAAGCACAAAAGTTAATAGTTATGCAATGAAATTACATCCTACTTGTGGTGCATTATTCGGTGTTAGTTATGCTTAATGCTCCCTTATGTGATTTTTTGTTTCTTGGTTGGATGCTTCTCAATCTTTTTGCTAGCCTTCACTTGTACTAAGTAGGAATACTACTTGTGCATCCAAAATCTGTAAACCCAGTTTTGCCATATGAGTCCACCCTACCTACCTATATGCAGTATTCCCGTGCCGTTCTAAGCAAATTTGTATGTGCCATCTCTAATTTTCAAAATAATTTCCTTTTTGTGTGCTCGTACCGCTCATGAAACGGTAGGGGGTGGCCGGTATTTTTCCATGCTAGATGTGTTATTCTCAAGATGGGTGTTTATTCACTTGTCATTGCACGAGAGTACGGCAAAGGTATTAGGGATGCCCAGTCCCGAAATGAAAAATGAATTTACTTTATGTTGTCAAATAATAAATTCCTTGGAAAGTGTTGGTATGGATGGTACCCGTGGATACGGCTAGCCGTGGAATGTGAAAGTATGGTGGAAAAAGGAATAAACTTTATTTTCTGTTTGGGAACCGTCTATGATATATCTAGCATGGAAAGTGTTGGGAACTACTCGATCGTTTTCATTGACAGGAAAAGCATGCCACCCAAAATGTTTTATCTCTATTTTTTTGCTTTGAGCTCTGGCACCTCTACAAATCCCTACTTCCCTCTGCGAAGGGCCTTTCTATTTACTTTTTGAAATTTTTATTTTTATTTGAGTCTCCATCTTCTCTTATAAAGCACCAACTAAGGGGCACTATGATCGTACTTGAGCATTAGATGTGGCTAATATGCGAGTGTGTTTCATGAATGGATCAATGATTGAGCATGATGGGCTAGGGATAACTTTCTTTAGTGTTGATATTTTGAAAGACATGGTTGCTTATTGATATGCTTGAGTATTTAAATCTTCATGTCAAAACTAGACTATTGCTTTGAACCATATAAAAGTCCAAATGTCCATGCTACAAAAGAAAAGAATATGTGATGAACATGTTAGGCAGCATTCCACATCAAAAATTCTGTTTTTATCATTTACCTACTCGAGGACGAGTAGGAATTAATCATGGGGATGCTGATACATCTCCAATGTATCTATAATTTTTTATTGTTCCATGCTGTTATATTATCATTCTTGGATGTTTTACAATCATTTTATAGCAACTTTATATCATTTTTTGGGACTAACCTATTGACATAGTGCCCAGTGCCAGTTGTTGTTTTTTGCTTGTTTTTTACTTCACAGAATATCAGTACCAAACGGAGTCCAAACACAGCGAAACTTTTTGGAGAATTTTTCTGGACTAGAAGACACCTGTTGGGCCAAAGAAGTACTAGAGGGGGGCTCCAAGGGGAGCACAACCCACTTGGGCACGCCTGGGGGCCCAGGCACGCCCTGGTGGGTTGTGCCCACCTCGGCTACCTCCCGCACCGCATCTTTGCTCTATAAATACCCCAAAAATCCAAAACCCTAGGGGAGTCGATGAAACACAATTCCAACCACCACAAGTTCTAGAACCACCAGATCCAATCTAGACACCATCACGGAGGGGTTCATCATCCTCATTGGTGCCTCTCCGATGATGCGTGAGTAGTTCATTATAGACCTACAGGTCCGTAGTTAGTAGCTAGATGGCTTCCTCTCTCTCTCTCTCTTTTGATTCTTAATACAATGGTCTCTTGGAGATCTATTTGATGTAACTCCTTTTGCGGTGTGTTTGTTGGGACCCGATGAACTTTGTGTTTATGATCAAATCTATATCCATGAAAGTTATTTGAGTTTTCTTTGATCTCTTATATGCATGATTACTTATAGCCTCGTATTTCTTCTTCGAATCTCTGGTTTAGTTAGGCCAACTAGATCGATTTTTCTTGCCATGGGAAGAGGTGCTTTGTGATGGGTTCGATCGTGCGGTGTTCTTTCCCAGTGACAGAAGGGGCAGCAAGACACGCATGTATCGTTGCTATTAAGGATAACAAGATGGGGTCTATTCCTACATGAATAGATCTTGTCTACATCATGTCATCGTTCTTATTGCATTACTCCGTTTCTCCATGAACTTAATACACTAGATGCATGCTGGATAGCGGTCGATGTGTGGAGTAATAGTAGTTGATGCAGGCAGGAGTCGGTCTACTAATCTTGGACGTTATGCCTATATAATGATCATTGCCTGGATATCGTCATAATTATTTGAAGTTCTATCAATTGCCCAACAGTAATTTGTTTACCCACCGTACGCTATTTTTCTCGAGAGAAGCCACTAGTGAAATCTACGGCCCCCGGGTCTATTCTTTATCATATTTGCTTTGAGATCTATTTTTATTTGCTTTTGTTTTCAGATCTATTGTTCTAAAAACCCAAAAATACCTTGCTGCACTTTTTCTTTATTTATTTTATTTTGTTTTATCGCGAGATCTATTTATCCAAAATCATACAAACCAATCTATCTTTTACCCGAGAGGGATTAACAACCCCTCTTACGCGTCGGGTTGCAAGTATTTGTTCTTTGTGTGAAGGTACCATTTACATAGTGTTGCTTGGTTCCCCTACTGGTTCGATAACCTTGGTTTCATAACTGAGGGAAATACCTACCGTAGATGTGCTGCATCATTCCTTCCTCTTCGGGCAAATACTGACATGGATACGAGCCATCAGAGCTCGGCCACCATTAATGGAGAAGTTGAGAGCGAGGCAGGCGGCTGGAGGATGGAGGTCAAAGAGCTCGCTTCCCGGTGAGCGTGGGCGGCCTTGCTGCTCGCACGTGTCCTATCGAGCCTACGAGGTGGACAGGTCACCCGTGTCCCATCGAGCCTGCTCGGCGGACTGCTCGCACGCGTCCCATCGAGCCTGCACGGCGGACTTCTCGTGCTCGTCCCGTCTAATCAAATAGCAGCATGCACGCCACCGAGTATGGTTAAATTTTGGCACAAAATACAAAGATGACCAATGAACGAGGACCGAGGTAGTACTATCCCATAAGAAAAGAGGGACGCGTGGCTGCACTTAAATGGTTACAGGAACACACACGGTTCATATAATACAACCATTTGCGATATTAACGTGTCAGCTATTTGTTTCAAAAGGACTTCGTTGGCTATTAATGTGTGCGCCTTGTCTCAAACTGGACGATTTTTTTACCACGACATATATGTGCCATGTCATGAAACCATGCCAAGTTTCATGTTTTTTGGGTGAGTTTTCGATTTACTCAGATTTAAAAACCAAGATTCTCAATGTTTCAAGACGACAAGACGTTTGTAATTCATTCCCATTCCTTCAATGAGACCTAAACATACACCCAATGACGTCTGTAGTTCAAATTTGAATTATGGACTACATTAAATGCCTAGAAAACTCAATTAATATATAAAATGGTCAAACAAACCCTGAACAGTTTCAAATTTCAGCATGACACTCCTGTTATTCTATGTTGCCTGTAGAAAACAAAATGCAAGGCGAGAAGAGGCAGCGATTATCGTTTCACCCACAACAGGGGCATGTTTCCCTACCGGAACCACGAGGGTTGTGAGAAGCTTCGGTTTGTAAGAGGCTTGTAATATAGCTTGGCCCAAATTGGACAATTTTTTACCACGACATATATGTGCCATGTCGTGATACCATGCCAAGTTTCATGATTTTCTGGTGAGTTTTGGATTTACGGAGATTTAAAAACCGAGATTCGCAATGTTTGAGGCCGAGCCAGGACACCGAGATGGTTGAATTTATTCCTATTCCTTCCATGGGACCGAAATATGCACCCCAAGGACACATGTACGATTTTTCTAGCCATTGTGGTGCACTGGAGCATGTATTTGTAGTTTGAATTTGAATTACGGACATTAAATGCCTAGAAAACTCAATTAATGAATAAAAAAAGGTCAAACGAACCCTAAATAATTTCAAAGTTCAGCGCGAATCTCCCGTTGTTCCATGTTGCGTGCAGAAGAAAATACAAGGCTAGAAGAGGGAGCGATTATCTTTTCGGCCACAAGGGGACACGTTTCCCTATCGAAACCACGAGGGTTCTTGTGAGAGGCTCCGGTTTGTAAGAGGTTTGTAATAAACTTTGGCCCAAATTGGACAATGTTTTTACCACGACATATATGTGCCATGACGTGACACCATGCCAACTTTCATGACTTTCTGGTGAGTTTTAGATTTATGGGGATTTAAAAACCGAGATTCCAAATGTTTGAGGATGAGCCAGGACCCCGGTACGGTTGTAATTCATTCCCATTCCTTGCATCGGACCTAAACATGCACCCAAGGACACATGTATGATTTTTCTAGCCATTTTGGTGAACGGGAGCATGTATTTGTAGTTCAGATTTGAATTATGGACATTAAATGCCTAGGAAACTCAATTAATGTATAAAAAGGCCAAGCGAACCCTAAATAATTTTAAATTTTAGCACGGATATCCTGTTGTTCAATGTTGCCTGTAGAAAAAAATACAAGGCGAAAAGAGGCAGTGATTATCGTTTCGCCCACAAGGGGGGCACGTTTCCCTATCGGAACCACGAGGCCTCTTGAGAGAAGCTCCGGTTTGTAAGAGGCTTATAATAAAACATGCCCCAAAATGGAAAAAAAATTCCACGACATATAAGTGGCATGTCGTGACACCATGCTAAGTTTCATGATTTTCGGGTGAGTTTTGGATTTACGGGGATTTAAAAACCGAGATTCTCAATGTCCGAGGCCAAGCTAGACGCCGAGACAGTTGTAATTCATTCTCATTCTTTGCATGGGACCTAAACATGCATCCAAGGACACATGTATGATTTTTGTAGCCATTTTGGTGCACTAATTTGAATTATGCACATTAAATTAATGCTTATAAAACTTAACTATAATGTATAAAAAGGCCAAACGAACCCTATATATTTAAAGCAGTTCTGGTCAACCGTCTGTCACCCGTGGGTAAGCACTGTGCGCATGCGTTGTGCTAGCTCACGCTTCCTTGTCTACTAAGTTTTCCATATTAATGTTGTTATATATCCAAACACGCTACCGTTTCCCGCCACTCCTCCCATCGGTTTCCCATCGGTTTCCCGCTGCCAGTGTCAGTTCTCATAGAAGGCTAGGCGGCGACACACCGGCCATGTAAATATTGCACACAGTTTCTAAAAGCACAAACATGTGTGATAGTAGGAAGTAGGTCCCATAGGGTGACCAGCGTGAAACGCCTTAAAGGCGAGGAGGCAATTCTTGTTAGTAAGGGGCGGCTTCCCATCCGCTAACGTAGTCGAATAGAACGCAGAAGTTAAGCGTGCTGGGGATGGAGTAGTCTAAGGATGGGTGACCCGGTGGGAAGTTGCATATCTCAAGCTTCATTAACGCGCCATGATACGGTCATTATAGACATTTATCATCTAAATGTCTCTATAGTGACCTGTCATGACGATTATATAAACCTTGGGATCCTTGTTTTGCTAATTTGTAGAATATGTTTTTTATTGGTTATTTTTTGTTCTCAAAAATCAAAGAATGATCAACATCTGTAGGTCCACACAAATTATCCCTTTGACCTAACACACGAGAAGGGTCCTCTTTGCTCTGTGTGCTATGTTAGAGCAAATCAAGTTTCATCACATGCGTTGGACGAGACCCCCTACCCCCCACCCACCTCGAAGTTGCCGAACCGACATCGTACGTGTCACACCCTGATTTCCATGCAACAACACTTAGGCTGTGTTTGGTTGAGCTGCAGATTCTAAAAAAGCTGCTGTAAAAAAGCTGTTGTGGAAAAGCTGCTGTGAAAATGCTGCTGTGAAAAAGCTGGAAGCTGTTTGGTTAAAACAATTGTGAAACTGTAGATTAGGCTATGAATTGTCTATAATGCCCTCAGGGCCTGAGTGAATATGTTTATATGCTAATTGACCGTAAAGCACTGATGTGTACAATTGAGCCAAAGGCAAGACAAAAAATTAACTTGATCCAATTGAGCCAAAGGCAAGACAAAAAGTTAACTTGAGCCGAAGACAATATAGAAAATCTGGATTCAATTGGCCAGGGAAACAGCGATCGGTACATTATTAGGCAATCAAACCACATACAATTTGCAGGAGCATAATAGCATCAGATGATATCCAATCACAAATTCAAACAAGGTATTCCAATCATTTGGGCGTAGAAACATTACCACATACACATATAAAGCACAATCCATTCACACATATACTTGAAAATGCACTGATAGCAGCAATATACAGCAACTACTAATGAAGATGTACTCACCATATCCAATCTGTGTTATTAATCGTTACATCACAAAAAACAGAAGAAAAAAATCATGAAAAGGGAAGGATAGATGGGGATGCTGGATGAGGAGGTGGGATGGAGGGAGGAGGAGGAATGGAAGAGGAGGAGGGAGGAGTGGGAGGAAGAAGCGACGGGAAGAGGAGACCAGAGGGACAGTGCGCCAGCGCCGCCGGCGCCGCCGGTCGGGCAGCTGGCCTAGTGCCGCCGTGAGCGGGGGAGGAAGGGGAAGGAAGTAGGGAGGTGGGAGGAGGAAGGAAGGAGAGAGGAGGGTCGCCGGGTGGCGGGCGGCGTCAGGCGACGGGCAGTGGCAGTGGGCGGCGGCGGTCGGTGGCAGTGGGCGGTGGCGGTCGGTGGCAGTGGGCGGCGGCCGGCGGCGGCCAACCCTAGCCGTGCATGGTAGGCGGCGATGGCTCCCGTCCTTTCCTGTCGCGCGTGCGCGAGTTCGAGCCCAGCTCATTCCTTTCGTGCGAGAGGAAAGAAAAAGACCGAAGCGGTATGACATGCCAGTGGCATTGGTGGATAAATACTTCTCAACTGTAAGGGGACAGCTAAAAATGGCTGGTTTAGAAGCTGAGAAGTTGGGGGTACCCGGGCTGCGAAATTTGTACTATGTAAAAACTACAGATTGTCAAAAGCTGCTTCAAAAATTTATCCCTTTGGTTGGCTTCTAGCTTCTTCAAAGCAGAAGTTGGGTAGAAAAGCTCAACCAAACACAGCCTTAAGCTAATAAGTCATGATAAAAATGTGGTTTCACAAAAACTTTTGAGTGTTTTGGTCTTTGCTTTGATTGGATTGTGTCTCCTGTTTACAAGTGCTAAAAAAATCAAATAAATCCTCCAACTCTCATACTTCTTTCCCTTGATCTGAAACTTTGCCCAATGATCATGATATGTGTTTAGGACGTAAATGTATTTTCTTACAAAAATAATTTGGCCAAAATTATTTTCTAAATTAGGTTTTCCAAAAACCCTTGAGTTAAGGCTTGAACTACAAGTACTTAATTTAGGGTATGAAAAATCTTTAAAAATTATATTTGACTCCTATTAGATATAGGACTCCCAGAAACCACAAAAATATTATTTTAAAAGTTTTTTTATTATTTTATTTAAAGGCTTTTTCTTAAGGCCAGAAATGGTCTTTAATAGCTTAAAATTATTTTTATGTTTCAAAAATATTTGAGGAAATTTAGGGAAGCTCATTGGACACATATTGTCTATATATAGGAGTTTCAACACATGGTCATGTTCAACATATTGGTCAAATCCATCAAAAAACCTTTCTGGATATTTCAAGCTTTTGAATATTTACAAAGGAAATATTCTCAATAAATTCAAAGAACATTCTGGCATGTCAAAAATGCCATAATTGGTGATCTTGCCAAGTTTCATGTCTTGGAGAACAAGATAACGTCATCAAAACCTCTCAAAACCATCTCTGTCCATTTCCTGGTTTGAGCAAATTTACATTGCCAAACTTGTCCAAATGCCCTCAAACTTGGTACACATGCTCAAATGGAATAGTTATTCATCTAGACCAAATGGCACCAGTTGGAGAATAGGATAACTTGATCAAAGTGCCTCAAAACCCTTTCTGTCCAGAACCAAATTTGAACAACTCTACATTGTCAACTGTCTCCTTTTGACCCCAAATTTTGTGGACATGCTATAATCCTCAAATGATGAAATTACACCAAGTGGTACATCAAGGAGAATAGATTTGCATAGCTAGATCTAGGAAAACCCATTTCTGTTGATTTCTAGGGTTTGGAAAAGTTACATTGGAAACTTTCTCCAAATGGGCTCAAAATTTTACCACATTGTCACATGAGCATTGCCATCACCTCTGTAAAGTGTCACAAGAAGGAGATTAGTGCAACTAGCCCAAATCACCATCAAACACCTTCTGGTAGAATCTTATCATTCATGTTTTGGCCAGTTCCTTTTATCTCCATGAGTTGAAACTCCACCCACACCCTCATCTAGTCTCTCTTAACCTCCCACAAGCTTTCCAGCCCGAGGGGCAATGATTGAGGGGGGGTGAAACCCCATTTTCCCTCTCTGGACAACAACCTTTCTCCCATTTTCTGACCTCTCTCTCACTCCTGGCAAGTCCCAGAGCATCCAAGGCCTCCTCCCCCCTTGTTTATTCCTCCCACAGCCACTGGACACAAGTGGACACGCGGGCGCGCGCGAAAAGCCGCGAGTGCCGGCCAAAGTCGCGCTCTGGAGCGCCTGGCAGAGCACCCGACCGTTGATGCCGCGCTCCCGACCACCTCGGGCCTCCCCGCGTGCCAGTCGATGCCCCTTGACGTCCACAACGTGCCACGCCCATGTCCCCCTCCTCTCTCTTCCTCCTCCTGCCTCCTCTCGCACGCGCACCGGCCGCCCGAGAGCTCCAATGGGCAGCCTCACACGCGCGACGCCTCTGAACCTTCCCGGCTCCCTCTTTTCTCTCCCTGGTAGTAGACCACACCCACGAACACCCCGGACATGGCCCGGTATGCCAATTCGGCCCTTGGTGTTGCCTAGGCCGCGGCCGTGGTTGCAGTCCATGATGCTCCGTGGCCTCGCCATATAAGGCCACCCCAAGCCCACCTTTCCACCCCATTTGCCCCCTCTTGCTCCTCGGGCCCCGCTGGACCAACCCACACCTCTCCTCGTGCCCTCCACAGCCATCCATGGCCGGAGAGCCACCGCCGGCCCCGGGCTAAATTCGCGCCACCTGAGCCCCCTCCTCCTTACCTCACCGTTTCATGGCATAACCACCACCATAGTGGACCTCTCTCGTGCTCCTTCCTCTCCTCCTCGTGGTCGTGCCATCAAGCTCCATCACCACCGCCGGCCTCGCCCACCACGACCGATGGAGCGCTCGCGTCTGACCGCCCCTGCGGTCATGGCGCACCTCGGCGAATGCGGCGCGGCCTCCTGAACCCGCCGGCGTGCTGGGCATCGCCGGAGGTGGCTGGTGCCGCCGGGGAGAACGCCGGTGACCGCTTGGCCTCGCTTCCCCTACCCCTGCTCTGTTCGACGGGAAGTAGGAGACGGCCTGAGCACTGGGCACCGCCCGTCAGCGACCTGGGGGCCGGGCCTAGGGGTTTAAGAGGACGCGGGTTCGGGCGGAGCCGTTTTCGCTCAGGGAAGGCGCACTCCCGGAGTGCGTCTTCGACGTCGCCTCGCCATAAATCAAGATCTATTTAATGAACCACAGTGGACATTTTTACTATGCTTGGTTTTCACTGGATCCATTAACTATGTCATTTATCCAAATACGTCCACTTCAAAAATCCATAGGATATTCATTTGGACTCGAAATCCAGTGAAACCAATTTCTAAATATTTCTAAAACCATGCCTGATTTAATGGGTATTTTTACTCATTTTTTTAAAAAGGCATTCTGTAGACTTTTTGCGGGTCCATTAAATCCCTTGACTCCATCATCTTGAAATGTTCAGAAATATCCATTGATCCACTTCCAATGAAACTACTTTGATCATTTTTCATATGACCAAAGGTATCCTAGAAAAGTACAACTCACATTTTTAGAGCACTTTTGTTTTTGCCTTGTTGTGTTGCTTATTGTGATTGTTTCCGACGTTAGTTGACGAAGTAGACGGAATACTCGGAGATGGACCAGAAGGATTGAAGACCTTGTGGAGCCAGGCAAGCAGCCCTTGGACCATGATGAACCATTTTACATCATGATATCATTTTTCATTGTTTCATCAAATGCATAATATCTTGAATGGCAACCTTGCTAGGCTTACCTCCGTTGCATACTCCATTGATACTTGCATTGTTTTTGACTCTGCCCTTGCTTAGAGTCGTGTTGGTGGGAAGTAGATAGGTGTTACAATAGTTGGCTAAGCAAAACGGGGCAGGGTTCTGCATGGAAAGAAACAAGTGTGGTTTGACATACTTGCAAATAGCCCCAATGGGTGTCACTAATGCCCCTGGGAGATGATGATGAACTAGGTCACTACATGGTGGAGAAGTAGTGTACCGAGCCTTGATGAAAGTGTTGTTTACAGAGACAGATTAGATTTAAGATTTGTCGACCGTCCCAACCAAACATGCGCAACAACTCTACTTATATGGGAAAGGGCATTGTTGATTACCTAGTTCATGCTAGCATGGATGCCCACATTACTAGTGACAGGAGTGGCGTGGTCACTCTCGGGATAGGGTCGTGCTTGGATAGGCGGCCATGACTATTTTTACAGGGCACCAGACACACCATTGGTACCCCATTCTTGTGTTGTGTGATGAATATGGGAGCGTGGATCCACCAAATTAAATAGTGACGTTGATTGGCACGGGGGCTTCTACCAATCGAGTGGACCCTATGTTAGTCACGGCTAGGGAAAGGTAGTGATCGGGTGCTTACCCCGGGTACTTGAGGTACCGCGGGTCATGGATGACATGGAAGTTCCCTGGATCTCGTGCGTAAAGTGTGCAACCTCTGCAGAGTGTTAAACTATTCGAATAGCCGCGTCCACGGTCAAGGACAGTTGGGTGGTGCTGCTTAGACTATGTCCATATGTTTCTGACAAACAATACGGTTTGGTAATATTGTTGATATGATTCGTGAGGAAGTCACGATGAGCTTGAGCATGAGTTGTTCATAACTCTTTCTCAATGTTGATGTCTGTAACCTCCTGATACTTGTTGCAGAAGCATTCATGTCCTTGATAAATGCTGATCATACTTGCATGAGAAAAACTAGCTTTCCGCAAAAATGCCAAATTAGCAGTAGAGCCTTGCATAGTTATTCTGTTATCACTCTTGGGTTACTTGCGAGTACATTCAAATGTACTCACTGGCTTGTCCCTGGCTATTTACTTGGCCAGGGCTGGAAGAGCAAGTATACGAAGAAGAGTTCTTGGTGACGATCATGCGAGCTAGGACGCTTTCCCCGTCAGAATGCCTGTAGGATTAAAGAAGATGGTGTGGGTCCAAGTTGTCTACAAAGATTTCCACTGCGATGATATACTCAAGACTTGACCATAATGGTTATTCAGCTTCTGTGTGTTCAGTGAGCATTGATCTCTGGGATCACTGTGCACGTGTAACTTGTAGCTTTGACTGTGTAGGTCGGGGTCCCCACAGAGCTGGTATCAGAGCCATCCTGACTGTAGGAAGCCTTAGTTAGCATGGTCATTAGTTAGGGTAATATTGCTTTCAAAACTATCTCTACTTCTGTTCCCTTCTGAAGTTTTGAAAAACTAAGATATATTTTCCTTATTGATCTCTTTCCCTTCAAAACTTTTGTTAATGGTCGCTAGAACCCTTATGCCCCTGACCACTAGATTCCTTGTAATTCTCGTGGGGAACCTGGAAGGAAAGCACCTTGCCAGGCATTCACCCACATTTTCTGAACACAAGTTTGGCGACACCATGACAAGACAATACCAATATAAGATACCTTGTCAAGGAATGAGGACATCAAGACCCAGAAGATGGTAACACCCTCGACACTGCCCCAGGATGATGCAACCTTGGCCTACAATGATCAGGGCATAAGATATGCAGGATCATGATATACATCGCTAATAGAGCAACCTTGTCCTTACCGTTGTTGTATCGGCAACCACCGGTGGGTGAGAACCTCGCCATTTGGTCCGCCTCACTATAGTGAGCAGGAAAACGGTTCTCTTCGTCCCCCGCTCTTGGTGTTGATGTAGTCATCAACGTAACCGACAGATTGGACCTCTACTATGCCTTGTTAATGTCATTGCATAAAGAATTGCCTACCTGGTACCCTTGACACCTTAGAAGGAAAAAGGGATCGTCATGATTAAGGAGACAACATAAAATCAAGTCAATGGCAGCTATGAGGAACCACCTTCACCCCGTCGGCTCATCAGGCGAGAAGTTGTTGAAGATTCTTCAGGCCCAACCCGGATCGTTTCATCAAACAACTACAAGAGGCATAGCGACACCTGAGGAAGACCCAGAAGACCGCACGTCCTTCTCTCCGATACATGAAGCAAAGCACAACTACTGAGTCCGAGAACCCCTATGGTAGGATGGGTCATGTATCCCCTATGCGAAGTCGAGTCTGTGTGATGGTTCAGATAGAACCATGATCCGTGTTGCTTGTTTTTATTTGTTTGTGTTCTGATATAAGTCACACTTTTGCCCTAGGCAACAAGTACACGACTATATCACCTACCTTACCTTGCTGTTTGCGTTTGGCCCTTTCGGCACTTGTTTGCCCCTTTAGGCACCTCCTCTATGTTGCTTTTCCCTCTCATCTCTCTCATCAACTGAAGACCAGCAAGACAAGATGCACCAAGGATTCCACCTCGGCGACCAACTAGAACTAAAGACTTTTGCTACAGCCTCCTCGACCAAGTGCGGCCCCGTAAAGTTATGTGTACCCCTCAAGATTAGAAATCCATCCCTAGACCCATCGAGACTTCACGAGATACCCTAGTTCGAATCCTTAACCATGTGGTTAACTACGGAATCACAAGAGAACCAGTTAAGCTTCAGTAACCTTTTCTCATCACTGGGTTCATTGTGGAACTAGTGGGCATAGTGAACGAGCACATTATCATCCTAAGGTAGCACCAGAACTGATGATACCATATGGAAGACCAATTTGAGGGTATATGATATGGGGCAAATTACTTGATGAGGCTATGCGAGTAACCTTGAGGAAATATCTGAGACTCTTCGATGGATGATGAGGCTCTCATGTTGGTAGATGAACTTGGTGGGATCATGATAATAGAGTAGCATAACTTTCATTACCCCCTGAGTAAATTGGATTTAGTAGGATAATTATGTTCGCAAGCTGGAATTCTTGGAGGTGTAAGGATTTGACTTAGCCAGGGGATATTGATAGGAGATAGTTGACATTACGATAACGACTTGGGGGAACATGTAGGAATTCTCATAGGACATGAGATTTGGATTAAATAGGTGATCCTAGTGGAGTATATATGCTAAGTAAGTATAAATAGTTCGGAGCAAATTGGATTTAGGCAGATGATCTCGATCATGATACCAAGTTTCTCGGTGGATGGTAAACTAGGAGATTGGATTAATTGTCGGAGTTGATTTAGGGATCTATATAAGCTTGACGTTGGAGGTTACTTGACCCCGATAATGGAAATTGGTGGACTGACTATAGTAAGGATAGCCCTTTCAAGGATTTAGAAGTTATAGGGACTTTAGGAGGTCATGTGGAATGCCATGGATACTGGATTTATAGAATAACTGGATCATGTAGTGATTAGTGAAGTTAATGGGCCATTGGAGTTGATACATAGGTAGGAAACAAGATTTTGGATTTGGAATACGACGTGTTTCTTTAGGATAGAGATGCACTATCTTGGAACTGGGATGAATGAGCTGAGTACTGGATTGTGATGTTTAATTCAAGCTTAGCAGCTTGTATGTTCTATCCATGGATTTCTGCATAAGGATAACCATACATATGAGTTTGGGGAATAGTTGACATGTATGATTTTGTTAGACCTCCTCTCGGGAGTCATGAGGATATGAATAGCATGAGTGATGATTAGAGTTGACCTATTCGAGATACTGCTTTCGGTGGTAAGGTGTTTTTGCTTGAAAGACTAGATAGAACAATTGGCATCTCAGAAACTGTGCTCAACGATAAGATGATAAATGTTCACTCGCACACTAGAATCCTTGAAACCCTTAAGCCATACCAAGCCACGACATGGTCGTATCATGACCATGGGCTTTGACTCTAGGTCGAGAAGACCCTAACTAATACTCAACCGTGACCACCACCAATACCCCAGCCTACTTTATGTACCCCATGAGCAAGTCCTCCTAGAGTACTTGGACAAGTTGGTTGTCATCTTTACTTGGTGACCTACTTGTCTACCCGAAGACGGAAGAAGAGCCGTTCAGCTGGTTAGAGAACATCTGAAGACCGCCGTGTCAAGGAGGAAGAACTATACCAGCCATCGTCATCAAGAAGTAAACTTCCGCGTCGAAGACCATGTGTACCTACGGGTCACTCCTCTCAAGAGAACCAAACATTTCCATGTCAAAGGGAAGCTCACACCAAGATCTATCGACACCTTCGAGATCACTACAAGATGGAGAGAAGACGGTCACTAGCTGGTTTTGCCACCTGAGTTATCCGATGTGCACAAAGTTTCCCATGCATCACAACCCTGGAGGTGTTTCCAACTTCCTGATAAGCCCGATCTCTACAAGGACATCGATCACCGAACCATTGACCTCTAGCCCGATCTGACATACAGCAAGAAACCCATTAGCAAACTGGATCAAGCAGAATGCCATACACAAAGCCACACCATCAAGTACTTCAAGTTCAATGGAGCACTGCACTGAAGCATAAGCAACATGAGGACGTGAAGACTACCCCAGATCCAAGTTTCCATATTCCTCTCCGCGCCTAGTTTGGGAATCTCGGGGACGAGATTCTTGTAAGGGGGTAGGTCTGTCACACCCTGATTTCCAAGCCACAACACTTAAGTTAATAAGTCATGATTAAAATGTGGTTTGACAAAAACTTTTGAGTGTTTCGGTCTTTGCTTTGATTGGATTTTGTCTGTTGTTTACAAGTGCTAATTTTTTTTCAAATAAATCCTCCATTCTCATACTTCTTTCCCTTGATCTGAAACTTTGCCCAATGATCATGACATGTGTTTAGGACATAAATGTGTTTTCTTACAAAAATAATTTGGCCAAAAAGTATTTTCTAAATTCGATTTTCCAAAAACCCCTAAGTTAAGGCTTGAACTACAAGTACTTAATTTAGGGTATGAAAAATCTTTCAAAAATTATATTTGACTCCTATTAGATATAGGACTCCCAGAAACCACAAAAATATTATTTTAAAAGTTGTATTACTATTTTATTTAAAGGCTTTTTCTTAAGGCCAGAAATGGTCTTTAATAGGTTAAAATTATTTTTATGTTTAAAAAATATTTGAGGAAATTTAGGGAAGCTCATTGGACACATATTGTCCATATATAAGAGTTTCAACACATGTCATGTTCAACATATTGGTCAAATCCATCAAAAACCCTTTCTGGATATTTCAAGCTTTTGAGTATTTACAAAGGAAATATTCTCAATAAATTCCAAGAAAATTCAGGCATGTCAAAAATGCCATAATTGGTGATCTTGCCAAGTTTCATGTCTTGGAGAACAAGATAGCATCATCAAAACCTCTCAAAACCATCTCTGTCCATTTCCTGGTTTGAGCAAATTTACATTGCCAAACTTGTCCAAATGCCCTCAAACTTGGTACACATGCTCAAATGGAATAGTTATTCATCTAGACCAAATGGCACAAGTTGGAGAATAGGATAACTTGATCAAAGTGCCTCAAACCCTTTCTATCCAGAACCAAATTTGAACAATTATACATTGTCAATTGTCTCCTTTTGACCCCAAATTTTGGGGACATGCTATAATCCTCAAATGATGGAACTACACCAAGTGGTACATCAAGTAGAATAGATTTGCACAGCTCGATCTAGGAAAACCCATTTCTATTGATTTCTAGGGTTTTGAAAAGTTACATTGGAAACTTTCTCAAAATGGGCTCAAAATTTTACCACATTGTAACATGAGCATTGCCATCACCTCTGTCAAGTGTCACAAGAAGGAGATTAGTGCAACTAGCCCAAATCACCATCAAACACCTTTTGGTAGAATCTTATAATTCATGTTTTGGCCAGTTCCTTTTGTCTCCATGAGTTGAAACTCCACCCACACCCTCATCTAGTCTCTCTTAACCTCCCACAAGCTTTCCAGCCCAAGGGGCAATGATTGAGGGGGGGTGAAACCCCATTTTCCCTCTTTGGACAGCAACCTTTCTCCCATTTTCTCACCTCGCTCTCACTCCTGGAAAGTCCTAGAGCATCCAAGGCCTCCTCCCCCTTCTTTATTCCTCCCACAGCCACTGGACACAAGTGGACGCGCGGGCACGCGCGAAAAGCCGTGGGTGCCGGCCAAAGTCACGCTCTGGAGCACCTGGCAGAGCACCTGACCATTGACGCCGTGCTCCCAACCACCTCGGGCCTCCCCGCGTGCCAGTCGATGCCCCTCGACGTCCGCAACATGCCACGCCCATGTCCCCCTCCTCTCTCTTCCTCCTGCTGCCTCCTCTCGCACGCACACCGGCCGCCCGAGAGCTCCAATGGGCAGCCTCACACGCGCGATGCCTCTGACCCTTCCCCGCTCCCTCTTTTCTCTCCCTGGTAGTAGACCACGCCCACGAACACCCCAGACATGGTCCGGTGTGCCAATTCGGCCCCTGGCGTTCCCTAGGATGCGGCCGTGGTCACCGTCCATGGTGCTCCGTGGCCTCGCCATATAAGGTCACCCCAAGCCCTCCTTTCCACCTCGTTTGCCCCCTCTCGCTCCTAGAGCCCTGCTGGACCAACCCACACCTCTCCTCATGCCCTCCATAGCCATCCATGGCCGGAGAGCCGCCACCGGCCACGGGCTAAATTCGTGCCTGATAACCCACAAGTATAGGGGATCGCAACAGTTTTCGAGGGTAGAGTATTCAACCCAAATTTATTGATTCGACACAAGGGGAGCCAAAGAATATTTGAGAGTATTAGCAACTGAGTTGTCAATTCAATCGTGCCTGGAGATTAATTATCTGCAGCAAAGTGATCAGTAGCAAAGTAGTATGATAGTTTTGATAATAGTAGCAGCAGCAACAGTAACGGTAACAGTGATAGCAGTAGTTTCGTAGCAAGTGCAATAGTAATAGCAGCAGTAGTAACTTAGCAAGATCAATATGTAGGAAAATCGTAGGCATTGGATAGGTAATTTGTTGGATGATATTCATCATGAGACAGTTATAACCTAGGGCGATACGGCACTAGCTCTAGTTCATAAATATAATGTAGGCATGTATTCTGTAAATAGTCATACGTGCTTATGGAAAGAACTTGCATGACATCTTTTGTCCTATCCTCCCGTGGCAGCAGGGTCCATATTGGAAACTAAGGGATATTAAGGCCTCCTTTTAATAGAGAACCGGAACAAAGCATTAACACACGGTGAATACATGAACTCCTCAAACTATGGTCATCACCGGGAGTGGTCCCGACTATTGTCACTCCGGGGTTGCCGGATCATAACACGTAGTAGGTGACTATAACTTGCAAGATCGGATCTAGAACATGGATATAATGGTGATAACATAAATGGTTCAGATCTGAAATCATGGCACCCGGGCCCAAAGTGACAAGCATTAAGCATGGCAAAGTCAGACCAACATCAATCTCAAAACATAATGGATACTAGGGATCAAGCCCTAACAAAACTAACTTGATTACATGATGAATCTCATCCAACTCCTCACCGACCAGCGAGCCTACGAAGAAATTACTCACTCCCGGTGGGGAGCATCATGGAATTGGCGATGGAGAAGCGTTGGTGATGACGAATACCGAAGATCCCCCTCTCCGAAGCCCCAAATGGACTCTAGATCTGGCCTTCCGATGAAGAACAGGAGGTGGCGGTGGCTCCATCTCGCGAAACGTGATAATTCTTTCTCTCTGATTTTTTTCTTGAAAAATGTGATTTTACAGCGTAGGTTTCATGGTATGCGGGGCCACCAGGTGGGGACAACCCACCTGGGCGCGCCTGGAGGGGGGCGCACCCTGGTGGGTTGTGACCACCCAGGTGCCCTCCTTCGGTGGTTCTTGGCTCCAGAAATTCTCTTTTATTGTATAAAAAAATCCTCGCAAAGTTTCGTTCCATTCCGAGAACTTTTATTTCTGCACAAAAGCAACACCATTGTAGTTCTGCTGAAAACAGCATCAGTCCGGGTTAGTTTCATTCAAATCATGCAAACTAGAGTCCAAAACAAGAGGAAAAGCGTTAGGAAAAGTAGATACGACGGAGATGTATCAACTCCCCCAAGCTTAAACCTTTGCTTGTCCTCAAGAAATTCAGTTGATAAACTGAAAGTGAAAAAGAAAAACTTTTACGAACTCTTTTGCTCTTGTTTGCATAAATAAGCTTAAGTAGCACCCAGGTTTTCAGCAAAGATTATAACCAACCATGTCAACAATAACTCTTAAAAATTACATTAACTCATAACAATGACATAATCAGCTAGCGAGCAATAATAAGATATCTCATACAACAACATGTTATTAAAACAACCATGATATAATATGACAATAGTGGTATCTCGCTAGCCCTTTCTCAGACCGCAAAACATAAATGCAGAGCACCTCCAAAGTCCAAGCAGCGACTAAACATTGTAATTCATGGTAGAAAAGATACAGTCATGATGCACCCAACATTAGCTACACACAATGCATAAGCATGACAGCAGTGCTCTCAGGTTCTGGCGCTTATTTGAGAAGGTGATGACACAACATAAAAGTAAATAGATAGTACCTTCGCAGAGGGAAGCAGTGATTTGCAGAGGTGCCAGAGCTCAAGTTTTAAAAACAGAGGTAAATGAAATTTTGAGAGATGCACCTTTCTTGTTTACTTCGCGACCATCAGTTATCAATATCTTCCATGCTAAACACATTAGTGGCGGGTTCCAAGCGATAAAAGTAAAGGTTTACTCCCCCTCCACCAACATTCACACTCCACGGCTTGTCCGAAACAATGGGTGCCGTCCATACCAACATCAGTCCCGGGGGAGTTTTGTTTAATTATTTGCATTTTGAGTTCGGGACTGGGAATCCCTATTACCGCCCCTCTCATGTAAGGACGAGTGAATAAACACTTATCATGAGAATAACCCGCTTAGCATGGAAGATACCAACTACCTCCTGTCGCTCTATGAACAATCCAGGCACACAAAAACGATATTTATTTGCGGTTTTTTAGAGGTGGCACATGCAAATTTACTTAGGACGGCAGGGTAATACCGCATATAGGTAGGTATGGTGGACTCATCTGGAATAACTTGGGTTCAAGGTTTTTGATGTACAAGCAGAATTCCCACTTAGTACAGGCGAAGGCTAGCAAATAGGTTGAGAAGCGGCCAGCTAGAGAGCAACAACGGTCATGAACATGCATTATGCATAAGTAACATTGGACACTAGCATGAGTAGGATATGAACACCATGAACATAAATATCATAGAGGCTATGTTGGTTTTGATTCAACTACATGCATGAACATGTGCCAAGTCAAGCCACTTGAACATTCAGAGGAGGATACCATATCATCATACTACATCACAATCATTTTAACGCAATGTTGACATCCAAGATAAATCATTATCCACTCCTAGCTACTTATGCATGGCATGAGAAACTATAATCTCTAATTGTCATTGCAAACATTTTTGATCATAATAGGCTGAATCATGGATACTAGATTAAACATATTTACAAAAATAGAACAAGTCGAGTTGATACCCGTTTCTCTCTGCCACGGCCAGTTCATCAAATATCGTCATTATTGCCTTTCACTTGCACGACCGAACGATTTGAAAATAATAATAGTGCAAGAGTGCCGTGGACTAAGCTGGAATCTGCAAACATTTTATTCAAAAGAAGAAGACAAGGTAAATTGGCCTCTTTGTTAGATTAGCAATAATGCATATGAGAGCCACTCAACATTTTCATCGTGGTCTTCTCCTTGGTATGACTCAATAAAAGAAAAGAAGTTCAGAGAAACACACTGAAATATTTTTGGAGTTTTTGGTTTTCTGAAGGAAAGCAAATAAAAGGGGAAAAACAAAAATGAGAAAACTATTTACACGAGAAAGCTCCCAACAAGCAAAAGGAAATCTTTTTGGGTTTTTCTTTTTACTGCTACAAGAATTTAAACTAGGAAGAAAAATAAAAAAGAAGTGAGAAAT
The DNA here is from genome assembly GCA_011799875.1 of Thinopyrum elongatum. NCBI lineage: Eukaryota > Viridiplantae > Streptophyta > Magnoliopsida > Poales > Poaceae > Thinopyrum > Thinopyrum elongatum. Next base: position 239,928,103 of record CM022299.1, on the reverse strand, counting down.
ATTTTTGGATTTTCTCAAAGTTTTTCAAACACACAGGAAGAAAGCGAGAAAATAAATTAAGCATGGATAATACAATGAAAAAATGAGGACATCGACGAATGAAATGTGTGAACATGAATGTAATGTCGGTGGAAATACGTACTCCCCCAAGCTTAGGCTTTTGGCCTAGCTTGGTAATCAGTCAGTAGCCTGCATAGTAGTCAGGGTGATAGCTCATGGAGGCTCTCGGTGCGGATGCCTCAGCCTGCTGTGCAGCCACAACTATCGCGTTATGAGCTCGAGCCTCGCTCTCCAGAACAAAATATCTTCCCTTACTGTGAGCATCAAAGAGAGCAGGCACAGGCAAATATGTGTGTACAACGGAGTCTTGATTAAACAACAATTTATAGGTGAAATTAGTGGGATCACCTCTAAGGATCTTATGATGTTTCATAGCATCAAAGTCTAAATACTGCGTGGGTAAAATAGGGTCATATGGCAAAGGTGAAACACCCAGCTCTCTTGCTAAGCATGTGGCATAAATTCCACCATAAAAATAACCACTATTAGCGTTGTGTTGTAACCTGCGTGCAACAATCGCTCCAAGATTATAACTTTTGTCACCAGTGAGAGCGGTGTGAATGAGGCTCAAGTCTGGAGCACAAAGTGTACTGCAATCTTGTTTGCCGACAATGCATTTTCCGTTGAATAATGCGAAATACTGGATTGTGGGAAAATGGATGCTCTTTATTCTACCTTGCATCACTCTCCTATTTTCACCATAACAAAGACTAGTCAAGAACATCTCAAACTCAGACCTTGGTGGTTCGTCAAGCGAACCCCAAAATAGAATTTTGCAGTGGTGAGCAAATCTCTCTAAGGATATGGTAAATGGATTTTCATATAGTTTAAATGACACCCTAGACTCACGGGGATGGAATTTAAATCCTTTGACAAATGATTCAGTGAGAGTGTGGTGTTGGTTGCACTTATCTGAAATGTAGGGACCGAGATCGGCATTGTGAACATATTGCTCAAATTCCTCCTTAATGCCCACACTCACCATATAATCATCGCATGGCCATAAGCATGTTTTGGTGGCGGCATCTCGTATGGAACTTTCACTTGGCTCAACATAAGACCGACGAGCGGAGCTGCTACTAGAAGATGCCTCCGAGGACCTCCGCCTCGAAGAACTCCTTCCAAAGAAGTTCATAATATTCACGTACAATTTTCTGAAAAATTTTATGTCACAAATTTTCGTCAACAAAACTTTGTAAGATTGAAAACAACTATTCATAGAGATGCATAGAGGCCATAACAAGCATTCAAACTACTTAGAACTCTAAGAATTCAACATCCAAGCACATCCACAGCAGCACCAAGAGTAGCTAATTATTCAAAATATAAACCACTAAAGCAAAAATTAATTGGACAAACGGAGGAGTCACATACCAAGCAACAATTCCCCCGAAACAGTTTCGGAAACGGAGCTTCGAGCAAAGAGATCGAAATCCGCGGGTTTGAGAGCAAGAACACGAGAGTAAGAGCAATGGTGAATTTTTTCTGGAGGTAGGTGATGATGTGGGATGAAGAGGTAAGTGAGGGGGGCCACGTGGGGACCACAACCCACCAGGGCGTGCCTGGGGGTCCTGGCGCGCCCAGGTGGGTTGTGCCCACCTGGTGCACCTCCCACTGATATTGTTTGCACCAAAAATTAGTAATATTCAAGAAAAAATCGTATTAAATTTTCAGAGCATTCTGAGAACTTTTATTTTTGGGTTATTTTTATTGCACGGAAAACTCAGAAAACAGAAAAAACATGGCATTTTATTTTATTTAACTAATAAAAACAGAAAACTAAAGGTAGGGACAAAAGGTAGTGCTCACTAAATTCATCAACTTCATACCTCTCAAAAATGATCCATTAATAAGGTTGATCAAGTCTTATTAACAACCACTTTCGATTAGCATGAAACTGAAGAACTTTCGTAAATCACTAAGTTACCACAACGGGGATATGAATTTCCCCAACAATAAGCATTTCATATTTCTTTTTAATAGTAGATAGAGGTAGTTGAAAACTTCCAATAGTGATTGTCGGAGATTTTTCAATAACATTAATACCATTCACTTGGAATTGTTTCTTTGGAAAGTGCATCGTATGCTCATTACCATTGATATGAAAAGTGACCTTGCTTTTATTGCAATCAATAACAGCCCCTGCAGTATTCAAAAAGGGTCTACCAAGGATAATTGACATGTTGTCGTCCTCGGGCATCTCAAGTATAACAAAGTCAGTCAAAATAGCAACATTAGCAACAACAACGGGCACATCCTCACAAATACCGATAGGTATGGCAGTTGATTTGTCAGCCATTTGCAAAGATATTTTAGTAGGTGTGAGTTTATTCAAGTCAAGTCTTTTATATAAAGAGAAAGGCATAACACTAACACCAGCTCCTAAATCACACAAAGCAGTTTTCACATAATTTCTTTTGATGGAGCAAGGTATAGTTGGTATTCCCGGATCTCCAAGTTTTTTAGGTACTCCATCTTTAAATGTATAATTAGCAAGCATAGTGGAGATTTTAGCTTCCGGTATTTTTCTCTTATTGGTGATGATGTCTTTCATGTACTTTGCATAAGGAGGCATTTTAAGGATATCAGTCAAGCGAGTACGCAGAAAGACTGGCCTCAGCATTTCAGCAAAGCGTTCAAATTCTTCATCATCTTTATTTTTAGTTGACTTAGGTGGAAAGGGCATAGTTTTTTGAACCCATGGTTCTCTTTCCTTTCCATGTTTTCTAGCAACAAAGTCTCTTTTATCATATCTTTTATTCTTAGGTTTTGGGTTATCAAGATCAACTGCTAGTTCTATCTCAACATCGTTGCCTGGTTCTTTATTATTTGTTGAGTGTCTTCATGAACCTCGTCATTATCTTTTTCATTATCAGAAGGTGAGTGTTCACTACCAGATTGATTTTCAGCATCAGAGATAGAAACTTCATTATCATTATCGGGAGGTTTTTCTACTTCAGGTTCACTAGAGGCATGCAAAGTCCTATCATTTTTCTTCTTCTTTTTCTTTTTAGAAGGACTACGTGCATCGGTGTTAACTCTTTGAGAGTCTTGTTCAATTATTTTTGGGTGTCCCTCAGGATAAAGTGGTTCCTGAGTCATTCTACCTCCTCTAGTCATTACTCTAACAGCATGATCATTGATATTATTGTTCATTTCATCTAACAATTCTCTTTGAGATTTAGCAACTTGTTCTAACTGAGTTTGAACCATAGAAGCATAATTCCCTACACCTATAACATCATTTGAGATTCTAAATAACAAGTCACTCAAGCGAGCAATCATATCAGAATTATATTTCAACTGTTTCATAACATTTGCATTGAAGTGATCTTGCTTTCTAATGTAGTTTTCAAACTCATAAAGGCATTGGCTAGGGTGCATATTGTGAGGATTATCATTATCATTGAATTTCATTAGAGAATTTACCTCTACCACCTTAGGTGGTGGTGGTGTATCAAGCCCATGTATTTCTTCAATAGGAGGTAAATTTTTGACATCCTTGGCTTTAATACCTTTTTCCTTCGTAGATTTCTTTGCCTCTTGCATATCTTCAGGACTGAGATATAAAATACCCCTCTTCTTCGGAGTGGGTTTAGATGGTGTTTCAGGAAGAGTCCAATCATCATAATTTTTAAATATGTTATTCAATAGTTCTTCAGCTTGCCCAATAGTTCGTTCCCTGAAACACAACCAGCACAACTATCTAGGAAATCCCTAGAAGCATCGGTTAGTCCATTATAGAAGATATCAAGTATTTCATTTTTCTTAAGAGGATGATCAGGCAAAGCATTAAGCAAACGGAGAAGCCTTCCCCAAGCTTGTGGGAGACTCTCTTCTTCAATTTGCACAAAGTTAAATATTTCCTGCAAGGCAGCTTGTTTCTTATGAGCAGGGAAATATTTTTCAGAGAAGTAATAAATCATGTCCTGGGGACTACGCACACAACCAGGAGCAAGAGTATTGTACCAAGCTTTAGCATCACCCTTTAATGAGAACGGAAATAATTTGAGAATATAATAATAGCGAATTTTCTCATCATGAGCAAAAAGGGTGGCTATGTCATTCAACTTAGTAAGATGTGCCACAACAGTTTCAGTTTCATAACCATGGAAAGGATCAGATTCAACCAGAGTAATTAACTCTGGGTCGACAGAGAATTCATAATCCTTATCATCAACAAAGATAGGTGAAGTAGCAAACTTAGGATCACATTTCATTCTAGCATTCAAAGATCTTTCTTTATACTTGGTCAATAATTTTTCTAGATCATCTCTATCTTTGCAAACAAGAATATCTCTAGTTGCCTCCCCACCCATAACATAACCTTCCGGTACCTTAGGCAATTCATATCTAGGAGGGCTAGTTCTAGTAGGTGTTTCAAGATTTTCAGTTTCAAGCTCATCATCAGTTTCAACAACATCATGCTGTCTTACTCTAGCAACTTGTTCATCAAGAAATTCACCTAGTGGCACATCATCATCAAGCAAGGTACTAGCATCATCATAAGCATCATTCATAGCAGAAGTAGCATCATCAATAACTTGCAACATATCAGGATTAATAGCATGTGGTGGTGTTGCAAGTTTACTTATAACAGAAGGTGAATCTAAAGCGGAGCTAGATGGCAGTTCCTTACCTCCCCTCGTCTTAGAGGGAAAAATCTTAGTCTTAGCATCCTTCAGATTCTTCATAGTGATAATTTGATAATAATCCCAAGTGACACAACAAATATAGCTATGCTCCCCGGCAACGGCGCCAGAAAAAGGTCTTGATAACCCACAAGTATAGGGGATCGCAACAGTTTTCGAGGGTAGAGTATTCATCCCAAATTTATTGATTCGACACAAGGGGAGCCAAAGAATATTTGAGAGTATTAGCAACTGAGTTGTCAATTCAATCACACCTGGAGATTAATTATTTGCAGCAAAGTGATCAGTAGCAAAGTAGTATGATAGTTTTGATAATAGTAGCAGCAGCAACAGTAACGGTAACAGTGATAGCAGTAGTTTCGTAGCAAGTGCAATAGTAACAGCTGCAGTAGTAACTTAGCAAGATCAATATGTAGGAAAATCGTAGTCATTGGATCAGTAATTTGTTGGATGATATTCATCATGAGACAGTTATAACCTAGGGCGATACGGCACTAGCTCTAGTTCATAAATATAATGTAGGCATGTATTCCGTAAATAGTCATACGTGCTTATGGAAAGAACTTGCATGACATCTTTTGTCCTACCCTCCTGTGGCAGCGGGGTCCATATTGGAAACTAAGGGATATTAAGGCCTCCTTTTAATAGAGAACCGGAACAAAGCATTAACACACGGTGAATACATGAACTCCTCAAACTACGGTCATCACTAGGAGTGGTCCCGACTATTGTCACTCCGGGGTTGCCGGATCATAACACGTAGTAGGTGACTATAACTTGCAAGATCGGATCTAGAACATGGATATAATGGTGATAACATAAATGGTTCAGATCTGAAATCATGGCACCCGGGCCCAAAGTGACAAGCATTAAGCATGGCAAAGTCATAGCAACATCAATCTCAGAACATAATGGATACTAGGGATCAAGCCCTAACAAAACTAACTTGATAACATTATGAATCTCATCCAACTCCTCACCGACCAGCGAGCCTACGAAGGAATTACTCACTCCCGGTGGGGAGCATCATGGAATTGGCGATGGAGAAGGGTTGGTGATGACGAATACCGAAGATCCCCCTCTCCGGAGCCCCAAACGGACTCCAGATCTGGCCTCCCGATGAAGAACAGGAGGTGGCGGCGGCTCCATCTCGCGGAACGCGATAATTCTTTCTCTCTGATTTTTTTTCTGGAAAAATGTGATTTTATAGCATAGGTTTCAGGGTCTGCGGGGCCACCCGGTGGGGAAAACCCACCTGGGCATGCCTGGAGGGGGGCGCGCCCTGGTGGGTTGTGCCCACCCAGGTGCCCCCTCCGATGATTCTTGACTCCAGAAATTCTCTTTTATTGTATAAAAATCCTCGCAAAGTTTCGTTCCATTCTGAGAACTTTTATTTCTGCACAAAAAACAACACCATGGTAGTTCTCCTGAAAACAGCGTCAGTCCGGATTAGTTCCATTCAAATCATGCAAATTAGATTCCAAAACAAGAGGAAAAGCGTTAGGAAAAGTAGATACGACGGAGACGTATCAGCGCCACCCGAGCCCCCTCCTCCTTACCTCACCGTTTCATGGCATAACCACCACCTTAGTGGACCTCTCCCATGCTCCTTCCTCTCCTCCCCGTGGCCATGCCATCGAGCACCATCACCACCGCCGGCCTCGCCCGCCACGGCCAATGGAGTGCTCGCGTCCGACCGGCCCTGCGGTCATGGCACACCTCGGCGAATGCGGCGCGGCCTCCTGAACCCGTCGGTGTGCTGGGCATCGCTGGAGGTGGCCGGTGCCACCAGGGAGAACGCCAGTGCCCGCTCGGCCTCGCTTCCCCTGCCCCTGCTCTGTTCGAGCGGGAAGTAGGAGACGGCCTGAGCGCTGGGCCCCGCCCGTCAGCGAATCGGCGGCCGGGCCCAAGGGTTTAAGAGGACGCGTGTTCGGGCAGAGCCGTTTTCGCTCAGGGAAGGCGCACTCCCGGAGTGCTTCTTCGATGTCGCCTTGCCCCTCCTGTGCGGCTGGGCGACGGGGCCAGGCCCAGTGCGTTCTGGCGCTAAGCCTCGCCCAGAGCACATTTTAAGGTTTAAACCTTTTCTTTTTCTTTTCCAGATAGCTTGTAAAATCTTTAGAGAATTCTAATAATGTCCAAATTGGATGATTCAAATTTCCAGTGACTCCATAAATCAAGATCTATTTAATGAGCCACAGTGGACATTTTTACTGTGCTTGGTTTTCACTGGATCCATTAACTAGGTCATTTATCCACATAAGTCCACTTCAAAAGTCCATAGGATATTCATTTGGACTCGAAATCCAGTGAAACCAATTTCTAAATATTTCTAAAATCATGCCTGATTTAATGGGTAGTTTTACTCATTTTTATAAAAAGGCATTCTGTAGACTTTTTGCAAGTCGATTAAATCCCTTGACTCCATCATATTGAAATGTTTAGAAATATCCATTGGTCCACTTCCAATGAAACTACTTTGGTCACTTTTCTTATGACCAAAGGTATCCTAGAAAAGTCCAACTCACATTTTCAGAGCACTTTTGTTTTTGCCTTGTTGTGTTGCTTATTGTGATTGTTTTCGATGTTAGTTGACAAAGTAGATGGAATACTTGGAGATGGACCAAAAGGATTGAAGACCTTGCGGAGCCAGACAAGCAGCCCTTTGACCATGATGAACCATTTTACATCATAATAGCATTTTTTGTTGTTTCATCAAATGCATAATATCTTGGATGGCAACCTTGCTAGGCTTGCCTCCGTTGCATTCTTCGTTGATACTTGCATTGTTCATGACTCTACCCTTGCTTAGAGTTGTGTTGGTGGGAAGTAGATAGGTGTTACAATAGTTGGCTAAGCAAAACGGAGCAGGGTTCTGCATGGAAAGAAACAAGTGTGGTTTGACATACTTGCAAATAGCCCCAATGGGTGCCACTAATGCCCCTGCGAGATGATGATGAACTAGGTCACTACTTGGTGGAGAAGTAGTGTACCTAGGCTTGATGAAAGTGTTGTTTCCAGAGACGGATTAGATTTAAGAATTGTCGACCGTCCAAACCAAACATCCGCAACCAGTCTACCCTTATATGGGGAAGGGCATTATTGATTACCTAGTTCATGCTAGCATGGATGCCCGCATTACTAGTGACGGGAGTGGCGTGGTCACTCTCGGGACTGGGTCGTGCTTGGATAGGCGGCCATGATTGTTTTTACAGGGCACCGGACACACCGTTGGTACCCCGTGCTTGTGTTGTGTGATGAATATGGGAGCGTGGCTCCACCAAATTAAATCGTGACGATGATTGGCATGGGGGCTGCTACCAATCGAGTGGACTCTATGTTAATCACAGCTAGGGAAAGGTAGTGATCAGGTGCTTACCCCGGGTACTTGAGGTACCGCGGGTCATAGATGACATGGAAGTTCCCCGAATCTTGTGGGTAAAGTGTGCAACCTCTGCAGAGTGTCAAACTATTCGAATAGCCGCATCCACGGTCAAGGACAGTTGGGTGGTGCTGCTTAGACTATGTCCATATGTTTCTGACAAACAACACGGTTTGGTAATATTGTTGATATGATTCATGAGGAAGTCACGATGAGCTTGAGCATGAGTTGTTCATAACTCTTTCTTGATATTGATGTCTGTAACCTCCTGATACTTGTTGCAGAAGCATTCATGTCCTTGATAAATGCTGATCATACTTGCATCAGAAAAACTAGCTTTCCGCAAAAATGTCAAATTAGCAGTAGAGCCTTGCATAGTTATTCTGTTATCACTCTTGGGTTGCTTGTGAGTACATTCAAACATACTCACTGGCTTGTCCCTGGCTATTTACTCGGCCAGGCCTGGAAGAGCAGGTATACGAAGAAGAGTTCTTGGTGACGATCATGCGAGCTAGGACGCTTTCCCAGTCAGAATGCATGTAGGGTTAAGGAAGATGGCATGGGTCCAAGGTGTCGACGAAGATTTCCGCTGCGATGATATACTCAAGACTTGACCATAATGGTTATGATTTGTGCAAGACGATATGTATGGATGTAAGACTCTTGTTATTCAGCTTCTGTGTGTTCAGTGAGCATTGATCTCTGGGATCACTGTGCACGTGTAACCGGTGGCTTCAACTGTGTAGGTCGAGGTCCCCACAGTACGTCTTTAACCTGGTTGGCGGTACGATGTTCAGTTTGTAATGTTACTGATGTAGTTGGTGCCCCGTCGAAGTTGTGCTTTCGGGATTTGAACAAATCACACACCAGACCCATACTTTTTTTCGGGCTGCATGCAGGGTATAGGGGGCCGGGTGTTCTGATCAAGCACGTCTCCCTTGTGCGGTTTATAGATGCCGCACATATCTGCGGGCTCCCCGAGGTCTATATATGTCATCCTTGACCGATAACGAGGGGGCCCACACAATCTATCCCTTTGACCCAACATACGAGAAGGGTTTGACCATGATGGTTTCCTATTGCTATGTGTGCCATGTTAGACCAAATAAAGTTTGAGCGCATGCGTTCGACGACACCCCCCCCCCCCACCCGCCTCGAAGTTGGGGAACCGACATCGTACATATTGAACCTTGCTTGGGGTCGGGTACGGTGTTTGGTTTTTAATGTAGTTGGTCCCCCATCGAAGTTGTGTATTGGGGATTTGAACACATCACACACCACCCATACATATTTTAGGGCCGCATGCAGTGTATAGGGGGTCTTCTGATCGACCACGTCTCCCTTGTGCGATTTTTTGTGACGACACGCATATCTATGGGCTCCCCGACTGTATATATATCATCCTTTGACCGATAACGAGGGGTATCTGTTGGCCATGAATGGATACCTCCTAGTTCGTGTTAGGGTCGGTCACCGTCACATGTCGTTCAACCATAGTTCGAGCTCATGCGTTGTCAGGATTCCCTCCCACTCGCTCGGATTGGTTGGTTCGACCGACACCGTACCCTGCGTATCTCGTCCTTAATTACCTGGCTTTCATGGTTGTTGTCTGTATCGAGAGGCAGGCGCCACATCTAAATTGTTCATTATTTGATATTGAAAACACACATCACCCCTTCCAACATACATCATTTTGGGCCGCATGCAGGCGGTGCTGGTTTTGTGGTCCCTCTCGTGCGATTTTTTATGATGGTTCAATCTATTGGCCCAAGTGGTTTATATATATTCTATCCATTTTTTATCGACAACAACAGTTTTCGTTTGACCAAGCGATAGATTCACTGGTCCGTCTTATGGTAGGTCATGGCGACATGCATGTATGGCCAAAGTATCATTACGTGCATCCGCCCCGTCGACACGAAGTGGGAGGTGGGTCAAGCACCCTAGCTAGGTAGCTACGACATTATGTCATTATAGATATATCCAAGGGTGCTTTCGGGTTTGCGAGGCAGGTGCCACCAAAGTTGTGCATTGTGTATTTAAAGTTTTAAACATCACACCCTATATTCCTACATATATTTGGCCACTTCCAGGTGGTTCTTGACTTCTGGCCCCTCTCATCGATCTTCGACGACGCACCCAACCGTGGGCCAGCGCAGTCAAAGTTTTGCATTGGAATTTTGAACATCACAGACCACCCTTTTCACTCATATATATTTGGGCCACATGCTGGTGTGGTTTTCTTCTGACCCTCTCTGACATTTTTTTCTCCTGCAAAGACTCGGATGATGCTCAACGGACAAGGGTGTACTAGCTTAACCGTGTGCGATGCAAGTGCGCTGAGAAATCACCACGACTGCGCAAGCGCGATCAAGGGTGTAGGTAGTGGATTAACCATGTGCGATGCTAGTTGGCTATGAAATCACCACGACTGCACAAGCGTGAGCAGGGGTGGAGGTAGTGGTTTAACCATGTGCGATGCAAGTGCGCTGTGAATCACCACGACTGCGCAAGCGCGAGAAAAGGTGGAGGTACAGGCTTAACCATGTGTGATGCTAGTGCGCTGTAAAATCACCACCTACGCAAGCTAAAGGCGGGTAGTTTATTTAGATTAAATTCCACGTCTGCGTCTGAAAATTAGGACGAACCGTGTGCGATAGACCAGCTAGCTAGAAATCTAAAAACAAACTACCCGCCTTGAGCGTTGCAAAAATCGGCGGTTCCGCCGCTTTTCCTTATTATCATACACGCATATTCTTATAGGACCGTGTGCGATCTTGGGTGATCCCGCCCTGCATCAATTCCTTTACCCAAATTTTAGTAGCCGCGGTACTTCAACAGTCGCCCCCACTCCTCCAGCACCGACCTTATAGTAAAATTGCAGTAGCCGAGGCATTTGAACCGTCGCCCTCCCTTGTCCACCACCATCTCCACCCTCCATTACTAAAATTTTCAGTAGCCGCGGCGTATCCTCAAACACCACCCCGGCCCCCCCTCCACAGTCCCCCCACCCACCCCCCCCCCTCAAACCCTAGCTCGCTGCCGCTGCCGCCAACCCCTGCCAGTCTGCCCATTCCTCCTAGCTTAGATAATAAACTTCAGGTTACCCAACGATTCCCATACCGTCGCCCTACTCCCCTGAGTTTTTAGATGAGGTCTGCGGTGTCCCTCCCCACCAAATCCACATCCCCTGCTCCAAAATGTCGCAGCCTAAGACTGACCACATATCCTGGGGAGCCCAACGAGTGTTCAACCAAGAAGAGGTTTATCTTGGCCTCTCCGGCGGACGTTGGCGAGGTGGCCGCCGTTCGCCCCGACCTGTCGATCCCGGAGCAACACCTCGCTGTGGAAGCCAGTGAAGATGTTGACTACGTTGCCATGCCGAAGGCTTCACATCAGCGGGCTAGCGTATTACTGTATCTCGGGAAAGCAGGCTACGACATCAAGCTCGTTGACAGTGACGGCTTCACGCGGGCCATGTCACAGGTTAAGTGGTCCATCCCCAACCCCTCTAGTTCAACCACCATCGATCTCTTCGACGACCCTGCCGCTGATCTCCTCTGCCACGCGGTCAAGGATTTGCGATCTTTGTACGCCATCGAGCCCATTTTGTCATTTTTGAAGGACACGTTCTACGGCGGCGGCTTGGGATCCAAAATTGCCAAGTCAGATCTCATCGACCACGACCACGAGGAGGGCACCCACAAAGGTTCTTCCAAGGTGAAACAGTCCATCTGTGACATCAGATAGCGCACCATGGGTCTGTGCGCTTCCAACTAGAAGGATCCCGTCCATGACATGTGAGGCAACATCCTATCAGCAAACCTTACCTTTTCTAGCTTGCCAGCACGTACCCTTTGTTGTAGTAGCTTTTGCCATGCGGTGTTTTAACTGTGTCATGTTTAATTATTTCAGTTATGCAAAAATGTAATGTTCAATAGGGCTATGTGATGTTTAAGTATGAATTGTCCACTTCAGTTTCACGAATGGCTATATTTGGTTGTTTATAGTGAGTAGATGCCTTGTTTACCTGTATTTGGTTGTTAGGTTGGTTGCAGTGAGCATTTGTCCAGTTATCAAGCAGATGCCTTGTTTATCTGTATTTGGTTGGTTGGTTACAGTGAGCATTTGTCCAGTTTTCAAGTAGATGCCTTGTTTATCTGTATTTGCTTGTTAGGTTGGTTGCAGTGAGCGTTTGTCTAGTTTTCAAGCATATGCCCTGTTTATCTATATTCGCTTGTTAGGTTGGTTGCAGTGAGACTCTGTCCTGTTTTCAATGGCTATATTTTGTTGTTATACTGATCATTTATGCCTTGTTTATTTCAGTCATTCACAATGTGATGTTCATTTTGTGCAAGTTAGAACTATGCCGCTCGATTTCATCAATACCAGTTTGAACGGCCATATTTGGTTCCAGTTATGCCTGGTGTAGTTAACACATGCCCTTTATTTCAGTTTTACACCTTTATCCAGTGTGATGTTTAAGCATGACCTATGTTCTATTCATTTTCAACAATGCCAGTTTGAATTGCAATATTTGATGGCTGTTAAGCCTATTGTAGGTAACATTCACTTCCATTTTATATCTGCTTTAATAGCATGTTGAAACGAACACATTCAAGCTATCATTTGGAGATGATGTTGTTTACCTTTGCTATATTTGTTTGATGTTAAGGTTGTTGTACTTATCATGCCTTTCCACTACTTATGCAGGACAACAATGGGAGTGGCTAGCATTTTCCGCTGAGGTTAGTTTCATCCCTTGGCTTGTACTCCACATGTCGTTCCATAATGTAGTGCATATAGATCCAGGCCTGGACACTTGTTAGCTTCTAATACTGACTTGTTGCTTGTAGGTACATATGCCCTTGGCAAAGATCCACACATTGACCCTTTTTGCATATGGGGCAATGAGATATTCATGAACAAGCATCAAGTGAAGAAACTGATAAGGATTATTAGCAAAAAGATACGAACGGTGGAAAGAAAATTATTCATTTATGCTCTATCCAACACAACAGTGAGCTGTAGGATGGTAACTACAAACTCTGCAGCCTTCTCTTTTTACTGCCCATAATGAGTTGTTAGACACCAATGTCTGGATCTTTTCGTTCGCAGTGGTTCCCGAAGCAGTTTACTCAAGATTACCTCGCAAAGTACATGATTGGTGGACATGCAATGAAGGTTAAAGTATTTCATCCAGACTACAATGAGCATCGAGAAGTCCTAATGAATACAGTGAAGGATGGACGGGCAGCCATCAAAAGGGGTTGGCCTAGAGTCGTGCGCGCATTACGCATGGAGGAGGGCACAATATGGGCATTCCGGTTCACCTTCTCCAGCAACCAGAATGTTTTTCGCCTCTCTCTTTACAGTCTTTAGTACAATTGTGGTTCATCATTCTTTACTTGGTGCTTCTGTAGTTCTTCAGTATATGTACATGTGCATCGAATTATGCATTCGTTGTTGAACCTATATTTGTAATAAACATGGTTCATTAAGTGATTGCCTACTTTCAAATTCAAAATCTATGATTTTTAAATTAGGGATTAAATTAGGGATAAATTAGGGGTTACACTGCACACGGTTTGCAAAAGCGAAATGTCTATGATAGACGTGGAGATCAGACACGTTTCTCGGATCCACTACGTGTATGGTCAATCTCTACTGCACACACGATCAACCAGGAAAAAACATGTGCGATTAACAACAGCATCGTAAACATTGCACCAAAGAATAGCGTGTGCTATAGTTATCATGTACGACAATGTTACGACGGTCCGACGTTTCGTAATCCTATCCGACACTCGTACGATGATTAGCTAATCTTCTTAATTAGTTATCGCATACCGTTCGGGAAAAGTGAATGTTTGTGATTGTCTGCTTATCATACACGTTCTATAATTGTGAACTGTTTGTGATGGGCCACACATCGTAAACATAGCACCACAGAATACCGACTACGATGGCAATGCGAGCACAAACGAGTTGCAAGGATGAAGCGTTTCAGATATTCGAGATATCAGAAACAGTTTTTTAGGGACAACTGTACGCATCAAGGCTCACTATCCCCGACGGTTTCTGGGTCGTGTGGGAAGGACCCCCCCCTATCGCACACACTCACTTGGCGACGGTTCAAAATGTTGTCGCGGAAAGGGATTAAAACCCGTTTGTATAGCACCTCGATGTACCAGTGTGCCTGTAGGCATCAATATGGATATCCATAGTTTAGCTATTGATCATTGTACTGAAAGAAGTTTCGTGTTCATGTCTACACTTTATCGAACTTGTGGGGTCACATGCTTAAGGGGCCACTCATGTAGCGACGTCCTATACAAACGGTTTTTACTTCCTTTTCGCGACATAGTTTGAAACCCTCACCTTGCCTATGTGGCGATAGGGGGTCCATCCCATACGAGCCAGAAAATCATCGGTGATAGCTCCTCCGATCACACACGCTTAGCGCATATGCTCATGTGCGGTTGGGGAGCTGACACAGACAATTTCAGAGGACAAGCCATGTGAGATCGTCTTGGCATCCCACGCAATAATTATGGAACAAACATTTGTGTTGGCAGACCGCTCACACACAGCTTTCTGTATAGCCTCATGTGTGATAGGTGGAGCGATCACAAATGCTTTGCCTCAGTTAAACGTTTGCGTTCTTCAAGTATATCAGACACGATTCTGTGAAGAAAACTATATGACATAGGGCTATCCATCACACATGCTTTTACTATTGAAAACATTTGTAAAGTGCCATGGCCCATTTAGCAGGTTCAATAGTTTACAAATTCACATTTCATATCAAATAGATGTTTACCACTTTCATATCGGGCACACAAATCTAGTTTAACATTAGAGTACAGATAGCTATGTCACAACAGCACAATACACAATATAGCTAGTTCACCTTCCCAAGCACAAAGTATGCTGAGCACAATATTACAACGATATATTCATTTCCCTATGTATGGTGGTGGATGCGTGCATGATCAACCAAATTCGTCTTCTCCAGCTCTGCTTTTAGTTCAGTAAGATCATGTTTTGCATTGCCCAACTAGGTAAGTGCCTCCTCCTTCTCAAACACCATCTTAGCAAAGTCTAATTTGAAAAAAATCTGAGCTCATTCTCCAGCTTCCTCTTTTCTTCCCTTATCTTGATATATTCTTTAGCGTTGACAACATTTTCTCTAAGCCTATCTCTATTCTCTTCCTCATACATGCTCCATAGCTTTGCTAGGCACATGTTCAAAGACGTTGGCCACTCTTGATGAACCCACTCCAGGTAAGAACATTTCTGTTCATCCTATAATATTTAAAACTAAATCATTTACAATTATACAAAAAATGGGTTTCTAGCAACTTAGAAAATCACCACATACATATTTTGAAAAATTGAAGAAACACATTAATTATGACATATCTTATAAAAAAGTTCAATGTGCAAATGA
Source organism: Thinopyrum elongatum (assembly GCA_011799875.1). Classification (NCBI taxonomy): domain Eukaryota; kingdom Viridiplantae; phylum Streptophyta; class Magnoliopsida; order Poales; family Poaceae; genus Thinopyrum; species Thinopyrum elongatum. Next base: position 239,912,559 of record CM022299.1, on the reverse strand, counting down.
ATTAATTGCTACTAAGACAACAACCAAATTCAGGAACATCACAAGCTAAAATTAACTGCAACAACGCTACAAGTTCTTAGTCATGTAAAATAACAAATTGGCCATTTTATGAGGAAGCTAAATATAACCGCAACAACACAGCGACAATGTTTAAATGATATCAAATTAATACTAACAGGTATGTACATGCACAAATTTTATAACATGGAACTGATGCGATCAATTAAAATAGCACTAACATAGAACTGTGATAGTGTCTTAATCACATCCAGAACAACATAGCATAGTGACAGTGTCTGAATCACATCTAACAAATGATTTCTAACAATAAAAATGGGGCTAACCTTCTCTGCACATGCCAGAAACTTCCTCCCACTGCCCACAGATTCAAAAGCCACTAATTTCATGCATGGAGATTGATGCTAACAACGAGCAGGCGGATCTTCAGCTACCCCACTCCATTCCTTGCAAGAGATGGTCCTAGGGAGCTACAAGAGGAAGAAATGGCTCAAATCGGCCGCCGGATTAACACCCTCAATTCCAAATCATAACCCTAAGCCTAGGGGAGCGAAAGAGAGGAGAGAGGCATACCTGGCTGGTGACAGAGTCATCATCAGACGAGGAACCGCTGGAGAGGTCATTCAAGAAGACCATGGCGTCCGCGGCGGTCGGATGCAAGACGGCGAGAGCGAGCAACCAAGCGAGGAAGCGGCTATAGCTTAGGAAGGAAGGAGGTAACAGGGGAAATGTGGCTCTTGGTCGGGAGAAAACAGGGTGGGAAAGGGGAGTAAGATATTTCGGCGGTAGGTGAAATTTTTCGATAAGTGCGGGGAAACTTGGTGCAGAAAGTGTCATCTGACATGATTAACTTTGAAGAAAAATGATAACATACCATCACAAATGATTCTTCTGCTTTATGAGCATGTGATGATTTTGAGCATTCAAATTTAGGTCCAAATTTCCTTGGTTATAGTGCTCATCCATGTTATTGCATGATTTAACATCACTTGCTAATTTGCGTCCACAAAAGAGCCTACAACACACAGACCACACTTACTTAATTGTCGGGGTACACAAACAGGAGTGTATGTTTCCCCCTGACTTGTGCCCGGACAGGCAAGTCTCCGGCACGACAACAACAAAGCAAACTGCACCAAGCATTCGAGGCAAGGCCAAGCAGAAGAGATAGCTCTTTGAGAAATCAAAGGGCGGATCAAGAAGACCAAGACAAGCCAAATGAGCAAGATATCACTAAGGAAAAACCTCCCTTGTCGGGCAAGCGAGCCTGGTAAGGTCGAGGTCACCCCGAAGGCAAGTCTCAAGAGCTTGTCGGGGACGCCGAGGGCAGATCACCCCGCCAAGGCTCCACCGCTCCACCTCACAGCAACGCAAGTCACCTATCGGTGCGGTGTCGATCCCCCTGGTGATTAAAGTGGATGTCGGTTGGCACGTGGCAGCCATTTCTGATGAAGATCGCCCCCAAATGACACCCATCTAGAGGCGTGTCATGCAGGCAGGCGAGAAGGTGGATCAATAGCACGGCAAGGCTTGCCGGGCTACCCCCCGATGTGACACTAAGCGGTGCATTTAATGCACCCTGTCCTGTCTGCAGAGTTAGGTATGATAGCACTGTGACTATCTAATCACTGGATAATGACTGTTTTGCCATTGTGGTAACCCCATGACCTATAAAAGGAGGGTCATGGCAACCTTAGAAAGGATTCGGACCCTTGTACACTCATACGCGCGTAGCTGCTCTCATCCCAAGGCAACCTTGCCGGGCTTGAGCGTTGCGTCTCCACGACGGTCCTTTCATCAATCCACCAAAGCAGGAGTAGGGTTTTATGCCTTGCGGTGGCCCGAACCTGGGTAAAAACTGCATGTGTCATCACTGCCGTGCTGCTCTACGGTCTCCACTCTTTGTGCAAGGCGCCCTTCCCCCTTGTCGAACCACAAGGGGCCGATGGCCCCATAGGTGGTCGTGTTGAACCACGACATCTTTGGCGTGCTAGGTAGGGGGAAGCGCTTGTGCGAATCCGAGGGTGTAAGCAGCGCGTCATCTTCCTCGTATTCTTCTTCATCGACGCTTCATCATCCATGACACCCAAGAAAAAACGTGGCATAGCAGATCGGGAAGGAAGTGAGATCGCTCCTTCGCCCACCCTTCCCAGTTCCTATCATCTATCTCCGTCGCGGCTGCCGCCGCGGCGGGAGCAAGGGATGACGGCGGCGCGACAACCCCGAACGGTTTAGGCAGCATGGTCACCATGCAGGCCCTGTTTGAAAAAAGGGGCAAGGTGATAAGGTACATGGTTCCTCTCTCCGCCACTTTCACTAGTCGATGATCGAGCTACACTGGTTTTAGCGTCATCGACGTTGATGAGCCCGCACGAAACTCGGTTCAGCATTTGCCCTGCTAAGGGAAAATCTTGAGTAGAGCGCTGGTGCAAATCCGTTGATTGACGCCTCGGCAAGCATGCTCTGGCAAGGCCATCCATGTCAGCGTGACATTTGTGCTGACCGTCGTAAGATCATAAAGAGTGTAAGGGGAAGGAGAGAGAAAAACCGGCCCTACCTTGCACCATGTTTTGTCGCCCACGAGAGACCTATGATCCCCTTCGGCCCTTGCCGGAGATCCGAAAACGACAAGCTAAATGTCAGTCTCCTAAGGCACACGGACATGGAGAATGGCTGATATCGAAGAATAAAAGAAGCATGGACAAAAGCTAAGTTAACTTGCCCACTGATTTTATCTCCTGAGTTTGCATTTGCTTTCCCCTCGGTCATTCAATGTTTTCCGTATGGTTTAAGCCTTTCCGTGCAATGGCACCTTGTTGTATTTGTCTGCGCCCCAACCTTGTTTCGAGCTAGCTCAACAAAGTGGGTGGCCGCATCAAAGACTCCTAAGGAAAAACCTGCCGGGACTTGCCCTCGCTAGCTGAATGCTAAGGGCCCGCTCCTCACGGCAATCGCGGCAGCATGCTACCGACAGGCAACCAAAAACGCGCTAAAAATAAGCTAAACCTTGCGGACTTCAATGGATGCAACACAAGAGGGATAGCATGCATTTGAAATTAATTAAACATCAGTTCAGCACGAGCAAGAGAAGTACGAGATCTAAACACAAGACATGCATAATGTTTTGTTACAGGGAAACACAGCGACATGAATGATTTGAGGTCCGACTTGGTGGCCTTATGGAGCCGTGGGGACGGAGAGGACCCTGTCGGTGAAGGGACTAGCTTTCTTCTCAGCAGCAGAAACATCGGCGCCTGCCGGGAGCTTCCTGAAGCCATCAGCAAGGTTGAGTTCAGGGTGGCGATAGGCGAGATTACTTAAGACCATGAAGAGGGCATTGTGGGTGAGCTTTCGAGACTCGCTTGCAAAGAGAGTGCCTCTTCCTTCCTCATGGGTCTTCAGCCCTTCAATCAGCTCGTTGAAGAAGAGCCCTAACTTGACGCTCAGGACCTCATGCCTGTCAACCAAGAAGACTGGCCCCTCCATGCCCATTGTTGCAATCTGGGCAGTGAGACGCTCGGCGATGTCGACAAGGCTCTTCATCCAAAGGTCGACCTGCTCGGATTGATTTGCCAGCTTGTCCTCTCCATCCTTTTGAAGGACTCTCGCATTTTCCAGGTCCTTCATCAGTTGCTTCTCACGAACCCCGCCAGACTCAATTTCGCTCTCCAGGGTGCCAAGCCTTGCCTTCATGTCTTCAATGGTGCCATTGGTAGTCTCGAGGTCCTGGCTCTTGGAGGAGAGCTGCGATTGCACCTCTTTCAGAAGGGTCTCTGCCTTCTGCGTTTCCTCCTTGAGAGCCATAGTTTGAAAGTGCAACTAATCCCTGGGTGGTTTTGGTAATTCTTAACAACATATAGCTCATTGAACTAATACTCTTTCAAGATGATCATTTCAGAAAGTTCAATGATTGGCATGGCATGTACTAGAGATGTGGACCCCTCAAAATGCTAAGGACATATATTGGCAAACGCTCAAGACTCTACATTTTCTTTTTAGTTATCCAAGATCACATTGAGTCCATAGGAAAAGCCAATACTATTAAAAGGGGATGAGGTGTTGCTTAATGGCTTGCTTGCTCAAAATGCTTAGTGATATCCTCCAAAAGCCCTCAACCACTTTCTCATTTCCACATATTTCCTAAACCTAAAGTCAAACTCGGCCCCACCGATTTAATCTATCCGACGCCACCGAGTTCACTTGACATAGCCATAGCCAGAAACCCTAATCAATTCGGTCTCGCTGATACGGATCTCGGTCTCACCGAGATGGGATTGCAAACTCTCTGTTTCCCTTCGCAACGTTTCGGTCTAACCGAAATGAGCGATCGGTCCCACCGAGTTCGCAATGCAAACTCTCTGTTTCCTTTTCGTAATGTTTCGGTCTAACCGAAATGAGCGATCGGTCCCACCGAGTTTGCCTGACCAACTCTCTGTTTGCCTATTACTGAAATCGGTCCCATCGAGTTCATGTGATCGGTCTCACCGAGATCAAGTTATGCCCTAACCCTAGCACATCGGTCCCACCGAGTTGATCACGTCGGTCCCACCAAAAATCCTAACGTTCACATTTTGAACTGAATCGGTTTGACCAAGTTTCACTATTCGGTCCCACCGAGTTTGGTAAATTGTGTGTAACAGTTAGATTTTGTGTGGAGGCTATAAATACCCCTCCACCCCCTTCTCCATTTGTGAGAGAGCCATCAGAACGTGCCTACACTTCCACTACTCATTTTCTGAGAGAGAACCACCTACTCATGTGTTGAGACCAAGACATTCCAATCCAACCACTAGAATCTTGATCTCTAGCCTTCCCCATGTTGCTTTCCACTCAAATCATCTTTCCACCATATCCAAATCTGTGAGAGAGAGTTGAGTGTTGGGGAGACTATCATTTGAAGCACAAGAGCAAGGAGTTCATCATCAACACACCATCTATTACCTTTTGGAGAGTGGTGTCTCCTAGATTGGTTAGGTGTCACTTGGGAGCCTCCGTCAAGATTGTGGAGTTGAACCAAGGAGTTTGTAAGGGCAAGGAGATCGCCTACTTCGTGAAGATCTACCCAAGTGAGGCAAGTCCTTCGTGGGCGATGGCCATGGTGGGATAGACAAGGTTGCTTCTTTGTGGACCCTTCATGGGTGGAGCCCTCTGTGGACTCGCGCAACCGTTACCCTTCGTGGGTTCAACTCTCCATCAACGTGGATGTACGATAGCACCACCTATCGGAACCACGCCAAAAATCTCTGTGTCTACATTGCGTTTGCTCCCTCCAAACTCCTCCCCTTTACCTTCATATGCAATGATTTACATTCTGCTGCTATACTCTTAGAATTGCATGTGTAGGTTGATTGCTTGACTTGTGCTAAGTTGCTAAAATCTGCCAAGACTTAAAATTGGGAAAGGCTAGATTTTTATTTGGTCAAGTAGTCTAATCACCCCCCTCTAGACATACTTGCGATCCTACAAGTGGTATCAGAGCTTTGGTCTCCATTTTCCTTGATTTCCATAGCTTTGGTGATCATAGCCTTGGTTTCACAACCTAGGAGAGTATGGCGTCTAGCGAGGGAAATTACCACCGTAGAGGACCTTACTTTGATGGTACTCATTTTGCTAGTTGGAAGCATAAGATGCAAATGCATATTCTTGGACATAAGCCCGCCATTTGGGCTATTGTGTGCATTGGTTTGCAAGGTGAATACTTCGATGGGAGAGAATCGAACCGTGAAGCTACCGCTGAAGAATTGAAGATGTTGCAATACAACGCTCAAGCTTGCGATATCCTCTTCAATGGATTGTGCCCCGAAGAATTCAACAAAATCAGCCGTCTTGAGAATGCAAAGGAAATTTGGGATACTTTGATTGATATGCACGAAGGTACCGACTCCGTCAAGGAATCCAAGTTGGATGTGCTTCAAAGTCAGCTTGACAAGTTCAAAATGAAGGATGGTGAAGGTGTCGCTGAAATGTACTCTAGGCTTGCTCTCATCACAAATGAGATTGCCGGCTTAGGAAGTGAAGAGATGACCAATAGATTCATCATCAAGAAGATCCTAAGAGCCTTGGATGGAAAATATGATACCGTGTGCACTTTGATCCAAATGATGCCCAATTACAAAGATCTCGAACCAATCGAAGTCATTGGAAGAATTGTTGCTCATGAGATGTCACTCAAGGATAAAGAGGAGCTTCACAACAAGTCTAGTGGTGCTTACAAAGCCTCATGTGATGCTCCTACATCATCAAGTGAGAAACAAGCCTTCAATGAAGAATTGAGCCTAATGGTGAAGAACTTCAACAAGTTCTACAAGAGTAGAAGCAAAGAAAGAAGTTCCAAGTCAAGGTCCTACAATGACAAAAGATCTTCTAGTCGTGAGCGAAATTGCTATAATTGTGGAAGACCCGGACACTACTCCAATGAGTGTACGGCCCCACACAAAAGAAGGGAAGACTCACCTAAGAGAAGAAGTAGAAGAGAAGAATCACCTCCAAGAGAGAGAAGGAGTAGAGATGATCGTTATGAATGAAGACCCTCTCGCAGAAGCAAGGACTCGGAAAGGAAGGACAAGTCATCAAAGAGCTACACAAGACGAAGACATCAAGCTCATGTTGGTGAATGGGTATCCGGTTCCGACTCCGACCACTACTCCGAGAGAAGTTATCACTCCGACTCTGAATATACTCAAGATGAAGGTGTTGCCGGTCTAGCACTTGTGTCAACCAACTCCTATGACATATTTGATTCACCAAATGAAGGAATTGGAAGATGCTTCATGGCTAAAGGCCCAAAGGTATCACACTCCGAGTATGTTGATTTCAATAGTGATGAAGATGATTTGCTAGGAGATGATGATTTACTTGTTGACAACTCTAGTGATGAAAACTATGATGAACTTGCTATTAATCATGCTAATCAAGATAAAACGAATGACAGTGATAAGGAGGAGATTGAGCGTCTAACTAAAGAACTAAACACTCTTAAGTTAGCTCATGAAACTACTTTAGAAGATCATTGAGAACTTTTAAAGACTCATGAGAAGCTATGCTTTCAAAAGATCAATCTAGAGCAAGAGCATGAGTTCTTCAAAGCCATCAATGATGATCTTCGGAAGAAAAGTTCTCTTACATTGCCAAGCGTTTACTCTTGTCTACTTACATGCCACAAGTAAAATCTAGCAACAAGAGTAAGAAAGATTCTTCTTCTAGTAGTAACAATAATCATGCTAAATCCAATATTGTTGCTTCTAGTAGTTCTCTTGATTCCACTAATGATTCTCTTAGCCAAGTTACACTTGAGCAAGAAAATAGCTTATTGAAGGGAATTATAGAGAAAGGTGTTTACAAGAGCCTTGCCGGAAGTAAGCAATTTGAGGAAATTGTACGCAAGCAAGGAAGGCACCGGAAGAACCAAGGTGTTGGTTTTGAACGAAAGTTCAATGCCAATGGAGTTGAGTGCGAAGAAGATCAATACCCCAAGACTGAGTTCGCAATGCAAACTCTCTGTTTCCTTTTCGTAATGTTTCGGTCTAACCAAAATGAGCGATCGGTCCCACCGAGTTTGCCTGACCAACTCTCTGTTTGCCTATTACTGAAATCGGTCCCACCGAGTTCATGTGCTCGGTCTCACCGAGATCAAGTTATGCCCTAACCCTAGCACATCGGTCCCACCGAGTTGATCACGTCGGTCCCACCGAAAATCCTAATGTTCACATTTTGAGCTGAATCGGTTTGACCGAGTTTCACTATTCGGTCCCACCAAGTTTGGTAAATTGTGTGTAACGGTTAGATTTTGTGTGGAGGCTATAAATACCCCTCCACCCCCTTCTCCATTTGTGAGAGAGCCATCAGAACGTGCCTACACTTCCACTACTCATTTTCTGAGAGAGAACCACCTACTCATGTGTTGAGACCAAGACATTCCAATCCAACCACTAGAATCTTGATCTCTAGCCTTCCCCATGTTGCTTTCCACTCAAATCATCTTTCCACCATATCCAAATCTGTGAGAGAGAGTTGAGTGTTGGGGAGACTATCATTTGAAGCACAAGAGCAAGGAGTTCATCATCAACACACCATCTATTACCTTTTGGAGAGTGGTGTCTCCTAGATTGGTTAGGTGTCACTTGGGAGCCTCCGTCAAGATTGTGGAGTTGAACCAAGGAGTTTGTAAGGGCAAGGAGATCGCCTACTTCATGAACATCTACCCAAGTGAGGCAAGTCCTTCGTGGGTGATGGCCATGGTGGGATAGACAAGGTTGCTTCTTCGTGGACCCTTCGTGGGTGGAGCCCTCCGTGGACTCGCGCAACCGTTACCCTTCGTGGGTTGAAGTCTCCATCAACGTGGATGTATGATAGCACCACCTATCGGAACCATGCCAATAACCTCTGTGTCTACATTGTGTTTGCTCCCTCCAAACTCCTCCCCTTTACCTTCATATGCAATGATTTACATTCCGCTTCTATACTCTTAGAATTGCATGTGTAGGTTGATTGCTTGACTTGTGCTAAGTTGCTAAAATCTGCCAAGACTTAAAATTGGAAAAGGCTAGATTTTTATTTCGTCAAGTAGTCTAATCACCCCCTCTAGACATACTTTCGATCCTACACAGTTTCCTTGGTACTCCCGGTAAGCTCCTCTGTCAGTTTGGCCACCTGTTGATCAAGATCAGCCTTGACAATGGATGCCGCGGCAAGGTCATCAGCAACCTTCTTCAGCGGAGTGCCAGAGTCGGCGGAGAGCGTGTCGAGGGCGCCTTGTGCTTGTCCTCCAGCTCCTTGGTGGGTTGCTGGACAAGGGCCTCCAGTTCCTCGTCTTTGCCGCGAAGGGTGGCCTCGAGTTTCTCTTCCCGGGAAGAGGTATCCTTCTCCCTGGCGTTCAAGAGCGCTGCACGCTCCGCCAAACGGGCCTCTCGGGCAGCGACATCTTCCTTCAACATGGAGATCACCTCCTGTTGCCGCATAAGAACTTGGAACTGCTTGCCATGCCACTCGCGCAGCTCGCTGCCCTTGTCCCTCAGCTTCTGATCTATGTTGTTGGCCGAATTGCGCTGTTCCTTGAGTGCCTGCCACTTCTGGCCATACCAGTTCTGCATTTCCTTAATGCCAGCCGCCACGGACTACAGGAAGGACAGGTCCAAGACTACATCGACAGAGCCATCGATTTCTCCGATTTGCTGAGACAGTGGCGCCATGATACGCTGGATCTCCTCATCTAGTTCTGCGCTCGCTGCTGCCGAAGAACCGGGGGCTCCGAAACTAGGTTGGGCCAGCACCAACGCCAGTTGGCTTGAAGTTGGCTCTGGGGTCCCAGATGAGGTGCCAAACATGGGAGGAGGGCTCATAGTTTGAAGGGGGATTTTCTCTTCAACCAAAATCCCTGATCCTGACGCACTGCAAGGGGCTTCCTCTGCTTCGTTCGGTGACTCTTGAGCGCCCCCGGCGGCGTGTTCCTGCCCCTCCACGGCAGTAATCTTGGTGGCCTCCTCAGCAGCATCTTTCCCGATGCTGGCCACCTCCTCCAACAACTCGGGCTCCTCGGCCAATGATACTGCAAGCAAAGGCAACAAGCAATTATGAGGAGGTAGAAGCATTGGAGGACCAAGAACTTGGAGCAAGATGATAAAGGAAAACAAACAAGTTACCGGGAGTTGTTTGTCGTGGAGAGTCTTCAGTTTCCCTGGCAACATCAGTTGATGGAGCATGAACGCCACCCCCTTCCCCGGTAACTATGGCGTCAACCTGGGCGGGGCCATCCATGGGAGTCATCGTTAGGGTCCCCTCAGCTCGATCAGCAAGCAGGGTGGACCCCTCCTGGAAGGCCCCATCCTGGGCGGATTCTCCCTCCTCTCTGATTGGAGATGGGGGTGCTCTTCTGCACCATCTTTGGCGGGGGGAATCAGTCCCGTGCCTTCGTGCCGGGGGCTGGGCTGGGGGCTTGTCACTGGATCATTTGTGCTGCTCCCCGCCAAGCCCGTACCTCCCGGGGAGATCGGCGGCTCTGTGCGCCTGAGCCGCTTGGCCCGATGGATGAGGGTCTCCTCCTCCTCCTCTTACCTATCAAAGGTAGTGAACAAGATTGAATCAGCAAGCCGACAAGCACGCGAAACTTCAACAACAGAACAAATTATTGTCCCTACTCTGAATCGATGAGCATGGAACCCAATGCGAACCCCATGGGTGGCGGAGGTGCTCTGCTCCTCTTCAGGGTCGGGGCGGCGGTGCTTCCCGGCAACTACAGACCCTGCTGGGATGCAGGGGGCTCCGACGAGGATGAGCTGCCTAAGAGCTCGAATCTGATTGGGATCTGGAGTCAACTCCCGTGACCGCCCGTCGCTTGGCGGGAGGGGTCTTGGCCTCGGAAAGGCGAGAGGAATGACGGCGTGGCGCGTCCACCCTGTCACTCTTGGAGGCGATCTTCTTCACCCTCTTAGCGGTGGGCACAGGAGCAGGAGCCACTGTTCCTCGGCTGGGCCGTCGGCGAGGACGCTGCGCCAGGTCTGGTTCGAGAGCTTGCGGACCCGCTGTGAGCCAATCCTCCTTGGGTTGCTCTGCATCCCCGGCCTCATCCTTTTCCTTGGCCTCTGCTGCCACGGCATATAAGGCCTTGATCCCGGCAGGCTCAGCCCCGACAAGGTCGTCCTCGGCAGCCTCCTCCACGGTATGTGCCTCGCCCCTATTGTGGGAGGAGCCTTCGCCTTTGGCTTCCCCTTCCCCTTCTTCCTCTACCCTTCCGGGCTTCGCCTTTTCGGCGGCCTGGAGCGCTTTGTCCTCCTCAACCCGCCTCTTGATAAACTCTGCCTCTACCTTGGAAGTGCACTTGAGCATGTTGTTCTCCACCCTGGTCGCCCTTTCCACCAAGCTAGAGGTCCATTCAAGTTCTGCATCCAACTCGGGTAGTTGCCAATCGCCCGCAACCCCGTAAGCATTGCAATCAGGCATCCACTTCAAGATCTGGTCCAGGGCAGAGTTGACATTCAGTGGGACAACCCTTGCCGGCAATTTGAATGGCCCAAGGCTTCCGAACAATTGTTCGCACAGCCAAGCATGGCCATAGACTGATAAGTTGTTGGTCAGGCCCGGGTATAGGCGCATCATGTCCCCCGCATCTCCATACCGCCAAGCAAACATGTCCCTCTTCTACAGCGGCGCAATGCAGCGACGGCGGAAATCGGCTCCCACTTGTTCGATGGTTAACCCGGCAGCCTTCAGATGGGTGATCCTGTTCAGTGCCGGGCAAAGCCTGTCATCAGTAAGGCCAAATTTCCTCCAGTCGTTGCCGCGCACAATGCACTCCGTCTGCGCCTGGCAAAACTCTAGGGCCTTATCGTCCTAGATCCAGCACCAGTCCGCCCGCCACTCCTCCCATCTGCCGCGCTGCTGGCCAGGAAGGTAATACCAACTTTCGCTCACCACTCGAGGGATCCAGCTTACGTTCCCGGAACAGTGGGCCTTGTTCTCCACCCACGGGACGAAGAAATGCCTGAACAGATCCACATTGGGGGCAACTCCGATGAAATCCTCGCACAAGTGAGCGAAAATCGCCATACACGCCAATGCATTTGGCATGAAGTCTAAGAGGTGGAACCCATACACCACCATCATCGCCTCAAAGAAATTCGAAAAAGGAGGGCAGAGGCCACAGAGGAAATATGCGCAGAAAAATCTATACGAATCTGGTGGATCATTCTTTCCCTCCGACAAGACCATGGGCGCACCATGTCCCTTGGGAACTTCCCTCCCCCACATATATCCATACCTTGCAACTAGGGCATCACTGTCCAGGTTAGATGGGAAGAAAACCACATCTCCCCGTCGCTTCTAGTCCAAATCTGCCGCCCTCTTCTTGTTCCCCTCCGCAGCCGTCTCCTTCGCAGCGGCCGCCTGCTTCCCTTTCACAGCGGCGGCTTTCTTTCTCATCTTCTGGAGCTCTAGAAGAGGTGGAAGGCTGAGCGAGATGTCAAAAGCGGATGTGGGCGCGGGAGCAGGCGCTCTGGCTTGAGGAGGAAGACGATGGAGAAACGGATGCGAATGAGTCACGCCTTTCCGCGTTTTTTCCCTTTATGAGGAACGAACGTGGGAAGAGGAGCAGCTCTTCGCCACTTCCCCTCAGAAAGTTACTGTTTTGCATTAAATGCTACAGTCCCACGACCCCACGACCTGCGGCAATTACGCAGAGTGGACGTTGGATTGACTGGTCATCATGACAAATCGCTGCACGTGCAGCACCTCATCGACATGTGTCCGTGCACCATTTTGGACCTAACCCGACGTGCCCGACGACATGTATGGCTTAGGCCCGAGGGCTTCTGTCGGGGTACACAAACAGGGGTGTATGTTTCCCCCTGACTTGTACCCGGACAGGCAAGTCTCCGGCACGACAACAACAAAGCAAACTGCACCAAGCATCTGAGGCAAGGCCAAGCAGAAGAGATAGCTCTTTGAGAAATCAAAGGGCGGATCAAAAAGACCAAGACAAGCCAAATGAGCAAGATATCACTAAGGAAAAACCTCCCTTGTCGGGCAGGTAAGCCTGGTAAGGTCGAGGTCACCCCGAAGGCAATTCTCAAGACTCCCCCGGCAAGCTTGCTAGGGACGCCGAGGGCGGATCACCCGGCCAAGGCTCCACCGCTGCACCTCACAGCAACGCAAGTCACCTATCCTCAGTTGGCACGTGGCAGCCATTTCTGATGAAGATCACCCCCAAATGACACCCGTCCAGAGGCATGTAACGGAGGCAGGTGAGAAGGTGGATGAATAGCACGGCAAGGCTTGCCGGGCTACCCCCTGATGTGACACTAAGCGATGCATTTAATGCACCCTGTCCTGTCTGCAGAGTTAGGCATGATATCACTGTGGCTATCTAATCATTGGATAATGACTGTTTTGCCATTGTGGTAACCCTTTGACCTATAAAAGGAGGGCCGTGGCAACCTTAGAAAGGATCCGGACCCTTGTACACTCATACGCGCGTAGCTGCTCTCGTCCCAAGGCGACCTTGCCGGGCTTGAGCGTTGCGTCTCCACCACGGTCCTTTCATCAATCCACCAAAGCAGGAGTAGGGTTTTACGCCTCGTGGTGGCCCGAACCTGGGTAAAAACAGCCTGTGTCATCACTGTCATGCTGCTCTAGGGTCTCCGCTCTTTGTGCAACACGCCCTTCCCCCTTGCCGAACCACAAGAGGCCGATGGCCCCATAGGTGGCTGTGTTGAACCACGACATTAATCATGCAAGTTTAGTAATTAAATAGAGCTAGTTGACTTAAACATTCCTCTAACAAAAGACCAGCATTCTAAAAAAAGGCTAAGTATGCATAATTTTAACAAAGACGTCGACACGCCATCCTATGCCTCTCCGGTGTAAGATGAGATTTCGGCGACTTGTCCTAATGACATTCCGCCGTTGGTCGACTCCGTGTACCTCGGGCTGAACTCGACCGCTGCATCGTCATCGTCCTTCGCTTCACCCTCAATGTTGTTGTACTCGTAGTAGTGGCGGCACAGTGCTCGTGTTGGTACTCCACCGCCCATTCATCGACGGAGAGGCGCTTCTATACATCCTCCTTAGCCACGCGCAACTCCTCCTCCCGGCACTCATCGCTCTCTGTCGCCTCCTACATCTCCAGCTCCCACTCGGCGATCTCATGAGACAGGGGCTCCATGGCCTCCACCGCCGCATCATCGGTAAGCATCTCAGCCTCCTACGCCTCTTTGGACGTGGGGTGCAGCCAGGATTTCAAGGAGGCCTAGAATATCTTGGCGTGGGCATCCTTGACCTGGGCATGGATGTACTCGACATGGACGACTACTTGAGCGCTCTCGGCGTTTGCAACTGCAGATGCCCTCTCGACGGATGCGATCGCTCAATGTGGATGTGGTCGCGCTCTCGACAAAGGGGGAGCTGCTCGAGGCAGACGAGGCAACCGTGTGGGCCCTCACGAAGCATCTCCATGGCATCATTCTTTGCAAGAACGGGTTGGGGAATGCGGATCGGAGATTCGGGGGTGAATGGCACTTGAGCAAACAAAGCCGAGGAAGCTTATTGGAGGAAGACATAAATAGACCCATGAGTTTTCAATGCAAAAATGGTTCCTATAACCAACTGTGTGTGGTGTAGTTGATTTTTGTATTAGCTTTGAAAGACAAATTTGGGGTATAGTGGCAGTGGATGGTTTTTTAATTATACGAATTTTTTTGTACAGTTAACATGATGAATACAACTATCGTGTTAAAATTTGGAAATGTTCAGGGTTCATTGACCTTTTTAAGACATTAAGTTAGTTTCTAGCCATATAATGGTCGTAATTCAAATTTGAACTACATGTACATGCAACAATAAACCATCATGGTTTGGAAAATCATATCTGTGTCCTTGGGTGCCAGTTTATGCCCTATGCAGTAAATTGGAAGGAAATTTCAAATATATTGGTGTCACAACTTGTACAAAAACATTGAGAACATGGTTTTTAAATTCCAAAAAAATCAAAAATGATCTGAAATAAATGAAACCTTGCTTGATGCCATGACATGGTACCACGATGTCGTAGTAAAAATTGGCCTATTTGACGAAAGGTTTGACACATACCTCTCAGAAATCGGAGCATCTCACGAGAAGACTCGTGGTTCCGAGTGGGAACAATGCATGTTTGATGACGAACCAGTGGTCGCTTTCTCTTATGGCCTTGAGTTTTTCTACTGTTAACATGCACGAATACAACTGTCATGTTAAAATTTGGAAATTTTCAAGTCTCATTTGACATTTTTAGGACCTTAAGTCACGCCTTGGTCACAAACATTGAGAACCATGGTATTTAAATCCCAAATAATTCAAAAATGATCCAAAATACATGAAACCTTACTTGATGCCATGACATGGTACCAAGATGTCGTGGTAAAAAATTGCATGTTTGACAAAAGGTTTGAACCATGCCTCTCACAAATCGAAGCATCTCATGAGAAGACTCGTGGTTCCCAGAGGGAACAATGCATTTTTTATGACAAACCGACGTTCGCTGCCTCTTACGGCCTTGATTTTTTCCACCGTTAACATGCACAAATACAACTATCATGTTAAAATTAAAAAAAATTCAGTGCTCATTTGACCTTTTTAAGACATTAAGTAAGTTTGTAGTCATATAATGGTTGTAATTCAAATTTGAACTACATGTACATGCAACAAACCATCATGGTTTGGAAAATCATATTTGTGTCCTTGTGTGCAAGTTTATGCATTGTGCAATAAACTGAAAGGAATTTTCAAACATATTGGTGTCACGGCTTGGACACAAACATTGAGAACCATGGTTTTTAAATTCCAAAAAAATCAAAAATGATCTGAAATACATGAAACGTTGCTTGATGCCATGATATGGTACCAAGATGTCATGGTAAAAAAATTGGCCTGTTTGACGAAAGGTTTGACACATACCTCTCACAAATCGAAGCATCTCATGAGAAGACTCATGGTTCCGAGAAGGAACAATGCATGTTTGATTACGAACTAACGGTTGCTACCTCTTATGGCCTCAATTTTTTTCTATCATTAACATGAATGAATATAACTGTCATGTTAAAATATGAAAATTTTCAGGGCTCATTTGACCTTTATAAGAAATTAAGTGAGTTTCTAGCCATATAATGGTCGTAATTCAAATTTGAACTACATGTACATGCAACAGCAAACCTCATGGTTCTGAAAATCATATATGTGTCCTTGTGTGCAAGTTTATGCCTTGTGCACTAAATTGGAAGGAATTTTCAAATATATTGGTGTCACGGTTTGGACACAAACATTGAGAACCATGGTTTTTAAATTCCAAAAAAATTCAAAATTATCTGAAATACGTGAAACCTTGCTTGATGCCATGACATGGTACCAAGATGTCGTGGTAAAAAAATTTGGCCTGTCTAACGAAAGTTTAGACACATACCTGTCACAAGTCGGAGCATCTCACGAGAAGACTCATGATTCCGCGACGGAACAATGCATGTTTGATGACGAACTGACGGTCGCTGCCTCTTACGCCCTTGAATTTTTTCCTACCCTTAACATGCACGAATACAACTTTCATATTAAAATTTGGAAATTTTCAGGGCTAATTTGACCTTTTTATGATATTAAGTGAGTTTCTAGCCATATAATGGGCGTAATTCAAATTTGAACTACATGTACATGCAACAGCAAACCATCATGGGCTGGAAAATCATATTTGTGTCCTTGTGTTCAAGTTCATGCTTAGTGCAGTACATTGGAAGGAATTTTCAAACATATTGGTGTCATGGCTTGGACACAGACATTGAAAACCATGGTTTTTAAATTCCAAAAAAATCAAAAATGATCTGAAATACATTAAACCTTTATTGATGCCATGACATGGTACCAAGATGTCATGGTAAAAAAATGGCATGTTTGACGAAAAGTTTGACACATACCTCTCACAAATCGGAGCATCTCATGAGAAGACTCGTGGTTCCGAGAGGTAACAATGCATGTTTGATGACGAACCAACGGTCGCTGCCTCTTATGGCCTTGAATATATTTTTGTACCGTTAAATTGCATGAATAGAACTGTCATGTTAAAATATGGAATTTTCAGGGTTCATTTGATCTTCTTAAGACATTAAGTTAGTTTCAAGCATTTAATGGCTGCAATTAATATTTGAACTACATGTACATGCAACAACAAACTATCATGGGTTGGAAAATTATTTATGTATTACACTTTACAATAATATCATAGTAACACAAATAAGCACTCATTCATTATATTTGGAAAGAAAATATTAATATCTAGCAAGACAACTCGGCCTCACATGATTGGCACTCTATTTCGTGTCTCCAGGTTTGGAAGGTGAGTGGCACGGGTTATTAATCAGACGTTGTTCTGTATTGGGGACCGTCAGTGATGTAAGTCACACACTACTTGTTCTCCGAGAATCAGGTGCAATTCAAGCTATAGTACTAAAATTCTGGCGACCGACGCGTGTAATGCTCGCGTAGATCTAGATTCCGGTCGCCAATAAATACTACCCCACCCACGTCGTCTCGACTGCATTATCTCCTTGCTCGCCCCCATCTCTCTTGCCAAAGTCTATCATGGCGCCGCCGGTCTTCCCACATGCCGAGGAGGAGGCGCCGCC
Source organism: Thinopyrum elongatum (assembly GCA_011799875.1). Lineage (NCBI taxonomy): Eukaryota > Viridiplantae > Streptophyta > Magnoliopsida > Poales > Poaceae > Thinopyrum > Thinopyrum elongatum. The sequence goes on along the minus strand of CM022299.1, from coordinate 239,895,409 downwards.
CCACAAGGACATCAAGGCGTAGAGCAGCGATGAGGACCCCTACGCACCACCAGACGAGGTTGCACCGGATCCCCCAACGGATGAGTGGTTTTGGGGCTAGTACGATCTGGCTTTGTGGAAGGCACTGCTGCCGGCTGAGAAAGCCAGGCAAGTGGCACTCAAGAAGGAGTTGGCAGAGGAGCACGCCAGGTACCTGGTGGCTTATGTCGCCCGTTGGGCCTCCTTGGAAAAGGAGGAGCTGGAGCTTTCGCGGCGGGCATGTCGACGTGCGGAGGAGGTGTACTAAGATGATCGGTACAATGCCAGGAGGGCCAAAGACGCTAGGCGCCTCATCACTGTGTGGAGATTGACCGATAAGCTCCAATGTGCTAGTGTCGAGGAGCTCCGTTGGGCGCACAATCAAATGGCAAGATCGGTCGCGTGCGTCCACCAGCAAGAGGCCGATCGGCACATTGAGCGCTGCAAGGCGGAGGAGGCAGAGAACTACTAAACAATTAATATATATATATTATGAATTTCATCACATATACGTGATGATACTTAACTACTACGTGTATGTGTGTGTGTGATGAACTACTGAACAATTACTATATATATTATGAATTTCATATTTCTATCTATTTTCATACTAATTTCTATCTAGCTGTTAACATCCACATGTACAGAATGGACAACATAAACACATTGAAACAGAACAATATATAAGAACAGAAAACATAGTACACACATTGAAACAGCGCAATATTATGATTGTTGTGAAAACATAGCGATCAATGTCGAAATGACTCAACAAAATAAAATGCGCCCATGACCACCACCCTTGCCTATGGAAGCTCTTGCCTGTGCTTGAACTCATGTAGGCGTTCGTCCAAGTGGTTGACATGCTCGCAGTACATCTGGAGCGCGATCTCGAGCTCCAAGCTGGCTATTTCATCAGCGATCACTAGCTCGAGGATGCGACAGTCATGTTTCTCTACTGCGCCTAGGTGGACACCTGGGCCAAGGAGGCGGTCGAGCCTAGCAAGCAACGCATTGGCATCGAGCAGGCCACAAACAAGGAGAACGGCGTGACCCACGAGAATGGTGCAGCTGGCGGCCGGTGCAAGTACAGCGCAGCCGGCCTCTGCTGCAAGTATGGTGCAGACGGCCTCCGTCCACTCCTGGCGAGGAATTGGGCTACTGACGAGCCATGTACCTAGCTGCAACGCCCTATTAACAGCAGGCAAGTGCCAATGGATCCGCTCTTGTTGTGTGACGCGTCGTGCCTCTCGCTCTATGCCGCTCCATCGGTCTTGCTGTGCGGCGCGCCGCAGCCTATCGGCACAGACGCATCTATCTTGCTATGTGGTGCACCACCAACCATGTTGTGCGGCAAGCTCCAGCCTCTCAGCATTGATGCACCTATCTTGATCCGCGGTCTGTCGTGCCCTGTGCCAAGGGTCTTCTCAACCCTGACGATGACGTGCATCATGACGTCATCCATCACGTTGTCGGGGACGCCCTCAGCCTCGACAAATCGTGGTGCGTACATCGGCTCATTTTCCTTGTAGAGGAGGTTGATGGCAGAGGCGGCACTTCGGTGGGTTGGCATGCCTGGAAAAGTAGAGAGTCTATAGGATGCGCTTGTTCCTCCGTGTGTCGCGCGCCGCCTAGGCTTATGTGCAATCGCTGGTGGCGGAAAACCGATAGGCAAGAGATGAGAAATGGTGGCGTGTTCATATAACACCATCAATTAATGGAAAACTTAGCAAAGAAGGAAGCACGAGCTAGCACGACGCGTGCACACACATTGCTTCCCCACGGATGTGATCGATATACTCGTGTGCCCAATGGAGCACATGGTACACACTAAAGAATATATGTTGTTGTTCTGTACATGGAGCGTAGATGTTGTGCAAACTTAGAAAATCACATCGCAACTGATTAAACTAAGGAACACGTCGGTGATGATTTCAAGAATCGCAGACAATTATTTACTAGCAAGCGTTTGCCCACAACACACACAGCTTATTAGCAGGAATTGTCTGTTTTATTGTCGATCTTCCCACACAATTCTGATTACTGACCTATTTGTCGATTATCACACACATCTTGTTGTGGTGAATTGTTTGTGTTATTTTGTCTCATCGCAAACAATTTATCCGAGTGACATGTATGTCATATATCGCACACATCTTGATCAGGGTAAGCATTTTTGCTTTTTTGGCTCATCGCAAACAGTTCATCCGAGTGACTTGTATGTCGTATATCGCACATCTTGATCTTGGTAAACGATTCTGTTTGTTTAGCTCATCGCAAACAGTTCATCTGAGTGACCTGCATGCCATATATCGCACACATCTTGATCTGGGTAACCATTTCTGTTTTTTGGCTCATCGCAAATAGTTCATATGGATCAACTGTATGTCACGTTTCACATACACAAGTCTTATCTGAATTGTGCTTGATGGATTAGCCATCGCACATAGTTCATTCTATTGGTGATGATTTTATACAATACCGTTTGTGATTCATGCATCGCACACGGTTTGGTCGAATGGCCTCCTATACATGTGTCGTCTTAGGACCTTCCTGCAGTAATGGTCACCGATCTGTTGAGAATGGGAAGTGTAGGAGCATAAGAGAAATTAAGTGGAAAAGATCCAGGAACATTTGAAAGTGTCTTCGAGAGAGAACAAAAATGGCCTCGAAGAGAATGAGAGGTTTTGAAGAAAACCGTGAAAAACCAGAAAACCAAAAAAGTTCCCAGTTCCATCAAAGAAGCTTATGCATCATCGGATGCTAACTACTGGAAGGATGCGGTCCGTAGCAAGATGAATTCCATCTTTGCTAACGGGGCATGTGAAATCACTGATCGTCCTTATGGTTGTCAACCATTGGGATGTAAGTGGGTGTTCAAAAAGAAGCTTAGGCCCGATGGTACTGTTGACAAGTACAAGGCTAGGCTTGTGGCCAAGGGTTATACCCAGAAAGAAGAAGATTTCTTTGATACTTACTCACATATGGCTAGACTGACAACCATTTGAGTGTTACTCTCGTTGGCTGCCTCGCATGGTCTTCTCGTTCATCAAATGGACGTTAAGATGACTTTCCTTAACGGAGATCTAGACGAGGAAATTTACATGCAACAGCCAGATGGCTTTGTAGTAAATGGTCAGGAAATAAATTTGTGTAAGCTATTGAAATCTTTGCATGGCCTGAAACAAGCGCCTAAGCAATGGCATGAGAAGTTCAATACAACTTATCGCTATGGTGGGGGCAAAGGAGTTACACTGTGTTTGTACGTCAATGACATACTGATATTTGGGACCCACCTCAAAGTCATTGAGGAGGTCAAGGCTTTTCTATCTCATAAATGTGAGATGAAAGACCTGGGTGTGGCTGATGTTATCCTGAACATCAAAGCTACTGAGAGATAATGAGGGTGGAATTACACATTTGCAACCCCACTATGTTGAGAAGATTTTGAGTCATTTTGGATATTCAGACTACAAACCTTCTGCAACACCATATGATCCTAGCGTGCGGATTTGAAAGTTCAAAGTCACGGCTATAGATCAACTGAGATACTCTCAAATGATTGGTTCACTCATGTACCTAGCTTGTGCTACTCAGACTGACATCTCATTTGCTATGTGCAAACTAAGCCAGTTTGTTTGCAATCCGGGAGTTGTGCACTGGCATGGTGTTGAGCGAGTCGTGTGTTATTTGCAAGGTACTGTGAACTACGGAGTTCACTATTCTGGGTACCCGACGGTACTTGAGGGGTATAGTGATTCGAATTGGATATCTGATGCTGATGAGATGAAAGCCACAAGTGCATATGTGTTTACACTTGGTGGTGGTGTTGTTTCATGGAAGTCTTTCAAGCAGATTATCTTAACGAGATCGACGATGGAAGCAGAACTCACAGCATTGGACACATCATGCGTTGAAGCAGAATGGCTTCGAGAGCTTTTGATGGATTTTCCCGTGGTTGATAAGCCAATCCCGACTATCTTTATGACCTGTGACAATAAGACAGTGATTGCCAAAGCAAAGAGTTCAAAGGACAACATGCAATCCACAAAGCACGGAAGAAGAAGATTAAAATCTGTCAGACATTCAAGAAACTCCGGAGTAATAGTGTTGGATTATATCCAGACAGCTAAAGAATCTGGCAGATCCCTTTACGAATGGGCTATCATAGATTGTGATAGAAAATGCATCAAGGGAGATGGGCATGAGACGCACGTAAGTTGGCTAGGGGGTAACCCAACTTATGTGATCGGAGATCCCGTGAATTAGGACCTGGGAAAACAATCCAGCGGTCAACTACGGAGAGTATCCTTACTAACCCACTTTTTTGGAGATGCAATACTCTCATAATCTGTAAGGCCGGTTGACTTTTGTCTTAATGTGTTCCAAAGCTTTTATAAGTAAGATGCTAGCGTACAAAGCGATCTTTGGAGGAAGACAACTATGTGAGCGCTACTATTGGTCATAGTCTATGAGATAGGGTAATCTCTAGGAAGCTCATGAGAAGGTCAGGAGTATGACTAATAAGCTCCACCCATGGGGTTTAGCCTTTGGCAGCCACGTATTAGCTGACAAGAGGCAAAACTTCTGCACGCTAAACTGGCAATTCAAGGCATAGTCCATTGTTCAGTTGTGAAGAAGTCTAATCCTGTTTCTCTAGGTGGAAGTTCAACATAACAGTCTCCACTAAAAATTCTGGTATATCAAAACATTGTTTGGAATAGTTCACAAACTTATGTGACTCGAGATCTGGTGGGGGATTGTTGGATTATAGATGGGCTTTGGCCCATATAAGACAATAATCGCTGGTTAATCCCTAAGGCCCATTTAGGTGCATGGCAAGTGGTGGGAAGTTTAGTACCATACTGCTACAGTAGTAAGAGTGAGACCCCTTTGGAAGGGTTGTTCTACCACATGCCATTTGGAGCTTGGGAAGAGGAGTTGTACATGCGCGCTCCTCCTCCTCCGCCGCCCGCCTCGCTCGTCACGACGTGCGTGCATGCGCTGCTAGTTGCGGGAATGAGCCGCACCAAGACTTATTTTTGCCGGTAATGAATGGTTAATTAATTCTGGATTAATTAACGAGTCGCTAACAAAAGTGCCACTATTTGAGACATTGGACCGTGGGCTGTTCGCGGACTCGGTCGTGAGCCTAAGCCCAGACCCATCTACCCAATGACCTATATAAGGAGGCGCTAGCCTGTGGAGTGAACCCTAACTCACTCACTCAGTCCTGCATAACCGTAGCCGTCACTTGTTGTTCCTCTCTCTGTACTACTTCCGGCAATACCACCCCGACGACCATGTGCACGGTTGGTCGGGAGAGCAGGTGCCTCCGGAACCCTGTCATTCGAGATCCTACCCGGGAGAACGGAAATAAGGTTTTTGGGTAGCGTCTCGACGCAGCTGCTCCTGATCTGTCTGCCTCTCCGTCCTCTGCATCGGCTCCATGGCCGAAGACGTCGCCGCCAATAAGAAGGCTGTGGACGACGTCGAGGCTGTTGATGCCACCACCGCATTGGCCTGGCCAACCGAAGGGTATAATTCTTTCATTCCCTATTTGCTCGTTCATGTGCTAGGCATATATGATGTGTTCATAGATGTCTCAGTTCTATGTATTGTACGTGCTCACATGATTCGGTATCAGTATGAGTTGCATACTAATAGCCTGCAAGTGCACATGGTTTAGTTGTATCCTTTCGAAGTAAGAGTATCAATCCCACAGGGAGCACAGGAATCAGGCTTTTGCCCCTTGTAGAGAATTATGTAACTTCGTGCCTGCAGATAATTATAGACTTGAAGCAGAGTGAGAGTGGATTTAAATAAGGATTGAGTAAAATGGTGACTTGTAATTGAATAACATAAAAGTAAATTAAAGACAAGGATGGTAAATAATGGTGAAACAACAGAATTAGAAAGGCGTTCTCAGGGAGTCTGGAATCCCCATTGGTATGTTTCTGGTACTACTATGCATAAGCATCGCATGGAGTGGATACTTGAGCCATTGTTGGCAATTATGCTGGGCTGAACCGGGAACAGAACATGTTCTACTTTTGGTAGACTTCATGCCATGCACGCCACCATCATAGTCTCCCCCTGAGGGTTACAACTCATGATAATTAAGGGTTTCCCCGTGGACGCGGCCTTACTAAGGGTTCTCTGTAATTCACTCTCACTTGTAGAGGTTAGGAGCAGTAGGCTCTTACTGTCACCGCAAGTTACCTCCACATCCTATGCCTATGCAAAGACAGTGATATACTTCATGGCCAATAAAGGCACAAATGCTGAGTTGGGCTCCTTCACAACATTCAAGAAGTTATTAAACTAAGCATTCAATAGAGGATCTCATATCCATAATAAATCTTTCAGATTTTACACATACCAAGGTTCGTCTATATCCCCGAGAATTAGGGGTCTACTCACACATAAGAACAACAATCATCATGATGATGGTAATGGAACATATGGGTGAATGATTCAACCGATACACTAAAGGATCCACTAGGGTTCTTGATGTTGCAGATCATAAGGATGTGGATGATGATGATGCGCATGATGAAGGTGGTGATGATGTAGAAGTTGATGATGATGCCATTCCTCGCTCGGTGAGAGGAATCCCCTTCTTCTCCCGGTCGATCCTCCCTTTGGATGGGCTCCGGAGGCTAGGGTTCTGCCTTCTCGATGAGTTTCTAGAGTCTCTGTTCGTCCCCCTCATGATCTATTTTGATGGGGTGAAAATAGCTGATCCCCAGGAGGCGGTGGCTCGCCAAATGACTGCTCAGGCGAGCGCATGCGGTCGCATAGAACACCATCGTTCACTCTAGAAGTGCGACGGCGGCTGTTTCTTTGGCCTTCTTGCTTGATTTTCTTATGGAAAGTGTTCATCACCTTTAATACGTGATTCCACCGCCATTTTTTAGGGTTTTCTCTGTTAAATGAATATTGATCCAAAAGACGTCAACTGAAGGATTATCAACAAAAAGAAGTGAGTGAACGCGGTAAAATTCCACAAAGCCCACCTTGTAGGCACAAAATAGTAGGAAAAACATCACGTAAATTGGACTCATCAACTCCCCCAAGCTTAAGTCTTTCTCGTCCCTGAGCAAGTAATGTGGCTTGTAAAGAACGAGGTCACCCTTTTGTTTATAATATACGGGTATCAAAAGGTATGAGTCCATTACTCCCAAGAGGGACGTTTGTTGATGAGTATATATGTGCAAACAATAGCCCATACTTACTCTGGTGATGATCATATAGGCATCCACATCTCGTCATTTAATTTTACTAAGGACAAGTAACAACTTCATATCCTAGTTCATTGTTGTTTCAACCGGGCAAGCAATTTTCTCTTTCCTTTATTTTTCTCGTAGAAAGTTTTTATTATTAAAAAGGGTTTAGTCTCTCCTCATTGAATCATACGAAGGCTCAAGAAAAACCTCAAGTGTAAGCCAGCCTTATTTCTTAGAGAAACTTCATTTCCCAAGTTATTTTTAGTAGAGGATTAATTTATTTGCTTGCCCTTGAGTAAGTTGAACCCTTCAATGAGCTAGCATATATAGTTGTTTATCTCCCTTCAAAAATTTACACAACTAAGATGTGGGGGACTTATCATCATCAGGTAAATAAATATGCACTACTTATTTAGGTCATCACAACCATCAAGCATGTTCTTCAAAAGAAAGCAACGACCTCACACATCAAGATATCCCTAAACTCATTGGAAGGGGTCATCCTTTCAAGAGGAAAAATTGATGGTTCAACCTTACCTATGCTTATTCTCTAATCTTACGGAAATGTAAATTCAGAAAGGGTAAAGACACAAAGTGCACATGAATCTCCCCCAAGCTTACAATCAAGCCATGGAGATCCAGGCACTAAGCATTTCATGCTCACTCTTGGAATCCCTGGAAGGCAGCGCACATGCTCTTAAGCTTGTTCTTCAGTTCTTTGATCAAGGCTAGCTAACCATCTACAACCTGGGTCAGAAACTCAAGTTGTGCAGTGTTGTTGCTAAGAGTATCAATCATAAGCCCGATCTTATGGAGAATACCATCTACTCTTACATCCAAATGCTTGCTCATCAACAAGTAATGATCTATCCCATCTCCGATCACATTAACACGAGCATTGGAAACTTTCTCCAACTCCAGAATCTTTTTCGTCATTTCCTCTAGAGTTGGTAGCGTCTTTTCCCACTCAGATTGAGGAGGCCCCAGAGGAAATAACGGAATAGTTCCGCAGATATTGAATTGATAGGGATTAGGAGGGTACCCATCTGAAGTAGTGTCATCATCTCCCTCTTTTGCTTGTTCTTCCTCCCCAATCTCCACCACCTCAACCTTCTCCTCCATGTCCTTCTTCTCCTCATGAGGTTCTTCCTTTGTGCTAAGCTTCCTCAGTTCTCCCTATATTGAGGGCACAACATCATCCAAGTTGGGGAAGGGGATGATGCAAGCACAGGTGGACGAAGTCTTCTTACTCATGGTGGCGATTGTGCTTGTTTCCTGCAACTAAAAGCTTTTTGGAGGAGATGGAGTGCAAAGAAAATGAGAGATTAGATGGTTTTAGGTTTATGGACGTCCCCTACTTCTTTTTATAAAGGCTAATTCTATAGATAATCATGAGATATGACATAAAGAGTTAGTTAGAAATAAATCAAAATGAAATCGGGAGAGAATCGCGCCACCCGGATCAACAACAGCCTTCCATGCGAGCGCTTTCGCCCGCATGGCCGGTTGTTTGACCAGCTGCTAGATCCTTTTCTTTTTTTCTTTTTTTTACCTGCCACAGAGATGGGACCAAACAACCGCTCATACGGGCGTGTCCGATCATTGGGAACACCGTCATTGACTCTGTTCTCTCAATGTTCGCTGAGGGCATTCCAAACGATCGCTCAAACGGGCGTTTACGTCCGTTTAAAATGTCATCTTTATCCCTGTCTCCCACGGCTCCATCGTCTCTCTCATGGGACCGCCCAAATGGGCGCTCGTGGTCGTTTGAAACTCTATCTTTGGTTCTGTTGGCTGTTGTGCCAGTTTCTTCCTTAGAAAAAATTTACACCTGAAAGATTAGTGCCAAGGCTCCCAACTAGAGACGAAAATTTCAACTTCTAAAACTTGAGATTTAACAAGTCTCACAAAACAAAATAATTTCTATCTGCATATCCACCTCTACTTTACCGAAGTGTTGTTCTATACTCTTTGTTCCTTACGAAGGGCTTCGGCTTGCTCGATTGTGAGAAAATTTACCTCTTCAATATCCCACTCCTCCTGTTGTTCATCCGCAAGATATATCTTTAGGCGTTGTCCATTCATGATCAAGGGACCATGCTTCCCTCCTTTGAGACGAACAGCTTCGGAATTGTACACCTCTTCTATCTCATAAGGCCCTTCCCAGCGAGACCGGAGCTTCCCTGGAAACAACTTGAGATGAGAGTTAAATAGGAGGATCTTGTCCCCCGCGTGAAAGTTTGTTTCAGTATCTTACGATCATGCCACATTTTAACCTTTTCTTTGAACAACCTGGCACCCTCGTAAACATTATTGCGAGGTTCACCTAGAGCATGTATATCCAATAACCTCTTTTCTCCAGCTTCTTTAAGGTTAAGATTGATATTTTTGATTGCCCAAAAAGTTTTATGCTCTAATTCTAAAGGTAGATGACAAGCCTTACCGTACACCATTTTGTATGGTGACATCCCCATGGGATTCTTGTAGGCGGTGCGGTAGACCCAGAGTGTTTCATTCTGCTTTGCTGCCCAATCTTTCCTGGACTTCTACACCGTCTTTTGCAGTATTGTCTTTATTTCCCTGTTAGAGAGTTCCACCTGCCCACTAGTTTGTGGATGATATGGTGAAGCTATTCGGTGAGTCACCCCGTACTTACAAAGTACTCTTCCGAATATTCCCTGTATAAAATGAGATCCACCATCAGTGATAAGAATTTTGGCAACTCCAAACCTGGGTAAAATGATGTCCTTTATCATCTTCAACGAAGTAGCCACATCTGTATGCTTGGTTGGAAGGGCTTCAACCCAGTTTGTAACATAATCTACAGCCACAAGAATATGAGTGTACCCATCTGAGATAGGAAAATGTCCTAAATAGTCCAATCCCCAAACATCGAAAGGTTCACAAACTAGACTATAGTTCATAGGCATTTCTTGTCTCTTTCCAATGTTACATGTGCATTGACACGCATCACAATTTTTGAAAAAACTGTGAGCATCTCTGAAGAGTGTAGGACAATAAAATCATGATTGAAGCACCTTGGGGGCGGTCCTATCTCCAGCATGATGTCCTGCAAAAGGGCTACTATGGCACCTTTCTAGTATAGCATTCATCTCATGTTCCAGGACCCAACGCCTTATCATGTCATCTGGTCCAAGCCGATAGAGAAATGGGTCATCCCAGAAGTAATACTTCATATAACTGAAGAACTTCTTCCTTTGATGATAACTCATATCGGCGGCATGTACTTTCCTACAACAAAGTTAGCATGATCTGCAAAACCAAGGTTCTATCTTTTTAATCATAGTCAAATTCTCACCTGGAAAGGATTCGTTTATAGGCACCAGATCTTAAGGTATTCTTTCCATGCATGATAGGTGGTTTGCTACTGGGTTGTCCTCCCCTTTGCGGTCTATTATCTGCAAATCAAATTCCTGAAGTAGTAATATCCACCTAATCAACCGGGGTTTAGCGTCCTTCTTTGCAAGGAGGTAATGTAAAGCATGGTGATCGGTCTGGACTGTCACTTTTGAATTAATAATATAAGGATGAAATTTGTCACAAACAAAAACGATAGCTAGCAATTCTATTTCAGTAGTTGACAAGTGTACTTGGTCTTCATCCAGACTGCTGCTAGCATAAAAGATCACATTAAGTTTTTTATCATCATGTTGTCCTAGAATAGCACCAACAGCATAATTACTAGCATCACACATGATCTCAAAGGGCTCATCCCACTTTGGAGGTTGGATGATGGGGGTTGTGATCAAGGCATCTCTTAATTTTTCATAAACATGCACACAGATCTTATCAAAAGAATAAGGCACATCTTTGTGCAACAGGTCAGTCAGAGGTTTAGATAATTTGGAGAAATCTTTGATAAATCTTTTATAGAAACTAGAATGTCCCATAAAAGTTTGCATACCTTTCGCATATTGAGGGTAAGGTAAATTTTCTATTACCTCAATCCTATCTTGTTAGATCTCAATACTCTTTCCTGAGACTCTATGTCCCAACACCACACCTTCAGTGACCATGAAATGACTATTCTTCCAATTCAGCACAAAACTTGTTTCCTCACATCTCTGCAAAACCTTTGTGAGATTATAGAGACACTTATCAAAGGATGTGCCTTGGACAGAGAAACTATCCATGAACACTTCAACAATTTTTTCAATGTAATCAGGAAAGATTTTAGATATGCATTTTTGAGACGAGGGTGGTCCATTACATAGACCAAATGGCATTCTACGATATGCATATGTACCATACGGGCAAGTGAAGGTGGTCTTTTCTTGATCTTCAGGTTGGATTGGTATTTGAGATAACCCAGAATACCCATCAAGGTAACAAAAACAAGACTTGTTGGCCAATCTCTCCAATATCTCATTTATGAATGGCAATTTGATACGTCTCCAACGTATCTAAAAAAATTTATTGTTCCATGCTATTATATTATCTGTTTTGGATGTTTCATATGCATTAATATGCTATTTTATATTATTTTTGGGACTAACCAATTAACCTAGAGCCCAGTGCCAGTTTCTTTTTTTCCTTGTTTTTGAGTTTTATAGAAAAGGAATACCAAATGGAGTCCAAACGGAATAAAACTTTCGCGATGATTTTTCATGGACCAGAAGACATCCAGAGGACTTGGAGAGGGGGCTAGAAGGTTCCCGAGGAGGCCACAAGCCTGCTAGGCGCACCCCAGGGGGGCGCGCCCAGAGGGCTTGTGGGCTCCTCGGAGGTGTCCTAACCCTAATCTTTGCGCTATAAATTCCCAAATATTCCCAAACCACCAGAAGCGTCCACCAAAATACTTTTCCACCGCCGCAAGCCTCTGTTCCCGTGAGATCCCATCTTGGGGCCTTTTCCGGCGATCTGCCGGAGAGGGATTCGATCGCGGAGGGCCTCTACATCAACCTTGCTGCCCTTCCGATGATGCGTGAGTAGTTTACCACAGACCTACGGGTCCATAGCTAGTATCTAGATGGCTTCTTCTCTCTCTTTGATCTTCAATACAATGTTCTCGATGTTCTTGGAGATCTATTCGATGTAATACTTTTTTGGGGTGTGTTTGTTGAGATTCGATGAATTGTGGATTTATGATCAGATTATCTATGAATATTATTTGAGTCTTCTCTGAACTCTTTTATGCATGATTAAGATATCTTTGTATTTCTCTTTGAACTATCATTTTGGTTTGGCCAACTAGATTGGTTTTTCTTGCAATGGGAGAGGTGCTTAGTTTTGGTTCAATCTTGTGGTGTCCTCACCCAGTGATAGAAGGGGTAGCGAGGCACGTATTGTATTGTTGCCATCGAGGATAAAAAGATTGGGTTTTCATCATATTGCTCAAGTTTATCCCTCTACATCATGTCATCTTGCTTAAGGTGTTACTCTGTTATTATGAACTTAATACTCTAGATGCATGCTGGATAGCGGTCGATGTGTGGAGTAATAGTAGTAGATGCAGAATCATTTCGGTCTACTTGTTACGGACGTGATGCATATATTCATGATCATAGCCTTAGATATCGTCATAACTTTGCGCTTTTCTATCAATTGCTCAACAGTAATTTGTTCACCCACCGTATGCTAACTTCAAGAGAGAAGCCTCTAGTGAAACCTATGGCCCCCGGGTCTATTTTCCATCATATATTTTCAGATCTATAAACCAAAAAACCCAAAAATACCTTGCTGTAGTTTATTTAGATTTACTTTAGTTTTCCTTTTTATTTATCTTTTATACCTATCTCTATTAGATCTCACTCTTGTTCGAGACCGTGAAGGGATTGACAACCCCTTTTTCGCGTTGAGTGCAAGTGTTTGTTAGTTTGTGCAGGTGCATAGATTGGAGACTTGCTTGTGCCTCCAACTGGATTGATACATTGGTTCTTAACTGAGGGAAATACTTATCTCTACTTTGCTGCATCACCCTTTCCTCTTCAAGGGAAAAATCAACGCAAGCTCAAGAAGTAGCAGGAAGAATTTCTGGCGCCGTTGCCGGGGAGGTTCTACATCAAGCCTACCAAGTGCCCATCATAAACTCTCATCTCTTGCATTACATTACTTGCCATTTGCCTCTCGTTTTCCTCTCCCCCACTTCTAAAACATTTTCAGAAAAACACAAAAATATTTGCCTTTTTCGCCCTTCTTTCGTTTGTCTTTTTTGTTTGCTTTTTGTTTGCTCGTTTGCTAGTTTGGTTTCTTCCCACCATGTCTGAATATGGGGAGGTTATCATTGAAAAAGATAGTAATAATCTTGAGGGAAACTTTGATGATTTTGCTAATAATGATCCTCATGAAGAACCCACTATCATGCATACCAAAAAAACACCGCGTGGGTAGCGGTAATATTATTGGAAAAGGTGTTATTCAAGATTTCTTTACTTGTGTCGGTACAATACCCATGCTAGGAGGGTCAATCCTGAACAAAACTAAAAGCTATGCGGATGCAATGTCTTTGCTTGTGATTGAACTTGAAAGACAATTTGTTCATATGCATCCGTGCATACAAAGGGTTTTCCTAGAATTCTCTAATTTTCATCACCCTTCCGTTAAACGCATTGCCACCATATTCCTAGCTCATGAATTTAGGTTTATTTTGAAGGAAGCGGGTGAAATATTTGCTCATTATAATATCAATGGTGGTTGTCCTCCCATAGAGGAGATCCTTTTTAATCAAGAAGAAATAATGAGATTGCAGTCTCCGAATTATGCCGCTTATAATGAAAACTTAAGAAAGTTCCTCTCGATGTTTTGGTTGATAAGATTTCTGAACTCAATGATAATTTTGCTATAAAAAATAACGGATTTGGGTTTGTGCTAAGATATAAACTTAGAGAATTCATTCAAAGGAATGTTTATAACGAAGAAATAATTATTAAGTACAAAGGGCCGAAGGAGGATCCTATTCCTCCCAAACTTGATCTTATAGATCCTTACCCTATTAAATGTATCCCCTTTGATTACTTTTGTTTGCCACTAAGAAAGCTTGCTGCCGAAAGGAGGGAGTACGAGAGGAGCATGGCTGATCTCCCTCACTTCTATGGCAATACCTAGATCTATGTTTTATGCCTAGCTAGGGGCGTTAAACAATAGCGCTTGTTGGGAGGCAACCCAATTTTATTTTATTTTTTTTGTTTTTGGTTCTGTTTTTTAATAAATACACATTATTACCTCTGTAGTAATTATGTTTTGGTGTTTTAATTAGTGTTTGAGCCAAGTAAGACCTTTGGGATGGTCTACGGTGATAGTTGATTTGATCTTGCTGAAAAACAGAAACTTTTGCGCTCATTGCCAGAAATTTAAAAATTCACAAAAACATGCTTTTGATCTGAATTTTTACACAAGATTTATATACAAATTGCCTAAATTTTCGTAATTTTTCAGAATTTTTGGAGTTATAGAAGTATACGAAATTTCCAGATTACTACAAACTGTTCTGTTTTTGACAGATTCTATTTTCTATGTGTTGTTTGCTTATTTTAATGAATCTATGGGTAGTATCGGGGGGTATGAACCATGGAGAAGTTGGAATATAGTAGATATAACACCAATATAAATTAAGAATGAGTTCACAACAGTACCTAAAGTGGTGATTTATTTTATTATACTAACGGACCTTATGAGTTTTCTGTTGAGTTTTGTGTTGTGAAATTTTCAAGTTTTAGGTAAAGATTTGATGGACAACGGAATAAGGAGTGGCAAGAGCCTAAGCTTGGGGATGCCCAAGGCACCCCAAGGTAATATTCAAGGACAACCAAGCATCTAAGCTTGGGGATGCCCTGGATGGCATCCCCTCTTTTGTCTTCAATCCATCGGGAAATTTACTTGAGGCTATATTTTTATTCACCACATGATATGTGTTTTGCTTGGAGCGTCTTGCATGATATGAGTCTTTGCTTTTTATTTTGCCACAATCATCCTTGCTGTACACACCTTTTGAGAGGGACACGCATTAATCGTGAATTTATTAGAATACTCTATGTCGGTGTACAAAGGTAGGGGCCTTTTTGTACCCCTTTACTTGTGCACGGGCAGTCGTAGCCACACCTGCGGCCATGCTCGGCGGGGCAGAGGAAGGAAAGGTACGAGACTGCCAAGGCAGCACTCAAGCCAGAGGCATGAAGAGGGAAGGGGCAGGATGGACTTCTCCCCCCCCCCCCCCGGGGGGGAACACCCTTGCCGGGGGGGCCTACATAGCCCCGGCAAGAGCCTTGCCGGGACGGCCTGCCCCACACTAGCAAGGCCACCACCCATGAGCCTGAGAGTTCTGACACCATCGACAACGCCAAAACCAAGACCCAGGGGCGCCTACGTGGTGGCATGCAGATCTTTGTGAAGACCAAAGGCCTGTGAGTCTAGATAAGGACCAGAAGACGAAGACCCCCGGCAAGACCCTTGCCGGGGATGGCCGCAAGACCCCCGACAAGATCCTTGCCGGGGACAGCCACAAGACCCCCGGCAAGATCCTTGCCGGGGACGGAGGCGAGACCCCGGCAAGACCCTTGCCGGGAGCAACAACGGGGCCGCGGCCAGGCCTGCACCTGCCAACGTTTCGCTGCTCCACGGCCATTCCGATGCGACGACCAACCCGCCAACTAGGCGAGCACCTGCGTGGCAGCATGCAGCTTCTAAGCCAACTAGCCAAGCACCTGCGTGGTGGCAGGCAGATCTTCGTGAAGGCCCTGCCACCGCACCAGCACAGCAGCCAGCCAGCATGGTGCTGCATGCCTCGTCAGCTTGGACGCGCGTCGAAGCAAGGCGAGGTGGCGACGGACGGGACGGGCTCTGTTGCCGTCCCCGATAAAGCAAGAGGGCACGTAGGCAGCGCATTAAATGCGTTTGTCCTATGATGTCAGGCGATAAACTTGTACACTGTAGATACTTTCCACCTCCTGTGTGCCACTGTGGCGACCCCTTTGACATATAAAAGGAGGCCCGAGGCGTACTGTGGAAGGATTCGGACTTTTTGGACTGGACACGCATAGTAGCTAGTCCAAGAGCAGAAGAACACCAGATAAACACAGACAAGCAGGACTAGGGTTTTACGCTTCCCAGCGGCCCGAACCTGGGTAAAAATCCATCGTGTTGATCGCTAGATCTGCTCTTTGCGCACTCCTCATCCCTGCCGAACCGTAAAGGCGACAGGGGCACGTTCTCCAGTTCAAATTAATGGAGAACGGCCTACTCTCCGTCACTCTATGTGCTTCACTTATATCTTTTGAGCTAGGTAGTTGCTCTAGTGCTTCACTTATATCTTTTTAGAGCACGGCGGTGGCTTTATTTTATAGAAATTGTTGAACTCTCATGCTTCACTTATATTATTTTGAGAGTCTTAAACAGCATGGTAATTTGCTTAGGTTATAAATTTAGTCCTAATATGATGGGCATCCAAGAGGGATATAATAAAAACTTTCATATAAAGAGCATTGAATAGATGAGAAGTTTGATTCCTTGCATTTGTTTTGAGATATAAAGATGGTGATATTAGAGTCATGCTAGTGAGTAATTGTGGATTGATAGAAATACTTGTGTTAAAGTTTGTGATTCCCGTAGCATGCACGTATGGTGAACCGTTATGTGATGAAGTCAGAGCATGATTTATTTTTTGATTGTCTTCCTTATGAGTGGCGGTCGGGGACGAGCGATGGTCTTTTCTTCCCAATCTATCCCCCTAGGAGCATGCGTGTAGTACTTTGTTTTGATAGCTAATAAATTTTTGCAATAAGTATGTGAGTTCTTTATGACTAATGTTGAGTCCATGGATTATACGCACTCTCACCCTTCCACCATTGCTAGCCACTCTAGTACCGCGCAATTTTCGCCGGTGCATTAAACCCACCATATACCTTTCCTCAAAACAGCCACCATACCTACCTATTATGGCATTTCCATAGCCATTCCGAGATATATTTCCATGCAACTTCCACCGTTCCGATTATTATGACACGCACCATCATTGTCATATTGCTTTGCATGATCATGTAGTTGGCATAGTATTTGTGGCAAGGCCATCGTTCATTTTTTTATACATGTCACTCTTGATCATAGCACATCCCAGTACACCACTGGAGTCATTCATATAGAGTCATATCTTGTTCTAGTATCGAGTTGTAATTTTTGAGTTGTAAGTACATAAAAGTGTGATGATCATCATTATTAGAGCATTGTCTCATGTGAGGAAAGGATGATGGAAGCTATGATTCCCTCACAAGTTGGGATGAGTCTCCGGACTTTATAAAAAAAAGAGGCCAAAGAAGCCCAAACAAAAAAATGAGAGAAAAGAGAGAAGGGACAATGTTACTATCCTTTTTCCACACTTGTGCTTCAAAGTAGCACCATGATCTTTGTGATAGAGAGTCTCCTATTTTGTCACTTTCATATACTAGTGGGAATTTTTCATTGTAGAACTTGGCTTGTATATTCCAATGATGGGCTTCCTCAAAATTGCCCTAGGTCTTTGTGAGCAAGCAATTTGGATGCACACCCACTTAGTTTCTTTTTGAGCTTTCATACACTTATAGCTCTAGTGCATCCGTTGCATGACAATCCCTACTCACTTGCATCGATATCAATTGATGGGCATCTCCATAGCCCATTAGTTTGCCTAGTTGATGTGAGATTTTCTCCTTCTTTTTGTCTTCTCCACAACCACCATATTTTATTGAACCTATAGTGCTATATCCATGGCTCACGCTCATGTATTGCGTGAAAGTTGAAAAAGTTTGAGAACACCAAAAGTATGAAACAATTGCTTCACTTGTCATCGGGGTTGTGCATGATGAAATACTTTGTGTGATGAAGATGGAGCATAGCCAGAGTATATGATTTTGTAGGGATAACTTTCTTTGGCCATGTTATTTTGAGAAGACATTATTGCTTTATTAGTGTGCTTGAAGTATTATTGTTTCTATATCAATATTAAACTTTTGTTTTGAATCTTATGGATCTGAATATTCATGCCACAATAAAGAAGATTACATTAATAAATATGTTAGGTAGCATACCACATCAAAAAATCTGTTTTTTATCATTTACCTACTCGAGGACAAGCAGGAATTAAGCTTGGGGATGCTTGATACGTCTCCAATGTATCTATAATTTTTTATTGTTCCATGTTATTATATTATCTGTTTTGGATGTTTTATATGCATTAATATGCTATTTTATATTATTTTTGGGACTAACCTATTAACCTAGAGCCCAGTGCCAGTTTCTGTTTTTTCCTTGTTTTTGAGTTTTATAGAAAAGGAATACCAAACGGAGTCCAAACGGAATAAAACTTTCGCAATGATTTTTCTTGGACCAGAAGATATCCAGAGGACTTGTAGAGGGGGCCAGAAGGTTCCCGAGGATGCCACAAGCCTGCTAGGCACGCCCCAGGGGGCGCGCCTTGAGGGCTTGTGGGACCCTCGGAGGTCTCCTAACCCTCATCTTTGCGCTATAAATTCCCAAATATTCCCAAACCACCAGAAGCGTCCACCAAAATAATTTTCCACCGCCGCAAGCCTCTGTTCCCGTGAGATCCCATCTTGGGGCCTTTTCTGGTGATCTGCTAGAGGGGGATTCGATCACGGACGGCCTCTACATCAACCTTGCTGCCCTTCTAATGATAAGTGAGTAGTTTACCATAGACCTACGGGTCCATAGCTAGTAGCTAGATGGCTTCTTCTCTCTCTTTGATCTTCAATACAATGTTCTCCTCGATGTTCTTAGAGATCTATTCGATGTAATACTTTTTTACGGTGTGTTTGTTGAGATCTGATGAACTGTGGATTTATGATCAGATTATCTATGAATATTATTTGAGCCTTCTCTGAACTCTTTTATGCATGATTAAGATATCTTTGTATTTCTCTTCAAACTATCGGTTTGGTTTGGCCAACTAGATTGGTTTTTCTTGCAATGGGAGAGGTGCTTAGTTTTGGGTTCAATCTTGCGGTGTCCTCACCCAGTGACAGAAGGGGTAGCGAGGCACGTATTGTAATGTTTCCATCGAGGATAAAAAGATGGGATTTTCATCATATTGCTTGAGTTTATCCCTCTACATCATGTTATCTTGCTTAAGGCGTTACTTCGTTCTTATGAATTTAATACTCTAGATGCATGCTGGATAGCGGTCGATTTGTGGAGTAATAGTAGTAGATGCAGAATTGTTTCGGTCTACTTGTCACGGACGTGATGCCTATATTCATGATCATTGCCTTAGATATCGTCATAACTTTGTGCTTTTCTATCAATTGCTCAACAGTAATTTGTTCACACACCGTATGCTATCTTCAAGAGAGAAGCCTCTAGTGAAACCTATGGCCCTCGGGTCTATTTTCCATCATATATTTTCAGATATATAAACCAAAAAACCCAAAAATACGTTGCTGCAATTTATTTAGATTTACTTTAGTTTGCCTTTTTATTTATCTTTTATACCTATCTCTATTAGATCTCACTCTTGTTCGAGACTGTGAAGGAATTGACAACCCCTTTTTCGTGTTGAGTGCAAGTGTTTGTTAGTTTGTGCAGGTGCATAGATTGGAGACTTGCTTGTGCCTCCTACTGGATTGATACCTTGGTTCTTAACTGAGGGAAATACTTATCTCTACTTTGCTGCATCACCCTTTCCTCTTCAAGGGAAAAATCAACGCAAGCTCAAGAAGTAGCACAATGGATAGTGATCCTTCTTTGTATATTTATTCAATTTCCTGAAATCAACACACATTCCATATGCAATAATAGTCCTAGTGGGGACTAGGTCATTGTTGTCGTTAGTTACCAAGGAAACTCCTCCTTTCTTAGGAATGCAATGGACTGGACTTACCCATTTGCTATCAAATATGGGATAAATTACCCCTAAATCATGGAAACATATTATTTCTTTTCTTACCATGTTCTTGGACGCCGGATGAAGTCTCTGTTAGCTCTCAATTACTGGCTTAGCCCCTTCTTCAATAGGTATTGCATGAGAATATAACAAAGGATGTATCCCTTTTACATCCTGGATTGAGTAGCCCAAAGCCTTTCGATGCTTACTCAGCACCGCTAAGAGTTTCTCTTTCTCTTTTCCTGAAAGGTCAGCATTAACAATAATAGGAAATCTTTTTGTATTATCCATAAACTCATACCTCAACCCTTTGGGCAGTGGTTTTAAAGTCGGAGGGGGTAAATCCTCATCTCCCTTTCTTTTGAGTGCTTCGTAAACTTTATTAAAGCGCGGGCATACTGTTGGTGTAGCATCCATTATCACCTCGATCTCCTCTTTCTATTCATCTTCATATAGGGATCCTGGACTCACCAATACCCGTTCAACTTCATATTCTGGTGTGTGGAGATGGATTTCAGCTAGTTGATTTAATTCCTGCTTTCGAGGGATTGATTCTGAGCCACGGGAAATCCTCCCAAAACCCTGGTTCGAGCTCTGGGGTCCTGGCTTTGTGTCTACGAGGCTATGAGCTAAGCATGGCGAGGACACAACAAGTTACCCAGGTTCGTGCCACCTTGCGGTGTAATACCCTACTCCTTCTTGGTTGTATTTTCTTGTGGACGGTGCTCCTGGAGCTACAAGATGAGCCTGAGCTCGAGTGTGCTAGCAATGGCGCTAGGTTTTGGGCACGAGCCAAGAGGTTGATATGTCGATCCCTCGCTATGGTGGACGCACTGCCCCTTATATAGATGACTTGGGCCTCTTCCCCAAAAATATGAGCGGGAAGGGGTACCACAGGGCGGCAATTCGAAAGGGGACAGGCGCTGATGCTTCTCTGATGAAAGGTGGTCTTCGCCTGCAAAAGGTGTTATCTGTGACGTGCCAGGGGCTCCATGGTGACCTCCGTCCTACCGCACCACCATCTTGTTCTTCAATCACCAAAGGGGAAACCCTTGGAACTTGCTTTGGGGGCAGGTTGGCATAGCTGCTCCCTTAGCACCAAAGGGGAAATTGTCCTGGCCGCGCAGGTTGGCGCCTGCTTTGTCGACGTCACCCATGTGTCGGGCGGCAGCCGCCTCGCATGGCTCCTCGGGAGGCCTCGGGAGGGGGCGCCTCACAAGGGGGGCCTCACGAGGCTGCCTGTAGTGGTGGTGGATTTGGTGAAGTCCTTCGTCGAGGAAGCCCCTCGCGGGGCAGGGCCCTCGCGAGGATGCTGGCTTGTGGCGCCCGTTGGTGGGCTGCCTTATGAGTTCGGCCAAGTGGCCCCTTCCTGGGCCGTAGGTAGGTGGCCCGTGGTACCCTAGTTTCCAATGGGCCGGTAGTAGCCCCCGGGCCTGCGACGCGCATGTTCAGCCCATTGATGGGGGACGAAACGATGCGGGGCCTAAGACTATCGGGCCCAGGCAGGGACGCGTGGCAGCTTGATGGGACGGGACGCTTCCTCTCCCCACAACGCCTCGGTAACCACCATCTTGGTCATAAAGCCTGCTCACGCAGGGCGCGGACGAGTCATTGCCTCACATCTCCTTCTCTGCCTTCTCGTGCACTGCTCCTCAACTTCCTCTGCTCCTGATCTCCGTTGCCGTTGCCGCTGCCATGGCCCCCAGAGGAAGCTCTCTACTGCTGCAAAGGGCAAGGCGGTTCTGGAGGAGGTGTCGCCGCTGGAGCCATCGCCGGTGAAGGGCAAGGGTCACGCCTGCGCACTTGCTGCTGCAATGAAGGTTCCCACTATGGGCCAAACGCGCTTCGCAGCCGCCGCCGCGGAGGCCGGCTCCAACATCCACGAAAGGGCCTCGATGCATGAGCCCATATGGCAGAGGTGGCACATGAGTTCATCGTGGGACTGCACCATCGGCCCTACAGCTTGCTCCGGCTCCCGGACTCCTTTACGATGGCGGTGGAGGATGGCGAGCCCCTGGGCCTGTGGCTGCAGGCGGACGGCTACTGCAACGGCCCCTTCTGGGTGGCGGTGGAGTTCTCCCCCACTGGCTTCATGTTCTTGGCACGGGGGTGGAAATCATTCACCCGCTCCCATGACCTGAAGCGCGGGTAGGTCCTACAGTTCAGGTACGACAGAGCGGCCACCCTCTTTGTGAAGTTCGTCGAGGTCTCCGGTGGCTGCATGGAGTGCTACGCGGAAAGCGAGAGCAGAAGCGACACCGACTCCTCCAGCGGAAGCGGAAACGACAAGAGCTCCTGGAGTGTCAAGAGCTAGGACGATGACTCTGACTAAGCGCGGGCGGCGCCTGGGTCGGACCCTTTAGGATAGCTCTTTTCTTTGCTTCTGCAAGATCAATGTAGCCCCACGGGGGTGTGAAGACGATGCTTTCATGGACTTGCTATTAAGTACTTAATATTTCACTTCCGCGTGCACTCCTCATTAGACCTATTTTTCGTCTTGCATGCCCTGGTGCTCTACCTCGCTAGGGCCCAACCTCTGGGCGTGCTACAACCTTCGCTGGTATGTTAAGGCGCGTGCCTAGACAAGGCCAGAGGGCGTAGGACTCCCTGGGGTGGTAGGGGCTCCCGAGGCGCGATGCTCATGAAGCCCCCCTTTGACGTGCAAGCGGCATGCGTGAGAAGAATGATCGGCGCTTGGCGTGGCAGCGGGGCAGAAATTTAGGGGATGCCGAGAGCGGCCTTCTTGGTGTATTAGACTTAGCTTATTGGTAGCGATGTCCTTGGTGCGCTGTCGCCCGCGGGCTGTGCGTTGTGAAGGGGTGCTCGCGAAGCTGCGACCGCCTCGTGAAGCAATGCTCACGGAGTCGCCTGATGCGGGGCGCTCATGAAGCTTCTCGTGCCCTCATGATGATGGCCTCAGGAGGTGTTGCGGGTGCCGCGACGGACGCGCTGGAGTCCCGCCCGGGAGGTGAGATCCCTGTTCCTTTCCAGAACCAACGTGGCCCCATGGGAGCATGAAGATGGTGCCTCAGCAAAACATGTACTTAAGCACTTGACATTTCCGTTGTACATCTAACCCCACGCGCGACCGATTTTTTTTTCCCTGCCTACCCTGGTGCTCTACGTTGTTAGGGCCCAGCCCTCGAGTGAGCTACGGCCGCTGCTGGTATGTTAGGACATGTGCCTAGAGAAGGCCAGAGGGTGTAGTGCTCCGTGAGGTGGTCAAGTCTTCTGAGGTGCGATGCTCAGGAGAGAGCCCCCCTTTGACGTGCAAGCGGCTTGCATGATGAGAAAAATCGGCGTTCCGCGAGGTCACGGGAGCGCGAAGAACTTAGGAGGTGTCACGACTGGCCCTCGAGGAGCGCTAGACTTAGCTTTTCATCACGCAATGTGGCGCAGTGCCCACCGCAGGGCACGGCTCGTCAGGGACGCCAGCGGGTGAAGCCGCCCAAGGAGGGGTGGGGGCGCCTAAGGCCTCTGATGCCCTGCATTAGTGAGTGCTACCAAATTTTGCAAATAATGAGGCGGCACGTGCTTGCCAGGTTACTTGTGGGTACCACGTGAGGAGACAAGTACCGAGGACCTTGGTGAGGTGACGTGCGCGGGAGCAGGCCTGCGAGCCAGAGTTTGGTCGCTTGGGTTTGTGGCGCTGTTGGGTCTGACCCGAGCATAGGCACCGAGTCCAGCCCCCGCTCGCGTAGTATGTAGAAGGAAAGTAGTGAGCGCACGTCTCCTGAGGGCACTTCATGACAAACACTTCCAAAAATTTAGGAAAATGAAGTTTTCTGATGCGCAAAAAGGTGTACTCCTTCATGAAGTTCTTGATTTCAGGGCTCGACGCCCTGTGCGCCGTCGACACACATCTCAGCATTCCCTTCAGCTTGGGGCTCCAGTCTTAGGCGCATTAGCCTCGCGAAGGTGGCTCCCGTGCTCTCCAGGCCGAAAGGCATGCACGGGTGACAGAGCGGGCCCAATGCCCTTCCGATCCGCGGTGGGGGAAAAGGGCCTCGAGACAGGCACTATTGAGAGGTGGCTCTAATGGTGAGGGAGGGGCCTGAGGTGGTGCCGTCCAGTGGCACCTTCTTCATCTCTGCGTGGACCTGAGAGAACTGTGGCTCCTTCTTTGCGGGGGCGGCCTTGGAAGGTCCCGCCTCATCTTCATCTGCCGGGTACGCGGTGGCGGAAGCCTTGTAGGTGTGGTCGAGGGTGCACATCATGTCCTTCTCGTTGCAGCGGATGGTGTTGGTCCCGCTGCAGCCCAGCATCTTGACAGTGTTGTAGGTGTGGTGGGTCACCACCATGAACTTGGCGAGCGCGGAATAGCCCAAGATGGCGTTGTATGGCAGGCCAATGTGTGCCACGTCGAAGTCGATGAGCTCGGTATGGTAGTTCTTGTGGGAGTCGAAGGTGACGGCGAGGCGCACCGGCCCCAGGGGCGGCGTGAAGCCATCGGTCACGCCCGAGAAGGGCCTTGTGGGCATCAAGCGCTCGTAAGGCACCTGGAGCTGCTCGAAGGTTTCCACAGAGATTACGTTGAGGTCGGCGCCGCCGTTGATGAGCGTCTTGGTGACCACCACGTTGTTGATGGTGGGCGTGCACAATAGAGGGATGGTGCCCATGGACTTTGTAGACTTGGGGTGATCGATGTGATCGAAGGTGATCCCATACTGCGACCACTTGAGGGGCTTGGCGTCTGCAGGCTCCGGGAGGGCTGCATTCACCTCGCGAGAGAACTACTTTAAGTGGCCGTTGGAGGGAGGGGCTTGAGCCCCGCCTAGGATGCAGGCCACCACGCGAGGCTCCTGGTAGCCCCTGGCATCCTCTTCAGGCAGTTCATCGTTGTTCTGGTTGGGGCACGGCAGGGCCGCGTTGGCCTACTGAGGGTTGGCCTTCCGAGGGCTGGCCTGTCGAGGCTGGTCCTGCTAGCCCTTGCAAGAGTTGTGGTTGTCGTTGTCACGATCCTTCCAGCATCTACCTTTGAGGCTACCGCTGCTGCTTGAGCCGCGGTCTTTGCGGTCGCCGCGCTTGTCCTGCCGCTCGTCGCGAAGCAGCTTGAGCTCATGGCAGTCTTCGGTGGCGTGGGAGTGCATGTTGTGATAGGCACAGAAGGGGCGATCGTCCTTCCAGGCCTCGTCACGGTCGCGGCCGTGCTTCCGCTTGGGCTCCACCGCAAGCACAACGAGGCCCTTGCACTTGGTGTCCCTGCCTTTGGGCTCGGCGACGTCGAGGTCGACGTCAGAGTCGTTGTGGGCGAAGAGGTGGCCCTCGTCAGCCTTGGCGCACTTGTTGGGGAGGTCGAAGAGCTCGACTCGAGGACGGCGAGCTTTTCACGCATCCTGACGTCCGTGACCCCTGTGGAGAAGGCCGCGATGACCACGGCATCAGTGGCGTGCGGGATCCGGTTGCGCACCTGGCTGAAGTGTTGGATGTACTTGCGGAGAGGCTTGTCTGAGCGCTCGTGGATGGCGCGCAGGCTGCTGAGCGCCAGGGGACAGTCGGACGTGCCCTTGAAGTTGGAGACGAAGAGCTGGCACAGCTCCTCCCACGAGAAGATGGAGCCCTCGGGGAGGTTCATCAGCCATGAGCACGCCGCATCCTTGAGGGCCATGGGAACTAGTTCGCCATGACCTTGTCGTCCCCCTCGATGGCATGTATGCTCAAGGACTAGAGCGATAGGAACTCCGTGGGGTTGGCGGTGCCGTTGTAGCGGGGAGGTAGCTCCGGCTTGAACTTCGCGGGCCACACCACGCGGTGGAGTGCGCGTGTGAAAGCCATGCAACCCCCCGATAGTGGAGACAACGATGCCTGCGAGGGCAGCGCAGTTGTAGCACGTGGCGGCCACGACCTCATGGATGGTGTTGTTCTGGCGCTCGCGCTGCCTTTCGAGGAGCACACACGGGTCCGGGCGCACGCTGGATGATCTGGCAGCTCGGGTTGTCGCAGTGCGGCGGGGAGGAGACGTGGGAGGGCTCATGCGAGCGTTCCCGACGGTGACATGGCGCATCGTCGTTGCACAGAGGAGGTGGAGGAGGCGTGTCCTACCGCACTCGTGTATCACGCGACGGCAGGGAGCAAGATGGCATCGGGGCGTCACCAGCAACGCTGATGAGCTCGGTGATGCGGGCGAGCTAGGCGTCGTAGCCGTCGTCGGTGGGGCGGTAGCGCAGCAGCTCCTGCGCCATGAGGAACAGCGTGTGGAGCCGGCGGGTCATGACGGGCGAGCAAAGTCGTCGTGGCTATGCGCGCGGGCGGTCGGCGCTTCTGCTGCTGTGGCTGGTGCTGCTGCTGCTGTTGCTCGACCGAAGGATGCTCGGAGGAGGTCTCCGCCTCCGACTCCGCGCCCATGTTGGCGGAGAGAGCACGGAGAAAGCAAGGGATGACGACGGGCTCTGTCTAGACGTGGTTGGCGTGGCATTGAGCATGGCGAGCATGGTCGTTGGCCATGGCAGAGCTAAAGCTTGACGCGCAAAAACCAAGCCCCCTACCTAGCACGCCAAATGTCGGGGGATTGATTTTGAGCAACGAGAAATCCTCCAAAAACCCTGGTTCGAGCTCTGGGGGCCTGGCTTTGCATCTACGAGGCTACGAGCTAAGCATTGCGAGGACACAGCGAGTTACCCAGGTTCGGGCCACCTTGCGGTGTAATACCCTACTCCTGCTTGGTTTTATTTTCTTGTGGACAGTGCTCTTGGAGCTACAAGATGAGCCTGAGCTCGAGTGTGCTAGCAATGGTGCTAGGGTTTGGGAAAGAGCCAAGAGGTTGATCTGCCGATCCCTCGCTATGGTGGCCGCAATGCCCCTTATATAGATGCCTTGGGCCTCTTCCCCAAGAATATGAGCGGGAAGGGCTACCACAGGGCGGCAATTCGAAAGAGGATAGGCGTCGGTGCTTCTCTGATGAAAGGTGGTCTTTGCCTGCAAAAGGTGTTATCCGTGATGCACCAGGGGCTCCACGGTGACCTCCGTCCTGCTGCAACACCGTCTTGGTCTTCTATCACCAAAGGGGAAACCCTTGGGACTTGCTTTGGGGGCAGGTTGGCGTAGCTGCTCCCTTAGCACCAAAGGGGAAAATGTCCTGGCCGCGCAGGCTAGCGCATGCTTTGTCGACGTCACCCATGTGTTGGGCGTCACCCACCTTGCATGGCTCCTCAGGAGGCCTCGGGAGGGGGCGCCTTGCGGGGGGCCTCACGAGGCCACATGTAGTGGTGGTGGATTTGGTGAAGTCCTTCATCGGGGAAGCCCTTCACAGGGCAGGGCCCTCACAAGGCTGCTAGCTCGTGGCGCCCGTTGGTGGGCTGCCCAAGCAGCCCCTTCCTGGGCCATAGGCAGGTGGCCCGTGGTACCTTGATTTCCACTGGGCCGACACCTGCTCATTATTCTGAACTTCGTCTTCATATGGCTTACTTAATACAGAGGAAAGTGGGAACTTTATCATTTCATCTCCCCACTTCATGGAGTGATTTCTTCTTTATGTAGGCTCTTGTAACATTCAAAAAGGAGGTTCCAAAAACAATAGCACAATTTTTATCCTCGGAGATCATTAGCACATAAATATCAATGGGATAAATGAGAGAGCCTATTATTATGTTGACATCTTTAAGGATGCCACAGGGTTTCCTTCGGTTTTATCTGCAAGCTTGATAATAATGTTAGTAGGCTCAAGGGTGCAAGGAGCAATCTCATCATAAATTTTAGCACAAAGACTATAAGGAATAGTATTAACCGGTGAACCAGGGTCACACAACCCAAAACATGTCTTGCATCCAAAGGAACATGGTAAAATTTGCTTACCTTCGGTACACCCTTTAAGATAAGAAGTTGATGCGGAGCATCCTATGGTCATCCCCATGGACCTACCATCGTCTCGCCAAGTGCCAAGAGGACTGATGACACAAGCACGAGCTAGAGCTCTCGAGACCGAGGTGACATCTCTCCTTAGTGATATTCCATATGACCCACTCGGGACATGGCTACTACCTAAGTCCGGAATGTTATGCATGATCAGGTACCAAGAGGACCCTCTCGAAAATGCACATGAAGACGGACAAGACCCCAAGTTCATGGAGGAGGAGAACCAACGGAAGGAGTCAAGAACAGCTCCCAGGACCCGGACATCCGGCCACGACCCCGGACATCCGGCCCCTGGAGACCACCACTGCAGCAACAGCCCAACGGTCGAAGCTACAGGGCCCGGACATCCGGCCGTAGTCCCGGACATCCAGCCTCCAGCCCGGACATCCGTACAAGCCCTATCCAGAGAGCAGAAGGAACGACCCCGACAGCCCGGACATCCGGCCCCAGCCCCGGACATCCGGCTCCTCGTGAAGGCCCGGACATCCGGCGCGACGCCCGGACGTCCGGCTCCCCCTGTCTGCACACAGTGTAAAGGGCCGAAGCCCTTGTATCCCTTCGTTCCCCCTAGACTATATATACCTTTATCCCCCAACGTTTTAGGGTTAGCATTGTGATAGCTCATCATAGAGATAGAGCTTTGCTCATCCACTTAGTTCTACTCCTCGGAGAGACCGCGGCCTCTTCGGAGAAGATCCATCCTTGGATTCAAGACCCCTCACGGGAAGACCCCTCGAGACCTCCTCATAGAGATGAACTAGTTACCGTTTGTATTGTCCTTTGTTGACTTTGGATCGTTTATCTCTTTGTGTTCATGGATCTAGCAGATGTGTGATCGTATCTCGTTGATTTGAGTGTTTCCTCTCGTATCCCCTCGCGTTTCCCCCTCGTGTTCTTCGCGGGATCCCCTCCAATTCATGAAAGATCAGCCCCTAGGGTTCCGCCCTACATCATTTTGGTATCATGCGCCAAGGTTGATCACGAATTTGGAGCCCCTACCCCCGTTTTCTAGCCTTGTTTTGTTGTGTTTTGTCCCAATTTCAAAAATCCCCACAAAAATATCCCTCCCAAAAAATATTGTGATTTGTTGGTGTGATGATGTTTTGTTGGATTTGATCCGTGGATTTCATGTGTTACTCGTAGATCTAGCTTCTCCTAACTTTTTCCCCAATTCCAACCACGAAATCTCTCGAATTTTGCCCCGAAATTTTCTTTTCCCCACGAGTTCCACCGAGTTCATCACGGATCTGGAGCCCCGGACATCCAGCCCGACCGCCCGGACATCCGGCCACCTCGAACATCTGGCCCGACAGACTGGACATCCGGCCTTCCGCAGCATCGCTTCATCCACCGCTCCGTTTCCCGCCTAACTTACGCCAATTTTGATCGGGCCTACACCAATACTTCCGCATACCACCATCGTTTTCCGCAACCACCACCGCTTACCCACTACCACCTCCGACAATTTTTGCCACATTTGGTCTTTGAGAATTTGAGTTGCGGTTTCTGTTTCCTAATGTGTTTCGGCTACTTAGGGACTGTTCGACATCAACAACACCGCCGCTCATCTTTGTCATCGACCTCGACCATTTTATCATTTTGATACCATCCACCGTAAGCAAGGACGGTAACTTCGACGACACTCTCGTATATTCTCCCTTGCCATTGCATTGATAAACCCATAGCCTTCCTTTTTGCGTCACTTACCCATCGAGACTAGCCTTTGAGTATTGCCGGCAATGTCACTTGTGCACATTAGTGGTCATTGCATATATCACTTCATTTTGGTATACATATCTTGGTATCATCTCTTGTGCCACAAGGTTGTCATCGCATATACACAATTGTTATCTTGGTTCATGAAGTTTTGCATAAGTGGCCAAAGAAAGAGATCAAAAGAGAAAGAGCCAAACAAGCTTTTAAGCAAAAGAGAAAGAGATAAGCAAAGAGCTTTTAAGCAAGAACCGTAGCATCATACTACATTAAGATTGTCATACTCGATCATCTTGGATCATACAACCGGAACACCATACATATAGCATACTTGGGATAGAAGTCGTTGCATTTTTGCTTTGTAGGTTGTGCACAAGTCTCGTATCCACCTATAGTAATCGTGCTAGCATCTCTCTAGCGTTGTGCAACAAGAGAATTTTCCGTGGATTCCACATTTTGAGCTCATTTTTGGTTGCACGACCCCATCTATCTTTCTGTGTGTGTGTTTCCGTGTGCCACTATTTGCTATTGGTCTACTTGTTGCATTTGCAAATTTGTGAATCTTTTCCAACATTATTGAGTCTCACTAACAATTGCATAAATTTTGTCCACCATCCTAACCAAGCTCCACCAAAGGCTTTATTTGTGTAGGTGTGAGAAATTGACGGGAACCGGTACCAATTGTGCTATTTCCTTGTCACATCATTGAATGATCATTGATCCATTCTCAACATCGGTCAAGGTACATTTGGTATAGTTCTCCTCTTTCTTCCACTCACACATTTAATTGGAATGATGGATAGGCCAAGTACTTCTACCAACCCACTCTTCATCGAGCAAGATGCGGACCCGAACAACTACGTCACCGAGAATCACCTCTTCGGCGCGCAACAAGCTTTGCATCAAGACAATGAAGCATTGAGCGAACGCATCGACTTACTCGCTACCGAATTGGGACAATCCGAACAACATACAAGAGACTACTTCGACAACAAGCTCGACGAACAAAAACAAGAGAGCAATGCAAGAATGGACGAGATCCGTGCCTTGTTGGTCAACCGCTCTTCTACCTCTTCGTCATACTCAAGACGGAGCCACTCGAGTCGACATTCCTACGACACCATCTCCGGATGAAGTACACCGACATCGAACACTCTTCGCCGTGCCGTGCGCCAAGACCGTCAAGCAAACTGCAATCCTCTACACGGCATTGATCCACAAGAGAAACTTGAAGAGCAGGAACATCGGCATCATCAAAATCAAGCTACCCTCGAGCAAGCACAAGAAAGGCAACGCCAACGCCAACAAGTGGAAGAGCAAGAACGCCAACACCAACGAGAGCAAATGCAAGAGTGACAACGCCAACATTAATACGAGCAAGACGTTGACGCTCTCCATCAACAACAACAACGACGTGAAGCACAAGCCCTTGAGGCGCAATGTGCCCTCCGTGAAACTAATCGCGCTGTCGGCACCCGTAACCGACGTGTTTGAGAAGAAGAAGAAGCACTTCGCGAAGAAATCCAAGAACGACGACATCAAGCACAATTGCAACATCAAGTTCCACAAGCTCCTCCACAAGCTAGACAAGAACAACACGCTCGACAAGAACCACAAGTTTGCCAAGAGCAACAAGACAATGAGAATCCTCCACGCCAAGAGCAACTTGAGGTTGACAATCATCCATGTCAAGGGCGTCATCACCCTCAACCTCAACAAAATGAAGAGAAATGCTACGGCAAGCTCAAGTTCACCATGCCCAAGTTCACCGGAAGTAATGATCCTGATGAGTATCTTTCATGGGCATTGAAGGTTGACAAGATCTTTCGTTTGCACAACTATGAGGAAGAGAAGAAGATCGCCATGGCATCCCTTGAGTTCCAAGACTATGTCCTCATTTGGTGGGAGCAATTCATTGAGCGTCGTGAGGCAAGAGGTGAACCACCCATCACAACTTGGGCGCAAATGAAGGATGTGATGAGAGTGCGCTTTGTGCCAACCTACTACAACCTCGACCTCTTCAAAAAGTTACAACTCCTCAAGCAAGGAACAAAGAGCATTGAAGAATACTACAGGGAAATGGAGATCGCAATGATAAGAGCCAATGTCACGGAAGATGATGAGCAAACTATGGCACGTTTCTTGAATGGACTCAATCACCCTATCAAGAAGATCGCTGACTTCCAACCTTACTCCAACCTCATCGAGCTAGTGCATCAAGACACAAAGGCGGAGCGACAAGTGCAAGATGACTTCAAGTATGCCAAGTACTCGTCCAAGAGATACGGCTTCAACACCTAAGCTTCAACAACTCCAACACCTTCTACCTCAACCAAACCTCCTACAAGCAACGGCGACAAGTCAAGTTACAAGAAAACTTGGACAATCTCAAGTCGTCCTCCTACTACAAGCAACTTCAAGCTGAGAGCTTCATCATCTACAACTCCACCGGATGAGACCATCAAGACATGTTCCATCAAATGCTTCACATGCGGCGGACGAGGCCAAAAGTCCTTCGAATACACCAATAAGCGTACCATGATCCTAAACGATGATGGCACCTATGACTCCATGAGTGAAGAGGAAATGGAATCCCTTGAGCACGTGGCCATGCACCGGCAAGTGAATGAAGATGAAGATGACCAAGTATTTTGTGACAATGATTCGAGCCCCGCTCTCATTGTCTCCAAGGTCTTGACACTTCAACATCAACAAGATGAAGACCAAAGATGCCATATCTTCCACACCAAGGCGGGCATCAATGGAAGGTCCGTGAAGGTCATCATCGACGGAGGAAGTTGTCACAACTTGGCAAGCGAAGAGCTATGTTCCAAGCTCCAATTGGTCAAGATGACGCACCCTCGCCCCTACAAGGTCCAATGGCTTAGCTACTCCGGCACTATTCAAGTGGAGCACATGATTCAAGTTTCCTTCAAGGTCAGAGCATATGAATACACTTTGGAATGCGACGTGGTTCCCATGTCTGTTTGCCATCTCCTACTTGGACGACCATGGCAATTCGACTGTGGTGTCATCCACAACGGGCGAACCAATCACTATAGCTTCAAGATGAAGGGAAAGGAGTACGTGCTACGACCTATGTCACCAAGTCAAGTGATCGCCGGCAAGCAACAAACCACCCATCATGGAGAGAATGGTGAGAGAGTGAGCCACCCAAAAGGGAGTGAGAGCCACAATCCCAAAATGAGTGCATCCACGATGAGCGACAAGAAAAACCTAGTGCTATTCGCTACCAAAAGTGAGATGGGAGAAGTGTGCGAGAACCCATCAAGTGTTATGCACTATCTCCTTTTGTGCAAGGACGAGGCAACAAAAACTAACACCCCTCACAATCTACCTTTAGTGTTGTCTTCTCTATTGCAGGAATTTGAAGACGTCTTCCCCGGTGAGCTACCTCCGGGACTACCTCCACTACGAGGCATCGAACACCGCATCGACCTCATACCCGGAGCCCCTCTTCCTAACAAAGCACCCTACCTTGTCAACCCCGAAGAAACAAAGGAAATACAAAGGCAAGTACAACAACTCATTGACAATGGGCATGTGCGTGAAAGCTTAAGCCCTTGTGCCGTACCGGTCATACTAGTGCCTAAGAAAGACGGAAGTTTTCGCATGTGTTCCGATTGTAGACCCATCAATGCTATCACCGTTCGTTATCGATATCATATTCCACGCCTTGATGATATGTTAGATGAGCTTAGCGGCGCCACTATTTCCTCTAAAGTTGATCTTAAAAGTGGCTATTACCAAATCCGCATACAAGAAGGCAAAGAATGGAAAACCGCATTTAAGACCAAATTTGGTTTATATGAATGGCTAGTTATGCCTATGGGCTTATCCGAAGCACCCGGTACGTTCATGCGAGTCATGCATTTTGTTATTCGCCCCTACATTGGCATATTTGGTTTGGTCTATTTTGACGATATTCTTGTCTTTAGCAAATCTCTCAAAGATCATGTCACCCATCTTAGAACCATTTTGCAAACTCTACGAAAAGAACGCCTTTATGCTAATATGGAGAAATGCAAATTCGATGTGGACAAGCTCGTTTTCTTGGGTTTTGTTGTCTTCTAAGGGTGTTCATGTAGATGAATCTAAGATAAATGCTATTAAAACTTGGCCACAACCATCCAATTTGCAACAAGTGAGAAGTTTCCTTGGCTTAGCCGGTTTCTATCGTAGATTTGTTAAGGATTTTAGCACCATTGCATCTCCCTTGCATGCCTTGAGTAAGAAGAATGCACCTTTTATTTGGGGACCATCCCAAGATACCGCATTTAATGAACTTAAAAATTTGCTTACTCATGCTCCCATGCTTGCATTACCCAATTTTGACAAAACTTTTGAAGTTCATTGTGATGCTAGCGCTAATGGCATGGGAGGTGTGTTAATGCAAGAGAAGCGACCAATTGCTTATTTTAGTGAAAAACTTTCTGGCGCGCAACTCAATTATCCCATCTATGACAAAGAGCTATATGCCTTAGTGCAAGTTTTGCGTGAGTGGGAACATTATCTTCGCCCTCATGAATTTGTCATCCATACGGATCATGAAATGCTTAAGTACCTTAAGGGTCAAACTGAGTTGAACAAGCATCATGCTAAGTGGAGTGAATTCATTGAGTCTTTTCCCTATGTCATCAAGTACATCAAAGGCAAATAGAATGTTGTAGCGGATGCGCTTTCCCACAAATGCATGCTTGTAACTAAACTTGAATTGAATGTTATTAGCTTTGAGCACATTAAAGACTTGTATGCGCATGATCCTACTTTCGCTATTCCCTATGCCAAATGTTTGATGCATACATCTTGGGAACGCTATTACATCACAAATGATTAGCTTATGAGAGCTAACAAACTATGTATTCCCGAGTCTTCTCTTCATTTGTTACTTTTGCAAGAATCTCATGGAGGAGGACTTATGGGACACTTTGGACAAGACAAGACCTTTGCTACGCTCTCAAAGAACTACTTTTGGCCCAAGATGTTCCGCGACGTCTCACATTTCACCAACCGATGCTCTACATGTCGCAAAGCTAAGTCCAAAGCTCAATCCCATGGTCTCTATATGCCAATTCAAATTCCATATCACCCATGGGAAGATATTAGTATGGACTTTGTGCTTGGTTTGCCTCAAACTCGAAATGGCAAAGATTCCGTATTTGTTGTTGTGGACCGATTCTCTAAGATGGCTCATTTCATCTCATGCAACAAGATAGACGATGCTTCACATGTTGTGAATCTTTTTTGTAGGGAAATCTTGCGTCTACATGGAGTTGTAACGCCCGGATAATTATGCTATAGTAATTCCCTGCTATTGATGCCACGTCACCTCGGTTACTGTTGTTAATCTCGCGTTAGTTCAAAACCGATTCAAATTCAAATTCAAAACCAAGTCGAATGGTAAAAGTTTTCAAATATAAAAATTAAAATGTTCTGGATATAACAAATCACAAATAATATTAGTGAAGGAACCACACTTTTATAATGTGTTTAAATGCACTATAGTAAATAAAACAGCGGCAAAACTATAATAAATAGGAACTAAAAGAAACAGGAAAGAAATAAGAAAAGAAAAAGAAAAAAACAAAGGAAACAAAAAAAAGAGCAGGAACCACCCACCCCCCCCCCCCCCGGGCCATATGGGCCAAACGGCCCAGCCGGCCAGCCCACTGGCCCGGCCGGCCCATCCCCACTCCCTTATCCCCTGGGCGACCAAAACCCTAACCCCATCGCCCCCGACTCCCCCCCCCCCCAATGACTCCCACATCGCCCGCTCCTCCCTCCCCCCCCCCCCCCCCGATCTGGATTGGGGGGCATGGCGCCCCTCGCTGCTAGATCGTCCCCGCCATCGCTGCTCGTCGCCGCCGCCCGGAGCTCCTCCGCCTCGACCGTCGCCCCGTCCTCATATCCCCCCCCCCCCACAGAGCAGCATCACCGCGCCTCGCCACCCACTTCCCACGACGTCGGTGAGGGCCACGCCCTCCCCCCTCTCTGCTCCGCTACCCCCCCCCCCCCCCCCCCCCCGCTAGCGCAACCGCAGTCACCTGTGCGTGCACGCGCCACCGCGCACGCACGCCGCCCACCTCCGCTCGCAGTCCCGCGTCGCCCGCTGCGCGCTGCTGTTGCTCTGCTTCGCCCGCAGCCGCTCGCTCCGCTTGCACGCACTGCAGCCGCTGCCGTCGTTCTCCTCCTCACCCCGCGTGAACGACCACTGCATCTCGCGCTCTCACCCGCGCCCACGGGCGCGGCCGCGCGCCGCTGACCGCGCGCCAGGGTCAGTTCCCCTGCGTGCCCAGCGCACGCTCGACGCCCCCTCGGCCTCGCTCCGCTCGACCTGCCGCCTGCTAGCCACCCCCGCCGGCCACCGTGGCCACCTGCGCCCTCCTCCGACGCACGCGCGCCCGCCGTCGCCGCGTTCGGCCACCGCCGACCCTGCGTCGGGCCACGCCCGACCGCGCTCTGTTTTTTCCCTCTCCTGCCACCCCTGCAGCCCCTGCTCCAGCCCGCACTCCGGCGCCCCGGCCTCCTCGCCCAGCACGCCGTGGCCGCGTCCGCCCGCGCGCCCCGCGCTCGCTCGCCATAGCCCCTGGTCGCGCCTCCCCCTGCGGTGCCCCCACCACCCTTGGCCTCCTCCCCGCTCACCCCTACGCCTGCTTTGGCCCTGCCTCGCCGGCGCCGCTCGCCGAGCCCCGCCCCGCGGCTGGCCTGGGCAGGCGCCCAAACGGGCTCCGCCCCATTAACCGCTGCCCAGGCGCCCAGTTAGCCGCCCCGTTAGCCCCCTCGGCCCATGACATGTGGCCCCCAGCGCCCTAAAATAAGGGGATTAAAAAATAATAATTAAATATTAAAATAAATGAAATTAACTAATTAATTAATTAACTTTGTTTAACTAACCTAATCACTTAATTAAACTAATTATTCATGTTTTTACTTAAACTGTGACAATGGCAAACGGGACCCACCCGTCAGTTTGACTGGTCAATGGTCATAGTTGAACGTTGATGTCATGCTGACATCATGATGATGTCATAAATGCTTTCAGATTAAATTAATCTGTTAATTCCTGAAAATGAATTAAAAATTCAAAAATTAATATAAAATAATCCGTAACTCGGATGAAAATACTTTGTACATGAAAGTTGCTCAGAACAACGAGACGAATCCGAATACGGAGCCCGTTCGTCTGCCACACGTCTCTAGCATAGCGAACATGCAACCATCCCCCTCTGGTTTGTCTGTCCAAAAATGCCGAACACCGGGAATACTTTCCCTGATGTTTTCCCCCTTCGCCAGTAGCACCTAGTACCGCGTTAGGGCACACCTAGCACCGCTATTTGCCATGTCATGCATCTATTTGCATTGTATTCATTGTTTCTTCCCCCTCTTCTCTCCGGTAGACTTCGGGACTGACGCCTCTGCTGCCCCGATCGACTACGGTGTTGACGACCCCTCCTTCTCGACCGAGCTTCCAGGCAAGCAAAACCCTCTTGATCATCCTGATATCGCTTACTCTTTCCCTCTACTGCTTGCATTAGAGTAGTGTTACTGTTGCGTCGGTTTGATCCTATATTGCTGCATAGCCTGTCCTTGTTGCTACTATTGTTGATACCTTACCTGCTATCCTAAATGCTTAGTATAGGATGCTAGTATTTCATCAGTGGCCCTACATCCTTGTCCATCTGCCATGCTATATTATCGGGCCGTGATCACTTCGGGAGGTGATCACGGGTATATACATATTACACTATTATACATGATACATGATGTGACTAAAGTCGGGTCGGCTCGTAGAGTACCCGCGAGTGATTCACGGTCTGGGGCTGAAGGAGCAGGCGGTTCCATCCAGGTTGTGATGGGCCTGGGTTCCCGACGGCCCCCCGAGTGATTCTTTGTGGCGGAGCAATAGAGGAGGTTGTGACCACCTAGGAGACAGGTGGGCCTAGTCCCTGGACGGCGTCCGCGGATACTTCAAATAACATGCTTAACGAGATTGGATATTTGATCTGAGTTGGTCATTGGCCTTATACGCACTAACCGCCACATGGGACAAGATATGGGCAACCGGCGTCGTCGTATCAGCCAAAGCTTTCCAGACGTCAGCGACGGAGCGGCGCGTGCCGGGTTGGACCGCGTAAAGCACCCTCCTTTGTAATGGAGGCTGCCAGGTCTGCTCACCAGCCGCCCTCGCAACGTGCAGGAGTGCAATGGGCGATGCGCACAAGACCCCTTCGCGCTTAGGATTTAGACTGGCGTGCTGACCTCTGTGTTGGGCCTAGGTAGGGCTGCGACGTGTTGATCTTCCAAGGCCGGGCATGACCCAGGAAAGTGTGTTCGGCCAGAGTGATCGAGCGTGTCAGGTAATGTGGTGCACCCCTGCAGGGAAGATTGATCTATTCGAATAGTTGTGTCCACGGTAACAGGACGACTCAGGGTTGTATTCCGACCTTATGACAACTAGAACTGGATACTTAATAAAACACACCCAGATAAGTTCCAGAGACAACCCGGTGATCGCTCTCTCACAGGGTGACGAGGAGAGGATCGTCGGGTAGGATTATGCTATACGATGTTACTTGATGCTCTACTTGCTACTCTCTTCTATATGCTTCAAGATGGAGGCTGCCAGAAGCATAGTCTTCGATAGAACTAGCTTCTCCCCCTCTTATTCTGGCATTCTGCAGTCTAGTCCACAGATACTACCCCTTTCATTGATACCGATGCATATGTAGTGTAGATCCTTGCTTGCGAGTACTTTGGATGAGTACTCACGGTTGCTTTGCTCCCTATTTTCCCCTTTATTTTTTCCATTCTTCTCGGATGTCGCAACCAGATGCTGGAGCGCCGGAACCAGACGCCACCTTTGACGACTCCTACTGCACCGAGGGTGCCTACTACTATGTGCAGGCCGCCGACGACCAGGAGTAGTTTAGGAGGATCCCAGGCAGGAGTCCTGCGCCTCTTCGATCTGTATCCCTGTTTGTGCTAGCCATCTTATGGCAACTTGTTTAACTTATGCCTGTACTTAGATATTGTTGCTTCCGCTGACTCGTTTATGTTCGAGCTTATGTATTCGAGCCCTCGAGGCCCCTGGCTTGTAATATGAAGCTTGTATTATTTTAATTTGTGTCTAGAGTTGTGTTGTGATATCTTCCTGTGAGTCCCTGATCTTGATCGTACAGATTTGCGTGTATGATTAGTGTACGATTGAATCGGGGGTGTCACAAGTTGGTATCAGAACCGACTGCCTGTAGGAATCCCCCTTCCACACTCCTTGGCCGAAGTCTAGTCTAGTCATTGCAAAACTTTTACTAACATGGTTGTGTGTCTTACGGGCCCACGTCGCCATTGGGTGGTATTAGGATCTTTTATTCCTTGTCTATACTCTGGGACTCTGATCTCTCTTCTATTCGGGTTAAATGATTTTGCTAACTCTAACACTAGGTTCTCGTAACTACTTCCTCCCAGAGAGCCTCTCACTCCAGATGATTGCTTGGTGCGCCGGAAGATTTCGAAGATACTCTCTGATGTTCTCTTGAGACTTTGTGCCCATCGCTTTTGCAATTCCCTACCACCGATATATCCCTATGGATAAATACACACCTGTCGTTCTTACTTTTATTCCCAGCTACTCTTGTTATTACAAGATACATCAAATTATTCTTCGACTTTTAATAATCTCTTGTGCCAGTGCCTTACAGATCTTTGCTGCATGAATACCTCTACGAATAATTCCTCACACTTGTCAAGGGTTTGTTCATTCCTAGTTGTTTAGGTGTTTCACAAAATTCTTTGTAATACTAATCGATTTTCTGAAAATCCTCAGCAGCCTATTGCTCCTGTATTCCTTACCTTCCTGCATTATGGTTAATTCAATGCTTCTAGTAATCTCCGTTGATATTCTTTGCCACTATCATTTCGAGTCCCTTGATTCAATATGTTGCGAATACTCGCAATCCTCAATCAAATCCTAGAATTCATCCTTCCGACTCAGACATCATTATAAAAATGAACTGGATCTCGACAAATCAAATTGCCATCGATTGTACCCTAAGCCTACTCAACTTATCCATCCTTAATCAGAGCGTTTGCTTCTTATCCCTTGATTTGGACATCATAATTCCTTCGCATTTGAACTTTGAATTAGTCAGTTGTTTCTATAATCCAATTCCTTTGCATTGTTTCTTCCTCTGGTTGTGTGCCGATGCTCACATCAGCTCCGTTATGGACCGTCAAATCCTTTGTTGGATTATTATCCGACATTGTCATTCATATTCAATTACCTTGTGGGTTCTTTCTCGGATACATATTGCATTTGGTAATTTGTATTCTCTGATTTGACCAACCATGCTCTGCTTTCGAGATGGTGATAATTACTCTCGAAGCTTGTGGTATATGTTTCTAAGATTCCCCGATGGGTTGAACCTATGCCTTCCTTAATCTGTGTGAACCCAAAAGTTTTCATGGGTCATACTCCTCTGGTAGTTCACCAGGTTGGTTTTCACACTGAAATCATTTTTATTAGAGCAGCGAATGAATGGTCATGCATTGGAGAAGTGGGAGTCGACCTTGAACCTTGTGTTCATGCCCATGGACGCAACGCAGATCTTATCATGAAAGCTTCTCGTGAAAATAATTATCCCCTTGATATAAGTTCATCTTATATATTTGATCTGGTCATTTACAATCGTGGTTCCGACCATATGCTTCTTATCCCCTGTCCAACCTCAATCCTGCTCCACCTTTGAGTATTACCCCCTGGTATCTCAAGGATATCATGTCATTGCACTATCTCTTATGAATACTTGTTGGACTAATACTCTCACCGTTTTAGTCACTCTGCCGATCTGCATTGTCCGTCACTCGAGAACTTTGACAAGTGACTTGAATCCGCACTGTGTTTTGGTACCCCTAGTAATTTGTTGCTGGGAGATTGAAACTCAATCTCGTCATTCCTAGCCTGATCGGCTATATCATTATTGTGCTAAATTTTAACTGTGCTACCTGGTCCTTCTTTCCGGAGCACAATTTTCGACGATGAGCTAACCTTACATCGATCTTCCTCGTCGTATCATTTTTCCTTGAACAGCAAGCTTGATTTCAAGTTTTTGTCGTACCTTTGGTTCCAATAACCTTTCACTTCATCATTCCTTTGACTTGATGTCGTCGCCGATCGATTACATGTTCATGAAATCTCGCGACAAATGTGTCGTGATCATCATCAACATTCTGAGCTCTTCCAAGATATCTATCGAATTCTTGATGAGAAATACCATCCTTTCCCCTAGATGATTTGTGTTACCATCGACAACAACCTTACCTTCCTTTCAACAAAAACGTGTTCATGTTATGGATGCAACTTGCTATCCAGCTTGTATTATGTTCTACCTTGAAGTATTACTGTCTCATATGTCAAGGATGTTGGAGGATTGCTCCACCTCTTAAGAATTCTTGGAATAGTGATACTTCTCACCATCACCATTCTTTCTTGGTTCCTATGTTGATTCTAACCGGGATACCAACAAGTGAACGGTGCTGCTTGGATTCTATACTTCTAGCAACCCTATTGCTTTGAAGTTAATGGTCGGCAATTCATTCTTAGACTATTGGTTATTGAATCACCATTCTAAGATTGATCATGCTACCTAAGCCCATATTTTGGGTGCACCTTTCAACCAATGTTTAATTGTGTATGTTTTCCTCAAGCATACCGAGTGCCCATAACTGTCTGATCTGACAAATGTTATCTCCTTGTTCACATAATTGTGGAAATCCATCTTTTGGAAATCTCGATGAATTGTCGTTGAGTTCATCAGCTACCTCCTCATCCTCTTCTAGGTTTAATGATGAACTCTTGTTTCGGAACTCACTTCCATAGTTCATTTCCCGAGAATCTTACAATGTCATCTCGTCAATTTGTGTTGCACCTTTTCTTCTCAGGCATCCTGAGTCTGAGGTATCCTGACACCAATCAGATCTGAATCCCGGTCAGATATGATGGTTGGAACATATTTCCAAGAGTTATAACATTGGTCTTTATATGACCCAGTAAGGTGATGTCATGCCTAGCACACCTGGCCGGAGGACCTATTGTTATAGTCTCCTTATTAGCAAGGTTATCCATTCTTCCATGAGGAAATTGTAAGACATATTCTATGAGTGTTCCTGATGGATCCTTTGTGTATCCAAAGTCTGGCATTTCCATTAGGACCATGTTGATGCTATCTCGAAGCATGTCTGTGGTACTCCGATTTTCAATAAGAACATTTGAAGCACAATGCTAAATTTTCTTTATCAATTATCCAAACACCGTTGTATGGGTAATGTGATGAAATTCCTCTCCCCTTTCCTAAAGGGTTTTCTACATTATATCCTGTCATGGATATCATGCTCTGCTTGTCCTTGGGAAGGATATACCCCTGAAATATGTGTTTCAACACATTTTCCTTTCCATTGTTTCATTTAAACCTTTCTTGTAATCTGACTTAGCTGAGCAGTGATAATTCCCTGCTTAGGTAAGCACCTCGTTGTACCACTTTGTCAGTAAGACCCTGTTACTTTTGTTGATGACATTCCGGTAACCACCGATGGACGAGAACTTTGCCTATTGGTCCGCCTTGTTCAACGAGCAGGAAAATGGTTCTCTTCGTCCCTCGCCCTTGGTACCGATGTTGTTGCCGACATAACTGACAGTCTATTCTCCGACATGCCTTGCTATCATGATCGTGCAAGATGACCTCGCCCTTCCTGCTTTTTAACCCATATGGTGGGCCCATAACCCATAGTTCCACATGATTGAAACCTGACTCTCCTGTACACCCCTGTTGCCAAAGTTATTCCTCACGTTTGACTCCGTATGTAGTTCACGGGTCACCTTCCTAGAGATGATCTATTCTGGTATCATACACAATACATATTCCCGCTGCTCTGAACCCCTTTCATGCCCTGTTTCAGACATTGAACGATTGTCTAACCGCTTGAAACTTCTTACTGTACCTTCTTGCTTGGCTCTCGATGTGTTTCATTTGACCAACTCGAGAGATACTCATGTGATCATTCATGGGACAACCCCGATGATTACCCCTTATAGCCGTTTATCGTTGTCGAGCTCCCCTTTCATATTCATAAGTACGATGGAGTTCCCGAAGAAAGGATGCTGACTTCGTCATAATGAACTGAAGCAGAGAAATGAAGATATCAACGAAAGTGTCCAACTCTTCGAGAAAAGCAACCTGGACCGAGAAGATCCGTTAGAATTTCGTAACTAGAACTCCCCCCCCCCCCCTTAGACCACCTCCTAAATCCCGGGAAGATATTTCTTGTAGTGGAGGAGAATTGTAATGCCCGGATAATTATGCTACAGTAATTCCCTGCTATTGATGCCACATCACCTTGGTTACTATTGTTAATCTCATGTTAGTTCAAAACTGATTCAAATTCAAATTCAAAACCAAGTTGAACGGTAAAACTTTTCAAATATAAAAACTAAAATGTTCTGGATATGACAAATAAATCACAAATAATATTAGTGAAGGAACCATACTTTTATAATGTGCTTAAATGCAATATAGTAAATAAAATAGCGGCAAAACTATTATTTAAATGCTATTCAAATATTGAACAATTACAAAACTATTTTTAGTTTGGGTAGAAAATTAATGTGGCAGTGGCTGTCGGATTCAGGGCTCCGCAGACCCAAAGTAAGGTTTGAACTCTGGGGCGTGTGCGAAGAACTCAACCTATCCAGCCAACTCAACGCACTGCCCTACAGCCTAGCTCGATGAACAAGGAAGAAGCAAGACACGATAGTTTACCCAGGTTTGGGCCACCTTGCGGTGTAATACCCTACTCCAGCTTTGTGGTGGATTTGCCTCGGGGGCTGAGGATGAACTAGTACAAGGGAAGAACAACCTCACGAGGTTTGTTCTTGTGTGGGTGAGCTGGTAAGGTATCTCTGGATCAGATCCCTTCCTACGGTGGTGGCTAGCCTATATTTATAGTGGCCTCGGTCCTCTTCCCCCAAAACAGAGGCGGGAAGGGATCCCACAACGGCCAATTCGAAGGGGGACAAGAAATACATCTTATCTTGACGAAAGGTGGTCTTCGCCTACAAAAGCCTCTGGTCGTGACGCTGCGGTGGGCTCGGCGATGACATCCGTCCTGCCGTCCTGGCGGTCTTGGTCTTGTTGCACGGGAATGGAAACCTTTGGGTGGTTCCTCGGGACCCCGCGCCTGCGCTTGCCTCCTTACCACCAAAGAGAAAACCTGCTCCTCTGCCCACGCTGGCGCCCGCCTGGCCTTGGTCATCATGGCTTGCGTCACCTCCATCTCATGAGGTGGGTACCTGCATAGAAATCTCCGCTCCTCGTGAGCCAGCCTGGGGAGGCCGCTCCCTTCGGAGGTCTTGGTGTCGCCTGCCTCGCGAGGCTTGGCCCCTCGCAAGGGTCTTGTCTTGAAGATGGGCCGTACCAGGCCGCTGATGGAGCCACGCCATGGGCCGCAAGCAGGCAAGTCTGGGTACCTTGGTTCCTAGAACACCGACAGTAGCCCCCGGGCCCAAGGCGCGCTCGGACTTGGCTTCGCCAAGGGCGAAGCGCCACGGTCCCCAATCGCCTGCGGGCCGAGCCGACGCGTGTCGCTTGACGGGACGTGGGCGTCTCCACTTCCTCACGCTGCCTCGGCAACCGCCCCAGGTTGACAAAAGACTGGCGCCTGCCTTTGAGCCTTCATTTCCTTCTCCTTGCCTTGCTCCAGATCCCCTTTCCTCCTGCCGAGAGCATCTCCAGATCTGCCAAATTTATCCTCCCAAGTTCCGCGCTGATGGCGCCCGGGAAGGCAAAATTGGCCGCGCCGGCCACGAACTCCTCCTCCTCTCCTGCGCCTGCCCTCGGCGCGTCCTCCATCACTAAGGAGAGGCACCTTGCCGCTACGCTCCCGCTGACGGCGAGCGACCACAATGAGGGGAAGGAGACGGTGCTCCTGGCCGGCTCCGCCGATCCTCGATCTTTGGCGGAGACGTTCTATCTGTTCTTCCTCCACAGCGTCTTCTCGGGGCTCGTCCCGCCTTTCTCCAAGTTCTTCGTCGCCATCCTCGACCATTACCAGGTTCAGGCCCTGCATCTGCAGCCCAACTCCATCCTTCTATTGTCCATCTTCGCCTTCTACTGTGAGGCATTCGTAGGCGTGATGCCTTCCTTTGCGCTCCTCCACCATTTCT
The DNA here is from genome assembly GCA_011799875.1 of Thinopyrum elongatum. Taxonomy (NCBI): domain Eukaryota; kingdom Viridiplantae; phylum Streptophyta; class Magnoliopsida; order Poales; family Poaceae; genus Thinopyrum; species Thinopyrum elongatum. The sequence goes on along the minus strand of CM022299.1, from coordinate 239,850,537 downwards.
TTTACCTCTGGATGCATGACCCAAATCAGCGTTCCGGCTGGGTCTCCTTCGCCGTAGTCAACAATGGCAACACGCTCATGAGGGCTGGGAAGAAGGTGGATAACTTCTGGCGCAAGTGGGTCTTCATGGACGCCAGAGGCTCCCACGCGCGGCTGGAGTTGCCGACCGAGCTGCCGGAGAAGCTTGATCGATGGGGTCATGAGAAGCTCACCAACCCTCGAGCGGTGCCAGTTCTGAAGAAGATGAAGGCGAACATGGAGTCCAGGGTGCTGACGGGGGCCATGCTCGTTAAGGAGTTCCTGACGCAGTGCCTGGCCCCGCTCCAGGCACACTCGCGCCCCATATGGGATTTCAAGGGCGCGAAGAATGACATTTGGCTGCGCCCCGGGAGCTTGACAGGCGAAGAGCTAAGCAAGGCCGTGCACACCCTGCTCGAGAAGGACCCAGGCAGCCTCCCGGCGGCCTACATTCCACTGTACCATCGTGGCGACGGGGCAGAGCTGATCGTCGCCATGCCCGTCTTCAACGAGCTTGGGCTCATGCCGCCTGCGCTCCCCAACTCCCCGGTGATGGTGTCTTCTGGTGATGACTCCAAGGAGAAGGGGGAGGAGGACTCAAAAGCGACCGTGGACGATGTGGTGGAGACCCTTCCTCCATCATAGAGCGAGCTCCTCTGCGGCCTCTCCGATGATGACGCCGCTGCCGAGCCCCCGGTCGAGGGGTCTCCGCGCTCCATCGGGGTCGTCACGAGGTCCAGGGCCACCCCCGTGCGGAGGCCAGGCCGAGCGACTCTGAAGAAGGGCGCGGCGGTGTCCCTTCCCCGAGGTGACACCTCCGCCTTGCCGTCCGTCGCCGCCGCAGTTAGGCCAGTCGCCGTGCGCCCCGCCGATCCTCAGGTCGCGACGAAGCCCGCGCTCAAGAAGATTGGGGGCGCCTTGGCCCTGGCCGAGAAAAGGGCGTACATTGCCGCTGACGAGTAAGTATCTTGCCCTGCTTTCATTTTCATTCTTGACGCTGTGCCCACAATGCTCCTCTCCTGGTAACCAGGACGGAACCCGTGGTGAAGAAGAGGAAGGAGGGAGCCGGGACCCCCGAGACCACACTGTCCGTCATGGCCGCGGTGATCCCAGCGCGGATAGAGGAGATCGCCTCACACTCCTCTGTAGCGGAGCGGGCCCCTCAGAGCACGGTGGTGGAGCCCCAGGAGGGGGCCGTCTTCGTGGGCCAGCAGGCTCCAGAGCCGCCCGTCCCCGCCGCACTCGTGGAGGGTTCAGGGGCTCCGGAGCCCCCCGCGGCCCTTGCTGCTGCGGCGGCGCCAGTCCAGGCACCAGCACCGCCTTCTCCCCAGGCCCTCGTGTTGGCGGACTACGGCCCCCTCGTCAGGCCCGGGGCTCTGGAGGAAGCCTTCGCCGCGTTGGACCAGCTCCGGACCGATCTCCAGGACGCCGATAGGTGCATGGCGACGGGGCACATGGGGCTGATCTGGGGGTAGCTCCAGGCCGACACTTCTGCCAGGACGGCCTGGGGCCGGGCCGAGGCCACCGCCGCAGAGAGCAAGAAGGAGGCCGGCGAGGCCACGGCGGCTCGTGACGCGCGCTGGCCGGCGCATCGTCTACCATGGAGCGTTGCAGCACGACGGAGGCCGAGCTGAAGGCCCTCCGCGAGGAGTAGACCGCCCGCGATCACCGGCTCCATGAGCTAGAGGAAGAGCTCAAGGCTCGGGAGGTGACGCTTACCGACCGCGACGCCAAGCTGGCCCAGGCGACCAAGGACCATGCTGCGGAGAGGGACCGCCTGGGCAAGCTGAAGGAGGAGGTGGACAAGGCCCAGGCATCCCATGCCCAACATGTCTCTGAGGAGACAGCCCGGCTGGAGGCCAGGGAGAAGACCCTTGCCGCCACCGAGAAGGCGGTAGCTGCGGGGCACAAAGCCTTCGTCTCCTTCAAGCTGAGGTCTCGCACGGCGCTGCAGTCCCTTTATGGAGAAGGGTACGAGGAGCCGCTGGCGACTCTGGAGGATGGCCTTGCTGGGCTTCTTCCCAAGCTCGCCGAGCACTTGAGGGCGTCTCCGCCGGAGTGGGCCCCATGGTGAAGGGGGAGTGTCGCGCGCTCTTCACCGCGGCCGTGACATGTGTCTTCAGCCACCTCCACCTCCGGGACCCGAGCCTCGACCTCGGTGCGCTGATCGAGCCAGTGGCTCCCGAGTCCCGCGACGCTGCCGCCGAGGCCGTGAAGAAGCAGGTGGAAGCCCTGCTGAAGAAGTTCCTCTGCGTCCCTGACCCCGTGGCTGCGGCGACCGGAGCCAGTGGCGAAGATGACGGCAGCGTTGTTGACGACGGGCTCCCTAAGGCGGGCGACAGCAGCAACCAAGGTGACGGCGGCGCTTCCTCCTAGTTCGGCCCTACAACATCCATCATGCCTCGTGGAGGCGTGAGAACTTCTGTTTAGACTCGTGGAACATTATGTCTTGTAATAACTGTTGAGACTCCGTAATAGCTTTCCGTGCTCGATTTCCTTCTTGTTTGCCTTAGTGTTCTGCGTTGGCAGGGCCCGGCCCCGCACATACCTCAGCCGCCGTTGGGGCGTCCGGATCACCAGGACGAGACCAAGGGGTGAGGGGCTACGTGACCAGTGAGGCCCCTGTGTCGCGATGCTCAGGGGTCCCCCTTGACATACCAACAGCCCTCATGAAGGAAACGTGAGCAGCGTCTGAGTTAATTCGGAGTCCCCCTGTCGGGGTACGACACCTATGGGATCCCGAGAGACCCCTTTACGATTCGGTGGGGGGAGAGGTATACGCAAAGAGCAGAACCAGTGATCGACGCGGGAAGCTTTTACCCAGGTTCGGGCCGCTGATCAGCGTAAAACCCTACTCCTGCTTTGTGTTCTTATTGATGTTCTTGAGCCCAGCCTTCAGGAGCGCACGCAATGAACAGTGCGTTCAAAGAGCAGCTACGCATGCAGAATGGGCCAGAAGTTCTCCTCCCCCTGTAGCAGTCGCCTTGGGCCTCCTTTTATATGATCAAAGGGGTCTCCACAGTGGCAAAATGTACATACATTGAGGTGTAAAGTAGCTACAGGGTATCATACCTAACCCCTGACGGATTAGGACAAACGCATTTAATGCACCGTGAGGTGTCCGCTTAGGTGTCCTCACTTTCTTGGGGATGGAAAAAGGGGCCATCCCATCAGCACCGCTTAAGCTCTCCTCCACTGGCGCGTTGCCACGCATCCAGAGAAGGACCCAGAATGTCAGGCTTTGTTACTGTGCCGGAGCGGTGGCATAGTGCCAGAATCTCGCCAGGCGCCGATCCTTGCCGGGCACCAATCCTTGCCGGGCGCCAGGGCTTGCCGGGCTCCTCGGGCCATCCCGGCAAGGATCTTGCCGGGGAGGCTGGCCTTCGATTTCCAGCTTTGCTTATTTGCTGATTCTCAGATTTCTGACTTGATGATTTCCTTGATGACTTAAATCGACCTCGAGCTGATCCCGGCAAGCCTTGCCGCGAGGACGGCTACAACTGCCCGTGCGCAAGTAAGGGGTACTAGTGGCCCAATACTTAGTACACTAACAGGAGCCCCCAGGCCTGGGCCATACACGAGTGCGAGGCGTTGTTGGGCTAGGCCCAAACAGTGCACGGGCACGCGTGGCAGGGAATTAACTACTCGTAAAGATCTTGTTTTACTGTGCCCCCACTACGCGCACGGAGCGCGCGATGTGGGAAGTGTGCCAAAAAGGCTGCAAACTGTTTTGCACCCACAGAGGCGCATTCATATTGGGGGATAAACAAGGTGGTCCCGCTCCTTCCCCATAAAAAGGAGAAGTCGTGGAGGCGCAAACCCATTCACCCCCCTCTTCTTCCCAATCTGGCCATTGCCATCGCCTTCCTTTGCTCGAGCTCAGAGCGAAACCTTCCTTCCCTTCTGCTCACCGCTCCCGCGCTCGTTCCATCCTCCGGCTTCCATCTCCACAGTCGCCATGCCGCCCAAGGCCAGCAAAGGCAAGGGCACGGACAAGGAGTCGAAGGCTGAAGTTCCGGACAGCGAACTGGTGAAGATGTGGAAAAGGCTCGTCGTCTTCCCTCCGACGCTCGACGCCGAAACCTTGAAGGGACGATACCAATGCATGTGGGCGAAGGGAACACAAGCTCACCCCGCCACACGCGTAATCCCAGGTGCTAGTTCCAAAGGCGGATCGGACAGATACCCCTTCTTCACTGCGTACTTTTATTGCGGGCTCTGTCCACCTTTTTCCGATTTCTTCAACGACATCATGTATACATACGGCTTCCGCCTTCTTGATTTCACGCCGAATGCCGTATTTTGCATGCCGATCTTTGCCATCTTTGTGAAAATTTTGCCGGCGTGATCCCCAATTCTGCTCTTTTCCGCTACTATTTCTATCCTAGAATCCAAAAAGGAGAGGCTCTCTCTGGATCTATTGCTTGGATTCCAAGGGCCTGGAACAAAGAGATATACCCAGATGGAGTTTACCGCGAAAAGTGGGACGAGTGGCGGGCCGAATGGTGCTGGATCCAGGAAGCAGATCCTCATCCTTTTTGCCATCCCCGGCGACAGAAGGTGGTCCGCGGCAAGGATTGGGGCGATCTCGCAGCAGAAGACGAGAAGCTCAAAATCGCCACTACCAGGATCCTCCGCTTGAAGGCTGTCGGGCTGACAATGGAGATGATCGGCTTCGACTTCCTCCGCCGCCGCATCGCCCCTCTGCAAAATAGGGGGAGGCAAGCCTGGGAGTATAAGAATGCAGCGGATGTCATGAGGCTGCGCCCCGGGCTGAACAACAACTTGACTGTTATGCAGCTTGGCGCTCTCCGCCAAAAGTTATTCCAGCGCGAAGACAAGCACCGGCTGCCGGCAAGGATCGTCCCCTTGTGCAACAACTCTGCACTGGGGTCGATCATTGCCTTCTTGCCGATGTTCAACGCCCACGGCCTTGACCCGACCTGGGTCGAGCCAAGCGAGGAAGAAGTGCAGAAATTCTTCGACAATCTGATGGAGAAACCTGTCCGGCAAGAGTCAGATCTTATTCGCGCCACCACAGATCGGCAGGTAGCATACATCGCTACCAGAGTGGAGGAAGCGAATCTTGCCGCGGAGGCCGGCAGCGTTGGCTTCACAGAGTGGGAAGCCAGCGATGCAGAGGTGGTGGTGGAGGCAAAACCTGCCGAGGAGAGCAAGGTTGCCGGGGAAGAAGGCGGCGCAGTCGCTGAAAACTCATCCGGCGATGACACGGCCGAAGAGGAGACGCAAGAAGAGCCCTCGCCCCCGAAGAAGACAAAGCGTGTCCTTCGGAAAGCCGCATCGGGCGTCCCGGCAAGCCAGCCTACATCGAGCGGCGAATCCCCCGGCAAGAAAGTGGCCGGCAAGACCGGACCACGGCAGGGGGCCCGTCAACAGCACGCGCGGTGCGTGAGACCCACACCAGCGGCCACCGCTGGAACGGCAGGAGGGTCTCGTACAACCGTGCCAGAGGCTGCCCCGGCGCCTGCCACAGCCAAGCGGCCCAGGACCCCTCCTCCGCCTCCCCACTCAGACATCGCAACGGAGGTCGACTTCGACATCTCCGGCTTCAGTCCAGGGCGAGAGGAAGAAGAGTGAGTACCTGTCACAACTTCCACCTTCCAATCTGCATCAGTCTTACTGACTTACTTGAATTGTTTCTGCAGTGACACAGAAACCTTGCTGGAGAGGATGGCGAAGAGGTCAAGGACTTCTACGGGCGACGAGCCCCCGGTAGGCTCCACTAGCGTGCCAGAGACCGTCATCGCGAGCCCGGAGCCTAGTCCTCAATGCAGCCCCCAGCGTAAGTTCATTGTCCCTTTTTCTGTTGGCTGGTGCCGAGGCTTCCATTCTTGTCGCTGATATCTTCGGGTTCGCAGGAGAAGAACGGCAACAAGGAGAAGATTGCCCCATTGTGCCTCCTTCATCAACCGCTCCGCCCACAAGCACATCTCCGGCAAGAGATCCTGCCGACGAGCCTGTCCGGATTGAGGAGGAGCCGACAAGCACGGACTCCGGCAACCCACCCCCGGCAACCGGAGTTGCCGGGAGAGGCGAAGCCACCTCTCGACAGCCCGACGCAGGTACTCGATCACCTCAGAGTGCTAGTTATTCTTTTCCCCTTACTTCTTTATCTTTGATCACTTCAAACTTCAACCTTGATCTTATTCTGTTTTCCTCCTTCGCCCTTCAGAGTTCCCTGTGATGGAACACATGGACGTCGACGTTGTGATCGAGGAGACCGCCAGGGATGCTGCCGCCGAAGCAGACAGGATCGCTGCCAGCGAGGCCACCAAGGATGACATTGTCGAGGCTGGTGGTGCTCTTGACGGGGAGGCCGCCAAGACAGCACAAGAGGAAACCGCCGAAGAACCTGCTGAAGGGGGCGACAGGGAGGCTGAGGACCGCACTAATAGCATTCCTGCCACAGGAGCGCCAGGCGCTACACCGGCCACAGAACCCCCTATCACTGGTGAGGCAGCCACTGAAGACCATCCATCAACATCTGAAGGCCCCTCATCCAGCAAGTACCTCAAGGTTGGCGAGAACCTGTTCATCAACTTGCCGGGGACGGCAAGCGCTGGGGCACCAGCCGAAGGAGAAGTTCTCGAAGAAATCATCGCTGCTGCCGGGCTTGAAGTTGTCGACGATCCCAGCACTAGCAGTGGCAAATCTGAAGAGGATCAGCTCCTTCAGGCCATGGGCGAGAACTTCCGCAAACTCTAGGCTCTCCATCGCGCCCGGAAAGACAAAGCGGACTCCAGAATGGCAGTTGTTGAGGCGGCCGAAATAGATTTCCAAAGGCGCGTCGCACAAATGCAGATCTGGCACACCGAGGCCCTCCAAGAGTTGGTTGCCGGCCGGGAACAAGTGAGCCAGCAGTGGAATGAGATCCTCCTGAAGCAATCAGACATGGAGAAGGCGCATGATGAAGCTGTTCAAAGGATTGCTGCCGAAGATGCCCTCCTGACGGGGCGCCGCGTTGCTCTTGATGCTCATGAGGAAGATCTCACTGCTTGTGAGCAGGCGCTCGCCGCCAAGCTTCGCAGCAAGGATGAAGACATTGAAAACCTTGTCGCGCGGCGGACCCAGGAGCTGGAGCAGAAGCACAAGGAGACGCTCGAAGCTCTAACTGCAAGTCACGCCGGCAAGCTCAAAGAGGCCGTCGATGCTGCCGAAGTTGCAGAGGCCGCCAAGAACGAGCTGAGCGACAAAGTGAAGAGGCTGGAGACAGATCTCGACGAGCATGGCAAGGAGCTCTCGACGCTCAAGGGGGACAGGGAAAAAACCCTCCACTCCTTGGCGGAGATGCAAGTCGCCCTGTCCGACAAGACCAAGCAGCTCTCCTCTGCGGCTGATGATATTGCGGTTCTAGAGCTGAAGCTGACCACGCTGCAGAAATCCCTTGAGGCCGGCAGGGCCCGTGAGAAGGCTCTACTCAAGGATCTCCAAGGAGAGAGGAACCTGCTCAAGAGCGCCGCCGCTGCCCAAAATGAGTACGAGAAGGGAGTGGAGATCTGGACTGGTCGTCTCATCGCTGCCGCGGAGAAGCTTACCGCAGAACTGTCAACCATGGGCTTGTCGAACTTCAGATATTCTTCCGAGGAAAGAATATCCCCAAGCACGAGATTGACGATGTTCTTTGAAAGCATCATCAACGCGTTGAGGGCGCTCCAGTCCAGCCGGGCGACCCAACTGGCAAACGAGACTCGCCGGCTTTGCCGGGCCGTCCTTCGCAAGGTGCTCCTCAAGGTGGTGCACAGTAATCCCGGCATCGACCTCTCCAGCGCACTCGGCCACCTGCCAAAGGATGCAAATGTTGAGGCGCTTGAGAAGTGCATCGCGCCGATCCTTGAGAAGGTGGACTCCATCAAAAGGATCGAAGGCCAGCGCAGGGATTGAGTGCTTCTCTTTTATTCTTGCCGCCATCATCTCATGTAAAAGACAGTTAAGTCTCGAGTTAGGACTGCGGCAACTCATGGATGTAATATAATTTAACTATGTTTAGGCTCATGCTAGCTACTTTCCTTGTCTGATTCCTTTATGTATGGAGTTCATCCTAAGCTTACTGAAAAACTTGCCGGCGCGCAACCTGTCGCGAGCGCTGGGTGCGGGACTTCAGGAGCCTGCTGGAGGCGCAGCGGCCGGCAAGACTCCTTGGCATTCTCAGTGCAGCCACTTAAATCATTGAGCAGACCCGAAACAAAATAAGGGCGCAACTGATTACAACAAGGGTTCCTTCGCGTGCAGATTTTCCATACAAGGGTCGGAATCGTCCAAGGAACTAACTTGGTAATAAAAGAAAAACTTGCTCTGAGTTTTTAGGACTTAGCTTTCTGTCTTTGTCCTTCCTCCGGCAAGCATACGATTCCGAACGTCACCAACTGGTATTCATGTCTCCCTTCCCCCCCCCCCCCCCCCCGGCAAATGTGCACGCGAGGAATCCTTCTGTCTTTAAGAAAAAGAAAGAAGAGAAAATAAAGAGATGAAACCTTGGCGGTTCGTTAGAACTTACCGGGATCAGGTGTTATACAACATCTTAGACAAACATGCATGTATGAATGTGAACATGAGAATCAATAAGGAAATGTACAACACTTAAATTTATTCATCTGTACTCAGGGTCTGCGCCTGGCTTTGTACAAAGGATCACATGCCTTGCCGGCAAGACTTGTACAAAAAGGTGGTTGCCGGGAGCCCCCGGCAATCGCGCCTTATGGATAGAACTTGCGAAGATGTTCGATATTCCAGGAATTACTCACTGGAACGCCATCCTCGGTCTCCAGGCGGACAGCGCCAAGCCTGGTGACTCGTACTACCCGATAAGGGCCTTCCCACTTTGGCGTCAACTTGTTTGAATTCTTGGCGGACTGAATCCGCCGAAGAACAAGGTCGCCTTCCTCAAGGCTTCGGGCATGAACTTTGCGGCTATGATAGCGGCGCAAAGCTTGCTGGTAGCATGTAGCTCGCACAGCAGCCTGAAGACGATTCTCCTCAAGGAGCACAGTGTTATCTTGCCGCAGTTGCTCTTGCTCGAGCTCATCATAAGCGAGCACTCGAGGAGATCCGTATATGAGTTCCGTGGGGAGAACTGCTTCCGCTCCATACACTAGAGCGAAGGGCGTCTGGCCGGTGGCTCGATTTGGTGTCGTTCTGATTGACCAAAGAACCGCCGGCAACTCATCAATCCAGCGTCTTCCGCACTTTTTTAGCCTGTCAAAAGTTCTGGTCCTGAGACCGCGCAGCACTTCAGCATTGGCCCTCTCCGCTTGGCCGTTGCTTCTCGGGTGAGCAACAGAGGCAAAACAAATCTTGCCGCCAAGGTCTTGGACGTACTGCATGAAGGTGCGACTTGTGAACTGCGTGCCGTTGTCGGTGATGATCCTGTTAGGCACACCGAAACGGCAAACAATTCCTTTGAAGAACTTGACAGCCGACTGCGCTGTCACCTTCCTCACTGCTTCCACCTCCGGCCACTTTGTGAACTTGTCGATAGCAACGTACAAGTACTCAAAGCCCCGGGCAGCACGGGGGAAGGGGCCCAGTATGTCGAGCCCCCAGACCGAAAATGGCCAGGAGAGAGGGATTGTTTGAAGAGCTTGAGCTGGCTGATGTAATTTCTTTGAATGAAACTGACACGCTTCACACCTGGTTACTAGTGCAGTCGCATCCTGGAGGGCGGTGGGCCAAAAAAAACCTTGCCGGAATGCTTTCCCGGCAAGCGCTCTTGACCCTATGTGAGAGCCACACATGCCCCCATGTATCTCTGCCAACAGCTCTAGTCCATCCTCCCGAGGAATGCACTTCAATTTCACACCGTTTGGTCTCTTTCTGTACAGGACGTCATCGACGAACTTGTACATAACAGACCGACGGGCTACTCTCTCCGCTTCTTCTTGTTCCTCAGGGAGTTCACCTGTCTGAAGGAAATGGACAATGTGTTGTGCCCATGCTGGAGCCTGAGGCTCGACAACTAGGACTAAAGGCATCTCATCCGTCGGGGAAACATTTGTCTCGACAGCAAGGGCCTGAGACCCTGCCGGAGCCTGTTGTTCCCCGGCAAGCACGTCGATCCCGGCAACTTCCTTGCCGGCGGCTCCGGGGAGCTCTGTCGGGAAGTACTGGCCAGAGTTCAACTTTCTTCTCTTTTCTTGCCGCATTGATGGTGCCACGGTTGGTCGAGTCAATTGGAGCACAAAAGTTCCTGGTTCCACAGGCAACTTGAGGGCAGCACGCTTTGACAGGTCGTCAGCAACGCTGTTCTCGGCACGAGGGACATGCTCCATTTGGAGACCGTCAAAGCGCTCTTCCAATTTCCTCACTTCATCTACGTAGGCTTGCATCAACGGACTTTGATAGTTCTTGTTGACCTGCCTGACGACAAGCTGTGAATCACCTTTGATAATGAGCTTTTTGATACCAAGGTCTGCCGCGATCCTAAGACCGGCAAGCAAACCTTCGTACTCTGCAGTGTTGTTGGTTGAACTCTCCCGGGGAAAATGCATTTGGACTACATACTTGAGGTGCTCTCCGGTGGGTGCGACAAGCAGCACACCAGCACCGGCGCCTTGCAGCGAAAAAGCCCCGTCAAAGTACATAACCCATTGCTGATCGATTTCCTTGCCGGGGAGACTTGTTTCTTGAACTTCTTCGTCTGGTGTCGGGGTCCATTCTGCAATGAACTCCGCCAAGGCCCTGCTCTGAATTGTGGAAGTACTTTCAAACTTAAGACCAAAGCTGGACAGCTCCAACGCCCACTCCACGATCCTGCCGGTTGCCTCCGGATTTTGCAAAATCCATTGCAACGGAAAGCGAGTGACGACGGTGATCTCATGTGCTTGAAAATAATGGCGCAGCTTTCTTGAGGCCATAAGGAGGCCGAAAAGCAACTTCTGCACACCAGAATATCTTGACCAAGCCCCTTGTAAGAGGGAGCTAACAAAATAAACTGGGCGCTGCACCACCTTTTTCTTCTGCACGGGCTCTTCTGTTTGCGCAGATCCTGTCTTGCCGGGATCAACCCTTGCCGGGGAAGATCTTGCCACGTCATCTGGCGGTCCTGCCGCTGATGTTGCCTCCTCATCAGCTTCCCTCTGCGCCACCAGCGCAGCACTAACCACTTGATTTGTCGCCGCCAGATACAGCAGCAACGGTTCTTGTGGTTTAGGTGCGACTAGCGTCGGTGGAGAAGAAAGGTATTTCTTCAAATCTTGCAGCGCCGCCTCCGCTTCCGGGGTCCATTTCATTGGACCTGCCTTCTTCAAAATTTTGAAGAAGGGCAGGGCGCGCTCAGCAGATTTGGAAATAAACCTGCTTAGAGCAGCAACACAGCCGGCAAGATGACGCACATCCTTGACGCGTCTCGGCGCTTCAATTTGCTCAATGGCTCTGATCTTGTCGGGGTTAGCTTCGATTCCCCGGCAAGATACAAAGAATCCGAGGAGCTTGCCGGAAGGAACACCGAACACGCACTTCTCAGGATTGAGCTTCAAGTTGATCTTGCGTAAGTTCGCAAATGTTTCTTCTAAGTCTTGAATGAGTGTTGCTTTATCCTTAGTTTTGACCACTATATCATCCATATACGCCTCCATATTTCTATGGAGTTGTGGCTCAAAACCAATCTGGATTGCTCTGGCAAATGTTGAACCAGCACTTTTCAACCCGAAAGGCATTCGTATAAAACAATACATACCACATGGGGTGATAAAGGCGGTCTTCTCTTCATCTTCCTTTGCCATAAAAATCTGATGATACCCTGAATAGGCATCAAGGAAGGACAGGAGATCACAACCAGCGGTGGCATCCACAATCTGGTCGATGCGCGGCAAGGGAAAAGGATCTTTTGGACAAGCTTTATTGATATCTGTATAATCGATACAAAGCCTCCATTTCCCGTTCGCTTTCCGCACCACAACCGGATTGGCCAACCAGGTTGGATGAAGCACTCCTTTGACCAGTCCTGCCACCTCCAGCTTCTTAATTTCTTCGGCAATGAATTCTTGCCGCTCCAAAGCCTGTTTCCTCACCCTTTGCTTGACGGGCCGCGCATGAGGACAGACAGCAAGGTGGTGCTCAATTACTTTCCTGGGAACGCCGGGGATGTCAGACGGTTGCCATGCAAACACGTCGACATTCGCCCGCAGGAAAGCAACGAGCGCGCTTTCCTATTTGTCATCTAGGGTGGAACTTATGGTGAAAGTTCCCCCCATCCCGTCCTCCCTGGCAGGCACCTTCTTGGTTTCCGGCGGGGCAGCCTTGGACTTCTTGTTCTTGCCGGTGGAACTCTCTGGTACGTCCTTGACGGAATCGCAGCACTCCGAGGAGGTGCCCTTGCCGGAGTTCGTGCCAAGGTTCCTGTCGGTCTTCTTCTTCCCCCCGGGAGTTCCAGCGGCAGGAGCAGATGCCTTGATGGCAGGTGCTGCAACTGCTTCCCGGTAAAGTTGGTCGGCACAGATGAGCGCATCCTTCTTATCGGAATGGATAGTGATGACGCTCAACGGCCCAGGCATCTTCAAGACGTTGTATGCATAGTGTGATGCCGCCATAAACTTAGCCAGCGCTGGCCGACCAAGGATCCTATTGTATGACATGGGGATCTTGGCGACATCAAACACCACCTTTTCGGTCCTGAAGTTAAGCTCGCTGCCAAATGTTACCGGCAGCGTGATCTTGCCCTTAGGCTGGGTTCTTCCCGGGTTGACCCCTTGAAACGTACCCGTTTCCTCGAGGTCTTCGTCGGGAATCTGAAGCTTTGTGAGCACATCTGGTGAGATTAAGTTTAGGCCGGCCCCGCCGTCAACTAACATCTTCGTCACCTTGAGGTTGCGAATTGTCGGGGAAACCAACAATGGCAAACACCCGACCGCAGTTGTGCGATCAGGGTGATCCTCGGCGTCAAAGATGATAGGCGTGCTGGACCATTTCAGAGGCCTACATGCATCGGGGGATGGCTCTGCCACATTAACCTCCCGCATCCACTGTTTAAGTTGGCGGTGGGAAGAATGCAGCGAGGCACCCCCATCAATGCACATAGCCTCCGTAGCCTTCTGGAATTCCTGCTCACTGGACTCGTCATCTTCCTCATCATCATCTCCTTCTTTATCTCGGCCCCGAGCGGGCCGATCCTTCTGTTGCTTGGCCTTGCCGCGGCGACCTCCTCGGCCACCGCGTTTCTTGCCGGACCCCTCAGCACCATCTTGGGCCTTCTCCTTGTCTCGCCTCTCGTATTCGGCCTTCTGCTTCTCGGCAAGCTGCTCAACTTGCCGGCAGTTCTGGAGATCGTGGCCCTTAGTGCGATGGATCTTGCAATACTGCTTGCCGGAGTTCTTCGACTTGTCGGCAGCCGCCAAGGCCTGACAGGAAGGGCACCCGGCAAGATCCTTGCCGGGGTCGCCAACCTTGGCCTTCTTGGCGGCGCCAGGGTTGCCGGATTCCTCGACGGCAAGCACGGCCTTGCCTCCGCACTTCCTATTCCGCCGCCGGCCTTTCCTTGACGGAGCCGCGGCATCTTCTTCTTCTGAGTCGCTTGTCGCACCAACAGCCTCACCGGGGAGTTTCCTTCCCTCTTCAGCTCGAGCGCACTTCTTGGCCAAAGTGTAAAGCTCGGCGATACTCCTGACTTTGTTCATTGCCAGCTCTTCCCGCATCCTGCGGTTACGCACGTTCTGATGGAACGCGCTAATGACAGCGGCAGGATGAACGTCAGGAATATTGTATTGCACCCGGCTGAATCTCTGCATAAAGTTGCGCAGGGACTCGCCCTCCTTCTGAGGGATGATGTGCAAATCACTTTCTTGGCCAGGAGCTTGGTGGCCTCCAACAAAGGCGCCAACAAACTGATGGCACAGATCCGACCAGGAAGAAATAGAATCCTCCGGCAGATGCATCAACCACGACCTAACGTTGGGTTTGAGCACCAACGGGAAGTAGTTGGCAAGTATCTTGTCATCTCGGCCCCCGGCAGCTTGCACCGCAATGGTGTAGATGCTCAGGAACTCCGAGGGATGGGTCTTGCCGTCATATTTCTCCGGGACCTCTGGCTTGAAGGTTCGGAGATTGGGCCACTGGACTTGTCGCAGCTCACGGGTAAACGTTGGAGGTCCTACCTCGTAAGGCAAGTCTCCTACGTTCCATGGCACGGGCTCGTCGACAACCGGCCCCGCGCGCTTATCAGACTGATAGCGCGCTTCCCGTCGCCGCTCGATGGTTGTTCGAGCGTCCTCCTTGCCTCGTTCCTGGAGAACCAGACGCTGATCACGGCGCATCCGTGGATCGGACGACGCCGTGGAAACTTCTTCATGGCGGTCGACTTGCTGAGTCGTCGGCCGCTGCTGACGCCGCGGAGGAGAGTGCACTGTAGTTGCACCACCTCCGATTTTCTCTGCACCGGCTCGCGTCGGATCGATGGGCCTCCGCTGAGAGGGCCCTGCCTCTTGCGGTCCATCCTTGTTAGCGAAGCCGATAAGGCTCTGGATAGTAGCTCGCCACTCCTCCATCTTCTCCGGGGCGGGAGGAAAATCGAGGAGCAGCTGTGCACGTGCCAAGGCTTCCGCTGGCGTAGGTGGTGGCGACAGGTGCAAGGTGCGTGAGGTGCTCTGACTCCTAACCAAGTTAGAAGGAGCACCGCCACGGTCACGCGACCGCGCGCCACCTTCGCCGGCAGCTCGGTGTGCATGCTGGTCCCGCACATCTTGGGATCTATGCGCAGAAACCTTTTCGTAGGGACGCCCCGAACCACCAGCGCCATGATGTCGCTCATCTCGCACGACCTGGGCAGGTTGCGAGGCTCGCGCCGGTGCGGGAGCTCCAGCAGGCGCTCTTCGGTCCCTAGAGTTTGTTGTGCCACCCGTAGTCAACACAACGCCATCTCTAGATCCAGCGGCGCGCAAGTTACCACTGCCACTGCGAACAATACCACTCGCTTGGCTTGGGTCACCAGAACGCCGCGGGGGTTCCAGTCCTCTTCCTTCTGCACCCACACCATCGCCTGTCTGCGAAGGCGCGGGCAAAACGGACCCGGACGGTTGTGCTGTCGCAATGTTCTTCTTCTTGGGCGGCATGATGATGAAGATGATGAAGGAACTAGGGCGTCGACCACCAGATCAGGTTTACGCAAACCTCAATCCCCCTACCTGGCGCGCCAAAGATGTCAGGGTACGACACCTATGGGATCCCGAGAGACCCCTTTACGATTCGGCGGGGGGAGAGGTATACGCAAAGAGCAGAACCAGTGATCGACGCGGGAAGCTTTTACCCAGGTTCGGGCCGCTGATCAGCGTAAAACCCTACTCCTGCTTTGTGTTCTTATTGATGTTCTTGAGCCCAGCCTTCAGGAGCGCACGCAATGAACAGTGCGTTCAAAAAGCAGCTACGCATGCAGAATGGGCCAGAAGTTCTCCTCCCCCTGTAGCAGTCGCCTTGGGCCTCCTTTTATATGATCAAAGGGGTCTCCACAGTGGCAAAATGTACATACATTGAGGTGTAAAGTAGCTACAGGGTATCATACCTAACCCCTGACGGATTAGGACAAACACATTTAATGCACCGTGAGGTGTCCGTTTAGGTGTCCTCACTTTCTTGGGGATGGAAAAAGGGGCCATCCCATCAGCACCGCTTAAGCTCTCCTCCACTGGCGCGTTGCCACGCATCCAGAGAAGGACCCAGAATGTCAGGCTTTGTTACTGTGCCGGAGCGGTGGCATAGTGCCAGAATCTCGCCAGGCGCCGATCCTTGCCGGGCACCAATCCTTGCCGGGCGCCAGGGCTTGCCGGGCTCCTCGGGCCATCCCGGCAAGGATCTTGCCGGGGAGGCTGGCCTTCGATTTCCAGCTTTGCTTATTTGCTGATTCTCAGATTTCTGACTTGATGATTTCCTTGATGACTTAAATCGACCTCGAGCTGATCTCGGCAAGCCTTGCCGCGAGGACGGCTACAACTGCCCGTGCACAAGTAAGGGGTACTAGTGGCCCAATACTTAGTACACCGACACCCCCTACCTTTCCTCGCCAGCTTTTGCCTGGGAGGGTCGCGAGAAGACCAGGTGTGAGAGACCTGGTGAGATGGCGTGCGCCAGGCGTGGCCTGAGCATAGCCCCCGTGCCCAGCCCCCTCGCGCGGCCCTTCCGGGGGAAAGTGGCGCGATGGGGCTAGAGAGCGAGCCAAGTGGCCCTCCTGAGGTTACTGCAACCGCTAGGGCGCCCTCAGTTGTTTATTCACCAGCGGGGAGCATTGCTTCCACTCTTGCGTGGGCATAGCCGCTCCTCGACCGTGTCGTCCGCCAGCGCGGAGCATGGGGCTTCCACTGGTGCGTGGGTGGGAGCTCCCTCGGTGGGGAGACTCCGGGGCGTGTATAGCCTCGTCCGTACACGTGGCTAGCACGGCAGGACTGGAGGAGGTGTATATGGGCACTCGTGAGCCAGCGCGGGACTCACGAGGCCCTACCTCAAGGCGGGTTGCGCCTGAATTTTTGGTTCGGAACATTTGTGAGGGTCCTGCGAGATGTTTAGGTGGCCTGCGCCGAGTGAATCTCCGGAGGATATCGCATGAGAAGGCCAAACACCAACGACCCCAGGAGGTGACATGAACGGGGCCGGCCCGCCAAACAGAGCTCAGCCGTTGGGTTTATCGACGCTGCAGGAACGGACCCGAGCACATACGCCGTGCCCGGTCTTCTCATGCAACAATCCTAAAGAAAGACAACCGGCGCGCGGCTCCCACGGCGGCGAGGCACCGGGTCGCGCGCCCTGACTCATCCACTCTCGATTAGCTCATGCGAGAACAAGGCACCAAGGACCACAGGAGGTGACGTGCACGGGAACTGGCCCGCGAGACAGAGCTCGGCCGCTTGGGTTTAGCGACGCTGCAGGGACGGACCCGAGCACAGACGCCATGCCAGTCCTTAATCATGAGGCGGTCATGGGCGGGCTCGTGAGGGCGCACAACGTTCATGGTGACGAAGCACCGGACATGCAGGTTGCAATATCTTACGAAATTCATGAAAGGCGAAACCAGTTCTGATACATGCGCAAAATGATACAGGCTGCAGGGACTGGCCCTAACAGCTCGAGGATGATGCAGCCCGAGGGGCGCCCTCAACTGAACAAACCAAAAAGTCACCTGGCACCGTCGTTGTAGAAGTGTCGAAGTAGCTGAAGATGCGCGCTGCAGAGGTCGCTCCTCACGGGTCGGCCGGCTCCTGAGTCTCGAGAGGCTCTGGAGGCCTGGGAAGCTCGCGAGGGTCCGGCACCTTCCCTGTCATGACCGCTTGGCGCCGGGCCTCGTGAGCCGCCTGGATGCCCTGCATGTAGCGCTGGTGCGTGGCGGCCATGTTCAGCAGGCCAAACAGCATGCAGACATAGCTTCCGGGGTAGCCCCCACTCCGGCAGATGTGGGACGGCCAGAAGAGCTCCTGAGAGGCGGCCCTGTTGAGGCCTGGGATGTTGACGCAGACGCACAGCTCGTCGCCCATGTCAGGGGCGGCAGCTGCACTGAGTGGTGCGGGGCGGCGCTCGCCGCGCATGGCTCGCGCAACCTGAAGCTCTTTGGTTGCATTGGTGATGAACTCCTGAGCGCCTGGCGCCTTGCGCCCTGCTCATGGAAGCGCGCGTTCAAGCACGCCTCCACATGGTGCCCAAACACCTCCCTCGTGATGCTGGTCAGGTCAGAGGCCCTCTAGAAGAGAGCCCCCGAGCCCGTCCTGAGAGAGGCACCGGGCACGCCACCCTATGCGAGAGGGAAAGGCACCCCAGCAGCGGGCGCAGGGCCTGAGGCACGATCGTCGGGCGCGCCATCCTCCTGACGGCCATTGGGGAGGAGCTGCTTCTTATTCTTGGTGATGGCCTCAGGAGGGTGAACTGCACCCTCGTCGTCAGAGTTCTCAACCGCCGTGGCCTGGTAGGCGCGCTCGAGGGAGCACACCGCTGCCTTCTCGTCGCAGGCGACCGTGATGATACCACCGCTCCCTGGCATCTTGAGGACATTGTAGCCGTGGTGCGTCGCCGCCATGAACTTGGCAAGGGCCAGATACCCGAGGATGGCGTTGTACGGGAGGCGAATGTGGGCGACATCGAAGTCGATGAGCTCGGTGTGGTAGTTGTCTCACTGGCCGAAGGTGACAGGGAGGCAGATCTGCCCTATGGGAGTGGTGGAGCCATCGGTCACCCCTGAGAAAGGCTTGGTGGGGAGGAGCTGGTCATACGGCACTTGGAGCGTTTCGAACGTCCCGAAGGAAAGAACGTTGAGCCCCGCGCCGCCATCGATGAGTGTCTTGGTGACGAGGACGTTGCTGATGGTTGGTGAGCAGAGCATCGGGAGTGCACCAGCGGCAGCCGAGCACTTGAGCTGGTCTGTAGAATCGAAGGTGACGGCGTACTTGGACCATCTGAGGGACGTGTCGCCTCAAGCTTGGGAAGGGCCACGTTCACCTCACGAGCGAACAGCTTGAAGATGCGATGAGAAGCGGGAGCCTGAGCGCCCCCCAGGATGCAGGCGATGGCTCGAGGTTCTTGGAAGCCCCCAGCCCCATCATCTTGGCGGTGGTCGTCGTTCCTCCTTGGTGGCGGTGGCAGTGGAGGAAGGCCGGCGTTGCCCTGAGGACGGTCCTCACGAGGTTGGTCCCTCCAGGGGCCGTCGCGAGGCTGGCCCTGCCAGCGGTCCTCACGAGACTGGTCACGCAAGTCCTGGCGGGGGTCGCGGTTGTCCCAGCGGCCACCACCACGGCCTCCTCCGCGGCCATAGCCACGGTCGTTGCGCTCGGCACGGTGGCCGAAGCGCCCGTCGCGGATCACCCTGAGCTCTTGACAGTCATTGGTGTTGTGGCTGTGGATGTTATGGAAGACGCATAATGGGCGGCTGCCATTGGAGGACTCGGGGTGATCGCAGCCGCGCTTCATCTCAGGTTCTGCCGTGAGCACAGCTGGTCCCTTGCGCTTCACATCCTTAGCCTTGGCCTTCTTGTCTTCAGGATCGGCCTCCGGAAGCTCCAGGAGGGAGAGCCGACCTTCCTCCGCCCTCGCGCACTTGGTGGCCATGTTAAACATCTCTAGAGCCGAGCACAAATCTTCGTGCATGGCGAGCTCTTCCTTCATCTTGACATCCCGGACGCCCTCAGAGAATGCCGTAATGATGGCCTCGTCCGACACCTTCGGGATCTTGAGGCGAACGTTGGTGAAGCGTTGTATGTACTTGTGCAAGGTTTTGCCTGGCTGCTTCTTGATGCGTCACAGGTCTCCTGCCCCCGGTGCACGGTTGTGGGTGCCCTGGAAGTTGGCGATGAAGCACTCGTGGAGCTCGTCCCAGGAGGAGATCGACCCCACCAGAAGGTTTAGGAGCCAGGAGCGCGCGCCGTCCTTGAGGGCCATGGGGAACTAGTTTGACATGACCTTCTCATTGCCGTTCGCCGCCTCGATGCTCAGCTCATAGAGCTGGAGGAACTCGGCGGGGTCGGGGCTGCCGTCGTAGCGCGGCGGCAGATCCGGCTTGAACTTGCCGGGCCAGACGACGCGGCGCAACTCCGGGGTGAAAGCACGGCACCCTATCGCATTCACAAGGGCCATCCGCGGGGGAGGAGCCTGATCTCGATGCCCGCGAGCCGCCGCCTCTGGCGGCACGCGGTCTTGACGTGGTGGTGCAGGAAGCGCACACACTTCTCCTTGGGGCCGCTGCACCACCAGGCAGCTTTCTTCATCGCGTGCCGGCGCTCTGTGCGGCAGGTCGCGCTGGGGAGCTTCACGCTTCGGCTCCGGGCCCAGGTCGTGCAGAGGAGGTGGAGGAGGCGCGCCGTGAGCCACATCGCCCGCCAGAGACAGCAGGGGGCGAAGCGAGCGAGACGGTGCAGGGGCCTCTCCAGCGGCGTTGACGAGTTCAGCGATGCGGGCAAGCCAGTTGTCGTAGAGGTCATTGGCCGGACGATAGCGCAGAAGCTCGCGCACCATGAGCAGCGCAGACTATGCATTCGCCGGCCCACGACGGCCATGACAAGACGACGCCGTGGCTGGAGTGGGTGATGGGGTCGCGGTGCGGCCGTCGCACTGCACGGACGGTGGCAGCGATGAGTCCTGCTGCTCGCGGGCAGCAGGGTCGGTGGCGGCGTTAGCCACCGGGGAGGTAGAGCGGCGAGGGGCGCCGTTGCCCGCGGGTGCCGTCTGGGCGACACGAGCGGCCCGGCGCTCGGCACGAACATGGCGAGCGTCAGCTATAAGGACGGCGGAGCAGCGGCGGAACGAACATTGCGAGAGAAGCTTCGACACACCCCTACCTGGCGTGCCAAATGTCGGATTCAGGGCTCCACAGACCCAAAGTAAGGTTCGAACTCTGGGGCGTGTGCGAAGAACTCAACCTATCCAGCCAACTCAACGCGCTGCCCTACAGCCTAGCTCGATGAACAAGGAAGAAGCAAGACACGATAGTTTACCCAGGTTCGGGCCACCTTGCGGTGTAATACCCTACTCCTGCTTTGTGGTGGATTTGCCTCGGGGGCTGAGGATGAACTAGTACAAGGGAAGAACAACCTCACGAGGTCTGTTCTTGTGTGGGTGAGCTGGTGAGGTATCTCTGGATCAGATCCCTTCCTACGGTGGTGGCTAGCCTATATTTATAGTGGCCTCGGTCCTCTTCCCCCAAAACGGAGGCGGGAAGGGATCCCACAACGGCCAATTCGAAAGGGGACAAGAAGTACATCTTATCCTGACGAAAGGTGGTCTTCGCCTGCAAAAGCCTCTGGTCGTGATGCTGCGGTGGGCTCGGCGATGACATCCGTCCTGGCGGTCTTGGTCTTGTTGCACGGGAATGGAAACCTTTGGGTGGTTCCTCGGGACCCCGCGCCTGCGCTTGCCTCCTTAGCACGAAAGAGGAAACATGCTCCTCTGCGCCCGTTGGCGCCCGCCTGGCCTTGGTCGTCATGGTTTGCGTCACCTCCATCTCATGGGGTGGGTACCTGCATAGAAATCTCCGCTCCTCGTGAGCCAGCCTGGGGAGGCGCTCCCTCCGGAGGTCTTGGTGTCGCCTGCCTCGCGAGGGTCTTGTCTTGAAGATGCTGCAGATGGGCCGTACCAAGCCGCTGATGGAGCCACGCCATGGGCCGCAGGCAGGAAAGTCTGGGTACCCTGGTTCCCAGAACACCGACAGTGGCATAGCTGGTAACATCAATTTAGGTGCCACTTTGGTATGTTAATGAAACTATAATAAATAGGAACAAAAAGAAACAGAAAAGAAATAAGATAAGAAAAAGAAAAGTAAAAGAAAAACAAAACAAAGGAAACAAAAAAAAAGAGCAGGACCCCCCCCCCCCCCCCCCCGGCCAACTGGGCCAAACGGCCCAGCCGGCCAGCCCACTGGCCCGGCCGGCCCATCCCCACTCCCTTATCCCTGGGCGACCGAAACCCTAACCCCCATCGCCCCCCCCCCCCCCCCCAACAACTCACATCGCCCGCTCCCCCCCCCCCCCGATTTGGATCGGGGGGCAACGGCGCCCCTCGCCGCTGGATCGTCCCCGCCGTTGCTGCTCGTCGCCGCCGCCCGGAGCTCCTCCGCCTCGACCGCCGCCCGTCCTCATCTCCCCCCCCCCCCAGCAGCATCACCGAGCCTCGCGCCCTCTTCCCAGACGCCGATGAGGCCATGCCCTCCCCCCTCTCTGCTCCCCCTCCGCCCCCCCCCCCAACCCGCTAGCGCACCGCGGTCACCGCGCCCCCCGCCCACCTCTGCTCGCAGCCTCGCGTCGCCCGCTGCGCGCTGCTGTTGCTCTGCTTCACCCGCAGACGCTCGCCCGCACTGCAGCCGCTACCGTCGTTCTCCTCCTCACCCCGCGCGGACGACCACTGCATCTCGCGCTCTCGCCCGCGCCCACGGCCATGCGCCGCTGACCTCGCTGCGCCCGGTCGGTTCCCCTGCGCCCAGCGCACGCTCGACGCCCCCTCGGCCTCGCTCCGCTCGACCTGCCGCCTGCTGGTCACCCCCGCCGGCCACCGTGGCCACCTGCACCCGCCTCCGACGCGTGCGCCCGCCGTCGCCGTGTTCGGCCACCACCGACCCCGCGCCGAGATGCGCCCGACCGCGCTCTGTTTTTTCCCGCTCGCGCCAGCCCCGCAACCCCTGCTCCAGCCCGCACTCCGGCGCCCCGGCCTCCTCGCCCAGCACGCCGTGGCCGCGTCCGCCTGAGCGCCCGCGCTCGCTCGCCACAGCCCCTGGTCGCGCCTCCCCCTGCGACGCCCCCACCGCCCTTGGCCTCCTCCCCGCTCACCCCTGCGCCTGCTTTGGCCCTGCCTCGCCGGCGCCGCTCGCCGAGCCCCGCCTCGCGGCTGGCCTGGGCAGGTGCCCAAATGGGCTCCGCCCCATTAACCGTTGCCCAGGAGCCCGGTTAGCCGCCCCGTTAGCCCCCTGGGCCCATGACATGTGGCCCCAGCGCCCTAAAAAAAAGGGGATTTAAAAATAATAATTAAATATTGAAATAAAAGAAATTAATTAACTTAATTAACTCTGTTTAACTAACCTAATCACTTAATCAAACTAATTATTCATGTTTCGTTAAACTATGACAATGACAAACGGGACCCACCCGTCAGTTTGACTGGTCAACGGTCAGAGTTGACCGCCGATGTCATGATGATGTCATAAATGCTTTTCACTTAAATTAATCTGTTAATTCATGAAAATGAATTAAAAATTTGAAAATTAATATAAAATAATCTGTAACTCGGATGAAAATACTTTGTACATGAAAGTTGCTCAGAACAACGAGACGAACCCGAATACGCAGTCCGTTCGTCTGCCACACGTCTCTAGCATAGCGAACATGTAACCATCCCCCTCCGGTTTGTCTGTCCAAAGATGCCGAACACCGGGAATACCTTCCCGGATGTTTTCCCCCTTCGCCGGTAGCACCTAGTACCGCGTTAGGGCACACCAAGCACCGCTATTTGCCATGTCATGCATCTGTTTGCATTGTATTCATTGTTTCTTCCCCCTCTTCTCTCCAGTAGACTTCGAGACTGACGCCTCTGCTGCCCCGATCGACTACGGTGTTGACGACCCCTCCTTCTCGACCGAGCTTCCAGGCAAGCAAACCCCTCTTGATCATCCCGATATCGCCTACTCTTTCCCTCTACTGCTTGCATTAGAGTAGTGTTACTGTTTCATCGGTTTGATCCTATACTGCTGCATAGCCTGTCCTTGTTGCTACAGTTGTTGATACCTTACCTGTTATCCTAAATGCTTAGTATAGGATGCTAGTATTTCATCAGTGGCCCTACATCCTTGTCCGTCTGCCATGCTATATTATCGGGACGTGATCACTTCGGGAGGTGATCACGGGTATATACATATTACACTATTATACATGATACATGATGTGACTAAAGTCGGGTCGGCTCGTAGAGTACCCGCGAGTGATTCACAGCCTGGGGGCTGAAGGGGCAGGTGGTTCCATCCAGGTTGTGATGGGCCTGGGTTCCCGACGGCCCCCCGAGTGATTCTTTGTGGCGGAGCGACAGGGGAGGTTGTGACCACCTAGGAGACAGGTGGGCCTGGTCCCTGGTCGGCGTCCGCGGATACTTCAAATAACACGCTTAACGAGATTGCGTATTTGATCTGAGTTGGTCGTTGGCCTTATACGCACTAACCGCCACGTGGGACAAGATATGGGCAACCGGCATCGTAGTATCAGCCGAAGCTTTCCAAACGTCAGCGATGGAGCGGCGTGTGCCGGGTTGGACTGCGTAAAGCACCCTCCTTTGTAATGGAGGCTGCCAGGTCTGCTCACTAGCCGCCCTCGCAACATGCAGGAGTGCAAAGGGCGATGGGCCCAAGACCCCTTCGCGGTTAGGATTTAGACCGATGTGCTGACCTCTCTGTTGGGCCTAGGTAGGGCTGCGACGTGTTGATCTTCCGAGGCCGGGCATGACCCAGGAAAGTGTGTCCGGCCAGAGTGATCGAGCGTGTCGGGTAATGTGGTGCACCCCTGCAGGGAAGATTGATCTATTCAAATAGCCATGTCCATGGTAATAGGACGACTCGGAGTTGTATTCCGACCTTATGACAACTAGAACCGGATACTTAATAAAACACACCTAGATAAGTTCCAGAGAAAACCCGGTGATCGCTCTCTCACAGGGTGACGAGGAGAGGATCGTCGGGTAGGATTATGCTATACGATGTTACTTGATGCTCTACTTGCTACTCTCTTCTATATGCTTCAAGATGGAGGCTACCAGAAGCGTAGTCTTCGATAGGACTAGCTTCTCCCCCTCTTATTCTGGCATTCTGCAGTCTAGTCCACAGATACTACCCCTTTCATTGATACCGATGCATATGTAGTGTATATCCTTGCTTGCGAGTACTTTGGATGAGTACTCACGGTTGCTTTGCTCCCTCTTTTCCCCTTTATTTTTTCCATTCTTCTCGGATGTCGCAACCAGATGCTGGAGCCCCGGAACCAGACGCCACCTTCGACGACTCCTACTGCACCGAGGGTGCCTACTACTACATTCAGGCCGTCGACGACCAGGAGTAGTTTAGGAGGATCCCAGGCAGGAGGCCTGCGTGTCTTCGATCTGTATCTCTGTTTATGCTAGCCATCTTATGGCAACTTGTTTAACTTATGTCTGTACTCAGATATTGTTGCTTCCGCTGACTCGTTTATGTTCGAGCTTATGTATTTGAGCCCTCGAGGCCCTTGGCTTGTAATATGAAGCTTGTATTATTTTAATTTGTGTCTAGAGTTGTGTTGTGATATCTTCCCATGAGTCCCTGATCTTGATCGTACACATTTGCGTGTATGATTAGTGTACGATTGAATCGGGGGCATCACAAGAGTGCCCAAGACTATCGTATCGGACCGCGACGTCAAGTTCTTTAGCTACTTTTGGAAGACGCTATGCGCCAAGCTCAGAATCAAACTTTTGTTCTCTTCGGCATAGCATCCTCGAACTGACGGCCAAACGGAGGTCATGAGCCAGATGCTATCTACTCTCCTACGCGTGTTGATCAAGAAGAACATCAAGGAGTGGGAAGAGTGTCTACCCATCGCCGAGTACGCCTACAATCGAGCACGACACTCTACTACTGGCAAGTCCCCCTTCGAGGTCATCTACGGCTTCAACCCGTTGTCCCCATTGGACATTCTACCTCTACCACTACAAGAGCGCATCAACATGGATGCAAGTGCATGAGTGAGCTACCTCAAGAAGATGCATGAAGATACAAGGCACACCATAGAGCGCCAAGTACAACGACTTGCGAAAAAGCTCAACATCAACAAGCAACCCATGATATTCAACATTGGAGATCTTGTATGGATACACCTTCGCAAGGAACGTGTGACGACCCCGGCTTAATCGTGCACTAATCATACACGCAAATGCACACGATCAAGCCTAAGGACTCACTTGAAGATATCACAACACAACTCTAAAACATAAAAATAAAGTCATACAAGCTTAATATTACAAGCCAGGGCCTCGAGGGCTCGAATACAAGCTCAATGGCATACAAGCGTCAGCGGAAGCATTAGATATCTGAGTACAGATAGATTACAGAGAGAGAGATAAGCCTTCACAGAGGCGGGATAAAAATAAAAACTACGATCGAAAGGCGTAGGCCTCCTGCCCTGGACCCTCCGATCCTACTCCTGGTCGTCGAACGGCTCCTCGTAGTAGTAGTACTCGCCAGGCGGATAGTAGTACTGGTCGTCGGCTGGGGCTTCTGGCTCAGGGGCTCCGTCGTCTGGTGGCATCAAATGGAAAATGGGGGAAAAAGAAAATAAAGCAAACGTGAGTACTCATCCGAAGTACTCAGCAAGCAAGGATCTACACTACATATGCATCATTGTCAAAGGAATGGCTGTATATGTGGACTGGGCTGCAGAAATGCCAGAGTAGAGGGGGAAAGCCTAGTCCTATCGAAGACTAGCATCTTCAACAATCTTCGACAGTCTTGCAGCATCAGGAGAGAGCAGATGAACATAATGTAAAGTAGTAGTAGTAATATCATCAACCTCGACCTGAGATCCTTTCTCGACTCCCTGCGAGAAAGCAATCCCAGAGCCGTACTATCCAATTCTCATCACATGTTCTAGTTGTACCGATCGGGATACAACTCCGAGTGTCCGTTACCGTAGGACAGGCTATCGATAGAAGTTTCTTCCCTGCAGGGGTGCACCAACTTACCCACCACGCTCACTTAACTCTAGCCGGACACACTTTTCTGGGTCATGCCCGGCCTCGGCTAAGCAACACGCCGCAACCCGACCAAATACTTAACAGAGAGGTCAGCACGCCGGACTAACCTATGCCCCCAGGGGTCTTGGGCCATCGCCCCGGGAACTCCTGCACGTTACGGGGCCACCGAGAGCAGACCTAGCAACCCCTTATACAAGCGCGGTTGCGTTACCAGTCCAACTCGGCGTGCGCCGCTCCTTACTGACGTCAAACAAGCTTCGGCTGATGTGTACGACGCAGAACGCCCATACTATGCCCACGTGATGGTTAGTGCTATCGGGCCAGAGGCCCCTCGGATCAAATATCCAAACCGTAGTGGATTAGAAGCGCGCGGAAATGAGCAGAGACTCACGATCGATGTGACCCCGTCGCCCCGTCTCGAGGACTTGCGGCAAGGGCTAAGAATGCCCGGCCACGCATCGTAGTTATCTCGCGGGCACCATCCAGGTCAACCCGACTCCACATCACTTCGCGTTAAGCTCGCGCGGGTACCCCTCAGGGCCGACCCATCTTTAGTATCATAGTTTAGTGCAAGTCATAATATCCAAGGTAACTGTGTGTCTGACACCGAAGGGAACCCTGAGGAATCACCCTCGATGGAATTCCCGCTCGATGTTATCATCAAGGTGAACGAAGGAGGAATCACCCTCGAGGTCCACCTTGAGGAGTTGCGCGACGACGTCGTTATCGGGGGTGGTGTAGAAGGACTCACCCTCGCTTACCACGACCGAGTAACTAACCTACAAGGTTAACATCAGAAGTGCTGACGAGGTATCACCCTCGGCACTCGATGATAACCCAGCAGTGTCGGCAACTAAGGGGAAGTGATGTGCGGTGCCATGGTCTAGTCTTCAATCCCGATGATCGGGTCTTCTGATGTCCAGCAGGGCAGTCGGGATCAAGTGGGGGTCTCTGTCGTGTCTCTACCCAGCCTATAATAATCAGTCTAGGATAACCAGTAAGGTAACAAAGCAGGGTACAATAATCAGGCTATGCAGCAGATATAGGAAAACAGTAGCAGTAGCAGTTCTAATGCAAGCATAAGAGAGAAGAGAGTAGGCGATATAGGCATGCTCAAAATGGGGGTGCTTGCCTGTTTGCTCTGGGGCAAGGGCAAGGTCTTCAGGGGTGTCGTCGGGAACGTAGTCGTACTCCGGAGCTGCGTCTGCGTCTGGAGCTACGTCTGCGTCGGGGTCTATCGAGAGAGAAGAGGGGGAGGAAACAGGTAAACAATATGCAATCATATGCCACACAGTGCGTGCTATGCTATGATGCAGTGCAGGGTTGCCTGAATATGCATCTAAGTCATTTTAGTTATTTTTAGAATTATTCTGGGATTTAATATCCGACGTGTGTGCACTATTCATCTGTCGGATTCGGGTCCGGAGTTTCGAGTTCTTCTACGTAGGAGGTTCCGATGGAGAAACAGACGGCACGATCAAACTCGTCTCGTCGTTCTGAGCAACTTTCATGTTTTAACTTTTTCGATCCGAGCTACGGTTTAAAAGTTATTAATTTTTAAAGATTATTTGAATTTCTGGAATTATTTTATTTAACAGAAAATGAATTATGACGTCAGCATGGCGTGCTGCTGACGTCAGCAAGTCAACAGTCGGCTGACTAAGTCAAATATGACATGTGGGTCCAGTGGGACCCACATGTCAGCCTCTGTGACTTAACAGGGTTAGATTATACTAACAGTGGGTTAATTAACTGGGTGGGGCCCTGATGTCAGTGAGTGTTTAGTATAACTAATTAGTTTTATTTTCAAAATCGTTTATTTAGGCTAATTAACAGGAGGGGGCCCACACGTCAGTGACTCATGGTGAACAGTAATTGGAGTTGACCAAAGTCAACGAGGTCAAACCGGCGCTGGGGCCCACAGTCAGTGACTCAGAGGGGGTCCCACGTGGCAGCAGCTCAGCTCGGCGGCCGGAGACGCGCCGGCGACCTCTCCAGCGGCGGTGCTTCGCCGGAGCGGCTCGGAAATCCGCTACGCCGCTCCGTTTCTTGCGTTCTAAAGTGCGTTCGATCGAGGAGGGAGTGCCGCATCCAACGCGAGCGGTGGCGCGGTCTAAACTAGCCGGAATCGGCGCCGGCGACGAGTGGTGGCGATGGCTGAAGCTCGGCGAGCTCGCAGATGACGCTACGGCGAGCAAAACAGACGGAGCTGAGCACCTACGGCCTCTACATGCGCAGGCGAGCACGATGGACACATGCGCGTGACCGAACGGTCACCGGAACCTGGCCGGCGTCGAGCTCGACGGCGTTGAGCTCGGACGTTCTCTGGTGCGGCCACTATGGCGATGAATAGGCGCGGAGAAGAGAGGGGGAGGTCGGAGGGGGAGCTCACCGCAGCGGCACACGTTGGCCCGTGGGGGTTTAGGAGCTGCAGGAGGTCGAGGTCACCGGAACCGTGCCGGAGATGCAGAAGAGGGGCGCGGCTCGATCCGCGCAACGTGGAGCTCCTCGGCCCCAATCAACGGCGCCCGAGGCCGTGGCGGTCCATGGCGATGGCGCAGGACATGGCAGAGCGGCAGGCAGGGCTCGGTGGCCGCGGGGACGAACGAGAACGGCGGCGGTGGCGCTCGGACCAGAGAGAGCAGAGGCGAGCGCGAGCAGGGGAGGGGTGAGGGAGGAGCGGCGAGTGGATAGGAGGGGCCAGGGGAGCTGGACGGGGCTCGCCCTTATCCTCCCGGGCTCCTGTATCGTCGGTGGCGCCACGGTGTCGCCGGCCGACTGGCGCGCGCGGGCGCGGCCACGGCGAAGGCGACACGGGGAGGAGGGAGACGGCGTGGGCTGCTGTTGGACTGGGCCTGCACACTGTGCAATTAGGCCCAGCCAACAGTGGCTTTCTTCTTTTTCCTTATTTCTCTTCTACCTTTTCTTTTATTCCTTTTTTGTTTCAAAATGTTTAGGCCACTTGTGCTTTTTTGAAAAATGTGGATGTTGGCCCAAATATTGCAATGCAATATCATCTCTCATCAAAAAGTGGTTTGGGCAGATTTGGAGTTCATTTGAATCTGTAATGATTTTAAATGAATTAATATTGCTGTTTTGGGTGCTGTTTCATCTTGTTTGAGTCACTTGCCCAACTCCAAATATTTTGATTTTGATTTTAGAAATGTTCCTGAATTATCTGCCATTTAATGAACATTTTCCCAACAGTGTTTGATCAACTTTATAATTCACCTTTGAATTTGAGTTGATTTTCAGATGTGGATTTGAATTGGATCATTAACCCTCATGACTTGGCACTGCAAATGATCATGACTTGGCAGTTTTAACAGAGTGTCACAGAGTTTATTACAAGGGGGTGTTACAGAACGCTTCCCCAACGAACGCAAGTCCAAGCTACGACCCCGAGCCGACGGACCCTTCAAGGTGCTCGAGCGCTACAACAACAATGCGTACAAGATCGACTTACCACGCGACAAGTACTCCGTGAGCGACATCTTCAATGTCAAGGATCTCTCTCCCTACCATGGTGATGAGGCTTTCGATCCGAGGTCGAATCTTTCCCAAGGGGAGGAGATGATGTGGATCATCCTATGGTCATCCCCATGGATCTACCATCGTCTCGCCAAGTGCCAAGACGACTGATGACAAGAGCACG
Organism: Thinopyrum elongatum; assembly: GCA_011799875.1. Lineage (NCBI taxonomy): Eukaryota > Viridiplantae > Streptophyta > Magnoliopsida > Poales > Poaceae > Thinopyrum > Thinopyrum elongatum. Next base: position 239,820,699 of record CM022299.1, on the reverse strand, counting down.
AGCTAGAGCTCTCGAGACCGAAGTGACATCTCTCCTTAGTGATATTCCATATGACCCACTCGGGACATGGCTACTACCTAAGTCCAGAATGTTATGCATGATCAGGTACCAAGAGGACCCTCTCGAAGATGCACATGAAGACGGACAAGACCCCAAGTTCACAGAGGAGGAGAACCAATGGAAGGAGTCGAGAACAGCTCCCAGGACCCGGACATCCGGCCATGACCGCGGACATCCGGCCCCTGGAGACCACCACTGCAGCAATAGCCCAACGGCCGAAGCTGCAGGGCCCAGACATCCGGCCGCAGTCCCGGACATCCGGCCTCCAGCCCGGAAATCCGGACCCCAGCTCAGACATCCGGACAAGCCCTATCCAGAGAGCAGAAGGAACGGCCCCGATAGCCCGGACATCCGGCCCCAGCCCCGGACATCCGACTCCTCGTGAAGGACCGGACATCCGGCCCGACGCCTGGACATCCGGCTCCCCGTGTCTGCGCACAGTGTAAAGGGTCGAAGCCCTTATATCCCTTCGTCCCCCCTAGACTATATATACCTTTCTCCCCCAACGTTTTAGGTTAGCATTGTGATAGCTCATCATAGAGATAGAGGTTTGCTCATCTACTTGGTTCTACTCCTCGGAGAGACCGCGGCCTCTTCGGAGAAGATCCATCCTTGGATTCAAGACCCCTCATGGGAAGACCCCTCAAGACCTCCTCATGGAGATGAACTAGTTACCGTTTGTGTCGTCCTTTGTTGACTTTGGATCGTGTATCTCTTTGTGTTCATGGATCTAGCACATGTGTGGTCGTATCTCGTTGATATGAATGTTTCCTCTCGTATCCCCTCGTGTTCTTTGTGTTCTTCGCGGGATCCCCTCCAATTCGTGAAAGATCGGCCCCTAGGGTTCCACCCTACATCAGAAGTGGTATCCCCATCCAAATGGACCTCTTTATTCACCACCGGTATAGGTGTAGCAAGTTCTTTAATTATGTTGACATAGGGTGGAGTCCCACATTGTTCCATCTTGACATTCTTCTTCCCCTTTTCTAAGGGTGTTCCTTCTAGCCTTTTACCATTGGGCTTACAATAGGCTTATTTTCGCCTTTCAGGCGAAGTAGTCTTTTTCTTTATAGCTTCCACCATGCGAATAGCCTTAGACTCCCTGCTTAATTTTAAGTAATTCTTTTCTGGCAAGTTCAAGAACTTAGAAAAATCTTTCAAAACATGCAGCATGGGGTCAGTTCCAATATTTAGCTCACGAAGTAAATCTTTTACTTTAGAAGTTCTAAGGAAAGATTTAATGCTATCATAAACAGGATCAACTTTACTCTTTTCCTTCGAACAAAGGTACCAATTCTCAGCATTGTACCTCATCCTGTCAAGTAAACTCCAAGCATCTGATATCTCGGCTCCCGGGAAGAAACCTTTAGAGGCAAGATCTAAAGCTTGTTTACTTTGTCGATTAAGCCCACCACAAAAGAAGTTGACTATTAAAAAGTTGGGATAATGATGTTCAGGGCATGCAAGAAGTATTTCTCGATACCTTATATATGCTTCCACTAGCTTCTCACCTTCCCGCTGCCCAAAGATGCTTATCTTCCTCCTGACTGTATATAGCTTCCCTTGAGGAAAATAATAATAAGAAAATGCAGCCAATAATTTTGGCCAGCTACTCAACGTATTTATATCTTCACATCTTAGCCATCTTGTAGCTGCTCCCTGAAGAGAATAGGGAAATACTTTTGCTTTGATCTTGTCATTGGTTAACGCCTGCAACTGAAGAGTTCCGCATGCAAGATTAAAATTGTCAATATGCTCATAAGGACATTCAGTTGCATCTCCTCAGAATATGTTTTCTTTTATCATAGCAATTAGCCGAGGGTTTATCTCATATACTTTACCAGGCAAGTCAGGACCCGTTGTTATAAAGTTCTCTCATTGAGCCAGTCCTGCTACTAACTCAGCACCTACCTGATAAACTTGTTCTTGAAAGACCATGGCTGCTCTTCGTCTGCAAAAACCGTTAGACCACAAAAGAATTCAAAACTCAAGGCAACGCCCAAAAGCGCTCGGCTCCCCGGCAACGGCGCCAGAAAAAGCTTGATAGCCTGAAAGTGCACAGGGTTTAGTTGTAGCCTTTTCAAAGTAAGAGTGTCGATCCCACAAGAAACACACGAATCAAGCTTTTGCCCCTTGTAGAGAATTATGTAACTTTGTGCCTGCGGATAATTATAGACTTGAAGCAGAGTGGAAGCAGATTTAAATAAGAATTGAGTAAAATGGTGACTTGTAACTGAATAATATAAAAGTAAATTAAAGACAAGGATGGTAAATAACGGTGAAACAACAGAATTAAAAAGGCGTTCTCAGGGAGTCTAGGATCCCCATTGGTATGTTTCTAGTACTACTATGCGTAAGCATAGCATGGAGCGAATACTTGAGCCACTATTGGCGATTATGCTGGGCGGAGCCGGGTACAGAACACGTTCTACTCGGGGTAGACATCGTGCGTTATGCTGGGCGGAGCCGGGTACAGAACACGTTCTACTCGGGGTAGACATCGTGCCACGCACGCCACCATCAGTCTCCCCCTGAGGGTTACAACTCATGGTAATTAAATGTTTCCCCGTGGACGCGGCCTCACTAAGGGTTCTCCGTAATCCCCGGTCACTTGTAAAGGTTAGGAGCAGTAGGCTTTTACTGTCACCTCGAATTACCTCAGCATCCTAAACCTATGCAAAGACAGTGATATACTTCATGGCCAATAAAGGCACAAATGCTGAGTGAGGCCCCTTCACAACATTCATGAAGTTATTAAACTAAGCATTCAACAGAGGATCTCAAATCCATAATAAATGTTTCAGATCCTACACATACCAAGGTTCATCCATATCCCCGAGAACTAGCGGTCTACTCACACATAGGAATAACAATCATCATGATGGTGGTAATCAAACACATGGGTGAATGATTCAACTGATACACCGAAGAATCCACTAGGGTTCTTGATGTTGCAGATGATAAGGATGTGGATGATGATGATGTAGATGTTGATGATGATGTCGTTTCTCGCTCGGTAAGAGGAATCCCCTTCTTCTCCCGGTCGATCCTCCCTCCGGATGGACTCCGGAGGCTAGGGTTCTGCCTTCTGGATGAGTTTTTGGAGTCTCTGTTCGTCCCCCTCATGATCCGTTTGGACAGGGTGAAAATAACTGATCCCCAAGAGGCGGCGGGGCACCAAACGACCGCTCATGCGAGCGTGTGCAGTCGCATGGAACGTCGTCGTTCGCTCTGTAAGCACGATGGCGACTGTTTCTTTGGCCTTCTTACTTGATTTTCTTATGAAAAGTGTTCATCACCTTTAATACATGATTCCACTGCCATTTTTGAAGGTTTTCTTCATTAAATAAATATTGCTCCAAAAGATGTCACCTAAAGGATTACCAACAAAAAGAAGTGTGTGAACGCGGTAAAATTCCACAAAGCCCATCTTTTAGACACAAAATAGTAGAAAAAACATCATGTAAATTGGACTCATCACATGCTGTGATTGCCATGCTTGCTGTCTACTCATGGATTAGATTAATCAATAAAGTGCTAATATTTCCAAAAGGCACCCCTCTAAAAACGCAATCTGATTTATGATGATACAGTAGACACCAACTGTTCAGCAACTTGATGCTATTTCACGAGTATTTGCTAAGATTATGATGACATTTAGATTAAATTATACTATTTGGCACCCCCAATTTTATGATCCTAGGCAACATCTCCCGGATGTGACAGTGTTGTACTCGGAAAAGCTCAAATAGCTAGATAGTCTTACCAAGTAGACAACAAATCCTAAATCTCTAGCAGATCCGTATAACCTCGCCGACCCTTAAAATCCCGGCCCATTTACAAGAAATGTGAAAAATTCGGCCCGAACAGATCTTGTAAAAAAGGGCCGGCTTGTAAAAGAATATACGTGTGACCCGTAAAACCCAGGCGTGGCCGCTATATTTACCGGATCCAGTGCGTTTTAGGGTCTGTATCCGGTAAATCCCCCACCCTCCTCCACCGCAATCTCTCTCGCGCTCTAGCGCCAAATCCACCAACTCCGGCCAGCGATTTCCGTGCACACAGCCCCTCTTAGACTGCCTCGATGTCGAGCGGAGGACGCCGGCATGGTGGCCGAGGGGGCCGCGGCGGCTCGCCGCCGCACAAGCAAGCCCACCACAACAACGAGACCAGGAGCTCCATCCGGCCCACGTGCAGGAGAGGAAGACCACGCCCAAGAGGGCCTCGCCGCCGCACAAGCAAGCCCGCCACGACGACAAGGCCGAGAGCTCCATTGGCCCCCGGTCGAGGAATGGCTCCGCCTGTAGGCAAGGGAGTGTTGCGCCCTCTCCTACATTGGCGGTCGGAGGGCGTGGAGGGAGTTCAACCACCTCGACAACATCCTTTGGCCGACCACCAAGCGCTTCCGCAAGGCGGAGCGCAAGCTCGCCGAGGCAGTCACGACCGGAGAAGAAGGTACCGCCGCGTGGCTCAAAGCAGTAAGGAGTTCGAGCTCGCCTTAGTTCTCTCCAACTCCTCAATGGAGTTTCATCTCCATGTCAAGGACTAGAGCTGTTTAGATTAGGTTATGTACTGTGTTTATGTTTGTGCGATGAACTTCCAGCGAACTATGGTGGCGGGAACTATGTTTATCTACTATGTTTAAATTATATATACTATGTTTAAATTATGCAGTATGGTATGAAGGATCCGCTCTGCCGTGCCTTCCGCGGTACCGCAAAATCGTTTTACAGTATCCCTTAAGTGAAATTTGCGGTACCACGGTTTACAGGATCTAACAGAGATGATGCTCTAATGCGTGTACCCCATGACAAAAACAAGTATACATCAAGGGCACAAAATAAGCAAGGGAAGCTATATTCTCCTGCGAAATGATGGTTGCACCGCAAGATCAATAAATCAACCGTATACAGGAAAAATAATACAATACAGCATACAAACAGCACTACAGCCAATCTTCGAGTACCGGCAAGCCATACAGACCTGCACCCTGAAAATTGCACATTGTATGCTCTGGCCTGTATAGCAAGCCACATCTTCGATCCGAAACCCATGGTGATGCTGTAAGCTGGTAGACATATCTCAAGTTGATGAGGCCTCCTTCAGCATTCCGTCAGCTCCACTTACACCGCCATTGCCATTTCGAATGAGCTTTTCCTCTGAAGGTAGATTTTTCATTATTTTTCTAGTTGGTCCTGAAGCGTTCCACAAGTACCACACACGTGATTTTGGGGGTGGCACAGCTCCCGATACAGGAGCTACCAATCCAAGTTTCCCCTCATCTATAATGCTGTCAATTATTCCATAATCCTTGGCCTCCCAAGGACTCATGAAACAGTCAAACTTCGTGTCCTCGTCAATCTACAAGAAACAGCAATCAGCACAATGCAGTTTTCTGTTGCTGTTGGATAGGCAAAAGCATGGGCAACAAGTTCTGAAGGACTACCTGCTCTTCAGGCTTTCCAGTGATCCTTGACATTATCTTGTTGATCTTTATCTTCTCATAGAGCATTTCTGTTATCTGCAATCCCATCTCTGTGGCCTGCCACATGCGTGAATCAACATATTACACTTTTGAAGAAATAATGGCTGTGAACTTGCAGATCAGGATCACCTGCCAGGATAGCACTTACATGCTAGTCAGAAATGAAGATACCCCAGCCTGATTTCTAAAACGTAGGCCATCTGGCAGCCTTGTTCAGATACTAGTAAGTATAAATAATGGCACGTTGTAACTAATACTTTCGAGTCTCAGTTTTTCCACCAATTTCATCTCAAGTGTGCTATACATTGCTCACACTAGGCCTCACATCTCAGAATTTACAAAATAAAACATCATTTGAGGAACTGCGAACAACTTGAATGATGAATAAAGATAGCATATTATCGATACTCTCCATACTTTACCAGGATAGTAGATCACTAACTGGTCTAAGGAACCTGCATGTGCGTCCAGCATAAGACCAACCACTGGCTAATATGAAACTGTTTCACTAATCTTAGCCAGAAGCAAATTGGATTATAACATGGGCACACTGATAAAGGATAAGAATCAATGTAATGCGTTGTGTATGTATTGAGCCTCTCCGGCGGTCTATATGGAGTACCAAATGATAAATTTAGGTGCTTCAGGGTGTATTTATCAAGAAAGTATATTGCGCATCCTACATCTAGGTAGGGTTCTAGTGCATCGTCTTCAAAAAGTAATGCATGGTTATGAAAAACTTCAATTTACTTTCTGGAGACAAGTTTACACTGAAATCTATTTATTTTTTCCATGACTTTGTATTAACGGAGATGCTATTTGGCGAACGTTCACCAGCAGGCTGATGCTGGCGAACGCCCTTCCTGCCATCTGATCTGGCCGCATGGATATTGGCGCAAATCTGACACCACGTCAGCTCCCTAAAAGAGTTCGCTGCAACAGCTCTCCTGGCGAACGACCTTTTTATTATTTTTTCTTCAAAAAAAGTGCGGATCGAACTCACGCCCTCCTACAGTATAGCTACGCGCACCCACTAGTTGGGCTACGGAGGTGTTTGTGAACACTTTGAGCTCAAATACCTTTTATGTATTCGAGTTATTTTTTAAAAAATTCATTTTTTATTTGAAAAAGAAAAAAAATCCTGAAATTTTCCATTGTTTGAAAGAACAAAAATCCTTATTTTTTAGAGGTGATTTTTTTCCTAAACTTGCCATGTGCATTTTTATTATATGTAGCATGGCAATTTCCATGTCTTTTTCAATGCACCCATGAAAAAAATTATTAAGAGCATGGCATTTTAATAATTAGTAACATGACATTTTTATTATTAAAACGACTGCAGTTTTATTATGAATAGCATGGATTTTTTTATTAGTAACATAGCATTTTTTATTTGTCAAGAGGATGGCATTTTTATGATTAAGAACATGGCATTTTTATTACTAATAATATGGCAGTTTTCTTATTAACAAGTGGCATATTTATTTTTGAGAGCATGGCATTTTTATTATTGTTGACATAGCATTTTTATTATAAAGAGGATGGTATTTTTAATTTCAAGAGGATGACATTTTTAATGTTGAGAGGATGGCATTTTTTTTTATTGCATGGCAGGGTTTTTTGGGGGCTTATCCAGATAAAATATTTTCTCTAGAGGATGTCAATTTTATAAAGTAGCACGGCAATTTTCAATATTTATTCAGAGCATGGCATTTTTATAAATTTGTGCATATTTTTTTGTTCATATGGCATTTATTATATAAAGGATGTGGCAGTTTTAAAGTTTAGATGGCAAAAAAAATCTAGATCACTCCGACCTTTTTTGTTTCAAAGTTTTAACGTGGCAATTTAGAAAAAACACTTAAATGGGCCTTTTGGGTCTCGGTGATCGCCCTGGCGAATGACCAGAAAGGGTCGTTGGGAGCTGTTCCCAGGGCGAACTAATCGTCAGATAGGAGCTCTCCCCTAGGGATCACTCAATATTAGGGTCAAGTGGGAGTTGCCAACAAAATGGGTCAAAATTGGGTTAAGGTGGCGGAAAAGTATGGTGGGTGGTGTATGCGGAAGGGATGGTGTATGGCCTCAACAAAGATGGCAAAATGGCAAAAAATTGATGGAGTCAAATGGTGGTGGAACCTATCTAGATTGAAGGTAGATGTCAATAGCTACCCAACGAGCTAAAGAACGCCGAAATCGGACTCCAGATGTGAAAGTTATGACCGAAACGATGAAGCGGTGGCGACTGATTCTGGGGGGTCGTGCGCACGGGGTTAGGAGGCCGTGGGCATGAGGTGTCCAGAGACTTTTCGGGGGCCGTGCACACGGGGTCGGGAGCCCGTGGGCACGGGGGTGGCCGAAATTTCGCGATTTGAACCACAGATTTTAGGGGGAAAAGAAAAATTGGGGGAGGATTTCGTGGTAGGGAGATGGGAAAGGCCAAGATCTACTTGCCAAACAACAAAATCGTGGATCAAACACAACAAAATCTCACAAGAACCAACAAATTGCAAAAAAATTGGTGAGACTATTTTTGGTGGGGATTTTCAAATTGGGACAAAAATAAACAAAATTAGGCTACAAAATGAAGGGGGGAGACTCCAAATGCGCGAGAACCTAAGCTCTGATCCAAGATGATGTAGGGTGGAGACCCTAATTGGTGATCTTTCATGAATTGGAGGGGAAATCCACGAAGAACACGGGGAAGAACGTGGAGAAATCACAAGGGGAACACTCAAGAACAAGCCCAATCACACATCCACTAGACTAACAAACACATAAGATCCATGAGGTACATGAACAATCAAAGGGAACAAGGATACATGTTAAGGTTCATCCCAAATCCAAGAGGAGATGAGGTCTTGATGATCTAGAGAGATCCTTCTCCCATAGGAGGTCTTGATGATCCTATGATGGGGATCCTTCTCCCTTAGGAGGTCTTGATCCAAGGAGGAGGTAGATGAGCAAAGCTCTCTCTAAATCATATCATATCCTTTGCTAACCCTAACAAATGACCTAGGTACGCAATATATAGGTGGCTGGAGGTGAGGGATGAAGTGGAAGGGCAAAAGGGGCATTCCCCGCTCAGCTCGCGGGTAGGCCCGTGCGCACGGGCTAAAGTACCCCCGTGGACACGGGGTCCCGTGTGCACGGTACAGGCCCGTGCGCATGGGGAGGTCAGCAGCTCCAGCGGGTGCCCGTGCGCACGGGGTATCCAGAAAGTCTCTAGATAACTCGTGCGCACGGGGTCCAAATGGGTCGTGCGCACAGGGTCGTCGGTGCGTCGCTTCTTCCAGCTGCTGGGCTCCTCCTTCCATGTGGCCTTCTAGCTCCTCTTCTCGGACTTCGCGAGGTTCCTTAGATCCTTGGCGGGGGTCGTCCACGTACCTAAAGACACATGTGGTTCCACGGTGAGGTAGTAACCAAGTCCAATGGATATTCATGCCAAGCTCGAAAAGGATTGAGTTCACCTGATGTCCAATGGCGCATGCATGAGCTCTCATGCTAGGTCCACTTGGGGCTTGGGGAGATGTTGAGGTATACATGGAGATGATCGTAGTCAATTACCAAAACAAGGCTAAAAACGATACACCCGCCCTCACCGAGCGTCACGGAACATGACAGTCTCAAGGACACCATCAGCCGACCGAGCACACAACAGAAACAGCACACACACACCATCGAGGATAGAAATACCACTAAGATAGCACACATCGTCATCACTCCTCGAGCAAGTGACTCAAACTTTGTTACCGACAACAACAGCCATGTGAAGCCCTACTAAGAAAAAACAATTAGCAGGCCACAAACGCTAGTGATAGGACTCAAACACGTCGAGGACAAGGCAGCTCCGACTTCGACGATGAGCCTCGTATCAGAAAACTGCAAACTTTGTGCTGGAGATCGTCATACAAGAAAACCGCCTTTCTCGAGGCATCGTTGCTGCAGTGTTGCCCTCAACACCTGTAACTCTGACTTCACCGCTACCCGGCAAAAACATTGCACAGACAACCCAGAAGACCGACAAGCGATCAATGACAGGGGTCATACCGCGACCCAATTCCGCTCGTCACCACCATCATTGCCACACAAGTCGCTCAACTCCATCTTTGCTAGACAACACCAACAAAGCAGCCTCAAATTATTGGACCCACCAGCCGGATCCGGCTCCAAGCCAATGCGCCCAAGAGGTAACACAACACCGAGCGCTGTCAATGTCCGATCCTTTCATGGTAGACAACATCCATCTAAGGGTAGCGCAGGTGTCGAAGATCCGGATGGTGCACACGAGGAAGATTTACCCAAGTTCAGGCCCTTCGGTCCAGGTAATATTCTACTTCTTGCTTGTCTGTATTGATGATCTAGCCTCGTATGAGAACTAGGGTTTATATCTACAAAGGGTTCGATCGTGAGATCATAACAGGCTTTGTCATAGATGATTCTGTCCTAAGACGTAGGGTAAGAGATACCTATCGGGGGGAGGGGGGTAACTGCCACGCCTTGTATGTCGGTCGTGGCTAGGTTTATAGGAGTCCCAAGTTGGTTAGTATATGCCTAAATATAGAAGAGCTGGCTAGATACGTAGCAAAGTTCTTGTCTTGCCCACCAAGGTGGCGATGCGCCCTGTATTGCCAGAGGAGTCCAAGGAATAAAGTTGGGGCACCATGTGGTTGTTGGGTCTCTTCTGTCCTCCGGGGCATGGAATTGTTAGTAGCCCCAAAGCTCTTCAAGATCTCAGTTGTTGATACTTCGTCTAAATTGAGGTTTAGAATCGTTTTTGGACTGAGCGCACCTGCGCCTTGTCGTCGATCGCCAGACTAGCCTTGATGAGTTCAAGAAGTTCATGAAATAAGATGATTAGTAATTCATAGGTCTAAACGACCTCTATCCTCGGACGGAGAAGCCCGCGGCCGTTATGTGAGTAACAAGTAAATCGTCTGAATTTATTCTCACCAGTAATCCTGGGCACGCCATGAATTCAGACAGAACTCCTGCAAGGTATCTAGCGTAGGAGTCGATCATGTTGCTAGCAAGAGCCTATGGGAGGGATACCCTAAGAACTCCCATCCTAACCAAAATCGAAGTCAAAATGCTTCTTGATCAAATTTGTTATCATCTGACCTTTCGCTCGTAGGGGAGCAGACACTATGGATTCCCTTCACAGTAGAGCTTTCCAAGACTGTTGTAGAACCCTTGGTGGGTTGCCACCAATGGTTTTCTGAATAGGCAGAGCTATTCTCGTACCTTTAGAGCTACGCTCCGAAAGTTCGACGTCATCAGAGCGAGGCTCTAGCGATTTAACCACCATCAGGGTGCCCTCAAATTTGCATAGCTATTAGAGTTGGACTCTAAAATCTGCGTTTTATCAGAGTTGTTGCTCTGGCGAACTAATTATCGTCAGGGTGATGCACTGGCATCTATGTCCCCACCAGAGGTGCTCGGTTGGTTGCAAAACCGTCAGAAGTCTTTTGGGTCAAGTTCAATCAAAGCGAACGACGGTGCATGACGCCCCAAGGTCGGGCTTGAATAGATTGAACTGGTCTAAGCCCGTTTCAAGCAACCGGGAGCTCTAAGAGTCACCAGGTCTAGTTGAAACAAGTCAATGTTGGTCAAAGGAGCACGAAGAGACGTGCCAGTTGTGCGTGACGTCAGCGGTTGCCATGCATGCCCATTAACCTCCTCAATCTTCGCACGTCATGGGATGTTTCGAAGAAATAGTGGGATACGTGGCAAACAATCGGTGACAGACGCTTCAATGTCTTTGGTCATGGATAACAAAGAGGGGATTTTTACCTTTTACCGCGCTCTATTGCTCCTACCTGGGTCTTCCTCGCACTGCATTAGCAAGCTTCGAGATTTTGGCTTCCACCAAATCCCGCGCTCTCGCCACCTACTCTTGCTCTGCTCGGATGCGCTGCAGCAAGGGCAAGGAGCAATTCGAGTTCCAGATCGAGGAGGAGCCGCTTTGGGAACAAGGAGGAAGTTATCCCGTGGGAGACACTCGACCTTCTAGACTTCATGGCGTCGAACTTCAAGGAGTCCACCGTGAGCATCCACGATGTTGACCTCCACCAGGCTTCTGTCGCTGGCGATTTTGGCCCTACGGCACTCTGCACAAGGAATTGCTGCTCCGGCACCTCACCCCGACGAGGCGGCTTCTCCACCGCCGCCACCGTCCGTGACCATTCATAGCCCGTGCACAACTTCTTGCGGGGGCTGCCCTTCTTCAACATGTTGGAGCTGCACAATCTCAACCTCAGCTCGATCCTCCACGTGGCAATCTTCATCACATCTTGCGAGTGCCTTTTGCGCGCCTGCGTGAAGCCGCAGCCCCAAGTGGACAAGACGAACGTCTATGATTGCACTATCTTCCAGATCCGCTTGGATCTGGGGAGGGGAAGTTGGATCTAGGGAACAAGAAGACAGACATCAAGATAGAGTATTTTGGAGTATACTGTGAACAAGTCGGTGAAGAATTGGCAGGCCACCTGGTTCTACATCGCCAACGTGACTCCAAGTCTGCCAGAGTTCACCATGACTCCTTCGGAGCCAAGGGACTGCTGGCTGAGAAACAGCGACCAAGGTACTCCTCAAGATCAGCCCGTTGTTCGACGAGATCAAGCGGCTGAAAGAGAAGGGAGTGACCGTGTATACACTCCTAATGACATTTCTGCGTCGCCGAATCCGGCCCCTAAGGGCCAGGTACGACTGCATACCAAAATATCCTAGTTAGGCAGACCCCAATACGATGATCAGCCCTCCTACGGACAAGGAGACCGTCAAAGCTAGGATCGCTAGCTTCCTGGAGGTCCCCAAGGAGGACCACGGCCACCTCTACGAGCTCGGCGAGGGCCGTCATGGGTTCAGCAGAGCCAATCCACCGCCACAGGCAAGTATTTTTCCCTTCCATTGATTTTTGCTTACTCCATCAAACTCTGACTTGGTTTTTGCTTCCTCGGACCTTCGAAGGTCTTGCCTCTGACCCTCCACTACCGACTCGTCCTAGGTTGCACCACCCCAATCATGCATCGAGCTATGCTGGTGCCGGTGGCGGTGAAGCCGAGTCCAACAGTGGTGCTAGGAAGGCAGTGTCATGAATAGTCTTCGAGGAAAACTACCGCTAGCGCGGCTGGCGAAGGGAAGGCGGCCCCTCCTATCAATGCGCACAAGAGGAAGCCTACTGTGGGATCCGCATCGAGGAACCCATGGAGGTTGTCCCCATCTGCCAAGCGCCCCTGCAGAGCCACTCTACGGCGGCCGGAGGTGAGCCTGCGGGCTGTGCCAGGCCGACAGAGCCCTCCTCCACTCTGAAAAGGAGGTAGAGGTCGGGCTTTAACCCACCCAAGGCATCGCGTAAGTACCTTGCCTCTTGTTTGATATTTTATGTGTTAATCGTGAATGACTAACACTTATTCTGCTCTGACAGCCTGGAAGCAGATGTTCTTCTGAAAGAAGAGGAGACCGCTACGTGGAGCGGCAGCATTGTGGCCGAGCGGCACTTGCAGACCAAGCTGCTGCCCCGAAGAGTTAAACTTTGATCATAGCCCTCTATATCACACAAACTGATCATAATTTTCTTCTTGGCACATCTACCTTGAAGAATTTAACTTTGAAATCACACTTGTTTGCCTCAGTCACATCACATTGCAGTGTATATTTTTTAAACTTCATTACATATTGAAAGCACATAAGGAATGCACGGATTATGCCCCCACAAATTTGACACCTCACGAAACAGTCAAGGTACTGTATCAGAAATAAGGTTTGTTAGTTCAATCGGTACTGGGCCATTTTAGTTTCCAGACTTCAACATAAGTTGTTTGATAATACGACACTACATCCATTAATCAAAAAATTACATATGGTTTTTTTTAGCAAGCTAATTCATGATTCCATCACTAACTATTTGCAAAAATGAACTACATTATGAAATCCTACCTTCCCACCAGCTCCCCCTGATGGCTGATGGATCATAATTCTCGCATTTGGCATGCAAAATCTCTTTCCCTTTGTCCCGGCAGCTAACAAAAATGCACCCATGGAAGCCGCCAATCCAAAGCAAACAGTTGAGATATCAGCCTTGCAAAATTTCATGGCATCATAAATCCCCATTCCTGGTAATTGATGTGGCAGAAGTTATACTACAGCATACAACATCAATTAGAAAAGACAGAAATTTGGGAAATGGTTACAGAAGTTACCAACGAGTTGTAATTTCAGTCGGTTTAACTGTTAAGGCAGGCTAAGACACTAACGTCATACAAAAGGAAGGCCAAGAAACTTTGAACTGGAAAAAAAAATCCATGTACAGAAGGTAGGCTAAGACAAGCTGAACTGAACAGATAAAGAAAGCTCACTGAGCTAGCAAGAATTTGATCAAATAAGTTGAAACGGTTAGCTTCAAGGGACCGTGCGGAGACGCTGAGCTTACTAAAAACAGCCTAAAAGTTTTGATGCTGTTCAGCAACTGCACTTGACATTCTGGTAAACAAGTCATGTGCTCTGATGTTTCAGGACATGCTTTAAATGTATTGGCATCTTGGCACTTCTGCAGTTAGTGATGGCCATTTCGACGAGGCCTTGGAGACATCCTCGAGCCAGCGCCAAAGTACGCCCAATAGAGACCATCAGCTGGCGGTGATCACGCCATGTACTACTATGGCAGAACCTGTGTGTACTGACTGATTGGTTGTTTCTGTACTTGAATTTCCTGGGAGCAAAAGGAAGGATGGCCAAAGGATGATGCATCCAGCAATAAATGTGAGCCATCAGCCACTTGCAAGACATGGAGGATATGGTGGATGCTGACATCAGCTGACTGACGGATGAATCGGAAGGGGGAAGGGGCAGCGATGATGCAAATTGCAATGTATTTTTACTCACATATAGGGAAAGAGTTGATCGATAAGATTATTTCTTTATCCGCAAGTTGGTGCCCTTGAAAGAAATGGTAAGCTGGGTCAATGGAGTTGATAAAAATATCCTGAGTTGATACAGGCGTATTGACACCATGGCTTGTATGTTGCCAGTTTTGCCACGATAGAGAGGTGGCAGGAGCTTGTGTTGCTGCTACGTGAGAGACTAAATGACTTGGTGATGAGAAAACCATAGTTATTGATTGGAAGACTAAGAGCAAATAGGCGTGCTACAAATTTTATACTTCACCTATGTTGTCATCTTTGATTGGAAATTCGTTGCAAGCTTGCAGTGTTCTATTTCAACAGCAGTGGCTATGGTTGCCTGGCTGCTGGTTTAAGGATTTTCATTTTGCTCCTGACAATGTATAAGGGTAATCTCAGCACATTTAGAAAAAAGTCATCACAACAACTTAGGGTGTGTTTCGTTCGAGGGATAAGCCAGGGTGGGCTGGGGCCATCCATGGTTTTGACACTCATCCACCTGTTTGGTTGGGAGTATCAAGTGGATGGAGCGGCCAGAAGAGGAATATTCTACAAAAATTCATGATGGGGAGAGCCATATGAGGCTGCTACCATCACCCAGTGTCTTCACGTGATAGCAAGTGAAGCTTAAGCCTCGCCCTAAAAGCACCTGAAGCATACGTCTCCTCTTTCTCACCACCATCGTTGAGATGGGATCCAAAGCGATGGCACCGGAATCAGGCCGTGGCTACACTTTTTTTTTGTAGGCCTCTGCATCACTGCGATGCAAACAGCCATTGTTATTAATTATTAAGTACAGTACAAACCTAAGACAACTACAACACAACCATTACAAGAAAAATGAATAAAACATCTATGACTAAGTTAACTTCTTCCGTAGCAGCGCCTTCAAGAAGGGTACACGTCCTTGCACCGTCGTCGCCACATCGACATTGTCAGGACAAGGATTTTCATCTTGGTTGCCGAGACCAACCACTAAAGGCCAGTACATCAGACAAGGAGGCAACGTACATCAGACAAGGAGGCAACGCCTTCAACAAAGTAACGACGCAAGTTCGTCGCTGTTGAGCCCAACCAGTAAAGGCCAGAACAAGAGTTTTCACCCCGGATATGAAGCGGTGTTTCAACCAGCATCTTGATGACGGGTCTCTTGACAGTCACCCCTGCCAGTACTCCACTGCATATGGCATAGTTGCGCTAGCTGATGGGTGGGACGTTTTCCCACCAACAAAGACGGCCCTTGCCGTCGGGGGGCGCCCATGTCGCGGCGCTAATCTGACCACTGTCACGCCACACCGTCGTGAGCTGACGTGTAACATCCACCACATTTCCGGGACCGCTGCCCCGGCATCCTCCATATGTACAGAGGCGGATGCCGTCGAGCATGATGTCGATGGGGGAGCATCGTTGCACTCCGTCCCCATCAACAAACGGAAACCTTGTCGAGCAGACGACAAGTGTCCGCCCTCGGGCCGAACGTCCATCCCAAGGACACCGATACACCACCGTTGAAAGCCATCGACTGCGGTATCAAACACCTCGCAAGTCAACAACGACGAATTGTCCTTCGCCGATGTCATGGCCTAGCCACAGGCCGCCAACACCGGCACATATGTGCATTCGGGCAACCAACTTGAAGCTATGCCCGGGCACATCGTGCCACCACCCTCCTTGTCGGGGCCGTTGCCCCGGTCTCCCCGTCCTGTACCTCGGCCGCAGTGTCGCACCCCGGCCGCCGCTGGAGGACACACAACAGCCATTGCACAAGGCCGCCACTGTCGCAATCTTGTTTTTCTGTGATGCGTCGCCGCGCTCCTGCCGCTGCATGAAGACGCGCAGGCCACCAACTAGATCGAGGCGTGCGGGCGTCTCCCACACCGCCGGCCGCACTAGCGTCACTGGTCACTCGCTGGCGTAGGACACGATGCTGCATGGCCCCCTGGCCAAAGACCCACAGATCGAAACGATAACCGCAGTATCACTGCTTCCGAGTCATGTCTTGGCAGGCCAAGCTGCCGAGAACTGCAATAGGCAGCCACTGCTCGCCGGCACGCACAACGACCGAGCCATAGAAGGTCACCACCATGCGCCATGGCGTGGAGGTGCCTTGGGGGCGAGCTCGAGCAGGACCAGATCCGGGCCTGGTGATGGTGGTGGTTGGGGCCGCCGCATGCTGCCGCCGGTCGTCTCGAACGGCGCCGTCGTGGGCTAGGAGGAGACGCCCCCCCCCCCGGGGTGATTGTAGGATCAGGCGGTTTTTTCCTCTGGATCAGGCCGTGGCTACACTGCATCACACAATTGATACGGAGCATCCCATGGACATCACCATGAACTCACCCTCCAAGTTCCCAAGCTTCAAGTGGACCCATGACAAGGACAAGTGCTCGTGCTATATATGTCGAGGTGACTTCACTCCTCGTTGAGCTCCCTATGCATTTAAATGAGATATGGCTACTACCACATGCTCGGGTTCTATGTGTGCCTAGGGTTGAAGGGGAGGCACAAAAGGACATGAAGAGCAGCCCCTCGGGAGCTCTGGCGTCACCGGATTTAAGGCAGAACCATTGGAAAGCACTAAAGACGGAACTGGAGCTCTCTGCATCAAGTTCACAAGCTCATCCTAGTCCTACCGCCTTCAATTCAATCCCGGTGCTACCGGTATCAATCCTGTTGCAAGGTCTCATACAAGAAGCGCCTACCCTGGACGAGTCCATCCTTCCAATGAGCAACACGATGGCCATGGTGGAAGATGATGCCCTCCCCCCCCCCCCCCCCCCCCCCCCCCCCCCCCCCCCACACACACACACATGGTTCCATCAAGATGAAGATGATGACCACAAGATGGTCCGTTCCGCCACACCTACACCACATGATTGGACCTCCAAAGGTAATAATATAGGTGATGGTGATGCTCTTGTCCCATTAGCGGACATGGATTGCTCGCATGCTATTAATGCCCCTATTGCTATGTCGCATGCTATTATGCCTTTTACATGCTTTGATTTGCCACCTGTTCTTGATGAGCGTGATCATAAGTATGTGATGACTAGTAGTTGTGATGCCATGCTTCATAGGATTTCTTGTGATAATTTCATATGTCATATCATGTTTGCAACTCCACAATCCTTGTCATATGCTATGAATGAGATTTCCAATATCAAATCTTTGAGCTCATTTAGTAGTGACTATGTCATTCCCATTAAAATGAACTTGATATGTGAATATGGCATAGATGACAAATTCTTGGTTAGTGGTATTTGCATATGTTGTGATGATATTGCCATGCTCCCTTTACATAATTTGCGCAATTCTTCACATATCCCATACCATGGCCGCCTTGCTTTGAATATGCATGGTTTTTTATGTTGTTCAATTTCTCCATATAGCACTAGTCTTGATTGCAACCATGCTTATACTATTGCTCATGAGGAAGCCCCCATAGTTTCCTCATACATGTTAGGAGATTTGATTCATCCTATGCATTGCATGCTCCCCATATTTGTGTGCACAATATGCTTGACTTTGATATGAATGACATAAACATTAATATTGATGAACCATATACTTGCTACCCTTTGCGTCCAATCATGTTAAGCATAATAACTATCAATGCATGATGGATGACCTATTCTTGTACCGTGCATCAAATTTCTTTGAGAATTTCATCGTTTGTGCTAACTCTCATGCAGTGGCGGAGCTAGAAGAGAATCAAAGGGGGGGGGGGGCAAATGACAGCAATCTTCTTAATTTAAGGCTCTTATTTCTTTCCTTCAGTAAATATGCTACAGCTGGGGGCAGCGGCCCCCTCAGCATTGCACATAGCTCCGCCACTGCTCTCACATGCACATACACATCATGATGGATGATGTGTACATATACCACGTGCACACATTGTTTCTTTTTCAATGTTGTGTAGGTACCCACACTTCCTCGTCAACCTCGCAAGCGCACAAGTTGACAAAAAGAGCTCTAGAGAGCAACCAAGTTGTGCGTCACCATGGAGTGCTTATTCTCCACCGTGTCTCTTTACGCAAGGATTTTGCGCACCTCTTCGGTTATTGTCCAATACATATCTTAATCTCATTTACCATGTTCACATGGCATGCTTTGATCATTTTCATTTCGTTGCCATGCCTTTGTGACCCATGATTTGCATTATACATGATACACCCCTCTATTGCTTGTATGTGTATTTGCAAGCTTGGTGGAGATACTACTTGTTATTACCATGTCCCATCCTTCATCCATGCTATTGGTGTTGATTGTATTGGGAGAGTCATGTTGACCAACTGTTCTTTTCATAGGACATCTCGCCAATACGATGACGATGATTTTGCCATGATTTGCTTTAGAGCTTGTGATAGTGCATTACTTATGCCCACTATTTGCTCACATGACATGGTTAATACTTGCTCTTTTCATGCGGTCCATGGCACCTATTTCCATGCTTTGGACATGATTGTTATCGAATGTTGGCATATGTCCCTTTTAGTTGTCTCTATCCTGTTTCTATGTATTGACTGCAACCATGCTATTAATCTTGCATATGAGAATGCCCCCATAGCATTCTCACATATAATTGGAGCTTTTGACATTTTTCACGTGAAGCATGCTCGTTGTCCTTCTTTGCACAATATACCTAGTGCAATAAATATAAACATTGTTGCATCAAATTATTCATGCACTTTTGATCCTAATGATTGTGTGCAAGAGAAGCGACACATCATGATGGATGATGTGTTTATCTACCATGCGCATACGTTCTTTGCTTTGTTGTGTGCGTGTGTAGGAACCTTGGAACACTCGACAACTCCTACTCACCATGAGGTGACCATCGAAGCTCTTGAGAGCGGGCCACATACACTCTCCACCGACACGCTTCTACAACACATTTGCTTGTGCATCGACATTGTGAAGGACGCACAAGGACAAGCTTTCAAGGTGACATCCTTCTCTTTTGAGAATCCCGAAACATTGAGCATGGCTATTGTGGATCATACTACATGTGTTGTTTGTACCATGACACATATTGGTCATCTTCGACCGCTTGCTTGCACACATGATAGCAATTTTTGCTTTGATTTGTCATTGCCACTTTCCAAGTTTCTTGATATATATACCTTGTGTGTTGCATCAAACCTATTGATTCCATGCACTTACCATATGTTTGATTGCAACAATGTCTTTTTTCCTCACATGCTATGCACTCTTGATTGCTACTCCCCTTGATCTATATTAATTATCATTGATTTAGTACAACCTTGTACTAAATCAAGTACAACTTTGTACTAAATCAATGACAATGAATATGGATCGGAGGGAGTACATGATCCATTTGGTTGCCTCACGTATGTTGAACAATTGCTCTTTCATTTGTGTTAAGTGTAACAATACTTTCACCACACGCTATGCATATTATGCTTGGATTATCTTGCACTTGAGATTGCCTATTGCACATACTCTCATGCACTTGATGACCCATGTGTTTAGACACCTCATTATCTTCGGTGTTGTGAATGTTTCCTATACCTATCACAAACCTTTCGTTGATCACTCGGTGCATGCTTATTACGACATTGAGGTAGATGCTTATGCACTTGACACTATTACACATTCTTGGATGTTTGGACTTTCTCGTTATGTTACCAAGTACTACCTCCGTCCGGGTTTATTAGGCCCCCTTTTATTTTACGCCAATGTTTGACCATGAATTTGAACTTATAAAATATAAATTATATTTCATAATAATTATACCATGGAAAACCTCTTTGAAATACAAATCCATCAATATAGTTTTTGTAGCATAGGCTTCACATATTATTTTTAGTGAAGGGGAGCCTTGGCGCAGTGGTAAAGCTGCTGCCTTGTGACCATGAGGTCACGGGTTCAAGTCCTGGAAACAGCCTCTTGCAGAAATGTAGGGAAAGGCTGCGTACAATAGACCCAAAGTGGTCGGACCCTTCCCCGGACCCTACGCAAGCGGGAGCTACATGCACCGGGCTGCCCTTTTAGGCTTTACATTTTTAGTCAAATAGATGGTCAAAGTTGGACCCAAAATATAAGGGGGCCTAATAAACCCGGACCAAGGGAGTACTTTAGCATTAATATCTCCCATTTGGATGATTGCCCTAATAGAGTGATCTTGCTTGTTGCTCATGCGCCTAATGCCTTTGGATGCACTCATTTCATATGTATTGTCATGTCACACTTCCTTGTCACAATATATGATATGCACGATGACGACACTTGTTGGGTAAATCACAAGACAGTGCGACAGTGAAGAGAGGCCATTTCGAGCGTAAAGATAACGAGTGCATGGTGAGCATCCACTTCTACACGGCGACACCATCTCTTTCCCATGATGATGAGGGGATCTCGATCCGAGATCGGATCTTTCCCAAGAGGGGGGTGGGAGGTGATGCGGAACATCCTATGGACATCACCCTGTCAGAGCCCCTTTGTCAAGAGACACGTGCAACATCTACTTCATATATATAAAGGTGAATCTTCTCCTTTACACGTTTCTACTTGGTCCCTTCTTGTATGGTATACTACTTGACCCTCCCCTCGCGTGCATGCATAGGTTTGAGCGGAGCTTCACATTTGTCGAGGAGTCCACGCACAAGAGTACACCTACACCATCCAAAAGGGAGGTATGAAAGTGATGACGGAAAAGGAGGAAGTCGGTCTGCATCAACGGGCGGACATCCGGTGTCACCCCCACGAGCCAGAGATCCGGCCCTAGTCCGCGTTCAGTAAAAGCACTCAAAGGTTGGCCCCACTTGGCCGGACATCCGACCACCAAGCCTGGACATCCAACGGCCCAACATGAGCCCGACATTCGGCCCATGTACGGACATCCAGCCTGCCTGCGTGCAGTTTCGGGCTCAGGGTCCATGTGTCCCTCTCCCACTTACCCCTTCGTGGACTAGCCAATATATCCCTCCTCCACCACCTTTCTAGGATTAGCTAAGATTAGGAGCAAAACTATAGAGCTTAGCTCATGTATCTCCCCTTGTGGGATTCCTCTTAGGAGAGGAACCATCTATGGCCGTCAAGGCCTCTTAGCAGAAGAACCATCTATGATTGTCATGGCCTCTTAGCAGAAGAACCATCTATGGTTGCTAAGAACCATCTATGGTTATCAAGACCTCTTCGGAGAAGATTCCCCATGTGGAATTCAAGCCACATCTCTCCTAGAGATTTGGATGAACTACCTTCGTATCTTTTCCTTTGTTGTTGTTGGATGCTTGTGATCTACTTCTTGCCTTGTGATTTGAGTACCTTATGTGTGGATCTTGTCAAATAGTGATTTCTCCCTTGTGTTCCTCCTCAAATCCACCTCCGGTTCATGAAGGGTTTGGCCCTACATCAAGGGTCTTGATAATCATCGTTGAAGACGGAGGCGGACTCTCAAGATCTAAATGTCGGCTGTCGACCACTATCAGGACCTGTGTCGTCTCTCTAAAGAACGACAGTGCTAATCGACACTTTCAGATAAGTTTGCATTGGGAGAGAAGCGCGTGAAGACCTCGTGGCCATCCATCTGCGATCCAACGTCCCATCTTCATTCGTGTCGCTTCACTTAGTTATGATGAAGAACCAGCCGTTGATCTTCAATTAGATGGCCCCCGGTTGCGCCCCAGTCATTGTTCAACTTTCCGGCAAGACCTATAGTGGATCAACCAATCTTTTTACTTTTCCTTTCACTTTCTTACCAATTTATAGGGCTATAAAGCCCCCTCTCTAGAGACTTGGAGATCATCGAGACATTTCTAGGGTTTCCCCCTTCCGCCGCCAGTGTTCCTGGTTGGCTAGTTCCTCTTGTAACGCGCTTGTAACCTCAAATCCTTCCTCTGAAAGTGCCATGATAATGCAAACTTAGCCTGAATTTCTGAACTTAGTTCATCCGTTCTACTCGGGTCTGCCAATTGGTAATCATATCTTGGTTTAGTCCTTGGCGGCAGTTGGATCTGGGTGCCGAGGAGAAGTTGGAGGAGCTGTAAAATCCTTCCCCTCCCTCCCAAATCTCGGCGGCGGTGTGTTCTTGGTGGCGCAGACGGCGGCGACTCATTCGGGTGCAGGTTTGGGACACGGAAATGGTTGCTAAAACTTATTGTTCTAGCAGTAAAATCCCACCCTCCCTCCCAAATCCGGTGTACCTAGGCGGCGGCGTAGCATGGCGGCAGGATCAGCAACAGCAAGATCGGGTTGCAGCTTTTGCTGTGGTAAAATTCCTCCTTTGTTTCGCTGATTTCTTCAGTTGTGAGGTGCTCAGTTCTCTGCCAGAGCGTAAAGCCCCACAGCTTTAGGGTGTACTCACTATGGGAGGCCCAACAAGTTCCACAGATACTTCACAATTGGAGTTGCAGTCCCTTCAGCTTGATGTGCAAACTTTGCAGTCCAATAGAGAGGTTGATAGGCAGGAGTTCTTGGATTTCAGAGAGCATGTCAACACTAACTTCCAATCCATTCAGAAGACCTTGGGAGATTTACAAACATCTCTATCCCAGTTCATCACAACATTCCCAGCCCCAAGAACTAACCCTCCCAGTACTCCTGAAGTAGCACAGGGTAGTGGTCAAAATGCAACACCACAGGGAACATTACACACCCCTCCAACAGCTGGTTCTGCAGCACTACAAGATGTTCTTTCTGGCAAAGAACTCAACTTGTGTGAATCTTATCCTTGTTGAGTGAATCATCTTTGTTTGTTTGTGTTTTTCTTCCTCACATCCATCTCCAATTCATGAAGATCGGGCCACCCCCTACGGTTTGCCCCTTATCAACAATCCTCATATGCTTGCCCATGGTTGGCAATGGCGCAGCTCAGGAGATCTTGACGGACAACCAGGGCGATGAGGTGACTACAGTTGACAGCAATGACAGGAGCACACGTTATGGTTGCTGTCCTACGCATGCTGGATCTAATATCTACTAATCAAGGATTAAAAGCCCATGTAGTGACCGGAGTTCTTCCCTAGCAAACGAGTGTTGGGAGCGTTCAGAATTTTGCCAGCTAGTGTTAAGAGGGTTCGCGAGCATACACATCATGGCAGATTGGCAGTGTTTTGCCAAATGCCTAGAGCGTTGATGCATAGCCTTGTTTAGTTCTTGATGAATTTTTTGGCATGGAAACACATGTTATATCTATAGAGCAAAATACTTGGGAGTGTGCATTTGATTAGTGTTGATTTAAGCTAATGTTTGCCGCATCAACAATAAACAGCCATGAAACTGAACTATATGCATACACCATTGTTGGGCATCAAGTTAGATCAAAGGCATTAGTTACTAGGATTAACGCAACAGAGCAGAAGTCTAGGTCTGAGTCAGTTTAGAGAAAAGAATAAGTTGACTTCGACTATGTTATGAGTCTGTATCCTCCCAGGACCCCTATCCTTTGTTCATATCACCAAGGACACCTATCCTCTGCTAGGCTTCATAAGTCCTCTATATGCTTTCCAGACTTAGTCTAATTCTCTGATTTCCCAGTCTCTGCTCCAGCCACCGGACATGGCGCCTACCCGTCACCAGTCACCACCGGCCTCGGCCTCCGATGAGTTACTCTTACAACCCCCAAAGTAAAGGGCATATCGACCATATTGTCAGGTCTTATACATCCAAAGCTCTCTAATTAAAATTAATCATTGCAGACAACCCAATGTCCATCCTCATCGCTCAAACCAAACAAAATTTAGGCTCATCCTAACTGACTGTCATTGCTCCAACCAAACAAAAAATTGGCTCATACCACTCATGCAACCAAACAAGAGAATCGGTTAATCCCATCCACAAAAATCTGGATGGCCCCAACTCATCCATCCTTGCACTACAATCAAACAGACCCATATACGTCCTCACCCCTTCAACGAAACAGAGGGTTAATTGTGTCCAACTCTTATCTTCCCAACCAAACTAAAAAAGGGGCTTGTCCCATCCATGGGAACCTACCTGAATGGCCGCAACTAATCCCCCTTGACCTCAAACCAAAGACATCCGAACTATACCCCCCGCTTGGGTGAATAATGATATGATCACATGAATGCATGACCACCCACGATTTTTCCAATTAGATATAAGATGCCGGTTTTTTCTAGTCTCACTAAATTATGATCCAGTTAGCATGCCCTATCCCTTGTAAATTCTGACATCATCAAGTGACAACGACCCACAACCAAATCAAGAAAGAGACAAACTATTACATTGTATGCATCAAATATCCAAATTTGATCGAGTAAGCTTGCTACTTATTCGATTTACCGGCAGTGTATTCCTAGTT
This sequence comes from Thinopyrum elongatum, assembly GCA_011799875.1. Classification (NCBI taxonomy): domain Eukaryota; kingdom Viridiplantae; phylum Streptophyta; class Magnoliopsida; order Poales; family Poaceae; genus Thinopyrum; species Thinopyrum elongatum. Next base: position 239,795,975 of record CM022299.1, on the reverse strand, counting down.
GTATTCAGGATATTGTACTCTCTGAATCTTTTATCTGAATGAACGAGCCAACCTTTACCTCAAAAAAATCCAAATTTGATATGAAAAGTTTAAATTTTTACATGACAAGATCATTAAAATTGAAATGTTGTTAAATTATTTTCAACAAATAGTGCCAGGAATAGTTCTTACAATAAGATTAAGAGTACCAACCTGCAGTAATGGAGCCTCCAGGTGAATTAATAAACAACTTGATGTCCTTTGTGTGGTCCTTTGCATCCAATAGTAAGAGTTGACTGGTGATAAGATCCGCATTCAAATCATCCACCTGCTCAGCAATCAGCACAGGGCATTCGAAGCAACAGATGCATAAATATCTGGTTTAAACTCCATTTTAGGGGATTGACATAAGTACTTTAAGTTTTAACATGTGCACAGGAAACAATAGCTTGCAGACCAAGCATAATTTGATAACTGAGACCAAATTGAATGGTGGTATTATTAGCTTTGACTTTTGATACCATCCCAGTACGTAATATCAAGAACACATGTCCCATGTCCTATCATGGTAGTGGCGAGTTCCAACTAAAAATTATTCTACCGCGGGTATGCTATTTAAACCAACCGTGGAATTGGACCAGATATATGATAATCATCCTCAAATAAGTAGTTGTATTTCAGATCTGTTTGTAGTAAGAAAGGTGAAAAGGGGAAAGGATGTACACAAAAAAGAATATCCCCAAGGAAATAACCCCTGTTTATATAAGATTTCCCAATTATCATCAGTTGACAACAATGGTAACAGGTGACTCAAAATTATTGCAAGCATGTAATGTGTTGCATATGGTGTAACAAGGTAACATCTAATCTATCAATAAACATCACTCATATGATCACATGACTTATGCTGGACAAAGCTTGTCCACAGTGCAGCAAAAAATATAAAATATATTCCATTTACCATTTTGATGCCTATTAGAAATAACTAATGATGATTACAACAACTGGAATAACCATGACGACAGCCAATATAGGTCACAAAACGTAGACATGTGATGAACTTCTACCATATGCACATAAAATGGCAGAATCCCCAAGGTAAAAATGTTGGAATGCAAAAATGAAACAAACCTACTGTGTATGTTCAGGTTGAAATGATTTACTGGTTAAATTCAATTGTACCACCATTCTTTTCAATACCACTCAAAATTTCCAGCAATCATTCTACTTATCTTGACTTATTCAAACACAAGATTTATTTTATGGGGAAAGGCTAGAGGATCTCTCTACCTAAAAAAATTACTTCAAAACACATGGAATTTCCTGCTTTTAAGCATTTTATCACGAGAAACTTGACCTGGAATGCAAGAACCACATACCAGAAAGTGGGATTTGGGCAAGTAAAGAAGGAAGCTAACCGGGGAGCCGAGAAAGATGATTCGCTGGCGGAGAAGCATGTTGCTGGTGTCCAACTCCTCGAGACGGGCTTTTCTAGCTGCCGGTCGCGCTCCCGACAGCCCGGACAGGTCCCATCCGGAGGAGAGCGTCTGCCGGGCCGCCGCCGCCGCAGATGAGCGGATGGCCGCTCTTGGCGCCGACCTTGAGCAGCAATAGCTGCGGGTGAGGAACATACACGATGGAGAGGAGGAGCAGGGAGGCGCCGTGATGGTCGCCATTGCTGCTTCACCTTCCACTTTTTGTTATCCGGGAAGGGTTTACGGGTGAAAGCAACAGATGGAGTTAGCCTTGCACCGAGTTAGATTGTTGATTTTCGGATCATGATTTTTGTTTGTGTAAGGCCCCTCGCCGTCCCCCCTCCCCCTTTATGGCATCGTTGAACATCTATTTTAGTTCCGTATCGGATTTTTATAAAAGAAATATCAATTCCAATGGTCTTTATTTTAGGAATATTTTTTATAAGATTTAACATTCACATACTGCAGGATGACGTGCATGATTACGGAATTTGCTATATCCTTTACTAATATATTTAAAAAAAAACACTTGACAACCCGTATCGGCGACAGGGTTCCTCTTGGTTTGTCCGATGTTGAGTGAAAGATTTTTCTATTAATTTAATGATTTGGACAATGTCTATATTTTTTTTGAAGAACGCCTATTATTTGTCCAAATGGGCCTTTTGATTTTAAAAATAAAAAAATAGACAAACCCCCAAGCGTTCCGTCTCAGTTGTCCTCATCCACCGTTAATAAAATCCTCTCTCAAAAAAAATTCACCGTTAATAAAAATTCCTCATCCGAGCCTAAAGGAATAAAAAGTTTCCTTATCCCTTCACTGTACTCGTCAGGCCGGCGTTTCCCTTCGTGTCCGCCGTCGGCGCGAGGCGCTGGCTGCTCTCCCCACTGCCTCCTCTCCCCGGCACACAATCGGATGCTGCGTCCTCTCCCGCCACGACGTCGCCCAGCACATTCTACCCCTCCCCCCTCCCATGGCTCTGCCCGCCGCTTTCTCTCCGATCTTATATTGGGGCTAACCCCGTCGGTATTCCATAGATCTACTCTGTTGCCGTCGTCCGGGCGAAGCTGTACGGCGTGCGGGGTACGGCGGCGGCAAGGTATCCTGATTCCTCGCTAATTGTTGGTGCTTATCTTGTGTATGTATTGGTAGTCTGGTCCAGGATTAATTGTTTATGTGGATGCAAAATCAGTGGTTGCTAGAATGTAAAGAGCAAGTGCTTTCGATACCAATTTGATAATTTATATAGGTGTCAGCTTTTCGTACTGCGGATTGGTCTGGATGGAATCCCTATGGTTGATCCCATTACAAGCAGGACCCTAAGGATTTATCCCCTTGATACACTGACAAAATGGGAGGTTTGTTCATCAGGATCTTTTCAGAAGATTATTGTTATATTTTTTCATCATTGTTAGTACTTAGTAGTTAGGGTATTCTAATTCTTGACACTTTGCTTATTTAGGTTTTAGATTCAACTGTAATTGTGATTTGTGCAAAGACTTTGGTATATTTTGAAGCAAAGCTAACAAGGGTGAAGTCAAACAGCTATACCTCCAATGCTTTGCTTGACACTGTGACAGTAGCAACAGTCCAGGTATTAGAACACCGCTATTCTCTTTTCACTAATCGTGAGTAGCCTCCTGACTATATTGAAAACAATGATAATTCTTCTTCTCAATGCTTTAATGTCCGTATATTTTTTAGTTTTGTTTCTTTGGTAGTGTTGCTGCTTCACAGTTGAACTATATGTGTAATAACTATCAGTAGTCTAGGTTTGAGTATTAGAGTCGTTTTAGAATCACATAAATATTAGAATGTGATCTGATCCTGTTCTCCTTTTGTCTAATCTTGGAGTAAGTTTCTCTTAAATATATGTGATCTGTTTTGTCACTTTGTGGTACTCTTTGCATGAAGATTCATTCTTTCTGGGTTTTTTTTAATGTCAAATAGTTGTATCTCAGTTTCAGCAGGGTTAGCAGTCTATGTACACCACATATATAAGCATTGGGAGTTGGATATACTTGCAAATTAAATTGGAAGCAAAGTGTTGGTTGTAGCAAAACCATGAATGAGTTGGTTGACACATGATTAATAAAATCATGAATGATTTTGTTCTTGAGGACATTGTACATGAGAATGAAGTCATGAATTATTTGTATATACACAAATGAGTCTTGTCTCCTTGAAGACGATGAAGTTCTGAATTCTAACTGCGAAGTTGTCACCTGGCTGCATTGTTTCTGTAGAATCCAAGTAGTATGTTTAAGGTTAGAAAATAAGCAATGAATTTTGAAATATAAACACTTTAGTTTTTCTTAAATGATGATCCTTTCAAGTAGTAACTGAAATTTTGAAGAAGAAATTGAAAGGTTGTATTACCTATTTGGTTAGGACTTCCTTGTAGACAATATTTTTGGTATATGACCCACTTGTACTGGTCTTTCTCTTTCTCTTTTTCTTCTCTCCCTTTATGTATGTGTCGTCTATGCTGGTCTTTTTGTTCTTCTGCTTGCTCTCATCATGTGTACATGTTAGTACATTTATGTTTGATGTCGCGGTTGCTCTAGATAGTGCGACATATAGTTGACCATGTGAGAAAACCAGTTCAGGCAGGTAGATGCCGACATTTGGTATTGTCTGGCCTTGTGATTTATTTACTGTCATTGCAAAACTGAGTCTGACTGGAAACTGTTTCCTCTTGAAACTGAACGGAAACATGTCATCGTCAGAGGGACATGATGGTATCCTGGGCAGGAAAACTCGCATTCCAGAGTGTTGTCCCACCACAATCTCTGCGTCAATTGTATTTTTTTGAAATCCACGTACGACCAACCTCGTGTCGTTGCATAGTCCATTAGCATGGTCGATGTTCCTCAGTAGTATGATTGGGCAATTAATTTTGAGCTTCAACATATGTGGAGGCAGTCCATTTGGGGTGAGAGTGTTTATGAATTCTGGTGGATAGTAGTTATGTGGGTCGTCTTCTACCGAATCGAAGCTGTGGTACACCATCTCTTCCCCCTGGAAGCGATCAATCATTTTTAGGTTGATTTTGTCTACGGAGTCGTTCCTTGTTGATAGAATTGCTCTTGACGTGATGTACTTTGGATCTTTTAGGGAAGCATTGTCCGTTTTATACACATTGTCGATGAGTCTATCAAGGCTATTGTCATCCGTCTTATTTGGCACACATATACTTGTAGGTAGTAGTATTTCATCATCATCATTTGTCTCCTCGGTTCCGTTTCCAATGCGTAGTAGGTATTCTGCAAACCACAGGTCGTTCTGAGCCCTCATGTTGCGCACGAGCTTCAATTGACGCATTGAATTCCAGAGGACCGACTTGCGTAGTGATGAATCTACTATCTGGGCTCTTGTTCCCTTTCGGACAACAGGTAGCACTTGCCTAAAATCCCCTCCAAATACGACTGTTTTTCCTTCGAATGGAAGTTCTGGCCTGTCCATTATGTCCCGCATGCTTTTGTCTAGCGCCTCCACTGTCTGCCTCTTGGTCATAGATGCTTCATCCCAGATTATTAGTGATGCTGCTTTCAGTAGTTTGGCTGTCCCACTCTGTTTTGTGAATCCACAAACAGCCCCCTCGTCTATTTTTAGTGGAATCTTGAACCTCGAGTGCGCAGTCCTCCCTCCGGGCATTATTGAAGCAGCAACACTGGAAGTGGCTGTCGCTACAGCAATCTTGCCTTGTCCGCGTATTGTGGCTAAGAGAGCCCTGTAAAGAAAAGTTTTTCCCGTGCCTCCAAGTCCATCGATAAAGAATATACCTCCTCTTTGGCCGTCAATTGTGGCTAGGATTTCGTCGTAGGCCTCCTTCTGCTCCTTGTTTAGGTTCTTATGCAAAGATGTGTCATCGGGTTCCACCTCGATGGAGGTTTCCTCCATGATCTCCCTCGGTATGTCATCTGTCATCTCATGTTGTTGGTCGATCTCTGGAAGAGGAAACGATTCTATGTCTTTTCCCATTGAGTGTAGCATGTCTCTTATATTTTTCAGAACCATATGTTCGACTATGTGTTTGCATTTGCAATTTCTGCTGTAGTCCTCTGACATTGCATCGAGGTGTTTGTTCCAGAGGCTACGTACATCGCTGGGCTCGCAAAAAACCAAGATTGTCGCGAATAGTCTTCGTAGCGATGATGGCATCCGAAACAACTCCGCTTCTGTCATGCAGTCATCCAATGTGTTATCTGCCTCAATGAGACCTCTTTTTTCTGCAGCTTCTCGAAAGGTTGGCATTGCTTGTCCATCGACTGTTCGTAGGTCTTCATAACTGGTGGCGCCTGTCACGTGGTTTAGGAGGACTCGAAGATAGTATCGTTCTCCTTCAGCCGGGTCTGCTGAGACGATCCTGCCAACCTGGAACACAGTGGCTCGCTTCCTCTGTTGCCAATATTTCCCCTGACTCTGCCAAGTATAATGTTCCGGAAACTCTCTGTATAGTATGCCTCGTGCTTTTGCATGCGATCTGTTTGCTTCAAAGTACGCAGTCAACATTGATCTTTCCGTGTCTTCACGGTCGATAACATTCTGTAATTTTTCCATGCTATGATATGAAACCATGTGCATATTTAGGAGATGTAGCTGCAATTGCAAGACTGGTGGGTGCATTTTGCTTAGTTCGAAGCCATATATTCTCCACAGTGGTTTAGGAGGTGTCACCCATCGGGCGTCTCTGTACTGTTTAATCTCGTCGATTTCTTCTTCGTCTACTTTGTCTGTTACGGATACAGATGCTCGGTCATGACCCTTGTAGATGTACTTGAAGAGGTATTTCACGCCTTTAATGCTTGAGCATATCTCAACATTTATGTGGTAATTGAACATCCTTAGTAGATAGGGATTGTAAGGAACTACCCACCTGTCATCTAGTTTGCAATTTCGAACCGTTTTAGTCCGGCCGTCGTTGCGTCTCCTATATATTGGGTAGGAGTCCTTGCCTTGAATCGTAGTTTCGTTAAATGGTCTTGGATAATTGTTCTTGCATGACGGATGATTCTTTGTGCATGGACAAAATTTGTTCAATGCACCGCAAGGACCATGCATCATATGTTTGATTACCATCTTGTATAATTCTGGGTACTTGTGCTTGTTAGGGAGCTCTGCGGATATGATTCTGTCATACTGCTCTGGACATGTGTACTTGTATTTTCAAGTCATGATGAGCAAAAAGTGAGCATGGGGTAATCCTCTCTTTTGGAACTCTACGACATATGTATATGCCTGAACCTTTCCAAGAATGCCCTTCTCAAATAGTTCCTTCTTCATTTCTTGTAGCTTCGCCCTGAAAACACGAACGACGATCTTGTGCTGTTTGTCCATTCTCTTGTTCATGTGTTATCTCTTCCCAGTTGGGGTTGCAGGTCATTGTTAGGAATACGTCTGGCTTACCATATTTTCTAACTAAAGCCATAGCGTCGAGATATCAAGGAAGTTTGTCTCGTGGTGCTCCAGTAAATGATGAGGCAAGTACTCTCCGTTTTTCGACCGCATGTCCGTTCTGTTCTCCAGCTTGAATGCTGTCTAGAAGGCCTTGGTATAGATCAGCCCTTATTTTCTTTTGATTATGCCAAATGTAATCCAGTCTGGAGCTTTCAATCTTGATGTATGTATCTACAGCAAACTGCTGGAAAAGGCGTCCGCCATGCAAAATTGGGTTGAATATGCCTGGTCGTGTATGGAATTTATAGCAGTAGTATTCTTTCATTGTTACCCATAGGCCACTGACCGAATCTGTGAAAATATTGCAACATCAAAAGTTAGTTGCATAGGTGGTAGTATATGAAAATTGAATTTTAATGTAATAGTATTTGAATTTTTTTCCTGGGTCATCGTCATTACTGATATTTTCAGCACCAATATCTTCCTCTCGTGTTTCCCTCTTCGAGATTTCCTATGCCAACCCAGTTCAGCTCTTGGAAAGAATAGTGGATACGATAACGGATCATAGCACCTGTAATATGATCGAATGTGCTCTTTTTCGTTGTTGTTCCCATGTAATATTACATTTCTGTCATAAGTATCTCTTCTTTCATTTCCTTCAATCCACACTGCAGCTACCTCCGAATTGATTGGCTCGTTGTATGTTCTTTGGTCCAATCTCTGGTCAAGGTTCAAGACCAGTCTGTAGTCCTCAAGGTTTTGGGCTTGTCCCAAACTCCTAAACTGTTGAGAGTACGGGTTACCGCGTAGGATGTCTATTATTATTGCAATCACATGCTTATCTTGCTCGTACATTTCCTCACGGCAACGGCGGTATCGATGCTCTAAGCTTGGATCATCGTCGTAGAAGTATAGTTCCAGATGCTTTGGATCTGAGTGACTATTACCAAATGAGTGTATGCTATGATATATTTGACCATGTGCTCGAAAGGTGTAAATACCGGCCGTTCGCATGTCTGTTGTGTCTCTGTCGAGCTGGCAGTATAGTGTAGTAAACGAGAAGTGCCCATTGAAAAATCTTATATTTTGCCGAAAATGTCTTGCATCAGAGTCGTTGCTTGTCCAAAGTCTCATGAATTCTGGTGGTGTATTTGGATTGGCTAGTCTTATCTGTCCTTTTTTGCAGCATAATCCCTTAGTTTCATACTTGAATTTGGTTGCATGGCAGAAACAACAATCTTCTTCTTTTTCGAGCACGTTTGTGCTTGTTGGTATGTTGCTGTAGACGAGATCATATGGATCAGGGTTGAAGTCTTCTTCGCCTTCTATGATTTGAATTTCCACTTCTCTGTCCCACTCTGATTTGATATACAACATATTAAATTTAGTAAGTAGTATTGTAATGTTGCAAATTTATTTTAATTGTATTAAGCATAAGCATACCTTCACCGGTGAACATGTATTCATCTTCGTCTGTGTCTTCTTCAAATATTACTCCATCATTACCTGTGTTGTAATTTTTTTATTATATATATATATATATTGTAACACCCCCAGTGATTAGCAACAGTAATCACTTTTGATAATGACATGTCAGCATGGTTAACACTGCATAATCATCATTAGCATCATATTGCATTTCAACTCCTAAGTCAAATTCAAATTTAAATGAAAGTGAAATATAAAAGTTGTCCAACATAAAAACTAAAATGTTCGATAAATAACAAATATTGCAGAGGCTAGTCTAAAATTGAGACCAACAAAAAATAAAATAATTAGGTGGCTCTAACATAATTAAAACAGTGAGGATTAATGCATATTAAATATTATAAAATTTGTGGGAGCTCCAATTGTCTCCAAACTAATTTTTCGGTAGTGCTAGGTAATACCTAGTATTTGTTGGAGCAATTGTATGTTTTACAAAAACCATTAGGAGGCATGACTATTTACTAAACTGAGAAAAGAGAATAAAGAAAAAGATAAAAGAAAAACGAAACAGAAAAAGAAGAAAAAGGAAACCCCCCCTTTCCCCCCACCCCCCCACGGCCCAACTGGGCACCGGCCCTCTCCCCTATATGGCCTCCCCCAGGAGGCCAAAACCCTATACCCCTCCCCACCCCCTCGCTCACTCCCCCCCACCCGATCCAGAACCGGATCGGCCCAGCCCCGCCGTCGACGCGCCGCAAACTGACGCGCGCCGCTCGTCCCGCTCGCCGGACCGCGCTGCTCGCCTGCCGGACGTCTCCGACCTCCTCCCCAAGCCGCTCCATCACGCCTCGCCGCCCGGTCATCTACAACGTCGGTGAGGCCCCGGGCCTCCCCCCCTCTCTGCTCCCGCACCTCGCCGCGCACCCCACGCGCCCCGCGCACGCCGCCACGCCCTAGCCACGCTCACCGCGCCCGGCCCCTGCTCCTCGCCGCTCCCGCCACTGCAGGGCTTCCCCTGCTCGCCCCGCTCCGGTTCCCCTCGTCCTGCGCTTCTCCTTCCCCCCGGTGCTCTGCTGCAACTGCTGCTACTGCGCCTCGCCGCGCCCCCATGCTCCTTGCTGCTGCAGCTGCTGCCCTGCTGGACCTCGCCTCCCTCACTACCGCTCGTCGGAGCCGCCGCGTCGAGCCACCCCGCCTCCCGCGTTGTTCCGTTCACCGCTCCCGACCCTCGCACCGCGGCCCCGCCTCTGCGTCCACCGCATCGCGCCCGGGCTCGCCAGCTCCATGCGCGCCCGCGCCCTTGGAGCTCCGCGCTCGCCCGCACCCTTCGCCCCGCCGCCTCCCTTGGCTTTGGCCGCCGGTGCCGGCGTGCGCCGGGCGTGCCCCGCGCCCCCGAGGACGCGACCGCTCGGGCCGCGCCCGCGCCCGCCCCGTTAAGGCCCCTGGCCCAATGACGGCTGGGCCCCGCCCCTCTGTGCCTATGACAGTGGGGGCCCACCCCCAAAAACGTTTTAATAAAAAAAAGTAAAAACAAAAATAAAAACAAAAATAATTAATTAATTAATTAATTAGTTAATTAATTAATTAGTTAATTAATTAATTAGTTAATTAATCCTGATTAGGTTAATCCAATTAACTAATTAGTGTTAATTAAACAGTAATTAGTAATTAACTTAATTAACCTTGCTGACATCAGCATGATGTCATGCTGATGTCATCACAGCACTGTTTCGGATAATGTTGAATTAAATAATTAATTAAATTCCAGAAATTAGTAAAAACTTTAGAAAATCATATTAAATAATCCGTAACTCCGATGAAAATACTTTATACATGAAACTTGCTCAGAATTCTGATACGAACCCGGATACGCCCTTCGTATTCCCGTCAGACGCCCGCAGCTATAAGAACGTTGAACTTTTAGACCGTTTTCAGTAAATGAATAGTGCCCAACTTTAATTAAATAAATCCAAATAAATTCCTAAATTAACTAAATCATTTAGTTAGGTAGTAGAACACCCCGGCATATCATTTAGGCATGTCATACATATTGTTTGCATTATTGCCGTGAATTTATTGTTTCTCTCCCCCTCCTTCTCTCTCTCGATAGACGCTGAGACCGATGACGCTGCACCCGGATACGACTTCTCTACCGACGAGCAGCCCGTTGACGACCTTCCCCTCTTGCCAGAGCAACCAGGCAAGCCCCCCCCCCCCCTTGACATTCCAGATATCGCCCATTCTATTCTCCTGCTTGCATTAGATTTTGCTACTGTTAATGTATGCTCCTATTTTGATGCATAGCCTGCTGTTGTAACCTGTGCATTGCTACCTTACCTGCCTATGATAAACTGTTTAGTTTAGGTTGCAGTGAACCATCAGTGACCCCACCACCTTTCCTTTGTTGCCCCTGCTTTATCATCGACGACTCGATCAACGTGATCGTCGACCAGAGACCGACACCTCACTTCACACCCCCTTAGTTGTACGACTCTGCATAGTTACTATCGAGTGCCGAGGGTGATACCTCGTAACGCACTCCCGATGAATACTCTGCAGTGTAGCTGTTCGGTCGTGGTCATTGAGGGTGATTCCTCCTTCTCCACTTCCGATACGACTCTGTCGTGCAACCCTCAGTGTGAACCTCGAAGGTGATACCTCATACGTTCACCCTGATGATTTCGTTGAGTGGAATCCGCCGAGGGTGATTCCTCGGGTTTCCCCCTTGATGTTATGACCACACGATTACTTGACCTCTGTTACAAGCGGGTCCACCCTGGTGGGTACCCGCTGGGGATCTATGATTTTCGGGTGTGCCGGAAGGGCACTCGAGTGTGACATGGTGGCGGAGCATCAGAGACTCTGATTGTCTCCGCTTGATACTAATTGAGCCTATTGGATTTGGGTGTGTGATCTGAGTGGGTCAACGTGCCCTATACGCACTACCACCACGCGGGATAATGGTTATGGGACCCTCTGCGAAGTACGTTTCTCCGAAAGCTCGTCTGACGTCACGATTCACCGTGCGGGCTGATTGTCGGGATTGGGCTGGATACTTCACTGACGAGTTTAGTGTCGCGCCTGCACCCCGACCAGTCTCGCAATGCGCAGGGTGCCCAGGGCGATGGCCCGAGACCTCTGGGTGCATAGGTTAGTCCGGCGTGCTGACCTCTCTGCCGAGCCTAGGTAGAGCGCTGTTTTGTGTTGATCTTCCGAGGACGGGCATTACCCAGCAAGTGTGTCCGGCCAGAGTTGATCGAGCGTGTTGGGTAACAGTAGTGCACCCCTGCAGGGATGAATCTTCTATCGATAGCCGGTCCTACGGTAAAGGACGCTCAGTTTGTGTATCCCGATCTACTACTTAAACTGGATACTTGTTACTTAATTGAAGCTTCGGGATCGCTTTCTCGCTTGGGAGTCGAGGAAGGATCTTTAAGCTGTACTTCAACATGTTTGCTAAATAAAATGCTATTCTACTCTCTTCTACTGCTGCAAGATGATGTCCTTGTGAAGATGTTTGAAGATGCTAGTCTTCGATAGGACTAGGCCTTCTCTCTATTCTGGCATTTCTGCAGCCCAGTCCACATATACAGCCTTTCTCCATTGATAATGTTGCATATGTAGTATAGATCCTTGCTTGCTGAGTACTTCGGATGAGTACTCACGGTTGCTTTACTTTCTCTTTTCCCCATATACCCACCTTGATGATACCACAGACGATGGAGTCCAGGAGCCAGATGCCACCACCGGAGCCTACTACCAGGAGGGTCCAGAGGGTACTTACTACTGGATCGAGCCAGATGACCAGGAGTAGGATCGGAGGCTCCCAGGCAGGAGGCCAACGCCTTTCGATCTAGTGTCGCTGTTTGTGCTAGCCTTCTTAAGGCAAAACTTGTCTAACTATGTCTGTACTCAGATTATATTTGTATGACTGACTTGTGTATTCGGATCTTCGGATCCCTGGTCTGTAATATTGTGGACCCCCGTTTAAATTGTGTTAGAGTTGTGTTGTGATATCTTCCCGTGAGTCCCTGTGCTTGATCGTACACGTTTGCGTGTATGATTAGTGTACGATTGAGTCGGGGGCGCCACAAGTTGGTATCAGAGCCGACTGCCTGTAGGAAGCCCCCTCCAAATTCTTGGCCGAAGTTGAGTCTAGAAACCGAAAAACTAATTTACTAACTTGGCTGTGTGGCTTATGGGCCCACGTCGCCAACTAGGTGGTATTAGGATCTTTTATTCCTTGTCTATACTCTGGGACTCTGTTCGCTCTTCTACTCGGGTTAAATAAATTTTACTAACGCCGACACTTAGGATCTCGTAAATCCCGTCTACCCGGAGAGCTGGATATTTGTGCGATTTCCCTGTCATTGATCTGATTAGTCTGATAATCATTTTCCTTTCCATTGTTTTGTTTAACCTTTCTCTCCGAGTTGTGTTAAACTACTCATTGTCATTTGACGAATCTGAATTTCCTCTGTTTCAGATGGACCGTTTGTTTCCACCGCGTACTACGACACAGCTTGTGCCTCGCACTCGGGCTCGTAATACCCCTGGGTTTCCAGCTGTCCTGATCGCTCTCATGACCAGACTTGGCTACCGTTGGTATCCCGAGTACATGGTCTATGAGGTTTACCGCGAGTTCAACCAGGAACAGTACTATGCTGAAGTTCGGATTTATGATCAGCAGAACAACTCAGACACTGAGCTACACCTTTTTCACGGATTAGGCGTGACGATTGAGATGGCAATCCATGATGCCGCCTACTCTGCTGTCGTACGTCTCCGAGGAGAGCACAATGCTAACTTGGATGATACTGTGTTTCGGTACATTCCGTATGCACCTGTTGGAGATGCTACTGGATACTACACAGCTATCTGTGCCCCGTACGAGTCTCGACGCTACGACCCGTAGGTTCTGATTCAGTGCACTCAGGCTCTGGATCGCACTGTTCGGGCTCTTGCCGTCGAGTTGTTCGCCACTCGAGCACGCTACTACGAGGCTATGACACAGTTGCTACCAGCTGTTCGTGCAGGGATACATCCGGAGTATATTCTTTACCCACGCAGGACCGAGATGCCGCCAGGTATTGATTGGCCTGCAGTGGGAGGTCACACGCCTTCACGTGGACCTCTTCTTACAGTTCGAGACCGGGTTCTGCATCAGAGTGCACATGGAGCACAGGATCCTGCCGCGACGAACATTCGTCGTCCGCACTTGCAGTTACCCCGTTTCAGTGGTTTTCTCTGACGCTGATGTAGCCTTTGCTATGTCACGTTGTGTACTTCCTTACCGCGTGCCTGCGTGCCGCCTAGTGTGTCTCTAGTTTTTCAATTTGCGCCGTTATGCTGCCCGAATTTAACCGACTGTGTATGGATCTGTATGTCTTAATCGACTACTGTTATGTATCTGTTACACTACTTAAATTGTTGTCGAGTTACATCATGTTTGTCACTAAATGCTCGTAATTGCTTTTACTAAACTACCCCCTGTTGATACTTAGCAGGATGGTTAGACCAGGTGGTCGTGGTCGTGGTCGTGCCCCTGAACGTCCACCACCGCCAGACTATATGACAGCTATGATGCAACAGTTTGAGCTTAACCGCCAGTTCATGGTTGGAATCATGGCTCAGTTTCCGCATCAGAACAACCAGAACCAGAACCCAGCTTCAATAACTTTGACAGAGTTTACGCGACTCAACCCAACGCAGTTCCGCAACTCAGACAAGCCCCTGGATGCCGATGACTGGCTCCGCGACATCACTCACGAGATGGAGTCAGCTAATGTCGCCCCTGCCAACTACGTCAACTTTGCGGCCTTTTTCTTAAAGGGCCCCGCAGCTCAATGGTGGGACACACACAAGCGTACTCTGCCTGTTGGAATAGTAATCACCTGGTATGAGTTCCAGGCTGCTTTCCGTACACGTTATATCCCTCAAGCAATTATGGAACGCATGAAGACCCAGTTCCGTAACCTCACTCAGGGCAATAAGACCGTCGAAGCTTATCAGTGGGAATTTCTAGACCTCTCCCGCTATGCTGAAGAAGACATCGCCATAGATGCACGCAGACAAGAGAAGTTCCGTAGTGGACTACACCCCGACCTCAAGCTTGCACTAGCTGCTCAAGACTTCAATGACTTTTCAACTCTGACGAACAAGGCTATTCTTGTTGAGACCGCTCAGATGGAATACAAGGACTCGCAGAAGCGCTATCGTGATGCTGGCTCATCTTCGGGCTCAGCATCGAAGTGCCGAGTTTGGATTCCCAACAATGCGTTTTGTTCCAATACCTCTGCGCCAAAGAACAACTATGTTGCACCACGTCTGCCTCCTCCACCACCGAGGCAGCCAAAAACTCAAGCTATCCAAAACAATGCTCCTCTTCGTCCTGAACATGGTCTGTGCTTCAAGTGCCGCAAACCAGGACACCAGGCTAAAGACTGCCGCCAGAATCAGAATCAGTTAGCCTTTCCCCGTGCTGTCCGTGGCAATGGTCGTGGCAACAATCAGACCCGCAACTATAATACTGGGTCTGCTGCACATGGTCGTGGACACGCCTACAACATTGACATTGAAGAAGTCCAGGATCAACCTGCTACTGTGATGGGTACCCTTCTTGTTAACTCAGTACCTGCTTCTGTTTTATTTGATTCAGGAGCATCACATTCATTCATCTCTGGAAAATTTGCATTTATGCATGGCATTCGATATGAGAAAATGCATACTCCGTTAGTCATTAAAACTCCCGGAGGTCACTGTCATGCTGACGTAATAGCACCTGACGTTACCGTCGAAATTAAAGGATTGGAATTCCTTGCCTCGCCCATCATCCTGAAGTCTTCCACCATAGACCTTATACTTGGAATGGATTGGTTGAAAGCTCACATTGCTTCGATCAATTGTGCCACTAAAGTCGTCCAACTTCTTCACCCCACCGATGAGATAGTGAATTATACCGCCCACATTACTCGGGATGCTGAAGCTCAGATATATGCTCTGAATGCTTTGAACGCCTCACCTCTGTAAGGGATCGAGAACATTCCTGTCGTTCGAGATTTTCCAGATGTCTTTCTAGAAGAACTTCCAGGAATACCCCCGGCTAGAGCTGTCGAGTTTGTCATCGACTTGAAGCCTGGCACCGTCCCTATTGCCAAGCGACCTTATAAGATGCCTCCGCATCACCTACTCGAGCTTAAAGAAGAAATCGACAAGTCGCTTAAGAATGGTTTCATCCGCCCCAGTTCCTCTGCTTGGGGAGCACCTTCACTCTTCGTTAAGAAGAAGGATGGAACTAACCGTTTGGTTCAGGATTATCGGCCCATTAATCAAGCCACAATCCAGAATAAATACCCACTGCCCCGGATCAATGATCTTTATGATCAACTCGCTAGATCATCGGTGTTCTCTAAACTCGACCTGAGGTTGGGTTATCACCAGATCCGTGTCCGTGAAGAGGATATTCCCAAGACTGCATTCGTCACTCGTTATGGCTCCTATGAATACACCGTCATATCATTTGGCCTAACGAATGCTCCAACTACGTTCTCCCGTCTAATGAATTATATATTCATGGATTACCTCGACAAATTCGTCGTGGTTTATTTGGATGATATTCTGGTTTATTCTAAGAATAAAGAAGAACATGCTGAACACCTCCGTTTGGTACTAGAAAGGCTTCGAGAACACCAGTTGTATGCCAAGTATTCCAAATGTGAATTTTGGCTTTCTGAAGTAACTTACCTTGGACATGTGATTTCCAAGGATGGAATTGCTGTTAACCCCGAATGAGTTCAGGCTATTCTTGACTGGACTCCCCCGAAGAATGTTAAGCAAGTCAGAAGTTTTCTCGGACTTGCTAGTTATTGCTGTCGATTCGTTGAGAACTTTTCCAAGATTGCAAAACCATTGACAAATCTGCTTCACAAAGGTGTTAAATTTGAGTGGACAGAAAAATGTCAAGAAAGCTTTCAGACACTAAAAGATAAATTGACATCTGCCCCAGTATTAGCACCCCCGGATTCCCAAAAGGATTTTGTGATATACTGCGATGCCTCCCGTCAAGGATTAGGCTGTGTCCTAATGCAAGAACGCAAGGTGATTGCTTATGCCTCCCGACAATTGCGTCCTCACGAAGAAAATTACCCAGTGCACGATCTCGAACTTTCTGCGGTTATTTACGCCCTGAAGCTATGGCGACATTACCTTCTCGGTAACCGTTGTGAGATATATACGGATCATCAAAGTTTGAAGTATTTGTATACTCAACCGGATCTGAATCTTCGTCAACAAAGATGGCTCGAAACAATTGCCGATTATGATATGAATATCTCATACACCCCTGGCAAGGCAAATGTAATGGCCGATGCGTTGAGCCGTAAGGCTTATTGCAGCAACCATATGGTTCAGGAATCACAACCTCTTCTTTATGAAGAGTTTCGTAAATTGAACCTCCATATTGTTCCACAGGGTTATCTCAATACCCTCGTTGTCGAACCAGATTTAGAACACAGCATCAAGACTATGCAACGGTATGACTCTGAAGTTGAAAGGATCAAGCGATACCTTGAAAAAGGAAAACCGTCGGAGTTCCATCTTGATAATGATGGGATCCTATTTTTCCAACACCGTCTCTTCGTACCTAAGTTTAAAGATGAGAGAGAACACGTTATGATGGAAGCTCATGACACTCCTCTGTCAATTCATCCTGGTAGCACAAAGATGTACCGTGACATTTGCCAGAGATACTGGTGGCCTAATATGAAGCGAGACATTGCTCGTTATGTTTCTGAGTGTGACGTTTGCCGCCGCGTTAAAGCTCAACATCAAAGGCCCGCAGGAACTCTGCAACCCCTTGCAATTCCTAAATGGAAATGGGACAAGGTCCAAATGGATTTCATTACTGGTTTTCCCAAATCCCAGAAGGGTAATGATGCTATATTTGTCGTCATTGACCGATTCTCTAAGGTTGCTCACTTTCTACCAGTTAAGGAGACAATCACTGCTAGCCAGTTAGCAGACTTGCATGTTTCCCGAATTGTGTCACTCCACGGTGTTCCGTTGGAGATCAGTTCTGATCGTGGCAGCCTCTTCACCTCCAGATTCTGGAATAGTTTCCAAGAAGCTATGGGAACACATCTGTCTTTCAGCACCGCTTTTCACCCTCAGTCTCAGGGTCAAGTTGAACGAGTTAATCAAGTGCTCGAAGATATGCTTCGAGCTTGCGTCATCTCCTTCGGTAAGAAATGGGAGGAATCTCTCCCGTATGCCGAATTCTCTTACAACAATAGCTATCAAGCTAGTCTGAAGATGGCACCGTTTGAAGTTCTATACGGTCGTAAGTGTCGAACCCCTCTGAATTGGTCAGAAACTGGGGAACACTCACTCGTCGGACCGGACATTATTCAGCAAGCTAAAGAACAAGTCCGCATTGTCCGTGAACATTTGAAAACTGCTCAGTCTCGTCAGAAGAGCAACTATGATCGAAAACACCAGGAAATGGTCTATCAACTTGGCGAGCAAGCTTACCTCCGCGTCACTTCGTTGAAGGGCACTCATAGGTTCGGAATCAAAGGCAAGTTAGCTCCTTGCTACATTGGCCCGTTCCGTATTCTTGCCCGTCAAGGAGAAGTGGCATATCAATTGCAGTTGCCGCCAAATCTTTCTCAAGTACATGATGTCTTTCATGTATCCCAACTCCGTCGCTGCTTCAAGGATCCTATTAGAGCTGTGGATCACGAAGTGCTTGAATTACGGGAAGATCTGTCTTATCCAGAATATCCCATCCGTATTCTTGATGAAGCTGAACGTCGGACTCGTCAAAAGTCAATCAAATTCCTCAAGGTTCAGTGGTCAAATCATTCTGAAGATGAAGCCACTTGGGAACGCGAGGATCGTCTTCGCGAAGAATACCCCGCCTTCTTTCAGTCTTCCTCTTAATTCTCGGGACGAGAATTCTTAATAGATGAGGAGAGTTGTAACACCCCCGGTGATTAGCAACAGTAATCACTTTTGATAATGACATGTCAGCATGGTTAACACTGCATAATCATCATTAGCATCATATTGCATTTCAACTCCTAAGTCAAATTCAAATTTAAATGAAAGTGAAATATAAAAGTTGTCCAACATAAAAACTAAAATGTTCGATAAATAACAAATATTGCAGAGGCTAGTCTAAAATTGAGACCAACAAAAAATAAAATAATTAGGTGGCTCTAACATAATTAAAACAGTGAGGATTAATGCATATTAAATATTATAAAATTTGTGGGAGCTCCAATTGTCTCCAAACTATTTTTTGGTAGTGCTAGGTAATACCTAGTATTTGTTGGAGCAATTGTTATGTTTTACAAAAACCATTAGGAGGCCTGACTATTTACTAAACTGAGAAAAGAGAATAAAGAAAAAGATAAAAGAAAAACGAAACAGAAAAAGAAGAAAAAGGAAACCCCCCTCCCCCCCCCCCACGGCCCAACTGGGCCACCAGCCCACCTCTCCCCTATTGGCCTCCCCCAGGAGGCCAAACACCTAATCCCCTCCCCACCCCCTCGCTCACATCCCCCCACCGATCCAGAACGGATCGGGCCAGCCCCGCGCTCGACGCGCCCGCCGCCTCGACGCCGCGCCGCCTCGTCCCGCTCGCCGGACCGCGCTGCTCGCCTCGCCGGACGTCTCCGACCTCCTCCCCAAGCCGCTCCATCATGCCTCGCCGCCCGGTCATCTACAACGTCGGTGAGGCCCCGGGCCTCCCCCCCCCTCTCTGCTCCTGCACCTCGCCGCGCACCCCACGCGCCCCGCGGGCGCCGCCACGCCCTGGCCACGCTCACCGCGCCCGGCCCCTGCTCCTCGCCGCTCCCGCCACTGCAGGGCTTCCCCTGCTCGCCCCGCTCCGGTTCCCCTCGCCCCGCGCTTCTCCTTCCCCCCGATGCTCTGCTGCAACTGCTGCTACTGCGCCTCGCCGCGCCCCCATGCTCCTTGCTGCTGCAGCTGCTGCCCTGCTGGACCTCGCCTCCCTCACTACCGCTCGTCGGAGCCGCCGCGTCGCGCCACCCCGCCTCCCGCGCTGTTCCGTTCACCGCTCCCGACCCTCGCACCGCGGCCCCGCCTCTGCGTCCACCGCATCGCGCCCGGGCTCGCCAGCTCCATGCGCGCCCGCGCCCTTGGAGCTCCGCGCTCGCCCGCACCCTTCGCCCCGCCGCCTCCCTTGGCTTTGGCCGCCGGCGCCGGCGTGCGCCGGGCGTGCCCCGCGCCCCCGAGGACGCGCCCGCTCGGGCTGCGCCCGCGCCTGCCCCGTTAAGGCCCCTGGCCCAATGACGGCTGGGCCCCGCCCCTCTGTGCCTATGACAGTGGGGGCCCACCCCCAAAAACGTTTTAATAAAAAAAAGTAAAACAAAAATAAAAACAAAAATAATTAAAATAATTAATTAGTTAATTAATTAATCCTGATTAGGTTAATCTAATTAACTAATTAGTGTTAATTAAACAGTAATTAGTAATTAACTTAATTAACCTTGCTGACATCAGCATGATGTCATGCTGATGTCATCACAGCACTGTTTCGGATAATGTTGAATTAAATAATTAATTAAATTCCAGAAATTATTAAAAACTTTAGAAAATCATATTAAATAATCCGTAACTCCGATGAAAATACTTTATACATGAAACTTGCTCAGAATTCCGATACGAACCCGGATACGCCCTCCGTATTCCCGTCAGACGCCCGCAGCTATAAGAACGTTGAACTTTTAGACCGTTTTCAGTAAATGAATAGTGCCCAACTTTAATTAAATAAATCCAAATAAATTCCTAAATTAACTAAATCATTTAGTTAGGCAGTAGAACACCTCGGCATATCATTTAGGCATGTCATACATATTGTTTGCATTATTGCCGTGAATTTATTGTTTCTCTCCCCCTCCTTCTCTCTCTCGATAGACGCTGAGACCGATGACGCTGCACCCGGATACGACTTCTCTACCGACGAGCAGCCCGTTGACGACCTTCCCCTCTTGCCAGAGCAACCAGGCAAGCCCCCCCCCCCTTGAGCATTCCAGATATCGCCCATTCTATTCTCCTGCTTGCATTAGATTTTGCTACTGTTAATGTATGCTCCTATTCTGATACATAGCCTGCTGTTGTAACCTGTTCATTGCTACCTTACCTGCCTATGATAAACTGTTTAGTTTAGGTTGGAGTGAACCATCAGTGACCCCACCACCTTTTCTTTGTTGCCCCTGCTTTATCATCGACGACTCGATCAACGTGATCGTCGACCAGAGACCGACACCTCACTTCACACCCCCTTAGTTGTACGACTCTGCATAGTTACTATCGAGTGCCGAGGGTGATACCTCGTAACGCACTCCCGATGAATACTCTGCAGTGTAGCTGTTCGGTCGTGGTCATCGAGGGTGATTCCTCCTTCTCCACTTCCGATACGACTCTGTCGTGCAATCCTCAGTGTGAACCTCGAGGGTGATACCTCATACGTTCACCCTGATGATTTCGTCGAGTGGAATCCGCCGAGGGTGATTCCTCGGGTTTCCCCCTTGATGTTATGACCACACGATTACTTGACCTCTGTTACAAGCGGGTCCACCCTGGTGGGTACCCGCTGGGGATCTATGATTTTCGGGTGTGCCGGAAGGGCACTCGAGTGTGACATGGTGGCGGAGCATCAGAGACTCTGATTGTCTCCGCTTGATACTAATTGAGCCTATTGGATTTGGGTGTGTGATCTGAGTGGGTCGACGTGCCCTATACGCACTACCACCACGCGGGATAATGGTTATGGGACCCTCTGCGAAGTATGTTTCTCTGAAAGCTCGTCTGACGTCACGATTCACCGTGCGGGCTGATTGTCGGGATTGGGCTGGATACTTCACTGACGAGTTCAGTGTCGCGCCTGCACCCCGGCCAGTCTCGCAACGCGCAGGGTGCCTAGGGCGATGGCCCGAGACCTCTGGGTGCATAGGTTAGTCCGGCGTGCTGACCTCTCTGCCGAGCCTAGGTAGAGCGCTGTTTTGTGTTGATCTTCCGAGGACGGGCATTACCCAGCAAGTGTGTCCGGCCAGAGTTGATCGAGCGTGTTGGGTAACAGTAGTGCACCCCTGCAGGGATGAATCTTCTATCGATAGCTGGTCCTACGGTAAAGGACGCTCAGTTTGTGTATCCCGATCTACTACTTAAACTGGATACTTGTTACTTAATTGAAGCTTCGGGATCGCTTTCTCGCTTGGGAGTCGAGGAAGGATCTTTAAGCTGTACTTCAACATGTTTGCTAAATAAAATGCTATTCTACTCTCTTCTACTGCTGCAAGATGATGTCCTTGTGAAGATGTTTGAAGATGCTAGTCTTCGATAGGACTAGGCCTTCTCTCTATTCTGGCATTTCTGCAGCCCAGTCCACATATACAGCCTTTCTCCATTGATAATGTTGCATATGTAGTATAGATCCTTGCATGCTGAGTACTTCGGATGAGTACTCACGGTTACTTTACTTTCTCTTTTCCCCATATACCCACCTT
Organism: Thinopyrum elongatum; assembly: GCA_011799875.1. Taxonomy (NCBI): domain Eukaryota; kingdom Viridiplantae; phylum Streptophyta; class Magnoliopsida; order Poales; family Poaceae; genus Thinopyrum; species Thinopyrum elongatum. The sequence continues at coordinate 239,774,160 of CM022299.1, read as the reverse complement.
GATGATACCACAAACGATGGAGTCCAGGAGCCAGATGCCACCACCGGAGCCTACTACCAGGAGGGTCCAGAGGGTACTTACTACTGGATCGAGCCAGATGACCAGGAGTAGGATCGGAGGCTCCCAGGCAGGAGGCCAACGCCTTTCGATCTAGTGTCGCTGTTTGTGCTAGCCTTCTTAAGGCAAAACTTGTCTAACTATGTCTGTACTCAGATTATATTTGTATGACTGACTTGTGTATTCGGATCTTCGGATCCCTGGTCTGTAATATTGTGGACCTCCGTTTAAATTGTGTTAGAGTTGTGTTGTGATATCTTCCCGTGAGTCACTGTGCTTGATCGTACACGTTTGCGTGTATGATTAGTGTACGATTGAGTCGGGGGCGCCACATATATATATATATATATATATATTGCCAAAGAACATATATGAAATTGATAACCTTACCTTGATCCTCGTTGCACATTGATTTTGCTGCCGCATCTATTTCTTTAATGATTTCTTCTTGCTCATATATGATTCCATCATTGCATAGTGATTGTATTCGTGCATGCACTTCTTTGATTGTTGGAAGCATTGTGCAGGGAATGTCTTTCCACATAGTGACTTTACTGTGATCATCATTGTATAATGATTGTGTCGGTGCATCTGTTTCTCTGATGCTTGGAAACATTGAGGGGATGTCTGTCCAAAATAGATGGTTAGTTGTACAGACAGATTTATATTTACTTGGAATGCAAGTATAAAATCGAGATTATTACCGTAAGTCATGACTTGTGGCTGCTCTAGAGGTTGAGTGTTTTCGTTGCAGGTTTCCGTCATGGATTCATCTTCTTTTGATGATACCGAAATAGCTTGCTTTCGTCTTCTTGCGAATTCTTCGTTACGACGGTGTAGCAACGCTTGCCTTTCTCCCGCTGCCACATGATCCTTGTGTTTTACAGTAAATGTAGAAGTGCTCTCCTCCTGTTCAGTTGCGACATATTCAGGGTTCTCCATTGCTATTGAATCTTTGGATGGTGTGTTGCATTTTAATTGACGGTGAGCTTCAATTTGTTCCATTCTTGCTTTCTTCTTTTCTGTTTGCACATTTGCATATCTTTGTTTTTCTTGTGCGCATTTTGCCGCCTTCTGTTCTGGTGTCTTTCCTGATTCTTTGTTTCGTTGATAGGCTTCATGGCGTTTTTTGAGTTTCTCATGCCTTTCTTCATCGGTCATGCGTTCATACCGCTCTCTATCCCTCTTTCTTCTTTTTACCTTAGCATCCATAATTTGAGATTATGGTCCAAATGTTTTCCTGCAGGAGGGAAAGAAATTTTTGTAATGCAATACAAGATAATTTGTTGCTAGACTGGCCTAGAATGTGAAGTCAATATGTATCGGATGAGCATCCTGGCATGTGAGATGCATGAAACATGGTATTTTTTTACTGGACATCAAACATAGGTAAGATTGCTTTTGTTATGAAAAAGAAAATTTATGTATGTAAAAATCTGTTCTCTTAATCCTAGATCTCATGGTTGATTTTTGCATTTTTTTTTAGGACTGATGAGTATCAAATACCATGTGTGAGATTCAAGAATTCAGTGGGAAGAACGAAAACGGGAGACAAGGAACATACTTGACGGCTCCTTTGTTTTGGTTGGCGCTGTAGCTTGGAGATTGCTTGGCGTGTACTAAGCTGGTGGCACTTTTTTCTCTGGGCGTTCAATCTCTGTAGCTTGGAGATTGCTTGGCGTGTACTAAGCTGGTGGCACTTTTTTCTCTGGGTGTTCAATCTCTAAGAGCTGGGTAATTTATATTAGTATATAGAACCTTTGCCAGTCCGAGTTCGTGTATGCTTCCCGATTGGTTTTCTTCTTCCATGTCCGAGTCCAAGTTGGTGTATGTTTTCCATGTCCGAGTCCAAGTTGGTGTATGCTTCTGATTGTATTTTTTCTCTTCCACATCCAATCCAGTAGGTTGGAGTATGTTTTGAGATTTGTTCTAAATAGTACAAATACCTGTGCGTTGCACCGGGCGAAAAATAGACACATACGTACAAATACCTGTTGTGCATCATTTTTTATATCCAATTTTAATAAACGCCCATAATAAGGTTTAACATGGAAAATTCCTTATTTTTAATAAAAGTTAAGATTTTCATAAAAATTGGAACACTTAATAATTAACGTTTTTATGAAAATTGGAACATTTCCCTAAAAAAGAATAGTTTTTTAGGAAAATGATTTTTTTACATATATTTTTAGAGCATTTTTGCTAGGGAATTTTTACAGATGGTTGTTTGCTTGGGAAGAGTTTGTTCCTTTTTTTTAATGCCTGTGAGTTTTTTTTTGAGGGTCAATGCCTGTGAGTTGCAACGCGTACAATCTTGCAAAACCTGCTCCATGTGTCCTTACGCACCATTTTCTTTTATTCAAATATGATAATTAATGTTACACTTATTCAAATTTGATAATTAATGTTACACTGATTATTGCTTTTTGTTTGAATTTTGGTCATTAAGAAGCCACCATAGCGTTCTTCGTTTGATTGAAGAGTAGTGGTTCATGGAATAGTCTCTGAATTGGTTTTATTTTTTGCTTTCCGCCACGATTGCCGCAGAGGGAGGACAAACGGCGCACGAAGACCACCATGGTTGGCATGGAGGGAGGACAACGGCGCGCGAAGACGCCTTGAGGGAGATAGGGTAGGTCGCCGGAGCACCAAAACAACGTGGCCATGATTCTCCCAATCTTAATGAAGAGTTGCCACACACTGAAGAAACAGAACATCATCCATCGGAAGCAACACACAAACCAGGAGGAGCAGCATAGTTCATATCTTCAGATTGAGGGGAACATATTTGTGGAAATTAAATAATAAGAGCACTGCAACTGCTAGTAAACTACATGATAATTTCAAGCAATACACAAGACCACCATCAAGCACATAATACTGTTAAAGAGTATAGGTCAAGATTTCATTTCAAGCTAGAAACTCAAAAGTCATTTACAATCAACTATATTTAATTGACCCAACTGGTCTATATCCAATGAATTATGAGGCGCCCTTTAATTTGCTAGATATCTAAAACTACCACCAGGGATGCGAGCCAACAGAGAAGCTTCTTTTTTCAGAAATAGCACGCACGTCCTGTTTGAACAAATTGAAGTTAGCACGATCAATCTTGAAATAAGAATTTGTTATTATGAAACCTTACGAATCGTACTATTTTACATACCAGTTTTACATTAGATTTTCCTCATGCAACTGATGAATTCAAGTACACCGGCAGGCATGTTATCTTCACATTCATTGTCCTTGAATGTTAGCAGTTGGCCCAAAATTAGTTTTCTGAGTTCATATCCATCCTATACATCCATATTTTTTGCAAACGAATGACATCAGAATCAGATGTGTAAATATAATAGTAATGATCTATACGGTCACGGTATTTACCTTAAAAATGGCAAATGTGGTCTTTCATCTTCCCATGTAGACATGAACAGGGGAACAAGATAACCGGATAGTTCCCTTATATATAAGAATATATATATTAGTAATTAATATTGTATACATATTCAAAACAACAAATGCTCAGTATATAGTATTCATCTCTTGAAAAATACCTGTTGTAAACAGGAATATTTTTTATGCCATAGGAGAATATTTTCGTTCCATATAGACCCAGGGCATGCTTTTGACATTGCTTTCGGTAAGTGTTCTGAAATCCATATAATTTTCTTCACATATTTTGCGAGCGGGTTGCATCGGTACATGGGATTAACAGGAGTAGGGTCCAAAATGTAGACTGTTATGGTATCTTTGTCCAATGTGAATAGAATGAATTCACCGTTGGATTGTACAGGAATATGGACCTGAAATAGGCTAGATATTAGATGTAATACAAATTTTCTGGTGTAAAGTATACAGAGTGCTCTTACCGATTTGCATGTTGAGACATTATATTTGATACCAGGTCAACTACGGACGGAATTTACTAGTTGCTCCACATCTAACTTTTTACGGAAGGCTGGATGCCGTGCAAAATCAGTAGTCATCTAATATATAAAATAATTGGTTAGAAAGATGATTAAAAAATTAGAATATTGGAAAAAGTATACAATGAATATAAAAACATACCCAAAATTTCATGTCCAGATAATGCTTTGCTATCAATTCTTTTGTTGTTTGTGCCGTTTGGATGTCATCAAACATAATCTTCCGTACGACCAAATTAAAGCAATCTAAATCCATGGGTAAATCATCCTTTAGCATTCCTTGTAGTTTTTTGATAGACAAGCTAATTGGATATGGCTTTGAACTTTGGATCCATACTTTCCTGATAATGATAAAAATTAAGAAAATAAACCATTAAGAAAATAAGTAAGATATTGTACAATTGCAAAACTAATTTGAAATGACTTACTCTATAATCTTGGTATAATTGATTGATCTAATGAAACTATAGAGTCCAGCTGTTAAGTCATGTAAGCTCATATTAGAAAGAATAGATATAAGCGATCTGTATTTATTTTCAACAGTTAATGGGATTTTATGCTTTTTTTTTAATATCATCTAGGCTTTCCAATATTTGAACATCATCAGGATCTCCATTGGTGTCATCGTCACTTTCTTCAACGATTGTAGTCATTGCTGCAGTGTTTGTTTTCCAACATAATAGTATGCTGGCTAACTTAAACCTAAAAGAAGTAATCATTTCCTGTGCAACACAAAAGATTATTAGTAAACTTTAAAAAATTAACATATTTTTTTGTAAAATGAACACACTTTTTATTTTAAAAAAGATATATACCTGTGTAACTGGGTAGGATAGTGCACATCCGGTGAAATATTCCATAAATTTGACCATAAACAAACCACATGAACAACTGTCTTTTTGAATTGCCTTTTGTAATTGTTCTGTGATCTTCCATTTAGTAAGATCAACGTCTTTCCAATCGTCGCTTACTAAGTTTTGACTTTTAAGAAGGTCCAAATGAAATTGTATTCCTCGTAGCTAAAAAAAATAGTGGTCAGAAATGATACACATTAGCAAAGTATATTAAAAATGGTGTTGTAACTAACCGTAATAGCTAGATCATCTCGGTCAAAATTCCAGCACAATGAGTCCAGTACTTGAACCTCACGTTTTTTTGTATTCACAACAGCTAAATACCAATGTGTGTTGTTGGCATTTATTGAAAGTTTAATCTGTAATAAAGGTAATTAGGAAATAATAAATGAAAATGTATGAAACCTAGAACATGAAAATTATGGATATTGATATTACCATGTCATGCTGCATATATTCGATGACAGTCTCTGTCATGAAGGCGCTATCTTGTTGTATGCCATGTTTGCCATCCCGTCTGAATAGTGAGGTAACAAATGGACTCTCAAAATATACTTTATTATCATTCTGGACATGTATTTGGTCCTTCATACAACATACATATGCATTGATCACCTATAATTAAGAATTTAGAAAATAGATTACTAATAGATATAAGTGATTACAAACTTTTTCCTGTTTGAGTAAGGGTACTTACATCATCATTTACCCACTCTTTTTCATCTAGCAGGCACATCAATTGATTTTGTAAGACAGAACTTCCATCTATGTGAACCAACAATTGTTTTCTGAAAGATGATTCTAATGCTATATGAGCACATAGATCATGGTCGGTTAATATATAATCTGCAAAAAAACAAATAATTTAAGAATATATATAATACGGAAGTAGACATAATAAATAAAACAAATACCTTGTGGGAGGTAATCATATGTCTCATCAACTTTGAACTCTTTATTTGAATCTGGTTCCTTGATATCGTGTAATGTAAAAACAGGAGATAATGTCGAGCTAGATGGTGATGGAGGTGATGGCAATGGATCATGATCTATCTGATTATCTGATTCTGGCACAATCGATTCAAAACATTCAGAAATTGGAGAAGGTTCTGACATAGTTGGTGACATTGGTGATGGCTCCGTAACACCTAATTCAGAAATCTTTGCTTTTTTTTAAGGTCGGTTATCCAAGTCCTCTGCAGTGTTCAGTTCAACGATGTCATCTATTTTCTGCAGTTACAATATAAATAAAAGATAAGTCTCAAACCGTTAGTTTGTTCGTAGAATATTGTGCAAAGATAAAATCAACATTAAATTGTAAAAACATGGAGCAAACAGAATAGTCTTCTGTTGCCACCACCAAGGGAATAGTTCATTTGCCTGAGAATTGGATGATGATATTCTAGAATAGTTGTAGTCTATGTATGACAAACCAGTAATAATAATAAATCAAAAACAGCAGCAGATGTTTTGCACAAACAACATGTATAAAAATTATGCAATTTGCATGGGGAAAACTTACATTGTGCATGCCGGTGTCATCGAGTGTTACTGGTGGCATGTCCGAGAACCGAACCTCCTTCGCCTCCACCTGAGATACCTTTGGCACCTGCACGCGCACAAACAACAGAGACATCAAAACCAATCATCCTACACTTCAAGAGCATGCCAAAATTCAGAATCAGCATGCCGCGCACGGGCTCGCCAGGAATCCAGTGGACTGAACAAAAGAATGGAAACTGAACCGAGTGTGCGCACGCTCGGATTTATATTGGATTCTAAATTATGTGTCATTTTTCATGTTTGCATTTTAGTGCAACGCTTACAATCAAGATGCTTCTACTATTCATCATGATTTCACATGAATCTTTGTGGCAGTTGTGTTTGACTTGTATTAAAACATGTGATGGCATGATCATGAGTTCAAAACTTGGCAGTATATGTGTCACTCAACATAACAGGGGCTCCTTTTTTGGCAAGATGAACTGAAACATTGAGTAAGGAAAGAGCGATGAAAATTTGAAAAGCAGAGACGATTATGCCCCCTGACCAAAAGAATAACAAATTCTTCAAGAAGGTTCAACCAGATCGAAACTGGAATAATCAACAGAGGAACTAAGGTGCTGATCAACTAAGCAGAACCAAGAATATCTTCCAATCAACAAGATTCAGGAAACAGAGGCAGACATGAACATTTAAGAGTTTAAACAACATGCACTTTACAAGAAAAATTGGACTGGTCTCTCTTGTCATTATCTTTCAAGTAGATTCCTTATCTTTTAACAGATTAACAGATTCAGATTCTACTACATATATGTGTCAATGCATTTTCTTATGAGTCCTACTACTACAGACTTGAGCTTCCTTATTCCGAGGTAGTGAAGAAAAATTGGACTGGTCTCTCATGTCTGATATTATAGTAGATTGATTGACGCTCTTGCCTAACATGCTGAATTCTACACATGAAAAAGCATCACCTCGAGGGTCAATTCTAGACCATCACCTAGAGGGTCTGAAAATTAACGCAATGTATTGGATTTGGATGATGATTGACGCTCAGGTCTGTGTGCATACATGGCTGAATCAAATGTTGGACTTGGCCGGTGTCTACTCTGCTCACGGCGCTTGTTAACAGGGGTCAAGTGGAAGCATACCTCTGGTGTAGACGCCGTAGGCAACATTGGAGTGCTGGACGGATGTTTGTGTACCTCCGGCGAACTCGGAGCTTCTTCCTCCTGTGACGCTCTTGACTGTCGTATCTGAAACTGATGAGAATTTTGTTTGCAATCAATTAGGTGATGATATGGAAACTGCTGTACCCACTCAACAATTGGAAAAGGAGGCCATGGATCTTCAGAACGAAGAGCAAAACAAGCTGGTTGAGGACCAGTGTCAGGAAGATGCAGCAGAAACTGCAGCAGAAACTGCACCAGTTTCCTCTGACGAGCAAGATGGTAGCACTGAAGAAATAGAAGAAGAGGCCATGCATCCTCATAACGTGTTAACAGGGTTCAAGGGGAAGCATACCTCTGGTGTAGACGTCGCAGGAGACATTGGCGAACTCGGAGCTCCTTCCTGCTGCGAACTCGGCGGAAACATTGGATGTTTCGTCGACAATTAACGTGATGGAGATTCCAGCGTACTACTCTTCCTTCTTATAGCAAAAAAGAACAATCCGGGTCAAACACTCGATTGAGTTTTGTTGGACAAGGACACGGTCTGCATCATCTAATCGTAATCGGATCCCCTTATGTACATGTCTGCACTTGGTCTACTACTAAGGTTCCATCACCCTGCTTCTTCCTGATCCTGCCCCCTCTTGCGCAGCTCTTGCTTTCCTGGATCTTCCTCAGCCACCGTACAAGAGATGATTGTGGAATGGACGTTGAACACCGAGTACCCGCCCAGCTCTCGACAGACACCGAGGGAGTTGGCATACATGAGCTGGTGGAGGCGCCGGTCGGCGTGCGGGATGGAGCCGGCGGGGACGATAGCCACGGCGCCGCCGCTGGCTTCCGAGTCTCCGCGGAGGAGGGGGGCGAGGCGGGCCTCGATGCGCTCCACACCGGCGGCGGCCACATCCTCGTCCCGCAGGTAGACGAGGCAGGCGAGGCGGCCGCGATGCGACCACGCCCTGGCATCGACGACGCTGCAGCTCATGTCGGCTAGCACGGCGAACACCTCGGAGATGAGCCCCGTGCGGTCGGCGCCCGTCAGCTCAAGCACGGTGGCCGTGGCCGCCGGCGGCGACGCCGTTTGTTCGCACGGAGAGGCGAGGTCGAGGAAGAGGCCGGGGTTGCGGAGGACGGCGGTGCGGCGTGGCTGGGGCCTTGGGGTGGCGCGCGTAGAGGTGCGACGGTCGCTGCTTGTGGTCGCCGGCGACGGCGGATGGCGAGTGGCCGCTGGAGCGGTGCAAGGAGGCGCGAGGTGCGGGCACAGGAGCTCGGGCGCGAGCGCGCCTCTCCGCGCCGTCCATCCTCCCGGCGAGCGCACTCCATCCTCCCGCGCGAGGCACGGCGGCCGCCGGCGCACGACGGAATGGGCGTAGCCACCGGCGCAGAGTGGATAAGAGGAAGGAAAGGACTGCAGACTGAATTGAAATGCCTATAGGGTTTTTATTGTAAAAGTGAAACGTTTTCTCTGGGTGCCACTAAAACAGTGACTGCGGGTTGATTTCCTGTAAATCGAGGGGCTTTTTTGCAAAACAACCACGACGGGACCAACAGCTGGTTTATTAGTAGGTAAAGATAAAGATAAAGATAGGCTTCATTTCGATGTTAGGGGGGATATTTCCAGGGAGTAGATGCACCGGTTGAAATATTCTTGGCCAACTAGAAGCCCAGTGGAAAATTGGCATCGTCATTTGGTTCAAAAGTGGAAATTCCCATACTATCTATATCTATATCTATATCTATCTTCTCTATCTTCTTCTACTAATAAAGTAAGGTGCGTTTCGCCAATTTTTTCATCCGTTCATCGTCGAAAAGAACTTTTTTCTGTCCGAGGTGGTACTAAATTCTTATGCGTTCGTCTGCTAGAAAAAAAAAGCTTTTTCAGAATTTCGTACATGGGCCATGCTCTGTGGCCCAGCGAAGCCAGCACACTTATTTCTCTGCCCACATAGCCGTGAAAATTCTATTTTCCGCACAGGGCGACAAATAGTCGGAGCTTCCCACAGGACAACCAATAATGGGCTGGCCTATTTTTCTTTGTTTCTGTGTTTTATTTCTATTTTTATTCTCTTTCCCCTATCTCTTTTTTCACTTCCAAGTTTATTTTTCTTATAAAATGTATTTCATAAATTCAAAATTCTCAAAAAATGTTCAGAATTTTAAAAAATAGAATTATAGAAAATGTTCAGAATTCTAAAATTTTGTTGCTATTTTGAAAAATATTCAGAACTTGAAAAAAAATCCCATTATTTCAAAAACTTTTATTGTTTTTCAAAATAGTTCAAGATTTCTAAAAAGAAAATGACAATTTAAAAAATGCTCCAAATTCGAAAAATATTCTTGTGTTAGTGTAATTTTCATAATTTAAAATAATGGTAAAAGATGCACATTTTCGAAAAATGTTATGAATTTTCAACAAATGTTCTCGTTCCAAAAAAATGTTCATAAATTTAAATAATGTTGATGTTTTTCTAAAAAAGTTGGTGTTTACAAAAAATGTTTGTGAATTTTAAAAGATGTTCCTGTTTCAAATTTTGTTCATGTTTTTTGAAAGTGTACATAATTTTCAAAAAGATGTTCAGGATTTAAAAAATGGTTCATGATCCTACAATATTCAGAAACTTCATACCTTAAAATCTCCTCGATTAAAAGGAAAAGTAGATTGAAAAATTCATGGGCCTTCTCTGGCGTACGATGACGTAACAAAACTCTTAAATGCCCTCGATCAATGAATGGAAAAATAGCGGATTGATTACTTCGCACCCGGCGAAACCGAGAAGGTAAATGTTTCTTTTTTCACGTGCGCACAGGTTTTTGCTTACACATATAATTCTCACTAACTTTAAATGCATACTCATTTTTCTCCCGTTGTAACGCACGGGCATATGTGCTAGTAGAAAAAAAGCATAGAACTGAATCAAAACAGGGTGATCCCCCGTCAGATCGGGCATCATGCCACAGTGGCTCACGGCCACCCCGTTGGCTTCCGTGTCTTGTCGCCGGTGAGCCGCACTTGGACATGCATCCTTGCCGTCACCGTCGTCTTCACGCCCACCACCACCAGCAGTTGCCACCGCCGGCAGCCTCCGTTTTGGCGTGACTTACTGGGCGCATGATCTGTGTTCACTTGTTTAACGAGATTTGACTACTCGAGGGTCTAACCCTATGGCTGCGGCCGCTGTCGGAGAGCACGACGGAGGAGGAACCGCGAGTACGAAGCGCAGGCGGAGCGAGCGAGGCAGGGGAATCTTTCCAGGTGTCCCGAGCCGTGGATCCTATTCCGGGGAGATACATGAGATCGGGCCAAAAAAACCACGTGGACACGAGCATCCAAATGTCCAGGCAGCAGGCCCGGGGCTGACGTTCCACGCGGGCTTTCCACCCAGGGAATGGGCCGGGATCCCGGGAGGATCCCTCGCAACCAAACAAGCCCTTAAATGACCCTTCCCAAAATTTAGGGCGTGTTTGGTTGAAGTCCTGGGGCACAATGACCTGGCCTGAGACAATGTCTTGTTTGGTTAAAAGCAAGTATAATAGTGGGCTATAAGCTCGTTTATATGGCATTTTTGCCTATGTGGAGGAGAGAGACAAGAAAAGTGAAGGAGTGGGCTCATGCAAGATCCAGGCTCTACGCGTGCTTCTAGGCAAAAGCATTTAATGAGAGAAAAGAGATAGAGAGAAAGTGAAAAAATGTGAGCTTATAGCCAAACTTATAGTGCACTCTATTGTATGACCAATTAATAATGCTAACTCTTGGTGACATGGCATGTCCATGTAGCCAGCAGCTGGCTATGCTATTAACCATGTTCTAAAGCATCTAGAGGCGTCGTCCTCAAATCCGCGCTCCGAACGCCCGCTGATCATTGGGTGCGTCCGCGCGCACTGCGATCGGGCACTGCTTAAATTTTGTCCTCGACATCTATGTAACATATTCGATGCCTGATATCTATATTAACCGATATCTATATTAAACATGCAACATGAATAAAAAAATATATAGATCATCACATGGACTATGAAACAGACATAGATATCCATATTTCGATCATCAAAAGATCACCAATGGATCTCCAAAATCTAGTCAAAGTTCACATAGGCCACATACACGACGGACAGGTTCTAACAAGAGTACTAAAAAACTAGAAATAGCAATGGAGACGGCGAAGATTTGCCACTTCCTCGTCGGACCTTTGCCCTTCCGGTCGTCGGCATGGCTGTAGGCGTCTGCGGCAGGTGGATCGTTGGAGTCGGCGGAATCAGAGCCGTGGTCATCGTCTTCGTCCAAGGAGGAATTGAAGATGAGGATGAGCCCCTTCATCCGGCGGACGATCCGGTCCTGCTGCCGCTTGAGCTTGGCCACCCTTGCCGCCTCCGCCGCCTCGCTCTCTGACTGCTCAATAGCTAGCTGGAGCGCCCTGGCGTTCTTCCTCCGAAGCCAGCGAGCGTCTGTCTCCGCCGTGTGACGCCCCCGGCTTAATCGTGCACTAATCATACACGCAAATGCACACGATCAAGCCTAATGACTCACTTGAAGATATCACAACACAACTCTAAAACATAAATAAAGTCATACAAGTTGTATAATACAAGCCAGGGTCTCGAGGGCTCGAATACATAAGCTTGATGACAAACAAGCATCAGCGAAAGCGTTAGATATCTGAGTATAGACATAAGTTAACAGAGGAGCCTTAAGAAAGGCGAGGCAAAATAAAAGCTACGATCGAAAGACGCAGGCCTCCTGCCTGGGACCCTCCGATCCTACTCCTGGTTGTCGGCCAGCTCGTAGAAGTAACCACCCTCGAGGTGGTAGAAGTAGTCGTCGGAGGGGCAACTGCCTCAGGGGCTCCGTCATCTGGTTGCATCAAATGGATATGGGGAAAAAGAAAGCAAAACAACCGTGAGTACTCATTCGAAGTACTCAGCAAGCAAGGATCTACACTACATATGCAACATTATCAAAGGAAGGCTGTATATGTGGACTGGGCTGCAGAAATGCCAGAGTAGAGAGAAGGCCTAGTCCTATCGAGGACTAGCATCTTCAGCGGTCTTGCAGCAATAGAAGAGAGTAGATCAGTACAATATATAATAGTAGTAGTGTTATCAACCTCGCCCAGAGATCCTTCCTCGACTCCCTGCGAGAAAGCGATCCCGGAGCCACATATCCAGGTATCATCTCAAGTTCTAATTGTATCGATCGGATACAACTCCGAGTGTCCTTTACCATGGGACCAGCTATCGATAGATGTTTTCTTCCCTGCAGGGGTGCACCAACTTACCCACCACGCTCGCTTAACTCCGGCTGGACACACTTTCCTGGGTCATGCCCGGCCTCGGTCAAACGATACACCGCAACCCTACCTTCAGCTCAGCAGAGAGGTCCCTGTCGGTCTACATCCTAAGCGCAAGGGGGTCTTGGGCCATCGCCCCTCGCCCTCCGGGTCGTTGCGTGCAGAGCGAACCAGGCTCCACCACTACAGGATGGTGCCGGCCCAGCCCGGCCGCCAGGCTGAACTGGACGTCTGACAAAGCTTTCAGCTGATGCCACGATGCAGAGCGCCCATAACTTTTCCCACGTGATGGTTAGTGCTATCAGGCCAGAGGCCTGCTTGGATCAAATATCCAATTCGTTAGTGGATTAGTGGCTTGCGGTAACTAGCAGAGACTCACGATCGATGTGACCCCGTCGCCTCGTCTCGAGGACTTGTTGCAAGGGCTAAGAATGCCCGGCTGCGCCTCGTATTTATCTCACGGGTAATCTCCAGGTCAACCCGACATCCCATCATTCGCGGGTACCCCTCAGGGTCGACCCGCCTTTCCAAGTATTAGTTGTAAAGTCCAGTATCCGTGTGTCCATAACATCTGAAGAATCCGAGGTATCACCCTCGCTGGATTCCTACTCGATGTATCCGTCAAGGTGAACTCGGAGGAATCACCCTCGATGGGTTCACACTTGAGGTGTTGCACGACAGCGTCGTTATCGGGAGTGGTGAAAGAGGAATCACCCTCGATGACCACAACCGAATAGCTACTCTACAGAGTTAACATCAGAAGTGCTATAAGAGGTATCACCCTCGGCACTCGATAGTAACGCTGCAGTGTCGTACAACTAAGGGGGTGATGTGCGGTGCCGGGGTCTAGTCTTCGATCCCGTTGATCGGGTCTTCTGATAATCTAGCGGGGCAGTTGGGTCAAAGTGGGGGCTCTGATGGGTCACTAACCAGCCTATACTAAGCAGTTTGGATATCAGGCAGGTATCAACAGTAGTTACAAAAACACGCTATGCAATAGAATAGGAGCAATCAATTACAGTAGCAAAATCTAATGCAAGCATGAGAGAATAGAATGGGCAATATCGGGATGATCAAAGGGGGGGCTTGCCTGGTTGCTCGGCGGCAAAGACAGGGTCGTCAGGGGTCATCGATCTCCGGAGCTGCGTCGGTACCGGGCTCTATCGAGAGAGAAGAGGGGGAGGAAACAGATAAATATACAGCAAACATATGCAACGCAGAGCATGCTATGCTAACGTGTAGTGCAGGGTTGCCTAAAAGCATGTCTAAGTCATATTAGTTATTTTAGGATTTAAGTTGGAATTATTAAATGGTAGTGGGGCACTATTCATCTACCGGAAACAGGCTAAAAGTTGCGGGTTCACCTCCGTAGAGGGTCCCGACATGAAAACAGATAGCACGGTCGGCTTCGTCTCGTCGTTCTGATCAACTTTCATGTAGAAAGTTTTTCGATCCGAGCTACGGTTATTTTTATACGATTTTCCAAAGTTTAAATCATTTTCTGGAATTAATTTAGTTAACAAAAATTGAAATATGACATCAGCATTACGTCAGCCGGTTTAACCGGCTGACTAGAGTCAAATCTGACCTGTGGGGTCACTGGGACCCACATGTCAGCCTCTGTTAGTGTTAAACAGAGTTAAATTTAAACTAATTAGCTAATTAAGCTACTGGGCCCAACTGTCAGCCACTAATTAAGTTATTCAATTAATTCTAAATTAGTTTTAGTTAATTAGGGAGGTGGGCCCCATCTGTCAGCGGCTGAGGCCGGTCCAGTCAGCAGTTGACTAAAGTCAACTGGGCCAGCTGGGCCCTTGGGGCCACCAGGCAGTGACCCTCGGCGTGGCCCCGGCCAGCCACGTCAGCACGGGCGCCGGCGTTTAGCCGCCGATGGCCAAAACCACGGCGGAGGCACGGGCCAGCGGCGAAAATTGGCTACGGGGTGCGTTCGTCGCGCGGCTTGCGTCGTTCGAACGAGGGGAACCCACCGCGTCATTTGGGGGTACTGGGCGGAGCTGGGGCTGCCGGAGTCGACGACGGCGAGCGCCGTGGCGGACGCCGATGTTCGGGCCTCAACGGGGTGGAGGCTAGAGGGCACGGGAGGACGCGGGGGTGAGCTTGCCGGGCTCCTGGGACCACCAGGAGCTCGATGCACTGCCCAGGGACGAACGTGGTGGCCTGAGCGCGCGTCTGCGATGAACTCGATGGCAGCGAGCGGTTCGGCCACATCGAAGCAGGAGCTACGGGCGGCTAGAGAGGTTAGAGACGGGCGCATTCGGCGCAGTGGCTCATCGCGGTAACGCAGGGTCTAGGCAGCGGGCTCGGGGAAGCTCGGAGTGGACGGCACGGCGGCGATGGCGACGGCGATGCAGAGAAGGGGATCGGCTCGATCCCGTGGCTGCGCTGCTCCCCGAGTCGATGCAAAGCTCCCTCTCGATGAAGACGAGGGCCCCGGAGCACGTGGACACAGAGGCAAGGTCGGAGGGGCTCGGTGGCCGCGACGGCGAGAGCTGCGCGGCGTCGGAGCTTTCGGGCGCCCCCGTTTTTTGTGTGAGAGGGAGGGCGAGGGAGAGACTAAGGGGCTAGGGTTGCGGGAGGCTTCGGGGCATCACTTGTAGGCGCCGGGGAGCCGCGGGATCGACGACACGGCGGTGAGTGGTGTCGTGTCAGTGCGCGGGCGCGACAGCGGCGCGAGGAGGACGGAGAGCTGCGGTGGGCTGGGCCGCTCGCGACTTTGCACTCGAGCCCAGCGCCACAGTAGCCACTTGGCCTTTTTCTATTTCTGCTTCCTGTTTTTGTTTTCTTTTCTGTTTGCAAAATTATTAGGCCACTTAATGACTTTTGTAAAACAGTGAATGATGCCACATAAATATGTTGCAATATTTGGCACTGCCAGAAATTGGTTTGGGTGAAATATGATATCATTTGAATTTTTAATAATTGATAAGGATTAAAGGGGTGCTGTTTAGGCACTGTTTGAGGTTGTTAGAGTTACTTAATTAATTTCATTAATGTGGATTACAATTGCCTATGGATTATTTACCACATTATGTATATTTTAGTTTTCAAACTTGAACAACTTTTATTTTCACTTTGTAGTTGAATTTATTTCAGAGAGGAATTTGAATTTGGAATTGAAATGAGATATGATGCAAATGATGTTCATGCACTGTTGAGCAAGGTGATTTGGCATTACTAGAATGGTAACCACTTTGGTCATTACATAGGGCTGTTACACGCCGTCGTAAGCGAACGACGGTAGACTGATAACCCACAAGTATAGGGGGATCGCAACAGTTTTTTAGGATAGAGTATTCAACCCAAATTTATTGATTCGACACAAGGGGTGCCAAAGAATATTTGTAAGTATTAGCAGCTGAGTTGTCAATTCAACCACACCTAGAGATTAAATATCTGCAGCAAAGTGATCAGTAGCACAGTAATATGATTGTTTGATAGCAGTGGTAACGGTAACAGTGGTAGCGGTAACAGCAGTAACAGTTTTGTAGCAGTTGTAACAGTAGCAATAGTAATAGTAACTTAGCAAGAATAATATGTGGAAAACTTGTAGGCATTGGATTGGTGAATTCGTTGGATAATATTCATCATATAACAGTCATAACCTAGGGCGATACAGAACTAGCTCCAGTTCACAAATATAATGTAGGCATGTATTCCGTAAATAGTCATTTGTGCTTATGGAAAAGAACTTGCATGACATCTTTTATCCTACCCTCCCGTGGCAGCGGGGTCCATAAGGAAACTAAGGGATATTAAGGCCTCCTTTTAATAGAGAACTGGAACAAAGCATTAACACATAGTGAATACATGAACTCCTCAAACTACGGTCATCACCGAAAAGTATCCCAATTACTGTCACCCTGGGGTTTACGGATCATAACACATAATAGGTGCATATGACTTGCAAGATCGGATCTAGAACATAGATATACTGGTGAAAACATAAACGGTTCAGATCTGAAATCATGGCACTCGGGCCCTAGTGACAAGCATTAAGCACGGCAAAGTCATAGCAACATCAATCTCAGAACATAGTGGATACTAGGGATCAAGCCCTAACAAAACTAACTCGATTACATGATGAATCTCATCCAACTCCTCACCGACCAGCGAGCCTACGAAGGAATTACTCACTCCCGATGGGGAGCATCATGGAATTGGTGATGAAGGAGGGTTGGTGATGATGAAGACCAAAGATTCCCCTCTCTGGAGCCCCAAACAGACTCCAGATCTGGCCTCCCGATGAAGAACAGGAGGTGGCGGCGGCTCCGCATCGTGAAATGCGATGAAACTTCCTCTCTTATTTTTTCTCCAAAAATAAGTATTTATGGAGTTGGAATTAGGGTCACGGGGGCCACGAGGGGCCCATAACCCACCAGGGCGCGCCTGGAGGGGGTGGCGCTCCCTGGTGTATCGTGGCCAGCCAAGGCACCCCCTCCAGCGGTTCTTGGTTCCAGTATTTTTTATTTATTATGAAATAAATCTCCAAAAAGTTTCGTCCAAATTCGAGAAATTTTATTTTTGCACAAAAACAACACCATGGTAGTTCTGCTGAAAACAGCGTCAGTCCGGGTTAGTTTCATTCAAATCATGCAAATTAGAATCCAAAACAAGAGCAAAAGCGTTAGGAAAAGTAGATACGATGGAGACGTATCAACTCCCCCAAGCTTAACCCATTGCTTGTCCTCAAGCAATTCAGTTGACAAACTGAAAGTGATAAAGAAAAACTTTTACGAACTCTTTTGTTCTTGTTTACATATATATGCTTAAGTAGCACCCAGGTTTTCAGCAAAGATCATGACTAACCATGTCAACAATAACTCTTAGAAATTATATTAACTCATATCAATGACATAAACAACTAGCGAGCAATAATAAGATATCTCAAATGCAAACACTTTGTCAAAACAATCATGATACAATATGACAATAGTGGTATCTCGCTAGCCCTTTCTGAAACCGCAAAACATAAATGCAGAGCACCTCCAAAGTTCAAGCAGCGACTAAGCATTGTAATTCATGGTAGAAAAGATCCAGTCATGATGCATTCAACATTAACTATACATAATGCATCAGGATGACAATAGTACTCTCAGGTCTGGCACTTGTTTGAGAAGGTGATGACTCAACATAAAACTAAATAGATAGTCCCTTCGCAGAGGGAAGTAGAGATTTGCAGAGGTGCTAGAGCTCAAAGCTTAAATCAGAGAGAAATATAATTTTGGGAGGTGCACCCTTCCTGTCAACGTTACGACCAAGAGTCATCAATATCTCCCATGCTAAACACTTTAGTGGCGGTTCCCAAGCAGTAAAAAGTAAAGGTTTACCCCCCTCCACCAACAAACACACTCCACGGCTAGCCGAATCCATGGGTACCGTCCATACCAACAATAGTCCTGGGGGAGTTTTGTTTAATTATTTGCAATTTTTTTTTATTTCGGGACTGGGTATCCCTATTACCGCCCCTCTCGTGCAAGGATGAGTGAATAAACACTCATCATGAGAATAACCTGCTTAGCATGGAAGATACTGACAACCCCCTGTCGCTCCATGAGCGGTCCAGGCACACAAAACAGATGCTCATTTGAAATTTTAGAGGTGGCACATGCAAATTTACTTGGAACGGCAGGGTAATACCGCATACAGGTAGATATGGTGGACTCATCTGGAATAACTTTGGTTTAAGGATTTTGATGCACAAGCAGTATTCCCGCTTAGTACAGGTGAAGGCTAGCAAATAGGTTGAGAAGCGGCCAGCTAGAGAGCAAAAACGGTCATGAGCATGCATTATGAATAATCAACATTGAATACTAGCATGAGTAGGATATGAACACCATGAACATAAATATCTTAGAGGCTATGTTGGTTTTGATTCAACTACATGCGTGAACATGTGCCAAGTCAAGCCACTTGAAACATTCAGAGGAGGATACCATGTCATCATACTACATCACAATCATTTTAATGCATGTTGACACCCAAGATAAATCATTATTCACTCCTAGCTACTCAAGCACAGCATGAGAAACTATAATCTCTAATTGTCATTGCAAACATGTTTTATCATAATATGCCGAATCATGGATACCAGGTTAAACATATTTACAAAAGAAAAAACAAGTTGAGTTCATACCCGCTTCTCTCTACCACAGTCACTTCATCAAATATCGTCATTATTGCCTTTCACTTGCACGACCGAACGATATGAAAATAATAATAGTGCAAGAGTGCCGTGGACTAAGCTGGAATCTGCAAACATTTTATTCAAAAGGAGAAGACAAGGTAATTTGGGCTTTTTGTTAGATCAACAATAATGTATATGAGAGCCACTCAACATTTTCATCGTGGTCTTCTCCTTGGTACGACTCAATAAAAAGAAAAGAATTTCAGAGAAACACACTGAAATATTTTTGGAGTTTTTAGTTTTTCTTGAAGAAAGCAAATTAAAGAAGGGAAAATAAAAATGAGAAAAACTATTTACACGGGAAAGCTCCCAACAAGCAAAAGAAGAATAGAGAAATCTTTTTGGGTTTTCTTTTAATACTACAACTAATTAGACTAGGAAGAAAAACCGAAAAGAAGCAAGAAATATTTTTGGATTTTCTTAAAGTTTTTCAAACACACAAGAAGAAAGCAAGAAAATAAATCTAGCATGGATAATACAATGAAAAAGTGTGGACACCGACAACTGGAATGAAATGTGTGAACATGAATATAATGTTGGTGGAACTACGTACCCCCCCAAGCTTAGGCTTTTGGCCTAGCTTGGTAATCAGCAGTCGGGGCCTGGATAATAATCTGAGTGATAGCCCACGGAGGCTCTTGGTGCAGCCTCCTCAGCCTGTCTAGCAGCCTCGACCTCCGCGTTATACGCGCAGGCCTGGCTCTCAAGAACGTAATATCTTCTCTTACTGCGATAATCAAAGAGAGCAGGTGCACGCAAAACAACAGGTACAATGGGTTCCTTATTTAACTCCAAGTTGTAAGTATAATTAGTGATTGTGCCCTTAAGGAACTTATGGCGCTTCATGGCCTCAAAGTCTAAGTACTGGATAGGTAGAATGGGATCGTTAGGAAAAGGTGACATACCAGCTTCCTTAGCTAAACGAGATGCATATATCCCAACATAAAAGTGACCACTTTCAGCGTTGCGTTGCAATCTCCATGCAACGATCGCTCCAAGGTTATAACGTTTAATTCCTGTCAGAGTAGTGTGTATGAGGCTAAAGTCAGGGGCACATAGCATGCTGCAATCCTGCTTGCCCACGATGCATTTGCCATTAAAGAATGCAAAGTAGTGCATAGATGGAAAATGAATACTTTTTATTCTACCTTGTGCCACTCCTCTATCCTCGCCATAACAAAGATTAGTCAAAAATGACTCGTACTCAGACTTGGTGGTTCGTCTAGCGAACCCCAACATGGAATTTTGCACGCATCACAGAACATGTCTAAAGGCATGGTAAAGGGATGATCATAAAGGCTAAATGAAACTCTAGACTCACGAGGAAAATATTTAAATTTCTTTGTGAATGTTTCTGTAAGGTCGAGATGTTGAATGCACTCATCTGCGATGAAGGGAGCGAGCTCGGTGTTGTGGATAAATTGCTCGAATTCCTCCTTGATACCTGCACCTACCATGAATTCCTTGCACGGCCATAAGCATGATTTGGTAGCGGCATCCCGCATCGAGCTTGCACATGGCTCAACATAAGACCGTCGTATTGAGCCACTACTCGATGATGCCTCCGAGGACCTCCTCCCGAAGAACTCCTTCCAAAAAGGTACATTTTATTCGCGTACAAATTTTTGGGTCACAAAATTTTTGTCAACAAAACTTCGCAAGATTGATGGCAACTACTCACAAGGATGCCTAGAGGCCATATTAAGCATTCAAACTACTTAGAATTCTAAGAATTCAACATGCAAGCCCATTTACAGCAGCATCGAGAGTAGCTAATTATTCAAAATATAAACCACTAAAGCAAAAACTAATTGGAGCAATGGAGGAGTCACATACCAAGTAGCAATCCCCCAAAACAGTTTCGGAAATGGAGCTTCGAGCAAAGAGATCGAAATCCACGGGTTTGAGAGCAAGAGCACGAGAGAGAGAGAGCTATGGTGATTTTTTCCTGGAGGTAGGAGATGATATGGGCTAACAAGATAAGTGAGGGGACCCACGTGGGGACCACAACCCACCAGGGCACGCCTGGGGTAGCTGGCACGCCTTGGTGTCTTGTGGACACCAGGGGCACCCCCCTCTGATGTTATTTGCACCAGAAATTCTCTAATATTCGGAAAAAAATCATGTTAAATTTTCAGTGCATTCTGAGAACTTTTATTTTTGACCACTTTTTATTGCACGGAAAATTCAGAAAACAGACTAAACATGGCATTTTATTTTATTTAACTAAGAAAAACAGAAAAAGGTGGGAGCAGAAGGATGTGCCTACTAAATTCATCAACTTCATACCTCTAAAAAATGATCCATTAACAAGGTTGATCAAGTCTTATTAACAACCATTTTCGATTAGCATGAAACCGAAGAACTTTCGTAAAACACTAAGTTACCTCAACGGAGATGTGCATATCCCCAACAATAAGTATGTCATATTTCTTTTTTGCAGTAGGTAGAGGTAGTTGAAAACTTCCAATAGTAATTGTCAGAGACTTTTCAATAACATTAATACCATTAACTTGGAATTGTTTCCTTGGAAAATGCACCGTAAGCTCATTACCATTGATATGAAAAGTGACTTTGCTTTTGTTGCAATCAATAACAGCCCCTGCAGTATTCAAAAAGGGTCTACCAAGGATAATCGACATGTTGTCGTCCTCGGGCATCTCAAGTATAACAAAGTCTGGTAAGATAGTAACATTTGCAACAACAACTGGCACATCCTCACAAATACCGATAGGTATGGCAGTTGATTTATCAGCCATTTGCAAAGATATTTCAGTAGGTGTGAGTTCATTCAAATCAAGTCTTTTATATAAATAGAAAGGCATAACACTAACACTAACTCCTAAATCACACAAAGCAGTTTTGACATAATTTCTTTTGATGGAGCAAGGTATAGTTGGTATTCCTGGATCTCCAAGTTTTTTAGGTACCCCATCCTTAAAAGAGTAATTAGCAAGCATGGTGGAGATTTCAGCTTCAGGTATTTTTCTTTTATTAGTGACAATTTCTTTCATGTATTTTGCATAAGGGGCCATCTTTAAAATACCAGTCAAAGGAGTGCGCAAAAAGACTGGCCTAAGCATTTTAGCAAAGCGTTCAAATTCTTTATCATCCTTTTTCTTGGATGGTTTAGGTGGAAAGGGCATGGGTTTCTGAACCCATGATTCTCTTTCTTTACCATGTTTTCTAGCAACAAAGTCTCTTTTGACATATCTTTTATTTTTAGGTTGTGGGTTATCAAGATCAACAGCAGGTTCCATCTCAACATCATTATCTGGTTGTTTATCATTGTCTGGTTGAGTGTCTACATGAACATCATCACTATCATTTTCATTATCACTAGATGAATGTTCATTACCAGATTGAGTTTTAGCATCTGAGATAGAGACATCATTGTTATTTTCAGGAGGTTTTTCAATTTCAGGTTCACTAGAGGTATGCAAAGTCCTGTCTTTTTTCTTTTTCTTTTTAGAAGGACTGGGTGCATCAGTATTAACTCTTTGAGAGTCTTGTTCAATTCTTTTAGGGTGTCCCTCAGGATAAAGTGGTTCCTGAGTCATTTTGCCTCCTCTAGTTGCTACTCTAACCGCAAAATCATTCATATTATTGTTCATTTCATTAAGCAATTCTCTTTGAGATTCGGCAACTTGTTTTACGAGGTTTGTACCATAGAAGCATGTTTTCCTACACCCCTAACATCATTAGTGATTCTAAATTAAAACTCACTCAAGCGAGCAATCATATCAGAGTTGTATTTTAATTGTTTCATAACATTTGCATTGAAGTGATCTTGTTTGATGATGTACCTATCAAATTCATATAGGAATTGAAGGATGTTTATTGTAAGGGATGTCACTTTCATCACACTTTATGAAAGAATTTACCTCTACCACCTGTGGTGGTGGCGTATCAAGTCCATGTATTTCTTCAATAGGTGGTAAATTCTTAACATCTTCAGCTTTAATATCTTTTTCCTTCATACATTTCTTTGCCTCTTGCATATCTTCAGGACTGAGAAATAAGATACGCCTCTTTTTTGGAGTGGGTTTAGGCGGTGGTTCAGGAAGAGTCCAATCATCATAATTCTTTAACATATTATTCAATAATTCCTCAGCTTGTTTGATAGTTCGTTCCCTGAAAACACAACTGGCACAACTATCTAGGAAGTCCCAAGAAGCATCAGTTAGTCCATTATAGAAGATATCAAGTATTTCATTTTTCTTAAGAGGATGATCAGGCAAAGCATTAAGCAATTGGAGAAGCCTCCCCCAAGCTTGTGGGAGACTCTCTTATTCAATTTGCACAAAGTTAAATATTTCATGTAAGGCAGCTTGTTTCTTATGAGCAGGAAAATATTTTTTTAGAGAAGTAGTAAATCATATCCTTGGGACTACACACACAACCAGGAGCAAGAGTATTGTACCATATCTTAGCATCACCCTTCAATGAGAATGGAAATAATTTGAGGATATAGTAATAGCAAATTTTCTCATCATGAGCAAAAATGGTGGCTATATCATTTAATTTAGTGAGATGTGCCACTACAGTTTTAGTTTCATAGCCATGAAAAGGATCAGATTCAACCAAAGTAATTAACTCTGGGTCAACAGAGAATTCATAATCCTTATCGGTAACAAAGATAGGTGAAGTAGCAAACTTAGGATCACATTTCATTCTAGCATTCAAAGATTTTTCCTTCAGTTCACATAATAATTTCTTAAGATCATCTCTATCATTGCGACCAAGAAAGTCTCTAGCTATCTCCTCATCCATAACATAACCCTCAGGTATCTTAGGCATTTCAAATCTAGGAGAGCTAGGTCTAACAGGTATTTCGTACTCAGCAGTTTCAATAATTTCATCAGTTTCAGCAATTTCATTCTCTTTAGCTCTAGCAAGTTGTTCATCAAGAAATTCACCTAGTGGCACATAATCATCAGGCAAGGTACTAGCATCATCGTAAGCATCATTCATAGCAAAAGTAGCATCATCAATGACTTGCGACATATCAGGATTAATAGCATGTGGTGGTGTTGCAAGTCTACTCAAAACAGAAGGTGAATCAAGTGCAGAGTGTGATGGCAAATCCTTACCTCCCCTCGTCTTAGAGGGAACGATCTTCGTTTTTGTATCTTTCAGATTATTCATAGTGATAAATAGATAATAATCCCAAGTGACTCAACAAATATAGCTATGCTCCCCGGCAACGGCGCCAAAAAAAGGTCTTGATAACCCACAAGTATAGGGGATCGTAACAGTTTTCGAGGGTAGAGTATTCAACCCAAATTTATTGATTCGACACAAGGGGAGCCAAAGAATATTTGTAAGTATTAGCAGTTGAGTTGTCAAATTCAACCACCCCTGGAGATTAAATATCTACAGCAAAGTGATCAGTAGCACAGTAATATGATAGTTTGATAGCAGTGGTAACGGTAACAGTGGTAGCGGTACCATCAGTAACAGTTTTGTAGCAGTTGTAACAGTAGCAATAGCAATAGTAACTTAGCAAGAACAATATATGGAAAACTCGTAGGCATTGGATCAGTGAATTCGTTGGATAATATTCATCATATAATAGTCATAACCTAGGGCGATACAGAACTAGCTCCAGTTCATAAATATAATGTAGGCATGTATTCCGTAAATAATCATACGTGCTTATGGAAAAGAACTTGCATGACATCTTTTGTCCTACCCTCCCGTGGTAGCTGGGTCCATAAGGAAACTAAGGGATATTAAGGCCTCGTTTTAATAGAGAACTGGAACAAAGCATTAACACATAGTGAATACATGAACTCCTCAAACTACGGTCATCACCGGAAAGTATCCCAATTACTGTCACCCTGGGGTTTACGGATCATAACACGTAATAGGTGCATATGACTTGCAAGATCAGATCTAGAACATAGATATAATGGTGAAAACATAAACGGTTCAGATCTGAAATCATGGCACTCAGGCCCTAGTGACAAGCATTAAGCACGGCAAAGTCATAGCAACATCAATCTCAGAACATAATGGATACTAGGGATCAAGCCCTAACAAATCTAACTCGATTACATGATGAATCTCATCCAATTCCTCCCCGACCAGTGAGCCTACGAAGGAATTACTCACTCCCGGTGGGGAGCATCATGGAATAGGTGATGAAGGAGGGTTGGTGATGACGAAGACCGAAGATTCCCCTCTCCGGAGCACCGAACGGACTCCAGATCTGTCCCCCCGATGAAGAACAGGAGGTGGCGGCGGCTCCGTATCATGAAACGCGATGAAACTTCCTCTCTTATTTTTTCTCCAAAAATTGGTATTTATGGAGTTGGAATTAGGGTCAGGGGGCCATGTGGGGCCCACAACCCACCAGGGCGTGCCTGGAGGGGGTGGCGCGCCTTGGTGTATCGTGGCCAGCCAGGGCACCCCCTCCAGTGGTTCTTGGTTCCAGTATTTTTTATTTATTCTGAAATAAATCTCCAAAAAGTTTCGTCCAAATCCAAGAACTTTTATTTCTGCACAAAAACAACACCATGGTAGTTCTGCTAAAAACTGCGTCAGTCCGGGTTAGTTTCATTCAAATCATGCAAATTAGAGTCCAGAACAAGAGCAAAAGCGTTAGGAAAAGTAGATACGATGGAGACGTATCTTAGACCCAAACGAGGAGTCGCTCGTCCTCGTTGGGCTCCGCCAGCAACCCGCGGTGGCGGCTGATACGTCTCCGTCGTATATACTTTTCCTAACGCTTTTCCTCTTGTTTTGGACTCTAATTTGCATGATTTGGATGAAACTAACCCGGACTGACGCTGTTTTCAGTAGAACTACCATGGTGTTGTTTTTTGTGCAGAAATAAAAGTTTTCGGATAGGAACGAAACTTTGCAAGGATTTTTATATAATAAAAGAGAATTACTGGAGCCAAGAACCACCGGAGGGGGCCACTGGGTGGGCACAACCCACCATACTGCATTGCTCATTCTAGTTCCTACTTCTTTTTTACTTATTATTTATGTAAAAACAGTCAGCCAAAATAATTAATTGGAACTCCAATTAATCATTGAAGAAATTAAAAAGGGATTAAATAAAAAAATCCAAGTCTTAAATGAAAGGATTTGGTTGGAATCTTAAAGTGTGGTAGAAAGAACTACATATAGTTTTATCAATGACACTTTAGATTCTTTCTATTATATTATCTTTGAATCTACATAGAATAGATTAGTAGATTGAAATAGTTACGTAGTCTAATTCGATTTCTTTTTTCATTGCATCCACTTAATTTCAATCAGGTCAAAATAAAAAAATGCTATAAATTCACATTTTCGGAGAAAAAAATAGGGAAGGAAGAATTATCGCGTTTCACGAGACGGAGTTGCCGCCGCCTCCTGTTCTTCATCGGGAGGCCAGATCTGGAGTCTGTTTGGGGCTCCGGAGTGGGGGATCTTCGATCTTCGTCATCACCAACCCTTCTCCATCGCCAATTCCATGATGCTCCCCACCGGGAGTGAGTAATTCCTTCGTAGGCTCGCTGGTCGGTGAGGAGTTGGACGACATTCAGCATGTAATCGAGTTTTTGTTAGGTCTTGATCCCTAGTATCCATTATGTTCTGAGATTGATGTTGCTATGACTTTGCCATGCTTAATGCTTGTCACTTTGGGCCCGGATGCCATGATTTCAGATCTGAACCATTTATGCTATCACCATTATATCTATGTTCTAGATCCGATCTTGCAAGTTATAGTCACCTACTACGTGTTATGATCTGCAAACCCCGGAGTGACAATAGTCGGGGTACTTTACCGTAGTTTGAGGAGTTCATGTATTCACTATGTGTTAATGCTTTGTTCTAGTTCTCTATTAAAAGGAGGCCTTAATATCCCTTATTTTCCTTATGGACCCCGCTGCCACGGGAGGGTAGGACAAAAGATTTCATGCAAGTTCTTTCCATAAGCACGTATGGCTATTTACGGAATACATGCCTACATTATATTTATGAACTGGAGCTAGTGCCGTATCGCCCTAGGTTATGACTGTTATATGATGAATATCATCCAACGAATTCACCGATCCAATGCCTATGATTTTCTCTTATATTGTTCTTGCTAAGTTACTACTGTTGCTGCTACTGTTACACTTGCTACAAAATCACTGCTAGCATTGTTACCATTACTGTTACTATTACTACTGCTATCAAAACTATCATATTACTTTGCTATTGATCACTTTGCTGCAGATAATTAATCTCCAGGTGTGGTTGAATTGACAACTCAGCTGCCAATACTTGCAAATATTCTTTGGCTCCCCTTGTGTCGAATCAATAAATTTGGGTTGAATACTCTACCCTCGAAAACTGTTGCGATCCCCTATACTTGTGGGTTATCAAGACCTTTTTCTGGCGCTGTTACCGGGGAGCATAGCTATATTTGTTGAGTCACTTGGGATTATTATCAATTTATCACTATGAAGAATCTGAAGGATACAAAGACCAAGATCGTTCCCTCTAGGACAAGGGGAGGTAAGGAACTGCCATCACACTCTGCACTTGATTCACCTTCTATTTTGAGTAGACTTGCACCACCACCACATGCTATTAATCCTGATAAGTCGCAAGTTATTGATGATGCTACTTCTATGAATGCTACTCATGATGAAGCTAGTACCTTGCTTGATGATGACGTGCCACTAGGTGACTTTCTTGATGAACAAATTACTAGAGCTAAAAATGTTGAGAAAGCTAAAACTGATGAAATTGATGAAACTGATGAAGTACCTGAAACTGAAAATCTTGAAACACCTATTAGACCTAGTTCTTCTAGATATGAATTGCCTAAGGTACCTGAAGGCTATGTTATGGATGAGGAGACAACTAGAGATTTTCTTGATTGCAATGATAGAGATGATCTTAAGAAATTATTATGCAAACTGAAAGAGAAATCTTTGAATGCTAGAATGAAATGTGATCCTAAGTTTGTTACTTCACCTATCTTTGTTGATGATAAGGATTATGAATTCTCTGTCGACCCAGAGTTAATTACTTTGGTTGAATCTGATCCTTTCCATGGTTATGAAACTGAAACTGTTGTGGCACATCTCACTAAATTAAATGATATAGCCACCCTATTTGCTCATGATGAGAAAATTCACTACTATTATATTCTCAAATTATTTCCGTTCTCATTAAAGGGTGATGCTAAGACTTGGTATAATACTCTTGCTCCTGGTTGTGTGCGTAGTCCCCAGGATATGATTTATTACTTCTCTGAAAAATATTTTCCTACTCATAAGAAACAAGCTGCCTTACAGGAAATATTTAACTTTGTGCAAATTGAAGAAGAGAGTCTCCCACAAGCTTGGGGGAGGCTTCTCCAATTGCTAAATGCTTTGCCTGATCATCCTCTTAAGAAAAATAAAATACTTGATATCTTCTATAATGGACTAACCGATGCTTCTAGGGACTTCCTAGATAGTTGTGTTGGTTGTGTTTTTGGGGAACAACTGTTGAACAAGCTGAGGAATTACTGAATAATATATTGAAAAATTATGATGATTGGACTCTTCCTGAACCACCGCATAAACCCACTCCAAAGAAGAGGGGTATTTTATATCTCAGTCCTGAAGATATGCAAGAGGCAAAGAAATCCATGAAGGAAAAGGTATTAAGGCAGAGGATGTTAAAAATTTACCTCCTATTGAAGAGATACATGGACTTGACACACCACCACCCAAGGTGGTAGAGGTAAATTCTTTAATGAAATTCAATGAAAAAGACAATCCCTATAATATGCATCCCTGTCAATGCCTTTATGAGTTTGATAATTACATTAGAAAGCAAGATCACTTCATTGAAAATGTTATGAAACAATTGAAATATAATTCTGATATGATTGCTCGCTTGAGTGACTTGTTATTTAGAATCACCAATGATGTTAGAGGTGTAGGAAAGCATGCCTCTATGGTTCAAACTCAACTAGAACAAGTTGCTAAATCTCAAAGAGAGTTGCTAGATGAAATGAATAATAATATAAATGACTTTGCTATTAGAGTAGCAACTAGAGGAGGTAAAATGACTCAGGAACCACTTTATCCTATAGGACACCCTAAAAGAATTGAACAAGACTCTCAAAGAATTAACATTGATGCACCTAGTCCTTCTAAAAAGAAGAAGAAAAAGAAAAATGATAGGACTTTGCATGCCTCTAGTGAACCTGAAATAGAAAAACCTCCTGATAATGATAATGATGTTTCTATCTCTGATGCTAAAACTCAATCTGGTAATGAGCATTCACTTAGTGATAATGAAAAAGATAATGATGATGTTCATGAAGATACTCAACCAGACAATGATAAACAACCAGATAATGATGTTGAGATAGAACCAGGTGTTGATCTTGATAACCAACAACCCAAGAATAAAAGATATGATAAAAGAGACTTTGTTCCCAGAAAACATGGTAAAGAAAGAGAACCATGGGTTAAAAAACCCATGCCCTTTCCACCTAAATCAACTAAGAAGAAAGATGATGAAGAATTTGAACGCTTTGCTGAAATGCTTAGGCCAGTCTTTTTGCATACTCGCTTGACTGATATATTGAAAATGGCCCCTTATGCAAAGTACATGAAAGACATCATCACTAATAAGAGAAAAATACCGGAAGCTGAAATATCCACCATGCTTGCTAATTATTCTTTTAAGGATGGAGTACCCAAAAAACTTGGAGATCCTGGAATACCAACTATACCTTGCTCCATAAAAAGAAACTATGTGAAAACTGCTTTATGTGATTTAGGAGCTGGTGTTAGTGTTATGCCTTTCTCTTTATACAAAAGACTTGATTTGAATAAACTCACACCTATTGAAATATCTTTGCAAATGGCTGACAAATCAACTGCCATACCTATCGGTATTTGTGAGGATGTGCCAGTTGTTGTTGCAGATGTTACTATTTTGACTCACTTTGTTATACTTGAGATGCCCGAGGACGACAACATGTCGATTATCCTTGGTAGACCCTTCTTGAATACTGCAGGGGCTGTTATTGATTGCAATAAAAGCAAGGTCACTTTTCATATTAATGGTAATGAGCATACGGTGCACTTTCCGAAGAAACAATTCCAAGTGAATGGTATTAATGTTATTGAAAAATCTCCGACAATCACTATTGAAAGTTTTCAACTACCTCTACCTACTGCCAAAAAGAAATATGAAATGCTTATTGTGGGGGACATGCACATCCACGTTGAGGTAACTTAGTGTTTTACGAAAGTTCTTCGGTTTCATGCTAATCGAAAATGGTTGTTAATAAGACTTGATCAACCTTATTAATGGATCATTTTTGAGAGGTATGAAGTGGATGAATTTAGTAGGCACCACCTTCTGTCCTTACCTTTTGTTTTCTGTTTATCTTAGTTAAATAAAATAAAATGCCTTGTTTTGTCTGTTTTCTTATTTTCCCGTGCAATAAAAAATGACCCAAAAATAAAAGTTCTCAGCATGCTCTAAAAATTTAATACAATTTTTTCTTAATATTTAAGAATTCTTGGTGCAAATAACACCGGAGGGGGGGTGCACCAGGTGGGTACAACCCACGTGGGCGCGCCAACAACCCTAGGCGCGCCCTGGTGGGTTGTGGTCCCCCTCACTTATCTCTTTAGCCCATGTCACCACCTACCTCCAGAAAAAAATCACCATTGCTCTCTCTCTCTTGTGTTCTTGCTCACAAACCTGCGGATTTCGATCTCTTTGCTCGAAACTCCGTTTCCGAAACTGTTTTGGGGGATTGCTACTTGGTATGTGACTCCTCCATTTATCTAATTAGTTTTTGCTTTAGTGTTTTATATTTTGAATAATTAGCTACTCTTGGTGCTGCTGTAGATGGGCTTGCATGTTGAATTCTTAGAGTTCTAAGTAGTTTGAATGCTCAATATAGCCTCTATGCATGTCTATGAGTAGTTTCTACCAATTTTGTGAAGTTTTGTTGACAAAAATTTTGTGGACTAAAAATTTCAGAATTTTGTTCATAGGAATAAGATGAGTTTCTTTAGGAAGTTTGCTTCCAAGAAGAACTCCAAGGGAGTTGTGGGTGAATCATCGGATAGTGACCTCCAAACTCGGAGAATGGCGGGAGTGCGGCCATGCGAATGGCCTCACGACCCCTCCATGGATGGAGCTGGAATCCATCAAGAGTTCGCACGATTTGCTGCCAATGCTGGCCTCACCGACTTCATCGCAGCTGAGTGTGAACAATATCATCTCCTTACAAATTCCTTTGTGCAAAGTTTTCATTTCATAAGTAGGAATGACCCTCCTGAGGTGCGGTTTAATTTATATGCTGAAACCCGTCAGATACCACTTACTGAATTTTGTGATATATGCTTGCTTACTTCTGACGGGGAAATAAGAGAACCTAGGCCTGCGGAGTTTGAGGGATTTTATCGCACTCTGTCAGTGGGAGATGGGAGAGGGGTGTCAAGTGTCACCGCCACTAGCTTGCAGTTTCCTTCGGTGCATTATTTTACTTTATTCATTGCGAAGTGTCTACTTGCTAGGGAGAAGGTTGGTGCACTTAGTGCCCCCGATTTTGCTGTCTTACGCCGTGCACTCTATGGCGATAACACTTATAGCTTGGGAGCTATAGTGGCATGTCGCCTTCACCTTAACAGATCCAAGGGTAAAATTCATGGTGGTATTTATGCTACTCACTTAGCGAGTCACTTCAATGTTCAGATACGCCAACACGACCACCACTTGCCCAAGGTTTATTTAGATCGTCAGGCAATGGCTGCTCATCACTTCATTGACGGCGAGAACATTACTATTGATGTCCCTTATAACCTGGTTTTTAGTGAAAATACTCGTGATATTATTCCATTGCCTGCACCCGCTTTGTTTGATCATATTGCCAGGGGCGGATACCGGATCATGCCAGATGATATCATTTCCTACCGGAACACCCAGGTAGTTGCAGAGTAGGAGCCTCAGGAGTGGGACGCTCAGGTGCCTGCTCCACAACACTTCAACATAGGACCTGATGGCTACTACAAGTGGTGATTGCCAAGTTAGGCCAAAAGCCTAAGCTTGGGGGAGTACATATTTCCACCGACATTACATTCATGTTCACACATTTCATTCCAGTTGTCGGTGTCCACACTTTTTCATTGTATTATCCATACTAGATTTATTTTCTCGCTTTCTTCTTGTGTGTTTGAAAAACTTTGAGAAAATCCAAAAATATTTCCTGCCACTTTCCGGTTTTTCTTTCTAGTTTAAATTAGTTGTAGTATTAAAAGAAAACCCAAAAAGATTTCTTGATTCTTCTTCTTGCTTGTTGGGAGTTTCCCCGTGTAAATAGTTTTTCTCATTTTTGTTTTTCCTTCTTTAATTTGCTTTCTTCTAAAAAAACTAAAAACTCCAAAAATATTTCAATGTGTTTCTCTGAATTTCTTTTCCGTTTATTGAGTCACACCAAGGAGAAGACCACGATGAAAACATTGAGTGGCTCTCATTTGCATTATTACTGATCTAACGAAGAGCCCAAATTACCTTGTCTTCTCCTTTGAATAAAATGTTTGTAGATTCCAGCTTTGTCCACGACACTCTTGCACTATTATTATTTCCATATTATTCGGTCGTGCAAGTGAAAGGCAATAATGACGATATTTGTTGAACTGGCTGTGGCAGAGAGAAACGGGTATGGACTCCACTTGTTCTGTTTTTGTAAATATGTTTAACCTAGTATCCATGATTCAGCCTATTATGATTAAACATGTTTGCAATGACAGTTAGAGATTATAGTTTCTCATGCCATGCTTAAGTAACTAGGAGTGGATAATGGTTTATCTTGGATGTTAACATGCATTAAAATGATTGTGATGTGGTATGATGATATGGTATCTTCCTCCGAATGTTCGAGTGGCTTGACTTGGCACATGTTCATGCATGTAGTTGAATCAAAACCAACATAGCCTCTATGATATTTATGTTCATGGTGTTCATATCCTACTCATGCTAGTATCCAATGTTACTTATGCATAATGCATGTTCATGACCGTTTTCGCTCTCTAGCTGGCCGCTTCTCAACCTATTTGCTAGCCTTCGCCTGTACTAAGTGGGAATACTGCTTGTGCATCAAAATCCTGAAACCCAAGTTATTCCAGATGAGTCCACCATATACCTACCTATATGCGGTATTACCCTGCCGTTCCAAGTAAATTTGCATGTGCCACCTCTAAAAACTTCAAATAAACATCCGTTTTTGTGTGCCTGGATTGTTTATAGAGCGACAGGAGGTAGTCAGTATCTTCCATGCTAAACGGGTTATTCTCATGATGAGTGTTTATTCACTCGTCCTTGCACGAGAGGGGCGTTAATAGGGATTCCCAGTCCCGAATTCAAAATTGCAAATAATTAAACAAAACTCCCCCATGATTGTTGTTGGTATGGACGGTACCCATGGATTCGGTTAGCCGTGGAGTGTGTTTGTTGGTGGAGGGGGAGTAAACCTTTACTTTTTATTGCTTGGGAACCGCCACTAATGTGTTTAGCATGGAAGATACCGATAACTAATGGTCGCGAAGTAAACAGGAAGGGTGCATTTCTCAAAATTTCATTTATCTCTGTTTTTTAAAATATGAGCTCTGGCACCACTGCAAATCATTGCTTCCCTCTGCGAAGGGACTATCTATTTAGTTTTATGTTGTGTCAGCACCTACTCAAATAAGCGCCAGACCTGAGAGCACTATTGTCATCCTCATGCATTGTGTATAGCTAATGTTGGGTGCATCATGACTGGATCTTCTCTACCATGAATTACAAGGTTTAGTCACTGCTTGAACTTTGGAGGTGCTCTGCATTTATGTTTTGCGGTCTCAGAAAGGGCTAGCGAGATACCACTGTTGTCATATTGTATCATGATTGTTTTGACAAAGTGTTGCCATCTGAGATGCTTTATTATTGCTCGCTAGTTGTTTATGTCACTGATATGAATTAATGTAATTTTTAAGAGTTATTGTTGGCATGGTTAGTCATGATCTTTGCTGAAAACCTGGGTGCTACTTAAGCTTATTTATGTAAACAAGAGCAAAAGAGCTCGTAAAAGTTTTTCTTTTTCACTTTCAGTTTATCAACTAAATTGCTTGAGGACAAGCAAAGGTTTAAGCTTGGGGGAGTTGATACATCTCCGTCGTATCTACTTTTACTAATTCTTTTCCTCTTGTTTTGGACTCTAATTTGCATGATTTGGATGAAACTAACCCGGACTGACGCTGTTTTCAGCAGATCTACCATGGTGTTGTTTTTTGTGCAGAAATAAAAGTTCTCGGATTGGAATGAAACTTTGCAAGGATTTTTTATATAATAAAAGAGAATTACTGGAACCAAGAACCACCGGAGGGGGGCCCCTGGGTGGGCACAACCCACCAGGGCGCGCCCCCCTCCTGGCGCGCCCAGGTGGGTTGTCCCCACCTGGTGGCCCCGCTGACCCTACTTCCGACGCTATAAATTCACATTTTCGGAGAAAAAATTGGGGAGGAAGAATTATCGCGTTTCACGAGACGGAGCCGCCACCGCCTCCTGTTCTTCATTGGGAGGCCAGATCTGGAGTCCGTTTGGGGCTCCGGAGTGGGGGATCTTCGATCTTCGTCATCACCAACCCTTCTCCATCGCCAATTCCATGATGCTCCCCACCGGGAGTGAGTAATTCCTTCGTAGGCTCACTGGTCGGTGAGGAGTTGGATGAGATTCATCATGTAATCGAGTTAGTTTTGTTAGGGCTTGATCCCTAGTATCCATTATGTTCTGAGATTAATGTTGCTATGACTTTGCCATGCTTAATGCTTGTCACTTTGGGCCCGGGTGCCATGAGTTCAGATTTGAACCGTTTATGTTATCACCATTATATCTATGTTCTAGATCCAATCTTGCAAGTTATAGTCACCTACTACGTGTTACGATCCGCAAACCCCGAAGTGACAATAGTCGGGATACTTTTCGGTGATGACCGTAGTTTGAGGAGTTCATGTATTCA
This sequence comes from Thinopyrum elongatum, assembly GCA_011799875.1. NCBI lineage: Eukaryota > Viridiplantae > Streptophyta > Magnoliopsida > Poales > Poaceae > Thinopyrum > Thinopyrum elongatum. The sequence continues at coordinate 239,739,152 of CM022299.1, read as the reverse complement.
CTATGTGTTAATGCTTTGTTTCAGTTCTCTATTAAAAGGAGGCCTTAATATCCCTTAGTTTCCTTATGGACCCCGCTGCCACGGGAGGGTAGGACAAAAGATGTCATGCAAGTTCTTTCCATAAGCACGTATTCATGCCTACATTATATTTATGAACTGGAGCTAGTGCCGTATCGCCCTAGGTTATGACTGTTATATGATGAATATCATCCAACGAATTCACCGATCCAATGCCTACGATTTTCTCTTATATTGTTCTTGCTAAGTTACTATTGTTGCTGCTACTGTTACTCTTGCTACAAAATCACTGCTATCATTGTTACCGTTACTGTTACTGTTACTACTGCTATCAAAACTATCATATTACTTTACTACTGATCACTTTGCTGCAGATAATTAATCTCCAGGTGTGGTTGAATTGAAAACTCAGCTGCTAATACTTGCAAATATTCTTTGGCTCCCCTTGTGTCGAATCAATAAATTTGGGTTGAATACTCTACCCTCGAAAACTGTTGCAATCCCCTATACTTGTGGGTTATCAGCGGCGAACGGATTGCTTCGCCGCATCCCTCTCCCTTGCCCGCTGCCTCTCGCGGCAAGCAGCGCGCGCCTTCGATTCCAGCGTACGCATCCGCAGGGCCAGCAAAGCGGGCACTAGCACCCACCGCCACCCTTGCGGAGCTGCATCCAGCGCAGGAAGGGGACGTAGAATGTGCGGTGCGGACTGAGTAGCCCTCACCGAGATGCGCGTGTGCCGGGAAGGGCCAACACCAGCGTCTGCGCTGCACTGGCTGGGGACCGAGGATGGGGTAGATCCAGAATTGCCTTGTGTGTCCACCTTGGACCGCTCCAGGGCAATGCAGAGGGCTAGCTCCTCTTTGATATCTAGGTTGTAGTCAGAGCGGCTGTCGGAGCTTGACATGCTCATTGGAGTCGTCAGATTTGATCCAATCAAAGAAATCAAGGAGGGGGAAGAGGGGACGGAGAGTGAAGTTGTTGTAGGGTGGAACCCTAAGGGAGATCTTTTCACACTTGGAGGGGGAAAAGGGATGAACTCACAAGAACACAAGGGGGAAGTCACTCAAACAAAACCCAATTACACATCCATCAGAGCATCACACTTGAGATCCACAAGAATACAAGATCAATCCAAGGAAACAAGCACTAAGATAAAGTTCTTCCCAAATCCAAGAGGATATGAGGTCTTAATGATCTAGATAGATCCTTCCCTTGAAGGGGTCTTGATATCCACTAGGGATCTTCTCCTAGGAGGTCTTGATCTCCTAGAGGAGTGATACAAGGAGCAAAGCTCTCTCTAATGTCTCATAATACTTTGCTAACCATAAACAATGTCCTAGGCACGGAATATATAGGTAGATGGAGGTGAGGGACGAGTTGGAGGGCAAAACAGGAAGTCCACGGACGAATCCTGCGAGGGCCGTGCGCACGGGGTAATTGCAGGGCCGGCCCTGAGGGGGGGCACGGGGGTGGCCGCTCCGGGCCCCCAAAATGTTGGGCCCCCCTCCCAGGTCCACATGTAGCCTATGTGGCATGGCCCAGGGAGAGGCAAGGGGCGCAGGTAGGTTCACGAAGACGCGCAGCAAGGCACGCAGCAGCCCATGACTATGATCGAGTTTGTTTTCCAGTTTCCTTTGCGATCGATCATAGGCGCACATCACCCCCGCCGAGATCTATACTCGACCTGGCTCAGCGCACGGGCGACATAACAATGGTCGCTGAAGCCTAGCGCACAACACCATCTTTTTTCTTCCGTAGTCCACGCCTAATTCCCGTCCCAATGGGCAACCACATCAAGGCCACTTCCGTCGATATCACGGCGACAGAGGAGGAGCAGGCAAATAGGCTCGTTGTCAGGCTCTCGTAAGGATGGGATTGAATCCGGTAGGGTTGTATGCGAATTCTGTAGTCCACGCCTAACTCCAGTTTCCTTTGCTCCTTTCTTATTGAATCCGGTAGGGTTGTTTGGATTTTGAGATATCTGAACTTGCTTACTCCCGACGGAAAGAATTATAGTCGGCACGAGCAGGATTTTCGCTTGGCATTCAAAAATTGGGAGTCATTATGTCATTGTTTGATTACAAAAATTTGGAATATAGGAGGATGCATGCCTCCTAAATCAAGATTAATCAGTAAGTTGTGTCGAATTATTTATTAACTCGATAATAATTTTTATGGTTTTGTAGTGCTTCGGCAAAAACATTATGTCCAAGGCATACTGATGGTTCTTTCTGTGTAGATTAGGTCTCTGGGATCAAATTGGATAGAAAAAGATGCTTTTGGTCCTGCAGGTGATATAAAGTAATATATACTGAATCTTCAGTACAACGATTTCTTTTTCATATAGTTTATGACATTTGACCCATTTATATGTTTTATCTCTAGGTCTTACAAGACATTTCTAATGCTTGATAACAAACATTTTATCAAGAAGGACATGTATAAGGAGGCCCTCCGTGTGCTGATGATGCTCGAGGTATCACTACAAAGAAATACACTTCCGTGATGATACGTGTTTGTCACAGTAGGTCACGTTTTCTGTCATGCATGTACATCCATGATGATTTTATGACAGAATCAAGATAGTCATACCTATGCTGTCGTAGAAGTGATTCATGACATTACCAAAATTATCATCATGGAAGTGTCCACTTCCATGACGATAAATGGCGCGTCATGGAAGTGCTTTCCTCAAGGGTAACAGACACGTGGCATCCACCGTAACAGGTCACCGTTAAGCTATCGGGTTCCGGTTTCGATCCGATAACCCGCTAACAGCCCGGACCAATGGGGATTTTCCACGTGTAAAATTCTCAATGGCCAGAGGAACCATGTGTCGGCTCAGCGTTGGGACAGATGTCATCCACTCATTGGACGGGAGGCGCCTATGATACGTCGACACGTGGCACAGCCCAACAGAGGCCCATTCAGGTGAAAAGGCCGGCCCGTTTGACTTGGTCAAAAGGTAGCGGGCTGGCCCACAAAAAGCCTGTTAACGGCCTGTTCGCATATAGCCCATTTACAGCCCGCTAACTCACGGCCCGTTATGGCCTATCCGAATTGGGCCCAGTAGCGTTATCTGGGCTGTCCAATATAATTCCAGCCCATTGTAACTTTCGGCCCATGTATGGCCCATGACGTCTTTCGGCCCATACGAGGTCCTTTGTAACTCTTGGCCCTTTAAAGGCCCGTGGTGAAACTGGCCCATAATAAATAGTGTAACGCTTTACACCCATTAACGGCCCATTATTCCATTGGGCCGTTTCCAGCCCGTGTTACCTTTCGGCCTTCTAAGGGCCCATTTATTCTTGGGCTCATTTCCAGCATTCGGTTACTTACGACCCGTTACTGGCCTGTTCTGCTTGTGGGCCAAATTCAGCCCGTGGTTACAGTCGGCCCGTTTGTGGCCCGTTAACCCGTTGGGCTGTTTTCATAGCGTCATCAAATACAGCCCATTAATGACCCGTGATGCCCGTCGATAGAATTAAGCCCGTTATACATTTCAGCCTATTAACGGCCCGGTACGGTCGGGCCATAAACACACGATTTCCACTCTAGCCCGTTTACGGCCCATTTTGCGGACCGTCATTGGTCCACGAATAATACGGCCCGTATAAGGCCCATTGAATATACAGCCTGTCGAGGGCCCATGGATCCTATGGCCCGTAGGAGGCCCATGGTCACTACAGCAGGTAGCAGGACCATGGTTACAATGGTCCGTATGTTGCCCATGGTTATTGTGGCCTAGTTATAAAAAATAGGTTATTGTGGCCACTAGAAAAACGCGAAAAAAGAACTGCAGTGACTACAAGCAAACAACCAAACAAGACAATAAGGAGATAAATAAGCAAGCAACTAACGCTAGGCTATTACGGCTATTGCACATATTACATCCACTGGGCATCAAAGTTCGCCACCAGTGCAAATATAGGGAACAAAGCAGCATATCACATACACTGGTTGTCGAAGTTGGCGACCAGTGCAAATAAACGCTGCAGCAAAATAAGTCCAGAACTGAAACCACTTTAGAAGAGCTCAAGAAACAATATCCTGGGTACCGAGCATGCTGGCAAGATGCTTAGCAAGCTTATTAACTTTCTCTTGTTTGGCGCTTAAATCCTCCAGCGCTTGCTATTGCACCAGAAAGTATGCATCTGAATTCAGCAGGGACTTCCTCAGTCCTTCGGCTTTGTGTCGCAGCACATCTGATCGATGTCTTTCAACTTGAAGTTGAGACTTAAGAAGACGAACTGATTCAGGCAGCGAGTTCGAAGAGCTTGTGCCAGCAGTAGTGGCCAGTAACTCGAACATTACATCAAGACAGGACTTTTGGGTTGTCTCACTGTCATCAAGATAGTTTTTATTAGCTTTCTTGGAGACCAATAGGGATGTATCACTATCTTGAACCTTATCTGCATTACTGCCTTTACCATTGCATAACGGGGTACTCTTCTCCAATATTTTGTCCGCATTCTAAAAGAGAAACAAGCGGACACATCACAGGCTTACCATGTTGTATATGAAACTCATTTTGGTAAATCAGTTCAGCAGTAAAGTGGACAGGATAACAGCATGAAACAAACATATATCTATGTACCATGGTCACTGTATGGTCTATATCATTCTAGTTTTTGTTGCCAAATCAAGATAGAGACACAGTTCAAATAATATCTGTTTAAGACAAAGTAGCATAGACAGAATATAAGTGTGGGAAACTACAGAGCAATAATAACACTTGTAATGTGCATGACATGAGAACATAACAGTTTATTCAATTGAAACTGAAATCAACATAGAGCAAGTTACAACAGCAAACTAGTTAAAGAAACAGGTTTAAAACATGCCTGTTGCACCATTGGAGTTTAAATTCCATCCTTCAAATTTGAAAATAGTTGGTATGAGTAAATACAGTGATGCAAGAGCAAAGGAGTATGAACCATAGCTACAGAACCTGACCTGAGATCAATTCTTCTTCTGCTTTAAGCGTTGAGTTGGGGTTCGGAGTGGTGGTCCTCGTGCTTTGGGCACTGCAGTTGCCTTACTAACTGCTCGTGTTTGGGTGCTCTGTGGTGGAGACGGTGCTGTGTCAACTGGAACTGGGTTACTATCTGCTGGGGTTGGGGTTAGAAGGGGTGTAGCTGGTTCTCTGTCCAACTGGGTAGGGGTACAATCTGCGAGAGTCTGGGTTATGTGTGGTGGGGCTGGTTCTTGGGCAAGTACAACCGTGGTTCTATCTGCATGGACTGGTAGCACTATCTTTTCTGAAGACCGTGTTATTACTCCCTTAGATACTGCCATCGCCCTCTCCAATTCAAATGGCTGATAAACAAGAAAAGTAATTGAATGTACAGACATTGTATGATAGACAGGTGCAATGGATAGTGGGGAATAAAAGAGGGCATGAAATAATTCACATTTATGTTGTCTAACCAAACAGGATAGCATGACACAATTTCACATATATGATGGCTAACTAAACAGGATAGCATGACACAATTTCACATATATGATGGCTAACTAAACAGGATGGAAAGACATAGATCAAAATATGATGACTATGTAAATAGGATGACATGATATAACTATATAATGTGTTTATTAAATAGGTTGGCATGCCATAATTCACATACATGCCACCTATGGAAACATGATAGCATGATATAATTCACGGATAGAATGACATAATTCAAAATATGATGACTGTAGACACTAAACAGGATGAGATGATATAACTATATGATGTCTTTATTAAATGGGTTGGCATGCCATAATTCAGATAGATGTTGTCTATGTAAACATGATGGCATGATATAATTCAAATATATGATTTATATACTAAGCAAGTAAGCAGATGGCAATCGCATATATGATGTAAAAACTAAGCAATGCAAGACAACATATGCATGGTATGAGTAATATAACCCTGCCAAGTTTGAGCATAGACCTCAGCGAGGAAATAGGACTGGTCATCTGTCTCTGAATCCTCCTCTGAGGAGCTATCTGTAACCAGCAAGATGTCTGCTTCAGCAGGTAGCATTGTCTGCTCTGAAGACCTTGTTTTCACTCCAGATACTTCCATCACCGCTTCAAATGGTTGATGCACAGGAAGAGTAGTTGAATATACAAACGTTGTCGACAAATGGAATACGTAATACAAAAAAAGGATAGCATGATATAATTCACACATATGATGATTGGCTAAACAACATGGCATTGCATAATTCACATATATAATGCCTTGCAACAAGATAGCATTGCATAATTCACATATATAATGTCTTGCAACAAGATGGCATTGCATAATTCACATATATGGTAATTAGACACTAAACATGTGGCATTCACACAAAGCATGTCTAACCTAGCAAATGTACTAGCAATGCAAGACACCATAGCACGATATGAGCAACTAACCCTGCCAAGTTAGAGCATACACCTCGGGGGGGGGGGGGGAATAGAACTGGTCATCTGTCTCTGAATCCTCCTCGTCCGAGCGATCCGTAACCAGCGAGATATGCGCTTCGTCACATAGCATAGTCTGCTCTGAAGACCTTGTTTTCACTCCAGAATTTTCCATCACCGTGTCAAATGGCTGATGCACACGAAGAGTAGTTGAATGTACTAACATTGTTGACAAATGTAATACGTAATGGAAAAAAAGGATGGCATGATATAATTCACATATAAGATGACTGGCTAAGCAGGATGGCATTGCAAAATTCACATATATGATGCCTGGCTAAACAAGATGGCGTTGCATAATTCACATATACGATAAAGAAACTAAACAGATGGCATTCACACAAAGCATGTCTAAACTAAGAAGATGACATATTTGATGTATAAAGTAAGCAATGCAAGGCACCATATGCATGATATGACCAACATCAGCATGCCAAGTTAGAGCGAAGACCTCAGGGGGTCAATAGGAGCAGTCTTCTTCTTCTGAATCCCCCCTCAGAACAGTTATCTTCCTCTTGATTACAATCTGAAATGGGTGGAGGGGGCTTCCTTTGCGCCCACCATGGAGTGACGTCTGCATGAAATTTTATTGCCACGCAAGGCTCGTCTCTTTTTCTCTACATGTTCAGTTCCATTGTGTACAATAACTGACATGCATAGGAATAAAACATAGTGAGATTATGTAAGGAGTGCATGCAGAAATCCAGAGTGATGGTAGCAACTTGTGGATAGACCCAAAACCAATGATAGCAGGCAGATAATGGCTTCAGTTAAAAAATACAGATAATGGCTTCTTTACTGTTTGTTTCCCACCCAACATGAAACTCATAGTAGACACCAGGGATTAACCTGATAGTAGACAGATACTATTGATTGTAGCCCTGATATGTACCCCACAACCATTTAAAAACTCAAGTTTGAGCATTAGTTTGGAGCTGACTCAGAGTCTAATCGGTGAACAGGACAATAAAGTAGCATGTAATATTAAGCGATGCATAACGTAAGCAGACACGAAAGAGTGCGACCTCTCTTGCGGACCCGTGTAGTCCTCGAGTTCATCTACTCAGTTGATGATGGTAATGCAGTTGTCGTGGCTGCCGGCGGCGGGGAAGAAGATCTGAGGCGGCGAAAGATAGTCTGGAGGGCGGATCCCTGCTGTCGTGGACCCTTCTGTCGTTGGAGTAGCTGAGCTGGGGTGGACGACGGCGCAGCAGGAGCGGGACAAACCACACAAGGTTTTCTTTGACAACTATGTGTAAGAGAAGTAATTTTGTAAGGGCTCGTTTGAATTGGAGGATTCTAACAATGCAGGGATAGGAAATACACAGTAATAGGATAGGAATGCATGTGCAAAGAATTTAAAATCACAGGATTTCTGTCAATCTGGGTGTTTGGTTCACAGGAATTGGAAGGTCACAGGAATGCAAAGAAGCATGGTCAAATTAAGTCAAACCACAAGAAAATGTACAGTTATAATGCTATTATGCTACTATCACTTAGTCTTATTCTTCATGAATAGGAATTTGAAAAGGAGGGCCAAGTGGATATTAAAATTCCTACGGTTTTTCTTTGAAAGAGACACTAAAGGAACAAATCCTACAGTTTTCCTTTGCTCCATTCCTTTGAACCAAATGCATTAATAGTAGTACCATAGGAAACTTTCCAATTCCTATGTTTTTCCTTCACTTTTCCTTTCGACCACTGGCAATTCTAGTAGGCAGGCTTGAACAGGCAAAAGCCTACACTCCAAAAATGTTTTTGTGCTACTTGTACTACTTTGGACCCAGGCCACTGCCCTACTAACTCAACTCCCAGGCCCATCTACACATGCACAGCTCAAACACGCAGAAATAAATAATGAAGGCTTTGGAGAGAGTCCATCACGGATAGCTAAGTTGCCTGGTACCTCACTGCTTGTCATATAGTAGGAGAAACTAATCGTATTTCACGTTACTACGTGTACTCAGTGGACAATATATATAACATATAGAGTAAAAAAGTGATGCAACAAGTGTACAACCTCTTTGGCAAAGCCACGTCGATCTCAGCATGATTGGGTTGGTCGGTGAGGATGCTCTGGCTGATGTGGCTGTCGGAGGAGGGGAAGAAGATCTTAGGTGTCTAGAGATGGAGGCGAGGGTATTGCTCCGCTGTGATGGAGGGTTTCGTCGTTGGAGCAGCTCAGGTGAGTTGTACGACGACGAGGCTGAAGCAGGACAAGAGAGACAATGTTAACCTGAGTGGAATTCTAATAGCATCTCCAATAGATGATGTAAAATACATAATCACAAAGTGCTAGATGTAAAATACATCAGCCGCTCATCTCTGAACTTAACTGTCAAAACTGAATTTAACTATCGAAACTAAATTTTACTGTCGAAACTGAATTTTACTGTTGAAACTGAATTTTACTATCGAAACTGAATGCACTAGTAGCAGAAAAGCAGTAGCAGCAACAGCAGCACCCGGAGCAGCAACGCGTGCGAGAGCCGGGGCAGCTGGTCATGTAGCAGCATCTTGGGTAGCAGCTGTAGGGGCTCGAGCGAGAGCAGGATCTCCTGCTCGTGCAGCAGCAGTGCGAGCAAGAGTAGAGCAGCAACGCAAGCAAGAACAAGAGCGAGAGCAGCAGTGCAAGCAAGAGCAGGAGCAGACCAGGCAGGGGACAGAGAGCAAGAGCAAGAGCAGACCAGGCAGGGGACAGAGAGCAAGAGCAGAGCAGCAGCGTGAGCAAGAGCAATGCAGCAGCAACTCCTACTGATGTGGACGTCATCACCGCGGGAGCGACGCCGTGTTGGAAGTGGCCGGCGACGCCGCCATAGATGGAGCCGCGCCATGTCGGCTCGGGACCGAGCACCGACAGCACCATGAGATCGAATCAAGAAGAAAATGCAGCGATTAGTGTAGAACCTTTTTGGTGGCGCCGATTAGGCCTCAACTTCATCCAAGGAATCGGTGATGATGCTGCTCTTCCGGTGGCGCAGGTGAAGATGGCGGTGTGGGAATGGAGGTGGCGCAAAAGATGAAGGGAATGTCGGGGCAGCTCTTTGGAGGTGGAGGATGGGGTGGATGAACCGGCGGGACGACGAGATCGATGACGGATCCTCATCCGGTGTGGTGGATGAGGGACGTCGAGGTGTTACTGTGCACGACGTCGTCGAGGAAGAGGCTCCTGCTGGGTGGGCGGACGGAGGAGGGTGTGGGGCTTCATGGGTTTTCGCGGCCTCGGTGTACGAATGGGGGGGGGGGGGGGGGCGAAGGGGATGGGGGTGAACTCATGGCTTAGGGACGCGCTTGTCCGAAATGTGGGGTAAGTTACGAAAGTAGCCCCACCGATTTGTACTAGGTGGTTCTTTCGGTTCAGGGGTATCACGAGAATTTCGCGTGTCGGGATTTGGCAGGAGGTGGGAGTTTTCGCGCGCATTGTAATTTTAGGATAGCAAGGCGCGGGTTGAGATGGAGGGAACTTTAGGAGCACAACGAGACAAAGAGATATCTTAAAATTTCGGGATAACAAGGCGCGGGTTGAAATTTCCGGACAAGCCTAATGTGTATACTATGGGTGTGTTTGGTTTGTGCCCAAGGTTGCCCCACCAAAGCATTGGCTAGACAAAATTTTGGTTGAGGTTTTGGTTGCCCATGATTTAGCCAACATTGGCAAGAAAAATGAACTAGAGTTGGCTAGAGTTCATTGGCATGCCAAAAAATTGGTAACCATCCAAACAAAGACCAATCTTTGGGTCATGACCAAAATTTCGGTAAGGTGCACTTTGGCCACAATCCAAACACACCCTATATCAAATCAATTCGCACTTCCCTCGACGAAAAAACAAAAAGAAATCAATTCGCACCACACAAGAGAGTCTAGTCCCGTGTATTGTACCAAATCAATTCGCACTACAAATGCCATTCAAAACTTTGAATCCGTGTTATGTTCAATTAAAATATTTCGCTACGTGTATAATGCATGCAACCTGCTACTCAAATGAACGTTTTAGTGCATTCCAAACGTATATACTACCGCTTCAATATGAACTAAATTTGAATTTGTTTCTCTATTTGAATAAGATCTACAATCATGATTGTTGTCAAGTTAAACCATTTGAATTTGTTTCTCTATTTTAATAAGATCTACAATCATCATTATTGTCAAGTTAAACCATCATTTGTATATTATCTTCACAGCACACCACATGATTACTGTCGAGTTAGATATGAACTATGTGTACTATATGAACTCGAACTCGATTTTTTGAATCCACTTTATGTTGATTTCAAATCACAGTACATTTCAAGCTCTAGCTAGATCTTCATAATCTAAACCATGTCTCATATGTATAATGTGTTTATCACATAATGTATGGTGCCTCGCCCCCTACGCCTACAAGTATTTAGATGTGAGTTGCAAATGCCACACATTATCACAAATTCAAATAAAATGTGAGATTGTTCGATATATAGTATGGTTTAGATTGTTCGATATTTAGTTGTGAGCTGCAAACGCCACATATTATCACAAATTCAAATAAAATGTGAGATTGTTCGATATATAGCATGGTTTAGATTGTTCGATATTTAGCTGTGAGTTCCAAACACCACGCATTATCACATTATGGTATAACATGTCCAAAACCACACCACGCGTATCACTGCTATATTCATGCATGCATAGGTTTATAACACTATGATCTCTTATTCAAATATATGAATCCACTTTCATATCGAATTATGATCTTTGTTAGTCTCTTACACCCACACAATCCTCTAACCTTTGTAGCTAGCACTAACTTCCTCTCGTGCATGCACACACCCTCCTCGCCCTCCCCCTCCCTCAGCATTCTATCCATCGCGCACATTCATTTTTTTCTTTAGGTCGTTATCCCACGGTCTCCACAACTCCTTTCCGACACACACCGATCGATAAACCTCTCCAACGATGTCTGCCTACCACATACACACGCACTTTCCATCTCCTCCTTTCTGTGTCCATGCCTCGTGTCTTTCATACGGTCCCACACACGTGTAAACTCTCGCCCCTTTTTTCATCGATCTCACAATCGCACACTCCTCCCCCTATCTAGCTAGTAGGCCTCTCGCATCACCTCCTAGCTCCATCTCTCTCTCTCTATCCGTCTCTCTGGGCCTTACTTGCCTCTAACAAATGGATGTACACCGACCGATCTCCCGCTATACATATAGCTAGCTAGGTCGTTTATAACTCGTTTTCCCCATGTGCCGATCAATCTACCTCATTAGTTATGTCTCTCCTTTCCTCCGACACACAACAATTGATCTACCGATCTAGTTAGGTCTACTTACCAAACACATGGTCCCCCTTCATCATCCATGCATGCCTCTCGACACATCTATCACTCACACGCACACACAAAAACACATCCCCACTCTTCTTGATAATATTGCAGTTGTACCCTTAGTTTGTCTAGTAGGCCTCTCCCACCATCTCCGAGAAGCAACTCCACCACCCCTCCGGCACTCTACCTCTCTCTCTCTCTCCCCCCATCTCTCTCTCCCTCTCTCTCTCTCTCTCTCTATGTCCCAACCTATTCCCCGTCCTTCACTTATGTATGGATGTCGACTGATCTCCCTCAAGACATAGCTAGGTATCTCCTTCTCAACAGATATACGAGTCGATCTACCTCTCTAGTTAGGTCTCTGCCTCCCCCCACACACACACCGATACATCGAGCGCTCTAGTCATGTCTCCCTACCACACACAAACTTGCCCTGTGCCCTCTGACGTTCCGGTAGGTCAGTCGCCCTATATCTTTGACGTGCACACACACAATTTTGATGGCTCTCTTCATCGATCTCGCACCCACACACTTGATCCTCTCTTCGAATCTATCGATATCTATGACCCCTCCCTCTCTTCTCGTGGATCGCCCCCTCTATATATTATATAGATAGGCCTCTATTTCACACACATTGCATGTGTCAAATTTTTGTTTGAGATATCATCGACACATATTCCCACAAATACATTCACGAAATCACCCCCCATAACAAAAAACAGTCACGAACGCACATGCCATCTCTCTAGGTTTGTATCTCTCTCACACACACCCATGTAGGTGGGGGACGTGCACGAAGAGAAGAGGTGCACGCACGACGCACATACTCCCGTCTCTTTCCCAACCACACCCGCGCGGGTACACGATGGAGCTCATTTATGTACGAAAAGGCAGCCCACGTTGTAATTTGACACGTGTACTGGTTGTCCACTTGATGGAGGATTGTGTACCACGGGTGAACAAACAAATTGTGACTTGACGCGTTATTTTAAAAAAGAGGTAAACCATGTGGGTCCTACCTTAGAGGCAAGGCTCTATACACTGGAGATGCTCTGTATTACTTTTGATGTGTCCTGTCAACTCGTAGAACAAGGAGAAGCTTGCTTAGTACGCCCTCTCCCCCGCCCACGGGCGCGGTGGCTCGCAGAGTCACAGGACGAGGAGAAGCTTTGCTTACTACGCCTACGCCCGCTCCCTCGCCCATGCGCGCGGTGGCTCGCAGGACGAGGAGAAAATTTTACTACTCCCTCCGTTAGATGTATATACACTCCTCGTCCTGACCTTGGTTAGCGAGATTATCATATTGTTTGAAATATATGTCTTTTAGTAGATTTCAATATGAACTACTAGTACATACTCCAAACACTGATGTATATAGATGTATTTTAGAGTGTAGATTCACTCATTTTGCTCCGTATGTAGTCCATATTGAAACAGACATAGTAGTATGCACTCTCCCTCACCCCTCGACCCTCGACCCTCGCCCACGTGGTGGACGTGCAGCAATTCATTCGGTCTCAGATAGCCAGAACCATATACTGTAGTACCATTATTGCTCGACTTCCCGAAGAGGCGAAGAGCCAAGCGCAAGGTTAATATTTTTGAGATGCCAAGCGCAAGGTTTATAGGAGAACGAGTAGTAGTAGTACTAGTAGTACGTACTGTACCAGTGGTACGTACTGTATGAGGAAGAAGGCAACAAGAATGTATGTTTTGCGTGATAGTCTCTTCTTACAGGACGTGCTAGACCTAGTGGACCTCATTGTTGCAATGGGAGTACTATCATAGATGGCACGATTCAGAGTGGTGGGCAGCGGGAATAATTCGGAGCTGCTTAGTCCCCCCATGAAGAAGTCCCATCGAAAGGAATAGCCATCCTCTACACGTGCTCCTATGTAAAATGAGTAAATGAGACAAAAAGAGAGAGACAAAGTAAAAAAAATCACCAGCCTTAGAGCCAGCCCTATTGTATTAGTGAATGATATTTCTACGTCGTGATTGACATGGCTATATTATTAACCATGCTGCGGAGGTAGAAGAGGATTTTTATTTATTTGCGGAGGTAGCAGCGGATGGATATTCAACGAGGAGTGAAATGATGGCTGCTTCCTCGGTCAAACATAGAGAAAGGTGGGCCTCGTGATTTGACGGCTTATTAGTCATTATTACTGCCTATACTCTTTGCCCATATAATAACCGCGTGGTAGAGTACTAGTGGGCTATACTTAACCATGCTCGAAGAGAAGAGGTGCACGCACCCACGCACATAGTACCAGTAGCACTCTTTACGTCTTTTGCGTCTTCCCCAACCACACACGTGACACGGTGGAGCTCATTTCTGTATGATGATGTAGCCCACGTGATAATTTGACGCGTCTAGTAGTAGTTACTCACTTAATGGAGGGTCGGGAACCACACATGAACGGTGCCGCATCATTTATAAATAAAGTTTTTTTTCTTTACTGGCACATACGCAATATAAATAGGTTCATATGGAGAGAAAAAGAAACTGCTCCACTATATACATAGCCAGGACGAGCCTACACGGTTGCTTGCTGGGGTTGCTCTCTTCACACTCTCTCGCACAAAACGACTGTGGCCACATCTCTAACATCCGGGCGGATCACGTCCGCCGGGGGAAGGGGTGCATGCTTTGTGTAGATGCGGTTGCCGTCGCCGATGGCGAAAACCCACTGTCGACGCGTCCCGATCAGGTGTCCCCGCCGTTCTCTCTCACAAAGCCGGTGCGGTTGCCTTCGTCCCTTGCTCACTGCCGCGACGCGAGAAGTTGCCGCCTCCCGCCGCCCTCCTCTAAGCTAGCTACATCCTGATATCCCTTAGGTACTACACACCATCTCTCTGTAGGAGTAGGTCGATGTGTCGCACTCTCTAACACACACACGCACAGACAAGTTCATAGAATAGGAATATCATGGGAGTGGGAAGCCACAGGAAGTGAGATAAATGGAGTACGTACAAGAAGAGAAGAGGTACACGCACGTCCGTCGGAGCCTCGCACTATAGCCCAGCCGACCACAGCACGACGGCCGGATCTGTGCCTCTTGTCCCGACGCCGGCGGTCAGCACCTATATCTGCGGCCACGGGATTTGACGCACGCGGCTGCCGGATTTGGAGCATTCCGGCTGCCTGGGACTGCTCCTTGCCATGGAGTGTCCGGGTACCAGGTCGCACAACAATGGCAATGCCTCCATGTCGCGTGCAGGTACTGAATCCGCCTCTAGCCGCTCGGATCTATCCCGTCGGCGGATCGCCAGCAAAGACATGGCCGGCCACCGTCCGGGCTCGGCCCTGGCCCAGCGGCTAGTCGGATCACCGTTGCCGCTCATAAAGTGCGATGGCTACACGCGGCAGATCCTGCGCCGCGTTTCGACCACGCCACAACATCCCGGATGGGTGTTCATCAAGTGCGAAAAAGATAAGGTGCATAGTACTTCTTTTGATTCAGCTGTGCTCCCTTATTCGACGCATGTTCGGCAGCTTATACTCAAACTTGTGTGTAGGATGGATGCAAGTTTTGGTTTTGGGAAGAAGAATACATCGATCTATTGATAGCACGAAATTTGGTAGATGCTCGTGCACTCCTTGCTAGAATAGAGGCTAGAGATGTGACTAGAGATGATATTAGATGTGAAGCAACATCTAGTTCTTTAGAATCGAAGAAGAAAGAAGTGTGCAAGCTCGAGAAGCCACAGATCAACAATGAAGACATAGAGAAGATATTAATACAATTAGTGGGAGCAATTATGGAAATTGGATATCTTTTAAAATGTCTAATTGTGGTTCTTGTTTTCTTTGGTCTTGCTCTCCTAGCAAAGAATTGTTGAATGTACTTCCCTGTATCAAAATGTTGTTGATGAAATAAAGAAATGTGCTGGAAAATAAATGTGTTCACATTCCAAGGTGCATTAAATTGATGCATGCAAGGATTAAAAGAAACCAACCAGTGCATGTAACCATTCCTACTCATTTAGTGGTCGTCCATGAATATATTGTAATTAATGCAGATTAAAGTTTGAGTAATTTTGTAAACTACGAGATGGAGTACTACATTTCTCCATTCATCATCTGCCTTGGTTGATGAGATTTCAAATTTATGCCCTATTAACCGGAAAGTAGTGAGTAGTTAAAAAAATTGGTCAAACTATGACAAAAAATATATGACGTGGCGTAAAAACTTGGACTGAGGTAGTACTCCCTCCGTCTAGGTGTTAAGCCATCTTACAAAAATCAGATATTCCCAAAATGTTTGGGCGTCATCCATTAACTTCGCATCTCAGTCCCCTCCTAGCCTCGTTGCTAGCGAGCGTTACTTACTCTGCCTTGTTATCTCCTCCGGAAACCCAATGCATGGAGCGCAACTACGCGTTGATTAGTCAAGGAATCAAAGCTGGCTTGCATGCGAGTTAATACGTGGCCCTGCATGGTAGCTAAAACAGCATCTCTTAATTGCGGTGATTAATTGTTGCGTTTAGAGAGAGAAATCAGGGCTTTGATTGGAGGAAGGACCAGTCAAGTTTCTCCTTCTCCTCCAATCTGCTTGCACCTTGGTCCCGCTGCACCTTCTAACGTGACTTAGGCCCTTCCCAGTGCTCCAAGGTGGACAGGTGCTAAGCATGCCACATCAGCAAAATATGACATGGCACAACATTTAAGGAGGGGAGAGAGAGCACTTTGGTGACCCCAGGAAGAACCAATGCCAAGCGCGAGAACCTAGGCAAACCACTTAACTGAAACAACTTGACCAATGCATGAAAGACTTTAGGTGCTAACTCATTAAATAAAGTGTGCTTAGCAACAACAAGTTAAGCACCTATGCATTGGGGAGTTGAGTTGCTAAGGTATTTAATGCACTTAGCACCTTATCTAAGCAACTTTGAATTGAAAGAGGTCTTATACACCTAGACGGAGGGAGTAGTACGAGATACGGTGGCACACTGACTTAGGCCGAACACAAGTGCCCAAAATTATTGGAAGAGAGCAAAGTGTACATACAAATAATTAAAATTGAATTTCTCGTTTTTTTGAAACGGAAGCAAAAGATTTGCCTCATCCATTAAATAAGAGGAGAATAGAGTTTGACAGTTTGCAAGAGACCCTACAAATAAATGGCATGGCAATTACTCTCAATACGCCCTAGTTTCTTAGGCTGGTTGTAATGGGAGTATCATAACTAGTATCATGCATGCCAACTAGGCAACTTTGATGAGGTGGCATAGTATTTAATGAAGAAAGAGAGGGTTGAGTATCATATCATGATACTGTATCATAATAAATGTTATGCTACTATGTGTCATGCATGTAATAAATTAAGTCATATATGATACTACAATATGATACTATGCATAAGGGAGGTAGTATCACACACTAGTATCATATGCATGATACTACCCATTACAACCAGCCTTAGCACCCGTTATAACCCTTAGTACATACGGTGGCACACTGACTTAGGCCGAATACAAGTGCCCAAAATATTTAAAATTGGAGGATGGTGCAGCCCACCTTTCCGATATTTTAACCGTGTGTGGTTCAGTTGTTGCTTTACCACACATGAACGATAGTAAGTGCGACCGGGAGGCGTGGAGCGTTAATTTCGAGTTGACTCCTTGGAGCGTTAAATTTTCTTCACGTAGTAGTATTAGCTTTGCCCTACTAGTAGTATTTTTCTTCACTAGTAGTACGTTAAATAAAGAGTTCCGTTTCGTGCACAATTTAAAATGATTTTTATGGAGAGAAAAAGAAAACCAATCCAATTATATACGCTGCAGCCTTAGCGCTTGTTTTCTAGGCTTTGCTCTCTTCACACTCTCTCTCCACTATATATATACACGCTGGAGCCTCAGCGCTTGTAGTTGCTCTCTACACTCTCTCTCATCCTATCCAGATCTAAACAAGACTGCATTGGCCTCTCCTCTCTGTCTCTCACCTCACTACTGGTCAAAGAGCTGGCAGGATCCCGTCCGTCGGGGAAGGCAAGGAGGCTTAACACTGCCGCTTGCCTGCGAGGGAGGGAATCCACTGCCGGCGCCGCTGTTCTCTTTCACCCAGCGGCGGCATGGGAGGGCCTCCGACCCCTTCTTCCTCGCCACCGTACATAGTGTGGGCAGATCGGGCTCCGATTGCCCACCGAGCCACACCCCGAGAACCTTAAGGTATAATTTTCTTAATCCACAGGCATTGCTCTAGCTGCATGTGGATTTTTTTCGCTTCTGCACTCGAATCTAGGTGTTGGATCAAACAGGAAAGTAGTGGGGAAAGTTGTATAGCATGAATCTAGGACGTGGTTCAAAGAGGAAAGGAAGGGGGGAAAGTAGTACAGACTGGCTATCCAACACCTATGTTGGTCGAAAAGGGAAAACAATGACAAACGCAGTACACACATCTGTAAGGAACTAATCTTTCTGTGGGTGGGGGACAAGGCTGTATAGATTGAGAAGGACTAGATTTGCTGCCCTCACATAGGGAAAGGTGTCTAAAGATAACAAAAATGGGACCAACACAAATATGTTCCTTAGTTGTTTGTTGCAACAGACTGTGCATCACCCCTTTATACATCGGTACATGCACATGGTGCTTGTGCGTCCACTGTCCCATACAACTCTTTAGCTGTTGTTAATCTAATAATGCCGCTGGAAAATTGAAGCAATGCCACAGTTAAAAGCAAATTACATGTTTAACGAATTTTATTGTTAATATAATCTCTCTGTTAATATGAATCAATGGCACTGTTTGAGAAATGCTGTTGTCTTGCTTTCTTTCCCATTTAGATAAGTTAGATGCTTCTTTTTGTGGGCTTCTGTGTCATCCACCGTTATTGACCACTAATTGTTTCCTTTGCACCTGTGTGTAAATAGGGTTATCTACCTCACCTCGTTGCTATTGTGACTTTTTGTTGCACTGCACAAAACACTTTTGTTTTATGAGTGTTTTGTGCAGTTCAACCAAAATGTCACACCGACAACGTTGCTTGATTGCTTGATCTTAGTGGAACTACACAAGAGGAGATCTAACTTCCTATCTGTGTTGACAAATTTGTTTCAGATCTTCTTCTTGTGAGTTGTTTCAATTCCGCGTCATGAGAGGTCAGTATTGGCCTTCTTCCACATGATTGTGTAGTGTGATTTCATATGTTTTACTACTTATACAGTAATGTTGCTTGATTTTAGTGAACTACACAAAAGGAGACCAGACTTCCAATTTGTATGTGTACCGTAATATCCCATTGAGGTAAGATAATGATATTTCTCAACTGTTGGCCTGTATATTGCTACTGTCATCAGAAAAGTAATGTTGTTGTTTAGTGCTATACTTGTGCTCCCTAATTGACATGCCAAATCTTACATTGAAGGCGAAGCTTGTCTATTATTGACCCAAGTGATGAAGGGGAAGAACAAGCGGAAGAAGAACAAAAATCAACTCCCGGTGCTGTCATGAAGCACTGGAACTATGATGACACAAGTAATGATATAGTTTTGCATCTTAATTTATTGCTATGGCTGGAACGAGCAATTGTTTTGCCACTATGATTTGATGCCATCTCTACTTGTGCAAACAGGGATCTTGTTTGAAGATAATATATATTTTAGTGGAATTGCACAAGAAGATGTTGGAAACATTAAACTAATTGAGGAGTTTATAGTAAGCATGGCAACCACAGTAGATAATAACGGATGGTTCCGGAGAAGTGCTTCATCTGCATGCTCTACACAATAAGCCTCCTGACAAAGGTTGGTACCGACCCACGGATTTCATCCATATGATCGAGCTTTGTCATCTCTATTGGTGTTGTGCTACTGTTTAGCTACTGTCATGAGAAAGTGGTATTGTTTTGCATGTTAATCTAAGGATGCTAATAAATTGAGGCACCGGTTTGCCACCGTTATAGCCACTGATAAAATTAAGTAATAATACAGTTCAAGTTGAGCTGTTGTGTTTGGTATCATATCATTTCCTATGAGGATAATGAGGATGCATCTCTTTGTGACTATACATTTCACCAGTTACTCCCATTGTTAATGTAATGGTTGTTTTAAATATTTCCTTTCCTTCTTTTCGAGCAAACAGGGATGCTAGCATTTAGTTATTCTCTTGTCTTTGCACAACAGGATCATCCTCCTCTGAAGAAGAATATGCCAGGATATGAAGAAGCCAAGTCCTTCTCTTCTTATCAGAAGGAGCAGTTGAAGGATGGTTACATTAATGTCCACAAGAACAAACTAACTTCAACTCAGAAGGACTCACAGATCTTCATCTTTGTTGCTGTGATGGCCAATACAATGTTGTTTTAGGATTCTTTCTGGTGAGTTCTATTTTTTTAAAATGTGTGCTCTGCATGGATCATGTAGGTTGCCTGTTTAAACTGTAAATTCATAATACAGTTTGCTTTGTACTAATCACTTTTTTGTATTTATGCAAACAGGGATGCTCAGCTTGATTTCAATGGGAACTGCACAAAATGTTCCAATGGTTCGTGCCCTCCATTATACTTCATCATGCACAATAGATCAAATGTCCTCGAATCATTCATTTCCACCTCCAGCCACAAAATTAGCTATAAGAAAGGAGGTGCCGATATGTTCAAGGCCTTCCAACATATAAAGGCGAAATCATACAAGCTACGCGCGAAGTTGGTTGATTTTAGTGGAACTGCACAAAAAGAACAGCTGGTTTATTTAGCACGAGGTGACATGTCAATGTCTGAACTGATGGCAAACCCGGCCCATTCCACAATCGTAGGCATTTGATATTTTGGAATGGGAAAACCTTGTCAAAGTTTGCTCATTGATGTACGCAAAAAGCATTTGATATTTTGGAATGGGAAAACCTTGTCAAAGTTTGCTCATTGATGTACGCAAAAAGACACGCATTTGATATTTTGGAATGGACAACCTTCTCAAATTTTGCTCATTGATGTTAGCAAGAAGACATGCGTTTGATATTTTGGAATGGGACGCCCTTTGCCGTCAGCAGCATCGATCGATTTTTCTTTATTCTTTAGTTGTGAAGTAAATATTGGCTTTGACGTGTGAATCATTGAGATGCATAATCATTACATTTCATACATTCTTCAACTAAAAAGGGGTGCGCTGGAGGTATAATTAATTAACCTAATCTATGATCTCCGGCGCCCATTTCTCGTGTCCGGCTGAGCCGAACAGAAGCTTCTTCTCCAGCTCAGCTCTTCGACTCCACGTCGCCGCCAAGAAGCTAATCGGCCGTCAATGTTCAACCCGCCAAGCTTGGCTTCAACCGAAGGGTAGCAGCGGTGGCCTTACTTGGACCCGAGCGGCGGCAACCTACCGTGTTCTACTCTTCCTCATTTTCTATGTGGCGCGGCCTCGTTGCAGCGGGGCGGGGCCTCGACGGAGCCGGCGATGTCCTCTGTCTCGTTGCCGGCGGGGCGGCGCCTCGGTGGAGCGGGGGAAATCCTCCCCCTCATTGCCGGCAGGGCGGGGCCTCGGCGGAGCCGGTGATGTCCTCTGCCTCGTTGTTGGCGGGGCGGGGCCTCGCGAAAGCCGGCAAAGTCCTCTGCCTCTGTGCTGGCGGGGCGGGGCCTCGACGGAGCCGTCATTGTCCTCCGCCTCGTCGTCGGTCTCGCCAAACAGCGCCTCACCCGCTTCATCGCCCTCTTTGTAGGCGGCTGCAACCTCCACCACCCGCATGCGGTATCGCCAGCGCGCGAGGCGGCTCTCGCGGGCTGAGTGGTACGACTCGAGCAGCGCCTCCTGCTCCACCTGCTCCGCGGTGATCTGCCCCTCCGCCTGCAGGTGCTCCTGGAGGACATGGTGGTTGTAGGCGGCGTCGGCCTGCTCCTCCCGGAACTTCTCCTCATGCTTCTACCTCACCATGTCCATGTATTGGGCACGGGCCTCGCCGATGGTCATGGTGCCATGCACCGGCGAGGATGGCGCGTAGGAGGGGGTTGGCGCCGGATCGTCGACTACCACGTTCTCCATTGGGACGTCGTCGTCCTCCGGCTGGCTGCCGGCCAGCCAGTCGGCAGCAATGGCTGCCATCTCCTTCTGGTCCATCGTCCGCCCGTCCCGAAGAGCGCTGGAGCGCGGTGAAGCCATGGTGGGAGTGGTGTGGACATGAGAAAGGGAACGGAGGCGGATGACTGTGGCTATGGCCGGCACAGTAGTTTATATAGCAATGGTGGGCGGCAGAGGGACTGACGGGTGGCGCCGGAGTAGCCACCTTGGCAACCGCGTATCATTAATGCGGGCGGCAGATGGACGGATGACACTTGTGTTGTTTGAACGCGGAGCAATCGCCTGCACCGGGAAGCGGCAGGGGCAGAGCTGACCGTTTCAGGCGGAAAGCGCGCGCGGGCGAGGGAGGGGGTTTGGGTGGGCCAGGGTGGTCAGACTCGTGCTTGACAGTGGTCCGGTCCAGCAGCCGGACATGCTGGCTCGCCAGCGAGCTCGCCGAGCTCAACGACGACAATCAGACGATAGATGTGGCTTCCAACCAGGAGCTGGTGCCACCGCCCAAGCCGGTTCATGCCGTGTTCACCATAGAGCAGGTGCGGCCGCACTTCGACGCCCTAATGGAGGAAGAGCTACCAGCGCAGGAGGACCTGTGCTGCAACCTCTATCTCCTCAACGAGCACCGGCTCGCAGAAGGACGAATCGCCGGCGAGCAAGCGAACGACAATGCCGTCGCGGACATGTGGCCCTATGATCCTGGCTTCCTGAATGAGCAGCAGGTGCTGTATCAGACCATCCGTAGGGCCCGCGAGGCCCTCTCCGCCGTTCTTCCAGTTGTTGCGCTCGCCGTGGCGCCGCCGTCTCGTGTTGTCAACATGGTCAATGAACATGAGGAATCAGGAGATGACTTAATTGGAGAGGATGACAGTGGGGACCCACCAGGGCCATAGCCGCACGTATGCAAGTGCCTCCTTATTATATACAACTATAATTTTTTTTGCTTCCTCCTGGTTTTCTGACATCATGATCCCACACCATTGTCAATCTATATAGTCAATAAATGAGAGAATTGCACAAGGAGCGGCCGATAGCTGGGACCCAGTAGCTCGAGCAGTATTTGTGTTTTTGAGGTGTGAGCAGAGTTTTTATTGAGCGATGTTTTTGTTGTTGTTCAGAGGAGATCAGCTGGGCGTGCTGTGGCCTGTCTAGCCCAGGCTATTATTTTATGTCGACCAAATATCCAGCCCAGATATTAAATTTTTTCAAGCTGAAAATGGCTAGCCCAGCTATACTTTTTTTTGAGGAATACCCAGCCCAGGTTAACTTGTTATTCTCCGCCCCGCTGGGCTGCAAATCTTTCCTAGGAGGGATGCATTAGGCTTAACAAGAAAATGGGCTTTAAGAAATAATAAATGGGATGTAATTATAAAAACTGGGCTGTAACTATAAAAAAAGCACCAAACACGTAATTAGTTTAAAAAAATATTATTTTTGGATTTTGATTTTTTAAAATTTCATTACTTGTTGCACGCATAATATTTCGTTGGATTTTTACGTTATACAAATTTATTTTGAAATTATATTTAATCTGACTTGAAATTTCGGGATAAAAATATTTCGGATCCCATCAAAATGTGAGAAATTTTATTCAATTCTGTTTTGAGTGTTTGGTTGAAATTATTAATCGTTGTCCTAGCTAGAAAATGGGCTGTAATTTTAACAAACTGTAAATGGGCTGTAGTAAATTCTATTAGAATTCAAAAATGGGTTGTACATTCTTACAAATCGCATATGGGCTATATGTTCTCCCACACACTTGTGGACCTACTAGGTTAACGCGTACGCAAGGCTTTGCCAACTTATAGTCAACACACGATTCTAGCAGCAGTGGCCGTTGGATGTCCATCCAACGGATGTCGTGCTTCTTCTTCAATCTTGGATATTCTTGCTTCTGCCGCCCAAACCACCGCCGACGGTACCGCCTGCTACCGCCTCTCGTGGTCAGCTGTGCTGCCGCACAGGACTCACCGGCCCACCCTACTCCCATCGCCGTCCAGGCCATTCCTCTACTCACTAACACCTCCTGTTATTCTCCGGCGACGGCAGCCTCACACCGCAGCCGAACCAGTGAACCCTCGTACTCCCCTTCGCGTGGGCATCCACCTGCCTCGTCTTCCCTGGCTCCGCGTCGTTCCCTTCCTAGGCCTCGCCATCGTCCACCACCTGGGTGCTGTCTGCGTGGCGTGGTCAACGTGGTCAATGAACGACAGCCATCAGAAGAGGACTCTACGCAGTGAGGCTGACAGATGGACCCACCAGCTACATCTTCACACGCAAGGAAGTGCGTCCATATTAAGGGCAAAAAACATGATTCTTCCCCCTGAAAGCTGGGACCCACCAGCTATATCTTCGCACGCAAGGAAGTGCGTCCTTGTCCTCCCTGATAGCTGGGACCCACCCGGTCGAGGCGTACGTAGCGTTTTCTGTCTGGTCGCGAATGTGTACGTACATACTGGTCGATCGATCTCTCTGCAATGATGAACCATGGCCGAGCAAGCAGCGGCACGTGTAGTAGTAGAGCCCCCGACGTAGCAGTTCAGGCAGTCCCTTCTAAACCGTGTACACATACGTACAGCCACATGCCAAAAAATATGGCCACGTACGTACATACGGGCGGGGTCTCAAATGCGTACTCACGCATACGTACGACCATGGCTCGTGCACATGGAGAGGCAACGGACGGCAGCAATGGCGTCCTGTTCTTCGGGCAGCCAATCGGCTGGGTCGGAATGGAGAAACAGCGTCCTGTTCATTGGGAGGCAACAGACTGGGTCGGAATGTGTCCTGTTCAACGGGAGCCAACCGGCTTGAACGGAACAACCGAAACGGGGTCTGGCGTACCGCAGTACGGAGGAAATGGCCTTCTGTTCGACCGGCTATGTTCGAAATAGCATCCTGTTGATCAGGAGGGGTGTGGCGTACCGCAAAACAGAGGAAACGGACTTGTGTTGGAGCGCTACGGTCGAAACGGGGGTCCTGTTCATTGGGAGGGGTGTGGCGTACCGCAAAACGGAGGAAATTGACTTGTGTTGGAGCGCTACGGTCGAAACGGGGGTCCTGTTCATCGGAGGGGTGTGGCGTACTGCAATACGGGACTCCACGGGCTACTATTCATCCACCGTCGACTTCCTCCAGCCTCCACCGGCTACTGTTCATCCACTGTCGACTTCCTCCTGCCTCCACCAGCTACTGTTCATCCACGGGGTCCTGTTCATCCAGCCTCCACCGGCTCCTGTTCATCCAACCTCCACCGGCTCCTGTTCATCCAGCCTCCACCGGCTCCTGTTCAACCAGCCCTCCACGGGGTCCTGTTCAACTAGCCCTCCACGGGGTCCTGTTCAACCAGCCCTCCACGGGGTCCTGTTCAACCAGCCCTCCACGGGGTCCCTCCACCGGCTACTGTTCATCCACCCCCACCTCCTCGAACGGGGTCCTGTTCATCCAACGGCAACGGCCTCTACTACCACGGGATCCTGTTCATCCAACCCCCAACGGGAACTATTCATCCAACCCCCACCGGGGACTGTTCATCAAGAGGCAGCTTCGATCGGCTCCAGTTAGCAGCAGTAGCGAAGGAATCACTCGGGTTCAGTTAATAGCCAAGGGATCGATCGGGGTTCAGTAATGTAGCGAGTGCAATCGCTCAGGTTCAGTTAGAGCCCAATGCCTCGCTCGGGTTCAGTTAGAGCCCAACGCCTCGCACACACGCGCATACGTCTATGAGAGAAACGCGCAAACCTCCATGCATCGCTTGGCCCCGACCACCCACCGAAACCAGGAACTCCCCGATATTTTCCTCGCCCTCGCTTCTACCATGATTTTTTCCGTCATGGACGGCCCAAAGAATGTAATGCAGGTGCGTCCCCGGCCCGCCCAGGATGAAAAGCCCATTTTCTGTCATGATTTTTTGTCATAGAAGTAGGAGCCCACCACATCTATGATGATACGTGCTTTTGTCACAATTATCGTCATAGAAGTGTCATAAGCATGACAGAAAAAAATTTCATTCGGCCCAAAATGTCACGGATGTGTCTTTTTTTGTAGTGTATGCTGCCTTTGTCCTACTATAAGAAGATATACATATTGACGAAGAACAATGTGAGAGCTGTAAATGTTCCAAGAGAGGTTAAATAGTTGGCAACTTAATACAGTAAGAATAAATTGTTGAATGAGATTGATATCGATAACATCATCCACAACTTTGCATCTATGAATGTTAGACAGAAACTTGGAGGTACATGTATACAGATTATGTGAGTTTGATGCACTTTACATTTCACATATACACATATGGAACACTATTTTTGATGTTTATAGTAAAGAGCCACAGGTTCTAGTTTCGCCCTGGGCCCCCGAAATGTCAGGACAGGCCCTGGGCAAGTGAGGCCCGTGCGCACGGGGGGGGGGGGGGGGGGCGTGAGCATGGTACACGCCGTGCGCACGAGGTGCTATAGCGGCGAGGCCCGTGGGCACGGGGTCTGGAGGCTCATGCGCACGGGGTGTGCATTTGCACTTCCAGTAGCTTTCTGGGTAGCCTGTGGGCACGGGGTTAGGGAGGCCCGTGCGCACGGGGGTGCCTGGGAGGTGTGACCTTCCTCTTGATGGTTGCCTCTGTCTTCCTTGTGGCCTTAGGTTCCTTCTCCTGGGCCTTGGGGATGCTCCTTAACTGCTTGGTGGAGGCCATCTTTGTAACTAATGACACATAGCACTCTTTGGTGAGGTAGCATAGAAGTTCCATCCATATCCATGTCAATCTCGTAGAGGAGTGAGTTCACCTTGGTTTCGATGGCATGTGCGCGAGCTCTTGTCATAGGTCCATGTGGTGCTTGATGGGTCGGTGTAGTGTCCATGGGGATGACCGAAGGATGCTTCGCATCATCTCCCTCCTTGGGAGAGATCCGTCCTCGGATCGTTAACTTCATCACCATGGTAGGTTGATAAATCCTTGACACTGAAGATGTCGCTCACGTTGTACTTGTCACGTGGAAGGTCGATCTTGTAGGCGTTGCCATTGTAACGTGCTAGCACCTTGAAAGGTCCATCTACGCGAGGTAGTAGATTGGACTTGCGCTTGTTGGGGAAGCGGTCTTTGCGAAGGTGTAGCCATACGAGATCGCCTTGGTTGAACACCATGGGTCTCGTCTTGATGTTGAGCTTGGTGGCAAGGCAGTGTACTTGACGCTTGATTGTGGACCTTGTATCTTCATGCATCTTCTTGAGATAAGTTGCTCTTGCGCTCGCATCCATGTTCACTCGTTCTTGTAGTGGTAGTGGAAGGATGTCCAATGGTGACAAGGTTGAAGCCGTAGACGACCTCGAAAGGGGACTTTCCGATAGTAGAATGTCGTGCTCGATTGTAGGTGTACTCGGCGATGGGCAAACAATCCTCCCACTCCTTGATGTTCTTCTTGATCAATACACGGAGAAGTGTAGGGAGTGTCCGGTTGGTGACTTCCGCTTGGCCATCGTTTTGGGGATGATAGGCCAACGAGAAGGGTAGATTGATTCCAAGCTTGGCGCATAGTGTCTTCCAAAAGTAGCTTAGGAACTTGACGTCATGGTCTGATACGTCTCCAACATATCTATAATTTTCATGCCATGTTTGCAACAATTTTATATGGTTTTGGTATGATTTTATTAGAACTAACCCGGACTGACGCTATTTTCAGAAGAACTACCGTGGTGTCATTTTTTGTGCAGAAATAAAAGTTCTCGGAATAGGCTGAAAATTTACGGTGATCAATTATGGACCAGAAGAGACCCACGGAGCACCGGAGCTGTGCCAGGAGGTGACCGAGGAGGCCACAAGCCAAGGGGCATGCCCCTAGGGCTTGTGGGCCCCTCGAGTGTCCCCCTAACTTGATTCCAATGCCAAGTACTCCTATATATCCCGTAACCTCCAGAAAGAACCCTAGATCGGAAGTTCCACCGCCGCAAGCCTCTGTAGCCACGAAAAACCAATCGGGAGCCCGTTCCGGCACCCTGCCGGAGGAGGAAATCATCACCGGTGGCCAACTTCATCATCCCGGCGGTCACCATGATGAGGAGGGAGTAGTTCACCCTCGGGGCTGAGGGTATGTACCAGTAGCTATGTGTTTGATCTCTCTGTCTCTCGTGTTCTTGATTTGGCACGATCTTGGTGTATCATGAGCTTTGTTATTACATTTGGATCATATGGTGTTCTTCCCCCTCCACCTTCTTGTGATGAATTGAGTCTTGCTCTTTGAGTTTTTGTTATGTTGGATTGAGTATTGGATTTGAGAACACTTGATGTATGTTTTGCGATGGGATATCTGTGGTGACAATGGGATGTTCTATTGATTCACCTGATGTATGTTTTGGCACTCAAGTTGCGGATTCCTGAGGTGACATTGGGGTAATCTATGCATAGGGGTTGATGCACGTTTTCATCCTACATTCTTTGATAGAAACTTTGGAGTGATTCTTTGTTGCACGTTGAGGGATTGTTATATGATTCAATTATGTTATCATTGTTGAGAGAATTTGCACTAGTGAAAGTATGAACCCTAGGCCTTGTTTTCAAGCATTGCAATACCGTTTTTGCTCACTTTTATTACTATTTACCTTGCTATTTTTATATTTTCAGATTACAAAAACCTATATCTACTATCCATATTACACTTGTATCACCATCTCTTCGCCGAACTAGTGCACCTATACAATTTACCATTGTATTGGGTGTGTTGGGGACACAAGAGACTCTTTGTTATTTGGTTGCAGGGTTGTTTGAGAGAGACCATCTACGCCTCCCACGGATTGATAAACCTTAGGTCATCCACTTGAGGGAAAATTGCTACTGTCCTACAAAACTCTGTGCTTGGAGGCCCAACACGAGTCTACAAGAAGAAGGTTGCATAGTAGACATCAAGCTCTTTTCTTGCGCCGTTGCCGGGGAGGTGAGTGCTTGAAGGTATATCTTTAGATCTTGCAATTGAATCTTTTAGTTTCTTGTTTTATCACTAGTCTAGTATATAAAAGAAAACTACAAAAAAAATGGAATTGAGGTTGCCTCATATGCTTCATCTTTTTAATGTCTTTCGTGAAAATGATGG
This sequence comes from Thinopyrum elongatum, assembly GCA_011799875.1. Lineage (NCBI taxonomy): Eukaryota > Viridiplantae > Streptophyta > Magnoliopsida > Poales > Poaceae > Thinopyrum > Thinopyrum elongatum. The sequence continues at coordinate 239,710,279 of CM022299.1, read as the reverse complement.
AAAGGAAAATTGTGCTCAAGTGTTAGAAGAAGAAGTTAATAAAATGTTTGGCACTAAATATTTGAATGATGAGCATGATTGCGATGTTGTTAGTGTGCTTGCTATGAATATTCATGATACCAATGATGATTGCACTAGTCGTGATAAAAATGTCTCTTATAAGCATGTCAATTTTTGTGGAGTGCATAGAGTTTGTGAAGACATGCCTTATAGGGATGATAGATTTTGTAAGAAGCATAAACATGATGAAATCAATCAGTGGCTTAAGGTGATAGATAAATTCGCTACAAAATTATGCTCTCTTCATCCTATTACTTGTGAACTTTGCAATAGAGTTGGTCATCTTAATTTCCAATGCACACTTTTTCATGATCGAATCGTGGCTAAAAATAGCAATAACTTGATAACCCTTGAACTTTATAATGAACTTTGTTTATTTTTGGGGTGTGAAGAATTGTCACATAAAAATAGTTGGTTTGAAGCATTCATATTCACCGACCATGTTGAAACTACTCTTAAAGAAATATATATGTTTTGCATGGTAAATTGCAATGAAAATGCTTATATTGCCAACTATAGAAAGATGGGAAAACCGATAGAATATAGAAGAAATACTAATGAAAGGGTAAATCTCTCCACTTTCCCTCCTATTGTCTCTTGTGATGAAACAGGTTATGAGGATGAGCTTCCTATGCAACCAATCATATGAATAAGGAGCTCCAAAAAGTTGATTAAACCCACACATGATGCAGAGAAGAAAAATAAAAGACAGAGAAGCAAAGGTAAAAAGGTATCCCTCCCAAATGATGTTGCTCCTATTATTGTTATGCCTCATGAGAATGAATCAAAAATAAATGTGGAAGATGATATACTTGATGATGATATTGATTCTTTGTCTTATGGTACAATGTCCGAAGAAACTATTGAGGATGATTTTGTTATGCCTATTACTTATTGTGATGATTATGATTTGGAAAATAATGATACTTCTTATAATCTTGAAAATCTTTTTGGCACCAACTTAGAAAATTGTGATGATAATAATTGCTATACTATTGGTGCTATTCATACTATTCATGATGAGAGTGATTATGCTTATGATGTGCAACGACACAAGCTTGGGGATGCTATGTTTGATGAGAATGACTTGTTTGAGAATTTATTTTCTGCAATTAATGTTTGTCCCAAGCTTGGGGATGCTATGCTTGATGAAGAAGATATTTTTAGTCCACAAAGTTTTGATGTGCAAATTTATTATGATGATAGCATGCCTCCTATTTATGATAATTGCAATATTTATGAAAGTGGGTTTGGAAGAGTGTCAACTTTAGATAATAATTATTCCACTATTTTGGAGGGTGTTGAATCTTATTATAATGATAAAAGTGGATTTGGAGAGGTCGTGACTTTATTTAGTGATGATTCCACTATCTTGGAAGAGGTTTCAATTGGTTATGATGAGAACAATGTTGCTACTTATGATGATTATTGTGATGAAACTTATGTTATAAAAAGTAGTGATGATTATATTTATAAAACTTGTCATAATTATGATTACCCTTTTTCTGAACATTACTCTTTTAATGTGGAAATAATTTATAGTATTCGAGTTTCTTATGATACTCCCACTATTTCGAATGAGGAGAATTTTGTTTGTGTGGAGAGTAATAAAATTTCTATGCTTGTGCATCATGAAAATAATGCTTTATGTGATGGTTATATTGTTGAATTAATTCATGATGCTACTGAAAATTATTATGAGAGAGGAACATATGCTTCTACATATTGCAATGATATCAAGTTTCCTCTCTATGTGTTGAAAATCTTGAAGTTATGCTTGTTTTGCCTTCCTATGCTAGTTGATTTTTTTCTCATAAATTGTTTACTCACAAAATACATATGCATAGGAAGTGGGTTAGAATTAAATGTGCTAGTCATATGCTTCATGATGCTCCCATTATGTTTCAATTCTTACCTTTTATGTGAGCATCATTGAAATCATCATGCCTAGCTTAAAAGGCATGAAAGAAAAGCGCTTGTTGTGAGACAACCCAATATTTACCCCTACTGTTTTTGTGTGTTAACATGATTAATCTACTGTAGTAATCATGTTTTATAGTTTTTGTTTGAATAAAGTGCCAAGTAAAGCCTTTGGGATAGTGTGGTTGATAGTTGATTTGATTCTGTGCAAAAACAGAAACTTTTGGGTCCAGAAACAGAATTGTTATAGTTCACTGGAACGTGGAAAAACTCTGAAGTTTTTACCAAAGATTTATATACAAATTTTCTACGTTTTACTAATTTTTCAGAATTTTTGAATATAGAGACGTATCACTATAATTCAGATCTCTACAGACTGTTCTGTTTTTGACAGATTCTGTTTTCATTGTGTTGTTTGCTTATTTTGATGAATCTATGGGTGGTATCGGAGGGTATGAACCATGGAGAAGTTGGAATACAGTAGATATTAAAACAATATAAATAAATAATTAGTTCACAACAGTAACTAAAGTGGTGATTTATTTTATTATACTAACGAACCTTATGAGTTTTTCTGTTGAGTTTTGTGTTGTGAAGTTTTCAAGTTTCGGGTAAAGATTTGATGGAAAACGGAATAAGGAGTGGCAAGAGCCTAAGCTTGGGGATACCAAAGGCACCCCAAGGTAATATTCAAGGACAACCAAGCATCTAAGCTTGGGGATGCCCCGGATGGCATCCCCTCTTTTGTCTTCGTCCATCGGTAAATTTACTTGAGGCTATATTTTTATTCACCACATGATATGTGTTTTGCTTGGAGCGTCTTGTATGATATGAGTCTTTGCTTTTTAGTTGGCTACAATCATCCTTGCTATACACACCTTTTGAGAGGGACACGCATTAATCATGAATTTATTAGAATACTCTATGTGCTTCACTTATATCTTTTGAGCTAGGTAGTTGCTCTAGTGCTTCACTTATATCTTTTTAGAGCACGGCGGTGTCGCGGGAAACCGCGGCCACCTATGGGACCAGGAGGCCCCTTGCTAGTTCGGCAGGGGGGCATCACGTTGCACAAAGAGCAGACGAGCGTGTGGCAGCACGGCAGAGATCACACAGGCATTTTTACCCAGGTTCGGGCCGCCGTGAGGCGTAAAACCCTACTCCTGCTTTGGTGGATTGATGGTGGAAAGGTGGTGGTGGAGCGTAGTACACTTGCCCGGCAAGGGTTGCCTCAGGGCGGCAGTGGCTACGCGCGTATGGGGGTCTGAGTTACCCCACCTTCTAACCCTCCCTACGGTTGCCATGGGCCTCCTTTTATAGATTAAGGGGTCACCACAATGGAAAAACAGTCATTATGCACTGATAAGATAGCAAACAATGCTATCATACCTAACTCTGCGGGCTGACAGGGCGCATTAAATGCACCGCTCAACGTCACATCGTTGGTTGCCCGGCAAGGCTTGCCGGGCTATCTTACCAGCTCCACGCCTGCTTGCTTGACACATCGCAGGACGGGTGTCATCTGCAGGTGTTTCCCGTAGGAAGAGGTTGCCATGTGGTGAATGGCTGCCACTTAGTCACTCCGCGGTTCGACACCACACTGATTGACGACGTGGGTCGTGGTGGAGAAGTTGGTGAGGTGGTTTTGCCTCCGTGTGCCCCGGCAGGCCCTGCCGGGACGTCTTGGACGTCGTCTTCCGGGGGTGGCCTCGCCCCTTGCCGAGCTCGCCTGCCCGGCAAAGGAGGCCCTTCTCCTGATGGTGCCTTGCTTCTTTGGCTTGATCTTGGTCCCTCTGATCTGCATGTTAGTCCTTTGAGCCTCTTAGTCCCTTGTATTCTGACTTGGGTTGGTGCTTCAATCTCGTCCCCGTGCATGTGCACAGTCTGGGCAACAGACCCAGGGTTTGTTGTATCGACAGAAGCCCCTAGGCCTGCCCCAAACGTGCTGCCGAGTGTCGTCGGGGTAGGGCCTAATAAGTGCACAGGCAGGGTCGCTGAAGAGGCTGGTCTCTTGAGGTCTTCTTTGCTTCTTCATTAGCCTTGATTCCGGGCCAGTTTCCGGTTTCTCCGCGTGTCGCCCACCCTCTTCTCTTCCCACCGCACTTCCTGGGATAAGGGGGACAGGGAGAGGAGCTTACGGAGCACCTATCTTTTTTCAATCTTAAACTTGTAGGCAATTGCCACATTTTAATTCAAATAATGTAATCTCTCGAGTCCATGTTTGTGTTCTGTAATGCTTGTACTTGTATCAGCATATTAATGAAAAAGATGAACCTTGCCGGGAACCCGTGCATGTGTATGTCCATGCAGAGGTGAGATGCCTCTTTAGTGTAAATAAACGAGTTTTCCCCGGCAGGCTATCCCGCCGGCACCTTTTCTGTCTGCTGGAGAGCTGTGTCTACCGGGCAACAGGCAAAGGGGCCAGCCCCCCGCCAACTTCTTTTTACCAAAGGCCACTGCGACCATCCTGTCCGAAGCAACGTTCGAGTCAGGGATGGGAGCACCTAAGTCTCAAAAGAGTGGCGGGGTTTTCTTATGCACAAGTTATAACTTACAGAACACTAATGGACATGAGGTAGAACTTATCTATTTGGCTTGCCAGGGATCGCGGTGCCGGGCAATCTTCTCAACTCCTCGTCAAAGCCAAGTTCACGGCAGGAACCTGCAGCTTCATGCAGATGAGAATGAATGCAGGATGCGATCCTATCTATATGCATATGCAAATGCTCATGGAATGCTTATGCAGTGATCTTGGAATGCTCATGCATGCATGCAATCTTGGTCGGGCCCCCCCCACAACGCTTCTTTATTTTCTCTTGCACAGGGTCATCGCCCTGGCTTTGTACAAGGGGTTACATGCAGCTGAGGCAAGGCCTGTACAAAAGGGTGGCTGCCGGGCAGGGCCCGACAGCCGCGCCTTACGGGTAGAACTTGCGGAGATGCTCAATATTCCATGAGTTTTGCAACTGAATGCCATCTCCGGTCTCCAGACGGACTGCGCCAGGTCTGGTGACTCGTACTACCCGGTAAGGGCCTTCCCACTTCGGTGACAACTTGTTTGTACCCTTGGCGGACTGAACGCGCCTAAGGACAAGGTCACCTTCCTCAAAACAACAGGCGTGAACCCTGCGGCTATGATAGTGACGCAGGGCTTGCTGATAGCGTGCAGCACGTGTAGCAGCCCGGAGACGGTTCTCCTCGAGTAGCACAGCGTCGTCACACTGGTGCTGATCTTGCGCTACTTCATCGTAGGCAAGCACTCGAGGCGACCCGTAAATGAGTTCCATGGGGATAACTACTTCTGCCCCGTAGACCAGGGAGAAGGGAGTCTGCCCAGTAGCTCGGTTTGGTGTCGTTCTGGGGGACCAGAGAACTACCGGCAGCTCCTCGACCCACCGCCTGCCGTGCTTCTGCAGCATATCAAAGGTTCTCGTCTTGAGTCCACGCAGCACTTCAGCGTTCGCCCTGTCAGCTTGCCCATTGCTCCGGGAGTGTGCCACAGAGGCAAATGAGATCTTGCATCCGATGGCATGAACATATTGCATGAAGGCGCGGCTCGTGAACTGGGTGCCGTTGTCGGTAATGATCCTTGCCGGAACTCCAAAATGACACACCAATTCTTTCAAGAACTTGATAGCTGACTAAGCAGTCACCTTTCTCACAGCAGTCACTTCCGGCCACTTTGTAAACTTGTCGATAGCAACGAACAAGAATTCAAAGCCCCCGATTGCTCGGGGGAAGGGGCTGAGGATATCGAGCCCCCAGACCGAAAATGGCCATGATAGAGGGATTGTTTGAAGAGCTTGGGCAGGCAGGTGGGTTTTCTTGGAATGGAACTGGCAGGCTTCACATTTGGTGACTAGCTCGACCACATCTTGGAGGGCTGTGGGCCAATAGAATCCTTGCCGGAATGCTTTCCCAACTAGTGCCCTTGATCCAATGTGGGAGCCGCACATGCCTTTGTGTATCTCAGCCAGCAGTTCCTTTCCTTCTTCCCGGCAGACACACTTTAATTTCACACCGTTGGGCCTCCTTCTGTACAGAGTGTCATCAATAAACTGATACATACTGGCCCTCCGGGCTACTTTTTCAGCTTCGTCTTGGTTGCCAGGAAGCTCTCCGGTTTGGAGGAAGTGGACAATGTGCCTTGCCCAAGTTGGAGCCTGGGGCTCGGCAACGAGGACTAGTGACACCTCCTCTGCTGCGGGAGTACATGCCTCGTTTGCGGGGTCCATGGGCCTGGCTGGAGGGTGTGGTCCAGCAGACTGCGAGGAGTTGTTTCTGGCAGGGTCTCTGCCAGGAGCGGACGGCTCTACCGGGAGAGGCTTACTAGAGTCCAACTTTCTCCTTTTCCGGGCCATTGTTGCTGGGGATACGGAGGGCTGAGTGAGATGGAGAACAAAAGTCCCTGGTTCCACAGGGAGCTTCTGCGCAACACACTTTGACAGATGATCAGCTATGCTGTTTTCCGCACGGGGTACGTGCTCTGTTTGCAATCCATCAAAATGCTCCTCCAATCTCCTTACTTGCTCGACGTATGCCTCCATCAATGGACTTTGGTAATCCTTGTTAACTTGTCTCACCACAAGCTGTGAATCTCCTCGAATGATCAGCTTCTTAATTCCCAATTCAGCTGCAATCCTGAGCCCGGCAAGGAGCCCTTCATATTCTGCTGTATTGTTGGTTGCTTCTTCCCGGGAAAAATGCATTTGGACGACGTACCTCAAGTGCTCCCCGGAGGGGGCAACAAGAAGCACGCCAGCTCCTGCACCTTGTAGGGAAAAAGCACCATCAGAATACATAATCCATTCTTGGGGTGATTCCTTGCCGGGGATAGCTGTCTCCGTCACTTCCTCATCAGGGGTTGGCGTCCATTCTGCAATAAACTCTGCCAATGCCCTGCTCTGAATAGTTGACGTGCTTTCAAACTTCAAACCAAAACTGGATAACTCCAAAGCCCACTCCACTATTCTGCCGGTAGCCTTAGGGTTTCGGAGTATCCGTTGCAATGGGAAACAAGTGACAACCGTGATCTCATGGGCTTGGAAGTAGTGGCGCAGTTTCCTTGAGGCCATGATGAGACCAAAAATCAACTTTTGCACACCAGAGTGCCTCGATCTAGCCCCCTGTAATAAGGAGTTGACGAAGTACACTGGGCGCTGCACCACTTTCTTCCTTGCCGCGTCCTTGGGGTTGCTCTCGTTGCCGTGCTCTTTGCTGTCCTGATCCTTCTCTGACTCTGCCGGTCTCTGCTCACTCTGTGCCTCATCCACTTCTCGCTGCGCTACCAAAGCTGCACTGACTACTTGGTTGGTTGCCGCTAGGTACAACAGCAATGGCTCCTGGGGTTTGGGAGCGACCAAGGTAGGCACGGAGGACAAGTAGGCCTTCAACTCTTGCAAAGCTGCATCTGCTTTCGGGGTCCACTTCATGGGTCCTGCCTTCTTCAAAATTTTGAAGAGCGGCAGGGCGCGCTCGACAGACTTGGAGATGAATCTGCTTAGCGCGGCAACGCATCCTGTCCGACGCCTCACATCCTTAACTGTCCTTGGTGCTTGGATCTGCTCGATAGCCTTGATCTTGTCGGGATTGGCTTCGATCCCGTGATGGGATACAAAGAACCCAAGCAACTTGTCGGAGGGAACACCAAATACACACTTCTCCGGGTTGAGCTTCAAATTGATTTTGCGCAGATTAGCAAACGTCTCCTCCAAATTTTGAATAAGGGTGGCACTATCCTTGGTCTTGACCACAATATCATCCATATAGGCTTCTATGTTTCTGTGCAACTGTGGCTCAAAACCAATCTGGACTGCCCTTGCAAAAGTGGACCCGGCACTCTTTAATCTGAATAGCATGCGGACAAAACAGTACGTACCACATGGAGTGATGAACGACGTCTTCTCTTCATCTTCCTTGGACATGAAGATCTGGTGATACCCAGAATATGCATCCAGAAAGGAGAGCAAATCACAACCTGAAGTGGAATCCACAATCTGATCGATACGTGGCAAGGGAAACGGGTCCTTCGGGCAAGCCTTGTTGAGATCTGTGAAATCTATGCAAAGCCTCCACTTCCCGTTAGCCTTTCGGACTACCACTGGGTTTGCCAACCATGTGGGATGCAGTACTCCTCTGACCAATCCAGCTGCCTCTAGTCTCTTGATCTCTTCTGCAATGAATTACTGCCTCTCCAAGGCTTGCTTCCGGACTTTCTGCTTGACAGGTCGGGTATGTGGGCAGACAGCAAGGTGGTGCTCGATTACCTCCCTGGGAACACCGGGGATATCAGATGGTTGCCAGGCAAACACATCGATAATCGCCCGCAGGAAGGCAACGAGCGCGCTTTCCTATTTGTCATCAAGGGTGGCGCTGATAGTGAAAGTACCATCCACGCCAGCCAGCCCTGCCGGGACCTTCTTCACTTGGGGTGCAGCGACCTTGGATCTCTTGCCATTGGAACACTCCGGCACGTCGTCAATGGGTGTCGTGCACTCGGTGGGGGCACGCTTCCCGGACTCTTTGCCGGAGTCCCTGCAATCCCTCTTCTTTCCTTTGCTTTCCTTAGCGGGAGCCGCCGCTGCCGCTGCCTCTGCTGCGACCGCATCCCAGTACATCTTGTCCACACAAATGATTGCATCCTTCTCATCTGATGGGATGGTGATGACTCCAAGTGGCCCAGGCATCTTCAAGGTGTTGTAGGCATAGTGAGATGCTGCCATGAACTTAGCTAGGGCCGGGCGTCCAAGAATCCCATTGTATGGCAGGGGGAGATCAACCACATCAAACACAATCCTCTCAGTCCGGTAGTTTAGTTCTCCCCCAAACGTTACCGGCAACGTGATCTTTCCCTTAGGACGGCTCCTGCCGGGATTAACTCCTTGAAACATGCCGGTAACGTCCAGCTCTTCCTCCGCTATCTAAAGCTTGCTGATAACTGCTGGGGAAATCAGATTCAACCCGGCCCCGCCATCCACCAACATCTTCGTGACCTTGAGGTTGCGGATTGTTGGGGAGACCAACAATGACAAACACCCTACCGCAGTGGTACGGCTAGGATGATCCTCCTCATCAAAGATGATGGGTGTACGGGACCACTTGAGCGGCTTTCGGGCCTCGGGCGCTGGCTCCACGGCATTGACTTCTCGCACCCACCGCTTGAGTTGGCGGTGAGAGGTGTGCAGAGATGCACCCCCGTCAATGCACAGGGCATCGGTGGCCTTCTGAAACTCTTGCTCACTAGTTTCCTCTTCATCCCCTCCATCACTCTCATGACCATAGGCTTCCTTCTCTCGACCTCTGGCGGGTTTTCCTTGGTTTCGAAAGGGTTTGCCGGGGTGATTTACTTCACCATCTCGGCCCTTGCCGCCAGCAACATTCTGACCCTTTTCCTTGTCACGCTTCTCATACTCTACTTTCTGTCTTTTGACAAGCTGCTCAACCTGATAACACTCTTGAAGGTCGTGGCCCTTGGTCCGATGAATCTTGCAATACGGCCCATCACCTTTCCCAGCTTTCTCGGCAGTAGCGGCTTCCCGGCAGTCAGCGCACATGGCAACTTCCTTGCCGGGGGCCTCAGCTTTGGCCTTCTTGCCGGTACTAGGCGTACCCGATCCTTCAACAGTCATTACTGCCTTATCCCTTCGCTTCTTACTACGCTTCTTGCTCTTCTTCTGACTGGTTGATTCATCCTCATCCTCTGAATCAATATTGGTGCAATCTTCCTCTCCGGGCAACTTTCTTCCCTCCTCCATCCAAGCACACTTATCCACCAACGTGTAGAGCTCCTTCACAGTCTTGGGCAACCGTACGTTCATCTTGGAACGAATCCGGCGGTTGCGCACATTAGACTGGAAGGCGGCTATCACGGCTGCCGGATGGATATTTGGGATATTTCTATGAACTTTACTGAATCTCTGTAAATACTTATGGAGGGTCTCTCCTTACTTTTGTTGGAGAAGCTGCAAGTCACTGGGTCAGCCCGGCTCTTGGTGGCCACCGGTGAAGGCACCGATGAACTCATGGCACAGGTCTGCCCATGACGAAATGGAGTTCTCCAACAGGTGCATCAGCCAAGACCTCACATTGGACTTGAGGGCCAAAGGAAAGTAGTTGGCGAACACCTTCTCATCTCTTCCCCCGGCAGCCTAAACAGCGATGGTGTAGATGCTCAGGAACTCTGCTGGGTTCAGCCTCCCATCGTACTTCTCAGGTATCTCTGGCTTGAACGTGCGAACGGACGGCCAACAGACTTGCTGCAGCTCACGGGTAAAGGCATGGTAGCCAACCTCGAAAGGTAGGCACCCGCCAATACTGAGCGCGGGCTCGTCGACGCTGGGGCCGTCGCACCCATCGGTCCGGCGGAGGTCATCGCGGCGTTGCTCGGCAACGGCTCGCGTGTCTCCTCTCCGCCTATCCTCCGGGGCTCGTCGTTGGCCTGGACGCGCTCGAGGGTCGGAAGAGGCCATCGAGACGTCGTCGGGGTCTTGATTATGTTGCGCTCGCGCTGGCTGCCATGGCGGGGACTGCACCGTGGGGACGGCCCCTTCTGTACGGTCTGCAGCATGAGCCGTTGCTGCCGCTTGGGGCGGCCGTGGCGGGCCAGCTCGCCGTGAGCCCCCAGCTTCGGCGAAATCGAGCAGACTTTGGATGGTGGCACGCCATTCGTCCATTTGCTCGGCCGCTGGCGGAAACCTCAGTAGCAGCTGAGCCCGCGCCATGGCCTCCGAGGATGTAATTGGCCTGGGTGATGATGAACTCGATCGCACCGTCGCTCGGCTCCTGACGATGCCGGTGGCGGCAGCACTGCGCCCTCGCTGCTGCGGGGCGACCACCTGGAAGGCAGGGTGGTGCGGCGAAGGCGCTCGAGGGCCAGTGGCTCTGTCGGGCGCAGCGGCTTGGTTGACTCGTCCCAGGGGAGGTGCACGCGCTGCGACCGCACCCGTGGTGGGAGCGGTCGGAGGGCGGCGATTCGCCCCGGCCCGAGCGCCGTTGCTGCGGCTGTGCCCGTCGGCGGGCGAAAGGGGCGCGGATGGAGTAACCCCTTCACTCAGACCTTGTGAAGCGTGGCCGTCGGGATGTTGCTGATGCTGCTCTCCTCCGATGTCTCCTGCTCTTGCGTCGGCCGCGGGGGAAGTAGTGATGGCGCCGCCTGCTCCGACCACATCCCCAGCAGCGTCCGCGTCCTCGCGTGTCTCCGCACCCCCCACAGCGTTAGAGGCCGCGGGCGGCGGAGCCTTCGAGGTGGAAGGATGAGCCGAAGAACCGGGTTTCTTCTTGGGCGCCAAGGTCGATGGCATCGTCGATGATACTGATGGTCATGAAGGTGACGCGCTACACACGCCTTCAGGTTCGCGCAAGCGATCTCCCCCTACCTGGCACGCCAAAGATGTCGCGGGAAACCGCGGACACCTATGGGACCAGGAGGCCCCTTGCTGGTTCGGCAGGGGGGCATCGCGTTGCACAAAGAGCAGACGAGCGTGTGGCAGCATGGCAGAGATCACATAGGCATTTTTACCCACGTTCGGGCCGCCGTGAGGCCTAAAACCCTACTCCTGCTTTGGTGGATTGATGGTGGAAAGGTGGTGGTGGAGCGTAGTACACTTGCCCGGCAAGGGTTGCCTCAGGGCGGCAGTGGCTACGCGCGTATGGGGGTCTGAGTTACCCCACCTTCTAACCCTCCCTACGGTTGCCATTGGCCTCCTTTTATAGATTAAGGGGTCACCACAATGGCAAAACAGTCATTATGCACTGATAAGATAGCAAACAGTGCTATCATACCTAACTCTGCGGGCTGACAGGGTGCATTAAATGCACTGCTCAACGTCAGATCGTTGGTTGCCCGGCAAGGCTTGCCGGGCTATCTTGCCAGCTCCGTGCCTGCTCGCTTGACATGTCGCAAGACGGGTGTCACCTGCAGGTGTTTCCCGTAGGGAGAGGTTGCCATGTGGTGAATGGCTGCCACTTTAGTCACTCCGCGGTTCGACACCGCACTGATTGATGACGTGGGTCGTGGTGGAGTAGTTGGTGAGGTGGTTTTGCCTCCGTGTGCCCCGGCAGGCCCTGCCGGGACGTCTTGGACGTCGTCTTTCGGGGGTGGCCTCGCCCCTTGCCGAGCTCGCCTGCCCAGCAAAGGAGGCCCTTCTCCTGATGGTGCCTTGCTTCTTTGGCTTGATCTTGGTCCCTCTGATCTGCATGTTAGTCCTTTGAGCCTCTTAGCCCCTTGTATTCTGACTTGGGTTGGTGCTTCAATCTCGTCCCCGTGCCTGTGCACAGTCTGGGCAACAGACCCAGGGTTTGTTGCACCGACAAGCGGTGGCATTATTTTATAGAAATTATTGAACTCTCATGCTTCACTTATATTATTTTGAGAGTCCTAAAAAGCATGGTAATTTTCTTAGGTTATGAATTTAGTCCTAATATGATGGGCATCCAAGAGGGATATAATAAAAACTTTCATATAAAGAGCATTGAATAAGATGAGAAGTTTGATTCCTTGCATTTGTTTTGAGATATAAAGATGGTGATATTAGAGTCATGCTAGTGATTAATTGTGGATTGGTAGAAATACTTGTGTTAAAGTTTGTGATTCCCGAAGCATGCACGTATGGTGAACCGTTATGTGATGAAGTCAGAGCATGATTTATTTTTTGATTGTCTTCCTTATGAGTGGCGGTCGGGGACGAGCGATGGTCTTTTCCTACCAATCTATCCCCCTAGGAGCATGCGTGTAGTACTTTGTTTTGATGGCTAATAATTTTTTGCAATAAGTATGTCAGTTCTTTATGACTAATGTTGAGTCCATGGATTATACGCACTCTCACCCTTCCACCATTGCTAGCCTCTCTAGTACCGCGCAACTTTCGCCGGTGCATTAAACCCACCATATACCTTTCCTCTAAACAGCCACCATACCTACCTATTGTGGCATTTCCATAGCCATTCCGAGATATATTTCCATGCTACTTCCACCGTTTTGTTTATTATGACACATACCATCATTGTCATATTGCTTTGCATGATCATGTAGTTGGCATAGTATTTGTGGCAAAGCCACCGTTCATATTTTTTATACATGTCACTCTTGATCATTGCACATCCGGGTACACCGCTGGAGGCATTCATATAGAGTCATATTTTGTTCTAGTATCGAGTTGTAATTTTTGAGTTGTAAGTAAATAAAAGTGTGATGATCATCATTATTAGAGCATTGTCCCATGCGAGGAAAGGATGATGGAGGCTATGATTACCCCACAAGTCGGGATGAAACTCCGGACGAAAAATAAAAAAATAAAAAAAGATAAAAAAATAAAATAAAAAAGAGGCCAAAGAGCCCAAACAAAAAATAAATAAAAAAACGAGAGAAAAAGAGAGAAGGGATAATGTTACTATCCTTTTACCACACTTGTGCTTCAAAGTAGCACCATGTTCTTCATGATAGAGAGTCTCCTATTTTGTCACTTTCATATACTAGTGGAAAATTTTCATTATAGAACTTGGCTTGTATATTCCAATGATGGGCTTCCTCAAATTGCCCTAGGTCTTCGTGAGCAAGCAAGTTGGATGCACACCCACTTAGTTTTCATTTTGAGCTTTCATACACTTATAACTCTAGTGTATTCATTGCATGGCAATCCCTACTCACTTGCATCGATATCAATTGATGGGCATCTCCATAGCCCATTAATTTGCCTAGTTGATGTGAGACTTTCTCCTTTTTGTCTTCTCCTCACAACCTCCACCATACTCTATTCCACCTATAGTGCTATATCCATGGCTCACGCTCATGTATTGCATGAAAGTTGAAAACACTTGAGAACATTAAAAGTATGAAACATTTGCTTGGCTTGTCATCGGGGTTGTGCATGATGAAATATTTTGTGTGATGAAGATAGAGCATAGCCATGATATTTTGAGAAGACATGATTGCTTTATTAGTATGCTTGAAGTATTATTGTTTTTATGTCAATATTAAACTTTTGTTTTGAATCTGATGGATCTGAACATTCATGCCACAATAAAGAAGATTACATTGATAAATATGTTAGGTAGCATTCACACTTCATAAATTCTTTCTTTTATCATTTACCTACTAGAGGACGAGCAGGAATTAAGCTTGGGGATGCTGATACGTGTCCAACGTATCTATAATTTATGAAGTATTCATGCCATGTTTGCAACAATTTTATATGGTTTTGGTATGATTTTATTAGAACTAACCCGGACTGACGCTATTTTCAGCAGAACTACTGTGGTGTCGTTTTTTGTGCAGAAATAAAAGTTCTCGGAATAGGTTGAAAATTTACGATGATCAATTATGGACCAGAAGAGACCCACGGAGCACCGGAGCTGTGCCAGGAGGTGACCGAGGAGGCCACAAGCCAGGGGGGCACGCCCACCCCCCAAGGCGCTCCCCTAGGGCTTGTGGGCCCCTCGGGTGTCCCCCTGACTTGATTCCAACGCCAAGTACTCCTATATATCCCGTAACCTCCAGAAAGAACCCTAGATCGGGAGTTCCACCCCCGCAAGCCTTTGTAGCCACGAAAAACCAACCGGGAGCCCGTTCCGGCACCCTACCGGTGGGGGAAACCATCACCGGTGGCCATCTTCATCATCCCGGCGGTCTGCATGATGAGGAGGGAGTAGTTCACCCTCGGGGCTGAGGGTATGTACTAGTAGCTATGTGTTTGATCTCTCTCTCTCTCTCGTGTTCTTGATTTGACACGATCTTGATGTATCGCGAGCTTTGTTATTACAGTTGGATCATATGGTGTTCTTCCCCCTCTACCTTCTTGTGATGAATTGAGTCTTGCTCTTTGAGGTTTTGTTATGTTGGATTGAGTATTGGATTTGAGAACACTTGATGTATGTTTTGCGATGGGATATCTATTGTGACAATGGGATGTTCTATTGATTCACTCGATGTATCGTTTGGCACTCAACTCACGGATTCCCGAGGTGACATTGGGGTAATCTATGCATAGGGGTTGATGCACGTTTTCGTCCTACGTTCTCCGATAGAAACTTTGGAGTGATTCTTTGTTGCACCTTGAGGGATTGTTATATGATTCAATTATGGTATCATTGTTGAGAGAATTTGCACTAGTGAAAGTATGAACCCTAGGCCTTGTTTTCAAGCATTGCAATACCGTTTTTGCTCATTTTTGTTACTAGTTACCTTGCTATTTTTTTATTTTCAGATTACAAAAACCTATATCTACTATCCATATTACACTTGTATCACCATCTCTTCGCTGAACTAGTGCACCTATACAATTTACCATTGTATTGGGTGTGTTGGGGACACAAGAGACTCTTTGTTATTTGGTTGCAGGGTTGTTTGAGAGAGACCATCTACGCCTCCCACGGATTGATAAACCTTAGGTCATCCACTTGAGGGAAAATTGCTACTGTCCTACAAAACTCTGCGCTTGGAGGCCCAACACGAGTCTACAAGAAGAAGGTTGCGTAGTAGACATCACGGTCCGACACAATTGTCTTGGGCACTCCATGCAACCTTAAGATTTCCCTACAAAATAGATTTGCAACATGTGAAGCATCGTCTATCTTATTGCATGGGATGAAATGTGCCATTTTAGAGAATCGATCCACAACAACAAATACCGAATCCTTTCCATTTTGTGTCCTAGGTAATCCAAGCACAAAATCCATACTAATATCTTCCCATGGTTGATACAGAATAGGAAGTGGCATATATAAACCACGAGATTGAGCTTGGGACTTAGCTTTGCGGCATGTAGAGCACCGGTTTGTGTAGCGTGCAACATCACGGAACATCCTTGGCCAATAGTACTTGGTGGAGAGCGTGGCAAATGTCTTGTCGCGTCTAAAATGTCCCATAAGTCCTTCGTCATGAGCTTCTTACAAAAAGAACAAACGAAGAGAAGAATCGGGTACACAAAGCTTGTTTTCACGCATAAGATATCCATCTTTCAGATAATATCGCTCCCAATAAGTGTGAGTTTTACATTTGGCATAAGGAATCACAAAAGAAAAATCATGCACATATAAATCATTAATGTGCTCAAAGCCAACAACTAGAGTTAATCAAGCGTGTTGGGTAAGTTGGTGCACCCCTACCAGGAAGTATATCTATTCGAATAGCCGTGTCCACGGTAACGGACGCTCGGAGTTGTATCCCGATCTATTACAACTAGAACTGGATACTTGAGACACTAAATGGATATGATGGCTCTGGGATCGCTTTGTCACGGGGTAGACGAGGAAGGATCTCTGGGCGTTACTAAAATATGTACCTTTTACTATATGATATGTTACTCTACTCTCTTCTGTTGCTGCAAGACGCTGCAAGAGGCTAGTCTTTGTTAGGCTAGGTCTTCCCTTCTATTCTGGCATTTCTGCATTATAGTTCACAGATACAGGCCCTTCCCTTTGATACTGATGCATACTTAGCATAGATCTGATGTTAGTCTTGCGAGTACTTTGGATGAGTACTCACGGTTGCTTTGCTACATTTTTCCCCTCTGCCCGATTGCTGCGATCATATGATGGAGCCCAGAAGCCAGCTGATCCCGCCGGCGACTACTACTACTACCCCGACGGAGCCTACTACTACGTGGAGACCACAGACGACCAGGAGTAGTTAGGAGGCTCCCAGGCAGGAGGCTTGCGCCTTGTCGATCTAGATGTCGTTGTTTTGCTAGCCTTCTTATATTTGTACTCTGATGTTGTTGCTTCCACTGACTTATGTATTCGAACCTTCGTGGCCTTGGCTTGTAATATAAAGCTTTATGTTTGAGTTTGTGTCTAGATTTGTGTTGTGATATGTTCCCATGAGTCTCTGATCTTGATCATGCGCATTTGCATGTATGATTAGTGCACGCTCGGGTCGGGGGTGTCACAAGTTGGTATCAGAGCCGACTACCTATAGGAAGCCCCTTTCCAACTCCTTGGCCAAAGTTGAGTCTAGTTTTTGAAAAACTATTTTACTAACATTGTCGTGTGGCTTAAGGGCCCACATCGCAAATGGTTGGGATTAGGATCTTTTATTCCTCGTCTTTACTTTGGGATTCTGGTCTATCTTCTTTTCGGGTTAAAGATTTTGCTAACTCTAACACTAGGTTCTCGTAGCTACTTCCTCCCGGAGAGCCCCTTCATTCCAGATGGTCGCCTGCTTCATCAGAAGATTCTGATGATACTCTTCGATGTTTTCTCGAGGCCCTTGTGCCCACCGGCTTTGCAATTCATACCACCGATATATCCTTATGAGCAACTACATACACTTTCCATTTATACAATCATTCCCCGTTGCTCTTGTTATTACAAGATACCCCGAGATACTCTCTGATATTCCGAAAACCCATTTGTGCCTATTGCCTTGCAGCTCCATTTCCGCATGAATACATCTATGAATAATTCCTCACACTTACCAGGGATTCGTCCATCCCTAGTTGTTCATGTGTTTCACAAAAATACTTCTTAAATGCTATTCAATCTTCCAAAAATCCTCTATAACCTAGTGCTCTTGAAATTCTTGGCTGCTTGCATTATGGTAAATCCCATATGTCTAGTAATCTTATTGGCATCCTTTGTCACTATCATTTTGATTCCCTTGATTCCATATGTTGTGAATGCATGCAATCATAAGTTGATCACTAGGAATTCATACTTCTGGCTCAGACATCATTCGGGCATGATCTGGTTTTCAGCCAATCAAACCTTGACTGTTTATGCCTCTAAGTCTATTCAACTTACTCATATTTGATCAGAGCATCTGCTTTTGATCTCAATTTTGAAATCATAATTACCATGTATTTAAGCTTCGAGTTATTCAGATGTTTCTATAATCCGATGCCTTTGCATTCTTTCTTCTTCTGGTTGCGTATCGATACTCACATCAGATCATTTGTGGACCGCCAGATCCTTTGTTGGATTATTATCCGATAGTTCCTTCATATTCAATAACCTTGCGAGTTCTTCCCCTGATACATAATGCCTTTGGTAAATTCTATCATCTGCTTTTGTCAACCATGCTCTACTATCGAGCTTGTGTTATTTACTTTTGAAGTTTGTGGTATATGTTCCTAAGATGCCCCGATGGGTTGAACCAATGCCTTCCCTAACTGTGTGAACCCGAAAGTTTTCACGAGTCATACTCTTCTAGTGTTTTGCCAGATAAATTTTCAACACCACAACTTCATCGAAGCGAGAAGTGAGTGAAAGGTTATGCATTGGAGAAGTGGGAGTCGACCATGAACTTTGTGTTCATGCTCATGGACACGATGTAGATCTTATCATGGAAGCTTATCTTAAAGTTAATTATCCCCCTGGTATAAGTTCATCTTATATCTAGGATTTGGTATTTTGCAATCGTGGTTCCGACCATATTGTTCTTCTTTGATCCCATTTATCGGACAAGTTAAAGTACTTGTCTTCTACAGATCAATACACCTGTCCAACCTCTATACTGCTCTACCTTCGAGTATTACCCTCTGGTATCTTGATAATATCACAGGACCATGTTGCTTATTATGAGTCTTTATCAAGTATTACTTCTCATTGATTTCAGTTATTCCCTCTGTTCTGAGTTGTTTGTCACTCGAGAACACCGATGAGCGAACTGAGTCTGCACTGCGATTCAATATCTCTTAATAACCTTTGTGGCTTACGAGTTTGTACTCAATCATGTCATTCTTATCGATTATCATCATCGCCATGCTAAAGCTTGACCGTGCTAGCTAGTCATTCATCCTCGTGACGTAATTTCGACAATGCACTAAGCTTACATCAAAATTTCATCATCCTATTGTTTATACTGAAAAGCAACTCTGATTCTGAGCTTGCATCTTAACTATGGTTCCAATAACTTTTCGCTCCACCATTCCTTTTGCTTGATGCTATCGTTGTTCGACTGCATCTTCAAGAAACCTCTCAACAATATGTGTCGTGATCATCGTCAATATTTTTACTTCTTCCAAGTTGTGAATCGAATTCATGATGAGAAGTACCATCCTTGCCCCTCGGTAATTTGTGTTGTCATTGAAAACATCCTTTACCTTCTTTTCAAAATAACCTGTTAATGTTATGGAGCTCCTTGCTATACAACTTATGTTATGTTCTACCTTGGAGTATTACCATCTTTTATGTCAAGGATGTTGTGAGAATTGCTCCACTTCTTAAAGAATTCTTAATATAGTGATACTTCTCATCATATCCATTCATTTCTTGGTCCCCGTCTTGTTTCTAACCAGAATACTGACAAATGAACTATGATGTGTGAATTCAAAACTTCTAGCAACCCTATTGCTTTGAAGTTAATGGTCGATAGTTTCATTCTTAGTCTATTGGTTATTCAATCACCATTCTAACATTGATCATGCTAATTAGTCCATATTTCCAGGTGCACTTTTCGGTCAATGTTTAATTCTGAATGTTCTCCTTGAACATACTTCATTATATACTTTGGTATGTCCAATGCTATCACCTTGTTCACTTAATTGTGGAAATCCATGTTTTTGGAAATCTTGATGAATTGTTGCTGAGCCCATCGGCCACGTCCTCATCTTTTCCATGATGAAATTGTATGAGTTGTTCTAGAAGTTCCTGATGGATCCTTTGTGTTCCCAAAGTCCAACCTTTGCCTGATGACCATGTCGATGCTACTCTGAAGCATGACTGTAGTGTTCCGATCATCAAAAGGAATATTGGAAGCGCAATGCTAAATGTTTCTTGATCAATTATCCAAACCCCATTGTATGGGCAACATCATGAATTTCCTCGCCTCTTTACCTAAGTGGTTATCCACTTACTGTCCTGTTATGTATATCATGCTCTGCTTGTTCTTGTGAAGGACATAATCATAATACTTGTGAATAAACACATTTTCCTTTCCATTGGTCTGATTAATCTATTAATCACATTTTTTCTTTCCATTAGTTTGTTTAACCTCTCTTATAATTTATATGATCTAAGCAACAATAATCCCCTGCTTATGTAAACACCACGGTGTACAACTCTATCAGTAAGACCATGTTACTATTGTTGTTGACATTCCGGTAACCACCCATGGACGAGAACTTTGCCTATTGGTCTGCCTCGTTCAACGAGCAGGAAAATGGTTCTCTTCGTCACCCGCCCTTGGTACCGATGTTGTTGCGCACATAACTAACAAGCTATCCTCTGACATATGCCATGCTATCGTGACCGTGCAAGATGTCACCGCCCTTCCTACTTGTACTCCACAGTCACCACAGTTCCACAGGATCGAAACCCGACTCTCCCATACATCCTTGTTTCCAAAGTTATTCCTTGCGCTTGGCTTCGTAGGTAATTCACGAGCCACCTTTCCTTGAGAAGATCCATTTCAGTATCAGACGCAATGCTTATTCCTGTTGCCCTAGAACCCCCCTTTCTTCATCTGTCATGGGTATCAAATGCTTGCCTACTCGCTTGAAACTTCTTATAACTTATAGATATATCTTGCTCTCGATATGCTCATTTATTCAATTCGAGAGATACTTTCTGCCACATTCCCTGAGTTATCTACCAGATAATCAACCTTGTAAGTGTCCGTTCTTCCGAAGTTACCCCATATACATTTTCATAAGTACGATGAAGATCCTGAAGGGAGGATGACAACTTCGTCATGATGCACTGATGCAGAGAAGTGAAGAATTGAACACAGTGGATCGACTTCTTCGAGAAGAGCAACCAAGACCGAGGAAACTCGTTAGAAGTTCGTAACCTATTCTTTCCCCCTTTACTCTACCTCTTAAATCTCGAGACGAGATTTCTTGTAGTGGAGGAGATTTGTAACACCCCCAGGGGTTAGCTACAGTGACCACATGCAAATGTGCCATGCCATCATGATCATCGTAATTAAGTTGCATTTAAAAATAATCCCACTCTCAATTTGGTTCAAAATCAAATTTAAAATATAAAGTCCAAGAATTATTTCACCCAACACTAGGACAAAAATGTGTAAAATATTGTAAATAATCCCCTCGTAATTGTCCAAGTGAAACCAACATCATTTGATTTTTTAAATTAACCACAGAAACTTTTTAGTGGACCAATAACATTTAAGTTGGACTTTAAAAAATAAACAAATATCTAAACCTTCCCAAATGGCCTAAAACATTTTGTGAAGCTCTGGTATATTACAATGTATTTATGTGGCAGTTTTCACATTAAAAAAATCAAATGTTAGCAAAAGAAAATACAAAACAGTGCCTAAGAAATAAAACAGAAAAATAAAAATTGAAAAGGGCCTAACTAACTACTGTGCATCTGGGCCCTAGTGGCCACAGAGCACTACCGGCCCACCTAAACCTTCCCCTACCTCGCTACAGAGGCGGGGGATTGTGGCGTCCATCCACGCCCCCCTGTTGGATAAAACCGTCACCCGCGACCACCTGGCGAACCCTAGCCCCTTTCCCCTTTCCCCTCGCTCGTATCTCCTCTCCACAGCACGTGCTCGAGACGTCGATGCCGCGCCCTTGTCAATCACGCGGCCACCTAGATCCCCATCGGTTAGCTCCATGTCCAGGGGCTTTGTCTGACTCCTCTACATTGACCAAGGGCATCGGATCAAGCTGGAGACCCCCACCTCGACTGGATCGAGCTCGTCCTCGCCTTCGGTCACCGACACCACTTCCATGAACTGCACCACCCCTGCTGCTCCTAAGCCCTCCCCAAGCCACCCTTGTGCTCCCGGTGAGCACCGCGTCCTTCCCCTCTCTTCCCCGCTCGTTTCCATGCTTGTAGCCACCGCCGCCATTGTTTCCAAAGTTCGTCGCTGCCGTTCATTTCGCCGCTGCGGCCATGGCCCTGCCACTCCTCTGCTACTCTTTGCTGCTGTCGCTACTGCTCTCTACTGCTTGCTGCCGCTGCTCTCTGCTGCGCGCTGGCCCAGCCGCCCAGTCGCTCACTGCCGCCCGAACTCCTCGCCGCGAGCCTTACCCCGCATGTGCGTGCTCCTCCTGCACCACTCGCGCCCAGGCCGCGCCCAACGCATCCTTGCCCGCACTGTCTTGCGCGCGCGCCCACGCGTGGCTCGCCGTCGCCTGCTATTGCTCGCCTGCTACTGCTGCCGCCACCGCTGCTAATGCCCCGTGGCCCCGTGCGCCCCAGCCATGCCCTCGCGTGCGCCGCTTCCGACCGCGCCCGCCTCTGGCCGGCTGCCCCTGCACGCACCTGCAGCCATCCCTAGCAGCTCGCGCCTCCCCTGACCATGCTGTGGCCACGTCCCTCCGCACATGCAGGCCCGCTATCGTAGCCGCAAAGTTCATGCCCGAAGCCTTGAGGAAGGTGACCTTGTTCTTCGACGGATTCAGTCCGCCAAGAATTCAAACAAGTTGACGCCAAAGTGGGAAGGCCCTTATCGAGTAGTACGAGTCACCAAGCCTGGCGCTGTCCGCCTGGAGACCGAAGATGGCGTTCCAGTGAGTAATTCCTGGAATATCGAACATCTTCGCAAGTTCTATCCATAAGGCGCAGTTGCCGGGGGCTCCCGGCAACCACCTTTTTGTACAAGTCTTGCCGGCAAGGCATGTGATCCTTTGTACAAAGCCAGGCGCAGACCCTGAGCACAGATGAATAAATTTAAGTGTTGTACATTTCCTTATTGATTCTCATGTTCACATTCATATATGCATGTTTGTCTAAGATGTTGTATGACACCTGATCCCGGTAAGTTCTAACGAACCGCCAAGGTTTCATCTCTTTATTTTCTCTTCTTTCTTTTTCTTAAAGACAGAAGGATTCCTCGCGTGCACATTTGCCGGGGGGGAAGGGAGACATGAATACCAGTTGGTGATGTTCGGAATCGTATGCTTGCCGGAGGAAGAACAAAGCCAGAAAGCTAAGTCCTAAAAGCTTAGAGCAAGTTTTTTTTCTTTTAGTACCAAGTTCCTTGGACGATTCCGACCCTTGTATGGAAAATCTGCACACGAAGGAACCCTTGTTGTAATCAGTTGTGCCCTTATTTTGTTTTGAGTCCGCTCAACGATTTAAGTGGCTGCACTGAGAACGCCAAGGAGTCTTGCCGGCCGCTGCGCCTCCGGCAGGCTGCTGAAGTCCCACACCCAGCGCTCGCAGCAGGTTGCGCGCCGGCAAGTTTTTCAGTAAGCGTAGGATGAACTCCATACATAAAGGAATCAGACAAGGAAAGTAGCTAGCATGAGCCTAAACATAGTTAAATTATATTACATCCATGAGTTGCCGCAGTCCTAACTTGAGACTTAACTGTCTTTTACATGAGATGATGGCGGCAAGAATAAAAGAGGAGCATTCAATCCCTGCGCTGGCCTTCGATCCTTTTGATGGAGTCCACCTTCTCAAGGATTGGCGCGATGCACTTCTCAAGCGCATCAACATTTGCGTCCTTTGGCAGGTGGCCGAGTGCGCTGGAGAGGTCGATGCCGGGATTGCTGTGCACCACCTTGAGGAGCACCTTGCGAAGGACGGCCCGGCAAAGCCGGCGAGTCTCGTTCGCCAGTTGGGTCGCCCGGCTAGACTGGAGCGCCCTCAACGCGTTGATGATGCTTTCAAAGAACAACGTCAATCTGGCGCTTGGGGATATTCTTTCCTCGGAAGAATATCTGAAGTTCGACAAGCCCATGGTTGACAGTTCTGCGGTAAGCTTCTCCGCGGTAGCAATGAGACGACCAGTCCAGATCTCCACTCCCTTCTCGTACTCGTTTTGGGCAGCGGCGGCTCTCTTGAGCAGGTTCCTCTCTCCTTGGAGATCCTTGAGTAGAACCTTCTCACGGGCCCTGCCGGCCTCGAGAGATTTCTGCAGCGTGGTCAGCTTCAGCTCCAGAACCGCAATATCATCAGCCGCAGAGGAGACCTGCTTGGTCTTGTCGGACAGGGCGACTTGCATCTCCGCCAAGGAGTGGAGGGTTTTTTCCCTGTCCCCCTTGAGCGTCGAGAGCTCCTTGCTGTGCTCGTCGAGATCTGTCTCCAGCCTCTTCACTTTGTCGCTCAGCTTGTTCTTGGCGCCCTCTGCAACTTCGGCAGCATCGACGGCCTCCTTGAGCTTGCCGGCGTGACTTGCAGTTAGAGCTTCGAGCGCCTCCTTGTGCTTCTGCTCCAGCTCCTGGGTCCGCCGCGCGACAAGATTTTCAATGTCTTCATCCTTGCTACGAAGCTTGGCGGTGAGCGCCTGCTCACGTGCGGTGAGATCTTCGAAAGCGTCAAGAGCAACGCGGCGCCCCGTCAGGAGAGCATCTTCGGCAGCGATCCTTTGAACAGCTTCATCATGTGCCTTCTCCATGTCTGATTGCTTTAGGAGGACCTCATTCCATTGCTGGCTCACTTGTTCTCGACAGGCAACCAAATCTTGAAGGGCCTCGGCGTGCCAGATTTGCATTTGTGCGACGCGCCTTGAAAATCCGCTTCGGCTGCCTCGACAACTGCCATTCTGTAGTCCGCTTTCTCTTTTCAGGCACGATGGAGAGCCTGGAGTTTGCGGAAGTTCTCGCCCATGGCCTGAAGGAGCTGATCCTCTTCAGACTTGCCACTGCTAGCGCTGGGATCGTCAACAACTTCGAGCCCGGCAGCGGCAATAATTTCCTCGAAAATTTCTCCTTCGGTTGGTGCCTCGGTGCTTGCCGTCCCTGGCAAGTTGATGAATAGGTTTTCGCCAACCTTGAGATACTTGCTGGATGAGGGCTCGTCAGATGTTGATGGCTGGTCTTCAGTGGCCGCCTCACCAGTGACAGGGGGCTCCGCGGCCGATGCAGCGCCTGGCGCTCTTGCGGCAGGAATGCCGTCAGTATGGTCCCCAGCCTCCCTGTCGCCCTCTTCAGCAGGTTCTTCCGTGATTTCCTTTTGTGCTGTCTTGGCGGCCTCCCCGTCAAGAGCATCACCAGCCCCGGCAACATCATCCTTGGTGGCCTCGCTGGCAGTGATCCTGTCTGCTTCGGCAGCAGCATCCCTGGCGGCCTCCTCGATGACGGCGTCGACGTCCATATGTTCCATTGCAGAGAACTCTGAAGGGTGAAGGAGGAGGTCAGAATAAGATCGAGTTTTTAGATTTTGAAGTGACCAAAGATAAAGAAGTAGGGGGAAAAGAATAACTAGCACTCTGAGGCAATCGAGTACCTGCGTCGGGCTGTCGAGAGGTGGCTTCGCCTCTCCCGGCAACTCCGGTTGCTGGGGGTGGGTTGCCGGATTCCGTGCTTGTCGGCTCCTCCTCAATCCGGACGGGCTCGTCGGCCGGATCTCTTGTCGGGGATGTGCTTGTGGGCGGAGCGGTCGATGAAGGAGGCACAATGGGGCAATCTTCTCCTTGTTGCCGTTCTTCTCCTGCAAACCCAAAGATATCAGCGACAAGAATGAAAGCCTCGGCACCAGCCAACAGAAAAAAGGACAATGAACTTACGCCGGGGGCTGCGTTGAGGACTAGGCTCCGGGCTCACAATGACGGTCTCTGGCACGCTAGTGGAGCCTGCCGGGGGCTCGTCGCCCGTAGAAGTCCTTGACCTCTTCGCCATCCTCTCCAGCAAGGTTTCTGTGTCACTGCAGAAACAATACAAGTAAGTCAGTAAGACTGATGCAGATTGGAAGGTGGAAGTTGTGACAGGTACTCACTCTTCTTCCTCTCGCTCCGGACTGAAGCCGGAGATGTCGAAGTCGACCTCCGTTGCGATGTCTGAGTGGGGAGGCGAAGGAGGGGTCCTGGTCCGCTTGGCTGTGGCAGGCGCCGGGGCAGCCTCTGGCACGGTTGTACGAGACCCTCCTGCCGCTCCGGCGGTGGTCGCTGGTGTGGGTCTCGCGCGCCGCGCGGGCTGTTGACGGGCCCCCTGCCGCGGTCCGGTCTTGCCAGCCAATTTCTTGCCGGGGGATTCGCCGCTTGATGTAGGCTGGCTTGCCGGGACGCCTGATGCGGCTTTCCGAAGGACACGCTTTGTCTTCTTCGGGGGCGAGGGCTCTTCTCGCGTCTCCTCTTCGGCCGTGTCTTCGCCGGATGAGTTTTTAGCGACTGCACCGCCTTCTTCCCCGGCAGCCTTGCTCTCCTCGGCAGGTTTTGCCTCCACTACCACCTCTGCATCGCTGGCTTCCCACTCTATGAAGCCAACGCTGCCGGCCTCCGCGGCAAGATTCGCTTCCTCCACTCTGGTAGCGATGTATGCTACCTCCTGATCTGTGGTGGCGCGAATAAGATCTGACTCTTGCCGGACAGGCTTCTCTGTCAGATTGTCGAAGAATTTCTGCGCTTCTTCCTCGCTTGGCTCGACCCAGGTCGGGTCAAGGCCGTGGGCGTTGAACATCGGCAAGAAGGCAATGATCGACCCCAATGCAGAATTGTTGCACAAGGGGACGATCCTTGCCTGCAGCCGGTGCTTGTCTTCGCGCTGGAATAACTTTTGGCGGAGAGCGCCAAGCTGCATAGCAGTCAGGTTATTGTTCAGCCCGGGGCGCAACCTCATGACATCCGCTGCGTTCTTATACTCCCAGGCTGGCCTCCCCCTATTCTGCAGAGGGGCGATGCGGCGGCGGAGGAAGTCGAAGCCGATCATCTCCATTGTCAGCCCGGCGGCCTTCAAACGGAGGATCCTGGTAGTGGCGATTGTGAGCTTCTCGTCTTCTGCGGCGAGATCACCCCAATCCTTGCCGTGGACCACCTTCTGTCGCCGGGGATGACAAAAAGGATGAGGATCTGCTTCCTGGATCCAGCACCATTCGGCCCGCCACTCGTCCCACTTTTCGCGGTAAACTCCATCTGGGTATATCTCTTTGTTCCAGGCCCTTGGAATCCAAGCAATAGATCCAGAGAGAGCCTCTCCTTTTTGGATTCGAGGATAGAAATAGTGGCGGAAAAGAGCAGAATTGGGGATCACGCCAGTGAAATTTTCACAAAGGTGGGCAAAGATCGACATGCAAAATACGGCATTCGGCGTGAAATCAAGAAGGCGGAAGCCGTATGTATACATGATGTCGTTGAAGAAATCGGAAAAAGGTGGACAGAGCCCGCAATAAAAGTACGCAGTGAAGAAGGGGTATCTGTCCGATCCGCCTTTGGAACTAGCACCTGGGATTATGCGTGTGGCGGGGTGAGCTTGCGTTCCCTTCGCCCACATGCATTGGTATCATCCCTTCAAAGTTTCGGCGTCGAGCGTCGGAGGGAAGACGACGAGCCTCTTCCGCATCTTCACCAGTTCGCTCTCCGGAACTTCAGCCTTCGCCTCCTTGTCCGTGCCCTTGCCTTTGCTGGCCTTGGGCGGCATGGCGACTGTGGAAATGGAAGCCGGAGGACGGAACGAGCGCGGGAGCAGCAAGCAGAAGAGAAGAAAGGTTTCGCTCTGAGCTCGAGCAGAGGAAGGCGATGGCGATGGCAAGATTGGGAAGAAGAGGGGGGTGAATAGGTTTGCGCCTCCACGACTTCTCCTTTTTATGGGGAAGGAGCGGGGCCACCTTGTTTATCCCCCAATATGAATGCGCCTCTATGGGTGCGAAACAGTTTGCAGCCTTTTTGGCACACTTCCCACATCGCGCGCTCCGTGCGCGTAGTGGGGGCACAGTAAAACAAGGTCTTTACGGGCAGTTAATTCCCTGCCACACGTGCCCGTGCACTGTTTGGGCCTAGCCCAACAACGCCTCGCACTCGTGTATGGCCCAGGCCCGGGGGCTCCTGTCGGTGTACTAAGTATTGGGCCACTAGTACCCCTTACTTGTGCACGGGCAGTTGTAGCCGTCCTCGCGGCAAGGCTTGCCGGGATCAGCTCGAGGTCGATTCAAGTCATCAAGGAAATCATCAAGTCAGAGATCTGAGAATCAGCAGATAAGCAAAGCTGGAAATCGAAGGCCAGCTTCCCCGGCAAGATCCTTGCCGGGATGGCCGTGGAGCCCGGCAAGGCTCGGCGCCCGGCAAGATTTGGTTCTCGGCAAGGCCTGGCGCCCGGCAAGGTTTGGTGCCCGGCAAGGATCGGCGCCTGGCGAGATTCCGCCACTGTGCCACCGCTTCGGCACAGTAACAAGTCTGACATTCTGGCTCCTTCCGTGGGTGCATGGCGGCATGCCAGTGGAGGAGAGCTTGAGCGGTGCTGATGGGATGGCCCCTTTTTCCATCCCCAAGAAAGTGAGGACACCTAAACGGACACCTCACGGTGCATTAAATGCGCTTGTCCTAATCCGTCAGGGGTTAGGTATGATACCCTGTAGCTACTTTACACCTCAATGTATGTACATTTTGCCACTGTGGAGACCCCTTTGAGCATATAAAAGGAGGCCCAAGGCAACTGCTACAGAGGGGAACTTCTGGCCCATTCTGCATGCATAGCTGCTCTTTGAACATACTGTTCATTGCGAGCGCTCCTGAAGGCTGGGCTCAAGAACATCAATAAGAACACAAAGCAGGAGTAGGGTTTTACGCTGATCAGCGGCCCGAACCTGGGTAAAAACTTCCCGCGTCGATCACTGGTTCTGCTCTTTGCGTATACCTCTCCCCCCGCCGAATCGTAAAGGGGTCTCTCGGGATCCATAGGTGTCGTACCCCGACAACCTGCTGACTCAGCAGCCCCGAGGCCCACTACAGCCCCTCTGTGCGCTGTTGGGTGCACTACATCGGGTGCACCCAGCCTTTTCTATTTATTTTTTCAAATTAAGTTAAATCCGGAAAATTCAGAAATTGTTTAAAACGTTGAAAATTAATAGAAAAATAACCGTAACTAAGTTGAAAATAATTTATATATGAAAAATAATCAGAAAAATATGATGAATCCGAATATGTCATCCATATACCTGTCACACCCCTCCATCACTTCAAACATGGAACCTTCCCCTCCGGATCAATACCGAAGAAATTGTCTGGAGCCGAGAAGATATTTTCCCGCTCCACCTATAACACTTAGCAGTGCGTTAGGTCACCCCAACATAGCATACTGTCATGTCATGCAATGTGATGCATTTGTTTGCTTTGTATTTATTGTTTCTTCCCCCTCTTCTTATCCAGTAGACCCTGAGACCGACGCTGATGTCGCCGAGTACAACTATGCTCCAGACATCCAGCCCCTTTCACCAGAGCAACCAGGCAAGCAAAACTCCCTTGGTCATTCCCATATCGCCCATTCTTTCTCTCTCATGCTTGCATTAGATTTTTCTACTGTTGTTCGATAGCTCCTATTCTGATGCATAGCCTGCTTTTGTAACCTGCTGTTGTTACCTTACCTATTATCCTATATGCTTAGTATAGGTTGGTTGGTGATCCATCAGTGAGCCCTCACCCTTGTCCTTGTTGCCCCGCTTTATTACCGAAAGATCCGATCCAGGTGATCGACGTGCTGAGACCGACACATCACCGCACACCCCCTTAGTTGTACTACTCTGCAGAGCTACTAGCGAGTGCCGAGGGTGATACCTCCTACCTCACTCCTGATGATATCTCTGTAGTGTAGCTAGTCGGTTGTGGGATACCGAGGGTGATTCCTCTTTCACCACCTCCGATGATGCCTCTGTCATGCAGCCCCTCAAGTGTGAACCCATAGAGGGTGATCCCTCCAAGTTCACCTTGATGGATACATCAAGTGGGAATCCATCGAGGGTGATTCCTAGGATTTCCCCCTTGATGTTTACGAACACACTGTTACCTCTACCTGTTCCCCGTTTACTGTTTCTGCGGGACTGAAGGGACATGTGGTACCACCCCGGTAGAGGTGGACCTGAGTTCCCGACAGTCACTTACGAAGTCGGGTTGACCTGGAGGGTACCCACGAGATAATTACGCGGCACGACCGGGTAGGTAGACTGCCCTAGAGAGGGATGGGCCTGGCCCTTGCCGTAAGTCTGAGAGACGGGGCGACAGGAGCACTAATCATCTCCGTGAGCTCCCAATACACTAACGGGTTTGGACATGTGATCTGAGTAGGCCTCTGGACTTTTTGCACTAACCACCATGCGGGAATAAGTATGGGCACTCGGCGTCATACGATTCTTCGGAAAGCTCACTGACGTCAACAATTGAGCGACGCACGCCCGGTTGGACAGTAACCACCTGCGCTTGTATAAGGGGCTAGGTCTGCTCCAGGCCGCGTTCGCAATGCGTAGGATTGCAAAAGGACGATTTGCCCATGACCGCTTCGCATTTAGGATGTAGATTGTCATGTTGGCCTCTCTGTTATGCCTAGGTAGGACTACGGTGTGTCGATCAGCCGAGGCCGGACATGACCCAAAAGT
Source organism: Thinopyrum elongatum (assembly GCA_011799875.1). Classification (NCBI taxonomy): domain Eukaryota; kingdom Viridiplantae; phylum Streptophyta; class Magnoliopsida; order Poales; family Poaceae; genus Thinopyrum; species Thinopyrum elongatum. The sequence goes on along the minus strand of CM022299.1, from coordinate 239,680,141 downwards.
GTGTCCGTCCGGAGTTAATCGAGCGTGTTGGGTAAGTTGGTGCACCCCTGTAGGGAAGTATATCTATTCGAATAGCCGTGTCCACGATAACGGATGCTCGGAGTTGTATCCCGGTCTATTACAAATAGAACCGGATACTTGAGACACTAAATGGATATGATGGCTTCGGGATCACTTCCTCGTGGGGTAGACGAGGAAGGATCTCTGGGTGTTACTAAAATATGTACTTGTTACTATATGATATGTTACTCTACTCTCTTTTGTTGCTGCAAGACGCTGTAAGAGGCTAGTCTTCGTTAGGCTAGGTCTTCCCTTCTATTCTGGCATTTCTGCAGTAAAGTCCACAGATACAGCCCCTTCCCTTTGATATTGATGCATACTTAGCATAGATCTGATGTAAGTCTTGCGAGTACTTTGGATGAGTACTCAGGGTTGCTTTGGTACTACTACTACTACTACTACTACTACTACGTGGAGACCACAATCGACCAGGAGTAGTTAGGAGGCTCCCAGGCAGGAGGCCTGCGCCTTTTCGATCTAGATGTCGTTGTTTTGCTAGCCTTCTTAAGGCAAACTTGTTTAATTATGTCTGTACTCTGATGTTGTTGCTTTCGCCGACTTATGTATTCGAGCCTTTGTGGCCATGGCTTGTAATATAAAGCTTTATGTTTGAATTTGTGTCTAGAGTTGTGTTGTGATATCTTCCCATAAGTCTCTGATCTTGATCGTGCGCATTTTGCGTGTATGATTAGTGCACGGTGGAGTCAGGGGCGTCACACATATCATCTAAGCATGCAATAGGGTGACGATATCGAATGATGATAGCATTAATGGGATGACAATCGGAACACATGCAGAAACTACCATCTTTTTAGGCAAAAGTATGACCGGAATGGCACATGGACTTAAGCTCTCGCGTACATACCTTTTTGCCCATGAGGTGTTGCACTTACCTTTGTATTTCATTTGTCTCGTCGGGGTTGATAAAGTATGGTGCCTTGTTCTGTAGAGGTGCACTGGGGATGAGGTCGATGCGGTGTTTGATTCCGCGCAAAGGAGGTAGTCTCGGAGGTAGCTCAATGGGGAACATGTCCTTGAATTCCTGCAAGAGATGAGACAAAACCAAAGGAAGATGTTGTGAAGTATTAGTCCGCACCACTTCATATTTGCACACAAGTACAAAGTGAAGAACACTCGATGGGCTTTCACTCACATCCCTCAAATCTCTTTAGGTGACTAGGAGAACTAAGTTCTTGTCACTCATCGTGGAATCACTCAATTTTGGCTTGTGGCGCTCACTCTCTTTGTGGTCGTTCACTCTCTCACTAGTCTCAACACGATGGTTCGAAGCTTGCTTGTCAGCGATCACTTGACTTGGCGACATGGGTCATAGAACAAGCCCTTCATCTTGAAACTATAGTGATTGGTTCGTCCATTGTGGATGACATCGCGGTCGAATTGCCAAGGTCTTCCTAAGAGGAGATGGCACACGTACATAGGAACCACATCGCACTCCAAGGTGTCTTCATATATATGCGCCGATCTTGAAGGAAACTTGAAAGGTGCACTCCACTTGAATGGTGTTGGAGTCCCTTAGACATTGGACCTTGTCTGGGCGAGGGTGCTTCTTCTTGATCAATTGTAGCATGGAGCATAATTTCTCACTTGCCAAATTATGGTAACTTCCGCCGTCGATGATGACCTTGACGGAACTTCCTTGTATGCCCGCTTTGGTGTGGAAGATGAGTGAAAGGATTAAGATGGACCTAGAGGGGGTGAATAGGTACAATTACAAATTTTAATTGTTAATTAGCAATTTTAGGGAATATTTTGGAATATGAAAGTGAGCCTAACAATTGCAAAGGTGATGATAGAGCTAAGCAAGGAGAATGAATACAACAAGTAATTAGATAGGTAAGCACAATATAATGCAAGTAAAGATTAGGAGACAAATAACCACAAGTAGGGAGCTAGGGTTAGGAATAACCGTAACTCCAAGAGAAGAGGATGTATGCCGATTTTCACTTCCTTGGAGGGAAGCAACGTCACCGTTTAGAGAGGTGGATGTTACCACCAAGGCACACCAACGCCATGAAGGCTCACACTATTCTCTCTTTGAGATATCACCACGAATATGATTACCAACCACTAGTGGTAGACCTTGGGGTGGTCTCCAAACCCTCACAAACTTTCCAGGGGTAATTGATGCGGCTTGAAACTGCGTCGGTATTTCCCCAAAGAGGAAGGGATGATGGAGTACATCTACGGTAGGTATTTCTCTCAGTTATGAAACCAAGGTATCAATCCAGTAGGAGAACCAAGCAACACTATGTAAATGATACCTGCGCACAAAGAACAAATCCTCGCAATCCAACATGTAAGAGGGGTTGTCAATCCCTCCTTGGTAAAAAGATAGATTGGTTTGTATGTGTTTGGATAAATAGATCTGAATAAAACACGAAATAAAAGATGCAAATAAAAAGTGCAGCAAAGTATTTTTTGGTTTTTGGAATAATAGATCTGAAAACAAATACTGTGAAAAATAGATCTGAAAGCAATATGATGAAAGATAGACCCGGGGGCCGTAGATTTCACTAGTGGCTTCTCTCGAGAAAATAGCATATGGTGGGTAAACAAATTACTGTTGGGAAATTGATAGAAGATCGAATAATTATGACGATATCCAAGGCAATGATCAATATATAGGCATCACGTCCAAGATTAGTAGCCCGACTCCTGCCTGCATCTACTACTATTACTCCACACATCGACCGCTTTCCAGCATGCATCTAGTGTATTAAGTTCATGGAGAAACAGAGTAATGCAATAAGAACGATGACATGATGTAGACAAGATCTATTCATGTAGGAATAAACCCCATCTTGTTATCCTTAATAGCAATGATGCATACATGCCTCGCTACCCCTTCTATCATTAGGTGAGGACACCGTAAGATCGAACCCATCACAAAGTACCTCTTCCCATGGCAAGAAAAATCGATCTAGTTGGCCTAACTAAACCAAAGATTCGAAGAAGAAATATCAGGCTATAAATAATCATGCATATAAGAGATCAAAGAAACTCAAATAATATTCATGGATATAGATCTGATCATAAACTCAAAGTTCATCGGATCCCAACAAACACACAGCAAAAAGGTTTACATCAAATAGATCTCCAAGAGACCATTGTATTGAGAATCAAAAAGAGAGAAGAAGCCATCTAGCTACTGCCTACGGACCCGTAGGTCTATGGTGGACTACTCACGCATCATCGGAGAGGCACCAATGAGGAGATGAACCCCTCCGTGATGGTTATAGATTGGATCTCGTGGTTCTGGAACTTGCGGCGGCTAGAATTGTGTTTCGTCTGCTCTCCTAGGGTTTCTGGAGTATTTGGGTATTTATAGAGCGAAGAGGCAGTGCAGGAGACCCCCATGGGCCCCTCAACCCACCAGGGCGCACCCTGGTGTCTTGTGGTCTCCACGGGCCTCCCCTCTAGTCCTTCCTTGGCTCCCAAGTTGTCTTCTAGTCCAAAAAAAATCTCCAAAAAGTTTTGCTGCGTTTGGACTCCGTTTGATAGGGATATTCTGCGAAGTAAAAAACAAGCAAAAAACAACAACTGGCACTGGGCACTATGTCAATAGGTTAGTCCCAAAAAATGATATAAAGTTGCATAAAATGATTGTAAAACATCCAAGTATGATAATATAACAGCATGGAACAATAAAAAATTATAGATACGTTGGAGACGTATCATCATCCGCAAGCTTAATTCCTGCTCGTCCTCGAGTAGGTAAATGATAAAAACAGAATTTTTGATGTGGAATGCTGCCTAACATGTTCATCACATATTCTTTTCTTTTGTAGCATGGACATTTGGACTTTTAGATGATTCAAAGCAATAGTCTAGTTTTGACATGATAACTTCAGTACTCAATCATATCAACAAGCAACCATGTCTTTCAAAATATCAACACTAAAGAAAGTTATCCCTAGCCCATCATGCTCAATCATTGATCCATTCATGAAACACACTCGAATATTAGCTACATCCAATGCACAAGTATGATCAAAGTGCTCCCTAGTTGATGCTTTATAAGAGAAGATGGAGACTCAAATAAAAATAAAAAAATGCATAAAGTAAATAGATAGGCCCTTCGCAGAGGGAAGCAGAGATTTGTAGAGGTGCCAGAGCTCAAAACTTTAAATTGAGAGATAAAAATATTTAGAGAGGCATGCTTTTTCCGTCAAAAAAAATGAGCGAGTAGTTCCTAACACTTTCCATGCTAGATATATCATAGGTGGTTCCCAAACATAAAATAAAGTTTATTCCTTTTTCCACCATACTTTCACACTCCACGGCTAGCCGTATCCACGGGTACCGTCCATACCAACACTTTCCAACGAATTTATTATTTGACAACATAAAGTAAATTTCTTTTTCATTTCGGGACTGGGCATCCCTATTACCGCTACACTCTCATGCAATGACAAGTGAAGAAACACTCATCTTGAGAATAACACATCTAGCATGGAAACTATTGGCCACCCCCTGCCGCTTCATGAGCGGTACAGGCACACAAAAAGGAAATTCATTTTGAAAACTAGAGTTGGAACATGCAAATTTACTTAGAACGGCACAAAGATACCGCATATAGGTAGGTATGGTGGACTCATATGGCAAAATCTGGTTTAAGGATTTTGGATGCACAAGTAGTATTTCTACTTAGTACAAGTGGAGGCTAGCAAAAAGATTGAGAAGCAACCAACCAAGAAACAAAAATTCTCATAAACGAGCATTAAGCATAACTAGCACCGAATAATGCACCATAAGTAGGATGTAATTTCATTGCATAACTATTGACTTTCGTGCTTGCATAGGTAATCACAAACCTTAACACCAATATTCTTACTAGAGCACAATTACTAACCAACATGACTCATATATTACTATCATCATATCTCAAAACTATTACAAAGGATCAAGTTTATTTTGTCCAATGATCTTCATGATTTTTTTATTATATCCCTCTTGAATATCTATCAATTTGGGACTAATTTCATGTCACAGCCCTAGATCTTGCTTGTAATTAGTTGCACGAGTGAGCATGCATGCATCATGTTTAATTCAAGAAACTTGAATTGAGGAAAGTGAAAGCCTCAAAATTTTAAAAGAAGGGCAAAGAACCCCGAAATACTCATTCAATGTTTCTAAAATGTTCCTTTAATTGTTATGAGAATTTTGGCAAGAATTATATTTCAAACCGAAATTCAGGAACATTTTTAAGGATTATTTTGGGCTTGAATTTAAATCACTATTGTATTTGAATTGGGGCATTTAATTACTATAAATACATCAAATGCTCCAACAATTCTGAAAATTTGTGTGTGGCTTTGGTTTTGTTCCATCTAGGCACATGATAATTTTCAGGAGTGAGAAAATTGGTTTGGTTTGAAAACCAAATCGAAAACAAATTGCAGAAATAGGAAACAAAACAAAAAATAGAAATGGAGAAAGCAACTACCTGGCAGCCACTTACCTGGCCTGCTCCTGTAGACGGCCCAACACTGTAGCACGCTGCCCAGCCAACCTGCCAGTCACCCCTAACCTCATGCGAGTGGGCACGAGGGCATGTGCCCGCGGCACGCCGGCACGCGCTGATGGCCCACAAGTATAGGGGATCAATCCTAGTCCTTTCGATAATTAAGAGTGTCGAACCCAACGAGGAGCAGAAGGAAATGACAAGTGGTTTTCAGCAAGGTATTCTCTGCAAGCACTGAAATTATAAGTAACGATTAGTTTGATAGCAATATAATTTGTAACGTGCAAGTAACGCTAATGGTAACAAAAGTGCAGCAAGGTAGCCCAATCCTTTTGTGGCAAAGACAGGCCAAGACGGTCTCTTATGATAAGCAAAGCGTTCTTGAGGGTACACGGTAATTTCATCTAGTCACTTTCATCATGTTGGTTTGATTCGTGTTTGCTACTTTGATAATTTGATATGTCGGTGGACCGGTGCTTAGGTGCTGTTCTTACTTGAACAAACCTCCTACTTATGATTAACCCCCTCGCAAGCATCTGCAACTACGAGAAAAGTATTAAGATAAAATCTAACCATAGCATTAAACTTTTGGATCCAAATCAGTCCCTTACGAAGTAGCGCATAAACTAGGGTTTAAGCTTCTGTCACTCTCGCAACCCATCATCTAATAACTACTCCACAATGCATTCCCTTGGGCCCTAATAAGGTGAAGTGCCATGTAGTCGATGTTCACATGACACCACTAAGGGAATCACAACATACATATCATCAAAATATCGAACACATATCAAGTTCACATGATTACTTGCAACAATATTTCTCCCGTGACCTCAAGAACAAAAGTAACTACTCACAAATGATAATCATGCTCAAAATCAGAGGGGTATTAAATAGCATAATGGATCTGAACATATAATCTTCCACCAAATAAACCATATAGTAATCAACTACAAGATGTAATCAACACTACTAGTCACCCACAAGCACCAATCTAAGGTTCCGGTACAAAGATTGAACACAAGAGATGAACTAGGGTTTGAGAGGAGATGGTGCTGTTGAAGATGTTGATGGAGATTGCCCTCCCCAAGATGGGAGAGTTGTTGGTGATGATGATGATGATGATTTCCCCCTCCGGGAGGGAAGTTCCCCCGATGGAATCGCTCCGTCGGAGGGCAAAAGTGCTCCTGCCCAAGTTCCGCCTCGAGACGGGGGCGCTTCATCCCGAAAGTCATATCCTTATTTTTTCTAGGTCAAAATGACTTATATACCAGAAGAGGGGCACCGGAGGTGGGCCGAGGAGGGCACAACCCACTAGGGCGCACCTGGGCTCCCTGGCGCGCCCAGGTGGGTTGTGCCCACCTGGTGGGCCCCCTCTGGTAGTTATTTGCTCCAATAATTCTTATATTCCTTAAAAAATCTTCGTGAAATTTCAGCTCATTTGGAGTTGTGCAAAATAGGTAGCCTGACGTAGCTTTTTCAGGTCCAGAATTCCAGCTGCCGGTATTCTCCCTCCTTGTGTGAACCTTGCATAATATGAGAGAAAAGGCATTAGAATTACTCCAAAAAGCATTATTATGCATAAAAACAATATAAATAACAGTAGCAAAACATGATGCAAAATGGACGTATCAACTCCCCCAAGCTTAGACCTCGCTTGTCCTCAAGCGAAAACCAAAATTGAAAAACATGTCCACATGCTTAGAGAGAGAGAGAGAGGTGTCAATAAAAACAAAATACGGACATAGAAGCATCATGTATATTATTATAACAGCAGCAAACTTTAACATAAAACTTTAACATAGAACTTTTATCATATAACTTTTCATGAACAAGTAACAATTCATCACAACATCAATGTATGAAGCATAAACTCTATTGAAAACCAACAAACTATGTTCTCAGTCAACTTTGCAACTACAATTCATCTTCTTTTCAGGAAGGGTCACGTATCGGAGCCTTTTTGGCAAGTCCACATACTCAACCATCATATAGTCTTCTATGATTGCTAACACTCACCGGATACACATGAGCAAAAAGTTTCAATCGGACACATAGAAAGATAGGGGCTTATAGTTTCGCCTCCCAACATATTCACCTCAAGGGTGATATCAACAATAATAACTCATGCCCACTCATATTGAACTAGATATATGTGCCTAGATCTTTCCTCACCACATGGTGCTTGCCAAAGGAGAAAAATAGAAGGGAATAGAGAGAAATACTTTGACTCTTGCATAAAAGTAAATACATAACAGTAAAAGATAGGCCTTTCGCAGAGGGAAGCAGAGGTTGATATGCGCTTTTTGGTTATATGCTCAATCTCTCAGTGCAAAAGAATGTCATGTTATATTGCCCCTTATGATAGCAACCTTTATTATGCAGTCTGTCGCTTTTATTCTTTACAATCATAAAAGATGTCCAAGATAGTGTATTTGCATGTGAATCTTCTCTTCCCTTATTAATTCTTTCATGAATTACATCATTGACCAATGCTATGTCTGTAAATCTCCAATAAAATTTTCTACTTATACTCTTCCTTATGTGATGTCATTACTTACCATAAGATTAGCATATGATCTTTTTCATTTATTTCCTTTCTTTTTATTGAACAAGAAAGTAAAGAAAACAAAACTCAAACTAAACTTTATTATATATCTCGCACACGATTACAATGAAAGATCACTAAGCAAGCATTCGAAAAGAAAGGATCGAACTAAACTTTTATTCAACTAAATCGAAAGATAACTAAGGATCGAACTAAGATAAGTAAAGGTAAAAGATAATGGAGGTGATACGCTACCGGGGCACCTCCCCCAAGCTTGGCACAAGCCAAGGGGAGTGCCCATACCCGATACTCAAGTCTCCTTTGGTGATGAAGAAGGAGGTGGTGGTGGTGAAGTAGTAGCGATCTTATCTTTAGGTTTCCATGGAAATGGCTCACCATCATAAGAGGAGGAGTGAGTCTTGCGGGTCCTGCAACTGGCAGCCAAACTCATACCTTTGAACCTTGCCTCATATTCAAAGACTTGGTTTTGGAGATCGTAGATCTGGCTTTGGAGAAAGTTGATTTTCTCGTTGAAGGTGAAGATGATTTCCTTTATGGATTTGGCATCCACCTTGAGATCACGGGTATAGTCCGCGATCATGAGGTGATTGGCGTTGAGTCCATGTTCCACCATCCCCTTGCACTTGAAGACCTCTTGCTCCATAGCTTCGAGCCTGGCGTCCACGGTCCCCGTCCCTTTGGTGCCCTGGACATCACGGATGTGGAGCACCCCCTCACGCATCTCGATGGCTTGAGGGTGCTGCATCACCTCCCGCAAGTATGGGTTGATGACGTTCTTGAAAAACTTGTCCTTGGAGGAGCTTGAAGCGGCCATGGTGAACTGGATCTGTCAGAAAACAGCAAGAAAAGAAAACAGAAGATTTCTCCATGATACGGTGGTCAATAGGTTCGGGGGGTATACAATGATTTTTTATCTTGGGAAACAAGCAAACGGGAGAAAAACAGAGTCCAGAAGGTACCCGAGGTGGGCACAACCCACTTGGGCGCGCCTGGCAAGCCAGGCGCGCCCTGGTGTCTTGTGCCCACCAGGGTTACCTTCCTGGCTGTTTCTTATTTTCCTAATTTTTAATATATTCCAAAACTATCAGAAAATATTTTTGCGGATTTTTCGGAGTCCGTTTACTTACCGTATCATGTACCTCCTCTTTTTTCACGATTCTGGAGTGTTCCGGAAGGTTTCCTTTATGTGTTCTTCCGGTGTCATAGTTTGGATAATATTGCTTTCAACATTAATGGGCGTACCTGAGATATAATGTTTTATTCTTTGCCCATTGACAACCTTCGGGTTAGTACCTTCGGCATTATTTATTTTGATGGCTCTAGATCGATAAACCTCCTCGATAACATAGGGTCCTTCCCATTTGGAAAGAAGTTTTTCTGCAAAGAATCTGAAACGAGAGTTGTACAGAAGAACATATTCTCCAACTTTGAACTCACGCTTTTGGATTCTCATCATGATATCTTTTAACTTTTTCTTTAAATAACTTGGCATTTTCATAAGCTTGGGTTCTCCATTCATCTAGTGAGCTAATATCAAATAACCTCTTTTCACCGGCAAGTTTGAAATCATAGTTGAGTTCTTTAATTGCCCAATATGCTTTATGTTCTAACTCAAGAGGCAAATGACAAGCTTTTCCATAAACCATTTTATTGGATTTTTATATGCTGATCTGTAAGCCCAAAGTGTATCATCTAATTTCTTAGACCAATTCTTTCGGGACCTATTGACAGTTTTTTGTAAAATTAATTTTATTTCTCCATTGCTAAGTTCAACTTGACCACTAGACTGAGGATGATAGGGGGATGCAATTCTATGGTTAACATCATACTTAGCAAGCATTTTATGGAAAGCACCATGAATCAAGTGTGAACCACCATAAGTCATTAAATATCTAGGGACTCCAAACATTGGGAAAATAACTTCCTTAAGCATTTTAATAGAGGTGTTGTGATCAGCACTACTAGTTGGAATAGCTTCGACCCACTTAGTAACATAATCAACAGCAACCAAAATATGTGTATACCCATTAGAGGAAGGAAAAGGTCCCATGTAATCAAAACCCCAGACATCAAATGGTTCAACAACAAGTGAATAATTCATAGGCATTTCCTGACGCTTATCAATATTACCAATTCTTTGACATTCATCACAAGATAAAACAAACTTACATGCATCCTTGAAGAGAGTAGGCCAATAAAAACTAGATTGCAATACCTTGTGAGTAGTTCTGTCTCCCGCATGATGCCCTCCGTAAGCTTCGGAGTGACATTTCCGTAGGATTTGTCCCTGTTCATGCTCAGGTACACAACATCTAATAATACCATCTACTCCTTTTTTATAAAGATGTGGGTCATCCCAAAAGTAATGTCTTAAATCATAGAAGAAGTTTTTTCTTTTGTTGGTATGTGAAGCTGGGTGGTATGTATTTAGTAACAATGTAATTAGCATAGTCAGCATACCAAGGAGTGTTATGAGAAACATTTATTGCAGCTAATTGCTCATCAGGAAAACTATCATTAATAGGTTGTGGGTCATCAAGAATATTTTCTAACCTAGACAAGTTATCAGCTACGGGGTTCTCAGCTCCTTTTCTATCAGTGATATGTAAGTCAAATTCTTGTAGCAAGAGAACCCACCTAATGAGTCTAGGTTTAGCATCTTTCTTTTCCATAAGATATTTTATAGCAGCATGATCGGTGTGAACAGTAACTTTAGAATCAACAATGTAAGATCTGAATTTATCACAAGCAAACACCACTGCTAAAAATTCTTTTTCACCAGTAGCATAATTTCTTTAGGCACTGTCTAGAGTCTTGCTAGCATAATGGATAACATTTAATTTCTTATCAACTCTTTGTCCTAGAACAACACCTACAGCATAATCACTAGCATCACACATGATTTCAAAAGGCAAGTTCCAATCAGGTGGTTGAACAATAGGTGCATAAATTAAGGCTTTCTTAAGTGTTTCAAAGGCTTCTACACAATCATCATCAAAAACAAATGGGACATCCTTTTGTAAAAGATTTGTAAGAGGCCTAGAAATTTTAGAGAAGTCTTCAATAAATCTCCTATAGAAACCAGCATGACCAAGGAAACTACGAATACCTTTGATATCTTTAGGACATGGCATTTTCTCAATTGCATCAACTTTAGCTTTATCCACCTCAATACCTCATTCAGAAATTTTATGTCCCATGACAATACCTTCATTAACCATAAAGTGGCACTTCTCCCAATTCAAGACAAGATTAGTTTGCTCGCATCTCTGGAAAACTCGATCAAGGTTGCTTAAGCAATCATCAAAAGAAGTTCCGTAGACAGAAAAATCATCCATGAAAACCTCAACAATCTTTGCACAAAAATCAGAGAATATAGCAGTCATACATCTTTGAAAGGTAGCAGGTGCATTGCATAAACCAAAAGGCATACGTCTGTAAGCATAAGTTCCAAAAGGACAAGTAAAGGTGGTTTTCTCTTGATCAGGTTGTGAGACAGGTATTTGAGAAAAACCAGAATATCCATCAAGGAAACAAAAGTGTGTGTGATTTGATAGTCTTTCTAACATTTGATCAATAAAAGGTAGAGGGCAATGATCTTTCCTAGTTGCTTTATTTAATTTTCTAGAATCAATTAACATTCTATAACCAGTGACAATTCTTTGTGGAATCAGTTCATTTTTATCATTCAGAACAACGATAATACCTCCTTTCTTAGGGACACAATGAACGGGGCTTACCCATCTGCTATCAGCTATAGGATAGATTATACCTGCTTCCAGAAGCTTTAATATTTCAGTTCTTACCACTTCTTTCATTTGGGATTCAACCATCGTTGATGATCAACAATGGGTTTAGCATCAGGTTCCATATTAAATTTGTGCAGACAGAGAGTGGGACTAATGCCCTTAAGATCATCAAGAGTATATCCAATAGCACCTCGGTGCTCTTCAGAACCTTCAATAACCTTTCTTCTTCATGTTCAGAAAGGTTAGCACTAATAATAACAGGATATATCTTTTTCTCATCAAGATAAGCATATTTCAAAGTGTCTGGCAATTGTTTTAATTCAAACACAGGATCACCTTTAGGTGGAGGAGGACCTCCTAGAGTTTCAATAGGCAAATTGTGTTTAAGCAGAGGTCGTTGTTCAAAGAAATTTTTATCTATTTCATTTCTTTCATGCATATGCATATCATTTTCATGGTCTAGCAAATATTGTTCTAGTGGATCAGTAGGAGGCACGGCAATAGAAGCAAGACCAATTATTTTATCCTTACTAGGCAATTCTTTCTTATGATGTTTTCTATTAAACTTAGAAAAATTAATCTCATGAGACTCATCACCAAAACGAACACCGACAGTTTGTTTCTTACAATCTATTTTAGCATTAACGGTGTTTAAGAAAGGTCTACCGAAGATAATGGGACAAAAGTCATCTTGTGGGAAGCCAAGAACAAGAAAATCAGTAGGATATTTTATTTTCCCACACAAGACTTCAACATCTCTAACAATCCCAAGTGGTGTGATGGTGTCTCTATTAGCAAGTTTAATAGTAACATCTATGTCTTCTATTTCAGCGGGTGCTATATCAGTCATAATTTCTTGATATAAGGTAAAAGGAATAGCACTCACGCTAGCACCTAAGTCACATAAACCATGATAACAATGATCTCCTATTTTGACTGAGACAACATGCATGCCAAGAACAGGTCTATGTTTATCCTTTTCATCTGGTTTGGCAATTCTAGCAGCTTCATCACAGAAGTAAATAACATGCCCATCTATATCTTCTACCAAGAGATCTTTAACCATAGAAACGCTAGGTTCTACTTTAATTTGTTCAGCAGGTTTAGGTGCTCTTATATAACTTTTATTGACCACAGTTGAAACCTTAGCATGTTCCTTTATCCTTACAAGGAAAGGTGGTTTTTCAATATAAGCAGTAGGAACAAATGGATCAACATTATAGATAATAGTTTCATCTTTAGCATTTACCGGTTCTTTAATTTCTTCTTTAATAGGTGGGTGATATTTAAACCACTTCTCCTTAGGGAGGTCAACATGAGTAGCAAATGATTCACAAAAGGAGGCTACTATCTCAGAGTCAAGTCCATATTTAGTGCTAAACTTTTGAAAAGCATCGATATTCATAAAAGATTTAACAGAATCATACTTAAGCTTAATACCTGACTCTTTACCTTCATCGAGTTCCCAATCTTCAGAGTTGCATTTAATTCTTTCTAAGAGATCCCACCTGAATTCAATAGTATTCTTCATAAAAGAACTAGTACAAGAGGTATCGAGCATGGATTGATCATCACGAGAAAGCCGAGCATAAAAATTCTGAATAATAATTTCTCTTGAGAGCTCATGATTGGGGCATGAATATAACATTGACTTAAGCCTCCCCCAAGCTAGAGAGATACTTTCTCCTTCACGAGGCCAAAAATTATATATGTAATTCCAATCACGATGAACTAGATGCATAGGATAATTTTTTTGGTGAAATTCCAATTTCAATCGATTCCAATTCCAGGATCCAATATCATCGCATAGCCTATACCATGCCAATGCTTTTCCCTTCAAAGATAAAGGAAAAACCTTCTTCCTAGCTTCATCTCCGGGTAAACCTGCAAGCTTAAATAATCCACAAATTTCATCCACATATGTCAAGTGCATATCAGGATGTTCAGTTCCATCTCCTACATAAGGATTAGCTAGCAGTTGTTCTATCATACCCAAAGGAATTTCATAACCAATATTTTCAGTAGGTGTAGTAGGTTGAGGGGTAACTAATTGTGGTTCCGGTCGAGGTGAAGATACCCCGAACAAACCCCTCAAAGGATTGTTCTCCATAGTAACAAGTGACAATAAATTTCAGCACGTAGTAATAATTTTTCCTTACCGATTTCCACTTACCAAGAGCGCTTCACTCCCCGGAAATGGCACCAGAAAACAGCCTTGATGACCCACAAGTATAGGGGATCAATCGTAGTCCTTTCGATAAGTAAGAGTGTCGAACCCAACAAGGAGCAGAAGGAAATGACAAGTGGTTTTCAGCAAGGTATTCTCTGCAAGCACTGAAATTATAAGTAGCGAGTAGTTTGATAGCAATATAATTTGTAAAGAGCAAGTAACGGTAATGGTAACAAAAGTGCAGCAAGGTAGACCAATCCTTTTGTGGCAAAGGACATGCCAAGACGATCTCTTATGATAAGCGAAGCGTTCTTGAGGGTGCACGGGAATTTCATCTAGTCACTTTCATCATGTTGGTTTGATTCGTGTTCACTACTTTGATAATTTGATATGTCGGTGGACCGGTGCTGTTCTTACTTGAACAAACCTCCTACTTATGATTAACCCCCTCGCAAGCATCCGCAACTACAAGAAACGTATTAAGATAAAATCTAACCATAACATTAAACTTTTGGATCCAAATCAGCCCCTTACGAAGTAGCGCATAAACTAGGGTTTAAGCTTCTATCACTCTCGCAACCCATCATCTAATAACTACTCCACAATGCATTCCCTTAGGCCCTAATAATATGAAGTGCCACGTAGTCGACGTTCACGTGACACCACTAAGGTAATCACAACATACATATCATCAAAATATCGAACACATATCAAGTTCACATGATTACTTGCAACAAGATTTCTCCCGTGACCTCAAGAACAAAAGTAACTACTCACAAATGATAATAATGCTCAAGATCAGAGGGGTATTAAATAGCATAATGGATCTGAACATATAATCTTCCACCAAATAAACCATATAGTAATCAACTACGAGATGTAATCAACACTACTAGTCACCCACAAGCACCAATCTAAGGTTCCGGTACAAAGATTGAACACAAGAGATGAACTAGGGTTTGAGAGGAGATGGTGTTGTTGAAGATGTTGATGGACATTGCCCTCCCCAAGATGGGAGAGTTGTTGGTGATGATGACGACGATGATTTCCCCCTCCGAGATGTAAGTTCCCCCGGCGGAATCGCTCCGCCGAAGGGCAAAAGTGCTCCTGCCCAAGTTCCGCCTCGAGACGGCGGCGCTTCGTCCCGAAAGTCCTCTCCTTATTTTTGCTAGGTCAAAATGACTTATATAGCAGAAGAGGGGCACCGGAGGTGGGCCGAGGAGGGCACAACCCACCAGGGCGCGCCTGGGCTCCCTGGCGCGCCCAGGTGGGTTATGCCCACCTGGTGGGCCCCCTCTGGTAGTTATTTGCTCCAATAATTCTTATATATTCCATAAAAAATATCCGTGATGTTTCAGCTCATTTGGAGTTGTGCAGAATAGGTAGCCTGACGTAGCTTTTTCAGGTCCAGAATTCCAGCTGCCGGTATTCTCCCTCCTCGTGTGAACCTTTCATAATATGAGAGAAAAGGCATTAGAATTACTCCAAAAAGCATTATTATGCATAAAAACAATATAAATAACAGTAGGAAAACATGATGCAAAATGGACGTATCATGTGCCAGCCACCTCCTGCCTCTCTGCCTGTCCCCTCTTTGCCCAGAGGATGCCACGCAGCCCCCCAACCTCTCTCTCACTGTCCCCATGCTCATCCCCTCCTCTGGCTCCCTCTCCCTCTCTTCCCCGAGCGCACCAGAGGGGGCCGCCGTCGAACCCGCGACCACCATGATCCCCGAGCTCCCTCGACTTGTCCCTGAGCTCCGCCTTCGTCCCCTACGCCGTCTGCCCCGAGCCATGCGACACCGGATGGCCTGCTCCGTCGCCTTAGATCTCGCCACTGCCGCATCTGCTCGCTGGCCGTCGCCATCGATCGCGCGCTAGATGTCGTCCCCGAGCCCACTGAGCTACCCTACCACCTCCCTGTGAGCACTCACTTCGACTTCCCCTCTCCCCCAGCCTGTCCGTGTTCTCTAGCCGCGGCTCCACCTCCGGTCGAAGCTGGGGTCCGCCGGCCATGTCGCCGTCGTGGCCACAGTTGCCTAAGCACGCGTCCAAGCACTCCTTCGTGCTTAGCGCACCTCCAAGAGCCCGCAACAATCACCGGCTTATCCCCTCATGCACCACAACATCGAATCTGTTGATGCCCGAATTTCGGCCGCCACGCAAGTCGCTGCCGTCGTCGATTTAGGCCACCGGAGCTGCTGCTTCCTGCACCACTGGACGCGGAGCACTCCAAGCTTTCCGTAGAGCCTAGTCGCGCGCCAAACCGTCGTCGGATGGCGATTTCCGAAGCTCACCGCCATGTTCTATGGTCACCGGTGACTTATCGCCGGCGTATCTGACGTGGCATTGCCATTAGCTGCTAATGGCCGCGCTAATCAGCGTTGACTGGGTCCACCTGTCAGCGACCCTAACCAGCCCTGGGTCACTGACCAATGGGTCCCACATGTCAGGTTTGACCCGGCCGACACCGCTGACCTGCTGATGTCACAATGATATCATGCTGACGTAGTAAATGTTTTCTGGATTTTTAAATAAATTAGAAATGATTTATTAATTTCAGAAAATGTCCTAAACTTCTAAAAATCATAGAAATTCAACCGTAACTCCAAATGAAATAATTTATATATGAAAAATTATCAGAAAAATATGAAGAATCTGTTTATGGCATTGTCATGCATGTTTGACCAACCTAAAGTTTCTGTATATGAAAATTTGTTTAAATGGCATTTGAAATGCCTTACATGGAGTTTGAATTTGAACCTTCGGTTCAAACCAACTTCATTTAAACTGTTGCTAGTTGCATTAGCCCAAATCACAGCATATTGCCATGTCATGATCATGCATCATATTGTTGCATTGCATTGATTGTGTTCCCTCTTGTTTGCTGGTGTTTGCCCCCTCTCAGTGGACGTTGTTTGACGATGTAATCGATGACACTGATGAAGGCACAATGCTATCTTCAGGAATGCTAGGCAAGCAAACCCCCCTTGAGCATCCCGATACAATCCCACTCTCTTGCTCCTGCTCTCTTTTATTGCATTAGGACAACAACGATTCAACTCTTACATGTTGCGGTAGTTGAACCCCCATTCCTTTGCATGACCTGTCTTTGCCACAGTAAATAGTTGAAAACCACTAGCATGAGTAGGAGTTGTTTGAGCCATGATGTGCCTACTCATTCATGCTTGCTTGTTATGCCTGCTATGCTTAGAGTTGTGTCAGGTCTGATTCACCTGAGATGGATTGGAATGGTGGTGAACATGTCCTACTGCTGAGAGCTAAGTGTGTGAACACGATTTGGTAAAGGTACCAATGAGAGGCCATGTAGGAGTACATGGTGGGTTGTCTCATTGGGACAGTCCTCAGGAACTGAGTTTCGTGTTTGTGATCGAAGATAGCTACTAGCACGCATTGGGATACTTAATTGACCCTCTCGACCTGTTAATCGCCTTGATCTCTGTCCAGGAGTTGCAACTAGTTTTTGGTGTTTGTAGGATATGTGTTGGTGGCCGTGCATAGCGCTGACCCTAGGGGTGGGCTATGATGCGGTAGAGACACCAAGGCAAGGTGTGCTGGGATGCCACCCGAACGGTGCTCTTGGGAACCCTGTTCTCATCGTTTGGGGCCGTAGTGGAAACCTCGGCCGGACTTCCTTGCGGATGGAACTCAAATAGGCGATAAAACTGGACTAGAGTCTCGTGTGGTTAGTCAGGTCATGGCCAAAACCCTTGCCGGGCTTCCGCTTGAAGGTTGCCGAGTACATGTCGTGTAAACGGTGGTAAGTGGTGAGATCGTGTGTGAAGAAGTACACCCCTGCAGGGTTATATATGATCTATTCGAATAGCCGCGTCCGTGGATATGGACTACTTGGAACGCTTACATTGTTCATAGATAACTTGAAGTGGATACTCTAAAATGCACAAGATAAGTGTGAGTGCTATGGATGGCCTTCTCGTAGGGAGGCGCGAGCGGATCCATAGTGGTGTATTGATCTGGTGAATATGTGGACTCGTGTGCGCTTTCTCCCCTCAATGAAAATACTGGTAGTCGTATTACAGAATAGCCACTGAGTCAAAGCTGGCTTGCTGCAGTTAAACTCCACAACCCCCTTGTTTATACTGATACATATGTAGCTAGTTCTGATGTAAGTCTTGCTGAGTACATTTGTACTCACGTTTGCTTAATTTATGTTTTTGCAGAGAGACTTCAGTCTCACTAGTAGTTCTTCGCGGGCTTCGACAATTAGCTTGGGAATCCCAGACAGAAGTCTGGTTCCTTTGGAGGGTCTTATAGAGAGACAGGCTTTCTAGCCTTCTTTCTTTTCAGATGTCTGTACTCAGACATGTTATGCTTCCGCCTGTGCTTGTTGCTTGTATGACTTGAATGCTGGGTCATGAGACCCATGTTTGTAATATCTGGCTCCTCGGAGCCTATTGACTAAATACTTTGAGTTGTAGAGTTTTGTTGTGATGCCATGTTGTATTTACACATATCGAGCATATTGTGCGTACGTTATTGAAATGCTTGGTATGTATGGGATTCGACAACTAGTTGTTTATTCTTGGTAGCCTTCCTTATGGGGAAATGTCTCCTAGTGCTTCCACTGAGCCATGGTAGTTCGCTACTGCTCCAGAACACTTAGTTTGGCCGGCATGTATCCTTCTTTGTTCCTGTGTCTGTCCCTTTGGGGAAATGTCACGCATTGTTCCTTTAAGTCCTTGTATCTTGCTACGACTTGGGTTCATACGTTGATAACCGACACGTTGATTGATGGGTTACGTATGCCTGTCCCTGTAAGTTTGTGCCACCTTGGGTTGATGACTAGTCATGTCAACCCGGGTTCTCTATCATATGGATGCTAGCGACACAATCATATACGTGAGCCAAAAGGCGCAAACGGTCCCGGCCTAGGTAAGGCCGCAGCCGTGGGAATACCGTACGTGAGGCCGCAAGGTGATATGATGTGTTACATGCTAGATCGGTGTGACTTAGGATCGGGGTCCTAATAGCTTTGGTATCAGAGCCTGACTGCCTGTAGGATTACCAAGCCAAACTGGTCGAAGTCGAGTCTAGAAATGCTTTAGTTATATAAGGGAATTGATTGTGGAAGGGAACGTAAGGCTCTTTTTACTCCTTTACCTTATGTCCTTCTGATCTGAGTCATCCTCTTCTCTTCTGCGGGGATTAAGAACTAGGCTTCTCATCTTTCTATCAGGATCACATGTTACTAATCCGTAGACTTATATGATTGATGGATTAAGCCTCAGTTCAGTTCCTACTACTTTCGTGTGTTGACAATTGGTCTCGGAACCTTGATATTGTGATGATGAGTGGTTATGCCACCATTTTATAGGATGTCTAAAATCTTTTTGAGCATTTACAGCCGTTATGCTGTCCGAGTCATCCTAGGTTTCCAAATAGTCTGATGCACTTGCAAATATTTCCTCCATGTTCCCGATGTCCTTTTGGGTCAGATTAAGCACACTAATCGATGTGTTGAGGTACCCCATTGCCTCGACATATATGTTGAAGCTATTATTATGAACACTAGGGTATCTTACAGAACCACTCAGTAATCTAGCAATGCTTTGTATCCCCAGTGTGATGATTTTGGCCACCATTCTCGAAAGCATCTCGTGATGTTATTTAGTTAGTAGGTATTCTATTTCTGGGTCCATGAACCCAAGATTCACTCTACTTACTTCCTGTTGATAGTGTTTGCTCGTTCCTTTAGGATATTAGTAACCTTTGCGATAGTCCTCGAGGTCCGTGGTATATCATTCCAAATACCATGAACCATTCTTGGCAGAAGTTATTTCGAACCAAAAGATCACAACCAGATTGCTCTTGATGAGTTCTCCATTGTACATTGTGAATCTACCAGTCCTTCCTCTTCTGCATGGGTTATTCGAAAGAAATATGTTGAACTTGTTCTACATACTAATCTATGCATCCACAACCTAGAAAATCATATGTTCCTATGAGTTGTCCCTCTTCAGTTATATTCCGGCCTTCATCTATCAGTTGATAGTCAAGAGTAGTTGTGCATTCATGTTCATCGGTGCCTATTATTCCTGTGGTCTGGTAAGCCATTCTATTCCGGAATGACTAGGAGAAACAAACTCCAGCACCTCATCCATTTCTTGGATTGGGTTAAAGCAGTTGTATTTTGCAGACCAAATGCCAATCCAGCTTTTGTTCTGTTCTACCATGGAGTATTACCCCCTTTATGTCCAGATTGTCATGAGAATTGCACCGCCTCTTATGACTTCTTGATAAAGTGATACTTCTCACCATCATCATTTATTTCTTGGTCTCCGTGTTATTGTAACCGGAATGCCGACAAGCGAGCTGTGATATGTGAAATCAATACTCCTAGCAACTCCGTTGCTTGGTAGTTAATGGATGATAATATCATTCTTAGTGTGTTGGTTACGAGATCACCATTCCAAGATTGATCGTGCTACCTAGTCCTTATTTCTGGTGCACTCTTCGATCAATGAGTTAGGATTGTGCCAACTCCTCACTCTTTTGATCATATCGTCTTGCCCTGAAAACCAAGATCGTTCTTGAGCTTAATAGCATATCGGTGGTTTATGATTTTCCAAATATCTTCTCGGAAGTATTACCAGGTTGTCCCCTGACCGTTATGTTGAGTTCGTGATCAAGTTGGTCTCCCTATCAACCACCCCTTCTCCAAGAATCTGTGTTGGATACCCTGAGCTAGTTGGTTAAGCTAAACAACAACTTGGAGAGTTGGAAGATGGAAGCTTGTTCGACTTAGTTCATCACGAAGGGATATCTTTGTGTGCGTGTGTGTGTGTGTGTTGAAGAAACATGATATCTTCATCGATTGGTCCTCGTGATCAATTGTTGGACATATTGTCTTACCCAAATCTTTGATTTGCGTGTGGGCTATCCTCAAATCAAATCAGAACCAACGATGTTCGTAATGTTGTCTTACTCGTGGTTGATCCCTCGAGCATACACCATTACATCTTTTCGTCTGACCAATGCTATCACCATGTTCACTTAATTGTGGAATTCCATCTATATGGAAGCCTGGATGCATTGTTGTTGAGCCCATTGACAACATTTTCATCTTGTCCATGATTCATGCTGAACATCTAAGTTAGTGTTGGAAACTTTTGTAAGCATTATCTTCGTGTCCCGTTCATGAAGCATATGTTCGGATGACTAAGTTCATGTGCATTTGGTGCAAGTTGCCGCCGTGGATTTGAGAAAGTTGTTTTGTTTCATTTGGAATCGTCCCAAGTCAGCCATGCATGTGCGAAGAATTCTATGGTTTGATAGGCTCGCTACCTCCATTCCGTATGTATCTCCTAGCATACCAAGCCACTGATTGATTTGTTCAAGGAGAAGAAGTTCCTTCTTAAGAGCTAATCCGGACTTATGTAAGGACTTTGATATCCTCGTTGATGGTTCCCCACCTGAACTCGGTAGTGTTTCGTTGTAAGACTACTATGTGGTCATGCTTATCTGGGACAGCGTGTTCACATGTGTGTAGCAGAACCATCTCATGTTTTGGAGTTTACTACCGTAGTCCATTTCCCGAGAATCTAACAATGTCATCTCGTCGATTTGTGTTGCAACCTTTCCTTTTAAGACATGCTGTCTGAAATATCCTGTTACCAACCAGATCTGAATCTCAGGCAGATATGATGGTTGGGACGTTTCAAAGATTTTGATCTTGTTTTTTCTGTAATCCTAGTAAGTCAATGTAGTGGTCATTTTGCCGAGTCAAGATATCATCCACTCCCCATGAGGATTTGACTTATTCTAGAAGTTGATCCTTATGGATCCTTGTGTTCCCGAAGTCCGACCTTTGCTTGATGGCCATGTTGATGCTTTTAAGCATGACAGTGGCAGCTAGAATATCAAGGAGAACATTAGAAGTGGAGTGCTAAATGTCTCTTGGTCGATCACCCAAATTTTGTTCCTTGGCATCGCTAAGGTAAAATCTGAGAAGGTGTTGTCTTCCTTTGCATCTGCATCCTCCATCGTTATTCATAATGGTAGTATTAGGTGTCACCAGGATCTTGGCATAGATGTTGGTAAAACCCTGATGAATATGGAAATGCTCAAGTCCTTGAGAGCACGCTTAGACACTAGGTTGTATCCTCGGTATCAATTGGAATGTGCCTTCCGTTTGCCGAGTTGTTCTATAACCATAATTTCCTTTGCAAACTGAGTTGCCAATTCTTTGAACTCCTTCAAATGATTGATTGTGAATTGCCTTAGCCTGGTACGAAGGGTTTCAATGATCTATATATCAAAAGTAATTCTTTTTGCCACTTAAGGGAATGACTCTACGAGTCACCTCCCTTAAGGTGCCCCGTTATGGAATCATGGCAACTTTTCTCCCCGCTACTTTGACACACACCCACCATCTACTTAAGCGTGGAATTCTTGCCTACCAAATTAAACATTCGCCATTTGTTTCTTCCATTCCTCTCGATATGTGTTTGCGTCTCAGCTCAAGAGATGTTCTTACATCTCATTCCGTGAGTTGATCGTCAGTTGCCCGATCTTCGAGAAGATCGATTCTTTTAGGGTTTCCTTTCTTCTCGTTGTCGTGTTTGGGTGAATATCTCGAAAGCAAGGATGTCAAGATCAATATGATGCAATGGATCAACATCTCTGAGAAGGGCAGTTGGATCATGAAGATTGTGATAGTTTGTGACCCCCTTTCCTCTTACCTCACGTATTGAATCTCGGGACAAGATTCTTGTTTAGTGGGGGTGAGTTGTCACAGCCCTATATCTTGCTTGTAATTAGTTGCACGAGTGAGCATGCATGCATCATGTTTAATTCAAGAAACTTGAATTGAGGAAAGTGGAAGCCTCAAAATTTTAAAAGAAGGGCAAAGAACCCTGGAATACTCGTTCAATGTTTCTAAAATGTTCCTTTAATTGTTATGAGAATTTTGGCAAGAATTATATTTCAAACCAAAATTCAGGAACATTTTTAAGGATTATTTTGGGCTTGAATTTAAATCACTATTGTATTTGAATTGGGGCATTTAATTACTATAAATACATCAAATGCTCCAACAATTCTGAAAATTTGTGTGTGGCTTTGGTTTTGTTCCATCTAGGCACATGATAATTTTCAGGAGTGACAAAATTGGTTTGGTTTGAAAACCAAATCGAAAACAAATAGCAGAAATAGGAAACAAAACAGAAAACAGAAATGGGGAAAGCAACAACCTGGCAGCCACTTACCTGGCCTGCTCCTGTAGACGGCCCAACACTGTAGCACGCAGCCCAGCCCACCTGCCAGTCACCCCTAACCTCGTGCCAGTGGGCACGAAGGCATGTGCCCGCGGCACGCCAGCACGCACCAGCCACCTCCTGCCTCTCTGCCTGTCCCCTCGTTGCCCTGAGGACGCCACGCAGCCCTCAACCTCTCTCTCACTCTCCCCATGCTCATCCCCTCCTCTGGCTCCCTCTCCCTCTCTTCCCCGAGCGCACCAGAGGGCGCCACTATCGACCAGCGACCACCGTGCTCCCCGAGCTCCCTCGACTTGTCCCTGAGCTCCGCCTTCGTCCCATACACCGTCTGCCCCGAGCCACGCGACACCAGATGGCCTGCTCCGTCGCCTTCGAGCTCACCACTGCCGCATCTGCTCGCCGGCCGTCGCCGTCGATCGCGCGCTACAAGTCGTCCCCGAGCCCATTGAGCTACCCTACCGCCTCCCTGTGAGCGCTCGCTTCGACTCTCCCTCTCCCCCGGCCTCTCCGCGTTCTCTAGCTGCGGCTCCACCTCCGGCAAAGTTGTGGTCCACCGGCCATGTCGCCGCCATGGCCACAGTTGCCTAAGCACGCGTCCAAGCACTCCTTCACGCTTAGCACACCTCCAGGAGCCCACAGCAATCACCGGCTTCTCCCCTCGTGCACCACAACATTGACTCTGTCGATGCCCGAACTCTGGCCGCCATGCAAGTCGCCGCCGCCGTCGATTTAGGCCACCGGAGCTGCTGCTTCCTGCACCACTAGACACGCAGCACTCCAAGCTTTCTGTAGAGCCTAGACGCGCGCCAAACCGTCGCCGGACGGCGATTTCCGAATCTCGCCGCCGTGTTCTGTGGTCACCCGCGACTTATCACCGGCGTATCTGACGTGGCATTGCCATTAGCTGCTAATGGCCATGCTAATCACCCCCCTTGAGCCACTGCCATGTGGGCCCATGTGCCTATTTAGGTTAGTCTAACCTTCCTGTTAGTTTAGTGCTAATCCCGTGGCCCCCACGTGCCAGCTCTGACTTTAGCCTAGTCAGCGTTGACCGGTCCCACCTGTCAGCGACCCTAACCAGCCCTGGGTCACTGACCAATGGGTCCCTGTAACACCCCAAAAATATTTTTCCGAATATTTGAAATCTTTCCTTTAAAAATAAAAGTTTTGAAAATCATTTTTAGTCATATCACCTTTCTTCAATTTGAAAACCTTTTCAAATTTTATTTGGGTTTTAGTCTTCTTTAGATATTCTGGTTGAAGAGTTTAATATTATGTGGATAATTACTTTGGGATTTTCAAACAATTTATTTTTAGCAAGAAAAGTTTTGGGGATAGTTAAATTTTCAAAGGAAATAACCTTTTCACCTCCTTTTAGCCCTACTAAAATCCATCCAACAAATTCTCTTCCACTCCAAATTTATTCCACAAGTCACTCACCTCATCTAGGACAGAATCCAACTCTTTCCTACCCCACAAAAATATTTTTCACCACCCAAATAAATTCCAAAGTTGGAATTCATATATTCCATCATTTCTTTGGTTTACAAAGGAACCACCATTTCTACAAGGATGCCACCTCCACCAAAATTATCCCAGCAAATATATGGTGCCCACAACCCATTTTTCCAAAAACATGGGGTACCCCAGTTCAAAATTTTCAAATCCCACTCAATTCAAATTTGGACCAGATTCAATAATCCCGATCCAAACATATTATTAAATGCTCCAAAAATTCCCAAACTCTGCCAAACTCATTTTTGAGCATCCACACATTACCACAAAAATCGCCACAAAATCCTAAAATCTCTAGCACCTTCTGTCATTTTATCAAACAGCTAATGTGCACACTGTTCATCGCTGTCCAAAATTCAGTTAACTGAATTTGGTTCAGTGGCAGGAGCAACGACGCCGTGCACTCCACTCCATCCCCACTCCTTCTCGTCCACGCCTCCTCCCTCGTAACTGCGCCGACCTGGACCCCTCCTCGTCAGTGCCTCACCGCCGACAGCACAGAAGGAGGCCGGTGCACCTGCATCCGTCCTCGGCGGCGGCAACCCGAGCTGATCCACACGGCGCCCGCCGTATTCACTCCCTTGCTGACCTCCCTCACCTAACTACTCACCACGCGGCACCTCCTCCGCACTCTCTCCACGCTGATCACGCCGCCCTTGGCCCCCTGTCAGCCATCGGAGACGGACGACGTCCGCCGCACCCGTACACCGACCTCGCCGTGGATAAAGCTACCAAGCCCGAGCTCGTTCGCGCTGGCGCTTCGAGCAGCTTCCTCCACCCTCACTGACACTCACCGACCACGACCACCGCCCAAACCGACCTCGCCGACCATCATAACTCCGGCGTGATCCGAACCCCGCCGGACCGCCTCGGGATCGCCTATATAAAGGCCCCCGATCCCCGTTCTTCTCACCTGTTGCCTCCACCACCTCCCAATCGCCCCTACACCACCCACCCGACCTCGAGGAGGTCTTCTTCTTCCCCTCCGATCACCGCTCCGCCGCCACTGTCACCGATCCGTTCATCGTCGTTACTCCACCTCAACTGCTCAAACCTTGCCAGTAGTCATATATTCCACCAAATCATCGATTCCCCGCTTCAATTCCACTCCCCGAGCTCTCTCCGACGAGATCCCAACGCCACCAAACCACCGTCCGCCACCGTCGACCTCGCCGGCGTTCAGGTGCTTCCCGGCGACCACCACCACCTCCCTCCGACGTGGCACTCCTCCCTGGTCATGTTCCGACCATCGCCGCCTTCCAAGACCCCGGCGATCACCGCCGGCAAACGCCGTCTCCTCTCTGTTTCCGCGCGCAGGTTCAAATATTTGAACCTGACAGGTGGACCCCACCTCGCGCTTTTTCTTTTCTTTTTCTCTGTCTAAAAACGAAGGCGTAATCTCGACTTTTACGCCTTCCGCGCTGAGAAGCGTATTTCGGCCCGAAGCGTTTTCTTTATAAACGCACAGGGACTGGCTTTTTACAGAAAAACCCCTGGTTTTGAAAGTTTAATAACCTTTAAACCACAACTCCGTTTGAGTTGAACTTTTTTTTGAAATTCTTATTTTTCTCTCTAGTTTTTTTAGTATTTATTTAAAAATGTTTTGGGACAACTTTTTGTACTGTTGTCAATTTTTTTTAATTTGAGTTGATTTTGAATTTTCAGAAAAAGAAGAGGGAAACATTGCCGAGAATTTTGAAGGGTTTTCACCTGACTACTTTGGACAAGGCAAGCATTATTGAACTTGGGATATGGTGATTGCATTTGCATGTTGCATCGGTTGATATTGCACCATATGTGTAGTATGTCACTAGCACTTGCATGCATGGTCATATCTCTTTTGCTCATAACTTGCACATCACTCAAGCAAGAGATTCTTCTGACATGGTAAAGTTGTGGAAATACGGGAGGGTGTCTCCTGCCTTGGACGTGCCGGTGGGCACGGGCCATTATGCTTGACACGATGGTGTCATGTGACTTAAGTGGATTATTCCGGTGATGTTAATTAACACCTCCTGAGTCGGCCTAGATCGAGTCTTGTTCCGTTACACCTAGCTGGATACCGTGCTGCCACGGGTCCTTCCGCAAGGAAGGTGCGGCTGAGTAAGTTGTTAACCCCTGTCCAGGTACACACCGTACAGAGGGCCACGATGAGGGTTTCCAAAGGCCTTGGACTAAATCCTGTCATTGGGTCAGGGGGCTTGGGTGTTTCCGGTTGTGACTGAGAGGGGGCACCCCTTGTAATCCACGCGTATTAATAGTGATCCCATGCAGGACGTTGGTCTCTTCGTCTCAGAGTTTTTCTTGAACGATGCTTTGGGTGATTCCTGGCATCCGGAGAGTTATTCTGGTGTGTACTGGTCAGGTGTGTTTTCAACCCAAAGACCGTAATGGGAATTAGTCAGTGTCACGATACTGACTAAAGAAATCCTTTACTTGTGGGTAAAGAGTACACCCTCTGCAGAGTTAAAACTGTTCGAATAGCCGTGTCCTCGGTCAAAGGGCGTAGCTGGGTGGGTCAAGTGTCGGTCCCGGTATCGGTCTCCGGAGGAAATAATTAAAATGTGTCTGACTCATTTTTGCAGCATAATTGTTGATACCCTGTTGCTACCTTGATTATTTTATGCTTAATAAATATTATTATGGCTATGCATAATATTGAGGACTAACCCGTTTCTCTCAATTTATTTTCTTCCTGAGTGTCTCAGGGGCTGGCTAGACTACCCCGGGCACTCAACTATTATTTTCAAGACCTGTCGTGGCGTCTCTCGAGTTAACAGGCGGTTTATCTCGCCACTACTCTTGTGGACACCCGATTGGCATTTCTCTTCAAGTCCAACCGTGGCATCACTTGACGCCCGATAGGCATTTCTTTTCAAGACCTCTCGTGGTGTCTCTCGAGTTAACAGGCGGTTTATCTCGCCACTACTCTTGTAGACACCCGACCGGCATTTCTCTTATTTTTCTGAATGTCACTTGCGCTGGCTAGACTACCCGTGGCATTCACTTGCTTTTATTTTCTTAAGAGACTGGTTATGGCTAACATGTTTTATTTACTTCCGCATCATTTTATAATTATGTCCTGACCAGGATTTTAGTCAGCATGAGCATGTCATTATGTTCCTACATGAGCATGTGCATCCATTATATCTTTTGTTCAAAATGTTTGCGAGTACATTCCAATGTACTCACTGGCTTGTCCCTGGCTATTTACTTGGCTAGACTTGGAGGAGGACGAGCTTGTGGAGAAGGATTGCACTCGCGAGCCCGACGCTTAGAGGAGTCCCAGTCAGTCAACCTGTGAGATAGGAGTCTACCACATGTATCATCCGCTGAGCTTCTGCTACACCAATAAAATAGTCAAGCCTCACTCTGACGCTTGGCTTTACGTTATTGTATCAGAGATGTATCACCACCACACCACTGTCTTATTCCACCACTGTCATATATTTGGCGAGTTTGTAATAATTTTGTTGAGCCTTCAGATTCAACCCTGTGTAATATTATTTGTACTGGTTATCTGTATCAAGGAAGTCCACCAGTTGTGTTGATCTTGGGGCTGGTGTGACTTAGGGCCTTTTCTGAGATTTATTCCCAGAAAGGGGCTCGACAGTCCCACATGTCAGGTTTGACCTGGCTGACACCGCTGACCTGCTGACATCACAATGATATCATGCTGACGTTGTAAATGTTTTCTGGATTTTTAAATAAATTGGAAATGATTTATTAATTTCAGAAAATGTCCTAAACTTCTAAAAATCATAGAAATTCAACCGTAACTCCAAATGAAATAATTTATATATGAAAAATTATCAGAAAAATATGAAGAATCTGTTTATGGCATTGTCATGCATGTTTGACCAACCTAAAGTTTCTGTATATGAAAATTTGTTTAAATGGCATTTGAAATGCCTTACATGGAGTTTGAATTTGAACCTTCGGTTCAAACCAACTTCATTTAAACTGTTGCTAGTTGCATTAGCCCAAATCACAGCATATTGCCATGTCATGATCATGCATCATATTGTTGCATTGCATTGATTGTGTTCCCTCTTGTTTGCCCCCTCTCAATGGACGTTGTTTGACGATGTAATCAATGACACTGATGAAGGCATTATGCTATCTTCAGGAGTGCCAGGCAAGCAAACCCCCCTTGAGCATCTCGATACAATCCCACTCTATTGCTCCTGCTCTCTTTTATTGCATTAGGACAACAACAATTCAACTCTTACATGTTGCGGTAGTTGAACCCCCATTCCTTTGCATGACCTGTCTTTGCCACAGTAAATAGTTGAAAACCACTAGTATGAGTAGGAGTTGTTTGAGCCATGATGTGCCTACTCATTCATGCTTGCTTGTTATGCCTGCAATGCTTAGAGTTGTGTCAGGTCTGATTCACCTGAGATGGATTGGAATGGTGGTGAACATGTCCTATTGCTGAGAGCTAAGTGTGGGAACACGATTTGGTAAAGGTAGCGATGAGAGGCCATGTAGGAGTACATGGTGGGTTGTCTCATTGGGACCATCCTCAGGAACTGAGTTCCGTGTTTGTGATCCAAGACAGCTACTACCATGCATTGGGATACTTAATTGACCCTCTCGACCTATTAATTGCCTTGATCTCTGTCCAAGAGTTGCAACTAGTTTCTGGTGTTTGTAGGATATGTGTTGGTGGCCGTGCATAGCGCCGACCCTAGGGGTGGGCTATGATGAGGTAGAGACACCGAGGCATGGCGTACTAGGATGCCACCCGAACGGTGCTCTTGGGAACCCTGTTCTCATCATTTGGGGCCGTAGTGGAAACCTCGGCCGGACTTCCTTGCGGATGGAACTCAAATAGGCGATAAACCTGGACTAGAGTCTCGTGTGGTTAGTCAGGTTGTGGCCGACACCCTCGCTGGGCTTCTGCTTGAAGGTTGCCGAGTACATGTCGTGTAAACGGCGGTAAGTGGTGAGAGCGCGTGTGAAGAAGTACACCCCTGCAGGGTTATATATGATCTATTCGAATAGACGCGTCCGCGGATATGGACTACTTGGAACACTTACATTGTTCATAGATAACTTGAAGTGGATACTCTAAAATGCACAAGATAAGTGTGAGTGCTATGGATGGCCTTCTCATAGGGAGACGCGAGAGGATCCATAGTGGTGTATTGATCTGGTAAATATGTGGACTTGTGTGCGCTTTCTCCCCTCAATAAAAATACTGGTAATCGTATTACAGAATAGCCATTGAGTCATAGCCGGCTTGCTGCAGTTAAACTCCACAACCCCTGTTGTTGATACTGATACATATGTAGCTAGTTCTGATGTAAGTCTTGTTGAGTACATTTGTACCCACGTTTGCTTAATTTATGTTTTTGCAGAGAGACTTCAGTCTCACTAATAGTTCTTCGTGGGCTTCGACAATTAGCTTGGGAATCCCAGACAGAGGTCTGGTTCCTTTGGAGGGTCTTATAGACAGACAGGCTTTCTAGCCTTCTTTCTTTTCAGATGTCTATACTCAGACATGTTTATGCTTTCGCCTATGCTTGTTGCTTGTATGACTTGAATGCTGGGTCATGAGACCCATGTTTGCGGAGCCTATTGAATAAATACTTTGAGTCGTAGAGTTTTGTTGTGATGCAATGTTGTATTTACACATATCGAGCATATTGTGTGTATGTTATTGAAATGCTTGGTATGTGTGGGATCCGACACCTAGTTGTTTATTCTTGGCAGCCTTCCTTATGGGGAAATGTCTCCTAGTGCTTCCACTGAGCCATGGTAGTTCGCTACTGCTCCGAAACACTTAGGTTGGCCGACATGTATCCTTCTTTGTTCCTATGTCTGTCCCTTCTGGAAATGTCATGCGTTGTTCCTTTAAGTGCTTGTAGCTTGCTACGACTTGGGTTCATACGTTGATGACCGACACGTTCATTGCTGGGTTACGTATGCCTGTCCCTATAAGTTTGTGCCACCTTGGGTTTACGACTAGTCATGTCGACCCGGGTTCTCTATCATATGGATGCTAGCGACACAATCATATACGTGAGCCAAAAGGCGCAAATGGTCCCGGCCTAGGTAAGGCCGCAGCCGTGGGAATACCGTACGTGAGGCCGCAAGGTGATATGATGTGTTACATGCTAGATCGGTGTGACTTAAGATCGGGGTCCTGACATTTCATATATTGCAATTGCTTTTGACAAGCTCAAACAAATTTAAATGAAGAACATGAGCATAAATTTTTTCATCTCTCAAAATAATATAAGTGAAGCATGAGAGAATTTCTTAAAAAAATTACTAACTCTCAAATTAATCTAAGTGAAGCAGGAGAGTATTTCTTCAAAAATTAAAGCACACCGTGCTCGTAAAGATATAAGTGAAGCACTAGAGCAATTCCATGGCTCAGAAAATTTAAGTGAAGCATATAGAGTAATTCTAACAAATCATAGCATAATTTTGGCTCTCTCAAATAGGTGTGTCCAGAAAGGATACTTGTGACAAACTAAAAAGCAAAACAAGCAAAGACTCATATAATACAAGATGCTCCAAGCAAAACTCATGATATGTGACGAATAAAAATATAGCTCCAAGTAAAATACCGATGGTCGTTAGAAGAAAGTGGGGATGCCTTCCAGGGCATCCCGAAGCTTAGTTGCTTAGTTCTCCTTGAATCTTAACTTGGGGTGCCATGGGGCATCCCCAAGCTTAGGATATTGACACTCCTTACTCCTTCATCCATCATGATCTCACCCAATACTTGAAAACTTCAATCACACAAAACTTAACAAAACCTTCGTGAGATCCGTTAGTATAAGAAAACCAATCTTTACTTTAAGTACTATTGCAAACCCATTCATATTTTGCTATTGCATTATATCTACTATATTCTAACTTTATCATGGCTTATACCCTTCAATACAATCCATAGATTCATCAAAATAAGCACACAATGCAAAGAAAACAGAATCTGTCAAAAACAGAACAGTTTGTAAAGATGCGAATTGTTCTCATACTTCTGTAACTCCAACAATTCTGAAAAATTAGGACAACCTAGGAAATTTGTATATCAATCTTGTGTACAAAATTCAATTTTTTCGTCGCTTCTGTGAATTTTAACAATTCTATTACCGGACGCAAAAGTTTCTGTTTTTCAACAGGATCAAATCAACTATCACCCAAAGCTATCCCAAAGGCTTTACTTGGCACAAACAATAATTAAAACATAAAAAACACAATCATAAAAGTAGCATAATTGTGCAAACACTCAAGAACATAAAGAAAAAAGCAAAAATAAATTTTATTCATTGGTTTGCCTCCCAACAAGTGCTATTGTTTTATGCCCCTAGCTAGGCATAATGCATAGATTCAAGTATTGTCATCTTCAGTTTTCAACTCCTCAATCAAACACCTAGAATTCTTCAAGGATTTAGCATACATATTTTCAATAACAATACTCCTCGAAACAAGATTGAAGAATTCATTCTTGCAAGTAGGGTATTTTATCACTTCAACAAAATTGGGATGAATACTAATCATTTTAAGATCTTTCGTGTTGCTATTAGAAGTGACACCCTTGTTTTTAGTAATTTGTGTAGTCTTGCAAATTTTTACGGGATTTTTTTCAATAGTTTTAATAGAAGAAAAGACCATGCTTAAGTTACTAAAAATTTCTTCCAATTTATCAATCTGAGAAGGACTTTCTTCTATTCTTTCGTTAACTACGATTTCCTTTTCCCTTAGTAATTTAAAAACATCTCCCGCTTTTGGCCCAATTTTATTAGCAAGATTATGCATTCTTTTATCTAAGTTTTTGATATGTTCTTCGATGAGCATTTTCTTTTCAATTGCATCAAGCCTTTGCATAACATGCTCAAGTGTTAAAACAGTTTCTTTGATAGTGAGGGGTGGTGCACCCACTAGATCTCCCATAGCATTAAAAGCATCCAAAGATGGACACATCAAGAAATTCCTACCGGTAATTGTATCAAGGATGAATCTATACCAAGTGGTAATACCCACATAAAAACGGCGAAGAAGAACAACGGTAGATTGCTTACGAATAGATCTATTATGAGCATTGCAAATTCTATACCAAGCATCTTTTAGATTCTCCCCTCCCGTTTGTTTAAAATTAAGAACCTCATTCTCGGGGGTACATGCAATAGAGGAAGAACTAGCCATAGCAACAAAGTATTCAAGCAAGAGATCTGATGAGAAAAAGGCGAATGGAAAAGAAGGCGAATAAAAAGGCAAATTTTTGTGAAGTGGGGGAGATGAAAGCGAGAGGCAAATGGCAAATAATGTAAATTGCAAGGAGATGAGATTTGTGATTAGGAACCTGATAGATGTTGATGATGTCTCCCCGACAACGGTGCCAGAAATTCCTTTTGATGCGGCTTGAAACTACATCGGTATTTCCCCAAAGAGGAAGGGATGATGCAGTACAGCTACGGTAGGTATTTTGTCGGTGTAGTGAACAGGGGGTGTTCATTACCCCTGGACACGCACCGGCGAGTTGCAGCCCCCAGGCGGGAAGGGCATGCCAGGGGGGCGAGCCTTCCTGGGAGAAGACAACTGGGAACAAGCATAAGACTATCCAAAAAGCATTCGAGTCAATAATTGGAAGGCAGAAGACCAAAGGCCGAAGCCCCAGCAAGATTCTTGCTGGTGAGCCCCGGCAAGATTCTTGCTGGTGAGCCCCGGCAAGATTCTTGCTGGTGAGCCCCGGCAAGATGATCCCGACAAGCTTGGTCCCGGCAAGATGACCCCGCCAAGCTGCCACCGCTCCAGTGCAGCGACCAAACCTGTTAGATGGGTTTTGTCCTTCTGGATGCGTGTCAAGTCACCAAAGAAATCATCAAGTCAGAAATCTGAGGATTGGCAGACAAGAAGAGCTGGAATTCGAAGACCATCTTCCCCGGCAAGATCTTGCCGGGGTGGCCTGCGGAGCCCGGCAAAGATCGGCGCCCGGCAAGGCTTGGCGTCCGGCAAGGCTTGACGCCCGGCAAGGCTTGGCGCCCAGCAAGTTTCGGCGCCTGGCGGGATTCTGCCACTATGCCACCGCTCCAGCACAGCGACAAAGCCTGACATTCTGGGTCCTTCTCTGGATGCGTGGCAACGCGCCAGTGGAGGAGAGCTTGAGCGGTGCTGATGGGATGGCCCCTTTTTCCATCCCCAAGAAAGTGAGGACACCTAAACGGACACCTCACGGTGCATTAAATGCGTTTGTCCTAATCCGTCAGGGGTTAGGTATGATACCCTGTAGCTACTTTACACCTCAATGTATGTACATTTTGCCACTGTGGAGACCCCTTTGATCATATAAAAGGAGGCCCAAGGCAACTGCTACAGAGGAGGAGAACTTCGGGCCCATTCTGCATGCGTAGCTGCTCTTTGAACGCACTGTTCATTGCGAGCGCTCCTGAAGGCTGGGCTCAAGAACATCAATAAGAATACAAAGCAGGAGTAGGGTTTTATGCTGATCAGCGGCCCGAACCTGGGTAAAAACTTCCCACGTCGATCACTGGTTCTGCTCTTTGCGTATACCTCTCCCCCCGCCGAATCGTAAAGGGATCTTTCGGGATCCCATAGGTGTCGTACCCCGACATATTTCCCTCAGTTATGAAACCAAGGTATCAATCCAGTAGGAGAACCATGCAACACTATGTAAACGGTACCTGCGCACAAAGAACAAATCCTCGCAAGCTAACGCGTAAGAGGGGTTGTCAATCCCTCCTCGGTAAAAAGATAGATTGGTTTGTATGTGTTTGGATAAATAGATCTGAATAAAACGCGAAATAAAAGATGCAAATAAAAAGTGCAACAAAGTATTTTTGGGTTTTTGGAATAATAGATCTGAAAACAAATATGATGAAAAATAGATCTGAAAGCAATATGATGAAAGATAGACCCGGGGGCGTAGATTTCACTAGTGGCTTCTCTCGAGAAAATAGCAGACGGTGGGTAAACAAATTACTGTTGGGCAATTGATAGAAGATTGAATAATTATGACAATATCCAAGGCAATGATCAATATTAGTAGACCGACTCCTGCCTGCATCTACTACTATTACTCCACACATCGACCGCTTTCCAGCATGCATCTAGTGTATCAAGTTCATGGAGAAACGGAGTAATGCAGTAAGAACGATGACATGATGTAGACAAGATCTATTCATGTAGGAATAGACCCCATCTTGTTATCCTTAATAGCAACGATACATACGTGCCTCGCTACCCCTTCTGTCACTGGGTGAGGACACCGTAAGATAGAACCCATCACAAAGCACCTCTTCCCATGGCAAGAAAAATCAATCTAGTTGGCCTAACTAAACCAAAGATTCGAAGAAGAAATACGAGGCTATCAATAATCATGCACATAAGAGATCAAAGAAAGTCAAATAATATTCATGGATATAGATCTGATCATAAACTCAAAGTTCATCAGATCCCAACAAAC